>JAYESD010000003.1:221348607-222656226 GCA_036927565.1 Tuctoria greenei
ACCAAACCCAAACCATCCATTATGTAACCATGTGCTAATTATGAATTTGGTTCCAAGCCGCTCGTGTCCGTGAGCACGGCTGTCTAGACAGTTTGACAAGACTCTACAGAGTGTGTATCCTTTACCCACAGTTCATGATTTCATCCCCTGTTACCAGGTGGACTAAGGAAAACCTCTCTAATGCTTGTGGTAGCTAACCACATAACACACTTCCGTAGGTGTGTGGCCAGGAGATCACTACGAGGTGTTTCCGATGGTTCTCCTGACTTGCAATGGGTACTCTAAGGTTTCACCGCTCCGGCACCTGGAGTCTATTTTCCCCAAGAGAAGACCCCTCTTGAGCTATGCGGATCCCAAGGCAGAATTTTGAACCCATTCCCCGCCCGTTCAATTATCTACGCTACATCGGGAGAGACCCAATTACTAAACCAAGTTGTCCCATATACAATTTTGTGATAATACTAAAAGGCTTAGCAACTTCTTCCATAAACCGGTCCTCAGAATCCGATAGGTGTCAAGCCCCATACCATGGTCCTGTGCACGCATGCACCAATCCATACCAAACCCCCTATCAGATTCCTATCTACTAAATTCATATTTACCAACATTTCATGAAGCATAGTAAAATAAACATATCATGTAGTTAAATGGACCAAATTTAATTAAGCATGGCTAAGCGTGAACTAATAAATAGTAGAACACCCAAACCAAGCGACAAGGAATTATTGGGAAAAACTAGGGAAACATAGCGTAGGATTTGTATTTTAATTTAGCATGCATCTAACTAAAACTTAACAAAAAGGGTGCAAGATGGTCAAGGAACTTGCCTCCAAATTGAGCCTCGTGGTCGATGGGAAATTGTTGCTCTTGAAGATCCAATGTCGGTTCTAGCCCCGACTCTAGATTACGACGATGCATAAAATAATAACATACAATAAGAACACATAGAATGCAAACAATTCAAATAAACATAAATTCCTACGCAAAAGTGATTTTATGGTTAATTTAAATTATAGGCATAATACCAATTATGTAGAATTTAGAGTTAAATGAAATATATTGAGTAAAACATATTTTTAACAATTTTTATACCATTTTTATATTTATTAGAAAACTATTATTGTTTTGTATAAATTTTTCTCCTTCAAAATATGCTTAAAATATATTTATAACATAAAATGTACATTTTACAATTTTTACACTATTTTTAATAATTATTTCTATGTGCAAATCATTTTTTATGAATTAAATATACTTTAAAAGTATTTTATGATTAATTAAGAAATTTAAATGAATTAATAAAATAATACAAAAATGAATAAATTAAAAAATATTTAAATCTGATTTTATAAATATTTTATAAAGTAAGGACTTTTATTTAATTTCTAGAACTATCAGGGGCTTTTATGTTAAAAGAGAACTGTTTCAGAGGCTAAAAATATATTTCTACAAAATCCAGGGGTTATTCTACAATTTTTCAGAATTTATTTGCTATTTTATAATATTCCAGGTGCTTTAAAACACTTTTTATTTAATTATCCAGTATTTTCCTAATTTCCAGAAAGTCCAGGGTTGATTTTATAAGTTTTTGGACCAATCTATAATTAGTTTTAAAAGTCCAGGGGCTTCTTTGTTAATCTACCAACGGCTAAGGAGATTTTAACGTGGGTCGTGGGATTTAAAATGGACGGTCCAGATTTAAAAGGTCGAAGGGGTACAGGGGGTTTTAATGTGGGCCGTTGAAACAAAATAGAGGGTCAGCATTGAGCCACGTGGGCTTGACCGGGGCTGGGCGGCGGTGCGCGGTGGCGTCGAGGGCACGCGGCGGCTGAAACACGCCAAATAGAGGCTACGGGGTACATCCAAATGGCGTAAACGGAAGGTGGAAGCGAGGGGAACTCACTGAAGGTTGTCGCACGGTCGGAGGAGGGGCGGAAGACGGTCGGCGACGGTGATAGGCGGCGGTGCTCGTCAGCGCCCGACGAAGTCGGTGATGCAGAGCCTTTTCCCGCCGACAAAGTTGTCCAACAAGCTCCTGGGGACACGGCAAAGGTGTTAGGCAAGGTGTCATGGATGGAAATTGAAGGAATCGACGGGAACGCGATCGCCAATACCTAACTCGATGGAGGCTAGGGTTTGGGGCGACGGGGTGATGAAATCCGAGGGGGGACGGCCGGGTTTTTATAGTGGAACGATGTAGAAACGGCCGGCGGTCATCATGGGCACGATGCGACTCTTGATTAGGGAGAAACGGGCGACATTGAATCTGTTGGATGGGGCGGCGGTGATGGCGCGTGCGTTACCGCGCGCGCGAAGTGGCAGGGACGAAGAAACTGACAGGCGGGGTCGGATTGGCAGCGGAAGGAGAGAGGGGGTGCGGGCGCGGGTGGAGTGGGCCGACACGGGGAAGGGAGGGGAGTTGGGCCGGGGCGGGGGATTCGACCCAGGGTGGGTTTTTTCCTTTTTATTTTTCTTTTCTTTTCCTTTTGTGTTTTGTTTTTCTTTTCTTTTATGATTTGAATTTTAACTGAATTTCTATTAAATTTGAATTTCAAAATTTTCACACAATCAACCAAACATGATGCAATTGCCTTATATGAATTTTATTTCAAAAGAAAATTATTTTTGTAACTCTTCATAATTTCTTTTTACACATTTTTTTCTCCAAAAATTTGGGTGTTACACCCTTGTGGGTTTTGGTTGATTTATGATAAGCAAATGAGATCCTAACCACATTGTTGAGATGAGCACAGGTTCTAATGAGAGAATGAACAAAGTGCCAAAAAGAAAGGAGAATGAGGAGCAATGCGGAAAAGAGCTCAAGAACCAAGTGTAGTAGATCATTGTGTATGGAGTGTGTTAAGGAAACACACACCAAGAGCTCAAGCACAAATAATCTCACACATTGCACAAATTTATACAGGACCGGACTAGTCCAAATGACCCCGAACTAGTCCGATATATTTCTGCACCAGATCGGACAAGTCCTCACAATGCGGACTTGTCCTCATAGTCCAGTTTTTCAAAGACCGGACGAGTCTGATATCACCACGGACTAGTCTGATATCTCTCTCACTAAAATCGGACTAGTCCTCCCCAGTGCGGACTAGTCCCCCAAACACTTCACAAGCTGCATAAAATTAGACAAGTCCGATAACACAACGGACTAGTCCGATATCTTTTTGATGACAATCGGACAAGTCCGATATTAGCACGGACTAGTCCGAAATCCCTCTGACCTAAATCAGACAAGTCCTCCAAGTGTGGACTTGTTTCCCAAATTCACTTAGGGTTTCACTTATGCAGACAAGTCCGATATATATCGGACTAGTCCGAAGATTTCCAGAACCAAAATCAGACTAGTCCGGCTTCACTTTGGACAAGTCTGATATTCCAGGACACCTAGGGTTTCCTACGCGCAGCACACCGGACTAGTCCGGTGTCCACCACGGACTAGTCCGATCTTTCTAAACCATAACGATAACTTTTGGAAACCCCATATAAATAGGTGTGCACAACCCATTTTTCACAACTCTCGACCCCCTACGCCGTCACACCTTCCAACAGCCTACAAAACACCTCGCTCCACGAAATCCAATGCAAGAAAGATCAATCCCTTGAGGATACACTTTGGATCATTGGAGAGACACGGTTCTTCACTCATTGAGCTCTTGGTTTGATTCCCTAACACACTCCTGTGGTTTTCATTGTGATCTTAAGAGTGTGTTCTTGGTGGTGTTCATCTTATAATCTTGGGGAGCCATCAACTTGTCAGAAGGCCCTTTGAATTTGGTTATTTGCCCTTTGTGATTAGTGAAGAGGATTGGCCTTCGTGGAAATCCAACGAGGGTAGGGTTGGAGAAGACCCGGTCCTTTTGTGGACACCTCAACATGGACGTAGATTGCCTCTGTGGGAACCGAACCACGAGATAAAGAGCTTGTGTTCTTACTTTGCGCATATTGTTCTTACTCTTCATATCAATCTAGGGTTTCAATTAATCTTGTTCACTTTACGTTGAAACATTGAATATAAGATTAACTTGTGGTATATCCTAGTTCATAGTAGTGTGACACTTCAATTACAAGTATATTTCCGCTGCATACATCCCAGGATCGAGATAATTGATCAAACTTGATCAATCTACTCGGCACGCACCGGACTAGTCTGATATCCCGGGATTTGATCGATTTGTTAAGTGTTGCAGTATCTGACTAAAAATCAAAAAGGCCTATTCACCCCCCCTCTAGGCCACATTCAGTAATAAAGTAGGTTGCGCCTCACAAAGACGCATTTTCAAAAAGTGCGTCTCCGATTTAGACACTTGCTCTGCCTGAAAAAGATTTGCCTCTAATGTGAGACGAGTTTTCAAAAAGAGCGTCTCCGATTTTGACACTTTTGTTATTTAGTTTTGGCACGGTCCCACATGTCATCGACAATGAGGTCGGAGCGCTTCGAATTTTGTGCCCGAATGGCATTATGGCAACAGACGCACATTAATTCAAAAGAAAAGAGATGCGCTTTCCAAAAGTGAGACGTGTTTAGCGGTGGCTCTTCTGAGGCGTGTCTGTAATAGTTGCCCTAAGGTATTTTAGCTCTCTCGCACGCTCTCTTCGCAACACGTAGCACAACTTTTCACTTTTCTCGTGCGCTGATCACTTCTCGCCCTAGAAACCATCACCACGTCGACCCTTCCCTGGAGCACGCCACCGCGTCGGTCCACTTCCTTAGATCTCGATGCTGCCTTGACACTGCCCTAAGGTACGTTTAGCTCTTTTGCATGCTCTCTTCATAACACTTAGCACAACTTTTTACTTTTCGCGCGTGTTGATCACTTCTCGCCCTAGAAACCGCCGCCGCATCATCACTTTCCCCGTAGAACGCCATCGCGTCAGTCCGCTACCACGGACCTCATCGTTGCCTTGACACTGCCTTCTTGATCATTGTTGCGCTACCGCTATCGACCCTCGACTCCCTGTCAACCAGCTCGGCACTGCCCTAATAAGGTTTGTTCGCGCTTTGGTTCGAGTCGAAATGGTCCGCGCTTTGGTGGTTCATCGGTCAATGTTATATTTTCGGAGTACTAAGCTTTTGGTACATAGATCTTTTTCTTATTAAGGTACAAATTCTATGAGAGAATTTGCTCCCTTATGTGACCGTTTTGTGTGAATGTGACTGAAATTTGATAATGTTTTACATGATTTTAGTGTTTTTTTTTGAATTTTAAGATGACTTAGTCGGAGCATCAGCAGCATATTCAAGAGAAGGCTCAGCAGCAGACAGATGAAGAGGATGCATCTGCCTTTGGTAATACAAGAAAAAAAAAAGGTTGCGGACGACGTGGCCGATAGGCGTTGTGACTGTTGATCAGTCTAATGATGAAGGTGTACCCCTGGACCATAATGTGAATACAAGACTGTCCAGAATTTGTGGTCTAGCTGCTCCGGAAAGGGTGTCGCTAAACCTGGAGAGATTCGATCACTTGACCAAAAACAGAAAGCATGAACTCTTCGAAAGCTCTATTCAACCATATGTTCAATATCCGGAACATAAGAAACAGAAGGGGAAGAATCTAGCTATGAAGATGATATCTCATGCATGGAGGACCTACAAAACTAAGCTTTGTGAGTTTGTGAAGAATCGTGAAACCTCCTTCCATAAGTATCCACATGTGTCAGAAGAGGATTGGACGAGATTTATTGAAAAGTGTGAATCATAGGAATTTTCCAAGAGCAGTGAACATGTGAAGTGGCTCCGATAGCAGAACGAGCTTGACCACCACCTTGGCAACACCGGTTATGCCGGTAAAAAAAAGGATTTGGGAAGAACAGGATTCAGCATTGGCCCTGCTAGGAGTTCAGAATCTATACGACAGTTTCAATGGACGGTTGAAACCATTTATGCATGCTTTTCACAAATGTCCGAGTCAGGCGGTATCACCTTCTACAGCTCGAGCATTGCAAACATCACTCAAAGAGCCTGGAACCTGAGCAGCGAAGAGTCAAATGGTGAGAGGGAAAATGATGCCCTCACCAAGGACCTGCAAAGACCGGAGCAACGAGGCCATGTTTGTGGTGTTTCCAGTAAGTTGACCTGGAGGGAGGGTTTTCTGGAACACAAAACTACTTATCGGAAGTAGAAAACGGCCTCGAGATCATAGGTTGACGCCGAGGAGCTGAAAACACAGTTGAGAAGGGAGCTCCTAGGAGACGTGAAGCAAATGCTAGAGGGAGCATGTATACCTATCTCTAACGCGTTTTTCAACGACGATGAGCATAGGAGCAGCTTTGCTTCTACAGCAGCTGGGGGTGGACAACCACAGGAGGATCTTCAGGCACCAGCATCTGGACCTTCAATTGAGTCGGACACGATAGATAACTTGGATCAACAACAACATGCAACCTTCTGCTAATGGTCGGAGGAATCGCTCAAATGGAGGTCGGGAGAGGGCTAGTGTATCCCGATCAGACCATGCTTGACAACATTCAGGTGGAAACAACATCCTATGTTGTGGTCAAGGTGGACATGGTGCATGAAAATACAAAAAACCTCGAGCTCAAAGTGCCACCGGACGATACAACGCTGACTTTGCGGGATGCAGTTACTAGAAGGGTTCAGTGGAGACGGAGCCTTATTGTTGTCGACCTAGTAGCAGCAGCAGCTTCCACGTCGACCGCTTCATTTTCTCCTGAGGCACGTCTACTTCTACATCCAAATCCAGAACAGATGGATCTGTCTCCAATTGCAGATCTATTGTTGCCTCCAGTTATATAGAAGCAACAGAAGTCTCCAATTGGAGAGCAGTTGCCTCTAGTTACAAAGAAGTTGCATCTGCCTCCAAATGTAGAGCTATCGCAGAACTCTCCACTTGAAGAGCAGGCGTGTTGGTCTCCACCTCGCACTCAAAGTGCGCTGCACCCTACACCTGATCAGCCGCCGGCAAAGCTGGAGAAGAATGTATGTGCCAAGAACAAGGGTGTGCCGTAGCGGCGATTATCGTTGAAGGAAGGTTGGAGGAAACCAATAAAGAGTTGGAACCTAACCCGAGGGCGCCGAAAGCTATGACGCATGCAAACCCGAAGTATGAACTGGGAAAGCCGATGCTAACTACGACTGCACTCAAACAAGTTCCTAAACCTTGTGTTCAGTTTCATCAATACTACATGGAAAATTGCAAGAAGTGTGATACCATACTGGTGTCATTGAAGGATAAACACTTTCTCTCGGGTGATGGCGCTTGTGGGGACCGGAATCCCAACAGCCAAGGATCTCATTGGGTGGTGTCGTGCGATGCGACACCCAATAGTATACAAAAATAGAATGAGAACAAATTTACAATACCAAGTCTTTATTGACAAGCACAGCGGAAGTTTAAAAGTACTAACGGAAGGAAAGAGAACTATACATCATAGCTACGCTCTCAGCACTAGCTATGCAAAAGAAAAGTCATCCATGTCCTGGATACTTTGCACTAGCAACACACAATTCACGGCGGCGTGCAGGGTTCCCACTCGGCTGTAAACCCTGGAGGGGGTGCAACCTCGTCATTAAACCCGTCATCAGTCGTATAATCTGCAAAAACTCGTTAACTGCAAACGTGAGCATAAGGCTCAGCAAGACTAACCCGTCTCACTAGACATATGCAAGGATGAGTACTAAACATAGGTAAGTAAGGCGTAAGGACTTTCCTACAAGTGGATACTTATAGTCATGTTTTATTTAGTACATGACATTCCTCAGGCACAGCACATCATAGACTCCACAATCAAACAAGAAACGCTTTGCTGATGATATGACGTGCACAAGGCACATAATGCTATTACAGCTAAAGTATGGGGAAACTGTAAACTTTTAATTGTATTGTCTCTAAGCCAAACAAGGTTGTTCAAGCAATTTATAAACCAATATATCATATTCGTCTCACTTCTTTAGTATTTACTACGTCACGGTGCAGTGAACAAGTGGTACTCTATTACCGCGAGGGACGGTGATTGCAATCAGGACATACCCGGAACAGCACGACACATACGCACTTTCGGAAATGCCAGCGAGTACTCTCAGCAGTAACTACATAACAATTCAGTACTAGTCGTATATCAGCTCCACGAGATAGCCGTTGGAAAAGTAGGCTGACATCACTTCTCTGCGAACACCGGATGATCCGATGTCTCCCCTTCAGTTAACATCGGTCAAAGCCAAATTAGCTGATGTCACTGTGTCAGATATGACCGTTGTTAGACCGATGTTGATCTGTCTTCTCATCGGATGAGTCGGTGGCTCTTCCTCCAGAATTTTGCTTGATCTTGAAGCTTACTGGAGTGATCGACCGATGTGTGTAAGTCTGCACATCGGATGATCCGGTGCTTCACTTGGTCCAATGGTGTTGCAATCTGTGATGATGGACCGATGTCATTGAGCTACTCACATCGGATGATCCGGTGAGTTCTTTGCTCTGAGGTCTTCTTCTTCTGTTGACACAACTCGACCGATGCAGTCAACTCAAAAACCATCGGATGATCTGGTGTGTTCAACTTGTTGACTTCGAGTTGTTTTGAGTTGTTCTTTTGGAATTTGAACTTGTGACCTCTTTGACACTTGTTTGAAATGTTGTTTTGATTGTCTTCAAGCATTTGATTGATGTCAAGTTAGAGCTTTCACTTCTTGTCTTCATATGATTTGATTTGATCTCACTCGTTGATTTTATATGGGTCTCCAATGTAATTTTGATTTCATTTGATTGAGTGTTATTGGGACCTTGCATTCACAAATTCATTAGTAATATCGAATGGTTGTCATTAATCACCGAAACCGTACCTCATGGGGCCTAGATGCTTTCAATCTCCCCCTTTTTGGTGATTGATGATAACACAATAATTTAAAGCGCAATAATAATGAATTTTATGATACAATACTCAAGTAGATATGCAATGAATACAAGATAAGACACATTAAGCTTGTAAAAAGCAAATGAAATTTATGGTGCGAAAAGCTCAATCGATTAAAACCATAAGCAAATGAGACAAGCGGAAGAGTGCTTAATTAAAATTACAAAAGAGTACTCAAGCACGAATACAAAGGATAAGCACACACTCCCCCTGAGACTACTACTACCACTCCCCCTGACTCTTCTACCTCTTCTCCCCCTTTGGCATCAAGACACCAAAAAGGGATCAGAAAGCCTACAGACCCTGAGAGCTGGGCGCGAAGACGAACTGGTCACCGTCGCAGTCGTCGGAGCTGGAGTCGCCGGTCGTAGGAGCTGCCGGAGCGGAGGGAGCTGGAGGGTCTGCTGCCGGTGCTGGAGGAGAGGAAGCAGGTACTGGAGGTGCCGGTGGAACTGGAGGAAGTGGAGCGCTCACCACGGACGTCGGCGTCTGCTGGAACAGAGTCGTTGCCGGCAGTGGTGAGTGAATTGGTGCGCTGGGTGCCAGAAGTGGTGACATACTGATCGAAGGGATAGGAGTAGTAGGCACCTGAGCAACACCTGGAGCCAGTCCCAGTCCAGGCTGCTGTGGAGGAAGGGCGATCCCGGTCTGAGTGTAAAGGTTGGTGATCAACCCTAGGATCCCCATCATGGCCTGCTGGGTTTGCTGCTGCTGGTCGAGGGTACGGCGGTGCATCTGATCGACCAAGTTGGTGAACCGGTCTGTATCCTCTCGCCTCTGACGGACGATCTCCAGCTGGAGCTCCTACTGCTGCCGCTGCAGCTGTGCCAGGTGAGCAGCCTGCTCTGCCCTGGCCTGCTCAGCAGGGAGCCTGTCTTGGCGCTGCTGCTCGATCATCTGCTGGAGAAGTGTCGACAGCTCTGACGGCTGTGACACCTGCACCTCGGACACAGGAGGTGGTGTCGGTGGCGGAGCAGCTGATCCTCCTGCCTCGGCGTCGTGCTGCCTCGGTGAGGGTGGAGGCGGAGGGAAGTACTCCTCGACACTCTCGTCTGTGTCGCTCTCGGACCAGACGTGCTGCAAGTCTCCACCTTGAGCTTCTGCCTCAGCCAGACGCTCATCTTCCTTCTCGAGGTCAGACCAATCCTCCTCAGTCAAGCGGGCCCTGACCTGGCGCTCAACTGGACGGCCAAGGCGGCGGTCTCCAGGAGCAGGGGCACGGTAATGTCCGAACCGTGTCACACTCTCGTCAGCAAGCCTGGCCTGTGCTGCATCCCCCTCAGGCACCATCATAGATCATATGTAACTGATCCAGTGCCCGTAGACCATCTGCCTTATCATGCCAACCCCATCTGTGATCACGTCTTCCATCTCGCACAGGAGGATGTCCACAATGTCGAAATCCATCCCGTTCATTATGTAGAACAGGAGGGTCTGTTGCAGACTAGTGAAACCCCCCAAGTATCCTGACCTCGGCAGGAGCGTGCGGCGCAAAGCGAGGTGCACAATGCGCGCAGCTGGGGTCAGAAAAGCTGGAACTCTCGGCTGGTCTGGAGAGAACGTGGGGACAAACAGGGACCAGATCTCGTCAAGCTGTGGTGCTACCCCTCCAGTAAGTGGCCTCCTTGGTGGATCTGCCTGCCCATATACCTTCTCGTGCACGCAGGTGTCGTGCAGGTCCAAAACAAGAAGCTGCCCCAAAGTCTGTCTCGAGAGGTGGTAACGCTGTCCCATAAACATGAAGTCGATTGACCTCCTGCCCTCAGAGATGTACAGGGTCGCATAGAAGACACGGACCCAATCTTCCACATATGCACTTCTCTCATAAGCAAGCAGCTGTACCAAACCTCTGTACCTCTCAAAGTATGAACGGACCTCTGTCTCCGCTGCCACTGCAAGCTGCCCCCACTCCAGGTAGTTGTGCTGAAAAAGCTTGTGCCCCCGACGTCTGTAGGTCTCGTAGAGAGACGCCTGGGTGACAGTCCAGAAGCGACTGTCCACAAGAGTCTCACGGGGCTGAGGGTACCACTCCTCAAGCAGCACGCTCCATCGAAGCTTGCGTAGCTGCTTGGCCTTCATCTTCCGGTAGTACGTGAGACGGACTCCCTCACCGACATGGACGGCCGTGTCCATCTCGTAGATGGCCCTCTCGGCCTCCCTGTCCTTACGACGGTCGGCAGCCGTCAGTCTCGGACGAGGAGCATCCTCGGTGTGACCCCCACGCGTCCGGGCTGAGCGCCGGTGGACGAGAGGCTCAACCGGCTCCTCTTCGGCGTCGGAGTCGTCGATCACGGGAGGTTGCCTCGGACGAGCCTCGCAGATCCTCAGGAAACCCCCTCGGCCACGCTCACGCTCCTCGGCGGCGCGAGCGGCCATAAGGGCCTTCTTCTCATCCTTCGACAGTTTTCGCTTCTTCGCGGCGGGCTCCGCGATCGCCTTTCCCTTTCCTTTGCGGTCGCGACCCATCTAGGCGACGGAGAGCAAACGGGGACCGGGTGCGAAGTTGAAACGACGGCGACGAGGAGAGGCGGCGGCGAGGTCGATGGTGGTGGAGAGGTCGAAGATGGAGGCGACACGTCGACGGCGCTGCAATTGGAGGCGGCAGGCGGCGAAGGACGGCGGCGGCCGGTGGGCGGCGGCGGCATCCGACGGCGGTGGCGCGTGAGGTGGTGGTGGAGCGGCGTGTGAACGGCGGCGAGTGGTGAGGAGAGGCGGCGGCGGCGCTAGGGGCGGCGGCGGCGCTAGGCGGCGGCGCTGCGAGCCGATGGACGGCGGCGGCGGCGGAGATGGCGGCGGTGGCGGCGGCTGGGTGACGACGGCGCACGGGAGGGCACGGGTGGCGTCGAGATCGGGGGAGAGGCGGCGGTACGGGTTTAAATAGTGGGACCCAAACCCTAGCCGAAAAATTAACACCGGATGGACCGATGATGGACATGAGAAGCATCGGTCGAATGCCACAGTAAGGTTTTCCAGAAAAGTGCATTTGGCACTGGATGGACCGACGTCTAGGGTTTTGATCATCGGATGAATAGCACAGTAAGGATATTCAAGGAGTCACTGAGGACATCGGATGGACCGACGTTAGATAAAAAAGGCATCGGTGGAATTCATCAAGGTTGCAGATTTGTGAACATCGGATAGACCGATGTTTTTCTGAATGAACTCATCGGATCATTTTGAGATTCTGACTGAATTGGCACTTGAAGATTGAACACCTATTGATCCGATGGGGGGATGACTTAGGCATCGTATAATCCGATGAAAACTAAACACCAACATCCCATATATGTCCTTTCACCAAACAATCAAACAATGGGAAACACATGTCTTAGGACTTTTTGGGCAACCCCTTACCCCTCAAAAAGCTAATATTCCAATAGCTTGGCTAGACCTTGAAGCAAATGGAACACCGAAAAAAAAATAGAGGGAAAAATATCCAAATGAAATGTAAGGCCCATGCTTTGTGAGGTAGAGTATGAAGACTGCTATCTCAATGAAGCATGTTCCTCTAGGCATTAACGCACCTAACATTTTGTTCTTTCCACCTTATATGAGTTGAGATATTGTATTTCAAACAAGTCTCCTTCTCACGTGGTGGGTTCCCCTTTGTGACAATCTACCGTATGCAATGCCAAACAAATTGTAGTGCAAGAGATTAAATGAGTGCATGTTTATATGGCAGAGATCATGCAAGGCATAAAATAAATCTATCTTGCCAAGTTTAAACCTTCCAAAGGCTTCCTCAAGGAAAACTATTTCTAGCTCGCCCCTATCCTTTGGGAGTTAGACAAGACCTATATGATATGCATCCTTACATGAACATGGCAACTTACATGACGTTAGATGCATCTAGCACATTTAATTCATTTCTAAGTCTAGAAAAGGTTTTCTCATCAAGTGGTTTAGTGAAGATATCCGCCAATTGTTCTTCGGATCTAACACCTTGCAAAGAGATGTCTTCTTTAGCCTCATGATCCCACAAGAAGTGATGGCGAATATCAATGTGCTTAGTGCGGGAGTGTTGAACGGGGTTTCTAGCTATCTTAACCGCACTTTCATTGTCACAAAGGAGAGGCACACAACCAATTTTAATTCCAAAGTCCAAAAGGGTTTGCTTCATATATAGAATTTGGGCACAACATGCACCGGCCGCTATATACTCCGCTTTCGCGGTGGACAAAGCCACGGAATTTTGCTTTTTGCTAGACCAAGACACTAGGGAACGCCCAAGCAAGTGGCACCCACCGGAGGTACTCTTGCGATCTACGCGGCATCTGGCAAAGTCCGAATCCGAGTATCCCAAGAGTTGGAAGGTTGTACCTTTAGGGTACCACAAGCCCATACTAGGGGTATGCTTAAGATACCTAAGTATCCTAAAGACCGCCTTCTTATGCGATTCTTTAGGAGCCGCTTGAAAGCGAGCACATAAGCATACACTAAACATTATATCTGGCCTAGATGCGGTAAGATAAAGCAATGAACCAATCATAGAGCGGTAGTGAGATTGGTCAATAGGTTTATCGTCCTTATCCGTGTCGAGATGGCAATTTGTTCCCATTGGAGTGCTTCTTGAGCTACAATCTCCCATCTCAAATTTCTTCAAGAGGTCCTTGGTGTATTTCTCTTGGTAGACAAAGGTTCCCTCTTGAAGTTGCTTGATTTGGAATCCAAGGAAGAAGTTGAGCTCTCCAATCATTGACATCTCGAATTCCCTAGACATCATGGTGCCAAACTCATGGCTAAGAGATTTGTTAGTTGAGCCAAAAATGATATCATCGACATAAATTTGACAAATGAATAAATCCCCGTCGATGTCCTTGGTGAAGAGTGTAGTGTCCACCCTCCCGATCTTGAATCCTTGCATGACCAAGAAATCCCTTAGACGTTCATACCACGCCCTAGGTGCTTGCTTGAGCCCGTAGAGCGCCTTGTGTAACATATACACATGGTTAGGATTCCTCGGATCTTCAAACCCGGGAGGTTGCTCAACATAAACAAGCTCGTTAATATAACCATTAAGAAAGGCACTTTTAACATCCATTTGATAAAGCATTATATTGTGATGTGAAGCAAAAGCAAGGAGTATGCGAATAGCTTCTAACCGAGCGACCGGAGCGAATGTTTCTCCAAAGTCTAGTCCTTCAACTTGTGAAAAACCCTTGGCCACAAGTCTTGCCTTGTTGCGGACCACGACGCCATTCTCGTCTTGCTTGTTGCGGTACACCCACTTCGTTCCGATGATGTTCTTGTCCTTGGGTCGCTCCTCCAACACCCAAACTTCATTGCGGGTGAAGTTGTTGAGTTCTTCTTGCATGGCCATCACCCAATTTGGATCTTGGAGTGCTTCCTCTATATGAGTGGGTTCTACACACGAAACAAAAGAGTAGTGCTCACAAAATGAAGCGACATGGCGAGAACGAGTACTTACTCCCCGTGAAGGACTTCCGATGATTTGATCAATCGGATGCGCCTTGGAGATGCGTCCATGCCTCATAAGTGATTGTGAGGCACTTGGCGGTGGTGAAGCATCTTGTGCGTCTTGTGGTTGGACTTGATCTTGGACTTCTTCTTCTTGTTGTTGGTGTTGTGTGGCTTGTGAATCTTGCATTGGCAATGGATCATCTTTCTCTTCTTTTTCATCAACTTGAGGCGCCATGGAGGTGTTGATGTTGGAACTTGATGCTCCCCCTTGATCATGGCTCTCCTCAACTTCGGGCTTGATGTCTGCAATGGTCATGTTTTTCATGGCTTCTCGTAGAGGCTCATCATCTATATCATCATGACCAAAACTCTCCTCTTGGGAGCCATTAGTCTCATCAAACTCAACATCACAACTTTCTTCAACTAGCCTGGAGGTTTGGTTGAATACTCGATATGCTTTTGAGTTTGACGCATAACCAAGAAAGATACCAACATCACACCTTCTTTCAAACTTACCGAGCCTTTTCTTGTGGTATATATAGCATTTGCACCCGAAGACTCGGAAGTAGGAGATGTTGGGCTTTCTCCCAATGAGGAGCTCTTATGTGGTCTTTTGAAGTAGTCGATGAAGATAGACCCTATTTGCAGCATGGCACGCCGTGTTGATTGCTTCCGCCCAAAACTTCTCCGACGTGCCATAGTCATCAAGCATTGCTCTAGCAAGGGTGATAAGGGTCTTGTTCTTCCTTTCAATGACACCGTTTTGTTGGGGGGTGTATGTGGCCTAAAACTCATGCTTCACGCCTTCACGATCACACCACTCCCCAACGTTGTAGTTCTTGAACTCGGTGCCGTTGTCACTCCAGACCTTGATGATGGGAAGTTGAAATTCCCTTTGAGCACGTTTATCAAAGGTCTTGAAAACTTCCGGAGTTTCACCCTTGTCATCTAGAAACAAAGTCCAAGCATATCGAGAATAATCGTCAACGATAACAAGACAATAGAAGTTACCACCAAGACTTTGATATGTGGACGGTCCGAAGAGGTCCATGTGGAGTAGTTCAAGCGGCTTGGAGGTTGACACCATTGACTTCTTTGGGTGGTGTGAAGCAACTTGCTTCCCGGCTTGACAAGCGCTACAAAGCTTGTTCTTCTCAAATGTGACATCCTTCACGCCGGTCACCATCCCAAGCTTGAATTGAGCTTGCTCATGCCAATGTGAGCAATGCGTCGATGCCATAGCCAACCCAAGCTTGTCTTGGTGAAAAGACAAGTGGTCAAGCTAGCATCCTTGTTGGAGAAGTCCACCAAGTAAAGATGTCCATGCCGGAAGCCTTTGAAGATTAGTTCTTTGCTTGATTCACTGGTTACTACAACACCATTCTTGTCAAAGGTGCACGTTAGTCCAAGATCACATAGTTGTGCAATTGAAAGTAAATTGAAACTAAGTGACTTAACATATAGTACATTAGAAATGGACAAATCATGTGAAATAGCAATTTTACCTAAACCAATTACCTTCCCCTTTGAGTTGTCACCAAAGGTGACTTGTTCATGATTGTCGGGGTTCTCTATGGTAGTGAACATACCATCATTGCCGGTCATATGTTGAGTGCACCCGCTATCGAGTACCCAATGCTTTCCTCCGGCTTTGTAGTTCACCTTAGTGTTACCTTTTGCCATGAGGCACATAGGAGGTGGACGAAGAGGTGAGTTGTCCTTGTCGACGATGGCAAGACCCGCCAAGTTTTCTTCATCTTCACTCTCTTCGTCGCTTGGCTCTTCATCTGTGATCCACTCATTTGCCTCGCACATGAAGACTTTTTGAGGCCCTCTTCTCTTCTTTGGAAAGAGCTTGGTCTTCTTGCCTTTGTCGAATTTCTTCTTTCCAAAGGAACGCTTGGGCTTGATCTCTTCTTCATCTTCATCGCTTTCTTCTAGCTTTCTATGCTTTCCCTTATGGTTGTCCTTCCTCTTGTCCGGTCTTGGACAATCATATGATATGTGGCCTTGATCACCACAATTATAGCATGTCTTATTTTCATCTTTTCTTGGGAGGAAGGCTTTCTTCTTGGGATCAAAAGAGTATCCCTTCTTTGCGATCTTGGAGTTTAGACGTGAGAATTTTCTCATCATCAACGCAAGCTCATCATCGTCATCTTCGCTTGTTGCTTGCTCTTCTTCGCTTGAGCTAGGCTCAACCACTTTCTTTTTCTTGGGAGTTGTCTTCTTAGTTGAAGCCTTGAGAGCAATGGTTTTTGACGATGACTCCTCCATCATTCCAAGTACGCTCATCTCATGAGCATGAATTTCTCCAATGAGCTCCGAGACTTCAATGTTGTCAAGTGATTCCTTTTGGAGCATTGAATTGATAATGTTGTACTTGGGCTTGGGTAGAAGCATGAGGATCTTGCGGTTGATAAGTCCCTTACCAAGAGAAGCAATGTCAAGTGCGTTAATCTCCTCAATGAGCACATTTAAACGAGAAAACATTTGGTTAACATTCTCATGAGGAAGCATTTTGAATTCATCATACTTGGATTTAAGCAAGTGATATTTGAGTTCTTTAACACGGGATGAGCCCTCATGAATTTCAATTAAACATGCCCAAATTTCACAAGATTTCTCTTTACTAGCAATTCTAGCAAATACGTCTTGACTTATACATTCATAGATGGCATTTCTAGCCTTAGCATCCCATTTTAGTTGATCACCAACATAATTGAGATCTCCAAATCCCGCATGGGTCGCTTCCCAAACTTCGGGAGCAATAGCCTCTAGGTAGGCACGCATGCGTGCTTTCTAATAGGCAAAGTTCTTGCCCTCGAAGGTAGGAACCGAACCCCCATTCTTGGCCATTTAAGCTCTCTAGCGGTGAAGCTAGAATGATCCAATGAGCAACCTTGCTCTGATACCAATTGTAAGGATCGAAACGCCCAAGAGGGGGGGTGAATTGGGCTTTCTTTCAAATTTTAAGGCAATTAAAAACTAACAACCTAAAGCCCAATTCCCTATGCGATTAAACTATGCAATCAATGTAAATTAAAGTTGCGGAATGAAGATTGCATAAGTGTAAAAAGGGAGAGGGATGCAAACGCTCAAGGGACACGGAGTTTATCCCGTGGTTTGGTAAGATCACAAGGATCTTCCTACATCCACGTTGTGGCACCCACCGAGGGGTTTTGCCACTCCCAAGTCATCGAGACAAGGGGGTCTTCACTATTCTTCTCCGTTCGCCAACCTTGGCAAGGTGGAGCTCAAGCCTTGTACACTTTGGAATCCTCCGGGCTTCCACAATCCTCTTGGCAAGCTCTGGAAGTCACACACACCAAGGGACACTCCCTTATTGCTCTCACTACACTAGAGACTCCAATCACCAAGAGTGGAGGCACCCAAGCACTATCTCTAGCTAGTTCTAGCCTATATCTTGGTGTACAAATGATGTGAAAGTGGTAGCTCTATTGCTTGAATGCTCTAGGATGTGTAGAGTATGTCTGGGCTTCAAGTCTTATCGATTTGACAGGTTGAAGGGGTATAAATAGCCAACCTCCACGAGATAGCCGTTGGAAAAGTAGGCTGACATCACTTCTCTGCGAACACCGGATGATCCGATGTCTCCCCTTCAGTTAACATCGGTCAAAGCCAAATTAGCTGATGTCACTGTGTCAGTTATGACCGTTGTTAGACCGATGTTGATCTGTCTTCTCATCGGATGATCCGGTGGCTCTTCCTCCAGAATTTTGCTTGATCTTGAAGCTTACTGGAGTGATCGACCGATGTGTGTAAGTCTGCACATCGGATGATCCGGTGCTTCACTTGGTCCAATGGTGTTGCAATCTGTGATGATGGACCGATGTCACTGAGCCACTCACATCGGATGATCTGGTGAGTTCTTTGCTCTGAGGTCTTCTTCTTCTGTTGACACAACTCGACCGATGCAGTCAACTCAAAAACCATCGGATGATCTGGTGTGTTCAACTTGTTGACTTCGAGTTGTTTTGAGTTGTTCTTTTGGAATTTGAACTTGTGACCTCTTTGACACTTGTTTGAAATGTTGTTTTGATTGTCTTCAAGCATTTGAGTGATGTCAAGTTAGAGCTTTCACTTCTTGTCTTCATATGATTTGATTTGATCTCACTCGTTGATTTTATATGGGTCTCCAATGTAATTTTGATTTCATTTGATTGAGTGTTATTGGGACCTTGCATTCACAAATTCATTAGTAATATCGAATGGTTGTCATTAATCACCGAAATCGTACCTCATGGGGCCTAGATGCTTTCATGCCCTCAACCCACGCCTATAAAACGGAACGAAATGTCTCGACAAACCAGTATCAAGCTACGTCAGTTTACTGGAGCTCATTCCTCCAGTATGTCGTCAGTACAATTCAAGCTTTTCCAGCAGGACCGCACACGAAACGGTCCTCAATCGACACAAGCAGGGCTACGCACATGAGACCACGTCTCACTGCATCCTATCCACTGCTCGATCTCAATTTCATATTCATAATCCATTTTCTTATTCTAGAATCTCCCGTGTGATAAATTTCCTATCTCGCGAGTAGATTTCGACTACTCGACTTCTACCGAATTCTTATGAGCATAAGCATAGCAGTGTCTACTCAACGGGTCGTAGACCTACCCAAGACTCCATAGGATTTGTGGGCCATGCAAGTGGATGTCAAACACCTTAAACGTAATGCACAATCATATGAAGACATAAGGTGAAATAAAACTGAAAAAAAAACACTGTAAGGAACTTAAATGCAAACCGGGGCTTGCCTAAATGCGGGTTTGAGTCTATGTTAGTTTCTGGCAGCTGGACCTCCAAGGCTTCTGGCTGCTCCTCGACTTCAGCTACTACACGATATGCATATACTAGGTATAAATGATTTTGTGAATAATTAATATGCTTAATGTGGGGTGTGTATTAAGATAAAATAAGACAATTATCTCAATTGACTTTGGGATTTTTATGGTGGATACTAGAGATTATAGAGAAGTCTCTTGCAAAGAACAGGAGATGATAAAGGATGTTTGTTATTCTTAACAATTATGGTAAGCAATAATCTTATCTAAATTTTGGTTGAAATTTTTGGAGATGTATTATGTCTACCAAGGGTTGTAGCATGTAGAGAGGGTCTCATTGGTTCTAGGAAAATTTGTTGCACAATTTTCTGAGCTTCCTACAGGAAGAAACTGATTTTTAAAGTTTGGGTAAATTTCTAGAAATTGATTTTCCATTTTTCTCAATTTATAGCTACATAGAGATTTGGAACATAGATCAACCCAATATTTTAAGTCCAATGAACTTGAAATTTTTACTAGAGATCACATGTATCAACTATAGGGGTCTAACCAAAATTGGGAATTTTCCAATTAACAAAACTGTAGGAATGAATTATTTAAGCATTTTGTTATTTGAATTATGGAGAAATTTCTATGGCTTTTCATATAAATACAAGTGCATCACTGGACAGTATTCCTCATGCTGGTTCTAAGAAAAATTATTTGGTAATTATTGGATAATTCTACTGGAAGTTATGGATTTTCTAAGTTGAGATTGAATCTGGATTTATTTTCCTATTGGAAATTTCAAATAAAAGGACCTGGACCCACTTCATTTGAATTGGACCAATCGGAATGGAGCCACACCGGGAGCCACAGGGTTAACCTGCACAGCCACACCAGATCCTTATCCGCAACTGATCCCACGCGAGAGGGGTGTTGCTGACTGGTGGGACCCGCATCTTCGTCTACCTCCCGACGCGGCAGCGCTCCTCGCCGGAACTGCGGCGGTGCCTCACCGAACTTAGGTGTGTCGACCTCCTCTCAGCCTTGCCGTGACCGCTCCACCCTAAAATTGACTGCGCAAGCCGATGGTGGGATCCAATCCTGTCGGCGATGACCGGAGACGGCGGTGCGATGGCGACGGCGGAGCTAGGGTTTTGGCCTTCGTCGGAAATGCTCGGGAATGGCTCAATAGACTCGGGAAAAGCTCGGGAAGGTTCCTGCGAGCACCAGGAGTATGACTTGGGGGTCAGATTGGGGAGACATCACCGGCAAAGTTGAACTCGACGGCGAGTTACGGGTTTTCAATCGGCGGCCATGAAAACTCAAAATCCGACCTTGTCTCTCGATGTATTTCTCTCAATTTTTGTGAGGTGGTGCGCCTGGAGATCTAGGAGATAATACCTTACTGGATTCAAAATTAGTTGTACGTAGAAACGGAATTTAACCCGTAATCTGTTGATATTGGTATGAACTGTTTTGGGGAAAACTGGAGATAAAGGAGCTAGGAAGCATGACAGTGGCTAAAACTTCACAAGAAGCATCTAGGTACCTTTGTGCACCTTATTGCTTCAAAGAGGAAGATGGAATCATGCTCGAAGTGGCCTGTCCTCGTGGAGCAGGAAGCTTCCCTTAGCGACTTCACCCGCGAGAGCGTCGAGGAAACTTTGAAATACCGCACATATAAACAGAGAATCAAACAAAGGATTGGACAAGAAGGAGGAGAAACTAGTTGAGCCACCTTTTGCTGTTGGAAGCACTGTGATTCCTTGCGTCGTTTGGCCGGTGCGTCAAGAATGGCGGCGGCGGTGCGGTGCAGTAGCGGAAGAACGAAAACAGAGGCGAGTGCTCGGGGTGGTGTTCACTTCGACCGGGGGAGGGTATTTATCGGCCGGGAAGGAGTAGGAGGCACGCCATGAAGTAGGAAGGCGAGCAGCTCCATGGTGCCTTGCATGCAGCACGGTGTCGAGCAGAGGAACGCCGGAAAAACGGCGTGCAGAGCAGCTTCGAGTGTGTCCCACTGACTGGTGGGTCCCACGACCCTTATCCCTGCCCCTTCTCTGCAGACTTCAATTCCCTTACCAAATTTTGTCCAAAGATTGTAGATTTTTGTGGGGAGGCTCAAATAAATATCTAGAATTTGATTCTGCAATTTGATTTTGAATTGGATCAAGTTTCAATTGGATTTCAAATTCAAATTTGAATTTGGATGGAATTCAATGGTGCCACTGATTTAAATAGCAATTGAGTTCCAAAAATTGTGAAACTATGGGGATAAGTCAAGCAACTTACGCTGATCATGAGTTTATGTTCAAATCTTGATGTTCAATCTAGTGGAATAGAATTTAAAATTTGAATTCAAAACATGGTTTGAATTTGCTAAGCGTCTCAATTAAAATAGCAAATGGAGTTCAAAATTTATGAAACTTTGCAGGAAGTCTATTTGGAATATTAGAAAACCATAGAAAAATTTATGGCCTCTGAATTGAATAATTTTGACAGGGCCAAATATACAGTAGTATATATTCAATTTATATTAATTTGAATATCTATTTGGTACTGCATATTAAATTGGCCTAGAAATCTTTCTTCAAATAATTCCCAACTTTGAAGAGAGGTCAAAAGAATTAATCTAAGTTTATTGGTGAAGTTCATTCCTCATGTTAATAAATTTAAACATGAGTAGAAGAAAAGATTTGATGAGATCAAGTTTATAAGCATGGCTATAATTGGTCTCCATTAGGGTTAACAACCAAGTTACAATTGAACCTCATATGAAGGAATATTTGGGATTTTACAGCACTTTTTTCATCTCATGGTCCGATCTCTACTACATTTTCAACCTCGACGCATTGGATATCTCTCTAATATGTTGCTTTGCATTGTAAGTCTCCTCAAAAACTAGGTTCTTCAATACATACTCAATACAAGTGTTATATGTGACAAATTTGGCATTTTGCGTATAGGTACCAACAACAACATGCTCGTCATAACACGCAAAACGCATATGCTGCATATCTTGACCTGCAAGTAACAGCAAAACCTCTTCTGCAAATGGCGAAGGGCAGAAAAGAAGTTATTGAATATTTTGTGAAGGCAATAAAACAATACAGTGATAAGGACCTCCTAGTCGTACCGTTCAACACGGGTAACCATTGGATAACCATAGCAATATCTACACGGTATAGCAAGGTCTTGTACTATGACTCCTCAAGACCGATAGATGAAAAAACTAGCGAGCGAAAGATCCGGTCATGGAATGATATCTCTTCTGTTATTGACGAGTAAGTTCCTTCTTCACTTTAATTTACTTGCACGATAATTTTACATTAGCCGAATGTTTTTGTTTATTTCTTTTGGACAAGTAAAAGAAAAACGTCGACAGCTTACACATCATACTGCATTCCACGTCCCACAACAAGCTCCAAGCAACACATGCGGCTTCCACGTCTGCATACACATGGCTTTATTTGGAGAGCAACCTAATTGCAATGTATGTGTAAGTGCATTTATTTTACTTTATTACTAATCTTTTGCTAAATCTCATTTTATCGTGTGGCAGGACTGTGGACCCGTCTTAAGGAACGCTGAAGATCGTAGCCTTGAGCAAGTTAGAGATGTCCTATGCAGGTTTATATTTTTTGAAATTATTAATTTAAACGGAGAACTTCATCACCCAAAAGAGGATTAGGTGACACTTTGTGTAAATTAGTTACATGTTAAGCTGGATGAACAGAGGATTTCTGTGTAAATTGTTACTTGATAACCACAATTTACACTTGTTAATATTTGATTGGTCAATATGTGTACATTTTATTAATATTTGATTAGTTACATGTTAAGCTGGATGAACAAGAGACATTTGGCTACATATGTTTCTATATATGTATGTTGCTGACACAGACAATGCGACTGCCAAATCCTATCTAGCTCGAGGATGCAGCCGGGAACCAGGATAATCAGGGTGAGGGTACCTAATACACGTGCATCTATCAGGGAGCGTCTCCTGTTAGCGCCGAACTGAACTTGCCTGTAAAGAATCTGCGACGCAATGTAACATAGGATGTATTGGATTATCTAAATAAAGGAGACACGCTTCCTTATAGCATGTCTCAGATAAGTCAACAAATGTGCGACGGACTATCATAAAGAACGTCTCAGATCATTATAAATATATGGGACGCGCTGCATTAGAGCGTATCTCTCTTTCACAATGATGGGCGACGCGCGCCTTGCTCATCTCCAATGACCTCGTAAAGTCCATCTGTTATGACTCAATGAAAGGAGACATGCTACCTTTGAGCGTGTCTCGCACCTAGTCTGATCGACGACGCGCCTTACCGCCCGTGTTTGATGACAACGTAATGCGAGACGCGACGATGGAGACGCACAGTTTGTTTGTCTCACTTCTTCGTTCGGGCACGTCTCGTATGAGCCTTTCTTACGTAGTGCTAGTGAATTGTGGTAAAAGATCAAGCTTACTGCAATGATTTAATATTCATTTTAGTACAATCGTTGCAACATGGTGGAATCCTTGTAGTGTTAAAGACTGTTTTAGACCAGTCAATAAATCTGCGACACACTATATTAGAGCTTGTCTCGCATGTATGATGATGGGCGATGCGCGCGACGCTCGTCTCCAATGACCCCGTAAAGCTCGCCTGGTATGACTCAAAGAAAGGAGACACACTATCTTTAAGCTTGTCTCGCACTTAAGCTGATTGACGACGTGTCAGCCGCTCGTCTCTGATAGCTATGTAATCCATGACGCGACGATGGAGACGCATTATTTGTTCGTCTCCATTCTTCGTTCGGACTCGTTTCGGATGAGCTTTTTTACGTAGTGTAAGTTGCTAAAAGGATAGCGGACACTCCCGGTGCTTCTCAAATAACAAGAGTATCTTTGCCATTTGAATGGAGATTTAGTAATGGGATCGTTGTTTAATAATATATCCATGTAGTTTGTTTTTTAAGACTCCCCTTAATTTTGTAAAACACGTCTATATCAGAATGCAAACACGTCTCTAGTGTAATCCTGTAAAAATCTTTTCTAGCCACACCACTTTCATTTTATACCATCACTATATACTTTCACTTACACCCTTCTGATATGGCTTATATTTTTTCCCTTTTTGTAAGGACTCTATAATGTCTTGTTAATTAACTATGTTTTTATTTAATTATCATTTGTTCAGAGTATTTGTTCCCTCTTGTATCATGGGAACATTGTCACGATCGGGGAGTAGGAATATTACAGGGTTTTTAGGCCATGTTTGGCACAGCTTCTGCTGTAGCTTCTTCATAAAAATAAGTTGAGAGTGTGCTAAACAAGAAGCTTCTCTAACAGCTTATTAGTTCAGGTGCTTCTCAGAATCAACTAAAAACGGAATATAAACAGAACCTGTTTTTCACCAGCTTTTTAAATAAGCTACTTTTATAAAAAAGTTCCAGTAACAAACATGACCATTGTTTTTCCGTTGGACCTTTGCAGACGAAAGGGCAAGGTAAGAGGAGAAAGAGGAGGCAGGCTTAAAAAAAGAAGTCCATTAACAATTACATAGCCTACCGGCTCAGATTAATCAGAGCACAACTTCCGGACATAAAAGCCCAAGCCTAAATTCACGTGAGACCGACAGCCCATCATCCGCAGTGGCACGCTGTAAAGCATATTAGATACACTGTTTTACAGTATAATTTAGAGTATGTACTGTAAAAGTTGAAGAAGAATAGTATATAGAGTATAATTTAAAGTAGGCTGGTGCGGATGGTCTAACAGAGACACAGCAGCAGGAGCAAAGCCAACCGACTTCCGTTTCGTTCTCGTTCTCGTCTCCCTGTCCCATCTGGATTCCTACATCCTACTCTTCCATACCGCCTCCCCCGCCGCGTCCAGCTCGCTCCCCACCCAGAGCTCCTTCCACCAACCGCCGCGCGCCGCATCCGCCCGTCACCCCTCCGGCGAGGCGATGAACGCGTCGCAGTTCATGGACAAACAGATCCTCGGCCTCGCCGCCTCCTCGTCCGGCGGCGGAAACGGGAGTGGGGGCGTCGATCTCGGCGATCTGATGATGATCCCAGTCCCGCAGAAGGACGGGGATGACCGCCTCCGCCGCCGGCGCAGCGTCGGTAGCGCCAACGGAACCGCCGGAGACGTGCTGCCCAGCTACGATTTCCAGCCCATCCGCACCGCCGCCGCCACGCACCAGTCCTCGTGGGGGTCGCTCGACTCCAAGGCACCCTCCGCCTCCGCCTCCGCCTCGTACAATCTCAAGGTATGGCTACGCGTTCGTCTCCTAGCTTGTTAGATCTCCCGATTTCGACTAGCAGTGCTCCATGCCCGTAATGGAACTCATATAATTTAATTTTGTGAGAGGAAACCCTTGACTTGGCAGCAGTATTGAGAATTTGAGATTTATAAAATCACTGGTAGCGTGTATGATATGTTGATCTTTTGTGCTTGACAAAGGATGGAGTATTGGGTACGCGTAGTTAATTGATATGCATGATTGTATTTGCACATGTGTCGACTCATTATAAGCTTGTCTGTAGTATTGTGAAACATAATTAGGGATATCTTGTAATTCACAGTTATATGTCAATGTTTTTCTGTTGTAGAAAGTGTTTGTGAGGTTATGAATGGTAATGTTATGTCCTTTTAGTTATACGGTGCTGTTCGTAATACGTTAATTATACGAACTTAAGCTGAGACCTTGTTCAAATCTAGTGACGGATGGTGCTCTGAGATTATTTTTACAGGGTAGCTGGATATTTTCACCATTGAGGATGCTTGATTCAAGCATTCCTGAGTAGTACTTGCTGGGTGTCAGAGTATGGCTAGCTGATCTATGCGAAACAGGGTATTTTCTTGCCTGATAAAGGACGAGACTATGAGTATTGTTGAAACTTGTGATTGCGCTGAGTTTTTTCCCTGGTGGAGGGATCACACCAAGTGAACTGTTAACAATACATCTTTTTTATTATACTGATAACTTCTCCTTTCCGATATAAAAAACTTACGATTTCTCTTATGGTGGGCAGAGTGCTGGGTTGTTGGAGCCACATGTGCTGAAGAAAGTTAGTCATGAAGAAGACAGGAGTAGCTTTGCCACTGTTACTTTGGCCGATATTGATCAAACAATGAAGAAGTATTCTGATAACCTTTTGCATGCATTGGAAGCTGTAAGCTCAAGGCTATCACAAATGGATGGTAGGACACGGCAGCTTGAAAATTCTGTTGATGAGTTAAAGTTAACAATTGGTAACTGTAATGGCAGTACCGACGGAAAGCTCAGGAACCTTGAGAACATGATTAGGGAGGTAAAGCTTTCTTTGATTTTTCCTTCCCCTCTCTCTCTTTTACAATGCTTGCTTATGAGTGCCACTAATGTCAATATTGTGCAAATATTTCATAATGGAAGGACAATAGTTTATGATTGTTTGGATGAGTATACCTTTTCTAAAACTAATGCATACTTCTGGTCTTATTCTTCACTACATTGTATAGTGATGCTTTTCATCCGGTGGCTTAACTACAACATATTAACTTATGGAACATGTAACTACTGTGGCATCAGATATGAATGAGCACAACCGTGTACGTATATTGTTCTAGTATTTGTTTCTTTTAAATCATGTAAATGCTGGTAATATGCTGGCCTTGGTGCTGCTTGTTTATCATTGGTTGTTTTGGGCAAGAGTTTTGTCATACTGTACTTGATGAGCTATCCACTACTTTCTTTGAGTTTTAGTACTTATGGCTGCTCTAGTGTTTGTTAAGTGTTCTCAGCTTCACACTTAATTGTATAGTTACTATGTTGGAGGCTTAGATCTGACTCATCCGATGGTATGTTGGTGCTGCTTATTTATCCTCCTAGCATTGTGCATCTTAATTTCTCTTCAGTTATGTTGTGTGGTTCACTTTTTATGAGGTTGACGATCAACAATCATATTTACTCTGTATGTGATGAGTACTCATGAGTTTTTGTTTCCTTGTATTATTATTCTTATGAACATACGGTCATCCTGCAGGTTCAAACAGGTGTGCAGATTTTGCGTGACAAGCAGGAAATTGTTGAGACACAGCTCCAACTAGCAAAGCTCCAGGCACCCAAAACTGATACCCAATCAACTGAAAATAGCGGGGCTTCACAGCGGCAGTCACTGGCTCCCCCGGAAGTAGCTGTTCAGTCACAGACTCAAGTCCTGCCCCCTTCCCAACCACCAGCAGTTCTTTCCCTTCCTGCTCCAAATGCACCACCTCCACCCCCAACACTTCAGAGACAACCTCAACCACAGTTTGCAAGTCATTTACCACATTCACAGGGCACATCAGTTCCATCTGTTGCACCGGTTCCCTCAGTCCCAGCTTTGCCAAGGGATTCTTACTATGTTCCATCTTCTCAGCCAACTGAAACCATGCACCAGCATTATCAAGCACCACTAGTTCCACAGCCTCAGGCACCCCCGGCTCCTCAGCAGTACCAGCTACCATCCCAATTTCCTCAATATTCACAACCACCTCAACCCGTAAATGTTAACCCATCAACTCTGCTTGCAACGCAGCAGCCAGAAGAAACCATGCCATATGCTCCTCAGCAGAGCTACCCACCAAACGTGCGCCCTCCTACACCTTATATGCAACCGCACAGTGGACCCGTACCTCCTTACTATGGACAAAACCCTAGCATGTCTGAATTTCCTTCAGGCAGGCCTAACCCTGGGCCGCCATCATCTTATGGCTCTAGTGGTTACGGGTCACAAAGCGGTAGTGGTTTCTCTGAGTCATACGGCTACAGTGGGTCACCTTCCCACCGCGGAAATGTTGGAATGAAGCTGTCCTCACCTTTTGCTTCATCAGGGCCATCCTCTGGGGCAAGGGGTAGCTATGGCAGGCTATCCACGGCTCAGATACTACCTCAAGCTTTGCCAATCAGCTCCTCCAGCCCAGGTAGTGGCTCTTCAGGCAATAAGGTGCCACTTGATGATATAGTGGAGCAGGTTGCTACAATGGGATTCTCAAGAGAGCAAGTGAGGGCAACTGTACGGAGGCTGACCGAGACTGGGCAGAACGTGGATCTGAATGTGGTGCTTGACAAGCTGATGAACGGACGATGATAAGTCGTGCTCTGCTGACAAGGATATTCCAAGTTCAGTAATTATTCCTCAGTATGTGTATAGTACGCGTAGTGTTTTTTTTTTGTGAACCTTATTCTGTCGGCAACCTTGTATTTTCTTATTGGTGTGGTATGGCTTGAAGATCCTGGGCCCTGCGATCATGGTATCTGATGCCGGTGATTGCAGCTCCTCACCTCTGCTCTCGGTTGGTTGCTCTATTCTATCTGAAGTCCTACAGGTCTGTCAAAGTGAACGACTGAACGGTACTGCTAGTGCTATCCGGAGACGACGTTTATTTCTGTATATTATATGGTGATGTATCGAAACATATGCCGTGGTTTGTTCATTGCTGTTAATAATAAACAGTTTTACAGTGTGTTAACGTCTCTTCTTACCCGTCCTTTAATTTCGTTGCTGTTTTTGCTTTCACCATCAAAGAGATTACTTGGCCCTCCGTTGACAGTGATCAATTGATCATGTTCGATCTTCGACCACTGATCGTGTGGTTGTGGCCTGTGCTATCGGTAACGACCGCGCACAGCTACTGGCGTAGCTCAGTCTGCCGTCTGAGCGGCCGGTGGCTGGCGAGCAGCGCGCGACGCATAGCAGGGGACACGTCGCGCTCGCTCGCGTGTCACGCCGTTGCGCGTAGGGGTAGGCAGAGAGGGGGGGCACCACGTGACGGCGTGCGCGTCACGTGTCCGCCAGGCACGGAAGGAGGGGGATTCGGGCCATCGCTCGTGGTACTGTGCGTATAGCATTTCTTTAAAATCCTGATCAGATCAGTAATATACTGCTAAGAGTCATACCGGGCCCTTGGGGCTTGCAAAACCCGTATATAGTTGGACTGGTGACTGGTCCTCTGAAGCACGACGTGATAGACCTACCTGACCCTCCTCTGACCAGACGGCCGGCCTCTTAACCGCTGACACAACGCGATGCACACTTCGAAAGAGCCAGCCACTGCCTTGTCAGCGCTGATGCTGATCGGCGAGATGGCGATTACGCGGCTCAGCCACTGTGCCCAGTGGCCGTGCGGTGCGGTGCGGTGCGCTGCGGATCTTGCTCCGCTCGCAGTCTTGCCGTTCGAGTTGATGCCCAGCTGGTCCCGAGTGGGGCGCGTGACGCGCGTCGCAACCATTGGTCCGTGCTCTAGCAACTCGCAAACACTCAACGGTACTCCATCTCGTTTTAATCGTCATTTTATCCGAGCCTTGAGCACGAGAATTAGAAAAGGATAAAAAATATACTGTTTTTAAAAGTTTGTCGCTTTTTAGTTAAAAATAAACTACAAAGCACAAAATTTTGAGAACGTAAAGAGTATAATGTATAAGAAATAAAGACTAGAGATAAAAAATATATTAGAAGAAAAAAAAGGTTGTATTGAGAAACGGGATCAACAGATTAGAAGCACAGTAAACGAGACAGTGACCTCGTGCCGAAAGCCGAATATACCCTCGGCGTCTGATGCACCAAACAGATAGGCAGGTGCCTGCCATTCAGTCGTTCGTGGTGCGCAGAAGTATCACATCGGCAACAACGCATGCATGCGCAAGAGACCTTTGCATCGCGTCACAAGGTGGGAGCTCATGGTCCGTTAATTTTATACGTCTGAAAATTAACGTTTTTGATAAAATTACTGTGTTTTTAATAGATAATAGTGGCTAAAAGTACACAGCAAAAATAAGGAAAGTCAGCA
Organism: Tuctoria greenei; assembly: GCA_036927565.1. Lineage (NCBI taxonomy): Eukaryota > Viridiplantae > Streptophyta > Magnoliopsida > Poales > Poaceae > Tuctoria > Tuctoria greenei. Next base: position 221,378,518 of record JAYESD010000003.1, read on the forward strand.
ATTAATGCACATATTTAAAATAGGAGCAATATAAACCATTGTTTCTGATACATATTATTAGAGACAATTGTGTCAGCGACCCTCGTTTAATAACTAATTGTACGTTTAACTCTGTTTTTTAGGGTTTGCATGTTTGACCTTTATATTTTAAAATGAAATCTCCATTTTCAGATAATTAACCCTTAGTTAACAGTTCTATTAATTTCAGATAATTAACAATTTTTACGAAAAAAATAAACACAATGATTAAAAAATGACCAAAATACCCTCAAGAACCGGTAGGTGCCCCGATCCTCTCCCGTTTGGCATCGTGAGTTCCGGTACGCGCCCCGATCCTCTACTAAACCTAGCGACGGTAGCAGAGGACAGCTCCTGCGAGCGGGCGACGACGGAGGCCCGCGCCTGCGAGGGGCGGCGGTGGCGGAGACCCGCGCCTGTGAGGGGCAGCGGCGGCTGCTGCGCGATCTGATGTTGCAGGAGGACGACAGCGGCGGCGCGACTCGCGAGCTGGCGACGGCTGTCATATTTGTGGCAACAAGCAACCTTCATGACAAGATGAATGTATGACAACATATTTGTGGTTTTGTGGACATCACAAATCAATAGGGCTTTGCTAGTGCTGTTTGGACCATTGTGGATGCTCGAGGAAGGGGTAGTCGGATTGGGTTTGTTGATGATTGGCGGGACTACCCTGGGATCCGAATGGCTCAAGAGGGGGCCCTTGGTTGAAGATGTGCTCAGTTGGAGGCATCGCCACCGGTGAAACCTCAGTGGGGTCTAAATAGACTAGTAATCCCTTTGTAAAGGCTATTTTGTGATCTCTTGGCCGCATACCGACGGAAGTGTGAGACGGCATAATAGAGGTTCTAGTCATCGAAAGGTGATGAAATCACAAACACGTGGGTAAAGAGGTACAAACTCTGCAGAGTTAAATAAAACTATCATGATAGCCGTGCTCCCGGTTATGAGCACCTGGACAACTTCCATGATTAGAGGGTATTCGGTATTGGTTATGGTTTGGTATTGGTTATGGTTGGTATTATGGTTATGGTTTTATTTCTGGTATTGAATATGGTTTTTGGCAATAGTGAAATCTGGAATTATTGATGATGGTAGTGAATTCAGACTGGTATTATGATATTACTTATTATTATGATGGGTTTGATTCATATAAATATAATATATTGCTTTTCAAATGTTTTAATGTACTTTTCAACACTTAACCATTATTATTGTCGATATTTGAATAAGCCACATGTCATACTTTCCACACTTGCCGAGTACGACATGTACTCACTCTTGCAATCCCCCACCCAACAGTTGCAGGTCAGGATTGGGAGTTTAATGGTGATAATGCGGAGTTCTAGGCCGTGTCTACTGTCAGCTTTGCCTGTGGTGTTTATTGGAGCTGCACTATACCCTTTTGCTTATGCTGCCTAGCTGTTTAGTTTGCTTAATTAGCTTATTTCTGCTGCATTAGTCGAACTTGTCATTAATATTCATTAGAGCTTGTATTTAAGGATAATATGGTTTGTGTAATAAAATTTGGTTAATTAATCTTGTTCTGTGGTAATTTTCTGTATACTCTTTTGTGATTACACTCGTGTATGTGTGTTGAACATCTTGGGCACACATATGCGTTAGCTTGGTTCATTCTTCAGAACCGGGCATCACAGACAGGTATCAGAGCCACAGGTTGACCGTAGGATGCAGCCTAGATAGAATGGACACTTTAGAGCACATATGAGCATTCAGGAATCGATGTGTTTTTGCTTGGAGTGCTGTTTGCTATATATATTGCTTGCTTGTGTGCTTAATAGAGGATTTTGGGGTGCTTTAGCATTGCCATGTCCACCTAGGCTAGTGTAGCTAGCTGTCTAGTTTCATATCCCTTGATGCATATAGTTGGGGAAATTTCTAATTCTTACCTATTGCTTTTCTTCAGATGGTGAGGACTCGCAACCAGAGGGATGGCAATGATGAGGAGGAGAACAATGGAGTGCCTCAGAACAACATAGGACAAGGATCTACTCAGGGAGCTATCAACATTGAGCAACTTTTGGCTATGCAAAACCAGCTCATGCAGACCATGATACAGACTATGGGACAGCTGCAGGCTGGTAATATCAACAATCAACCCCACATGCCTCCACCACCACCCCCGCCTCCTCATAACCGGTTAGGAGAGTTTATGAGGACTAGGCCGCCGACCTTTGCTCAAGCTGCTGACCCTATGGATGCGAACGATTGGCTCAAGTCCGTGGAGAAGAAGCTAGCTATTGTCCAATGCAATGACCGGGAGAAGGTCTTGTTTGCTTCTCATCAACTAGTTGGAGCAGCTGCGGATTGGTGGGATTCTTATTGCAATGCTCATGAGAACCAAGAGAGAATCACTTGGGCTGAATTCAAGGAAAATTTTCGTTCTCATTATGTGCCCGAGGGTGTTATGATCTTGAAGAGGCAGGAATTTGAGAATTTAAGGCAAGGAAGATCAAGTGTGAGTGAATATCTCAATAAATTCACTCAACTCTCAAGGTACGCGCCCGAGGATGTTAGTCGGGACAGCCGGAAGCAATACTTGTTCATGAGGGGCTTGAACAATGAGATCCAAGTACAATTTCTCAATTGTGACTATGCAAATTTCCAGAAGCTTGTGAACAAAGTAATTATGGTTGAGAACAAGATTCGTGAGATGGAGCAAGACAATAAGAGAAAGGTGCCATATCAAGGACATCAACAAGGAAGTAATGTGCGCCCTCGCTCTGCGCCACCCAATGTGCCCTATTACAGCTCCTCTATTCCTGCTCAACGCCTTGGTTATGCACCGCGCCCAACTCAGCTTGTGCAGCAGCGCCCTGTTATGCAAGCACCTAGGCCTCCAATGCCTTATGCACCTCGTGCTAATTTTCCCGCTGCAAATGTTCAAAACCAAACTCGTCCCAATAATTTTGGTGGAGTTAAGAAGTGCTACACTTGTGGAGAAGCTGGACATTGAAAGCATCTAGGCCCCCATGAGGTATGGTTTCGGTGATTAATGACAACCATTGGACTTTACAAATGAATTTGTGGATGCAAGGTCTCTCATAATCACTCAATCAAATGAAATCAATATGTCATTGGAGACCCCTAAACAATCAATTTATGAGATCAAATCAATGATATGAAGACAAGAAGTGAAACTCTTATGACAAAGTCATTCAACCACAATTAATGACACTTAATGCTTGACAACCATCCGAAATATATTTCCAACAAAGTCTAAGAGGTCACTTGAGCAAGACACAAAAGAATCACTTAGAAACAACTCGAAGCAAACAAAATCAACTCATCGGATCAACCGATATTTCCAAAGAACAACACATCGGTCGAGTTGGTTCAGCAGGAGAAGAAGACCTCAGAACAAAGCACTCACCGGATCATCCGATGTTAAGGGCTAGGCTACATCGGTCCATCAGTATAGTTTGTAATATCCTTGGACCAAGTGTAGCACCGGATCATCCGATGTACAGAAATATACACATCGGTCAATCACTCCAGTAAGCATCAAGTTTGAGTCAATTTTGGAGGAAGAGCCACTGGATCATCCGATGAGAAGACAAGTGCAACATCGGTCTAACAACGGTCATATCTGACACAATGACATCAGCTAAAGTAAACTTGACCGATGGTAACTAAAGGGGAGACATCGGATCATCCGACGTTCGCAGAAAAGTTCTGTCAGCCTATTTTTTCCAACGGCTATTTCGTGGAGGCTGGCTATATATACCCCTAAACCTGTCATTTCGACAAGTCTTGATCACCAGACATTCTCAACACATCCACAAGCGTTCAAGACCAAGAGCCATCACTTCTACATTATTTCGACCACCTACACACCAAGAGATAGGCTAGAACTAGCTAGAGAGAGAGCTTGTGTGCCTCCATTCTGGGTGAGTGGAATCTCTAGGATAGTGAGAGCCTCAAGGGAGTGCACCTTGGTGTTTGTAACTATGAGAGACTTCCGGAGCTTGCCAAGGCGTTTGTGGAAGCCTGGAGGGTCGAAGTTGTACAAGGCTTGAGCTCCACCTTGCCGAGGTTGGTAAACGGAGAAGAATAGTGGAGATCCCTCGTCTCGGTGACTTGGGTGTGGCTATACCCTTTGGTGGGTGCCACAACGTGGATGTAGGAAGATCTTGACGATCTTACTGAACCACGGGATAAATCCTCATGTCTCCTCGGGAGTTTGCATCCTCTTCCTCTCCCTTACATTTATGCATTTTATATTCTGCGAAGTTGCTATTTACTTCAATGCATAGATCGTTTGCGTAGGGAATTGGGCTTTTAGGAATTAAGTTTTATTGCTTAGATTTTTGAAAAGAAGCCCAATTCACCCCCCCTCTTGGGCATTCGATCCTTACAATTGGTATCAGAGCAAGGTTGCTCATAGGATCATTCTAGCTTCACCGCTAGAGAGCTAAAATGGCCAAGGTTGGGGGTTCAGTTCCTATCTTCGAGGGCAAGAACTTTGCCTATTGGAAAGCACGTATGCAAGCTTATCTAGAGGCTATTGCTCCTGAAGTATGGGAAGCTACCCACGCGGGGTTTGGAGAACACAACTATGTTGGTGATCAAATTAAATGGGATGCTAAAGCTAGGAATGCAATCTATGAATATATTAGTCAAGATGTGTTTGCTAGAATTGCTAGTAAAGAAAAAGCTTGTGAAATTTGGGCTTGCTTAATAGAGATTCATGAGGGTTCTTCTCGAGTCAAGGAACTTAAATATCACATGCTTAAAGCAAAATATGATGAATTTAAGATGCTACCTCATGAAAATGTTAATGAGATGTTCTCTCGCTTGAATGTGCTTATTGAAGAAATTAATGCTCTTGACATTGCTTCTCTTGGCAAGGGACTCATCAACCGCAAGATCCTCATGCTCCTTCCCAAGCCAAAGTACAACATCATCAACTCCATGCTCCAAAAATAATCTCTTGACCACATTGAAGTTTCAGAACTCATTGGAGAGATTCACGCTCATGAGATGAGTGTACTTGGGATGATGGAGCAATCATCTTCAAAAAGAATTGCTCTAAAGGCCTCCACCAAGAGAACAAATTTCAACAAAAATAAAGTGGTGGAGCCTAGCCCAAGTGAAGAAGAGCAAGCATCAAGTGAAGGTGACGATGATGAGCTTGCATCAATGATGAGAAAGTTCTCTCGCTTGGACTCCAAGATTGCCAAGAAGGGATACACCTTTGATCCCAAAAAGAAAGCATTTCTAACAAAGGAAGATGACAACAAGACTTGTTATAATTGTGGTGATCAAGGTCATATCTCCTATGATTGTCCAAAACCGGACAAAAGAAGAGAGAACTACAAGAGCAAGCATTGCAAGCTTGAAGATAGTGAAAATGATGAAGAAGAGGCCAAACTTAAACCAAGATCATTTGGGGAGAAGAAGCATGACAAGGTCAAGAAGGCAAAGCTCTTCCAAAAGAAAAGAAATGGCCCACAAAAAGTGTTCATGTGTGAGGCAAATGAATGGGTCACCGACGAAGAAACAAGTGATGAAGAGAGTGAAGCGGAAGAAGAAAGTTTGGTCAGCCTTGCCATTGCCAACAATGATGACTCACCTCTTCATCCACCACCCATGTGCCTCATGGCTAAAGGTAACACCAAGGTATATGATGATTCTAGTGATGATGAGCTTTCCCTCGATGATTTAACTTCTTTAATAAATGAATATCATGCTATCATTAAGAGGGAAAAGAGTAAGGTTAAAACTCTTGAAGAAACTCGTGCTAGACTTGAGTGTGCTAACCTTGATTTGCTTGACAAGTATGAAAGCATACTTAAAGAGCATGACACGCTCAAATCCCATGTCAAGCAAATTGAGGAGGATAAGGCTAAAATCAAGTTAGATAATCATGAGCTTAACTTAGCACACCAAACACTCTTGGGAGAGCACAACAAGTTAATAGAAGAACATCAAACACTTAACCTTGCTTATGATGTGCTTGATCAAGAGTTGAAGAATATAAAGAAACAAACTCTTAATGATAAGATATCCATTACTTCTCATGCTACTAATGCTTTGCACAAGTCTTTGCCTTTGAAAGAAAATGCTAGAGAGAAGGACTTGTTGGAAGAAATTGAGAGTCTCCGCACTAGCATGGCTAGACTTTCAAAAGGGGAAGTAAAACACAAGGAAATCCTCTTCCAACAAGCAAAGGCCTTCAACAAGAGAGGACTTGGATCCTTCCCGGTGCCCAACAAAGTAAAGGTGCCCTCACCGGAGCTAAGAACAAGTTTCATCAAGGAAGTTGGTTCTTATTGCCAACATTGTGAGGTCACCGGCCACCACACAAGGGAGTGTCTTCTTCCTAACCGACCTTTTCCAAAGTTGCCCATTAATTACAAGTCTACTTTCAATGATCATTATTATCTCTTAAGTAAAGTAGATGGCAAGGTGAAGGCAAGGTTCATCGGCAAGGACATAAAGGGCATGAAGGGGAAGCTCCCCAAGCAACTTTGGGTCCCAAAGACACTTGTATCACACATACAAGGACCTAAGTTGGCTTGGGTGCCAAAAATAAAAAATTGAATTCATGTGTGTAGGTGAACTACAAAGCCGGTGGAAAGCATTGGGTACTCAATGGCGGGTACACTCAATACATGACCGACAATGATGGTATGTTCACCTCCATAGAGGACCCCCGACAATCATGAACAAGTCACCTTTGGTGATAATTCTAAGGGGAAGGTAATTTGGTTGGGTAAGATTGTATTTCTCATGGTTTATTTATATCAATTGTTGCATGTTTCAGTTTGCTTTCTATTGCAAATTTTGTGATTTTGGGCTAACGTGCACCTTTAGCAAGAATGATGTTATTGTGACAAGCCTAAAGTTGAGGAGAACCATGATCAAGGGGGAGCTTCAAGTTCCAACATCTACACATCGACAGAAAATTATTCATTTGTCAAATTTATGTTGGTGATATCATTTTTGGTTCAACTAACGAAGCTCTTAGCCATGAGTTTGGCAAGATGATTTCTAGGGAATTCGAGATATCAATAATTGGAGAGCTCAACTTCTTCCTTGGATTCCAAATCAAGCAACTTCAAGAGGGGACCTTCGTCTATCAAGAGAAGTACACCAAGGACCTCTTGAAGAAATTTGAGAAGGGAGATTGTAGCTCAAGAAGCACTCCAAGGGCAACAAATTGTCATCTCGACGCGGATAAGGACGGTAAACCTATTGATCAATCCAACTACCATTCTATGATTGGTTCATTGCTTTATCCTACCGCATATAGGCCCGATATCATGTTTAGTGTATGCTTATGTGCTCGCTTTCAAGCGGCACCTAAAGAATCGCATAGGAAGGCGGTCTTTAGGATACTTAGGTATCTTAAGCATACCCCTAGTGTGGGCTTGTGGTACCCTAAAGGTGCAAAATTCCATCTCTTGGGATACTCGGATTCGGACTTTGCCAGATGCCGCGTGGATCACAAGAGTACCTCCGGTGGGTGCCACTTGCTTGGGCGTTCCCTAGTATCTTGGTCTAGCAAGAAGCAAAATTCCGCAGCCTTGTCCACGGCGGAAGCGGAATATATTGCGGCCGGTGCATGTTGTGCCCAAATTCTTTATATGAAGAAAACCCTTTTGTACTTTGGTGTTAAACTTGGTTGTGTGCCTCTCCTTTGTGACAATGAAAGTGCGGTTAAGATAGCTAAAAACCCCGTTCAACACTCCCGCACTAAGCACATTGATATTCACCATCATTTCTTGAGGGACCATGAAGCTAAGGGAGACATCTCTTTGAGAGGTGTTAGGTCCGAAGAACAATTGGCGGATATCTTCACTAAACCACTTGATGAGAAAACTTTTTCTAGGCTAAGAAGTGAATTAAATGTGCTAGATGCATCAAACGTCATGTAAGTTGCCATGATCATGTAAGAATGCACTTCATATAGGTCTTGTCTAACTTTCAAAGGATAGGGGTGAGCAAGGGTTAGCTTGGGATGGAGGTTCTTTGGGTTTCCCCAAGGCTTGGAGAGTGGCTCTCCCTGAAGAAGCCTTTGAAAGGTTCAAATTTGGCAAGATAGTTTTACTTTATGTCTTGCATGATGCTTGCCATATAGACTTGCACTCATATTTAAATTTCTTGCATTATAAATTGTTTGGCATTGCATACGGTAGATTGTCACAAAGGGGAACCCACCTCATGAGAAAGAGACTTGTTTGAAATACAATATCTCAACTCATATGAGGTGGAAAGAATAAAATGTTAGTTGCGTTAATGCCTAGAGGAACATGCTTTAAAGAGATAGAAGTCTTCATACTCTAGCTCACAAAGCATGGGCCTTACATTTTATTTGGATGTTTTCCTCCCTATTTTCTCGGTGTTCTATTTGCTTTAGGGCTTAGCCAAGTTATTGGCGTATTAGCGTTTTGAGGGGTGAGGGGTTGCCCAAAAAGTCCTAAGACATGTGTTTGTCATTGTTTGTTTGTTTGGTCAAAGGACATATATGGGATGTTGCTGTTTTGTAGTCATCGGATTATCCGATGCTTAGGTCAGACCATCATCGGATCTGTTGGTGTTCAAAAGCCAAGGGCCAGTTCAGTCAGTATCTCAAATCATCCGATGAGTTCATTTGGAAAAACATCGGTCCATCCGATGTTCACACTTCTGGAACTGTGCCAAATTCCACCGATGCATATCAGTTAAACGTCGGACCATCCGGTGTCAACGGTACCTTTTTGAATACCCTTACTGTGCCATTTGATCGATGCTTCTATCGATCAATGTCGGTCCATCCGGTGTTAAATTTTCGGCTAGGGTTTGGGACCCACTATTTGAACGCCGCTTCGCCTCTCTTTCTCTCTCCCCGACCCTGACTTCACCTCCGCCGCCGATCCTCTGGCCCAAGCGCCGCCACCGCCGACTCCAGTCACCACCGCCGCCCTCCGGCCGCCGCAGCCGCACTCCGGCCGCCGCCGCACCACAGCAACCGTGCCGCCGCCGCCGCATCCTCCACCGCCGCCGCCGATTCCTCCAGCGCTGCCGCCACTTCCACAGCCACCGCCGCCGCTCCACCCAAGCGTCGCCGCCGCCTCTCTCCACCACCACAGCCTCACCACCGTGGTGCCTCCCTCTATGGCCACCACCACGTCGCTAGGGTTTCCCGGCCCCGTCGATCTCCGTGTCGCCGTTCCGTGCATTCGACGTCATCGACTTTGTTCACGCGCCCGATCGTAATGGCTCGTGACAAGAAGAACAAGGGCAAGGCCATTGCGGAGCCGGCCGCAAAGAAGCAGAAGCTCTCGAAGGAGGAGAAAAAGGCATTGATGGCCGCTCGCGCCGCCGAGGAGCGAGAGCATGGCCGAGGAGGATCATTAAGGATCCACGAGGCTCGTCCGAGGCAGCCTCCCGTGATCGATGAGTCCGAGGCCGAAGAAGAGCCGGAAGTGCCACTCGTCCGCCGGTGCTCAGCCAGGACCCGTGGGGGTCATCCACCAGCAGCACCACATCCGAGACCGACTGCTGCCGATCGTCGTGAGGACAGGGAGGCCCAGAGAGCTATCTATGAGATGGACACCATCGTCCATGTTGGTGAAGGTGTCCGGTTGACTGATTACCAGAAGATGAAGGCCAAGCAGCTCCGAAGACTCAGATGGAGTGTGTTGCTTGAGGAGTGGTACTCGCAGCCTAGAGAGGCTCTGGTGGACAGTCGTTTCTGGACCATGACACAGGCATCACTCTACGAGACCTATAGACGACGCAGCCACAAGTTATTCCAGCACAACTTTCTGGATTGGGATCAGCTCGCCCTGGCAGCAGAGACAGAGATTCGCCCATACTTTGAGAGGTATCGAGGGATGGTGCAGCTGATGTCCTACGACAGGAGTGCATATGTGGAGGATTGGGTCCGCGTATTCTACGCTACCCTATATGTCTCTGAGGGCCGCAGGTCGATTGACTTCATGTTCATGGGCCAGCACTATCACTTGACGAGGTAGACGTTGGCACAACTGCTCGGAGTGGACCTGCACGACACTTGCGTGCATGAGAGGGTATATGGTCAGGCAGACCCGCCGAGGAGGCCGCTCACTGGAGGAGTGGCACCCCCACTGGAGGAGATCCGTTCTCTGTTTGGACAGACTTTCTCTCCAGACCAGCCGAGGGTACCGGCATTGTTGACTCCAGCTACACGCACAGTGCACCTTGCCTTGCGCCGCACACTCTTGCCGAGGTCCGAGTACTTAGAGGGGTTCACCAGCCTGCAGCAGACCCTCCTGTTATACATCATGAACGGGATGGAGTTTGATATTGTGGACATCCTCATATGCGAGATGGAGGACGTGATCACCGATGGAGTGGGCATGATGAGGCAGCTTGTGTTTGGACACTGGATCAGCTACCTACTCTCCATGATGGTTCCTGAGGAGTCCGCCGTGCGTGACCGTCTCACTGACGAGAGTGTCACACGGTTCAGCCACTACTAAGCTCCAGCTCCTGGAGACCGCCGCCTTGGCCGTCCAGTCGAGCGTCAGGTTCGTGCTCGTCTGTCTAAGGAGGACTGGTCGGATCTGGAGAAGGAGGATGAGAGGCTGGCAGAGGCAGAAGCTCAGGGTGAGGACCTGCAACATATTTGGTCTGAGAGCGACACAGATGACAGTGTTGAGGAGTACTTCCCACCTCCTCCCTCACCCAGGCAGCACGACGCAGAGGCTGGAGGCTCTACAGTGCCACCCCCTACTCCACCTCCTGTCACAGAGGCACAGGTCTCTCAGCCGTCGGAGCTCACCTCACTCCTGCAGTAGATGGTTGAGCAGCAGCGCCTGGACCGGCTTGCAGCTGAGCAGGCCTGAGCGGAGCAGGCAACACGTCTTCTGGAGCTCCAGCAGCAGCAGCAGGAGATGCAGTGCCAAATCGCCCATGAGAGGCGTGAGGACACTGACCGACTGACTGGGCTGATCGACCAGATGCACCAGCGCTCCCTCGACCAGCAGCAGAAGACGCAACAGGCGATGATCGGCATCCTGGGGTTGATCACTAACCTCTACACCCAGACCGGGATTTCCCTGCCATCGCAGCTGCCAGGCGTCGCTCCACCTCCACTTGTCCTTGCTCCAGCTGCTGCTCCGGTGCCAACCACGCCGATCCCATCGTTCAGCATGTCTCCACTACTGGCTCCAGGTGCACCGATCCACTCTCCGCTGCCAGCAACGACGTTGTTCCAGCAGACGCCGGCATCCATCGTCAGTGCCCCCTTGCCAGCAGCTCCTACTCAGCAGGCACCGACAGCGGCTCCTACGGCTCCGACAGCTCCTTCCACCTCTACTCCAGGCAACAGCTCCGACGACAGCACTCCCGATGGTGACTAGTTCGTCATCGCGCCTAGTACTCAGGGTCCTTAGGCACTCGGATCCCTTTTTGGTGTCTTGATGCCAAAGGGGGAGAAGAGTTAGAGGAGAGTCAGGGTGGATAGCTTAGCCTCAGGGGGAGCGTCCTAGCTGTAGGGGGAGTTTATCTTTATGGGTTATCTTTTGTAATTTGGTGTGTTTGCTACTCATTTGCTACTTATTGAGCATTAATGAACTTGTCACTTATTCCCACTTTCGAGTTATTGATTGATTTTGAGCCTTCAAATTTTAAGTGTGATAATATTGTATTCATTGCATATCCTCTTAAGTTTCGTACTATCAAATTCATTACTATTGTGCTTCAATTGTTGTGTTGTCATCAATCACCAAAAAGGGGGAGATTGAAAGCATCTAGGCCCCCATGAGGTATGGTTTCGGTGATTAATGACAACCATTGGACTTTACTAATGAATTTGTGGATGCAAGGTCTCTCATAATCACTCAATCAAATGAAATCAATATGTCATTGGAGACCCCTAAACGATCAATTTATAAGATCAAATCAATGATATGAAGACAAGAAGTGAAAGCTCTTATGACAAAGTCATTCAGCCACAATTAATGACACTTAAAGCTTGACAATCATCAGAAATATATTTCCAACAAAGTCTAAGAGGTCACTTGAGCAAGACACAAAAGAATCACTTAGAAACAACTCCAAGCAAACAAAATCAACTCACCGGATCAACCGATGTTTCCAAAGAACAACACATCGATTGAGTTGGTTCAGCAGGAGAAGAAGACCTCAGAACAAAGCACTCACCGGATCATCCAATGTTAAGGGCTAGGCTACATCGGTCTATCAATACAGTTTGTAATATCCTTGGACCAAGTGTAGCACCGAATCATCCGATGTACAGAAATATACACATCGGTCAATCACTCCAGTAAGCATCAAGTTTGAGTCAATTCTGGAGGAAGAGCCACCAGATCATCCGATGAGAAGAAAAGTGCAATATCGGTCTAACAACGGTCATATCTGACACAATGACGTCAGCTAAAGTAAACTTGACCGATGGTAACTAAAGGGGAGACATCGGATCATCTGATGTTCGCAGAAAAGTTCTGTCAGCCTACTTTTTCCAACGGCTATTTCGTGGAGGCTGGCTATATATACCCCTAAACCTGTCATTTAGACAAGTCTTGATCACCAGGCATTCTCAACACATCCACAAGCGTTCAAGACCAAGAGCCATCACTTCTACATCATTTCGACCACCTACACACCAAGAGATAGGCTAGAACTAGCTAGAGAGAGAGCTTGTGTGCCTCCATTCTGGGTGAGTGGAATCTCTAGGATAGTGAGAGCCTCAAGGGAGTGCTCCTTCGTGTTTGTAACTGTGAGAGACTTTCGGAGCTTGCCAAGGCGTTTGTGGAAGCCCGAAGGGTCGAAGTTGTACAAGGCTTGAGCTCCACCTTGCCGAGGTTGGCAAACGGAGAAGAATAGTGGAGATCCCTCGTCTCGGTGACTTGGGTGTGGCTATACCCTTTGGTGGGTGCCACGACGTGGATGTAGGAAGATCTTGACGATCTTACCGAACCACGGGATAAATCCTCGTGTCTCCTCGGGAGTTTGCATCCTCTTCCTCTCCCTTACATTTATGCATTTTATATTCCGCGAAGTTGCTATTTACTTCAATGCATAGATCGTTTGCGTAGGGAATTGGGCTTTTAGGAATTAAGTTTTATTGCTTAGTTTTTGAAAAGAAGCCCAATTCACCCCCCCTCTTGGGCATTCGATCCTTATAGAAACTTTGCGCATCAATGTCATGAGTCAGGCCTTGGTCAAGGAAGCAATGCTCTGAGGCAAAACCCAAGACCCAATGGAGGACAACCACAAGGGAACCGTGGACAGCAGAATTTTTCTCGTGGCAACGTGAACCATGTCTCTACAGAGGATGCTCAACAAGCGGATGACGTGGTCATTGGTATGTTTCTCGCCAACTCCAACCCCGCGACTATGTTATTTGATTCTAGAGCATCACATTCATTCATTGCATCAAAGTATGTTGCCGAGTATAGTTTGCCTATCTCTCATATGAAGTTTACTCTATTGGTTAGGTCTCCTGGAGGAGAGATGAGGACAAATATAGTATGTCCAAAAGTAAGCCTTAGAATAAGGGGGGTAGACTTCTCCGCCAACCTCATTGTTTTGGATTCTCAAGGATTGGATATTATACTTGGTATGGACTGGTTGAGGAAGCACAATGGAGTTATTGACTATGCCACGAAGACAGTGAAGTTGGCCAATGAAGAAGGGACCACCGTAGAATTTGAAGCATCTCAAACCGCACCGAAGCAACTAGAGTTGAATCATATGGACGGTGCTGCAATTGAGGAGATTTCGGTGGTGTGTGAATTTTTGGATGTTTTTCCGGATGAGTTGCCAGGTATGCCACCCGATCGAGACATTGAGTTTGTTATTGATTTAATACCTGGAACTGCACCTATAGCTAAGAGGCCGTATAGGATGCCTCCTATGGAATTAGTGGAGCTCAAGAAGCAAATTCAAGAGCAACTAGAGAAGGGTTTCATTCGCCCTAGCTCTTCGCCTTGGGGAGCGCCCGTTCTATTTGTGGACAAGAAGGATGGATCCCAAAGGATGTGCGTAGATTACCGAGCTCTCAACAAGGTAACAATTAAGAACAAGTATACTTTGCCACGTATAGAGGACTTGTTTGATCAGATGAAGGGTGCTTGTGTCTTCTCTAAGATCGACTTGAGGTCGGGATACTTTCAAATGAAGATTAAACCATCGGACATACCCAAGACAGCTTTTAGAACACGGTATGGATCTTATGAGTACACTATGATGTCATTTGGATTGACAAATGCGCCTGCGTACTTTATGTACCTCATGAATAAGGTCTTCATGGAGTACTTGGATAAATTTGTTGTGGTGTTTATTGATGATATTATGATCTACTCGAAGGATGAGAAAGAACTTGAGGAACACTTGAGGCTTACGCTGCAGAAATTAAGAGAGCATCAATTGTATGCCAAGTTCAACAAGTGTCAGTTTTGGTTGAGAGAGGTGTTGTTTTTGGGTCATATCATCTCAGGAGGAGGAGTATCAGTTGACCCCGGTAAAGTGAGGGACGTGTTGAAGTGGGAACCGCCGCAAAATGTAAAGGAAATAAGAAGTTTTCTTGGGATGGCTGGATATTACCGTCGGTTTATCAAGGACTTTTCCAAGATAGCCAAGCCTGTGACGGAGTTGCTAATGAAGGGAAAGGCGTACCAATGGACTGAAGCTTGTCAAAATAGTTTTGAGGAGTTAAAAAGAAGAGGTTGACAACAGCCCCAGTTTTGGTATTGCCGGATGTAAGCAAGAGTTTTGATATTTATTGCGATGCATCAAGACAAGGGCTTGGATGTGTATTGATGCAAGAAGGTTAGGTGGTCGCCTATGCATCAAGACAATTGAAGAAACATGAGCAGATTTACCCCACGCATGATTTAGAACTTGCAGCCGTGGTACATGCATTGAAGATTTGGAGACACTATATTCTTGGACATAGGTGTGAAATTTATACTGATCATAAGAGTTTGAAGTATATTTTCACACAAACAGATCTGAACTTGAGACAACGGAGATGGTTGGAGCTCATCAAAGATTATGATTTGGGGATCAACTATCATCCGAGAAAGGCCAATGTAGTGGCCGATGCTTTGAGTAGAAAAGGAGTAAGTCATCAACTCACAGTTCGAGAGTTACCGTTCGAGTTATGTAAGGAGTTTGAAAGGTTGAACCTCGGATTTGTAAATGAGATGGGGATGATGGAGTTCAACCCAACCTTGGAGCAAGAAATTCGAGAGGCACAAACCGTAGATGAGGAGATCAAGGAAATCAAGGAACGGGCCAAAGAAGGGAGAGACTTCAAATTCGACGAGGATGAACATGGTACCTTATGGCTTGGAAAGAGGTTTGTCGTGCCCGATGTGAAGCATATTCGGGAGACAATATTAAAAGAGGCACATGATTCACCTTACTCAATTCACCCCGGTTGTACAAAGATGTACAAGGACTTGAAGGCTTGCTATTGGTGGGATAGCATGAAGAAGGACATAGCTGAATACGTAGCATTGTGTGATGTGTGCCAATGAGTCAAGGCAGAACATCAAAGGCCAGCCGGATTATTGCAACCGTTGAAGATTCCGGAATGGAAGTGGGAAGAAATTGGAATGGACTTCGTAGTTGGGTTACCACGTACTCGGTCCGGGTATGATTCAATTTTGGTAATTGTGGATCGCTTAACCAAGTCAGCTCATTTTGTCCCTGTGAAGACCAAATATACAGCTGCACGATTGGCCGAAATATACATGGAGCATATTGTGTGTCGACATGGAGTCCCTAAGATGATAGTTTCGGATAGAGGTTCTCAATTTACCTCCAGATTTTGGCAAAAATTGCATGAAGCTTTGGGAACGAGGTTGAATTTTAGTTCAGCATATCATCCTCAAACGGATGGACAAACCGAGAGGACCAATCAGATTTTGGAGGACATGTTAAGAGCTTGTTCTTTGAAGCATGGGAAGAGTTGGGACAAAAGCTTGCCATACGCAGAATTTTCATACAACAATAGTTACCAAGCAAGCCTGAAAATGTCACCGTATGAAGCGCTTTATGGGAGGAAGTGTAGGACACCCTTGTTCTGGAATGAGGCAGGAGAAACTCAAGTATTTGGTCCGGATGTGTTGCAAGAAGCCGAAAAGCAAGTCCGAATAATTCGTGAAAACTTGAGGGCTGCCCAATCAAGGCAAAAAGGATATGCGGACAATAGAAGAAGGAAATTAGCCTTTGAAATAGGAGATTTTGTTTACCTCAAGGTGTCACCAATGAGAGGTCATAAGAGGTTTAATATAAGAGGCAAGCTCGCACCTCGTTATAT
Organism: Tuctoria greenei; assembly: GCA_036927565.1. Lineage (NCBI taxonomy): Eukaryota > Viridiplantae > Streptophyta > Magnoliopsida > Poales > Poaceae > Tuctoria > Tuctoria greenei. Next base: position 221,394,821 of record JAYESD010000003.1, read on the forward strand.
TGGACCATTCAAGATTTTGGACAAAAGAGGAGAAGTAGCGTATAAGTTGGAAATGCCAACTCATCTTTCAGACGTACATGATGTCTTTCTTGTTTCCCAGCTCAAGAAGTGCTTGAGAGTACCAGAAGAACAAGTGCCAATGGAAGGATTAGAGCTAGAGGAAGATTTGACTTACGCCGAACAACCGGTCAAAATCTTGGAAACTAAGGAGAGGGTCACAAGGAACAAGGTTATTAGATGGTGTAAAGTTCAATGGAAGCACCACATAGAAAAAGAAGCGACGTGGGAATTGGAGGATGACATCAAGAAGGACTTTCCCTATCTATTCTCTTCCTCGTCGAATCTCGAGGGCGAGATTCATTTTAAGGGGGGTAGGTTTGTAACACCCTAATTTTCATGCATCGTGCCCTACATACACTCATATACATGTTTAACAATAACCCACAACAAGAGGAACGAGTTTAAAATTTATTCGGAGCATTTAAAATCGATTTGGAGCAAAACCGCACTTAAAAATGCAGGAAAGTGCGGACTAGTCAGATTTTGCAGAGGACTAGTCCAATTTCTCTCTGACTAAAAACGGACTTGTCTGTTTTTGCTTCGGACTAGTCCGATTTTGGCTCTGGAAACTTTCGGGCTTGTCCGACTTTGTGCGAACTAGTCCGATATTCCATGAATCCTTGAAAAATTGCTAAGTCCTTGGACTTTTCCGGACTAGTCCGGTGTTCCAGTGGACTTGTCCGTTTTCCTCTCTGTTTAAAGTCGAACTTGTCCGATTTTAGGCCAGACTTGTCCGATTTTCTCTCTGGACAACTTCAGACTAGTCCGGTCCTGTACGGACTTGTCCCATATTTCGTGACTCCGAGTTGATCTTTTGTTTTATGACTTGTTTCTTGGGTTTCACGTTAAGTGGTCCTAGGGACGTCGTGCCTAACTCTTTTAAAGCCCATGTGGGACTCTAAACCGGCCTATACTCATCGCAAAACTCGAAATCCATCTAACCCTAGCCTCCACCTCTATATAAACAGCCCCACCCCTTGGTTTGACATCTATTTGTCACTTTTCCACCCACCCAAACCCTAGTTCGTGGGGAGCCACCATCAAGGAGGGAGGAGAAGATCCCAAGCAAGAAGAAGAAGAAGAGGAGGAAACAAAAGAGGATCAAGATCTCCACCAAGTTTCGTTCTTCACCACCAATTTATCTCCAAGTTCATCACCAACCCTAGGTCACCAAGATCCAAGTGCTACCTCCAAGTTTCTTGATTCTTTGGAGTTCTAAACACCTGGTATACCTTCTATTATCTTTTCCTTACGAGAATTCAACCCCTAATCTTTGAATTCACGTCGATCTAGAAAACCCTAATCTGCTGATCTCGCAGAGTGCGGACTTGTCCGGTCCCTAGCGGACTAGTCCGATCTTCCTGGTTAAATTGGGTTGAATTAATTCTAAAAATTGATCTAATCGAATCCAAACCTGTATAAACTTGTTAAAAGCTATTAAAACTAGTTAGTGATCATTAAAAGCAATCTAGTAACAAGTTCTACCTTGCACTTGCATTAATAATGCATGTCATGTCATATTGAGTAATATTTGTGCACTTTTTGATTGTGTTTCTTGTCTTGTATGTTTATTGTGTGGATTAGATGGATTTGCATTAGAGAGTGCCGTGGAGGATCTTCAACACCAAGAGTTTGAAGGCTTTGACCCTAATCAACCGCAAGAGCAAGGAAAGTGTCATTGAAGCATATTGATCCAGTTTTAAAACAAATGTTTTGTTTGCAAAATTGCATGCTTGTGTCAATTTGATGGGAATCCTATGGTAGGAAGTTTACTAGATTTTTTAAACCACCCTTGTCACCCGGAATTTATGGTAGAGAGTCAGGAAGGGCTTTTACCTTTTGCTTTGCTTAATCAACTGGGATGGAAACCAACTATACCACTCAATTTAATTATGCATGGATGAGATTATGATTAACATGAACTGGTTTAAATGATGGGTGATCTAAGCAAGCCTGGTATGTGGATGGGTTGAACGTATGGTGGTTTGCTTGCTTTAGATCTAAGGACTGGTTCATGCGAGAATAAGCCAGGACTACAGTGCCACCATGAGGCCAAGTATGGGTGCGGCGTAACTGATTAATTAGGGCTTTGCTAGTGCTGTTTGGACCATTGTGGATGCTCGGGGAAGGGGTAGTAAGATTGGGTTTGTTGATGATTGGCGGGACTACCCTGGGATCCGAATGGCTCAAGAGGGGGCCCTTGGTTGAAGATGTGCTCAGTTGGAGGCATCGCCACCGGTGAAACCTCAGTGGGGTCTAAATAGGCTAGTAATCCCTTTGTAAGGGCTATTTTGTGATCTCTTGGCCGCATACCGACGGAAGTGTGAGACGGCATAATAGAGGTTCTAGTCATCGAAAGGTGATGAAATCACAAACACGTGGGTAAAGAGGTACAAACTCTACAGAGTTAAATAAAACTATCATGATAGCCATGCTCCCGGTTATTAGCACCTGGACAACTTCCATGATTAGAGGGTATTCGATATTGGTTATGGTTTGGTATTGGTTATGGTTGGTATTATGGTTATGGTTTTATTTCTGGTATTGAATATGGTTTTTGGCAATGGTGAAATATAGAATTATTGATGATGGTAGTGAATTCAGACTGGTATTATGATATTACTTATGATTATGATGGGTTTGATTCATATAAATATAATATATTGCTTTTCAAATGTTTTAATGTACTTTTCAGCACTTAACCATTATTATTGTCGACATTTGAATATGCCACATGTCATACTTTCCACACTTGCTGAGTACGACATGTACTCACTCTTGCAATTCGCCACCCAACAGTTGCAGGTCAGGATTGGGATTTTAATGGTGATAATGCGGAGTTCTAGGCCGTGTCTACCGTAAGCTTTGCCTGTGGTGTTTATTGAAGCTGCACTATACCCTTTTGCTTATGCTGCCTAGCTGTTTAGTTTGCTTAATTAGCTTATTTCCACTGCATTAGTTGAACTTGTCATTAATATTCATTAGAGCTTGTATTCAAGGATAATATGGTTTGTGTAATAAAATTTGGTTAATTAATCTTGTTCTATGGTAATTTTTTGTATACTCTTTTGTGATTACACTCGTGTATGTGTGTTGAACATCCTGGGCACACATATGCGTTAGCTTGGTTCATTTTTCGGAACCGTTCGTCACAGACAACTTCTCGGCACACGCTGTGCCCCTAAGGATCTTATCCAAGCCCGACCCCCCATCATGGAGAGGAGACGCTCCCTCTACCGTAACTCCATGGACCATCGACACTTTGGTCGTGACATAGTCCGTGCTGATCGACCAGGGCTGTTGGCGCAAGGCAACGCAGGTGAGATGCTAGGAAATCCTAGGCTTCAACCTCGTTACGCTGAGAAGGTGGCAGTAGCTGTTGAAGACATGGTTGTTGGTACCCTGGGTACCGTATTCCCCTTGAGATTGCAAAGATCTCAAGGAAATGTCATCTACTTGATTTGAATACCTTCAGAGGCCCACATGTCAGACATAACCGGACCCGCTTCCCCAACATGGTTAGTCCCAGGGTCGCCACGTGTACCATCAAACCGGAGCTACCGCCCACAAGGGGGAAGCTCCGGGCTATGTACCATAACGGCACCCCTGGACCTAACCCCAAACCGAGGGAAGCTCCGGAACTGACACGTGTCTGGTGGCACCGGACCTATTTGTTCCCCACAGTATGCTCCGAAGCTGCCACGTGTCCAACCGTCGGATCTTCAGCCTCAAACCTCCGGTAGACTCCACAACGGCTCCGGATCTTCAAAGGGGAATCAAGGACTTCAAGACCCGATTAAGTGTCATTAATACTATGTTAATGACACACGATCGGACGACCCTTATTACTAGTGACGGCGCTATCAAAGCCCGTAACTCGGTCATTAAGGGTAATTAAGCGCATCAAATGTGTATCAATATTAGTAGCCGTCGGGGCCACATGTCGGGCCAGGTCAACTTGTAACGGCCTGTCCTTGTACTATAAAAGAACAATCCGATGATACATAGAGGGAACTGATCTAATATCATCTGATCTGGTCTGATCGGCTCACACGCGCTCTCAACTCACGTCACCTGAGTTGAGTTCATACATCCAATACAACACCAACACACCCCGTGGAGTAGGGTATTACGCTCAGGCGGCCCGAACAACGTAAATCTTTGTGTCTCCTGTGTCATTTTACATTTCACCTTCTTGAATCTCCACGCGCCCACACCAAACTTCAAACTCCGCAAACACTTTTAGTAGTGTCGGGAGATCTGCCGGATCAGAACCACCGACAGTTGGCGCGCTAGGTAGGGAGCGCCTGAGATTTCAAGAATGGTGAACTTAGCTGCTGAATCATCCAATGGTCATCCCGCTATTCAAACTGCTGGGGGCAATCCCTCTAATATGCAGCCACCAGCAGGAACCTCAGTTCCAGCAGGAGTCACACTTCCACCACCGCCGCCTCCACCAGCAAATCAAGCTGGGCAGTGCGATGGTGCACCAGCGTCAATCACTATGTAGGCGAATCATGACAACCCAGAACACGTGCTCCATGCAGCACATGCTCTCCTTCAGCGCCCACCACCTCCGGATGCATCCCGGGATGCAATGGAGCAGTGGAGGGCCGATGTGGAACACTTGGTTGCAGCAGCAGCCGATCACATCAGTAACCAGGGTCCTCATCCTTCAGGACGGGCTCCGTCGTAGCGACAGACTTTGTCTGGCAGACTTGGTCCGCATGTTTCCAACAACAGGAGACGTGCTGCGTCACAGCAAGTGACGTCGTTGCCCTCCGGGGCGCGACGCACTCACACGGTATCAAGGCTTTCAACTCATGACCTCCGAGCGGAGCTTGATCGCTGATACCGTCAACAAGATGGCCGAGTCCATATCGAGCGTGCTCGTGAAAGATGAGAAGCTCAAGACATTCCTGCTCCTAAAGGAGTAGGAGGAGGCTGTTCAGCCCTGGCCATGCATCTGCGTATGGTCAGGTGGCCACAGAAATTCCGGCCTCACCTGCCGGAGAAGTTTGACGGGACCGTTAATCCCGTCGAATTTCTTCAGATTTACTCCACTGCTATCCTGGCAGCTGGAGGAAATGAGGCCGTAACGGCCAACTATTTTCCAGTGGCTTTAACTGGGACCGCCCGGTCCTGGTTTATGAGCCTTCCACCCAATTCCATCAACAATTGGGAGGAGTTGCGCCGACAGTTCACTGCCAACTTCGGGAGTTCATACACCCGACCAGGCACCAAACTGGACCTTTTTGTAGTCGCGCAAAAAGGGGGAGAATCCCTGCGATCATTCATCCAGAGCTTCTCTCAGGTACGAAACACTATCCCTTCTATCTCTAGCGCTTCTGTCATTGTGGCATTTAGACAGGGCGTACGAGATAAGAAGATGTTGGAAAAACTGGCGATCAAGGAGATCACCAGTGTCACAGAACTCTTTAGCTTGGGTTACAAATGTGCCAGAGCTGCGAAGGGCCGTGAAATGCACTCCAAACCACCTCCGAAGGATCGCAAGAAATCCTCCAAAGGCAAAGCCACTACCTCCGGGAGTGGCAAAAATAACAAAAATACCAACAGCAAGAAGAAGTCGTCGGCCGACGCATCTAATGCTGCAGCTGCTGCAGCTCCGAGTGGCCGGGGGCCACGCCCCGAGAAGCGACCTCGACCGTCTTCTGAAGAAGGTGGCAAACCCAAGGTGTGGTGTCCAATTCATAAGACGGACAACCACAGTTTGGAAGACTGCCGGGAGGTCCAAAACCTTGTCGAGCGCTACAACAAGCGCCGGGAAGAAGTTCCTTTCTGACAGAGGGAAGGAAAACAAAAAGAAGCTCCAGCTGAAGAGGAGTTAGGTTTTTAGGATCCTAAAAAGGTCCTGAAGGCCGTCTACACCTCCGTCAACGATGATTATGACGTCTCTGACAACGAGCGTCGGAAGACCATGAACACCATTCTTGGTGGATCATGGGACATCACCTCCCGCCGCGTCCTCAAGACAATGCATCGGGACATGGCCGTTGTAGCTCCTACAGCCAGGGCGGAGCCTCATCGGAAGTGGATGGACACAGCCATAACTTTTGATGCTTCGGACTGCCCTCAAAGCATGGTTGGAGCAGGCCACTTACCTTTGATGGTATCTCCTACCATCAATAACATTCAGCTCCACCATGTTATGGTAGAAGGAGGTTCGAGGCTGAATCTCTTAAGTTTCGAAGCTTTTACCAAGCTTCAGCTCCGACCTTCGGATCTTCACCCCTCCCGACCTTTCTCCGGAGTAGGTCCTGGAGCCATTACCCCACTCGGTGCTATTACTCTCCCCGTTACCTTCGGGACCCGGGAGAAGTATCGCACTGAGAAGTTGGTCTTTGACGTTGCTCAGATCAACTTACCTTTCAACGCCATCTTGGGTAGGCCTTCCTTGTACAAATTCATGGCAGCTGCTCATTATGGCTACCTGGTGTTAAAGATGCCAACACCAGTAGGCGTTCTCAGGATCCGCGAAGATCGGACTGCCGGAGTAACCGCTCTGGAAGAACTTCATGCGCTTACTACGACGCAAGAGGAGGACTCCAGGCAGGAGCAAGCTCCAAAACCCCTGAGCATTCGTCAACGAGGCTCAACTTCTGCACCTCGTGTGCAGCCAAGCGGCGACACCGACATTCCCGACAAAGTCGTCCAAATCGGTTCCGATGCCGCTCAGACCACCCGTATATCGGGGGAACTGAATGAAAAATAGGAACTCGCGCTCATCACTTTCCTCTGGGCTAATGTCGACATGTTTGCCTGGCAACCGGCACAAATGCTTGGGATCCCCAGGGAAGTGATTGAGCACAATCTGAAGATCTACCCTGATGCCCGGCCCGTGCATTAGAAACCTCAGAAGCAATCCATGGAGCGACAGAACTTCATTCGACAAGAAGTGAAGAAGTTGCTCGAAGCTGGATTCATCCGAGAAGTCTTCCATCCAAAATGGATGGCAAACCCAATCGTTGTGCCCAAGGCCGGCGGGAAGCTTCGGATGTGTATTGACTACACAACACTAAATAAGGCATGTCCAAAAGATCCATTCCCACTACCTAGAATAGATCAGATATTGGATTCCACCTCCAGGTGTGAATTACTGTGTTTCCTAGACGCATATTCTGGGTATCATCAAATTAGAATGTCTAGGGAAGATGAAGAGCATACTTTTTTCATCACGGTAGATGGATTGTACTGCTATACAGCCATGCCATTTGGTCTCAAGAATGCAGCTTCAACCTTTGTACGAGCTATGTACAAAACTTTTGAAGAACTCATTAGAGACATAGTGGAAGTGTACGTCGATGACATCGTGGTCAAAGTCAAGAACAAGGAGTCACTCCTTGACACTTACAGGCTATCTTCGACAAGCTGCGGGTTGCCCGCACAAAGCTAAACCCAGACAAGTGTGTCTTCGGGGTTAGCTCCGGAAAACTTCTTGGTTTCCTGGTAAATCACCGGGGCATAGAGGCTAATCCAGCAAAGATCAAAGCCATTGAAGACATGCGGCCACCAACCCGCATCAAGGATGTCCAAAAGCTGACTGGATGTCTAGCAGCCCTCAACCGGTTCATTTCAAGACTGGCGGAACGGGCACTTCCCTTCTTCAAGTTATTGAGGAAGTCCGGACCATTCCAATGATCTGAAGAAGCAGAAAAGGCGTTCCAGGAGCTAAAACAGCTCCTCACCACCCTACCAACTCTGGTAGCTCCGAACCCTGGTGAGCCTTTGCTGCTTTACATTTCAGCAACTGATGAAGTCGTCAGTATGGTCCTGGTTGCGGAGAGACCAGAACCATCCCATGCTCAGGAATCCAGACCCCTCCGGGAGGGTCCGGAGGTTCCTGAAAGCGAGTCTGGGTCCCAGTTCCCAGACATGAGTCAACAAGAAGTTACTTCAGAAGACCCAGACCCCTCTGGGAGGGTCCAGGTCGCTTCTGAAGAAGCTCCGGGTCCCTCCAGCAAGGACCCGAGGGTCCCCGAAGAAGGTCCGGATCCCTTCGGGAGGATCCGGGTCAATGAAGAGGAAGCTCTGGGCCCCTCCGGGAGGGTCCAGACCATCCAGCGCCCAGTGTACTTCATCAGTGAAGTTCTTCATGACGCCAAGACTCGATACCTAGAGGTGCATAAGCTGCTCTATGCAGTTCTTATCGCCTCCAGTAAGCTTCGCCATTACTTCCAAGCTCACAAGATTTCAGTGGTGACTTCTTACCCACTTCGAGCAATCTTGCATAATCCCAATTCAACTGGGAATATTGCAAAGTGGGCAGCGGAATTAGTCGAATTCGATCTCGAATTCATTCCAAGATAAGCAATCAAGAGTCAAGCATTGGCAGATTTTATGGCGGAATGGACTCCCTCTACATCAAACCCTGGGGGCCCCAGTAAGCAGAAGCCGGAACACAAGGCTCCGGTCTTCACCGAGCCTCACTGGACCCTCTACTTTGATGGCTCCATGCAAAAGAAGGGGGTCGGAGCTGGAATCCTTCTCCTCGCACCAACCGGGGAGAAGGTAAAATACATGGTACACCTTGACTTCAAGGCGACCAACAACATGGCGGAGTACGAAGCACTCATCTACGGACTAAAGGTGGCACTGTCATACGGTGTCAAGCAGCTGCTGGTCAAAGGAGATTCACAGCTCATCATTAAACAAGTGAAGGATGAATGCTCCTGCAACAATCTCCAGCTAGCTGCTTACCTCCTTGAAGTCCAAAGACTTCAAAAGGACTTCGAAGTCCTAGACCTCCACCACGTCCAGCGTGTCCACAACGCTGAAGCCGACAAACTCTCGACGAAAGCGTCAACCGGAGCTCTAGCTTCTGACGGAACTTTTGTCTGGAGGTTGTCAAAACCCACAGCTCAGCCTACCGAACTGGGCGAAGGGGGCGAGATCAGCATCCCGAAGCTGACGGTCCCGATGGCCCTGTTACCATGGCAGCCATCAAGGGTCGTAGGTGCTGCCAGAAGCTCCGAGCAACCCAGCACGCAAGACTCAAATGCTCAAGTTAGCTCCGATGCATGGATCTTGGAGATCCGGAGCTACTTGAAAGACAACATCCTTCCTGACGATGATGTATCGGCTGACCGGATAGTCAGATTGGCTAAAAGATACACGTTGGTAGAAGGGGATCTCTACCGGCGCGGTGCCAACGGCGTCCTAATGCGGTGCATCACAAGGGAAGAAGGCTGCGAGCTCCTCGCATAAATCCATGGAGGCGAGTGTGGGAACCACGCGTCTTCCTGCACGCTGGTCAGTAAAGCCTTCCAGCATGGCTTCTACTGGCCTACAACACTCCAGGATGCAACTGAGCTGGTGAAGAAATGCGAAGCATGCCAATTTCATGCAAAGCAAATTCACACACCGGCTCAGCCTCTACAAATGATACCTCCTACATGGCCCTTCGTTGTGTGGGGGATGGACATCTTGGGACTTTCCCAAGAGCCGTCGGAGGTTACAAGTTCCTGTATGTCGCTATTGACAAGTTCACCAAGTGGCCGGAAGCAACTCCAGTTTTGACAATAAACAAGCAATCTGCTATCAACTTTTTGCATTCCATTGTATGCAGATTTGGAGTCCCAAACAAAATCATTACTGATAACGGGACCCAATTCACAAGCTCTGCATTTCAAGAATATTGCGAAGACCTCGGCATTCAAGTTTGCTACGCCTCCGTAGCTCACCCGACAAGCAATGGGCAGACCGAGAGAGCAAATGCTGAAATCCTGAAAGGACTCAAAACACGCACTTATGAGCGCTTGAAAAAACATGGAGCCAACTGGATTGAAGAGCTTCCTCCCACTCTATGGGCCAACAGAACAACTCCAAACCGGTCGACTGGAGAGACACCCTTCTTCCTGGTGTACGGAGCTGAAGCAATCCTTCCTCCGAAAATCACCTTGGGGTCACTCTGGGTCCGGACCTTCAACGAAGCCACGCAGGACCAGCTCCGGCGTGAAGACCTAGACCTCCTTGAGGAGGGAAGGTGCCAAGCATCCGTTCGGAATGCCCGATACCGCCAAGCCCTTCGGTGCTATCATCAGCGGCATGTACACAACCGACAGCTCGAGGAAGGCGATCTAGTGCTACGGAGAATACAATCCAGAGAAGGGTTAAACAAACTCTCCCCCAGCTGGGAGGGACCCTTCCGAGTGATTAAAGTATCCCGTCCCGGAAGCGTTCGCTTGGCTACCAAGGATGGGACACCTGTCCCAAATCCTTGGAATATTGAGCACCTCCATAAGTTCTACACTTAATATCACGGAGGTGAGTCTATAGTAACTTGAGGTGTATGTTATAGAGTCATTGTACAGAGTCGGGTAGTTCCTATGGGAGAACAGCCGGACCTTTCCCGGAAGGTCCGCAAAGTTCATGCAACACTTGTCACAGTCTCAGAACTAAAAGTGTGGCTAGCTACCCTGGGTCGAACGAGAAATGAAACACGCTTAGCCTGGTTCCGTACCCTAAGAGTGTACTTGTTTCCCCTGTACCCCGGACATATAATGAAAGACATCTTCATGTGAAACAGACTCCACATGCATTTATTTTGTACAGGCTCAACATTTTTTATTTTTCTCTTTCTTGTCTATAACAAAGTTGTGCAATTCTTAAGAAATTTTAGTTCGACCAGTTCATATACAATTCGAGTTGTATTGTCAATTCTTTTGGATTCAAATATTGTTCATGGCCCACTCGCCTGAATGCTGCCAAGCCAATCTAGGGCCGGAGTGTGCTATCGACTTAGCCTGGTCAAGCACCCTAAGTATGCCACTCTACCTACACCCCGGCAGGCCAAAGTAAGGTGGGTCCAAGTACAATTGGATCTGGAAGAAAGAAGGCAACACATTCGGTTGTATTCAGAATTGTGTTTGATCTAAAACTTTCTTGGGAATCGTAAGCCACGATGAATTTATAGGCAAGGACGAATTTTACTATTTTTCTTGGCTTCAGTGTGCAGGAAAAATAAAGAATCCACGTTGATGGAGAAAAGCCAGAGCTAACAAAGCTCTGACTCCCCCTAGGTGGCTTGTGATCGATGTTAAACATTGAAAACGAGCATTACCGGAGCAACCACGTTTCGGCAAAGCTAGGGGGGCCAGCCATCGACGCAGAATAAAAGATGGTGAGAAGACCCAACAAGCGGAGTCTGCTGGCGACAAGCTACGCGTTGGCAAAGGTCACTGCCGGAGCTACTAAGCTCTGACACCCCGGAGGGCTAACTATCGATGCTCTACGCGTTGATAGGGACTATTGCCGGAGCTACTAAGCTCCGACGGTAGTCAATGCCGGAGCTTCTGAGCTCCGACAACCTCAGGGGGCCTTCACTATCGAAGACTTTGGACCTACACTCTACAAGTTCGAAGCAAACGAGTCTTCAACAAAATACAATATCCTCTTGGTACATGTTCACAATCAAATTGTGTACATCTACCGGGGGGCCAAGTGAAGACAGAAGTGTTGAAGACAAAAATAAAATTCATTAACAAATTGTGGATTTAATTCATCTGGAGACAAGGGATTACAAAATTAGGGAAGAAAAAGAGAGAATACAAGTGGGAGCTACAGAGATGGTCCTAGACCCTATGGAAGAACTGGGCGACCTTCTGAGCAACCTCCGACACGTTGGCTCGAGTGGCTTTACCTTCTCCTTCGACGGGACCTTCAAGCACTGGGTCCAGAGGAAATTGGGGATCCCGGCTGGTGTAGCACGTCAGCACATACTCTGCGACGTTCTTCACCAGGGACTGCCCCTCAACCTTCAATTGGTTCGCGATGACGTCACCCACCTTTTAGAGTTTGCCACCCACCGAGCTCAATGCTTGCAACGCCAGGTCCGGTTCTGGCTCCGGGTCATCCGGATGCACGGGACTGAAGACCATTGGTGTCAGCGCGTCGTTGGGTTTGCTCAGTAACTCCCAAACCTATAGGGAGTCCACAGTCCTCAAGCCCTTCAGTTCCTCCAAGGATCTTTTGGCCGCCGCCAGTTCAGAATTCCCACGAGCAAGGCGCTCAACCTCTTTGGCATTTTGCTGAATCTTTTCAGCAACCTGCTTCTCGAGTTTTCCGATCTCCTCCTCCCGGAGGTGGATCTTGTTCTGGCGGTCGACTAGGTCCTTCTCCCGGCCCCTAACTTTCTTCTCCCTGGCAGCGATGGCACACTCTTGCTTGTAGAGTTCCTGCCCTCGCACCCAGGCCTTCTCCTCCTCCTCAACGCGATGCTCCTCCAACTTCTTGGTGCGTTCCTCGAGGCCCTTGTCAGCCAGAGCCACCTTTTCGGCGAGCTCCTCCTCCCTCTCCAAGTCATCATCCCGCAGCTCTAGGAGCTTTTGCTCTTCGTCTTCAAGCTTCTTCTCCCTCTCCTCAAGTGCCTCCCGACGCTTGATGAGGCTAGTGTTAATGGCTTCAAGCCTTTCTTGGCGATCATCAGCCGCACTATTAGTTGCCTTGGCCTGCTCATAAATGGCCCGAGATTGAGTGTCGAGGGAACGAGTCAAGCTCTCCCTATCATCCAATAATTTTCCCCAGTATTCCAGGCAGACCTTCTCCTGTTTGATCCACTCCTTGTCGTCTGCCAGTCTCAATTGCGCCAGCTTGGTCTCGAAGTAGAGCCTATTACGCCACCACCTAAGGGTTTGGCGCTCCTCTTCAAGAGCCTTGCTGTCGTGGTAGAACGCCAGCTGGACTTGACGCAGACTGGAGTAAGCGTTGTCAATGGACAACGACAGGGGAATAGGGTCCGGACCTGCTGGGGTCTCCTCTGCTGGTTCCAGCGGGTTCTCGCTTACAAAATTTGGGTCCCACTCCACAAGAGTGGTCCCTTGAGCCTCCACGACACTAGGGCCGTCCTCTGGGATAGCCTTAGTCGCCACCGAGGAGGGTTCCGCAGAAGAAGTTCCAACCTCTGGAAGTGGTTCTGAAGGCCCTGCTGCCAGGTCTTCATTTGCCCCCTCAGGCAGGGGGCCAGCGACTTCATCAGGTGTAATACCTATGTGTGCTGAATACATTGGCTTATAGTGAATACACTTGGCTTTGATGATAAAAGTCTTGAATATCACCAAAACACCTTTTTATCAAGGTCCGACTCTAGCTCCGAGCTACAGCAAAGTCCGACTAGCTTTGGTCAGCTCCGGTGAAGTTTTTTCTTTAGCTCTGACATGTCTTTGATAGCTCCAACATGTCTTTGATAGCTCCGGCATGTTTTTGCTAAGCTTCGAGTTGATTTTTCTAGCTCCGTCTTTTGGGTTTACTAGTTCCGACTAGTTCTGGTTAGCTCCAGTGCTAGGTCCTGCTAGTTTTGTAAGCTCCGGCAGGAGCTTGGTTGTACTAGTTTTGGTAAGCTCCGGCGCTAGGTTCTACTAGCTTTTGTTAGCTCCAGCTCAAGGTCCGGGTTGCTCTGGCAAGGTCCAGAACTTGACCGTAGTGCTTCTTCTTTTCATTTGCAATGTTTCGTACTTGCTTTACATTGTTGGAAAGATTGCTTAGTATTCATTTGCTAAGTTTTTAGTGCGTTTTGGTTGATATGGATAATATTGTGTTACTGTGGTTTTGCAACATGCTTATGTGAGGTTCTCACGTAAGGTGTTGTGTTCGGAACTAACTTGAGTCAAGTCAAGGACTTGAGCTCGTATGGATTGGTTGTTTATTCATGTGCAGGTGTTGCTTGAGTTCAAGACATGGCTTGTGACGGGATCCATTGGACTAGTCTCAGGGAGGAGATGAGGTTCCAACAACCAAATTTAGGAGGAATTGTGGTTGAGCTGATCAGGAGGTTGCGCAACATGATTGAATCAAGAACAATGCATATGAAGGTATCGTGGACGTCATTGGAAGATGTTTGCACGTGTGCAAGGAGTGCATGGACGTGGCTACATTTTTCCGAGATGTGATGAAGAGATGTGGACATAAAGAGTTGGTCGGGAAGGTTCAACCGACTAGGTTATGGACTCAGGCTGCGGCTGAGTCGGGTTTGACTCAAATATGGAAAGATTTGAGTTGGTTATGATAGGATTTCGTGTGGGTCACGAATTTGAGTTGTTTAGGAATGTGAGATACGTTCCTAAGGTGTTTGGAAGTCTTAATATTGCTTCTATCTGCGTATAGAAGAATCCTAAGCAGTTATGGAAAGTTATGATTCGTGAACATAGTAGGATTAGGTTCCTGATCTGAGTTGAGTTGGCTTTCGAGCTGGTTATATAAGCAAGGGAGCCCAGAGCTCGTGGTGCACGACTTTGGGGGCTGTTCCTCTTGTGTTCTATTGAATAAAATTCGTAGTTTGAAGGAACTTTTGTACCTTGTTCGTCCGACTTGTTCCAGACAAGTTTTACTCGTCGAGTTTCTGGACAGCACTATCTTTCATTGGTGGTTTTGTCATAACTCGAGTTTTACAGATCCAATTGATGTGATTCTTTTTGTGTTGTCTCCAGAACTTGATTATTTATCATATGTCAAAATTTCACGGTCATTGGATTTGTAGTTTCTGATCTACACGAGTTTCTTTGCAGCATTACAGAACTGTTTTTTCTCGGGTAGGGCAGATTGACCTTGTTTGATCTTTCAATCATAGCTTGAGTTTTTCTCAATGGATTTGAGTGATTCCTTTTGCCTTGTCTTCGTGAATTGATTCTCTCTGATATCCGTCACTTTTTCACGGTGAAACACATTTAGATTAGTCTCACACACGATTTCTTTAAGAGATCATTTTTCTGCCGAAGGGGTTGGGGTTTAATTGTTTCCGCTGCGTAAGATTTTTAAATCTACCATTCACCCCCCTCTGGTAGCTTTTCACATGCTCTTCGATTGTACAATTAGTATCAGAGCCAAGGTGCTCTAATCTTTGTGATTTGCATGTGTTTTTGACTAATCATCATGGAGAAGTACTCCGCCAAACCTTGTGTGTTTGCTAGTATTGATTTTCAGGTTTGGAAGGCACGCATGGAGGCTTTCATCCAGGCACAAGGCTTTGCAATATGGGAGAAGGTATACAAGCCTTACGAAGTGCCATCAAACGATCATGTTACAGCTACAAATCTGAGAGATGTCGACAACAACAACAAGACTCAGAACTTGATCATACAAGGATTAACACAAAGCGACTTCGACCGTGTTGCACACCTCCGATCTGCATACGATGTGTGGAAAGCACTTTGTGACTACCACAAAGTATCCAACACGATCAAAGAGGTAAGGCAATACATGTTCAAGAAAGAATACATGCGCTTCGAGATGCAACCCGGTGAGTCTATTGATGACCTTTTTGCTCGCTTTAATAAGATTCTCAGCAACTTGCATAGTGTCAATGTTAATTTTTCAGATGCTGAAAATGCTAGGCAATTGCTAAGTGCATTAGATATGTCAATTTGGGAGATGAAAGTCACATCTATTCGTGAATCTACTGTCATGAGTTCACTTACTTTAGATGTGCTATATTCCAAGTTAAAAACTCATGAAATTGACATAATCTCACGTAAGAACCCCAATAAGTCTATTGCATTTGTTTCACAACGTGATATGTCTAGCTCCGGCCAATCATCATCTTGCAATACTCTTGCTTTGTTGTCCTCACTAACAGTGGAGCAGATCGAAGAATTTCCAGAAGAGGAGTTGGCACTCATCTCTACTATATTGTCAAAAGCATTGCAAAATGTGAGAACTAGAAGGAGAGGAAGCTCCGGACCTCAACGGTGTTTTGAATGTGGTAAAACAGGACACTTTCGTACAGAATGCCCTAACCTTTCAGGTCCGACCACCCGGGAAGAAAAACAAAGCAAGGTTTGGACCTCCTCTGGAAATTTCAACAAGAAGAAGAAAGGTACCATAGGACGCAAGATGATCAACAGTTTCATCACCGCGCTTCAAGAGTTCAGTTCAAGCGACGTGGACATTGGAAGTGATGAAGATGAAGATGATTTGGCAAACTTGTGCTTCATGGCGGGCAAGTCAAGATCAAGTATGGAGGAGGCAGAACACAACAGCGACAATGAAGAGGTATGTCCTACTTGCGAAGAAATGTGTGACACTATTTCTCGTGACACTATTATTGTTAAGCAAAAGGACAAAAAGCTTAGGGATAGTGCTGCTAAAATTGAATCACTAGAATATGAAATCAACCGTTTGAAAACTTTGATTCCTAGTGATGATGCATGTTCCTCATGTGATTTAATATATTAACAATTGTCCTCATTAAGAAGTGCGCACATCTCCACACTTGATAAACTTGAGTTAGAAATTGAAAAGAACAAAGAGCTTGCTACACTTAATGAAAAAAACTTGAAAGATGCTAGCTGTTCTACAATTGATTTGCATTGTTCTACTTGTGATGATCTTGATAAGAAACTACAGGATGCTATGAATGAAATTTCTATATTGAACTATGTTTTACGTTCTCATGAAGTAAATTTTGTTCCAATTGCAAACTAAAAGGAAAAACTTCATGTGAAAATTGCCTTGATCTGTCCAATAAATTTGATTTGCATGCTTATGCTAAGGCACATCCACCTAAAATTGTAAAGTCATTAGGAAGTGGTTTGATTCAAATAGTTCCTAAAAAAGGAGTGGTTTTCAAATCTGCAGGAGTGTTGTCTCATTCAGTTTCAAATAAAAATATTGCTTGCTCATCTAGACATGAACACAAAGTTAAATTTCATTGTACCTTCTGTGGTAGAGATGGTTATGTCATAGATTTTTGTTATAGACTAGCTAAACAACAGAAAAGGAAAAGAATGGTTGCTAGATCTCATAACTTTCATGCCAAATTTGCTACACACATTGAACTGAATGTACAACCTGCTGTTTTGAGTCAAAAACATTCAAAGTTTACCTCCGGACCTTCTGTTTTTGCCTCCGGAGCTACTGATTTTTGTGCTACACAAGTAACACCTTATAGGTCAGTAGTCAAGAATAAAAAATCTCAAACTTTGACTCATAAACCTGCTGTTTTGTCTCAGCTTTCGCGTGTTTTTTCTGCTGCACGTCGCGTGACTCAGTACTGGATTCCTAAATGCCTTTTGACTAACCCCAGTATTGAGTCATCGATGTATTGTGCTTCTATGTAGGTTACACGTTTGAGGAAGGAGACCATTTGGATTGTGGATTCATGTTGTTCACGCCACATGACCGGTAACAAAGATTGGTTCTCCTCCCTCTCTTTTGTGTCATGTGTAGAGAATGTTACTTTTGCCGATAATTACTCAACTCCTATAATTGCTAAGGGTTCGGTTAGAGTAAATGATCACTACACTTTGAAGGATGTGGCACTTGTCAAAAATTTGAAATACAACTTGCTTTCTGTTGCACAATTGCTAGATGAAAATCTAGAAATTATTTTCAGTGAAAACTGCTGCAAAGTTGTAGGTTCAAATAGTGAGCTTATTTTTAACATGTCTCGGTTTGGAAGAGTTTTTAAAGCTCTTTTTGATATGTCTTCCTCTAAGCATAGGTGTCTAGTTGCTAATGATTCAAAGAACTTATATTTTTGGCATCGTAGACTTGGTCACGTAGGCTTTGATCACCTAACGTGTGTTAGTGCTCTTGATCGCATACGTGGGCTGCCTAAGCATAAAGGGGACAAAGAAATTGTGTGCTCTTCTTGTAGACATGATAAGATGGTTGCAAGTTCACATACTCCTCTCACAATAATCATGACAACTGAACCATGTCAATTTTTGCATCTTGACACCGTAGGACCTTCACGTGTTCAATCCTTCGGAGGTAAATGGTATGTTCTTGTTATCGTTGATGATTTTTCTAGATACTCTTGGGTTTACTTTATGGCGTCTAAGAATGAAGTTTTTAGTCACTTTAGAACTTTATTTCTTAGATTATCAATTGATTACCCAGGATCTTTAAAAGCAATTAGAAGTGATAATGGAACTAAATTTAAAAATCAATCTTTTGATCACTTTTGTGCTGAAAATAGAATAGATCATCAATTCTCTTCACCATATGTACCTCAACAAAACGGTGTTGTAGAAAGAAAGAACAGAACCTTAGTTGAGATGGCTAGGACTATGCTTGATGAATATCAAACTCCTAGGAAATTTTGGGCTGATGCGTTAGCAACCGCTTGTTATGTCTCAAATCGTGTTTTCTTGCGTGCTAAGCTAGGTAAAACACCATATGAGCTTCGGTTTGGACATAGGCCTAGTGTTACACACTTTCGGGTCTTTGGTTGCAAATACTTTGTTAAGAAACATGGTAATCTTGATAAATTTGAACCTAGATCCATTGATGGCATGTTTCTTGGTTATCCATCTCATACTAGAGGCTACCATGTGCTTTTACTTGACACTAACAAAATTATGGAGACTTGTGAAGTGTATTTTGATGAAGCTAGCCCAGGTACTAGCTCCGGTGTTGCAGGACCAGATCCGTATCCTCAGGGGGAGGGTATTTTCGAAGATGAAGAAGAGCTGGTGATACTGCCTGGTAGTTCCGAAGTTGACACGTGTCCAGCTCCGGACATTGAACAAGCTCCGGCTATCACCTATGCTAGTCCTGATCGTCCACAAGTCACAAGCTCATCAATCTACGATGAACCTAATGAAGAAGAAGCTTGTGAGACATCTGTTCCCCTACGTTTTTACAAAGATCATCCCCCACAACAGATGATTGGAAGCTTGCATGAACGAGTCACAGGGTCTAGGTTTTGCGATCAAAACTCTTATGCTCATTCTGCTTTTGTTGCTTCTTTTGAACCCAAAGATATATCACATGCACTCACAAATGAATCTTGGATTATTGCCATGCAAGAAGAGTTAGAAAATTTTGAAAGAAATAATGTTTGGAAACTTGTACCTCCACCTCAAGGTCACACTTTAATTGGAACTAAATGGGTATATAAAAATAAACAAAGTGAGGATGGGGTTGTGGTTAGGAATAAGGCTAGGTTGGTTGCTCAAGGTTTCACTCAAGTTGAAGGTCTAGATTTTGATGAAACTTTTGCTCCTGTCGCTAGATTAGAAGCCATAAGAATTTTGTTAGCTTTTGCAGCATCTAAAGGTTTTAAGCTATATCAAATAGATGTTAAAAGTGCTTTTCTTAATGGCTACATAGATGAGGAGGTTTATGTCAAACAACCACCGGGTTTTGAAAATCCAGATTTTCCTAATCATGTTTACAAACTGTCCAAAGCCTTATACGGTCTCAAACAAGCCCCTAGAGCATGGTATGATAGGTTAAAAACATTCTTACTTGAAAAGGGGTTTACCATGGGCAAGGTTGATAAAACTCTTTTTGTGCTTAAACATGGCAATGACTCATTATTCGTTCAAGTGTATGTGGATGATATTATCTTTGGTTGTGCTTCTCATGATCTTGTGTCCAAGTTTTCAGCAATGATGAGTTCCGAATTTGAAATGAGTATGATGGGTGAACTCACTTACTTTTTGGGGATGCAAATCAAGCAAACCAAGGAGGGTACCTTTGTGCATCAAACGAAGTATACCAAAGACCTCCTAAGGCGCTTCAACATGGACAAAAGCAAGCCTCTTCGGACACCAATGGGAACAGCAACAACACTTGAACTTGATGAAGGTGGTGAACCTGTGAATCAAAAAGAATATAGAAGCATGATCGGATCACTTTTGTACCCCACGGCATCAAGACCGGACATACAATTCAGCGTATGTCTTTGTGCACGGTTTCAAGCCTCCCCACGTGCTTCACATCGTCAAGCCGTCAAAAGGATTCTCAGGTACTTACATGGAACTAAAGAATTTGGCATTTTTCTTCCTTCTTCTTCAACCGTTACTTTGAAATCTTTTTTGGATGCTGATTTTGGGGGTTGTAGGATTGATAGGAAAAGTACTTCCGGTGCTTGTCATTTTCTTGGTAATTCTCTTGTTGCTTGGTCCTCTAGAAAAAAAATTCAGTTGCACAATCCACAACCGAATCTGAATATATAGCTGCTGCTAGTGCTTGCTCATAAATTCTTTAGATTGTTCAAACACTTAAGGACTATGGGGTTGATCTAGATACAGTTCCACTATTTTGTGACAACACTAGTGCCATTTGCATTGCTAAAAACCCCGTGCAACATTCTAGAACTAAGCACATTGACATTAGGTATCACTTTCTCCGAGATAATGTTGAAAAAGGAAACATTGTGCTTCACCATGTAGATACCGAACAACAATTGGCTGACATTTTTACAAAACCTTTGGATTTCACTCGTTTTTGCTACATTCGTAGTGAAATAGGGGTTATGCATCCTCATGGCTTCAATTGAGGGGGAGTTTTTGAAACTTGGGAAGTCTATGTGTGAATCTGAAATTAAAATAATATGGTCATAGTATTTCATACACATATGACTTTCTGATTCCTTTTACATGCTGAAAGTTCTTACTACATTACTCGTGTTATACATTTTGTAGTTTTTCCATGTCTAGTAATTGGAATAATTACTTACACTAAAACTGGTCATGGTCAAACTTTCTTGCTGTTTTGAACTTGTTACATGTTCACAAGTGCTTTTAATCATAAAGAATTAATCAAGTAATAAACCGACATGTTGAGTTTTTATGAACAAATATAAATTGAGAAAAGATCAAGAGAATATGCATGCATCGCACTTCTTCTTTTGAGATGGCTTGTCATTGCACTTAGATATGAACTTGGAAGAAGTTGTGTATGACTAAAACCATGTCCTTAAGCTTCTGATTGTCAAATGACATAGGCTTGGCTTGGTTGGTTAGAATAAGGCAGATGCACATATAATCTCTTGCAAATATCATATGATCTAAATTTATGCTTTGAAAAATAATAAAATGCAGCAACTAGTGTCATGACTTCAGGTTTTGAAATAGTTAAGTTTGTGAGATCATGACTTGATTAAATTGAAAATTACATTTGATCTCTAGCATGGCTTACACTACTTTATGTATTTCATTGATGTGATAATGTAAGGTACTTGATAGTATGATTTGTATGAGCTTTGTTTATATGTATATGTTATAACATGCTCATAACAACTAAAGGGGGAGAGATAATTTGTTTATATGTTCATGAATTGCTGAATACATTGTCAAATGGGGAGAGATAAGCATGAAGAGAAAGAGAATATGTGCATAAGGAGATATAATATGGGATAATTTTTCTTCTCATTTTACTTTTGATTTACAAAGGGGGAGAAATTGCCTTCAAAACTTTTATGTGAATAAGCCAATATTCGGATTTTAAATGGTGTTGCCAATGCATTCATCAAGGGGGAGATTGTAAGACCTATGTGTGCTGAATATATTGGCTTATAGTGAATACACCTGGCTTTGATGATAAAAGTTTTGAATATCTCCAAAACACCTTTTTATCAAGGTCCGACTCTAGCTCCGAGCTACAGCAAAGTCCGACTAGATTTGGTCAGCTCCAGTGAAGTTTTGTCTTTAGCTCCGGCATGTCTTTGATAGCTCTGACATGTCTTTGATAGCTCCGGCTTGTTTTTGCTAAGCTCCGAGTTGATTTTTCTAGCTCCGGCTTTTGGGTTTACTAGTTCCGACTAGTTCTGGTTAGCTTCGGTGCTAGGTCCTGCTAGTTTTGTAAGCTCTGGCGGGAGCTTGGTTGTACTAGTTTTGGTAAGCTCCAACGCTAGGTTCTACTACCTTTTGTTAGCTCCGGCTCAAGGTCTGGGTTGCTCTGGCAAGGTCCGGAACTTGACCGTAGTGCTTCTGCTTTTCATTTGCAATGTTTTGTACTTGCTTTACATTGTTGGAAAGATTGCTTAGTATTCATTTGCTAAGTTTTTGGTGCGTTTTGGTTGATATGGATAATATTGTGTTACTGTGGTTTTGCAACATGCTTATGTGAGGTTCTCACGTAAGGTGTTGTGTTCGGAACTAACTTGAGTCAAGTCAAGGACTTGGGCTCGTATGGATTGGTTGTTTATTCATGTGCAGGTATTGCTTGAGTTCAAGACATGGCTAGTGACGGGATCCATTGGACTAGTCTCAGGGAGGAGATGAGGTTTCAACAACCAAATTCAAGAGGAATTGTGGTTGAGCTGATCAGGAGGTTGTGCAACATGATTGAATCAAGAACAATGCATATGAAGGTATTGTGGACGTCATTGGAAGATGTTTGCACGTGTGCAAGGAGTGCATGGACGTGGCTACATGGTTCCGAGACGTGATGAAGAGATGTAGACGTAAAAAGTTGGTCGGAAAGGTCCAACCGACTAGGTTATGGACTCAGGCTGCGGCTGAGTCGGGTTTGACTCAAATATGGAAAGATTTGAGTTGGTTATGATAGGATTTCGTATGGTTCACGAATTTGAGTTGTTTAGGAATGTGGTATACGTTCCTAAGGTGTTTGGAAGTCTTAAGATTGCTTCTATCTGCGTATAGAAGAATCCTAAGCAGTTATGGAAAGTTACGATTCGTGAACAGAGTAGGATTAGGTTCCTGATCTGAGTTGAGTTGGCTTTCGAGCTGGTTATATAAGCAAGGGAGCTCAGAGCTCGTGGTGCACGACTTTTGGGGATGTTCGTATTGTGTTCTATTGAATAAAATTTATAGTTTGAAGGAACTTTTGTGCCTTGTTCGTCCGACTTGTTCCAGACAAGTTTTACTCGTCGAGTTTCTGGACAGCACTACCTTTTGTCGGTGATTTTGTCATAACTCGTGTTTTACAGATCCAATTGACGTGATTCTTTTTGGGTTGTCTTCACAACTTGATTATATATCATATATCAAAATTTCACGGTCATTGGATTTGTGGTTTCTGATCTACACGAGGTTTTTTGCAGCATTGCAGAACTGTTTTTTCTCGGGTAGGGCAGATTGACCTTGTTTGATCTTTCGATCATAGCTTGTGTTTTTCTCGACGGATTTGAGTGATTCCTTTTGTGTTGTCTTCGTGACTTGATTCTCTATGATATCCATCACTTTTGTCACGGTGAAACACATTTAGATTAGTCTCGCACACGATTTCTTTAAGAGATTGTTTTTCTGCTGAAGGGATTGGGGTTTAATTGTTTCCGCTGCGTAAGATTTTTAAATTTGCCATTCACCCCCCCTCTGGTAGCTTTTCACGTGCTCTTCGATCCTACATCAGGGCACCCTAGCTCAGCAGCAGGCACCTCCGCCGTCATCAATTCCAAAGCAGGGGCTACTTCCGGCTCCGGCCTAGGCTCCTCCTCCGCTGGTGGCTCGGGTGTTGGCGCCTCGACCATCATGGGTTCGAGTGCTGATACCTCCACAACGACCGGTTTGGGCGCCAGAAGGTCAACAACATCTGGCCCTGAGGTCGGAGCTTCAACCTCAACCGGCTCAGGCGCCGGAAGGTCTTCAACTGCAACCAGCTCTGCAGCCGGAGCTTCAGTGGCAACCGGCTCTGAGGCTGGAGCTTCAGAGGTAGCCGGCTCAACCGCCGGGACTTCCTAAACATCCGGCTCGCTCGCCAGGTCTTCAATAACCTCCGGCTCAACCGCCGGGGCTTCAAAAATTTCCAGCTCTGGGGCCGGAATCACTGCTTCCTCTGGCTCAGCGGCCGAAGCTTCCAACATCTCAGCATCAAGACCCGGGGCTTCAACCTCCGGGGCAGGTGCCGCTGGCGCATCTTCTCTCCCGTGGTCCGGCGCTACCACGGGAGTCTTGGGGGATGAGTCGAGGTCCATTACCACAACAGCTGGCGCCGAAGCTGCCGCAGCTTCAGCCACCACTCGGGGCGGCACCAGGACAGGAGCAGAAGCCTCTGCCCTCACAGCTTCAACCGCTGTGGCTGAGGGCGGAGCCTCACTCCTCTTCTTGGGGACGCTACAGATGATGGATGAAGAAACTTAAAAAACAGTTACTACAACAAAACAACTATCTGAGGTAAAGATTAAAAATTACCTCGGAAGGCTTCCACACCAGCTTGCACGGAATCTCTTTCCCGGGCGTTCTGGACTGACCATGGCCACCACCGGCGTGGTAGCTCCGGAAGGCCCCCCGGAACTTGCTACAGCCGCGGACATTTCCTTAGTCGAGGCCCCCCTCGACCGGGAAGGACCTCCGGACCCAGAGGCCTCAGCTGGCCCTGGTACTGGAGTCACATGCCCGGGGCTAGCACCCCGGGAAGACACTGCTGCAGGTATAGTCACTGCAGTTGTAGAAGACCTCCCCCTCGGGGGAGAAGGAGCTGCTGCAGAGGGAGCAGGCCTGACGGACCTTCCGTCGGCATGCTTTAGCTTCCTCTTCCGGCTCGAGGGTTCGGCCGCTGGCTCCTTGCCCTTGCCGACGACTTCGGTCCTTAGCTTCGGGGCAGGGGCGGAGCCACCTTCAGAAGCCCCAGGGATCACCACCCTGGAAGTCGATCGTCTCTCGACGACACCGAGGTCGTCAAGCACCGGCATCGTCCGCCAGAGCTCCCTACTGAACTGTACTTCCACGTTCAGGGGGAGGAAAGCTGGGGGCGGGGTCAAGTCATCACCCGCGACGTTGATGCCGTGCTGGAACTTCTTGAGATGAAACTCCAAGGTCGACCCCTCCATGTTGGACTTCAGCCCGGTCTCAACCCAGTCGTCGTCCATCACACTATTGAGGGACCAAGCGAGTTTTTCTCTCCTCTTCAGCGGTGCCCACCTGTTGACCAGGAAATTGCAAAATACTGCCTGAGGAGTTAATCCTCCCTCCACACAATGGCGGATCCTGGTCAGAGCAGGGTTGAAGGCATCCGACAGCACTGGAGCTTCACTCCAAACTGCAGTGTCGATGTTGGGGAGGCCTTCGGGCAGCTCCAGCTTCTCGTGCTCCTCCACCCGGATGACTATCCAGTCTTTCTTCCAATCGTCCCACTTTCCAGAGGGAAACGACCAGAGGTACTTGAATGGGCACTTCTTGCGCTTCACAAAGTAGTAGAAGCCAAGGTACTCATTACTCCTTCTGGTGGTATGGATGGTGAAGAAGGTCCGGAAAAGCTCAATGCAGGGGGGATGCCTACCCACATTTCACAGAAGTGGACGAAGACAGACACTAGAAGAATGGAGTGGGGGCCAAGGTGGTACAACTGCAGACCATAGAAGTCTAGCAGCATCAAGAAAAAGGAGGAAAAAGGTGGGATCAACCCCACAATGGCGTACGCAGAAAAGTACACCATCTCACCGGCGTGCTCCTTCTCGAATGGGAGATTTCCCCCGGCACGGACCAGGTGGTTGAAGAAGTCCGAGGACCACCCCATGAGGGCCCAGACCTTCTTCAGGTCACCTTCGGTCTTCAAGCGGCTCTCGCGGAGACCCAACTCCATCGCAGCACAGCGAGGCAAGGGAGGAAAAGCATGCACAAGTTTGGGAGTTCGAGTGCAAGTTAAGATGAGAGGCATAAAGAACCCCAGACGGTGCGCGCTTTCCTTCTTAAGTAAGCCCCCACAACGCTTGGATGGAAACTGCAGGGAAGCCGATGATACTATTCAAAAATTTCACCCTACCGATGACAAGAGGGCCCGGGACTACCCTGACGATCAAGTCGAGGTTCTTACCCAAGCGAACGGTTGTCATCATGAAAGGCGGGAAGCCCGAAGGCGGCGACCTGACAAGGCGCGCGGAACCGATACGATTTTCGTATCGAGAACCGACGACCTTCAATTGCGTGAGATCCGCACGCCAAAGATCTCATTTGCCGCACCCGAGATATGCCACACGGCGAGGATTTAACTCCAAAACTATCGCCAACGGTACATCTGAAGACCTTTGAAGACTTAGCTCAAAAGTCGAAGGATGGACCCACCTCCAGCGGAATGACTTCACCCAAGGGGTCTTCCCCAAAGGTGGGCCCAGGGGGCCACTGTCGGTACCCTGGGTACCGTATACCCCTTGAGATTGCAAAGATCTCAAGGAAATGTCATCTACTTGATTTGAAGACCTTCGGAGGCCCACATGTCAGACATAACCGGACCCGCTTCCCCAACATGGTTAGTCCCAGGGTCGCCACGTGTACCATCAAACCGGAGCTACCGCCCACAAGGGGGAAGCTCCAGGCTATGTACCATAACGGCACCCCCGGACCTAACCCCATACCGAGGGAAGCTCCGGAACTGACACGTGTCTGGTGGCACCGGACCTATCTGTTCCCCACAGTATGCTCTGGAGCTGCCTCGTGTCCAACCGTCGGATCTTCAGCCTCAAACCTCTGGTAGACTCCACAACGGCTCCGGATCTTCAAAGGGGAATCAAGGACTTCAAGACCCGATTAACTGTCATTAATACTATGTTAATGACACACGATCGGACGACCCTTATTACCAGTAACGGCGCTGTCAAAGCCCGTAACTCGGTCATTAAGGGTAGTTAAGCGCATCAAATGTGTATCAATATTAGTAGCCGCCGGGGCCACATGTCGGGCCAGGACAACTTGTAAGGGCATGTCCTTGTACTATAAAAGGACAAGACGACGATACATAGAGGGAACTGATCTGATGATCTGATCTGATCTGATCTGATATGATCTGGTCTGATTGGCTCACACGCGCTCTCAACTCACATCACTTGAGTTGAGTTCATACATCCAATACAACACCAACACACCCCGTGGAGTAGGGTATTACACTCAGGCGGCCCGAACCACGTAAATCTTTGTGTCTCCTGTGTCATTTTACATTTCACCTTCTTGAATCTCCGCGCGCCCACACCGAACTTCAAACTCCGCAAACACTTTTAGTAGTGTCGGGAGATCTGCCGGATCAAAACCACCGACAATGGTGCAGCAACTCCATCACCTCGCCAACAGGGCGCTACTGGTTAATGAAGATGGTGCTCTAGGAGGTAGCTCTCGAGAAGAATTAAAGGTGGCCATTATACAGCACCTGGAGCAGAGGGAATATGAGTTCCACGTGTTTCGGAGTGCCCCAGAACCTTTTCTAGTTCTATTTACCAGTGGGACTCTTAGAGACATTGCTTATGCAAGAGGGAGTCTAAGAGAGGGCCCGTTTGACTTTCAGTTCCATCCATGGGATGTCGACACCCATGGAGAAAGATGCATTCCACCATATCATGTCAAGATCATCCTCGAAGGCATCCCTCTCCATGCTTGGTACGAGAGCACCATGGCTAAAGTGTTGGGTGATGCTTGCGCCATACACCATGTGGCAGCTGAATCAAGGCAGCGGGAGGACATGTGTGCCTTCGTTTGTTGGGCATTCTGTCATGACCCTAACAGACTCCCTATGGTGATATATCTTACACTTACCCAGCATACCGGATAGCACGGTCCAGACCCGCAAATCCACTTCACTAGGCCACGGGGTTTGCAGAAGGGGCACACGTATCGGATACTCGTGCACATCGATTATGTAGAATATCTATTGTTTTACAACTACCCTACTGATGAGTTACTGGCGGAAGGAAAAAGCCAGTGCGGGAGTTTCGCTGGCAGCCTGGTCGAGTTGATGGTGATTTATCAGAGGAGGAACTGATCGTTCCATCGCGGAATTGTTGCCCCTCCTTTCATCGTCGTCCTTCCAGAGAAGATGAAGACCGTTATGGCCCTAGTCGTCGTGCCAGACCGCGCCAGTTGTTGAACAAGGTGGCTAGATGGATGGGCAGTCGCAGTTCAGGCAGGGGTCGCTCCCTGGAGTGGCCTCAATATAATGGATGGCATCATGGAGATTGTTTGTGCCACCATCGGCCTGGAAGGACAGGGGCTACTTTTTCCTGAACGCCGAGCTACGCGACAACTATGGCCGGCTACGAGCACTGCTGTTTCAACTCAGGAATGGCCAAAAGAGGAGGCAAACATCTGGCCTGTTGAGTCTCGGTGCTCCTCTGCCTCTGATGCGATCACCATTGTCCCCAAGTCTGACCATTACTTTGCTGCATCCCTGACAGTTTCAAATCCAACTTTGAGCAGTCTTCGGGCATGGACCGTGGCGGAAATTAGGATGCCATTGTCATTCAAACTTTTGCTGTGATAATTCCGCTGAATATTGGGCCTATTCTCCCTGTGGAATCTGTACCAGCAACCATCCCGGTCAAAGACCCTGCGCTTTAGCTGATCGTTTCGGGCATTCTTACTGACTCCGAGGAAAATGTTGACTCGGATGCTGCTAATCAATCCCTGGCAACAATGCATGTTACAAACCATGATGCTGCGGTTCCTGAGGTAGAAAAACCAAACACTGCTGCGATCGCTGCTCCCCATGAGGGCACCCAGTCTAGGGGCCACCTTGGAGACTCTGATCCTCAACCTGTTGATGCAGAGGCACTAGGACAGAATAGGATGATGAACAAACTCCTTACATTCTCTGAGGAAGTTGCCCACCAGGTTCCAACAGCACTTCTCCCCACCCCACAACCTAGGTTGGAGGATCCTAGTAATGACCAACAGGAGCCAACTCCAGAGGCTCGGGCTACCCAGAGGTGCAGCCCTCGGCTTAAGAGTAAATCTAGAACCCAGAAGCCGGCTATTAAATTAGCTGAGGAACTTCTTGCTAAAAAATGGGGCCTTGTCAAAGCGGATCAGGCATTGGATGACATGACACTTAAACAGTACTTGGACACCTGTAAAAAACCTCTCCCCATCGGCGCTGGAAGCCATCTCTGCCCTGACGGCGGTGGCAGAGCAGAAGAAGAAGCATAAAGGTGTGGGGAAGAAGCGGGTGAAGAAGAATACTAAGATGGACGCGCTCAAAGTCAAATGAAGACCTTTGATGAGATGGATCTTGGTGGTCGTGATGATTTAGTCATGTCTCTTTTTTGCTATGGTCTATGTCATACTTCCTGTAGTTGGGACCACCCTCCCTATGTGTGCTGTGTCGAACAAGACTCCATTAGTGTGTTTTCTATTAAAGTTCAGTCCAACTACTTTTATTTCCAGGTTGTGTATGATGATTTGATGCCTGATGATTGTCCTTCTCTGATGTGGCTATGGGTCAGCACATTATTCTGTGATTTGAAATATCATCTTGGGTCTACTTTATCTTTGCTCCTTAAGTTCCTGACCCTACAACAGATTGCAATTTGTTCCTGGGAGGACACAATTATGATGTTAGTAGACTTTTACCTGACCAGTGAATGAACAACGCAAGTCGTATTCTTTCATCTCTTTGAATATCAGGGGTATGAACAATGGGGCCAAACAAGCTGAAATAAAACAGTGCATTCAGTTGCACCGACCGATGGTAATTTGTTTGCAGGAAACTAAAATGGCGGTGAACTCTCCACAGATCATCCGTGATACACTTGGTGCAGCATATGATGACAACTTTGGTTATCTCCCAGCTGAGGGGACACAGAGAGGAATTCTCCTTGCTAGCAGTAATGCCCACATCAAGCTATCCAATTTTACAACCAGGTCTTACTCCATCTCAGCAATTATTACAGATGATAGAACCTCGGTTCCCTCAATGATCTCAGGGGTGTACGGCCCTCAATCTGGAGTTGAGAAAAGACTCTTCCTGAATGAGCTTTGTGAGATCTACCTGACAGCATCTCTGGCGTGGCTCGTATTAGGTGATTTCAACCCGATCTATCGCGACGAAGACAAGAGCAATGGTAGGCTAAATCGACGCATGATTATGTGCTTTCATCTGACGCTGAACCATATTGAAGTCAAGGAAATTCCCTTGTTAGGACGTCGCTTCACATGGTCGAACGAACAACAACATCCCACATTGTCCAGAATTGACCGCACGCTCATCTCGGCACAATGGGAAAACGTTTTTGGCGACCCTATTCTGCAGGCTCTTTCATCATCGGCATCTGACCACTGCCCTCTATTATTAGTACCATTTAAAGAGGATTTTAGAAGTTGGTCCTTCCGTTTTGAGGAGCACTGGCTAAACATGCCTGACTTTCGTGAGTGTGTCCCAGAGACGTGGAACAGACAAGTCTCCCCACAACACAATGCTCTGCTTACTCTCCACACCAAGCTTTCCAGAACTGGTCGCACTCTTAGAAAATGGTCTCGTGCACAAATTCCTCAAGGCAAGCTGGCCATAATAATATGCAGGGAGATGATCCTCAAGCTCAATGAAGCTATGGAGCTGCGACTCCTGACAGATCCGGAAAGGGAGACTCGTGCACTACTTAAGCGACGGATTTTAGGCCTATCGGTCATAGAAAAATCAAGGGCCAGACAGCGATCAAGGTTGACATGGATGCGTAAGTGAGATGCCAATACCCAATATTTTCATTCTTTTGCGAACTCGAGACGTAAGACCAACTTCATCCAATCACTTGAGGTTGGGGAAGAGGTTGCAGTGACGCAACCTGACAAGCACAGGGAAATCCTCCAACACTTCAACCATCAATCAGGAACACACCATCCTAGGAGTCTTGCTCTTGATCTCTCCCGTTTGGGATGGCAGAGAAGAGACCTCCAGCATCTTGATCAACCAATTTCAGAGGATGAGGTCTTCAAAGTAGTCAAGGAAATGCCCAAGTGTAAGGCGCCAGGGCCGGATGGCTACACGGGTCACTTTTTCTCCTCATGTCGGGACATTATCAAAATAGACCTGCTTGCTGCGGTGTCTCAATTTTGCCTATCTAACCAACAGAATCTGAATATACTTAATACAACCTGGGTTGTTCTGATCCCAAAACAAGCTGAGCCTAGAAGGATAACAGATTATCATCCTATCAGCTTAATCCACGCCTTTGCCAAGATCATCTCAAAAGTTCTGGCAAACAGATTGGCTCTAGAGCTAGACCAGATCATCTCCTTACACCAGAATGCATTCATTAAGAAGAGATGTATTCAGGATAATTTTTTGTTTGTCTAGCAAACAGTGAGACACTTGCACAAGAAAAAATGCCCCACACTATTCATTAAGTTGGACATCTCCAAGGCGTTCGACACAGTTAGCTGGCCATATTTGATGGATATCATGCGACACCTTGGCTTCGGGGACAAATGGCGTAATTGGATAGCAACACTTTGGGGAACCTCCTCATCTTCTTTCCTCCTCAATGGAACCCCGGGATCAAAGATCTCCCATGCAAGAGGGGTTCGTCAGGGGGACCCCCTCTCTCCGATGATCTTTCTACTAGCCATGGAGCCCTTGATTAAGCTGTTCCACTATGCGCAGCAAAAGGACTTACTCACCCCCGTGCCGGAACTTGGAGACCAGTTGAGAGTATCACTATTTGCTGATGATGCTGCTATCTTTATCCGACCCACCTTTCATGACATAATGACCACAAAGCATATCCTATTCATCTTCGGGCAAGCATCAGGCCTAATCATGAATCTGGATAAGACGGAATTTTTTCCGATCAGCTGCCAAGAGATTGACGTCGTTGCAGTAGTGGGAAATAACTCCCGTATCGGCTCCCTTCCCTGTACATACTTGAGTTTGCCCCTCCATTACCACAAATTACTCAGAACGGCGGTGCAGCCTGTGGTACAAAAAGTGGCTCAAAGATTAGCTGGGTGGAAGAAGAATTTGCTATCTTACTCCGGAAGAGAGCTCTTAATCAGGTCTGTTTTAACAGCCATGGCAACATACTTCACGAACATGTTCCAGTTGCCAGCTTAGGCTTGTCAACAGATCGACAAAATTAGACGAAGTTTTCTCTGGAAAGGTGAGGATCATGATTCTGTTTGTGGTGGCAAATGCTTGGTACAATGGAAGATGTGCACTCGATCGAAGAAAATGGGCGGCCTCGGCATCAAAGATTTAGAGAAATTCGGGAGAGCTCTCAGGATTTGATGGCTATGGCATGCCTGGGATCATCGCGCTAGCCCCTGGAAGACCTTGTTTAATCACCATGATAAAATTGACCGCCAGCTCTTCTTTGCTTCCACAATATTTACTGTTGGGGACGGCCAAAACACCCCATTCTGAGAGGCTTGGTGGCTACACGGACAGGCCTCGAAGGTTCTTGCACTACTTCTGTTCCAGCAGGCGCGATTCAAGAAACGTACTGTGGCAAAGGAATTATCAAACTTCAATTGGATTAAAAATATAAGCTCTCTACACAACACTGATCTCTTGGAGGAGTTCGTCCTGCTGTACCAGACGCTTAGTGATATCAATCTCTCAACTAATAGTGATAGCATTGCTTGGAGATGGACACAAAGTGGGGAGTATTCAGTAGCCTCAGCTTATGAAATTCAGTTTCTAGGGGGTATCTCCTCTAGCTGGGCTCCATTGCTTTAGGCGGCAGACACTCAACTCAAATGTCGTTTCTTCGCCTGGCTGGTATTGCACAATAAGGCTCTCACGGCAGATAACCTCGCAAAAAGAAATTGTCCCCATCAAACCGATTGTGTGCTGTGCTCTTCGGCACCAGAGACAGCCGATCATCTCTTGTCCCAGTGCCCCTATACGTGCATGGTATGACGCTGGCTATCTCAATTCCTGCACTTCCTGAGACCTTGCGCCAGGTTCCTCGAGAAGGTGTCTTGAGTTGGGTCCAGACCGTGGCTCAAATCTGCTCTATAAATCAATGCAAGAAACATTTTGGCTTTATCATTTCATTCTGGTGGCAAATATGGAAGGAGCGGAATAGATGTATCTTCCAGCATCAAGACCCCCCTCATTTGTAAGTAGCTCGCTTAACACCGGCGGAAATCAATTTACGGGAGTCTGCCTTGCTGCTTTGAGACTCTAGTAGTCTTTGGTAGATACATTTCAGTAGGCAAATATTGGTACGCGTATCTGTAGCTGGGATTTTGAACTACTCTACATGTACTGTGTCTAGATGTTGTACCCCTTAGGTTGTAATTCTCTCTTCGGTCTTAATGCATTGGCAGCGCTCCTGCCTATTATTTCAAAAAAAATATACATGTAATATCTTTAGCCCTTTGTGTTTTTATTTGACTGTGTTGGGAAAATTGTTCTTTACCCATGATAGGAATTCGCTAACTTATCTTTGACTAGAAAAACCTCTTGTGGCAAATAATCATGGGGGCAGCATCGTGAAGCTCACTTGGATAGATGAGACACAATCAACAGTGGACCGAGCGTGAGATGGTGGAGGATGACCGAATCAGAGCAATAGCGACAACGGTAATCCAACTCCTAGAGTATGGAAAGAGGTAATGTCTGCGGTGGCACATCATTGAGAGGTGACGACGACACGTCATAGATAGAGGTGTAAGGAATATGATCTCCAGAGAATTGGTTATCCAACAAAATGGATTACATACCCAACTCACACACTAATATGGGGCGCTGCTACCTTCTATGGTAGTGGCCCCCCCTCCTCACGCGTCATATAAAACGAGGTACTGCTGGAGGGCATTGCATCCAATGATTGTCGTGCTCCACCCTAGCACCCTACATCATCTTAGCACCCGATCCGATTGGCGTCGTGAAGCTGACATGGATACAAGAGACACAATCGACCGTGGACATAGCATGCAGATGGTGGTGGATGACTGAATTAGAGTAAGAGCGACAACGATAATTCAACTCCTAGAGTCTGGAAAGAGGTAGTGTCTGCGGTGGCAACATCATCGAGAGGTGATGACGACATGCTATAGATAGATGTGTAAGGAATATGATCTCCCAGGAATCGATTATCCAAAGACTCGGATTACATACCCAACTCACGCTCTGATAAAGCATTGTTTTGAGAAAGGAAACATGCGATAGGATAGGCCGCAACCAGCCCCGCTGCCACCCCAGCCACTCTCTCCCCTGCCACGCCGCCCCCGGAGCAAGCCACGCGGCTAGCAAGGAAGGCAGTGGCGGGGCGCTAGCAGCCATTGGGGCTGTATTTCATGGACTTCAGGGCACGTGCAGCGGTCGTCGCTGGTCCGGCAGTCGGACCTACTGGTCCGGCTGTCAGATCCAGCGGCCCGATGGATGGAGGTAGTTGAAGAAGGATGGTCGGAGCAGGCAGTCAAAACAGGTGGTGGTGGTTGGCACAGGTGGCAGTGGCGACCGGATTCGACCGTTCGATGGGCGGATCCACTGCCTCGATGACCCAATTCAGTGGCCCGATGGCCGGATCCAGCGGCTCGGCAGCCAGAGGCAATGGAGGAAGCTTGGTTGAACCAGACCATCGTCAGCGGGCGCGCGACCAAGCGCACAGTGGGCACACGACAAGTGCAATCGGCAGAAGAGGGTGATGTTGGCATTACAGGCTGCGCGTGGATCCGAGGGCCAGTCTGGGATTGAAGAAGAGGTGGGTGGAAGAAGAGTTATCGGCGAGTGTGCAACATAGCTTGCAGTGGGCGCGCGTCAGGCGCGGATGGAACTGTGGACGACGGTAGTGCAGCGTGTGCGCGGCGAGATCCTGTGCCGACGAGGAGTTGGCGCTCACGGTTGTGGCGGCCAAATGTGCGCGGTGGTGTCCGAGGTAGGGATCTCTATTCTCCGTGGTGGGCTGTCGTTGGTGGCTCCTCACGGGTTGTAGTGGCGATGGTGGATCGTTTCGTCTCTGGAGTCTTTGACGGCGCTGACCTTCTTCCTCCTTGGACAGTCTACTAAAGCGGCAAAGGTTTACCCGGAGGTGCCCGTGATGGCGGATCTGGGCAGTAGGGTTGGTTGTACACCTGCAACGGCAGACCTGGGTGGCACAGTGAGTGGGGCGCCTACGACGGTGGATCTGAGCGGCAAGGCCAGTGGGGCGCCCGCGACGGCGGATCTGGGCAACGGGGCTCATGGGAGCCGACGTCCATGGAGAGTTTGGCTGTCTTGGGATGGTTGGAAGTCAGTGTTTCAAACATCGGAGCACAACAACTACAAGGTGAACGGAGCTCGAGGACCCTGGAGGTTGTGTGACATAGTTGGCCATTTTGGTGCTGCATGGTCGGCGCGACGCAACGATGGTGTCGGCGGGTGCGGCGAAGTTGGCAGTTGGGAGGAAGACGACGCATCACAAGGTGGTGGTGGTGGCCTCTATGTAGCAGGCAGATGGATGCGGTGGGTGATGAGTATAGGCAAAAGCCTTGTCAGACGGTGGTTGGACCGACAACAGTGACGTCCACAAATGTCGTGATCTGCTTGGGGATGTTGTCGTGGTTCTCGTCACCTCCTGGCTCCCTCCGGGAGAAAACCCAAGTCCACTGGACTAGCGATGACGACATTACTATGTCGTGTGCCTCATTGGAGGGGGTCGTTTTCGGAGGTCCATTTCATTTCATCTTAACCTGCTGACAGGATGACTGGTCGCTTATGGTTAACCTCCCAACTGCTTGGATGGTGGCAGTGCTGTAGAGGAGTGGATCTTCTTCTCTCTCTGAAAGTGCATCTAGGAATCCCTTGTGGGATTTGGATGATTTATGACAAGCAAATGAGATCCTAACATCTTTATTGAGATGAGCACAAGTCTTAATAGCGAAATAAGCAAAGTGCCAAAAAGAAGGGAGAATGAGGAGCAAAGTGAAAATGAGCTCAAGGAAGAAGAATAGTAGATCATTGTGTATGGAGTGTGTTAAGGAAACACACCCCAAGAGCTCATTTACAATTATACACACACATTGAACAAATTTATACAGGACCGAACTAGTCGACTGACACCGGGCTAGTCCGATCTTCCTCTGTGCACAAAATCGGACAAGTCCAATATCCATCGGACTAGTCTGATATCTCTCTGACTAGAATCGGACTAGTCGTCCCCAGTGCGGACTAGTCCTCAAAACACTTCACAAGTCACACAAAATCAGACAAGTCCAATCACCACCGGACTAGTCAGATATTCATTCTGATCTAAATCGGACAAGTCTGATATTAGCACGGACTAGTCCGAAAAATCTCTCTGACCTAAATCAGACAAGTCCTCCAAGCGCGGACTTGTCCTCATAACCACTTAGGGTTTCACTGTGCGGACAAGTCCGATGTCCATCGGACTAGTCCGAAGATTTCCAGAAGTGAAATCAGACAAGTCCGCTCCTGGCCGGACTAGTATGATATTTCGGGACACTTAGGGTTTGCTACACACAACACACCGGACTAGTCCGATCTTTCTAAACCCTAGCGATCACTTTTAGAAACCCCATATAAATATAGGTGCACAACCCAACTTCAAACTCTCTCGAACCCTAGCGCCGTCACACCTCCCAAGAGCCTCAAAAACACATCTCTCCACTAAATTAAGTGCAACAAAGATCAATCCTTTGAGGGTACACTCTAGATCATTGGAGAGACACCTTCAACACTCATTGACCTCTTGGTTTGATTCTCTAACACACTCCTGTGATTTCATTGTAATCTCTTGAGTGTGTTCTTGGTGGTATTTCGTGTTGTAATCTAAGGGAGCCCTCAACATGTGAGAAGGCCCCTTTGAATTTGGTTATTCACCCCTTTGTGATAAGTGGAAGAACATTGACCTTCGTGGCGATCCGACGAGGGTAGGGTTGTAGAAGACCCGGTCCTTTTGTGGACTCCTCAACGTGGATGTAGGCATTAATCTGTGGGAACTGAACCACGGGATAAATCTCTTGTGTTCTTGCTTTGTGTTCATTGTTCTTTACGTCATATCAATCTAGGGTTTCAATTAATATTGCTCACTTTACGTTGAAACATCAAATTTAAGATTGACTTGTGATATACCCTAGTACATAATCTTGCAACACATAAATTACAAGTATATTTCCGCTACTACACCCTATAATCAAACTTGATAGATCAAACTTGATCAACCTAGTCCGTACACACCGGACTAGTCCGCACTTTACCGGACTAGTCCGATATCTCAAGTTTTGGTCTGGTTGTTAAGTGTTGCAGGTTCCGACAAAAATTCAAAAGGACAATTCACCCCTCTCTAGGCCACATTCAATTGGTATCAGAGCAGGTTCTTCAAGAAATAGACTAATCGTTCGAAGAAGATCATGTCGGACATGAAGGACATCCACAAGAGCAACAACCAAGAAAAGGTTGATGATGACAAGAACCTAAGGGTGGAGAAGCTCCTCGAAGCCATTCAAGACTTTGAGGACGACGATGAGGAGACGCTAGAACTAAAGGCGCTCCGAAGAAAGAAGACACTTTCCAAAGAGAAAGTGAATATTGAAGAAAAGAAGAAGGGGAGTAGTCACACCGACTACTCCCGATATCATTTTAACTATGATTGTCTCAATTCCAACAATAATCATTACTTGTCTATCACACTTGGAAAAGCCCCACACTTTGATGGAAGTGATTACTCAATGTGGAGGCAAAATATAAAATGCCTCTAATCTCTCTCAATCCAAGTCTATGGCATATTGTGTGCACAGGAATAGATATCCCGGACGACAACGAAGAACTCACACCAAGACAAGAGCAGGCAATTCACCGAAATGCTCAAGCCGCGGCCGTAATTACCTCTTCGCTCAGTCGGGACAAGTTCACCAAGGTGGATGGACTCGAGATTGCTAAGGAGATATGGGACACACTGCAAACTGCACATGAAGGTGACCGACATGTGCGTGAAGCAAAGATCAAAATGATTGAAGACGAATTAGGAAGATTCGCAATTGAAGAAGACGAGTCACATCAAGATATGTACAACCGGTTAAAGACGCTCATCAACAAGGTTCGATCATATGGAAGCAAGAAGTGGAATGACCACGAGGTGTTGAAGCTCATCCTTAGAGCTTTCATGCCTCGCAACGTCACCCTATGATCAATGATTAGAGAAAGCCCCGGATACAAGAAAATGACTCCGGATGAATTACTTGGACAAATCATTAATTTCGAGATGATGGAAAACAAGCAAAGCATGTCAAGGAAATTGCTGATCTCACCTCGGTAAAGAAGAAAGGGGTTGCTTTGAAGTCCACCCTCAAGCCCCTATCTAAAGAAGCTCGAGAAGCTCAGCTAGAAGAAGACAGTGATGATGAGAGCAGTGAATTAGATGAAGAAGACATGATATTGTTCATGAAGAAATTCAAGAGAATAATGAAGAAAAGACAAGGCACTAAATCAAGCGAAGGGAAGTACAAGGAAAGAACAAAGTCAAAGTTGAGGCGGGCATGCTATAATTGTGGTGAGTATAGCCATTTTATAGTTGATTGCCCATATGAAGAAAACAAGAACAAGACCAAAGAAGCCAAGCCTCAACCCAAGAAATACTTCAAGAAGAAGAAACAAGCCGAACAAGCGCACATAGGGAAAGAGTGGGACTCAAATGATGAGTCCTAACCATCCGAAGAAGAAGAGATGGCTTGCATAGCCATCGAGAAGACATCCAAGAAGTCTACTCTCTTCTCTAAACTCGGCGCATGGAAGGGAGATGGCTCTTGCCTTATGGCAAAGGAAGGTAAATGCAAGGTAACCATTAAACGCCCTTTCGTGCATTCCTATTCTAGTGATGATGAAATCAATTGTGATAATGAGGATATGCTTGTTGGACTAGATAGGAAAACTGCCACAAAAATGAAATTTTTACTTGATCAACTTATTGAGAAGGATAGCTTGATACATCGTCAAGAGGACATGATCATCTCCCAAAAGGAGGAATATGTCGAACTTGACAAGCTTCTAGAACTTGAAAAGGAACGAAGCAAATCACTAGAGCTTGAGTTAGCTTCAAGCAAGGAAACTTGCTTGGAGTTAACTGACTCAAATGCTACAATCAAGGACCAACTTGCTGACCTGATCAAGGTTAACAAGATCCTTGAAGTGCAAGTTGAGTCACTCAAGCAAGGTGAACCTTAATCCTCTTCAAGTTCACCTTCTCAACCCACTAAAACTGAGGTTGCTTATGCTTGTACATGTATTAAAGTTGACACCAGTTTGAAGGACAAGCCAACCTCTACAAAGGATAAGCATCCTGCCCAAAGTGGCATATTTGACAAGGAGAAGATGAAATATGCACGTAGTGCATACTTGGTCAAAAGACCTACAAATGTCAAATATGGCATTGGTTACTCTTATGGTGAAAAGCAACATGCTAGAAGCCATAAGAATAACAAGGAGAGGATTACCTTTATAAAGGGAAGACCCTCTCAAACTGGAAAGTCAAAGATTAAAACATGAATCACACATGAACACCGGACTAGTCCGGTCGGTGTCCGGACAAGTCCGGTCCTCCGGACAAGTTCGGCCTCCCATACTAGTCCTGTACATAAACAACAAGAGTTATTGTTTAGAACTTTCGATGCCTCGTATGTCTTAATGAGAAACAATTTTGGCAAAGTTTATGCTCATTATGTTGGGCCACACCATGAGAACACCAAGTCTCATGTGTGGGTGCCCAAATGTCTTGTAACTAAACTCCAAGGACCCAAGCAAGCTTGGGTACCTAAAACCAAATCATAATTTGTTTTTTGCAGGCTTATTCCTCTGGTGGATCTAAATGGGTGCTAGACAGCGGCTACACCAATCATAGGACCGGAGAAAGAAGAATGTTCGTGGAATATGAAGAAAATGAGGATCCAAACGAGGGCATATATTTTGGAGATAATAGCCAAGGAAAGGTGCTCAGTACCGGTAGAATTGCCATATCATCTAAACACACACTTTCTCATGTATTACATGTTGAATCCTTAGATTATAACCTGCTGTCCATATCTCAATTTTGTGAAAAAGGTTATAATTGCTTGTTCACCAACGAGGGTGTGACCATGTCTAGGAGGAGTGATGGTTCCATTGCATTCAAGGGTATGTTAAAGGGAAAGCTCTATCTTGTTGACTTCAACAAGAATAAAGCTGAACTTGACACATGCTTGATTGCAAAAACCAACATGGGTTGGTTGTGGCATAGACGGCTAGCGCATGTTGGTATGAGGAACCTTCAAAAACTCCTCAAGGGCGATCACATCCGAGGTTTAAAGGATGTTGTGTTTGAGAAAGACAGGCCTTGTAGCGCGTGCCAAGCCGGGAAGCAAGTTGGAGCACCTCACCCCGCCAAGAACGTCATGACTACAACAAGACCGCTCGAGCTACTTCACATGGAATTATTTGGTCCAATTGCCTACATAAGCATCGTCGGTAACAAATATGGTTTAGTAGTTGTTGATGATTTTTCTCGCTTCACTTGGGTTTTCTTTTTGCATGATAAGTCAAAAACACAAGGAATACTCAAGAAGTTCTTCAAGCGAGCTCAAAATGAATTCTCATTGACAATCAAGAACGTTCGAAGCCACAACGGCATGGAGTTCAAGAACACGCAAGTGGAGGAGTACCTAGATGAAGAAGGTATAAAGCACAAGTTTTCAGCTCCGTACTCCCCACAACAAAACGGAGTTGCCGAAAGAAAGAACCGAACTCTCATAGAGATGGCAAGAACAATGCTCGAT
This sequence comes from Tuctoria greenei, assembly GCA_036927565.1. NCBI lineage: Eukaryota > Viridiplantae > Streptophyta > Magnoliopsida > Poales > Poaceae > Tuctoria > Tuctoria greenei. The sequence continues at coordinate 221,434,972 of JAYESD010000003.1, forward strand.
GAGTACAAGACCTCGAATCGATTTTGGGCGGAAGCGATTAACACCGCTTGCCACGCCGTAAATTGACTTTATCTTCATCGACTACTCAAGAAGACATCCTATAAGCTACACCCCGGTAACAAGCCTAATATTTCATATTTTTGAGTTTTCGGTTCTCCATGTTATATTTTAAACAAGAAGCCCAGGACTTCAAAGTTCGCTTTGAAGTCCGATGAAGGTTTCTTGCTTGGTTATGATTCGAACACTTACGCCTGTTGTGTTTTCAACAAGACCTCCAGACTTGTTGAAGTAGCACGTGACGTAGTGTTCGATGAAACTAATGGCTCCCAAAAGGAGCAAGTTGATCCATGTGTACTAGGTAAAGAAGAAGCTCCTTGTCAAGCATTGAAAAGAATGGCCTTAGGTGAAGTTCGACCACAAGAGTCACCTCTACACGTGTATGAGGAAGATGAACCACAAGAGGAGGTCAACGATCAAGGGGGAGCTTCCACACAAGATCAACCACAAGTATACGAAGATAGACAACAAGTCAACAAAGGCAACCATTTAGGGAGAGAAGAAGATGATCATGAATATACAACGCCTCAAGTGCCACACCCAAGAGTACACCAATGTGTCCAAAGGGATCACCCAATCGACAATATCATCAGTGGCATCCAAAAGGGAGTAACCACTAGATCTCGTATAAATAACTTTTGTGAGCACTATTCGTTTGTATCCTTTTTGGAACCGCGCAGGGTTGAGGATGCATTGAAAGATCCGGACTGGGTGGTGGCAATGCAAGAATAAGTGAACAACTTCAAGCAGAACGAGGTGTGGGAACCCGTGGCAAGACCCAATGTGAACATTGTCGGCACCAAGTGGGTCTTCCACAACAAACAAGATGAACACGGGGTGGTGACAAGGAACAAGGCACGACTTGTGGCCAAAGGGTATTCACAAGTCGAAGGTTTGGATTTTGATGAGACCTTTGCTCTTGTAGCTAGACTTGAATCTATTAGAATATTACTTGCATATGCTACTCACCATGATTTGAAGATCTATCTAATGGATGTGAAAAGCGCCTTCCTCAACGGACCAATCAAGGAGGAGGTGTATGTGGAGCAACCCCCGGGTTTGAAGACGAAGAGTTTCCCGACCACATATTTAAATTGCGTAAGGCTCTCTACGGCCTCAAACAAGCTCCTAGAGCTTGGTATGAGTGTCTTAGAGATTTCTTAATTGAAAATGGCTTTAAGATTGGCAAAGTAGATTATACACTATTTACAAAGAATTTTGACAATGATATTTTTATTTGTCAAATTTACATTGATGATATAATCTTTGGGTCAACTAATCAATCTTTTTATGAGGACTTTAGTAAAATCATGACAGATAGGTTTGAAATGTCAATGATGGGAGAGCTAAAGTACTTCTTGGGATTCCAAGTGAGGCAACAAAAGGAAGGGACATTCATAAGCCAAACCAAGTACATGCAAGACATACTCAAGAAGTTTGGTATGGACAAGGCGAAGCCTATAAAGACTCCCATGGCAACAAATGGCCACTTGGATCTCAATGAAGATGGACCTAGCATCGACCAAAAGGTATATCGCTCCATGATTGGATCTCTACTCTATTTATGTGCATCTAGGCCAGACATTATGTTGAGTGTATGTTTTGTGCAAGGTTTCAAGCCAATCATAAGGAGTGTCACCTGACAGCCGTAAAAAGAATCTTAAGATATTTAGTTCATACACCCAACCTTGGTCTTTGATATCCAAAAGGTTCCAAATTCAACCTAATTGGCTACTCAGATGCAGATTATGCCGGATGCAAGGTAGATAGAAAGAGTACCTCCGGTACGTGCCAATTCCTAGGGAGATCTTTAGTTTCCTGGTCCTCCAAGAAACAAAATTCCATTGCCTTATCCGCAGCTGAAGCGGAGTATGTTGCAGCAGGGAGTTGTTGTGCACAACTCCTTTGGATGCGACAAACTCTAAGGGATTACAATTACAATATGAACCGTATTCCATTCCTTTGTGACAATGAGAGTGCCATTAAAATTGCCCATAATCCCGTTGAGCACTCTAGAACCAAACACATAAACATAAGGCATCACTTCTTGAGAGACCACTCCATGAAAGCAGATATAGCCATTTCCCATGTCAACACCCAAAAGCAATTGGCTGACATATTCACCAAGCCACTTGATGAAAAGCGCTTTTGTGAACTCTGAAATGAGCTAAACATCCTTGATGATCGGAGTGTGGCTTGAAATGTTGCAAACCTGTATGAATCCTTCAAAATATGTTGATCAGATTGTGAAAATCATCTCTCTCAATTTTCTTCTGAAAACTATGTTAATTATTAGATCTTGGTGAATTATGATCATTGCTTGATTTTTGTATGCTTACTGATCATATTCATCAAGATTATTTGATTTGATTTGCTTCCCTATTTTCTAAATATGTACCTTCAAATATATATGAATGGGCTAAGAAATTATTGCCTGGTGACCACGGACTAGTCCGTGGTTACCCGGACTAGTCCGCCTATGCAGACTAGTTCGCAGTGTGCCGGTTAGGCCGGACTAGTCTGGTAGACAACGGACTAGTCCGATATAGCCTCCGGAAAAGTTCAGACTAGTCCGGTCGTCTCCGGACTTGTCCGATTTTTCGTGTCCTTAACCCTAGCCGCCGCCAAACCCTAATTTCTTCACCTCCACTCTTGTCTCACGTGTTCTCTCTCTCTCCCACTCGAGCTCCCAAGGCGATTTTGCACCCCACCATCAAATAGTTCCACATTTGAGTGGAAATCAAGATTCCATGCTCGAAGATTGAAGTTCTCGAACAAGTCCGGACTTCAACACCTCCTTCTTTGAGAATCAATCAATTTATTTGGTAATTTTCACTCAAACCCTAGAAATCCCAAATTCCTTCATTGTTGATCAAATAGCCTAGCATATTTCAATATATACATGCCTCCTTGATGTATTATGTTTATGCTAAGTTAGTTGCGCATTAGGAATCACCGTTTGTCTAGTTGCTTAGGTTTTTGAGGATGAATACCGGACTAGTCCGGTCCATGCACGGACAAGTCCGATCACCCCGGACTAGTCCGTGCCTGTACACCGGACAAGTCCGATTTTTCTGAACTCAAAACCTAGCCTGTCAATTCCTCAATGCAATGCCCTGTTACTCTTTCTCACCCATGCCTTGAATCATCAATACTCATTCATGCCTTACACAATTCATTCTCAGGACATGTCGAGCGCGAATGATGAGATTTACAACTTTGAGGCCGAGTGGACCATGAGGTGGCACCTTGGCCCTCGATGAGCCTTGGAAAGAAACGCGAAGTGCGTCCTTCCGAGCCAGCTCCGTCTCCTCCATAGGCTCGGAGGAAAGTGCTAGCGAAGAAGCCGGTCTCCAAGGTGCCAGCTTCTAGGGCTACCACCGGTGGTGGACCTAGCCCGGCAAGTGCCCGCCTAGCCAAGGGCAAGGGCAAAGGAGTAGCAACGGGTCCAGTTGGCCCGTTGAAGCTGCATGCTCCGAGGGAAGGGGTCCGAGACCCCACTGAAGTGTAAGATCTATGTGTGCTGAATACATTGGCTTGTAGGTAATATACTTGGCTTTGATGATAAAAGTTTTGAATATCACCAAAACACCTTTTTATCAAGGTACGACTCTAGCTCTGAGCTATAGCAAGGTCCGACTAGCTTTGGTCAGCTCCGGTGAAGTTTTGTCTTTAGCTCCGGCATGTCTTTGATAGCTCCGACATGTTTTTGATAGCTCCGACATGTTTTTGATAGCTCCGTCGTGTTTTTTCTAAGCTCCAAAGTTGATTTTTCTAGCTCCGGCTTTTGGGTTTACTAGTTCCGACTAGTTCTAGTTAGCTCCGGCGCTAGGTCCTGCTAGTTTTGTAAGCTCCGGCGGGAGCTTGGTTGTACTAGTTTTGGTAAGATCCGGCGCTAGGTTCTACTAGCTTTTGTTAGCTCCGGCTCAAGGTCCGGGTTGCTCTGGCAAGGTCCGGAACTTGACTGTAGTGCTTCTGCTTTTCATTTGCAATGTTTCGTACTTGCTTTACATTGTTGGAAAGATTGCTTAGTATTCATTTGCTAAGTTTTTGGTGCGTTTTGGTTGATATGGATGATATCGTGTTACTGTGGTTTTGCAACATGCTTATGTGAGGTTCTCACGTAGGGTGTTGTCTTCGGAACTAACTTGAGTCAAGTCGAGGACTTGGGCTCGTATGGATTGGTTGTTTATTCATGTGCAGGTGTTGCTTGAGTTCAAGACATGGCTGGTGACAGGATCCATTGGACTAGTCTCAGGTAGGAGATGAGGTTCCAACAACCAAATTCAGGAGGAATTGTGGTTGAGCTGATCAGGAGGTTGCGCGGCATGATTGAATCAAGAATAATGCATATGAAGGTATCGTGGACATCATTAGAAGATGTTTGCACGAGTGCAAGGAGTGCATGGACGTGGATACATAGTTCCGAGGCGTGATGAAGAGATGTGGACGTAAAGAATTGATCGGAAAGGTCCAACCGACTAGGTTATGGACTCAGGCTGCGGCTGAGTCGGGTTTGACTCAAATATGGAAAGATTTGAGTTGGTTATGATAGAATTTCGTGTGGGTCACGAATTTGAGTTGATTAGGAATGTGGGATACGTTTCTAAGGTGTTTGGAAGTCTTAAGATTGCTTCTATCTTCGTATAGAAGAATCCTAAGCAGTTATGGAAAGTTACGATTCGTAAACAGAGTAGGATTAGGTTCCTGATTTGAGTTGAGTTGGCTTTCGAGCTGGTTATATAAGCAAGGGAGCCCAAAGCTCGTGGTGCACGACTTTGGGGCTGTTCCTCTTGTGTTCTATTGAATAAAATTCGTAGTTTGAAGGAACTTTTGTGCCTTGTTCGTCCGACTTGTTCCAGACAAGTTTTACTCGTCGAGTTTCTGGACAGCACTACCTTTCGTTGGTGGTTTTATCATAACTCGAGTTTTACAGATCCAATTGACGTGATTCTTTTTGTTTTGTCTTCAAAACTTGATTTTATATCATCTGTCAAAATTTCACGGTCATTGGATTTGTGGTCTATGATCTACACGAGTTTCTTTGCAGCGTTCCAGAACTGTTTTTCTCGGGTAGGGCAGATTGACCTTTGTTTGATCTTTCGATCATAACTTGAGTTTTCCTCGACGGATTTGAGTGATTCTTTTTTTGTTGTCTTCATGACTTGATTATCTCTGATATCTATCACTTTTGTCATGGTGAAACACGTTTATATTAGTCTCACACACGATTTCTTTAACAGATCATTTTCCTGCTGAAGGGTTTGGAGTTTAATTGTTTCCGCTGCGTAAGATTTTTAAATCTACCATTCACCCCCCTCTGGTAGCTTTTCACGTGCTCTTCGATCCTACAATTGGTATCGGAGCCACGGTGCTCTAATCTTTGTGATTTGCGCGTGTTTTTGACTAATCATCATGGAGAAGTACTCCGCCAAACCTTGTGTGTTTGCTGGTATTGATTTTCAGGTTTGGAAGGCACGCATGGAGGCTTTCATCCAGGCACAAGGCTTTGCAATATAGGAGAAGGTTTACAAGCCTTACGAAGTGCCATCAAACGATCAAGTTACAGCTACAAATCTGAGAGATGTCGACAACAACAACAAGGCTCGGAACTTGATCATACAAGGATTAACACAAAGCGACTTCGACCGTGTTGCACACCTCCGATCTGCATATGATGTGTGGAAAGCACTTTGTGACTACTACGAAGGATCCAACACGATCAAGGAGGTAAGGCAAGACATGTTCAATAAAGAATACATGCGCTTCGAGATGCAACCCGGTGAGTCAATTGATGATCTCTTTGCTCGCTTTAATAAAATTCTCAGCAACTTGCAAAGCGTCAATGTTAATTTTTCAGATGCTGAAAATGCTAGGCAATTGTTAAGTGCATTAGACATGTCAATTTGGGAGATGAAAATTACATCTATTCGTGAATCTACTGTCATGAGTACACTTACTTTAGATGTGCTATATTCCAAGCTAAAAACTCATGAAATTGATATAATATCACGTAAGAACCCCAACAAGTCTATTGCTTTTGTTTCTCAACGTGATATGCCTAGCTCCGGCCAATCTTCATCTTGTAGTACACTTGCTTTGTTGTCCTCTCTAACCCTTGAACAGATTGAGGAGTTTCCAGAGGAGGAGCTAGCACTTCTCTCTACGAGGTTCTCAAAAGCATTGCAAAATGTGAGAACTAGAAGAAGAGGAAGCTCCGAACCTCAACGATGCTTCGAATGTGGTAAGACAGGACATTTTCGTTCAGATTGCCCTAAACTTTCAGGTCCTACTTCCCGTGATGAAAAGAAAACAAGAACAAAGCACTCCTCTACAAAAGATACGAAGAAAAAGAAGGGTACCATAGGATGCAAGATGATTAACAGCTTCATCACCGCACTTCAAGAACTTAGTTCAAGTGATGTAGACTTTGAAAGTGATGAAGATGATGATGATCTGGCCAACTTATGCTTCATGGCGGGCAAAACAAGATCAAGATCAAGTCAGGAGGATGCAGAACACAACAGTGAAGACGATGAGGTATGTTCTACCTGCAATGAAATGTGTGATGCTATTTCTCGTGCAACTATTATTGTCAAGAAAAAGGACAAAAAGCTTAGGGATAATGCTGCTAAAATTGAATCACTAGAATCTGAAATTAACCGTTTAAAAACTTTGATTCCTAGTGATGAGGCATGTCCCTCATGTGACTTAATCTATGAACAATTGTCCACATTAAGAAGTGCACACTCCTCCACTCTAGATAGACTTGATGAAGAAATTGAAAAGAACAGAGAGCTTGCTACACTTAATGATAAAAACTTGAAAGATGCTAGATGTTCTACAATTGATTTGCATTGTTCTACTTGTGATGATCTTGATAAGAAACTACAGGATGCTATGAATGAAATTTCTATATTGAACAATGCTTTACGTTCTCATGAAGTTAAATTTTGTTCCAATTGCAAACTAAAAGGAAAAACTTCATGTGAAAATTGCCTTGATCTGTCCAATAAACTTGATGACATGCATAGGACATTAGATTGGTTTTGTAATGGGAATAAGAACCTAAACTTGATGCTGAATTCTTCAAAGTCTTGCAATGATAAAACTTGTTGAGGTTTTGATTCTCATGCTCATGCTAAGGCACATCCACCTAAAATTGTAAAGTCATTAGGAAGTTGTTTGATTCAAACAGTTCCTAAAAAAAAGGAGTGGTTTTCAAATCGGCAGGAGTGTTGCCTCATTCGGTTTCAAATAAAAATATTGCTTGCTCATGTAGACATGAACACAAAGTTAAATTTTATTGTACCTTCTGTGGTAGAGATGGTCATGTCATAGATTTTTGTTATAGACTAGCTAAACAACAGAAAAGGGAAAGAATGGTTGCTAGATCTCATAACGTTCATGCAAAATTTGCTGCACACATTGAACCAAATGTACAACCTGCTGTTTTGAGTCAAAAACATTCAAAGTTTACCTCCGGACCTTCTGTTTCTGCCTCCAGAGCTACTGATTTTTGTGCTACACAAGTAACACCTTATAGTTCAGTAGTTAAGAATAAAAAATCTCAAACTTTGACTCATAAACCTGCTGTTTTGTCTCAGCTTTCGCGTGTTTTTCCTGCTGCACGTCGCGTGACTCAATACTGGATTCCTAAATGCCTTTTGACTAACCCCAGTATTGAGTCATCGACGTATTGTGCTTTTATGTAGGTTACACATTTGAGGAAGGAGAACATTTGGATTGTGGATTCAGGTTGCTCACACCACATGACCGGTAACAAAGATTGGTTCTCCTCCCTCTATTTTGTGTCACGTGTAGAGAATGTTACTTTTGCCGATAATTCTTCAACTCCTATAATTGCTAAGGGTTCGGTTAGAGTAAATGATCACTACACTTTGAAGGATGTGGCACTTGTCAAAAATTTGAAATACAACTTGCTTTCTGTTGCACAATTGCTAGATGAAAATCTAGAAATTATTTTCAATAAAAACTGCTGCAAAGTTGTAGGTTCAAATAGTGAGCTTATTTTTAACATGTCTCGGTTTGGAAGAGTTTTTAAAGCTGATTTTGATAAGTCTTTCTCTAAGCATAGGTGTCTAGTTGCTAATGATTCAAAGGACTTATATTTTTGGCATCGTAGACTTGGTCACGTAGGCTTTGATCACCTAACGCGTGTTAGTGCTCTTGATCGCATACGTGGGCTGCCTAAGCTTAAAGGGGACAAAGAAATTGTGTGCTCTTCTTGTAGACATGCTAAGATGGTTGCAGGTTCACATACTCCTATCACAATGATCATGACAACTGAACCATGTCAACTTTTGCATCTTGACACCGTAGGACCTTCACGTGTTCAATCCTTCGGAGGTAAATGGTATGTTCTTGTTATCGTTGATGATTATTCTAGATACTCTTGGGTTTACTTTATGGCGTCTAAGAATGAAGTTTTTAGTCACTTTAGAACTTTATTTATTAGATTATCAATTGATCACCCAGGGTCATTAAAAGCAATTAGAAGTGATAATGGAACTGAATTTGAAAATCAATCTTTTGATCACTTTTGTGCTGAAAATAGAATAGATCATCAATTCTCTTCACCATATGTACCTCAACAAAATGGTGTTGTAGAAAGAAAGAACAGAACCTTAGTTGATATGGCTAGAACTATGCTTGATGAATATCAAACTCCTAGGAAATTTTGGGCTGATGCGCTAGCAACCGCTTGTTATGTCTCAAATCGTGTTTTCTTGCGTGCTAAGCTAGGTAAAACACCATATGAGCTTCGGTTTGGACATAGGCCTAATGTTACACACTTTCGGTTCTTTGGTTGCAAATGCTTTGTTAAGAAACATGGTAATCTTGATAAATTTGAACCTAGATCCATTGATGGCATGTTTCTTGATTATCCATCTCATACTAGAGGCTACCGTGTGCTTTTACTTGACACTAACAAAATTGTGGAGACTTGTGAAGTGTCTTTCGATGAAGCTAGCCCAGGTACTAGCTCCGGTGTTGCAGGACCAGATCCGTATCCTCAGGGGGAGGGTATTTTCGAAGATGAAGAAGAGCCGGTGATACTGCCTGGTAGTTCCGGAGTTGACACGTGTCCAGCTCCGGACATTGAACAAGCTCCGGCTATCACCTATGCTGGTCCTGATTGTCCACAAGTCACAAGCTCATCAATCTACGATGAACCTAATGAAGAAGAAGCTTGTGAGACATCTGTTCCCCTATGTTTTTACAGAGATCATCCCCCACAACAGATGATTGGAAGCTTGCACGAACGAGTCACACGGTCCAGGTTTTGCGATCCAAACTCTCATGCTCATTCTACTTTTGTTGCTTCTTTTGAACCCAAAGATATATCACACGCACTCACTAATGAATCTTGGATTATTGCCATGCAAGAAGAGTTAGAAAATTTTGAAAGAAATAATGTTTGGAAACTTGTACCTCCACCTCAAGGTAACACTTTAATTGGAACTAAATGGGTATTTAAAAATAAACAAAGTGAGGATGGGGTTGTGATTAGGAATAAGGCTAGGTTGGTTGCTCAAGGTCTCACTCAAGTTCAAGGTCTAGATTTTGATGAAACTTTTGCTCCCGTTGCTAGATTAGAAGCCATAAGAATTTTGTTAGCTTTTGCAGCATCTAAAGGTTTTAAGCTATATCAAATGGATGTTAAAAGTGCTTTTCTTAATGGCTACATAGATGAGGAGGTTATGTCAAACAACCACCAGGTTTTGAAAATCCAGATTTTCCTAATCATGTTTACAAACTGTCCAAAGCCTTATACGGTCTCAAACAAGCCCCTAGAGCATGGTATGATAGGCTAAAAACATTCTTACTTGAAAAGGGTTTTACCATGGGCAAGGTTGATAAAACTCTTTTTGTGCTTAAACATGGCAATGAATCATTATTCGTTCAATGTATGTGGATGATATTATCTTTGGTTGTGCTTCTCATGATCTTGTGTCCAAGTTTTCAGCAATGATGAGTTCCGAATTTGAAATGAGTATGATGGGTGAACTCAATTACTTTTTGGGGCTGCAAATCAAGCAAACCAAGGAGGGTACCTTTGTGCATCAAACGAAGTATACCAAAGACCTCCTAAGGCGCTTCAACATGGACAAAAGCAAGCCTCTTCGGACACCAATGGGAACAGCAACAACACTTGAACTTGATGAAGATGGTGAACCCGTGGATCAAAAAGAATATAGAAGCATGATCGGATCACTTTTGTACCTCACGGCATCAAGACCGGACATACAATTCAGTGTGTGTCTTTGTTCACGGTTTCAAGCCTCCCCACGTGTTTCACATCGTCAAGCCGTCAAAAGGATTCTCAGGTACTTACATGGAACCCAAGAATTTGGCATTTTTCTTCCTTCTTCCTCAACTGTTACTTTGAAAGCTTTTTCGGATGCTGATTTTGGGGGTTGTAGGATTGATAGGAAAAGTACTTCTGGTGCTTGTCATTTTCTTGGTAATTCTCTTGTTGCTTTGTCCTCTAGAAAACAAAATTCAGTTGCACAATCCACAGCCGAATCTGAATATGTAGCTGCTGCTAGTGCTTGCTCACAAATTTTTTGGATTGTTCAAACACTTAAGGACTATGGGGTTGATCTAGATAGTGTTCCACTGTGCTGTGATAACACTAGTGCCATTTGCATTGCTAAAAACCCCGTGCACCATTCTAGAACTAAGCACATTGACATTAGGTATCACTTTCTCCGAGATTATGTTGAAAAAGGAAACATTGTGCTTCACCATGTAGATACCGAACAACAATTGGCTGACATTTTTACAAAACCTTTGGATTTCACTCGTTTTTGTTACATTCGTAGTGAAATAGGGGTTATGCATCCTCATGGCTTAAATTGAGGGGGAGTTTTGAAACTTGGGAAGTCTATGTGTGAATCTGAAATAAAAATAATATGAGCATAGTATTTCATACATATATGACTTTGTGATTCCTTTTACATGCTGGAAGTTCTTACTACATTACTCGTGTTATACATTTTGTAGTTTTTGCCATGTCTAGTAATTGGAATAATTACTTACACTAAAACTAGTCATGGTCGAACTTTCTTGCTGTTTTGAACTTGTTACATGTTCACAAGTGCCTTTAATCATAAAGAATTAATCAAGTAATCAACTCACATGTTGAGTTTTTATGAACAAATATAAATTGAGAAAAGATCAAGAGAATATGCATGCATCACACTTCTTTTTCTGAGATGGCTTATCATTGCACTTAGATTTGAACTTGGAAGAAGTTGTGTATGACTAAAACCATGTCCTTAAGCTTCTGATTGTCAAATGACATAGGCTTGGCGTGGTTGGTTAGAATAAGGCAGATGCGCATATAATCTCTTGCAAATATCATATGATCTAAATTTATGCTTTGAAAAATAATAAAATGCAGAAACTAGTGTCATGCTTTCAGGTTTTGAAATAGTTAAGTTTGTGAGATCATGACTTGATTAAATTGAAAATTACATTTGATATCTAGCATGGCTTACACTACTTTATGTATTTCATTGATGTGATAATGTAAGGTACTTGATAGTATGACTTGGATGAGCTTTGTTTATATGTATATGTTATAATATGCTCATAACAATTAAAGAGGGAGAGATAATTTGTTTATATGCTCATGACTTGCTGAATACATTGTCAAAGGGGGAGAGATAAGCATAAAGAGAAAGAGAATATGTGCATAAGGAGAGATAATAAATGGGGAGAGATAATATGGGATAATTTTTGGATTTTCTTCTCATTTTACTTTTGATTTACAAAGGGGGGAAAATTGTCTTCAAAACTTTTAATGAGAATAAGCCAATGTTCGGATTTTAAATGGTGTAGCCAATGCATTCATCAAGGGGGAGATTGTAAGATCTATGTGTGCTGAATACATTGGCTTGTAGTGAATATACTTGGCTTTAATGATAAAAGTTTTGAATATCACCAAAACACCTTTTTATCAAGGTCCGACTCTAGCTCCGAGCTATAGCAAGGTTCGACTAGCTTTGGTCAGCTCCAGTGAAGTTTTGTCTTTAGCTCCGGCATGTCTTTGATAGCTCCGACATGTTTTTGATAGCTCCGACATGTTTTTGATAGCTCCACCATGTTTTTGCTAAGCTTCCGAAGTTGATTTTTCTAGCTCCGGCTTTTGGGTTTACTAGTTCCGACTAGTTCTGGTTAGCTCCGGCGCTAGGTCCTGCTAGTTTTGTAAGCTCCGGCGGGAGCTTGGTTGTAATAGTTTTGGTAAGCTCCGGCGCTAGGTTCTACTAGCTTTTGTTAGCTCCGGCTCAAGGTCCGGGTTGCTCTGGCAAGGTCCGGAACTTGACCGTAGTGCTTCTGCTTTTCATTTGCAATGTTTCATACTTGCTTTACATTGTTGGAAAGATTGCTTAGTATTCATTTGCTAAGTTTTTGGTGCGTTTTGGTTGATATGGATGATATCATGTTACTGTGGTTTTGCAACATGCTTATGTGAGGTTCTCACGTAGGGTGTTGTGTTCGGAACTAACTTGAGTCAAGTCGAGGACTTGGGCTCGTATGGATTGGTTGTTTATTCATGTGCAGGTGTTGCTTGAGTTCAAGACATGGCTGGTGACGGGATCCATTGGACTAGTCTCAGGGAGGAGATGAGGTTCCAACAACCAAATTCAGGAGGAATTGTGGTTGAGCTGTTCAGGAGGTTGCGCAACATGATTGAATCAAGAACAATGCATATGAAGGTATCATGGACGTCATTGGAAGATGTTTGCACGTGTGCAAGGAGTGCATGGACGTGGCTACATGGTTCCGAGGCGTGATGAAGAGATGTGGACGTAAAGAATTCACCGGAAAGGTCCAACCGACTAGGTTATGGACTCAGGCTGCGGTTGAGTCGGGTTTGACTCAAATATGGAAAGATTTGAGTTAGTTATGATAGGATTTCATGTGGGTCACGAATTTGAGTTGTTTAAGAATGTGGGATATGTTTCTAAGGTGTTTGGAAGTCTTAATATTGCTTCTATCTGCGTATAGAAGAATCCTAAGCAGTTATGGAAAGTTACGATTCGTAAACAGAGTAGGATTAGGTTCCTGATTTGAGTTGAGTTGGCTTTCGAGCTGGTTATATAAGCAAGGGATCCCAGAGCTCGTGGTGCACGACTTTGGGGCTCTTCCTCTTGTGTTCTATTGAATAAAATTTGTAGTTTGAAGGAACTTTTGTGCCTTGTTCGTCCGACTTTTTCCAGACAAGTTTTACTCGTCGAGTTTCTGGACAGCACTACCTTTCGTCGGTGGTTTTATCATAACTCGAGTTTTACAGATCCAATTGAAGTGATTCTTTTTGTTTTGTCTTCAAAACTTGATTTTATATCATCTGTCAAAATTTCACGGTCATTGGATTTGTGGTCTATGATCTACACGAGTTTCTTTGCAGCATTCCAGAACTGTTTTTCTCGGGTAGGGCAGATTGACCTTTGTTTGACCTTTCGATCATAACTTGAGTTTTCCTCGACGGATTTGAGTGATTCTTTTTGTGTTGTCTTCGTGACTTGATTCTCTATGATATCTATCACTTTTGTCATGGTGAAACACGTTTAGATTAGCCTCACACACGATTTCTTTAACAGATCGTTTTTCTGCCGAAGGGTTTGGGGTTTAATTGTTTCCGCTGCGTAAGATTTTTAAATCTACCATTCACCCTCCCTCTGGTAGCTTTTCAAGTGCTCTTCGATCCTACATGAAGAGAATTTTAATGGAAAGGGTAGTGAATCAGCGGCCAAGTTCCACGGTGTGGATTGCTACAATCATCCAAATCAAGCTGCAGATGGAAGATTCTAGAGCAATTTTGATGCTGACTATTACAGGGATGTATACCTGCAGATGAAGACACCTGTGGTGCGCAGTCAGTGGATTGACTGGGCACACCTTGAGAAGAAGAGATGCTCCGCATTTGATGAAGTGATTGCGGCAGCTGAAAGACATGGCTTGAAGGACCTCTTTGCCTTCAAGTACAATTGGAATGATGAAGTGGTGGCCCAGTTCTATGCCACTTGTCACTTTGTAAGCGATGAAGAAGAAAGGGTGACTTGGATAACTCATGGATCCAAGTACACTATCACATATGAGGAGTTTGCAATGATGTTGCATCTTGACACCTCGAGCAATGACAATGTGATCATCCACAATGTTGGTGTCATCGAGAAGGAAAGGATGATATTCCTTTATGAGCCAAACTCAAAGTTCAACCCTCCCTCCACAAAGAACATGAAGCCCTTCTTTGTGGTCCTGAAAAGAGTCTTGAGGAAGACGATTGCTCCCAAGGATGGAGATGCTGGGAGTGTGTAGGGTTATCTTCGGACCCTGATGAGAGTGATAAGCAAGGATCGTCAATTTGATGTGGCTGACTACATTTGGAACGATATGATCAACATCTCTAGTACTCCCAACCGATCCTGTGGCTATGCCCCTTATCTCATGTTCATGATTGAGAAAGTCACAGGGATCGAGTTTGTCAAGGATGTGGAGCACACACCATTGAGGCCTCAGAAGCCTCAACAAGAAAATGTCCAGGCTGCGCCCTCGCCGGCCTCCAGTCCTGAGGCTCCGGCAAGAAGTGAAGATGCAAAAGCTGCCCCTGCCAGTAGAGCAGCCCCTCAAAGGGGATCTGCTAGTGGGATCTTCAAGTACTTGGCTGCTATATTTGCTTCCTGCAAAAAGGCCAAAGTGAGGGCCCACAAGCTGAACAAGAAGAGAAAGGAAGACATGAAGTATGTCAAGGCAAATGTGAAGCTGATTTGCCAGAAGCTGGAGATCAACCCCATTGGATCTCCAGTGATTTCTGAGGACTCCGACCCTGACATCACCGAGCTCGGGCCCTTGACCCCCTCCGAGCTTGCCTACTTTGGCATTGGGGGCTCGAGTGGCTCCGCACCTCCTCCTCCTCCTCCTTCTCATCATCCCGAAGACGACGATGAAGATGATGAGAGGACCGACAGTGAGGAGTGAAGACTTTAGGACCTTTCTCTCCTTCTTTTTGGTGTCTTGATGCCAAAGGGGGAGAAATTGAGGGAGAGTCTTAGTCTTAGCTGTAGGATGCGAGGAGAGAGCTCTCTTTTTGCTTTTTTTGACTATTTTGTGGGTTGTAAAGCTTTTTATATGTCCTTATGATAATTATGGTCCTGTGATGCATTATTTTGATCTACTTGAGAAGTAATCGTTGAAAACTGTGTTGTTGCTCCTAGAATGGCATATATGCTTGGTTTTAGTTGATTATTGTCAATTATGTCATTCTCATTGTTACAACATACTTAGTTATGCATCCCACCATAAAGAATGAACATATGGATTATGTTTTCATTGGTTGATGTATTTTAGACCCATATGTGCATGCTTTATGAAAATCTCAATTTTTATCACATTTTGTGAAATCTCAATTGGTTGTCATCAATCACCAAAAAGGGGGAGATTGAAAGTGCATCTAGGAATCCCTTGTGGGTTTTGGATGATTTATGACAAGCAAATGAGATCCTAACCTCTTTATTGAGATGAGCACAGGTCTTAATAGCAAAATAAGCAAAGTGCCAAAAAGAAGGGAGAATGAGGAGCAAAGTGAAAATGAGCTCAAGGAAGAAGAATAGTAGATCATTATGTATGGATTGTGTTAAGGAAACACACCCCAAGAGCTCAATTACAATTAAACACACACATTGCACAAATTTATATAGGACCGGACTAGTCCGACTAACACCGGACTAGTCCGATCTTCCTCTCTGCACAAAATCGGACAAGTCCGATATCCATCGGACTAGTCCGATATCTCTCGGACTAGAATCGGACTAGTCCTCCCTAGTGCGGACTAGTCCTCAAAATACTTCACAAGTCACACAAAATCGGACAAGTCCGATCACCACCGGACTAGTCCGATATTCATTCTGATCTAAATCGGACAAGTC
The DNA here is from genome assembly GCA_036927565.1 of Tuctoria greenei. Lineage (NCBI taxonomy): Eukaryota > Viridiplantae > Streptophyta > Magnoliopsida > Poales > Poaceae > Tuctoria > Tuctoria greenei. Next base: position 221,450,988 of record JAYESD010000003.1, read on the forward strand.
CGATATTAGCACGGACTAGTCCGAAAAATCTCTCTGACCTAAATCGGACAAGTCCTCCAAGTGCGGACTTGTCCTCATAACCACTTAGGGTTTCACTGTGCGGACAAGTCTGATGTCCATCGGACTAGTCCGAAGATTTCCAGAAGCAAAATCGGACAAGTCCGCTCCTAGCCAGCCTAGTCCGATATTTCGGGACACTTTGGGTTTGCTACACACAACACACCGGACTATCCGGTGTCCACCATGGACTAGTCTGATCTTTCTAAACCCTAACAGTAGCTTTTAGAAACCCCATATAAATAGAGGTGCACGGCCCAACATCAAACTCTCTCGAACCCTAGCGCCATCACACCTCCCAAGAGCCTCAAAACACATCTCTCCACTAAATTAAGTGCAACAAAGACCAATCCTTTGAGGATACACTCTAGATCATTAGAGAGAAACGTTCAACACTCATTGAGCTCTTGGTTTGATTCTCTAACACACTCCTGTGATTTCATTGTAATCTCTTGAGTGTGTTCTTGGTGGTATTTCGTATTGTAATCTAAGGGAGCCCTCAAATTGTGAGAATGCCCCTTTGAATTCTGTTATTCAACCCTTTGTGATAAGTGGAAGAGGATTGGCCTTTGTGGCTATCCGACGAGGTTAGGGTTGGAGAAGACCCGGTCCTTTTGTAGACTCCTCAACGTGGATGTAGGTTGCCTCTCTGGGAACCGAACCACGGGATAAATCTCTTGTGTTCTTGCTTTGTGTTCATCATTCTTTACATCATATCAATCTAGGGAATCTTGCTCACTTTACATTGAAACATCAAATTTAAGATTGACTTGTGATATACCCTAGTACATAATCTTGCAATAAATTACAAGTACATTTCCGCTGCTACACCCTAGAATCAAACTTGATCAACCTAGTCCGTACACACCGGACTAGTCTGCACTTTACCGGACTAGTCTGATATCTCAGTTTTGATCTGGTTGTTAAGTGTTGCAGGTTCCAACAAAAATTCAAAAGGCCTATTGATCCCCCCCCAAGGCCACATTCCCTCTCACCTCTTCCTCTTTGCAGTTTGTTTGCCATTGAGCAGCTGGGAAGTTTAACGATTAGCGACTGGTCGTCGCGACATAGAGTTCACTACTATTTATCTAGATTGTAGTGTACCTTCTTCTCAGTCTAGGAAGTTAGTATGTGATTGTTCGTGTTTGTGATGTGTTGGATATAGCAGTTGAGGCTGCCTATATCTGTGTTCGTGATTTGTATTTCTCTAATTTACTTATTCTCTTTAATGAAAAGGCTGAGCACTTACGCTTAAAAAAACTCACGCTCTGATCGGGGCGCTACTACCGGCGAAGGACACTGCATCCAGTGATTGTCATGCTCCACCCTAGTGCCCCACATCACCTTAGCACCCGATCCGATTGGTGCAAACGAGGAGGGAAGGCTCCTGTTCGTGCATGTGCTGTCGCAGACTTGCCCTAGACGTCGGCACCCTTGCGCCACCCCTCCATACTTTGCTGTTACCTGCGCTAAAAGACCGTCGCTGCCTCGCCAAGCCTGTGCGCCATGGCTTCCTCGGCTCCTTATGTGGAAGGTACGCCTAATCCCTTCTCTGTCTTAATTCTTACTAGATGCTATTAGATCATTAGGGTTCTTGATCTATGCCAATTATGATTAATCATATATTTGACTAATATCAAGCTAGATTAGTTGATTGCTTAGACCGATCCTAAACATGATTAGAACTGACAAGAGGTGGATGACAACAGTGAGTGAAAAACGTCAACTACGATGATGAACATACGAGTGGATCCTTTTGAGAGTGACGTGACAACATCCGCGTTGAGAAATGGGTGACCACTGAATGGGGTTTGGGAGAGGAGTGAGTTTATATACTCATGGAGTAGCGTTTGGAAGGTGTGCTTTTATGCTGAATATTTGTAGATGAGATTTTTTTTCTCAGTCCAGGTACACAGGGATCTCCACGGGGAGATTTTCACGGTGGTAGAATTTATAGATAACTCAAGTACAGTATCTCCACATTGATGATCGCAATATTAACATGAGATAAGGAATATATAAAATGAGAATATATAAATGATGTCACTGAAACTGAATATTTACTCTTTCTATTTAAAGTAACTTCATTTTGTAAATATTATTAGTTAAAATGAAATGAATTTGGTTTGGATGGAACCCATAAGAGAATCTCCAACCCGTTAGTTATATGGTGTGCTATCCTATTATTTAGCAAATCTAGAGAAAAATTATCTCCAACCGATTTGCTAATAGGATTGCTACTTTTAGCCATTTGCTATATGAAGTTTCCGGTGTGCTACTAGTAGCAAATGCTATCCGATTTGCTATCTCCGACTCCTACTACATTTTCGACGTTCCCACTGCAAAATAGTGATTAAAAAATAGACGTTGGAAGTACAACCGTTTAAAAACAGTTGTTAGAAATATAACCATTGAAAAATAACTGTTAGAAATATAACCGCTACAAATATAGCCGTTGCAACAATGTCATTTGAATTTCAAACTAATTATCATATACTAATAAAATATGAAAATTTGAATATAGCACACCATATGGCAATGGGTTGGAGATGCTCATGGAATGAGATGCTAAATTTGAATAGCACATTTACTATTTGGAAGAATAGCAAACTAACACTACAGAACCCTGATGATAAACGATAGCTAGAAACTGTCATTAATAAGAGCCCTATTGTCATTTATAAGTTATAGACGATGATATCTGCTTATTGACGACCATTTTTGGCCATCTCTGATTATTAGTCGTATATAAGCTTATTGACGATGGTGGCCGTCATCTATAAAATAATTGACGATGGCCAGACCAGCCTGTCGTCAATAATCCCACCACGCTATGTGGCAGCAAGTGGGGCTTATAGACAACAGTGCCCTCGACCGTTGCCAATAAGTATGGCCTATAGATGACGGTGCCCGTGGCTGTTGCCAATTAATATGGCTTATTGGTGACGGTATTCCTGGCCGTCGCAAATTATTATGGCTTACTGGCGACGGCCAAGTACACCATAAACCGCCGCCAATTAGGTAGGTATTAAAAAAAATGTTATCCTGGCTTCTAGGTCGGCCCTTGCTCGATGGTCAGCTCACACAGGCATATCACCACCATCACTGCAAAAACTAATTCACAAACACTATACACACACGACACACGCAACGCTACACGCTACCCCATTCGCTGCCTCCAAAGCCCGAGAAGTCGTCCTCAAGCCGTCGTCCAAGCGCCGGAAGCTGCGACGATGAAGTTTGAGCCTCCGTCGCCGATCCCTGTGATGTGCAAGTGTAGTTAGACAACTTATAAGTTTAAAAATGCATATTTGACTAAATTTGCTTATTACAAGCTAGAATTGAGCAAGTTAACTTGATTTAGCTATGTTTGAGTAAGTTTGTTCATATTTTATTAAGTTTGAGCAAGATCGACTAGTTTTGTTTATGTTTGAGCATGTTCAACTAGTTTTGGCTATGTTTGAATAAGTTTAATCATATTTTACTAAGTTTGAGCAATTTTAACTAGTTTTGGCTATATTTGAGTAAGTTTGTTCAAATTTCACTAAATTTGAGCAAGTTTGAATAGTTTCGGCTATTTTGAGTAATTTTGTATCTGTGCTCTTATTGTCGGCATGTGTGGTGGCTCGATCAGTGGCCGCCACCATTGGGGAACGAATGCATGCTGTCTTGCGTGCAGCTACAACATGCAAATACAAAGCAAAGCATTATTATATACATGTCATTTAGATATTAGAAATGTTAAGTACAACGGTTAGAGCTAACCTGCATGGCAGCTTGCAACTGAAGCATGTACGAGTTATGATACTCATTCCTATCCCTGAGGGCCGCTGCGTGCTTCTCGTTCACCCGTCACAGCTCTTCTTGCGTCCTTTGGAGCTCTTCCCGGACACTCTGGAGCTCCAGGTCTCGGTTGGTACGACTGCTAGACCCAACCTGCTGCGATGAAAAGGCTCTCGAGGAAGGCCGCACTTCCTTGAGTGGATCACTCCATAGAAGATGGCTAACCTACAAAAAGAAATAACCGTGGTAGTAAATTAAAAATAACAAAACTCACCGTCTGTGAGGTTTCCTGCCACCGCTTGCATACACGGCTTGGAGGATGATTGTCACGCTCTGCCAATCGTACTCTTCTCTTTGAAGCCTCCGCGCTCCCTATCTGTACCTTGCCTGTAAATACAGAAAAATAACATCATTAAAACTATTAAAGATAATTCAATTAAGTTAACAAAATAACTCACCAACGCCTCCGACGCCACCTGAGAACACAGCTGGTCAGGCTGCGACGAGTCACTTCTCAAGTGACCCCTCTTCCACACCTAGGTAGGTGTTGGCTCCTGACCGCTCTCGCGATCTTATTGGTATGTGTTAACACAATGAAGATTATAAAATTACTTAAATAGAATTCGAGGCATTCTTACCATCTATTTAGCGAGGCGTAAGTAGCCGTCCGGACGAAACTGGTGTTTCCCATCCATCGCTCGACTCTCTCGACGGGTGATAGACACACCTTGGAATCCCTCACTCACCCACAGGACACACAAGGCACGATACGCATCCTGCATGATTGTCAAGCCACGCTACGCCGACCTACACATATTTATTATTGAATGAAATTATTGTTAACAGAATCGGATAATGAAGCAAAGTAAAATAAACACTTTACCTATCCATATTGTGACTCCATCAAGTACTTGTTAGCCACGTCCCTGTAATGCCCCAGCTCACCCTCGTCCGGATGCAACTTGAAGTACACCTTCGTAGCTTGAATTTGGGCATTCGATATTGACTGCATCACGAGCTTCCTGACGTTCTTATGTAAGACAGAATGACTGTGGTCCAACTGTTGGACCTCATCCTCTAAGTGGTACCATGTCTGGAAGAAGAAATATACAAGTAAATATATTTAACCTATAATATATTTGTATTACACAAATATTCTTCATACTTACCATGAAGTCATGCCACATAGCCTCCCAGTGGTTGCTGTGAGCAACGTCCTGGCCGTAGCGTAATCGTCCCAAGACGTAGCAGCGAGTCCGTTCACTACACTGGGATATTGCAAATGGACTAGACAACCCATGACACCGTTCACCTGCTGGTGGTGTTCCTGACCCACGAACGAGGCATCGTACCAATTCCTGATAGATGATTCTCAATTAGTACGTATATAAGTCTAAAAATATCTAAATTGAATTGTTAGAGATTTACTTACCTATCACATACTTGACGAATAATGATCCGATCGCCTTGGTTTGCAGGAGCCGGAGGAGGATCCTCCTAGTGTGCTGCCTCGGAGCCGACACCACATCAGGTGACCTAGAAGAGGGGTCCCCCAACTGCACTGGCTCACTAGCGGGCTCCAAAGCAGGCTCTGAAGCGTGCTCAGCCTGCGGTGGATGAAGAGGATCCCTAGCCTTTGAGTCCTCGGACGTAGAGTCATCCTGACAATTTTAAAGATTCATAATATAGATTAAGAATTACTTGTATAATTTATGTAATTAAATGTTATTTACCTGTCATGACTGCTATACAGATCCACGTGACAACTCCAGTAGATGGATCAGCAACTGAGCCCGTCTACCCCTGCTAGACCGACTGCCCTGAAAGGAAGAGTCTGCTCTTGTGGCCAGAAAGCCCCACATCCCCCGTCGTCTTCTCCTAGACGACATCCTGTTGAATGAAAAATTTGCTAATGAATTTAAAGGAAAGTATAGAAGAGGAAAGAAGAGATGAAGGAAATGTTACTTGTACTGAATTTCAAAATTCAACAATATCACAATCATGTACTCTACTCTTTGAACTGAACCATCGATCTTCTGTCGTGGTTGTTTCCCATTTTCATTTTCGCATCTCACGGGTCTCTACATCTTCTACATATCCAACTTAGTCATTGAGTCCTAGACCAGGCTCGATGATAAAAGAGTTCGACAACTCTTATTCTTAGTAAACAAAATCAACCACATCATCAAGGTACCCAACATTGCCTGGTGTATATAACCGCTCACGAGGATTCACCTTGTGTACAACCCACTAAGAACCATGATTTTCGCATGGATAGTGTAGATAATACACTTGCTCGACTTGGTGTGCAAGGACAAAGGTGTTGCAGCCTCGTAGCCGGTCTTTGAGTTTGACTTCTACCATGCCAAAATCATTATTTTGAGTTCCATTGTGTTATGATCAAACCAATCGCATGCAAACAAGACTACTTTAAGGGTCTTATTCCCGACAAAATTGAATTCAAGGATTTTTAATTATCCCATAATAATTAGTTTCACGTCCTTTAGCGTCAACTGCCCTCGTCACAACTCCATATTAGATGTTTCCTTGAGAGGACGAAGAGCTTCAAATAAAGTTGAACAAAATTGGAACCCATTGACGTCGTATCGACCATAGCTTTTAATATATGGATCCGTAGGACAGTTGTCGCAAATATTAATGGACACCGACTAGTTTTTTAAACTGTCCAACATACGAAGTTAGAAGAATATTTTATGCTATACACGTAATTACTGAGAGAATAAGACAAGAAAAATTACATGATCTCGAAACCAGGATTGGAACTTAGGTCCTCCATTTACTCCATAACGCCGCATTGATTGTATTTGCTTGCCCGTAGGTTGCTGCTTAGATTTCCGATTTTGTTGATCGAACTCACTAAATAAGAAAAAAATAGAATGATTAGCATCAATGTATAACACAAAATGCTAGTTAGTATAGATGTTAAACAAACACTCACTGAAAATATTTGTCCACTCTGTCTATATTAGCGTACATGTATAGCAAAGCAGCCATCTTATCTTCTGTTGAGCATCATAACTTGTGCCACTACTAACAATGGTGCCTCTCGTTTGAAAAATGAAGAGGTCGCTACAAGAGGGTGCTTCATCCATATTGTATTGCAACATGGAAGCATTAACATTGTGTTCTTCTGCAAACACTTGAAAAGTATCCTATCTTCTGAATTTTAAATGCTTTGGTGATGCATCCTTCAACCCTTGCCCAATTGCGAACCATTGGTTTAAGACCTCCAGTGCTCTTTCAATGTGATACATCAACCTATATTGCACAGGGCCGCCCACTTTAGCTTCATATGGAAGATGGATTAGAAGGTGTTGCATTGGATTAAAGAACCCTGGAGGGAAAACTTTTTCCATCTTATATAAAAGCACTAGTATCTCCCTTTCCAACTTCTCCATCACCTCCTTGTGATTTCTTTAGCACAAAATCGTCTACAAAAGTAGCTAAGCTCCGGTAACACCTTCCACGCCGCATCGTCAAGATAGCTTCGAAACAGAAACTACAGAAGGTATTCCATGATTATGTGATAATCATGACTTTTCAAACCAGTGATATTTCCAGTATTAACATTCACGGCTCGTCTCAGGCTAGCAGCATAGCCGTCTGGGAAATTCAACCTTTTAAACCACCTCAAGACTTTTTTTCTTTAGGTCGAAGTCAGAAAGAAGCACATAAGTTTACCACCAGTGTAACACCCCAGCCACTACAGGTCTGGCAGTCATTACTTATGTAGCTCTCTAGGATCACAGACTAGCCCCACAGACCAACACTAGTCTTTTCTGCGCATTTTGTCCTCACTCGTGCGCACCCGAGAAGACTTCCCGATCGGTCACTCATCCGTACATTGCTCCGGGCTAATCACGCTTAACCTTGTAGTTCTTTGCAGGTGGGCTCCCGGAAAAGAAGTTATACCTTGGTGGTATGAGTTATTCTTTCAATCCTATTAAACCTTGAGCCATGATGTCACAATCCACCCCCTTAGAAGACCGACGTCCTCGTCGGTCAACTCCCAAGCCAGGAACGTCCCCTCTTGGCCACGTCCATACGTTCAGTACCGGCATACATACCATACCCCCTCTTAGAGGACCCACGCGTCATGCGTACGTACCCACGTCCCTGACCCGTACGCACCCGTGAAATCGTGAGAGTCAGCTCTGACACCATTATGTAACACCCCAGCCACTACGGGCCTGGCGGTCGTTACTTCTGCAGCTCTCTAGGATCACAGACTAGCCCCACAGACCAACACTAGTCTTTTCTGCGCATTTTGTCCTCACTCATGTGCACCCGGAAAGACTTCTCGGTCGGTCACCCATCCGTACATTGCTCTGGGCCAAGCACGCTTAACCTCAAAGTTCTTTGCAGGTGGGCTCCCAGAAAAGAAGGTATACCTTGGTGGTATGAGTTATTCTATCAATCCTATTAAACCTTGAGCCAGGATGTCACAACCAGCTTTGGAGAGCTCAAGAGTTGGATGGTTACAAACCCGTGCCAAATCCTTTTGAGCCTTTATATTGTATTTTATGTTGCCTGTCATATTCAAGCATGTGCTTATGATGCATTCGCCCATGTTACGTTCCTTCTGCATGACATCAATGTTATGCATTAGAATTAAGGACCTCACATACGGTGGCTACCATAGTGCACATATGTGAGTCCAATAGTGGTCCTCTCCATAACCAACAAAATATCCAATGCGACCTTCATATCACACTAGATTGTTCAACAGTTCTACAATCTCCAACCTCTTGAGACGTTGCGGTTGTCCTTTTTTACAATCCTTTCTTTCCTGGAGGTATTTCTCTATTGCCTAAACATGTGATTGGGCGGTAACTAACGTCTATAGCAATCAAAGTAGCATATCTTTCCACTATGACTTAGTCGAAAACATTCCGTGTCCGAAGCACATATCGGACATGTCAAACAACCATGAGAGCTCCAACCAAGAAACACGTCGTGTGCTGGAAATCATGAACAAACCATAAGTATGCAGCTCGAAGGTTGAATTTCTATTTTTTATAACAGTCGTACACTTTGATTCCTGTCCATAACATTTTCAACTCTTCAATCAACATCTTCAACATCACGTTCAATCGTGAACTATGATGATTCGATCTTGGTACAATAAGGCAAAGGAACATAAACTCATACATCATATAAAGAGATGGTGCTAAGTTGTACGGAATAGCGAATAGGGCCAACAAGAGTCTGGTGTGGCGGTTGTACTGAACGGTGAGAAGTCATCTGTCCCCAACCCGATGCGAATATTTCTAGTGTCATTGGCAAAATCTGGATTGAAGCAGTGCAACACCTTCCATCCCTCACCGTCGGACGGCTGCACTATCAATTCATTGTTCTAACGTACACCTTGTTTGTGTCACCTCATGTGTCTAGCTATTTTTTTTTTGAGAGAAACAAGCGCTTTAACCTAGGTGTGATAGGCAAATAGAAAAGTTGCTTCTATGCGACTTGAGCCATTATTTTTGCACTGTCGTTATTAACAAATTCGACAAATCTCGCTTTATCACATTTTAAGCACTTGTTCTCCTTGGCATGCTCTTTCAAGAAAAGCATGCAGTTGTCTGGGCACATCTGAATCTTCTCATATTTCTTAGCAAGACCAAAAATCAATTTATTAAACTGATACATATCATTAGGCACTTTATGGGGCTGTGGAAGGATATCACTGTCCAATTTGATGAGATCGTTGTAGAAGTTATTGGAGAAGAAATACTTAGACTTAATTATCGTAAATCTAGTCATGAAAGTGAGGAGTGTCACTTCGGTGTGTTCATGCAACGGCTCTTCTGAATCTTTAAGAAATGTGAAAAATGCTTCAACCTCCATTGTAGGAGGATCCTTCGTCAATTCAGGATTTATGTATTCAAGCATCTTGATCCTATCGAGCCCCGCACTATCAGCCTCATCTCTATCTTCTACAACTTGAGAACGTGTCTCGTCGTGAAAGGTCCACACATCATAATGTTGCATGAAACCGTTTTGACACAAGTAGAACATCAACATCACATTGTCGAAACACTTCATATTCTGACATCTGCTACATGGGCACCACACCTTACTGTTGTTTGACAACGAAAAAGCTCGTTGTATAAAAGAATCCATCTTGGTGAACCACTCCTTTGAGTGACTCTCACCTTTTTTTTCCATCCAGTATACATCCAAGTGCGGTTTTCAGCCATATTTGGGAGTATACCTTCAAAGCAACTAAATATTTATTAGTTTCATTTTTATGTTATGTCATGGTCCTACAACCAGGGAGATAGGTCCTAAACCCACCCAATAGTGGCTGAGGGAACGTGCTTATGACGAGACATGAGGTCTGAATCCGGACGAGATTTCGGCAACATAACCCTTTGTTCTCCAACTGCATACCCAAAAATGATGCAACGGAGAACATCAGGGTTATACTGTTAAAATCACGTCCAGATCCATACTCTATACTTAGATCGTCATAAGCACGCCCTCGGTCACTCCCAGGCAGTCCATAAAGGGACAATTCTGAACCTGCACGCCTCATATGCCTAGCGCATGTGAGATGTGCCTATCTGAAATGAGTGACACATTTCAATAAATTATGTTACTCATTTTCAATTTGAATTCATTTACGAGAGAGGGGAAAAGTTGGTATTAGATGACACTTCCACATTCGAATCCATCGTCCATGTATGCGCGGGTGATTGACGTTGTCCTCACCATCGCCGTTCATTTTCGTGTCGTCTCAACGCATACGTTACGACTACAACCGTCTATAGGTACGAACACATTTAATATGTGTCATTCCGTGCTGGGTCGAGTCGGGCGGGCCTGTAACCCGTTTATTTACATATAGAAAGTATTCAATCAAGAATATCAAACATTTACTCTAAATAACCTAAATATCTATTAATCTAGGCACTAAACAATCTAAACACTACAGGAATCCCAACAATAGACGACGACCAAAAATTGTCGTCAATAAGGTCCATACTGTTGTCTATAGCCTATAGACGACTGTGGAAGCTTATAAATGATGGTTTTCGGCCGTCTTCGATAATTTGTCATTTATAAGGTAATTGGCCACAGTAACTGCATCTATAAGCTTATTGGTGACTACCACAGTAGCTCATCGCCAATTAGATCACCGCGCCACGTGGTGGCAATTGAGGCTTACTGGCGATGGTAAAGCTAGCTGTCGCCAATAAGTAGGCTTATTGGTGACAGTACAGCCGGACGTTGCCAATAATTATGGCTTATTGGCGACGACCAGGTACCACAAACCGTCACCAATAAGGAAGGTATTTTAAAAAAACCAGATAATGCTGCACTAGCTCGATGGCCAACTCACACATGCATAATAAAACAAATATATAGCATCACAGTAGTAGCAAAAAACTAATTAAAAAAAAGTACACACATGTACACACGCCACGCTAAACACTACCGTGTGGGCTGCCTCCGGAGCCAGCGAAGTCGTCTTCGAGTTGTCGCCCAAGCGCCAGAAGCTGCGGCGATGGAGTTTGAGCCTCCATCGCCGATCCTTGTGATGTGCAAATGTAGTTAGACAAGTTATAAGTTACAAAATGCATATTTGACTAAATTTGCTTATTACAAGCTACATTTGGCTATGTTTGAGTAAGTTTGGTCATATTTTACTAAGTTTGAGCAAGATCTACTAGTTTTGGCTATGTTTAAGAAAGTTTGAGCAAGTTCAATTAGTTTTGGCTATGTTTAAGTAAGTTTCATCATATTTGACTAAGTTGGAACAAGTTCAACTAGTTTTGGCTATGTTTGAGTAAGTTTCATCATATTTCACTAAGTTTGACCAAGTTTAACTAGTTTTGGCTATGTTTGTGTAAGTTTGATCAAATATTACTAAATTTGAGCAAGTTTAAACTAGTTTCGACTATTTTGAGTAATTTTGTACCTGTGCTCCAGTCGTCGACACGTGTGGCAAGTCCATCGGTGGCGGCTGAAACTGAGGAAAGGCCGCCTGCTGTCCCAAGTTCATAGCCTGCAAATACTAAGAAAAACATTATCATATAAAAGTCATTTAGATATTAGAAATGTTAAGTCCAACGGTCAAAACTTACCTGCATGGCAGCTTGCAACTGTAGAAGGTACGAGTTATAATACTTGTCCCTGAACCTGAGGGCCGCTGCTTGCCACTCGTTCGTCTGTCGTAGCTCTTCATGCTTCCTCTAGAGCTCCTCTCGGACACTCTGGAGCTACAGGTCTCGGCTGTTGGACCCAACCGCCTGCGATGAAGAGGCTCTCGAGGAAGGTCGCGCCTCTCTCGAGTCGACCACTCCATCAAAGATGGCTAAGCTACACAAAGAAGATTACAAAATTTTCGTATCTCAAAGTTTGTGACAGTAAATTAAAAACAACAAAACTCACCGTTTGTGAGGTTTCCCACCACTGCATGCATACGTTGCTTTGGGGATGATTGATGCACTCTAACATTCGTACTCTTCACCTCTAAGAATTCACGCGTCCTGCCCGTACCTTGCCTGGAAATACAGAAAAATAATGTCATTAAACTATTAAAAAGAATTCAATTAAGTTAACAAAATAACTCACCAATGCCTCCGACGCCGCCTGAGAAGACAGTTGGTCAGGCGGCGATGGGTCACTTCCCAAGTGACCCATCTTCCACACTTGCATAGGTGTCAGATCTTGACCGCTCTCGTGCTCCTATCGATACGTGTTAGCACAATGAAGATTATAAAATTATTTAAATGTAATTCAAGTCACGCTTACCATCCGTTTAGCAAGACATAGGTAGCTGTCCGCACCGAACCGGTGTTTCTTGTCCGTCCCTCGACTCTCTCGACAGGTCTTAGACACGCCCTGGAAGTCGTGGCTTCCTCAAAGGGCACACAGGGAACGATACACGTTCGAACGGTAATCAAGCCACGCTACCCCAACCTGCACACATTTATTATTGGATGAAAAAATTGCTAACAGAATCAGATAATGAAGCAAAGTAAAATAAACAATTTATCTTTTCATACTGCGCCTCTGTTAAGTACTTGTCGGCCACGTCCCTGTACTGCCCCGACTCACCCTCGTAAGGATGCAACTTGAAGTACGTCTTCGTAGCTTGAATGCGGGCGTTCGATATTGATTGTGTCACGAGCTTCCTGGCGTTCCTATGGAAGACAGAACGAGCGTGATCCAACTATCTGACCTCGTCGGCCAAACGGTACCGTGCCTGAAAGAAGAAATATAACAGTAAATGTATTTAACCTATGATAGATTTGTATTACACAAATATTCTTCAAACTTACCATGAAGTCGTGCCACACAGCCTACTTGTGATTGCCATGAGCAACATCCTGGGCCATAGCATAATCGTACCAAGACATAGCAGCGACTCCGTTCACTCCACCGGGGTAGTGCAAACGGACTAGATGGCGCAAGACACCGTTCACCTACTGGTGGTGTCCCTTACCCGTGAACGAGGAATCATACCACGACCTGATAGATAATTCTCAATTAGTACATATATAAGTCCAAAAATATCTAAATTGAATTGTTAGAGAGTTACTTACCTATCGCCAACCGGATGAATAATGATCCGATTGTCTGAGTCTGCAAGAGACAGAGGAGGAGGCATGTAGTGGCTCCACATCAGGTGACCCGGAAAAGGGGTCACCCGACTGGACTCGCTCGCTAGTGGGCTTCGAAGCAGGCTACAAAGCCTGGTAAGCCTGCGGTGGCTGAAGAGGACCCCTAGCCTCTGAGTCCTTAAACGTAGAGTTGTCCTGACTATTTTAAAAATTCATAATATAGATGAAAGAATTACTTATATAATTTATATAATTAAATATTATTTACTCGTCATGATCGCTATGACCACTATATAGGTCCGTGTGACGACCTCGGTAGATAACTCTGCAACTGAGCCCGTCTACCCCCGCTAAGCTGACTACCCTAGAAGACCTTGTCAGCTCTCGTGGCGCTCGCGGGCAGAAAGCCTTGCGGACCTGCCCTCGTCGTCTGCTACTGCTCAACGATACCCTGTTTAAAGGAAAAATTGCTAATGAATTTAAAGGAAAGTATACAAGAGGAAAAAAGAGATGAAGGAAAAGTTACTTGTACTCAATTTCAAAATTCATCAGCATCACAATCATGTACTCTACTCTATAAACTGGACCATCAATCTTTTGTCGTGGTTGTTGCCCATTTTCTTTTTTGCATCTTACGAGTCTCTACATCTTCTACATCTCCAACTAAGTCATCGAGTCCTAAACCAGGCTAGATGACAAAAGAGTCTGACAACTCTTGTTCTTGGTAAACAACATCAACCTCATCATCAAGGTACCCAACATTGTCTGGTGTATATAACCGCTCACGAGTATCCACCTTGTGCACAACCTACCAAGCCTTAAGCTTTTTGCATTGATAATATAGATAATACACTTGCTCGACTTGGTGTGCAAGGACGGAGGTGTCGCAACCTCGTAGCTTTTCCTTGTGTTTGACTTCTACCATGCTAATTTGGTTTTATCGAGTTCCATTGTTGTGATCAAACCAATCGCAGTCAAAGAAGACTACTTTAAGGTTCTTATTCCCTGCGAAACTGTATTCAAGGGTTTTTTAATGATCCTATAATAGTTAGTTTCACGTCCTTCGACGCCAATTGCCCTCATCACAATTGTGGTGTTACATGTTACCCTGAGAGGACGTTGAGCTTCAAATTGAGTTGAACGGAATCGAAATCCATTGACTTTGTATCGATCGTAGCTTTTAATTTTAATGGATCCGTAGGATAGTTGTCACAAATCTTCATGGATGCCGGCTTGTTTTTTGCACTGTCCAACATATGAAGTTAGAAGACTATTTTATACTATACACGTAATTACTAAGAGAAACAAGACATGAACACATTACTTGTGCATGCAACCAGGATTGAAAGTTAGGCCCTACATTTGCTCCATAATATCGCATTGATTGTATTTGCCTGCTCGTAGGTTGCTGCTTAGATTTCTAATTTTGTTGATAGAACTCACTAAGTAAGGAAAAAATAGAATGATTAGCATAGATGTATAACACAACACGCTAATTATTATAAATATTGAACAACACTTATCGTATTTGTTTTCCCTGAGTACATCAAATGCCTTGGTGTCTTGTTCATCTTCGGTGTTGGCCACTTCGGGATCTCGTTGTTCTTGGCAGAGGTCATTGATCTCTCCAAGCGGTGAGTCTCATAAATGGAGAACCTTGCTCTGATACCAATTGAATGTGGCCTAGAGGGGGTGAATAGGCTTTGAAAGTGTTCCTTAAAATAGTTGTCCATCCCCTCTATATTAGCGTACATGTATAGCAAAGCAACCGTCTTTTCATCTGTTTTAGCATTGTAGCTCGTGCCACCACCAAGAGTGGTACCTCTCTTTTGAAAAATGGAGAGATCGCAATAAGGGGTGCTTCATCCATATTGTATCACATAGTGGAAGCATTAACATTGTGTTCTTCTACAAAATAGACAATTGAAAAGTATCCTATCTCTTGAAGGGCGTATGCTTCGGCGATGCATCCTTCAATCCTTGCCCGATTGCGAACCATTGGTTTAAGACATCCGAATGGTCTTTCAATGTGATGCATCCACCTATATTGCATAGGGATGCCCACTTTAGCTTCATATGGAAGATGGATTAGGAGATGTTGCATTGGATTGAAGAACCCTGGAGGGAAAACTTTTTCCATCTTACATAAAAGCACTGGTATCTCCCTTTCCGACTTCTCCATCATCTCCCTTGTGATTTCTTTAGCACAAAGCTGTCTATAAAAGTAGCTAAGCTCAACTAACACCTTCCACACTACATCGTCAAGGTAGCCCCGAAACATAATTGGCCGATGCCTTTCCATGATTATGTGATAATCACGACTCTTCAACCCTGTGAGATTTCCAGTCTTAACATTTACGGCTCGTCTCAGACTAGCAACATAACTGTCTGGGAATTTCAACCTTTTCGACCACTTCAAGACTTCTTTCTTTCCTTTTGGTCGAAAACACAAAGAAGCACGCGGTTTGCCACCAGCTTTGGAGAGCTTAAGAGTTGGACGGTTACAAACCTCTGCCAAATCCTTTCGATCCTTTATATTGTCTTTTGTTCTGCCCATCATATCCAAGTATGTGCTTATGATGCATTCGCCCATGTTACGTTCCTAGTGCATGTGGGGACCGGAATCCCGAACGCCAAAGATCTCATTGGGTGGTGTCATGCGATGCGACACCCAACAGTATACAAGAATGGAATGAGAACAAATTTACAATACCAAGTCTTTATTGACAAGCACAGCGGAAGTTTTAAAAGTACTAGCGGAAGGAAAGAGAACTATACATCATAGCTACGCTCTCAGCACTAGCTATGCAAAAGCAAAGTCATCCATGCCCTGGATACTTTGCACTAGCAACGCGCAAATCACGACGGCGTGTAGGGTTCCCACTCGGCTGTAAACCCTTGAGGGGGTGCAGCCTCGTCATTAAACCCGTCATCAGTCATATAATCTGCAAAAACTCGTTAACTGCAAACGTGAGCATAAGGCTCAACAAGACTAACCCATCTCACTAGACATATGCATGGATGAGTACTAAACATAGGTAAGTAAAGCATAAGGACTCGCCTATAAGTGGATCCTTATAGTCATGTTTTATTTAGCACCTGACATTCCTCAGGAACAACACATCATAGACTCCACAATCAAACAAGAAACGCTTTGCCGATGATATGACGTGCACAAGGCACATAATGCTATTACAGCTAAAGTATGGGGAAACTGTAAACTTTTAATTGTACTATCTCTAAGCCAAACAAGGTTGTTCAAGCAATTTATAACCAATATATCATATTCATCTGACTTCTTTAGTACTAACTACGTCATAGCACAGTGAACAAGTGGTACTCTATTACCGCGAGGGACGGTGATTGCAATCAGGACATACCCGGAACAACACGACACATACGCACTTTCGGAAATGCCAGTGAGTACTTTCAGTAGTACCTACATAACAGTTCAGTACTATTCGTATATGGCCACCTTTCAATAACACTCGAATGTCGAACCGGTCGATCTGTCATGAGCACGAGGTCACTGCATGGGGCGTACTCTGACGTGCCCACCAGCTGATTTATACCTTGCTGCCCTAAACCCACGCCTATAAAACGGAACGGAATGCCTCGACAAACTGGTATCAAGCTACGTCAGTTTACTGGAGCCCATTCCTCTAGTATGTCGCCGGTACAATTCAAGCTTGTCCAGCAGGACCGCACACGAAACGGTCCTCAATCGACACAAGCAGGGCTACGCACGTGAGACCACGTCTCACTGCATCCTATTCACTACTCGGTCTCAATTTCATATTCATAAACCATTTTCTCATTCTAGAATCTCCCGTGTGATAAAATTCCTATCTCGTGAGTAGATTCCAACTACTCGACTTCTACCGAATTCCTATGAGCATAAGCATAGTAGTGTCTACTCAACGGGCCGTAGACCTACCCAAGACTCCATAGGATTTGTGGGCCATGCAAGTGGATATCAAACACCTTAAACGTAATACAGAATCATCTGAAGACATAAGGTGAATGAAAACTGCAAAATACTATAAGGAACTTAAATGCAAACCGGGGCTTGCCTGAAAGCGAGTTTGAGTCTATGTTAGTTTTTGGCAGCTGGACCACCAAGGCTTCTGGCTGCTCCTCGACTTCAGCTACTACATGATATGCATATACTAGGTATAAATGATTTTGTGAATAATTAATATGCTTAAGGTGGGGTGTGTATATTAAGATACAATAAGACATTTATATTAATTGACTTTGAGATTTTTATGGTGCATACTAGATATTATGGGGAATACTCTTGCAAAGAACAGGAGATGATAAAGGAAGTTTGTTATTCTTAACAATTATGGTAAGCAATAAGCTTCCTTAAATTTTGGTTGAAATTTTGGAGATGTATTATGGCTACCAAGGGTTGTATCATGTAGAGGGGGTCTCACTGGTTCTAGGAAAAATTTGTTTCACAATTTCCTGAGTTTTCTACAGGAATAAACTGATTTTTAAAGTTTGGGTAAATTTCTGGAAATTCAATTTTTTTTCCATTTTTCTTAATTTATAGCTACATAGAGGTTTGGGACATAGATCAACCCAGTATTTTAAGTACAATGAACTTGAAATTTTTACTGGAGATCACATGTGTCAACTATAGGGTTCTGACCAAAATTGGGAATTTTCCAATTAACAGAACTATAGGAATGAATTCTTTAAGCATTTGTATTATCTTAATTTTGGAGAAATTTCTATGGCTTTTCATACAAATCCAAGTGTACCACTGGACATTATTCTTCATGCTTGTTCTAACAAAATTTATTTGGGAATTTTTGGATAATTCTACTGGAAGTTATGGATTTTCTAAGTTGGGATTGAATCTGAATTTATTTTCCTATTGGAAATTTCAAATAAAAGGGGCTGGTCCCACTTCATTTGAATTCGACCAATCGGATTGGAGCCACACCGGGGGTCACAGGGTTTAACCGTGCAGCCACACCGGATCCTATCCGCAACTGATCACACGCGAGAGGGTTACGGTGACCGATGGGGCCCGCTTCTTCGTCTACCTCCCGACGCGGCGGCGCTCCTCGCCGGAAACTGCGGCGGTGCCTCGCCGGAACTGGTGCGTCGACCTCCTCTCGGCCTCGCCGTGACCACTCCACCCTAAAATCGACTGCTCAAGACGATGGTGGGGTCCAATCATGCCGGCGATGGCCGGAGACGGCGGCACGACGGCGACGGAGGAGCTAGGGAGTCGGTCTTCGTCGGAAATGCTTGGGAATGGCTCAATCGACTCGGGAAAAGCTTGGGAAGGTTCCTGGGAACACTAGGATGATGCTTTGGGGGTCAGATTGGGGGTGAAATCGCCAACAAAGTTGAACTCGACGGCGAGGTACGGGTTTTCAATCGGCGGCCATGAAAACTCAAAATCCGACCTCGTTTCTCGATGGCTTTCTCTCAATTTTTGTGAAGTGATGCGCATGGAGGTCTAGGAGATAATACCTTACTGGATTGACAATTAATTGTACGTATAAACGGAATTTAACCGGTAATCTATTGACATCGTTATAAACTGTTTTGGGGAAAACTGGAGATAAAGGAGCTAGGAAGCATGACAGTGTCTGGAACTTCACAAGAAGCATCTAGGTACCTTTGCGCACCTTATTGCTTCAAAGAGGAAGATGGAATCATCTTGGAGTGGTCTGTCCTCGTGGAACAGGAAGCTTCCCTACGCGACCTCACCCGCGAGCGTCGAGGAACTTCGAAATACCACACACAGAAGCAGTGAATCAAACAAGCGATTGGACAGGAAGGAAGAGCAACTAGTTGAGCAACCTTTTGCTGTTGGAAGAACTGCGATTCTTTGTCTCGTTAGGCCGGTGCATCGAGAATGGCGGCGGCGGTGCGGTGCAGTGGCGGAAGAATGAAAACAGAGGCGAGCGCTCGGGGTGGTGTCCACTGCGACCAGGGGAGAGTATTTATAGGCCGGGGAGGAGTAGGGGGGTGCCATGAAGCAGACAGGCGAGCAGCTCCGTGGGGCTTTGCATGCGGCACGGTGTCGAGAGGAGGAACACCAAAAAAATGGCGTGCAGAGCCGCTTCAAGTGAGTCCCACTGACTGGTGGGTCCCACGACCCTTATCCCTGTCCCTCCTCTGCAGACTTCAATTCTCCTACCAAATGGTGTCCAAAAATTCTAGATTTTTGTGGGGAGGCTCAAATAAATAACTAGAATTTGATTCTGCAATTGGATTTTGAATTGGATCAAGTTTCAATTGGATTTTAAATTCAAATAATATTTTGGATGGAATTCAATGGTGCCACTGTTTTAAATAGCAATTGAGTTCCAAAAATTGTGAAACTATGGGAATAAGTCAAGCAACATATGCTGAACATGATTGTGTGTTCAAATCTTGATGTTCAATTTAGTTGAACAGAATTCATAATTTGAATTCAAAACATGGTTTGAATTTGCTAAGCGTCTCAATTAAAATAGCAAATGAAGTTCAAATTTTATGAAACTTTGCAGGAAGTCTATTTGGAATATTAGAAAACCAAAGAAAAATTTATGGACTCTGAATTGAATAATTTTTTTGAGAGGGCCAAATATACAGTAGTATATATTTAATTTATATTAATTTGAATATCTATTTGGTACTGCATATTAAATTGGCCTAGCAATCTTTCTTCAAATAAATCCAAACTTTGAAGAGAGGTCAAAAGAATCGATCTAAGTTCATTGGTGAAGTTTATTGCTCATGTTAATAAATTTAAACATGAGTAGAAGAGAAGATTTGATGAGATCAAGTTCATAAACATGGCTATAATTGGTCTCCATTAGGGTTAACAACCAATTTACAACTGAACCTCACATGAAGGAAAATGTGGGATTTTACATTCCTCCCCCCTTAAAAGAATCTCGTCCCGAGATTACAAAAGGAAGGATAAAAGAAAAGACCTAATGAACATATGATGTTAACAAGTCCGGATAATTGGTTTTAAGATATTCCTCGCTTTCCCACGTTGCTTCATCAGCGGTGTGGTTTCCCCGCAAGACCTTGTAGAAACGCAAGGTGCGGTTTCTTGCGGTACGACTCTTCTCATCAATTATCTGGGTTGGATGTTCGGAGTAAGTAAGATCTGGTTGGAGGGCTTCCATATCCTCCATACGGACTTTCACTGGGTCCTTGAGATATTTTCTTAATTGTGAAATGTGGAACACATTGTGGACCCCTGAAAGTGATGTGGGCAGCTCTAGCCGATAGGCTACAGGTCCACACTGCTCACTTATTGCAAAAGGTCTGATGAAACGCGGAGCTAGCTTCCCTTTTACTACGAAACGATGAATCCCTTTCATTGGGGATACCCGAAGGTAAACGTGATCCCCGATATCAAAATGAAGCGGTCGACGTCGTTTGTCTGCATAGCTTTTCTAGTGAGACTAAGCAGCCTTGAGGTTGGCTTGAATAACTCATACTTGATCTTCGACTTCCTTTACCAAGTCTATACCATAGGTTACTCGTTCACCGGATTCACACCAGTTTAACGGTGTGCGGCACTTCCGGCCATAAAGAGCTTCATATGGTGCCATTTGAATGCTAGTATGATAACCATTGTTGTATGAAAACTCTGCCAATGGTAGATGATCATCCCAATTCTTACCATGGTGGATGGCACAGGCGCAGAGCATATCCTCTAGTACTTGGTTTACTTGTTCCGTTTGACCATCAGTCTGTGGGTGGTAAGTGAAGCTTCGAATCAATTTGGTACCCAGAGATGCATGGAGCTGCTCCCAAAATTGAGAAACAAACAAAGTTCCACGATCTGATATGATAGTGCGGGGTACTCCGTGTAAGCATAAGATCTTGGCGATATACAACTCTGCATATTGCCGTGCCACATAATTGACATTGACTGGAATAAAGTGAGCCGACTTGGTGAGTCGGTCGACTATCACCCAAATCGAGTCATGTTTGCGAAAAGTGAGAGTTAACCCAACAATGAAATACATGATAATGTCCTCCCATTTCCAGGCAGGTATGCTTAAGGGTTGTAATTGTCCGTCTGCTTTCAGATGGTCGGCTTTCACTCGTCGACATGTATCACATTCGGATACATACTTTTCTATTTCCCTCTTCATCCGAGTCCACCAAAATTTCTTCTTTAAATCTTGATACAATTTGTTAGTCCCCGGATGAATAGAGTATTTGGACAAACGAGCCTCGTCCAAAATTTCCTTCCGAAGTTCCACATCGCGGGGTACCATGATGCGGTCTTTGAACCAGATGGTACCATCATCGTCACCTCGTAAACACTTCATTTCTCCCTTTTTCATTCGTTGACGAATATGGGATATGCCCTTGTCCTTCTTCTGAGCCTCCACAATTTCCTCCCTTATGGTGGAAATGAGGGCTAGGTTGTAGAGTGCCCCATACGGAACCAAGTAGAGACTTGGTTTTTCTTTCTCTATCAAGGTGATAGAAAGGTTATTGATATGGGACTTGCGACTTAGTGCATCTGCGACTACATTTGCCTTTCCAGGATGGTAGTGGATCTCAATCTCGTAGTCTTTGATTAACTCCAACCATCTTTGTTGTCGCATATTCAATTCTTTCTGGGTGAAGATGTACTTCCAGCTTTTGTGATCAGTGTAGAGATGTACTAGGTTGTCCCATAGATAGTGTCTCCACATCTTTAAAGCTAGTACCACGGCAGCGAGCTCAAGATCATGAGTCGGGTAATGCTGCTCATGGTTCCGAAGCTGCCGTGATCCATAAGCGATCACCCTTCTATCTTGCATTAATGCTCAACCCAGACCAATTCCAGATGCATCACAACAAATATCAAAGGATTTTGTTATGTCTGGTTGGGCCAATACTGGTGCTGTTGTGAGGTGTTTTACCAATGCTTGGAAACCCTCCTCACATTCCTTTATACAGGTATACCTCTTGTCTTTCTTCAGAAGTTCCGTCATTGGTTTAGCTATCTTGGAAAAGCTTGGGATGAACCTCTGGTAATATCCAGCTAAACCCAGGAAGCTTTGAACTTCATGCACAGACTTGGGAGACTCCCATTTGAGTACTTGCTTAATCTTGCTTGGATCAACTACAATCCCCTCTGCAGAGATGATGTGGCCCAGAAATGGCACTTGGTTGATCAAGAACTCACATTTGCTGAACTTATCATACAACTTGTGGTCCCGCAATCGCTGAAGCACGATGTGCAAATGTTGTACATGTTATTCTTTGGACTTTGAGTATACAAGAATGTCTTCAATGAAGACCACGAAAAACTTGTACAAATCTGGCATGAATACTGAATTCATGAGATACATGAAATATGCCGGTGCGTTGGTTAATCCGAAGGACATGACAAGGTACTCATATAAGCCATACCTCGTCGAGAATGCTATCTTAGGTATATCCTCAGGTCGAATCCTGATCTGATGATAACCAGAGCGAAGATCCATTTTTGAAAATACCCGAGCACCTACCAACTGATCAAACAGAGTATCGATACGGGGTAGTGGATATTTGTTCTTGATTGTGACAGCATTGAGTGGACGATAGTCCACTCATAGTCTCAATGTTTTATCTTCCTTTTCCACGAACAGTGCAGAACAACCCCAAGGTGACGAACTTGGACGAATGAAACCTTTGTCCAACAGTTCATTCAGCTGCTCTTTCAGTTCTGCCAGTTCTTTAGGTGCCATCCTATACAACCTTCTCGAGATTGGTACTATTCCCAGTACAAGTTAAATCTTAAACTCGACATCTCTTTCTGGTGGCATACCAGGAAGATCTTCGGGAAAAACGTCTGGATACTCACATACTACTGGAATATCTTCGAGTTTACAGGCTTCGATGTTATCAGCAGTTGGAGGCACGTGGATATTACTCTCAATAGTGAGAATTTGGGGAGAGTGGACCGGAGAATTTAAATATATTCTCGGAGGAATGATGTCAATGATAACACCGTTGTATTGCAACCATGCCATTCCTAAAATGACATCTAATTTCTGATGCTCCAATATAATGAGAGAGATAGGGTATATGTTCCCACCCAGATTAAGAGGTACCCTATGGACCATCTTATCCGTTTCTGCTTTGCCTCCCGGAGAACAAATCATATATGGGGTTTTTGTGGAAATGATAGGCAATTGGTATTGATTGACATAAGTTTTGCTAATAAAATTATGGGAGGCACAAGAGTCAAAAAGGATGACTACAGGATGGCCAAAGAGAGAGAACGTACCCGTGAGTACGGGTGCGCCTTTCAGAACGTCCTCGATGGCGAGGTGGTGGACGTTGCCGGTTCTGGTGGTTGTCTTCTTGGGCTGGTTGCGACGTTGGTTTGCCCCCTAGTACGATGATTGTCCTCCGCTCTGCGGGCACTCCTTGGCGAAGTGTCCCGTACGTCCACACGTATAGCACGTGTATGGGGTCTGACTGGTACAGAGTGGAGGACAGAATCCCGATGCACGCGGTGGAGGTAGAGGTGCACGCGGAATCCTCCCTTGTTGCTGTGGTGGGCGGAAGCCAGCGTTGTTGAATGGGCAACCACGAAACGTCGGTGGTCGCGATGGCGGCTGCCACCTCTGGCCGGATAGTGATCGATACACCATGCGGTATTTCTGAGGAGTACCTCCTCCGCTGCCCTGCGGAGCACTCCTTTTTTTTGTCAGAGAATAGCTCCCTAGTAGCATCCTCCTGCACGATGGCGGCATTGACCATGTTGTTGAAGCTGCTGCTGTTGAACAAGGCAAGCTTGTCCTTCATCTTGGGGTTCAAACCCTGATCGAAGCATTCCCGCTTTCGATCCTCAGTATTCACTTGGTCCTGAGCATATTGGTCCAAGTGGTTGAATATCTTGGAGTACTCGTAAGCACTCCTTCCTCCTTGTTTCATCTCCAAGAACTCTTGAAGCTTCTTCTTCATAACACCGGGAGGTATGTGATAGGCGCGAAACGCCTCCCGGAACTTCTCCCAGGTCGCGGCCTAGCTGACTGGTCATATGAAACTTTGCAGGAAGTCTATTTGGAATATTAGAAAACCATATAAAAATTTATGGTCTCTGAATTGAATAATTTTTTTGAGAGGGCCAAATATACAGTAGTATATATTAAATTTATATTAATTTGAATATCTATTTGGTACTGCATATTAAATTGGCCTAGCAATCTTTCTTCAAATAAATCCAAACTTTGAAGAGAGGTCAAAAGAATTAATCTAAGTTTATTGGTGAAGTTTATTCCTCATGTTAATAAATTTAAACATGAGTAGAAAAAAAGATTTGATGAGATCAAGTTCCTAAAAATGGCTATAATTGGTCTCCATTAGGGTTAACAACCAATTTACAACTGAACCCCACATGAAGTAAAATGTGGGATTTTACAGTGCATCACATCAATGTTATGCATTAGGCTTAAGGACTTTACATACGGTAGCTCCCATAGTGTACATATATGAGTCCAATTGTGGTCCTCTCCGTAACCAACAAAATATCTAGGATGACCTTCATGTGCCACTAGGTTGTTCAACTGTTCAGCAATCTTCGACCCATTGAGACGTTGCGGTGGTCCTTTATTGACAAATGTCCTTCATGAAAGCATGTCTCTGTTGCCTAAATATGTGATTGGATGGTAACCAACGTCTGCGGAATTCAAAATAGCATATCTTGCAACCATGATTTAGATGAAAACATTCCATGTCTGAGGCACATATCGGACATGTCATATGACCATGAGTGCTCCAGCCAGAAACCATGTCATAAGCTGGGAAATCATGAACATACCACAAGTATGCAGCTCGAAGGTTGAATTTCTGTTTTTTATAATAGTCGTATGCTTCAATTCCTATCCATAACATTTTCAACTCTTCAATCAATGGCTTCAACATTAGGTTCAGTTGTGAATCAGGATGATCCGATCCAGGTACAATAAGGCAAAGGAACATGAACTAATGCTTCATACAAAGAGATGGTGGTAAGTTGTATAGAATAGCGAACACAGGCCAACAAGAGTATGGTATTGCGTTTGTATTGAACGGTGAGAAGTCATCTGTGGCCAACCCGATGCGAATATTTCTTGCATCATTGGAAAAATCCGGATAGTCAAGCTCTTTCCAAGCCTCACCATCGGACGGGTGCACCATCATTCCGTTGTTCTCACGTACACCTTCCTTGTGCCACCTCATGTGTCTGGCTGTTTTTTTAGAGAAACAAGCGCTTCAACCTAGGTGTGACCAGCAAATAGCGAAGCTGCTTCTATGTGACTTCAGTCATTACTTTTATACCGTTGTCATTAACAACTTCGACAAATCTCGCTTTATCACATTTTAAGCACTTATTCTCGTTGGCATGCTCTTTCCAGAAAATCATGCAGTTATCTAGGCGCATATTAATATTCTCATGGTTCATACCAAGACCAGAAATCAATTTCTTAGACTGATACATATCTTTAGGCAATTTATTGGACTGTGGAATGACATTGTTGTTCATTTTGATGAGATCGTTGTAGCAGTTATTGGAGAAGAAATACTTAGACTTAATTGTCATAAATCTTGTCATGAAACTGAGGATCGTCACTTTGGTGTGTTCATGCAACAACTCTTCTGAAACTTTGAGAAGCATGAAGAATGTTTCAACCTCTGTTGTAGGAGGATCCTTCGTCAACTCAGGAATTATGGCTTCAAGCATCTCGTCCATCCTATCGATCCCCTGTTGTCAGCCTCATCTCGATCTTCTACGGCTTGAGAAGGTGTCTCGCTGTGAAAGGTCCACAACTCATAATGTCGCATGAAACTCTTTGGACACAAGTGAAACTTCATTGTCACATTATCGAAACACTCGGCATTCTGACATTTGGTACATGAGCACCGCACCTTACTATTGTTTGACAAAAAAGCTCGTTGTATAAACCACTCCTCTGAGTGTCTCCCATCCTTTTTCCATCCAGTATACATCCAAGTGTGGTCTTCATCCATGTTCCAGGGTATGCCTTCAAAAAAGGAAAATCATTATTAGTTTATTTTTGATGTTATGCCGCGGCCTTAAAACTAGGCAGATAGGTCATAAACCCACCCAAGAGTGACCGAGGCAACGTGCTTATGACGAGACACGAGGTCTGAATTCGATAGAAATTTCGGAAGCATAACCTGGCTGTTCTCCAACTGCATGCTCAAAAATGGTGGAATAGATAACAACAAGGTTATGCTATTGAAATCACATCAGGTTCCATACCCTGTACCTAGCTCGTCATAAGCATACCCCAGGTCACTCCCAGGCTATCCAAAAAGGGACAATTTCAAACTTGCGCGTCTCACATTCCTATCGCGTGTGATATGTGCTGATCCAAAATGGGTGACGCGTTTCTATAGGTTACATATTTTCTTTTCATTTTAAGTCATTTACGAGAAAGGAATGAATGAGAGAGATAGAGGAAAGTTGGTCTTAGATGACACTTCCACATACGGATCCACCGTTCACGCATGCTCGGTTGTGGACGAACGACGGTTACCGTTGCCAATTATGGCTCCGAGACTTATTGACGACGGCCTAGGATTATCGTTGCAGCTCACTTTTGTACCGTCCCGGAGCCAGCGTAGTGCGGCGAGACTTTATAAGTGCAAGTGATGGACGTCCTCGCCATTGCCGCTCGCTTCCATACCGTCTTGACACATATGTTACAACTACAACTTTCTATACAGCAGAAACACATTTAATGCGTCATGTGCCGTGTCGGGTTGGGCCGTGCCGTGCCTGGCCGACCCGACCCGAAACCCATTTAATTACATATGGCAAGTAATCACTCAAAAAAACAAGCAATTAACCTAAACAATATAATAAAAGAAACATAATCATGTAAATAACATTATCTTTTAAGCAAGATAGTAATCATGTAAATAACATAATAAGCAATTAAACTAATGAAATTAATCAACATAATAAGCAATTAAGAAACAATTAACCTAACTAATGAAATTAAGCAAAATAAGCAACAAAATAAAAAATTAACATAAACAAACAACATAATCAGCAATCAATCAACATAAGCAATTAAACATAACATTTGCATATCACATTTGCATAACTTTGCATATCACATTTAGGGTTTAGGGTGGTGGGCGGCAGTGGAGGGTGGTGGGAGGGCGGTGGGGATGCTGTGGAGTTTAGGTTGAGGGGAGTGTGGCAGTGGGGATGCTTGACCATCAGCCATGGAGGGAGGGTGGGTGGGGGAGGGGGGGATCGACCATGGGAAGGGTGGGGGAGGGGGAGGATCGATGATGGGGGGGGCTCGACCATAGGGGGAGGGTGTGGGGTGCGACTCGACGATGGGGGGAGGGGGTCGGCCATGGGGGGAGGGTGGGGACTCGACCATGGGCGGCTCGACCATGGGGGGAGGGTTGTGGAGGGGGGGGGGGCTCGACCATGGGGGGAGGGTGGCGGAGGGGGGGGGGGCTCGGCCATGTGGGCGGCGGTGGGGCGGCGGGAGGATGGCCGTCGTTGTGTGGGGGGCTCGGGTGGGGAGGGTGGAGGAGGGGGAGGGAGAGAGGAGGGCGATGGCATACTTGAGGACTGACGGCGAGCGACGGTGATCCCCGGCAGGCGGCGGCTTCGTTCGGCGGCGGTGACTTTGTTTGGCGGTAGCACGGGCGGGGGTGAGAGGCGCGTGCGGGAGTGAACTGTGTAGTCGGTCTCGGCGTGGGTTTTAATTCAGGCATGAACTATAGATGCTGTCATTTATTAGGTTATTGGCGACGGCCTAGGGTTACCGTCGCCAATACTGGCTCAGGTGGGCTGGGTATCGGGCCATTTTACCGACGGCCCAATATTGGCGACGGCCCACTGTTGTTTATAACATTATTGGCGACGGTCCTAGGGTTACCCTCACCAATATGTGCCATGTAAATGGCGGCTGGGGCTAGCCGTTGCCAATTAGTTTATAAACGACAACCCCATCGCCAAAAAATATACCCGTCATTTATGGGCTAGTTTCCTGTAGTGAAACAAGAATATCAATTAATGTAAATATCATTTAATCTAAAAAAGACATTAATCAACTAAATACGTGTAGGATCGAAGGGCACGTGAAAATCTACCAGAGGGGGTGAATGGTATATTTAAAACTTTTCAACAAAAGCAACAAAAACCCCTCAGTAGAAAATAAATTTGTTAAGAAACAGTGTATGCAACTGATCTAAATGCGTTCAATCATGACAAAAGTAGTATATAATATAGAGAATCAAGTCACAAAGACATGACAACAAGAATCATGAAAAATCATCGAGAAAAAACTCTAGTTTTGATCAAAAGATCGAACAAAGGTCAATCTGTTATAACCGAGTAAAAACAGATCTACAACACTGCAAAGAAAGTCGTGTAGATCAGAAACGACAAATTTTGTAGATCTAGCAATGCAAATGGCACTAGTGTTATCACAAAATAGCGAAACACTATCTAAATCAACCCCATAGTCCTTAAGAGTTCGAACAATCCAAAAAATTTGTGAGCAAGCGCTAACAACAGCTACATATTCAGATTCGGCCGTCGATTGTGCAACTGAACTTTGTTTTTTAAAGGACCAAGCAACAAGTGAATTACCAAGAAAATGACAAGCACCCGAAGTACTTTTCCTATCAATTCTACAACCCCCAAAATCAGCATCTAAAAAAGCTTTCAAAGTAACAGTTGATGAAGAAGGAAGAAAAATGCCAAATTCTTGAGTTCCATGTAAGTACCTAAGAATTCTTTTGATGGCTTGACGATGTCAAGCTGAAAGTGCATATAGGCATCCCTCGTGGGTTTTGGTTGATTAATGACAAACAAATGAGATCCTAACAAAATTGTTGAGATGAGCGCATGTTTTAAAGCAATTAGGAAGAAAGCACAAAAAGAAAGGAGAATGAGGATCCAAACAGAAAAGAGCTCATGTGTTGAAAAGATTAGAATTATTTTGTATGGAGTGTGTTAAAGAAACACACCCCGAGAGATCAAGTAAAAGAGATTACACCCACTGCACAAAAAATCAGCATGTGCGGACTAGTTTGATATCAACCGGACTAGCCCGATATCTCTCTCACTAAAAATGGACAAGTCCTCCCAGTGCGGACTTGTTCGCAACCCTTCACATTTGCACAAAATGAGACAAGCCCTCCAAGTGCGGACTTGTCCTTATCGCTACAATTCTTCACAATACCGGACAAGTCCGATATTCACTGGACTAGTTCGAAAACTCACTGACTAAAATCGGACAAGTCCCTCCAAATGCGGACTTGTCCTCATTTCTACATAGTGTTCACCACACCGGACAAGTCTGATTTTAATCGGACTAGTTCGAAAAGTTTTTGTGCCCAGATTGGACTAGTCCGCACCTTAACGGACTAGTATTGTGTCCAAAAACACTTAGGGTTTTCCACAAACCGCACACCGGACTAATCCGGTGTCCACCACAGACTAGTCCGGACTTCCCAAACCCTAACGGTAATATTGGGAAACCCTAATATAAATAGAGGTGTACGGCTATACAACACTAACTCTCGACTCCCTGCGCCGTCACACCTCCCAAGATCCCAAAAATACATCCCTCCACTCATTCTAAACCTAAAAGGATTAAATCTTCGAGGATTAGTGATTGGACAAAGGAGAAAACTTGTTCTACACGATCTTGAGCTCTTGGGTTTGATCTCTCGCACACTCTCAATGTTCATTATATATCTTTTGAGTTTGTTTGGTGGTGTTCATAGCTGTAATTTTTGTGGAGCCCTCAACTTGTGAGTAGGCCCCTTGAACCAGTTATTTGCCCCTGTATGATTAGTGGTTGAGAATCGGCCTCTGTGGCGATTCAATGAGGGAAGGGTTAGTGAAGACCCGGTCCTCCGTGGACTCCTCAACGAGGATGTAAATTCCTTTATGGAATTGAACCTCGGGATAAAACCTTGTCTTATGTGTTGTTATTTTATGTTCATGATAATCTAGGGTTAGCATAGTCTTGTATAACTCACATTGAAGTATTGGATTAAAGTTGATCATTACAATATCTTGCTTCATCATTATAATACATTTAACCTATCAATTGCTTTCCGCTAGAAGTTAAATTAATGATCAATCTTAATCTTTCAAATCCTCGTACACCGGACTAGTTCGTACAGTACCGGACTAGTCCGACCTCCTTGTATTTGATCAATCTGTTAAGTGTTTCATGGATTGACAAAGATTTAAAAAGGCCTATTCACCCCCTCTAGGCTCTATTCAATTGGTATCAGAGCCAAAATCTTCAAAAGAGACTCACCGCTTGAAAAGATGATGTCGAACATCAAGGGTGAACACAAAGGGCTCAACCAGGAAAAGGGTGATGATCAAAGAAACCAAAAATTGGAGAAACTCCTCGATGTCATCCAAGACTGTGAGGATGATGATGATGAGATGCTAGAACTCAAGGATCTCCTATGGAAGAAGGCATTCTCCCCAAAAGGGAAAAAGAAGGTTGAAGATGAGAAGAAGAAGGGGAGTAGTCACACAGACTACACTCTCGATATCCTTTTAACTATGAATGTCCAAATTCTCACAATGGTCATTACTTATCAATTTATTTAGGCAAAGCACCTTACTTTGACAGAAATGACTATTCAATGTGGAGACAAAATATGAAAATGCACCTAATGTCTCTTAACCCAAGTCTTTGTCATATAGTGTGGACAGGGATTGTGTCGAAGTGTTTGAAATGATAGTTCCCCCGGACCTGCTAAGGAGCAGCCCGTGGAGGTTCTTGTTATGGTTGGGGTACGCAAAGATCAAGATCAAGATGATGACACCAGCGATTTACGTGGTTTGGGCCGCCTGAGCGTAACACCCTATTCCACGGGGTTTGTGTTGTATTGTATGATTCTGTTCGCTATTATGCCTGTTAGCTTGGATCAACTCAGCTGAGATGAGATCAGATTCTCTTGGGTACGTGCGGCACATCCCTTTTATAGTTCTAAGGACTCACCATTACAAAGTTTTCCTGGCCCGACATGTGGCCCTGGCGTATTTAATGGACTAATACACTGTCTAAAGAGTATTAAGCATGATTAATAGTGTGATAACGTGCCTTAATGACTGTGTTAACCCTATTAATAGTGCTCTAATTGTGTGTCATTAATATAGTATTAACAACATGTAATTGAATCTTGTAACTGCCGCTTTAATTACTCTTGATTGTTCGTGCTGAAGGAGATCTACCAGTGTATGCGTCGATGAAGGTTTGAAGGCTCCACACGTGGAAGGTTCGGTCCGGGGCTACTGTACACGTGTCAGCACCGGAGCTCCTCTCCGCCGGGGGTTCAGTCCGGGGTCGTTGTAAACGTGTCGACATCAGAGCTCCTCTCTGATGGGAGCTTAGTTCTGGTTTTCCTTTACACGTGTTGACCCAAGAGCTACCCATATGAGGGGAGCGGGTCTAGTGCAATGTGACATGTGGGGGCCGAGGAGACCTTCAATTCTAACAGGTAGAACTTCCTTGTACTCTTCGCGGTACTAAGGGGTACCTGGTACGCAGGGTTCCGACAGTGGCCGTCGGGCCCACCTCTGGGAGAAACCCTTTGGGTTAAGTTATTCTACCAGAGGTGGGGCCATTCTCGATTCCCGCGCTTCGATTTCACGAGTCTTCTAATATGTTGTTGGAGCGATGGTCCGAAGGTGAACCATTGATGTGTGGCTTGTTATGAATGCGACAGATAAGATTTTTGAGTGAGGATCTCACGCAATTGAAGGTCGCTGGTTCCCAATACGAAAAACATATCGGTTCCGCGCGCCCTATCGGGGTGCCACCATCGAGTTTCCCGCCGCTCATCATGAAAACAGTTCGCCTTGGGTAAGAACCTCGATCTCTTCGTCAGGGTGGCCCCAGGCCCACTCATCATTGACGGGGTATACTTTTTGAAAAGTGCCTTCGTTCTTTCTGCGGTTTCCATCCAAGCATCGCGAAGGCTTACTTAAGAGGGAAAGTGTGCTCAGTTTGAGGACTCTTTATGCCTTCGATCACATTTGCGCTTAGAGCCTCCCAAACTCTGCCTAACTTCCCTTCCTTTCCTCCGTTTGCCGCGATGGAGTTGGGTCTCCCAAGAGCCGCCTCAGGAGTGACGATGATTTGAAGAAGGTCCGAACCTATGTGGGGTGGTCCAGCGACTCCTTCAATCACTTGGTTCGCGCCAGAAATCTCTCATTCAAGAAGGCACGCAGAGGCGACATGGTGTACTTCTCAGCATACGCCATGGTGGGATTCATTCCACCTTTCTCTTCTTTTATTTTGATACTGCTAGACTTTTATGGTCTGCAGATGTATCACCTTGGCCCCCATTCTCTTCTTCTCGTGGCGACATTCGTCCACTTTTGCGAGATGTGAGTGGGTATTGCCACCTGCGTCGAGCTATTCCGCACCTTCTTCACCATCCACACCACTGGTAAGGGGACTGAGCTTCTTGGCTTCTGCTATTTTGTGAAGCACAAGAACTGCCCCTTCAAATACTTGAAGTCGTTTCCTTCCGACAAATGGGACAACTGGAAGAAAGATTGGATCATCATTGTAGTGAAGGAGCACGAGAAGTTGGAGCTGCCCAAAGGTCTCCCCAACGTTGACACCGACGCCTGGAGTGTAGTTCCGATGCTGTCAGATGCCTTCAACCCTGTCTTGACTAGGATCCGCGAATGTGTGGAGGGTGGAGTGACTCCTCGGATGGTCTTCTGCAACTTTCTGGTCAATAGATGGGCTTCGCTGAATAAGAGGGAGAAGCTCATGTGGGCCCTCAACGGCGTGATGGATGACGACCGGATTGAAGCCGGTCTGAAATCCAACTTGAATGACAAAGCTTTGGAGCTACATCTGAAGAAGTTCTAGCATGGGATAAACATCAACGTCGACGACATAGTTCCACCGGCAGCTTTCCTCCCTCTGAACATGGAGGCGCAGTTCAGTAGGGAGCTCCGGAGGAGTATGCCGGTGCTTGACGACCTTGGTGATGTAGAAAGGTGTCCGACCACCAGGTTGGTGATCCCTGGAGCTTCCGAGGGTGGTCCTGTCTCTGCCCCGAGCCGGAAGACTAAAGACACCGACAAGGGCAAGGGTAAAGAGCCAGCTGAGCCCTCCAGCCGGAAGAGGAAGTTGAAGCACGCTGTCAGGAGGTCCGTCAGACCTGCTCCTTCTACCACGGCTCCTTCTCGCTGGCGGGGGAGGTCTTCTACTGCTACCACTACCCCGGTGCCAGCGACTTCAAGAAGCGTCAGCTTCGGGCAGTCGACCTCAGCCTCAGTGCCGGCTAAAAGCTCCAGCCCGGGAGTTCTTCCCGACCAAGAGAAGCTCTGGCCAAAAGGACTCCGGCTACTGCGAGTGGTCCTCAACTGAGGTCCTGTAAGTGCATCTAGGATATCCCTTGTGGGTTTTGGCTAATTGATGACAAACATATGAGATCCTAATGAAACTATTGAGATGATTGCAGGACAAACAAGTGAAATAGCTCGGTGCACACAAAAAGGTGAAAAATGAAGTGGTGTCCAAAGAGGGATACTTTGATGGAGCTTGGAAGACCAAATTAGATTTTGAATGTATAGGGAGTGTATGAAAGACACACTCCAAGAGCTCACAGCTTTGCGCTAAGGTAAGGGATTAAAATTAACCTAACTTTCACAATGCACCGGACTAGTCCGATCATGGACCGGACTAGTCCGTTTAACTTTCTGGAATCTCTCTTATTAGGGGACCGGACTAGTTCGTGTGTCCACCGGACTAGTCCGTTGAACTTTTTTGAGTCTCTCTCATTGAGGGACCGGACTAGTCTGTGAGTCCACCAGACTAGTCCGTTGACCTTTCTGGAGTCTCCCATATGTGGAGATCGGACTAGTCTACAAACTAGTCCGTTGAACTTTCTGGAATTCACCTTCACAAAGAACCGGACTAGTCCGAGCTTGGACCGGACTAGTCCGGCAGACTTTCTGGACTTCAAAATACACAGTGACCGGACAAGTCCGGACTTGCACCGGACTAGTCCGCTATTAGGGTTTTTCAACGGTTACTTTTTGGAAACCCTATAAATAGAGAATCCATGTCCTTCCAAAGAATACACACGTCGAATATTGCTAAAAACACAAACCCTAGTGCCGCCACTTCGTCCCAAGAGCCCAAAACACATCTCCCCACACATCTAAAGTGCAAAAAGAGTGAAATCAATTGAACACTTGGATTCAGGATTGGGAGATTGTCGTTCTTTCATTGGGAGCTCTTGGGGTTTGATCTTTCTACACTCATACTCTGCATTGTAATACTTTCGAGTGTATTTGATCACTTCTTTCGTTGTAGTTTTCGTGGGAGCCCTCAACATGTGAGATTGCCCCCACAAACTTGGTGATTACCCGTGATAGTGGAATCAAGTCAGCCTTCGTGGTGACTTGAAGAGGGAAAGGGTTGGAGACCCAGCTCTGTGTGAGCTTCCTCAACGAGGACGTAGATCTCGTGGTGAGATCGAAGCTCGGGAAAAATTCGTGTGTCTTTTGCCTTATTTTCTTTACATTTTGTTCATTAGATCACTTGATTGCTAAACATCAATCTAAAGCACTTATATGTTTTTACTTGCATTCTTACATTAATCTCAAATAAAAACATTTGTTGTTCTCATTTCCGCTGCTAAAAGAATTTGGTTTCCCAAATAACGCTTAATCAACACACATATTTCTAGCACACCGGACTAGTCCGCCCATGCAACCGGACTAGTCCAGTCAACCAAGTTTTAACTATTCTATTAAGTGTGCATGAAACTTTAAAGGCCTATTCACCCTCCCTCTAGGCCACATTCAATTGGTATCAGAGCAAGGTTCTTCGCCAACGAGACTCACATCTCAGAGAGATCAATGGCCTCTGAGAAGAACAACGATATCTCGAAGATGAACATCAATGAGGAGGAACAAGAAGCTAAAGCCTTTGATGTGCTGAAAGAAAGTCCACATGATGATGAAGAAGTGCGACAACTAAAGGCACTCCTGAGGAAGAAACTGCTAGGACAAAAAGGAAAAGAAGATGAGAAGACGACAGGGAGTGGTCATCACGACTACTCCCGACATCCTTACAAATACAATTGTATCAATTCAAACAATCACTATCTCTCCATTCCTATGGGAAAACCTCCACAGTTTGACGTAAGCGACTATACCATGTGGAAGTACAACATGAAGATGCATCTAATATCCCTAAATCCTAGTCTGTGGCACATTGTTTGCACGGGCATAGATATCCCAGACACGGATGAGGAACTCACCCCAGAACAAGAACAAGAGATTCACAGAAATGCACAAGCCGTCGTCGTAATCACGTCATCACTAAGCAGAGAGGAATTCACCAAGATTGATGGCTTAGAAAGTGCAAAATAAATCTGGGATACACTCAAGAGAGCTCACAAAGGAAATAGGTCGGTTCATGAAGCTAAAAATCGAGATGCTTGAAGGAGAGTTGTGGAGATTTGCTATTGAAGAAGGCGAATCACCTCAAGACATGTACAACCGGATGAAGGCACTCATCAACAAAATTTGTGTCTATGTAAGTAAGAAATGGACGGATCACGAGGTGGTCAAGAGAATGATTAGAGCCTTCATGTCAAGAAATGTCACACTTTGCTCAATGATCAGAGAAAGCCCCGGGTTTCACAAAATGACCCCCGATGAATTCTTGGGGAAGATCATAAATCATGAAATGATGGAGAAAGAGGCACAATACGTCAAAGACTTGGCCGAACTCACTTCTTCTAAAAAGAAAGAGGTTGCTCTCAAAGCAATATGCCGACCCAAACTCAATGAAACTCGTGAAGATCAAGACGAGTGGCATACAAGCGACGAGAGCATCGATCTTGATGATGAAGAAATGGTACTCTTTATCAGAAAGTTCAAGCGAATGATGAAAAGAAGACACGGCAACAACTCAAATGAAGGCAAAAGCAAGGATAAAGGAAAATCCAAGGCTCGACGCACTTGCTGCAACTGTGGAGAGTATTTTCACTTCATGGTGGACTGCCCTTATGAAGAAAACAAAAATAAGAAGGAAACAAGACCTCAAGAAAAGAAAATTTTCAGAAAAAGAAGACAAGCCCATCAAGCTCACATTGGCAAGGAGTGGGACTCAAACGACGAGTCCTCCTCTGATGAAGAAAAAGAGATGGCCACTATCACAATCAAGAAACCCACTATGAAGGCCACACTCTTCCCAAACATGGGAGGATGGGATATGAACAACCACACTTGCCTTATGGCTAAGGAAGGCAAGAAAAAGGTACGACTCACCCCTCCTACGCTAAATTCCTCTATTGATGACTTCGATAGCTCTAGTGATAATGAAGAAATGTTTAGAGGACTAAGTAAAATTGCTCTAAAGAAAATGGAAATGTTGTCAAATGAAATTTTTGAAAAGGAGGAACTTCTTAACCGACAAGAAGATATGCTCATCCATGAAAGGAAGAGATATCAAGAAGTTGAAAAGCTTCTCGAGCTTGAAAGAGAGAAGAACGAGTCGCTTAAGGTTTAACTAGCCTTGAGTAAGGAAACTTACTCAAAGCTAGAAGACTCGCATATTGCAATCAAGGAAGAACTTGCTAACTTGTCAAAAGTTAACAAGATCCTTGAGTTGCAAGTTGAGTCGCTCAAGCAAAGTGACTCCTCTTCCTCCAAGAGCTCTTCCTCCAAAGATATGAGTTCGACAACAATCAGAACTTGCACTTGCTCTAGTAAGAAGAATGTTATTTATAATAATTCAACTTCTAATCATGCCTCTCCAAGCGGCATCTTTGATAAGGATAAGATCAAATATGCACGCAGTGCATATATGGTCACTAGACCTCCTAATGTAAAAGATGGCCTTGGTTTTGACAGGAACAAACACATGTCTACTCCCAATCATGCTAAGAATGGAATTGTCTTCATTAAAGAAAAATCCCATGAATCTAATTTACAAATATTGTTTTGTACATTTGATGCTTCCTATGTTCTTATGAAAGCCAAACATGGAAAAGTCATTGCTAAATATACAGGGCCATGCCACAAGAACTTAAAAACTTGTGTGTGGGTGCCCAAGACTCTTGTGACTAACCTGAGAGGACCCAAGAAAGCTTAGGTACCTAAAACAAAAGAATAATTCTTTTTTGCAGGCTTACTCCTCCGGTGGATCTAAATGGGTGCTTGATAGTGGATGCACAAATAACATGACCGGAGAGAGAGGTATGTTTGTGGAGTACGAGTACAACAAGGGTCCAGGTGAAGGCATATACTTCGGAGACAACAGCCAAGGAAAGGTCCTTGGTAGCGGTAACATTGAAATATCCTCTCAACATACCTTATCCAATGTTTTACATGTAGATTCTCTAGATTATAACCTTTTGTCAATATCTCAGCTATGCGACAAAGGTTACAACTGTTTGTTCACTAATGAGGGTGTGACCGTTTTTAGAAGAGGCGATGGCTCGATTGCATTCAAGGGAATGTTGAAGGGCAAGCTTTATCTTGTTGACTTCAACAAGATAAAGCCGAACTCAACACTTGCTTGGTTGCTAAGACCAACATGGTATGGTTGTGGCATAGACGGCTAGCCCATGTTGGGATGAGAAATCTGCAGAAACTTCTAAAAGGTGGTCAGATCCGTGGTCTTAAGGATGTGGTGTTTGAAAAAGACAGACCTTGCAGCGCTTGTCAAGCGGGAAAACAAGTCGGAGCACCACACACCGCAAAGAATGTGATGACTACCACAAGACCGCTGGAACTCCTCCACATGGATCTCTTTGGTCCAATTTCGTACATCAGCATCGGCGGTAACAAATACGGTTTAGTAATTGTTGATGATTTTTCAAGATTTACCTGGGTATTTTTCTTGTATGATAAATCAGAAACTCAGGGAATCCTCAAGAAGTTCTTGAAAAGAGCTTAGAACGAATTCTCATCAACTATAAAGAACATCAGAAGTGACAACGGGACAGAATTTAAGAACCTCCAAGTTGAAGAGTATCTTGATGAAGAAGGGATAAAACATGAGTTCTCGACACCCTACTCCCCTCAACAGAACAGGGTGGCCGAAAGGAAGAACATAACATTGATCAAAATGGCAAGAACTATGTTGGATGAATACAAGACATAGATTGATTTTGGGCAGAAGCGGTGAACACCGCTTGTCATGCCACAAATCGGTTGTACCTCCATCGACTACTGAAGAAAACTCCATATGAGCTCCTTACCGGTAAAAAGCCCAATGTTTCTTATTTCAAAGTATTTGGTTGTAAATGTTTTATTCTGAACAAGAAACTAAGGACCTCGAAGTTCTCTTCGAAGTTCGATGAAGGGTTCTTGCTCGGTTATGAATCGAATGCCTACGCCTATCGTGTCTTCAACAAGGTGTCCGGCCTTGTTGAAGTAGCACGTGACGTAGTGTTCGATGAATCTAACGGCTCACAAGTGGAGCAAGTTGATAAGTGTGTGCTAGATAAAGAGGAAGCTCCATATGAAGCACTGAAGAAGATGGGACTTGGTGATATCTTACCTCAAGAGCAAACATTCGACTCAAATGCACAAGATGAACCTCAACACGGAGGCAATGATTAGGGGGGGGGGGGGGCTATTGCACAAGATGAAGAGGAGGAAGATCAAGAAAATTAGGACTTCATGAAAGCAATGATCTAGGGGGAGACAATGCAGATGAAGATAATGAAGAACATGCAACTACACAAGTTCCACACCCGAGAGTACACCAGAGCGTGCAAAGAGACAACCCTATCAACAATATCATTGGAGATATCGCTAAGGGAGTAACTACTAGATCCCGAATTGCAAATTTCTGTGAATACTATTCTTTTGTGTCTTTTCTAGGAACCATACAGGGTAGAAGAAGCCTTAAGGGATCCAGACTGGGTGATTGCAATGCAAGAAGAGTTGAACAACTTCAAGAGAAATGAAGTGTGGGAGCTGGTGGAGAGACCAAAGGCGAACATAGTTGGAACCAAATGGGTCTTTCGGAACAAGCAAGATGAACATGGAGTAGTAACAAGAAGTAAAGCAAGATTGGTGGCTAAAGGTTATTCTCAGGTCGAAGGTTTGGACTTCGATGAAACTTTCGCTCCTGTAGCTAGACTTGAGTCCATTCGTATTGTATTGGCATATGCTACTCACCATAATTTTAAGTTGTATCAAATGGACGTCAAAAGCGCTTTCTTAAACGGTCCAATCAAGGAGGAAGTTTATGTGGAGCAGCCACCAGGATTCGAAGACCAAAAGTATCCCAACCATGTCTACAAACTGCGTAAGGCTCTCTATGGCCTCAAACAAGCTCCTCGAGCTTGGTATGAGTGTCTTAGAGATTTTCTGACTCAAAATGGATTCAAGATTGGTAAAGCTGACTATACACTCTTCACTAAACACTGTGATGTTCATCTGTTCGTATGTCAAATTTATGTTGACGACATTATCTTTGGATCCACTAACAAGTCTTTCTATGAAGAATTTAGTAAAATTATGACAGATAGGTTCGAGATGTCAATGATGGGCGAATTGAAGTTCTTCTTGGGATTCCATGTGAAGCAATTAAGAGAAGGTACATTTATAAGCCAAACCAAATATACACAGGACATTCTCAAGAAATTGAACATGGACAAAGCCAAGCCCATCAAGACACCCATGGCCACTAACGGACATCTCGACCTCAATGAAGACGGTCCCAATGTGGACCAAAAGGTAAATCGGTCCATGATCGGCTCCTTACTGTATTTATGTGCATCTAGGCCAGATATTATGCTTAGTATTTGCTTGTGTGCAAGGTTTCAAGCCGCACCCAAAGAGTGTCACTTAATTGCTGTAAAAAGAATCCAAAGGTACCTTGTGCACACACCCAATTTGGGCCTTTGGTATCCCAAAGGATCCAAATTTAACTTGATAGGGTATTCCGATGCCGACTATGCAGGATGCAAAGCCGATAGAAAGAGCACGTCAGGGACTTGTCAGTTTCTTGGTAGGTCCCTAGTTTCTTGGTCATCTAAAAAGCAAAACTCCATTGCTCTTTCCACAGCGGAAGCAGAGTATGTTGCAGCCGGTAGTTGTTGCGCACAACTACTTTGGATGCAACAGACTCTTAGGGACTATGGCTACAATCTAAGCCATATCCCGCTTCTATGTGATAATGAAAGTGCTATAAAAATTGCACACAACCCTGTAGAGCACTCAAGAACTAAGCACATAGATATCCGTCATCATTTTCTTGGAGATCATTCATTAAAAGGTGACATTGCTATTTCACATGTTAGAACTAAAAAACAACTTGCAGATATTTTTACCAAACCATTGGATGAGAAAAGGTTTTGTGATCTTAGGAATGAACTTAATATTCTTGACTCTCGAAATGTGGCTTGAAACATTGCACACCTGGTTGAAACTTCAAATGTTACATTTTATTGCTAAAACTGCCCCTCGCCTCTTTTTCTTCTAAGAAAACTAATTTGAATGAAAAAAAGCCGAACTAGTCCGGCTCCCAGATACGTACTAGTCCGGTGCACCGGACAAGTCCGCACTCTGAAACCGGACAAGTCCGGTATCTGACATTTGAATCCTCACATCTCCTTCAATTCTTGGTTATTTCTCGTTTAATCCAAGAACTCCTTATTAGGCACGATGTCTTCAAGCTTTGATGACAGCTCTTTCCACGTTGATGAAGAAGTTGAACGTGAAAAAGTGAAGAGAGCCAAGGAGAGGTACATGAAGAAAAGACATGATGTCAATGTGTACTCTCCACCCTCCAACGACAATTTGCCCAAGAAAAGGAAGGTGGTTATTAAGAAGGCCAAAGGAAAAGCTAGTGAGAGCTCCTCAGGGCCAAAGAGGACTCTCAACAAAGGAAAGGGGTTTGCTAGTGGTCCCATTGGGCCCCTAAAGATGAAGAACCCAAGTCACCGCAATAGGCAGCGCTCGAGTAAGGATTTCATCGGAAAAGGGGGTGAGCTTGCCGATAGCTTCAGGCAGGTTAATGTGTATGATCAACCTCGGCAATGCTCAGACCCAAGATTTTGGAGCAACTTCCATGCCGACTACTACGAGCATGTGTACATGAAGATGAAGAATCCCGTAGTAGAGAGTCAATGGGTGAATATTGGATACTTACAGTCGAAGAGATATCCTGACTTTTGTGAGGTGGTTGAGGCCCTAGAGAGGCACAGCTTGAAGGATCTGCTTGCCTTTGAGTATGACTGGAACAATGAGGTCATCACCCAATTTTACTCTACCCTCTACTTTGCTCGTGGTGATGGAGACAGTCTTACTTGGATGACTCATGGTTCCAAGTACAGTGTCACTTATGATGAATTTGCAAGGATCCTCCACCTTGAGCACACTTTGGATCATGATCTTGTCATCCACAATCTGCAACCCTTGGAGAAGGATGAGCTCAAATTTCTCTATGACACAAGGATGCCTTATGTCCCTCCCACTATCAAATATTTGAAGCCCTTCTATGTGGTCCTCAATAGAATTTTGAGGAAGACAATAGCCCCGAAAGATGGAGATGCGGGGACTATTCAAGGAACTTTGAGAACCCTAATGAAGGTCATTGGTGAGAGGAGACCGTTCAATGTCTTTGAATACATCTACAATGACATTGTGAACATCTCAATCACTCCAAACAGATCTTGCGGGTATGCCCCGTACATCATGTACATGATTGAGAAAGTGACTGGACTTGAGTTTGTCAAGGATGTTCACCATACAGGGTTGAAGCCGCAAAAGCCCACTGAGTACACTCTACCCTCAGCTCCTGGTGCACCTCCCTCCCCTGAAGCTGAGAGGAGGTCAAAACAAGCTCGGGATGTGAATGCCTCAAAATCTGCAGCTGCTCCTCCTAGCTCTGCACCTGCTCATGAACCCTCCGGTGGTATGCTCAAAATGCTCACCTCTATCTTTGCCTGCTGCCACAAGATTGAAGTCAGGCAGAAGAAGCATCAACAATATGTGAATGCCAACATCAAAGCTATTTGTGACAAGCTTGATATTGAGCCGGTTGGATCCCTGCCCGCCTTCGAGGACTCCAAGGAAGAGCCTGCTCCAGCAAATGATGATGGTGGTGAAGATGAAGACCAGACTGAAACTGAAGAAGAGAGCGGCGATGAGTGATTCCCCTCAATTTTTTCCGTTTTGGTGCCTTGATGCCAAAGGGGGAGAGATTGAGACTAGTAGTTTCTCTAGTTGGTGTCTTTTTTTGTTTTTGTGATCGAGGACATGTACTTATTTTTAAAAAACATTGTAATGCACTATTTCTTCTCTTATGTGTGATGTTTATTGTTACTTGAATGATTATCTCTATGCTCATTATTGATTACCTTTATTTCATCACACCTTGTTGATCACACACCTGTTAGGCACCCCACCATAAGGTGTGTGCATATGTGAGAAGCTTTTTGTGGATTTATCGTTATTCTCATATATGCACACCTTATGAAAATCAAGATTTTATTCTCAATTGTGATATCTCAAATGGTTGTCATCAATCACCAAAAAGGGGGAGATTGTAAGTGCATCTAGGATATCCCTTGTGGGTTTTGGCTAATTGATGACAAACATATGAGATCCTAATGAAACTATTGAGATGATTGCAGGACAAACAAGTGAAACAACTCGGTGCACACAAAAAGGTGAAAATTAAGTGGTGTCCAAAGAGGGATACTTTGATGGAGCTTGGAAGACCAAATTAGATTTTGAATGTATAGGGAGTGTATGAAAGACACACTCCAAGAGCTCACAACTTTGCGCTAGGGTAAGGGATTGAAATTAACCTAACTTTCACAATGCACCGGACTAATCCAATCATGGATCGAAATAGTCCGTTTAACTTTATGGAATCTCTCTTATTGGGAGACCAGACTAGTCTGTGTGTCCAC
The DNA here is from genome assembly GCA_036927565.1 of Tuctoria greenei. Classification (NCBI taxonomy): domain Eukaryota; kingdom Viridiplantae; phylum Streptophyta; class Magnoliopsida; order Poales; family Poaceae; genus Tuctoria; species Tuctoria greenei. The sequence goes on from JAYESD010000003.1 coordinate 221,494,316, forward strand.
CGGACTAGTCCGTTGAACTTTCTGGAGTCTATCACATTGAGGGATCGGACTAGTTCGTGAGTCCACCGGACTAGTCCGTTGACCTTTTTGGAGTCTCCCATATGTGGAGATTGGACTAGTCCATTGAACTTTCTAGAATTCACCTTCACAAAGAACCGAACTAGTCCGAGCTTGGACCGGACTAGTCCGGCGGACTTTCTGGACTTCATAATACACAGTGACCGGACAAGTCCTGACTTGCACCGGACTAGTCCGGTATTAGGGTTTTTCAACGGTTACTTTTTGGAAACCCTATAAATAGAGAATCCACGACCTTCCAAAGAATACACACATCGAATATTGTTAAAAACACAAACCCTAGTGCCGCCACTTTGTCCCAAGAGCCCAAAACACATCTCCCCACACATCTAAAGTGCAAAAAGAGTGAAATCAATGGAACACTTGGATTCGGGATTGGGAGATCGTCGTTCTTTCATTGCGAGCTCTTGGGGTTTGATCTTTCTACACTCATACTCCGCATTGTAATACTTTCGAGTGTATTTGATCACTTCTTTCGTTGTAGTTTTCGTGGGAGCCCTCAACGTTTGAGATTGCCCCACAAACTTGGTGATTACCTATGATAGTGGAATCAAGTCGGCCTTCGTGGTGACTTGAAGAGGGAAACGGATGGAGACCCGGCTCTGTGTGAGCTTCCTCAACGAGGACGTAGATCTCGTGGTGAGATCGAATCTCGGGAAAAATTTGTGTGTCTTGTGCCTTATTTCCTTTACATTTTGTTCATTAGATCACTTGATTGCTAAACATCAATCTAAAGCACTTATAGGTTTTTACTTGCATTCTTACATTAATCTCAAATAAAAACATTAGTTGTTCTCATTTCCGCTGCTAAAAGAATTTGGTTTCCCAAATAACGCTTAATCAACACACATATTTCTAGCACACCGGACTAGTCTGCCCATGCAACCGGGCTAGTCCAGTCAACCAAGTTTTAACAATTCTATTAAGTGTGCAGGAAACTTTAAAGGCCTATTCTCCCCCCTCTAGGCCACATTCAGGTCCGAAGCCGTAGTCTCACCATACTTGGTGGGCTCTAGCTCCGAGCCTCAAAAGAAGAGGTTCCGAGGCGACTGGGGTCGTAGCATCCCTAGGTAAGCATTGATTGCTCACCCTAAAATGCTATTTTTGTTTTTGATGTGTCTTTAATCTTCTCTTCCCTTTATTTCTATGGTGTCAAATATGGGGTCAGGAACTTCGACGCCTGTCACGGCAGCTGGGGCTGCAACTGCCGAAACTCTAGCTTTGAGCACCGAGCCTCCTCAAGTAATGGTGGAAGTCATGGCAGCTCCGGCGCCAACTGTCGTGGAGTTGGATTTGGAGTTCTCGCCCGAAGCTCCTGTGGTAGCGCAGGACCATAGGTGAGAAGTAAAATATGTACCCCTGGCAACGGTGGCAGTGGCTGATGCTCCAACACCGTCAATGCCAGAAGTTTCGGCCTTTAAGCCAGAAGTCGTCGAAGCCCTGGCCGCTGAGCCAGAGGTAATTGAAGCCTCGACCATTGAGTTGGGACTCACTGAAGCTCCAGCCCTTTTGCCAGAAGCAATTGAATGTCCGGCGGTTGAGCCGGAGATGCCTGAAGCTCCGGTCGTTGAACCAGGGGAAGCTGCCATGCCGACACCTGAGCAGGCGGCAGTAGAGGCCCTAGATGAAGCTCCTGATTGCTCCGGAAGTAGCCGAACCAGAGCAGGAGCTACCTGAAGAGGTGGCGGTAGGTCCTCCACCTTCGGGGCCAGCAACTGAAAGCCTAGAGGCAGCACCTTCAGCTTCTGCTCTGGCGGTGGGAGGTCCCCTAGTGGGTTCCTCTTCTGCTACTGCTGAAGGGCTCCAAAAGAGCGGTTTCAGTGCCGCAGAAGCTCAAGGGTCCTCTCTCGTAGAGTGGGATCCTATTTTTGTGATGGAAAATCCTCTGGAATCTGCAGAGATGGTCCCAACAGGTCTGGAGCCTATCCCTTTGGCGTTGTCTATAGACAACGCCTGCTCCAGCCTCCGACAGGTCCAACTGGCCTTCGATCATGAGAGCAAAGCCCTGCAGGAGGAGCGCAACACCATGAGGCGTTGGCGCAACAGGCTCCATTTTGAGACCAAACTTGCCCAGACGAGGCTGGCTGACTAGAAGGAGTGGATAAAGGGGGAGAAAGCCTGGTTAGAGTACTGGGATAAGCTGCTCGAGGAGAAGGAGGTTGCCATCCGGGCGATCGATGCTAACTCCAGGGAAATCCTTGAGCAAGCCAAGGAGAGGTGTGATGCTACTGATGAGCATCACAGGAACCTCAAAGAATTGAACGAGGTTCTCCTAAAGCACCGGGTAGACCTGGAGGCAATCGAAGAAAAGCTCCTGGAGCAGCAGGAGGATATTATGAAAAGAGAGGCGGAGGTCACCCAGAAGTTGACTCTGGGTGAATAGAATTTGGTGGACCGCTCAAAGAAGTTTGAGCGGTGGAGTGAAGATGAAAAAGAAGAAGTATTATAAGATGGGGCAGGAGCTCTCGAGAAGGGAAGCTGGTGTTGCCACCAGGGAAGGGAAGGTGAAAGGCAGGGAGAAGGACTTGGCGAAGAGGCGGAACTGCATCCACCTCTGGGAGACGGAGCTAGCCGACCGTGAAAAGCAAGTTGCTGAGAGTATGCAACAACATGCTAAATTGGTCGAGCGCCTCGCCCGGGAGGGTTCGAAGATTGCGGCCACATGGAAGTCACTAGAGGAGCTGCGGAACTTGAAGGAGACCGAGTCCATCTAAGTATGGGACTTCTTGGGGCGAGCCAATGACGCACTGACGCCACTAGGGTTCAGTCCTGTACGTCCGGACAACCCGAAGCTGGACTTGGACCGAGTGCTAGTGGCCCTCAATGCTGCTGGCGGCAAGCTCGACGCGATGGGATATGTCATCACGGATCATCTGGAGACAGAGGGGAAGTCTCTGGCTACGAACGTGGCAGAATATGTGCTGTCATGCTACGTAAGCAGGGACCACCAATTATCCCTGGACCCGGTGCTTGAAGGTCCCATTGTCGAAGAAGAAGATGCCGCCAAGGCTAGTGTCCAAGAGGTTGCTAAGGAGGTCGCCTCATTCTTCCGCAGGACTTAGATCCTGCAGTAGCTAGGACTTCTTCCCTTTGCTTTTCACTATAATCCCAATTTTGTAATCCAATGCTTCAAATTAATGAAATCCATTTTGCCCATGAACTTCACTTTATTCATGAGCTTCACTTTATTTTTTTCTTCAATATCATGTGCTCTGTCTTGTTGGCACCCTAGTATATGTGTACAATTGGAATGTGAACATATACCAAAGGTTTTGACAGTATATTGATGACTTGAACACTTCGTACTTTTAGACTTTAGGTCCAAAGTCTTCATTTCTAAGGTGTCGATAGTAGGCCCCCTGGGATTGGCGGAGCTTGGTAGCTCCGACAGTACCCAATATCAACATATACAACGTTGATGATAGGAGCTTGGTGGCTCCTGAAGTCGCCACATGAATAGTTGAATTTAAGCCTACCAGTTGTTGTTGGAGCTTAGGATTTCTGTTTTTCCTGCACATTAAATACAAGGAAAAAGTAAAATTCGTCCTCTTGTCTATAAATCATTTGTGTCTTATTGTTCTTATTTCAATTTTACCCCAAAGTAATTCGATATGGCAGCGAGTATATTGATGTAACTCTTCCAGACCTATATGCTTTTTTAGTGCTCACCCTACTGAGGCCTGCCGGAGTGTAGGTAGAGTGGCGTACTTAGGGTGCAGGACCAGGCTAAGTCGATAGCACACTCCGGACCTATGTTGGCTTGGAGTTCAGGAAAGTAGACTATACAACATGTTAAGACCCAAAGAGATTAACAATATAGCTTGCAACACATATGAATGATTTGGGTAAAAACTAAAACAGAATTGCACAACTTCATTATAGACAAGAAGATTAAAAACGATAAATTGATAGATCGAGCCTTGTACAAAAATAAATGCACGTGGAGTCTGTTCTCACACAATGACGTCTTTCATTATAGGTCTGGTTTACATGGGATACAAGGACACACTTAGGGTGCGGGACCAAGCTATACATCTTGTACTAACCCAGGATAGGTAGTTACACTTTTTGTACAGTGACTGTATGAAGTGTACTTGAACTTTTCAGACCCTCAGGGGGGGGGGGCGTCCGGATGTTCTCCCAGAGGACCTACCCCTGTCTGTTAATCGACTCTATAAGATACATCATGTGAAATTACAGACTCACCTCCGTGATTCTAAGTATAAAACTTACGAAGGTGCTCAATGTTCCAAGGATTAGGAAGTGGAGTCCCATCCTCAGTTGCCAAGCGAACGCATCTGGGTCGGGATATTTTGATCACTCCGAATGGACCTTCCTGACTGGGGGAAAGTTTGTTCATTACTTCACGAGTTAGTATCTTCCGAAACACCAGATCGCCTTCCTTGAGTTGTCGATTGCGCACATGCCTTTGCCGATAGCACCAAAGCGCTTGGCGATAACGTGCATTCCGAACAGCTGATTGGCACCTTCCCTCGTCGATGAGGTCAAGGTCTTCATGCCGGAGTTGGTCCTGCGTGGCTTCGTCGAAGGTCCGGACCCAGAGGGACCCCAAGGTGATTTTCGGAGGAAGGACTGCTTCAGCTCCGTACACCAGGAAGAATGGAGTTTCCTCGGTTGATCGGTTTGGAGTTGTCCTGTTCGCCCATAATGTGGATGGAAGCTCCTCAATCCAGTTAGCTTTGTTCTTTTTCAAGCGCTCATATGTGCACGTCTTGAGTCCTTTTAAGATTTCTGCATTTGCTCTCTCGGCTTGGCCATTGCTTGCTGCATGAGCTACTGAGGCGTAGCTAAGTTGAATGTCGAGGTCTTCGCAATATTCTTGGAATACAGCACTTGTGAATTGAGTTCCGTTCTTAGTTATGACTTTGTTTGGAACTCCAAATCTGCATATAATGGACTTCAAGAACTTGATTGTTGATTGCTTGTTGATTGTTACAACTGGAATTGCTTCCGACCACTTGGTGAACTTGTCGATGGCGACATACAGGAACCTATAACCTCCGACAGCTTTTGGGAAAGGTGCCAAGATGTACATGCCCCACATAGCGAATGGCCATGTAGGAGGTATCATTTGTAGCAATTGAGCCGGTGTGTGAATTTGTTTTGTGTGGAACTGACATGCTTCACATTTTTTCACTAGCTCAACCACATCCTGAAGTGATGTAGGCCAATAAAAACCATGTCGAAAGGCTTTACCGACCAGCGTGCGAGAAAAAGCATGGTTCCCGCACTCGCCTCTATGGATTTCCGCAAGGAGCTCACAGCCTTCTTCCCTTGCAGTGCACCGCATTAGGATGCCATTGACACTGCGCCGGTAGAGATCCCCTTCTACCAACGTGTATCTTTTAGCCAATCTGACAATCCGGTCAGCGGATACACTGTCTTCAGGAAGGATATTGTCTTTCAAGTAGCTCCGGATCTCCGAGATCCATGCATCGAAGCTAACTTGAGCTTCTGAGTCTTGCATGTTGTGTTGCTCGGAGCTTCCGATAGCACCTACGACCCTTGGTGGACGCCATGGTAGCAGGGCCACCGGGACTGCCAGCTTCGTGGTGCTCGTCTCGCCACCTTCGCTCAGTTCGGCAGGCTGAGCTGTTGGTTTTGACAACCTCCGGACGAAGATTCCATCAAGAGCCGGAGCTTTGGTTGAGGCTTTCGTTGAGAGCTCGTCGGCTTCAGCGTTATGAAGGCGCTGAATATGGTAGAGATCCAGAACTTCGATATCCTTCTGAAGCCTCTGGACTTCAAGGAGGAAAGCAGCTAATTGAGAATTGTTTTAGGAACATTCACCTTTGACATGTTTGATAATGAGTTGTGAATCTCCCTTAACCAACAGCTGTTTTACACCATAAGATAGTGCCACCTTGAGTCCGTAGATGAGAGCTTCATACTCTGCCATGTTGTTGTTTGCCTTGAAATCAAGGTGTTCCATGTACTTGACCTTCTCCCCAGATGGAGCGAAGAGAAGGATTCCAGCTCCGCCCCCTGCTTGTGGGGATCGAAGTCCACACTTTCCAGGAATCGCATTGGATGGTGTCGTGCGATGCGGCACCCAACAGCACACATGTAAAGGAACACGTATTACATAAATCATTTGCTGAAATTTACAAAGATGTTCAGTTTACAAATAATTTATATAAAAATAAACTAGAACGGAAGATAAGATTACAACTCTCGTACTCAAGTCTAATAAACAAAAGAGAAGTCGTCCAACCCACGGATGCTCCTCACTAGCCACGAAAACCAAACAGCAGCGGCATAGTTCCCACATGAGTATATCACTCGGGGAGTCCCGAGTCTCATCGGACAACCATAAGCATAAGCATAGAGTTTAGTACCTGCAAAACAACATATATAGCAACCGTGAGCACGAAGGCTCAGCAAGACTTAACCGTCTCACCTAAACATGAAACTCTTCATGAGGGTAAAGACATAAACATAGGATGGCTGATTTGCATAACGGACTCGCCTAAATGTGGGTCCTTATTTTCAAATTATAGCAGCAGCTTAAGCCTTGTGCGGGACAACATCGTAACTCCACAATCAAACAAGAAACGCTTCATCACCATGCTGCATGCCCAAGGTGGAAATTAAATTTAGTGAGCACTATACTAATACATACAACATAGCAATACCATGATAATATAATGTTCATAACAGAAGCAATAAATTCTCATCTCAAGTGCAAGTATTTAACTACATCACAACTCAGTGAATAAGTGGTACTCATAACCGCGAGGTACGGTGATTCGAATCAATGATACCCAGAAAACACGACACGTACGCCCGTACTGGAAGTCACATCGGTGCACTCCACGAACGTCGTACGCAACCACCTTTCTCAAGTTCTGCCCAAGTTGAATCGATTCAATCATCTAGGACAGTATCCCCACTCACGGTGCACCCTTCCGCTATGAAGATGTCGTGAGCGAGTTTCTGTCTAGTGTGCTACGGCCGAAAGCCTGCAGCAATCGAAAAAGTCTCAACAAAAGCTTCCCAAGGTACATCAGTTTCCTGGACCCTATATATCCAGTGACTCCGATACAATATAAACTTGCTCAGCAGGGTGGCATATGGATCGGTCCTTATTCAACACAGGCAGGGCTACGCACCCAAGAACACGTCTTGCTGCATCCTACGCCCCTGCCCGGTCTCATTTTCAGATTACTAGTTCATTCTCTTTGAACCAATCCCGTGTGAAAAAGTCCTAGCCATGCGAGTAGATTCCAACTACTCAACTTCTACCGAATCCTATACAACATTTAGCATAGCATAGTCTACACGATGACTTGACAACTATCCAAATACTCCATGGGTTGAACTGGTCATGCAAGTGGATTTTCAATCACCTTAGCCCTAATGCACATAACTCACCCTAGACATAGGTGATACAAATCAAAATTTTGTAATAGCGCTTAAATACAAAACGGGGCTTGCCTGGTTGCGAGATAGTATCAAAGTTTATCTCCAGAGTTATGACTTCAAGTAGCTCCGGGATCCTCTTGAGCTCGGCAACTAATCGATATGCAAAGAATTATGCAAGTTAATCAATATCGGTATTATGTTATAGCTCAAATGAAAGACAGTTAAGTATATTAATTTAAGCCCAATGGTTCTGGAAATTTTACAGGGGAGACTAGGTACTATGGGGGAGATCAGAACCAAAAATAGGAGATGTTCAAGGAAGATTGTTGTCTATAAAACTCCAACAAATAAAATCCTTCTCTGAATTTTGATTGTAATTCTGGAGGTCTATCATTGCTACCAGTGGTTGTACAACATAGAGGGATTCTCACTTGTTCTACGAAAATTTGTTTCATAAATTTCTAAGCTTCCTATTGGGAGATATTGAATTTAGAAGTTTGGATAAATTTCTGAAATAGTTCTGATGTTTTTGGGCATTCTATGACCTGTTAGGAAAATCTACAGATTGAACTAGGTTATTGAAGTCCAATGATACTAAAATTTTTACAGGAATTCTGAAACTTACTAAAGAACATTTTGGCAAAATTTCATAGTTTTCTTTGAAGTGAATTATAAGATAAAAATCAAACATGATTTTGCTTTAAAGGGCTCTACAGGAAAATCTAGAGATTTTCATGACGATTGGGTTGCAGTTATGGTTAGTGTGGATAAAGAAAAAACCAAAAAAGTTGGTTTGACAAATTTTGAAGCTTTATACTGAGAGATATTCAATTTAGAAGTTTGCACAAGTTTCTGTACAATTTCTAAATGAATTTGGCTATTTTTATGTGCATAACGAATACACAGGTGATCAGACCATGTAAATGAAGTCTAATGACCATGAAATTTTTACTAGATTTCAAGGATATTCAAATGAAGGTTCTGTAAAAATTTGGTATTTTTCCAAAGATCAGAACTATAGGAATTAATTCTATAAGCATTTTTTTATTTGAATTATGGAGAAATTCATATGAACTTTCATACAAATCCAAGTGCACCACTGGAAATTACTCTTCACGCTGGTTCTAACAAAATTTATTTGGGAATTTGTGGACAAGTATCCTAGGACTTATAGATTTTCCAAGTTGGGGCAAAATCTGGAATAAATTTCAAATGGAAAATGTTTGAATAATCCAGGGGAGGGGCCCATGGGTTTAAAATGGACAAATCGCTGGGCGGCAACACGGAGGGTTACTGGGTTAACTGCATGGTCACAAAAGATCCCCAAGCCGCAGCTGATCCGGGCGCGCCTCTTCTTTGGCTGACAGCCGGGGCCCGCGGGGTTCGTCTTCTACCTCGCGACACCGTCGGTTCCGAAGGCACGCGGCAGCGCCCGACGGCGGTCCCTCGCCGCAGCCCTCTCCGGGACACGGCGGGACTCCAATCGCGCCGCCCCCACCTAAAATCAGACGAGGAACACGGTGGTGCAGTCCTCGATGGTGATAGGTGGCCGGAAATGGCAACGCGACGGCGGCGGCGGCGATTAGGGTTTCGGCCATGTCGGTCGAGCCCTCCGGTGGGTGAAACTGATTGGGAAGACCTCGGGAAGATTCATGGAAGCATGGGGAACAAGGATCTGACCATAAGAGGGAGAGCAAAGGCTTAGAAACTGGTGGCGACTACAAACCGAGGAGGGCAAAATCCGCGGTTGGGGAAAAATGGGATTCCGGTGTGAATACTAGATGAAACTCGATGACTCTTGTTCAAGGTGAGGTGCCTGGCCATATAGAACAATGTAGCACAAGTACACAAGGAATAATTAACTGTATAAAAGGAACTTCACACGCGAAGCAACTCTACTCATAACCAAAGTTCGTCGGGAGAAAAGCAAATACGGGGGCTAGGAGGCATGGCATGGGCTGAAACTTAACGAGCAGCTATAACATGAGTAGGCGGACCTTTTTCCTTCTAGGAACAAGGCGAGATGATGGCTGTATCGTCGGGTTGACGATGAGCAGAGGCGCGGCAAAACAGGGGAGATTTCCGGCGGCCTCGGTTTCGAAGTTAACAGCTTCGGAGATGGCCTAGCTGTGCAAGAAATGGATCACAAGGCTGCGCAAGAGGTTGGGGAGTGAGGAGAGGCAAAGAGAAGTGCTTAACACGGAGTACCTTTGCTGCAAATCGGCTGGATAGAGAAGGAATTGGGAGAGAAGTGAAAATGGTGCTGGAGACTTCAAGGTGAAGAAAGATCAAGCCAGGGGCATGGAGGGGGGATAAGTAGGAGGCCAGGGCGAGCTGGGGGCAGCTGGAGTCGGCCACAACAGTGCAAGCAGCTGCCTGGACTTTGCATCGAATGTGGTGTCACTTGGAGAGCCAAAACAGCATTTTGCTTTGGATGACAAGTGGGTCCCACCTCATCCTCATCCTTGCCCCATCAATTCTGCCACCTAATTGATTCCAAAATTTGCTATATATTTGTGGCATTGCTGTATGAATCATATAGAATTTGATTTTGAATTCCCATAGTTGATTTGACAAAGTTTCATTTAAATTCAAATATAAATTTGAATTTGAGTTGAATTCAATGAAGCTATTGAATTAAATAGCAAACTTGCTTCAAAAATTATGAAACTTTGCAGGGATTCTATTTGAAATATTTGGAATCCATTGGTCAACTCAAATCTTCATGTTAACTTTACTTAAACAGTAGCTAAGTTTATTTTTTTGAATTTCCTCATTTGGAGTTTGAATTAATTTGTTTTTCTCAATTCCTTTTTAATGCCTTTTGTCATTCAAAATTTTTTGTCCTAACTGAAATTTGAATTTTTGGAAATTTGGGCTTTTACATTCCTCCCCCCTTAAAAGAATCTCGTCCCGAGTTTATAATGAAGAGACGAAAGTAGGAGAGAAATTACCGGATGTGAGACGATAAGAAATCCGGATAGTTGGAGCGGAGATATTCTTCAAATTCTCAAGTCACTTCTTCAGCAGTATGGTTGATCCATAACACTTTATAGAACCACAGCGTGCGGTTCTGCATTGTTCGAGTCTTCTCATCGAGAATCTGAACCGGATGTTCGGAGTACGTCAAATCCGGTTGCAGTTTGCCGATTTCGTCGGTGTGGACTGCAGCTGTGAACTTGAGACATTTCTGTTGCTGAGATACGTGGAAAATGTCGTGTATACCAGCGAGAGATGCCAGTAATTCCAATCGATAAGCCACAGGTCCACACTTCTCCGTAATAGCAAATGGGCCAATAAATCGGGGAGCTAGCTTTTATTTTACTCCGAACCGGTGAATTCCTTTCATTGGAGACACGCGGAGGTACACGTGATCCCCGACATCAAAGTGCAGCGGTCGACGCTGCTGGTCTGCATAAGCCTTCTGTCGAGATTGAGCCGCTCTTAGATTTGCTTGAATGATCCTAACTTGTTCCTCGGCTTCATTGACTAGATCAATCCCGAATGTCACTCTTTCGCCGGACTCGCACCAATTCAGTGGGGTGCGACATTTTCAGCCATAGAGATCTTCATATGGTGCCATCTTTATACTCGCTTGATAACCGTTGTTGTACGAGAATTCCGCCAACGGCAAATGATCATACCAATTTTTACCGTGGTGGATGGCACATGGACGCAACATGTCTTCAAGGACCTGGTCCACCCTCTCAGTTTGTCCATCGGTCTGGGGTGATATGTGGAGCTTCTAGTACCCAACAAGGAGTGCAATTGCTCCCAGAAACGAGCAACGGACAGCGAGCCTCGATCTGAAATAATCGTGCGAGGAATGCTGTGTAGGCACACGATTCTTGATATGTACAACTCCGCATATTTCTTTGCATTGAATTCGACATTTACCAGAATGAAGTGTGCTGATTTGGTTAGTCGGTCGACTATCACCCAAATCGAATCATGCTTCTGGAATGTGAGTGGCAATCCGACTATGAAATCCATACTCACATCCTCCCATTTCCATGCCAGAATATTTAGCTGTTGCAGCTTTCCCGCTTTCTTCATATGGTCGGCCTTCACTCGCCGACACGTATCACACTCGGATACGTACTTCGCTATTTCCCACTTCATCCGTGTCCACCAAAACTTGGTCTTTAAATATTGATACATTTTATTGCTGCTCAGATGAATAGAAAATTTTGACATGTGAGCTTCATCCAATATTTTCTTCCGGAGCTTAACATTTCGGGGTACAACTATACGTTCCTTGAACCATAATGTACCGTGATCATCTTTCCGGAAACATTCTACTTCCCCGCTGTCCACTCTTTCTCGTATGTGTGACATGCTCTTGTGCTTCTTCTGGGCTTTAATAATTTCCTCTCGTATGGTGGGAATGAGAGCAAGATTATTGAGAGCCCCATATGGAATCACATACAGACTTGGTTCCTCATCTTCCATTACAGCCATGGTGATATTGTGGACATGGGCTTTCCGACTGAGCGCGTCGGTAACCACATTCGCTTTACCGGGGTGGTAGTGAATTTCAATTTCGTAATCTTTGATCAACTCTAACCACCTTCGTTGTCTCATATTCAGCTCCTTCTGCGTGAAAATATATTTCAAACTCTTGTGGTCGGTGTAGAGGTGTACAAGATTTCCAAACAAGTAATGCCTCCACATTTTTAATGCCAATACCACGGCAGCGAGCTCAAGGTCGTGAGTCGGATAGTGCTGCTCATGGTTTCGGAGTTGGCGAGATCCATATGCGACCACACGTCCTTCTTGCATAAGAACACAGCCAAGTCCGATGCCAGATGCATCACAATAAACGTTGAATGGTCTTGTCGTGTCCGGCTGAGCAAGAACCGGGGCTGTTGTAAGGTGATGTACTAATGGGGAAAACTGGAGATAAAGGAGCCAGGAAGCATGAAAGTGTCTGGAACTTCACAAGAAGCATCTAGGTACCTTTGCGCACCTTATTGCTTCAAAGAGGAAGATGGAATCGGCTTGGAGTGGTCTGTCCTCGTGGAACAGGAAGCTTCCCTTCGCGACCTCACCTGCGAGCGTCGAGGAACTTTGGAATACCACACACATAAGCAGTGAATCAAAAAAACGATTGGACAGGAAGGAAGAGCAACCTTTTGCTGTTGGAAGCACTGTGATTCTTTGCCTCGTTTGGCCGGCGCGTCGAGAATGGCGGCGGCGGTGCGGTACAGTGGCAGAAGAATGAAAACAGAGGCGAGCGCTTGGGATGGTGTCCACTGCGACCGGGGGAGAGTATTTATAGGCCGGGGAGGAGTAGGGGGGGCGCCATGAAGCAGGCAGGCGAGCAGCTCCGTGTGGCTTTGCATGTGGTGCGGTGTCGAGCGGAGGAACGCCGGAAAAACGGCGTGCAGAGCTGCTTCGAGTGAGTCCCACTGACTTGTGGGTCCCACGACCCTTATCCCTGTCCCTCCTCTGCAGACTTCAATTCTCCTACCAAATGGTGTCCAAAAATTCTAGATTTTTGTGGGGAGGCTCAAATAAATATCTAGAATTCGATTCTGCAATTGGATTTTGAATTGTAGCAAGTTTCAATTGGATTTTAAATTAAAATTTGAATTTGGATGGAATTCAATGGTGCCACTTTTTTAAATAGCAATTGAGTTCCAAAAATTGTGAAACTATGGGAATAAGTCAAGCAACATATGCTGAACAAGATTGTGTGTTCAAATCTTGATGTTCAATTTAGTTGAACAGAATTCATAATTTGAATTTAAAACATGGTTTGAATTTGCTAAGCGTCTCAATTAGAATAGCAAATGAAGTTCAAAATTTGAACGCTTCTTCACAAGTCAAACTCCAAATATATTTGGCTCCCTTTTTCAGCAGCTCCATCATCGGCTTAGCGATTTTTGAAAGCTCGGGATGAACCTCCAATAATATCCCGCTAAACCGAGGAAACTTCGGACTGCATGTACGGACTTAGGAGATTGCCATTTCAGCACTTGAATAATTTTACTTGGATCCACAGCAATGCCCTCAGCTGAAATAATGTGCCCCAAGAATGGCACTTAGCTGATCCAAAATTCACACTTGCTGAATTTTGCGTATAACTTGTGATCCCTCAACCATTGTAACACAATGTGCAAATGTTCAGCATGCTCTTCCTCTGACTTGGAATAAACCCATATGTCGTCAATGAAGACCACGACGAATTTGTCCAACTCCGGCATGAATACCGAATTCATGAGATACATAAAGTGAGCCGGAGCGTTGGTGAGACCAAAAGATATGACAAGATACTCGTATAATCCATATCTCGTTGAGAATGTTGTCTTCGGTATATCCACCGGTCAGATTTTGATTTGATGATATCCGGACCAAAGATCCATCTTTGAGAACACCCTCGCACCAACAAGTTGATCGAATAAAATGTCGATGCGGGGCAACGGGTACTTGTTCTTTATAGTCATGGCATTGAGCGGTCGATAATCCACGCATAACCGCAACGTCTCATCCTTCTTCTTGACAAACAGTGCCGAGCAGCCCCAAGGTGACGAGCTTGGGTGAATAAAACCCTTGTCCAAAAGGTCTTTCAAATGCTCCTTTAATTCAGCTAGCTCATTAGGCGCCATTCGATACGGTCTTTGAGAGATCGGTGTGGTTCCCAGTACAAGTTCAATCTTGAACTCAACGTCCCATTCGGGCGGCATGCCCGATAAGTCATCAGGAAACACGTCGGGATATTCACGGACCACCAGAATATCTTCAAGTTTAGTTGCTTCCATGTTATATGCAGCTGCACTGTCCGGCTCCATGCTGTCCAAAACCAGTTCGTGCTGTCCGTGTATCGGAGAGTCAATTTGGACAGTTCGGGTACCGATATTAAGAACGGCACCGTGATGGTTCAACCATGACATCCCCAATACTACATCGATCTTCTGTCCATCCAATATAATCAGCGATGTTGGATATATTTTGCCCCCCAAACATAAAGCTGCTCGGGGAACAATCTGACTAGCCGAGATACTTCCACCCGGTGAGCTTATAAGATAACTTTTCTTGGGAGTACTGGTGGACAATTGGTGCTGATCCACACATAATTTACTGATAAAATTATGGGTAGCACCGGAATCAAAGAGTATGAGGACGGGTATGTCTTTGATAGCAAATATGCCCGCTAACACCGGTGCTCCCTTCAGAACACTGTCGATTGCTATGTGTTGAACACTTCCAGTTTGCCATGCTGTCTTCTCTGGTTGAATACAGGACTGAATACACTGTTGTACTGGTACTTGCCTGCTGCTCAAGATCTTCTCTGGGCAATCTTTGGTATAGTGCCCAATACGGTCATATATGGAACACCTATACTGATTCAACGTCCCACTGACTTGAGGCCTGAATTGTCCTGCATCTCGCTGGGAGATAAGTGCCCCTGGAAAAATTTGAGACGGTTCTTGCTGTTGATGTACTAATGGTTGGAAATCTGACACTTCAAACGTCCGACTCCAATTTGAACTCGGTTGTGCAGCCGATTGCCATATCTGATCGGACGGTGATCGGTACACCATACGATATTTCTGAGGAACATTATGTGTGCTGTCATGCACAGCAAGTCTCTTCTTTGACTCCTCCGCGATCCGCTCACGTGTGTCATCCTCTTCCGTAATTGTGGCATTAAGCACAGCGTTGAACGAGCTGTGATTGAACAACGCAAGCTTGTCTTTCAACATGAGGCTTAGACCCCGATAGAGGTACTCTCGCTTCTGATCCTCCATACTCACATACTCCGACGCATATTGCACTAGATTAACAAACACTTTGGAGTATTCTTGAGCACTCCTTTCTCCTTGCTTCAAATCAAGAAATTCCTGAAGCTTCCTTCTCACAATGGCAGGAGGAACATGATAGGGATGGAATGCCTTCCGGAACTCTGTCCAAGTGACTTGCTGTCCGACGGCCAAGGAGGTGATGTGGTTCGCCCACCAAGCACCAGTGATGCCATGTAGTTGTTGTGCCGCATATAAAACCTTCATATGATCACTGCACTGTAGCAGTCCGAACTTAGCTTCAATGGTGCGGAGCCAATGGACTGCATCTAGAGGTTCACCATCACCACTGAACACGGGGGGTGCCGTCGCCAAGAATTCTTGATAGGTTGCTTGCTGAGGTTGACGATTGCCTTCGGCTTGACGTCCCCCTTGATTGGACGTAATCTGCACGAGGGTTCGCAGCAGTTCGGTCCGCTCATTGCGCGAATCCAGCATGGCTGCGATATCATCCGGCAATGCAAGCGGAGATGGAGGTGGCTGTTGTGCCGGTTGTTCCGGCTCTCGGGAGTCATCTTCTCCCTGACTTGAACCAAGGACCCCGTATGTTGCACGAGTGCGCACCATTCTGCAGTTACAGTCATTAATGCAACATGAGACGTGATATTGCAAGATTACACTAGGATGAAAACAATAGTGTGTGTATTGATAACCAAATTTGCATAACGGTCATATATTGATAAAGTACAAACTTTATACACAATACATCATCCCTGGACAAATGTCACAATAGCGAGTTCCAAAATAATGAACTTCGTGGATCGAAGTTCATTTCGACTATTGTTCGTCGCGATGGGACGTTATGCGCGTTATCGTGCAAACACACACTTTTATTTTCAATATGACACAAACATGGCCATAAAAGAAAAGAGGTTCGAGTGAGTCAAACTATCAATTCTACTGGTAAATAGTTGAGTATCGACAACTGGTCCGTTACGAGACTTCTCGAAGTGAATTCGAGGACAAGATTCATAACAAGACCAAAATGTCAAACCAATAAAGTTTCTGTTGAAACCTGACCAGTTTGTACTCAAACACAAATTTAACCCAGTAAATGGCAGAATCAAATCTTAAGGTGAACTACAAAGTTGAAGTACACTTCAAGACCTTTCCAACAAATATTGGTTTGCCTTCAGATAGATTCTGGTTGAGAATATATGGTATTGTAAACCTGACAGTTTTTCTGGAAAATTTTGACAGCATCTCCTTTGTTTATGCTGAATTTGGGCCACAATTTCCAGATATAAAACAGCAGAACTTACAAAAGCCACAAACTACAAATTTGTAATAAATATTACAAGGATTCCAGAAATGTCTTTCACAACCCGGTTCGAAATTTCTGGAGTGAGATATGGTGAAAACAATCAGGAGTCCAGAGAGGATTTCCAGTTTCTGTCTAGTTTGGCAGATTTTGGAACTTTGAGATTTTGAACAGGTTAGAAGGAAATTCAGTTCTGGAGTTGAACATAAAAGTTTTAAAGGACTTCCTAAACTTTACATCCATGTATTATAAACCTTCATTAGAGTTTTATACTGGGAAATATGGTTTCTCAAAATCAGGTCTTTTTCTAGGAGAAAAGAGAACACTCTGTTTTTGAATTGGTGACTTCAAAACCTACTCCAAATTTGAAAACTTAGTTCAAACTCAGAGCTTGATAGACAATATAAGTAGTTTTTACATCTTCTCAGTTCCATTTTACAGAAAAGTGGTTAATGCATCAATGGAGTATATGTCGGTACTATGTGCCTCACAAAGTAAAAATTCTAAGCCGGTATTCCGGCACACGTCCCAATGGTGGCCTTAATGACGTTCACTCACAAATGATTTCTAAATGCAATACGATCACGTGGTCAGTGTACCTGTCACTACACACAAACTATTGATCAATCATATGGTGTCGTACGACACGGCCTGCACAGTGAACAGTTCATAATAATATATATGAAAGTAAATACATTCGTCCCGTATCATTCCATACGGGCCGCCCCGAGTTAAGCCACGTCTCGAGGTACATGACCGGGTTTTCTACCACCTGACGAGGTCCTACGTCTTTGCATAGTGCTGCACCAGTAGGAGGCGCATCGGGTTATGTCCCACCCGATGGGGGCTCCCACTAACTTTGAAGCACACTGAGATACCGCGTGTCATATGTTCTCAGAAACATGGAAAGTTTCAGAGACTCATATTGACTCTTCCATGCAAAGCCACGGAAATATTTCCATGCTACCTCTCGCATGGTGAGCTCACCACAATTTATCCGCTTGCGGTGGCGTACCTTACCTCTTACCTGACACCGGAGCGTCGTTACAGAATATAATAACACACAAGTTAGTTTTGCCACCTTAATAACTTAAGCTAATATAGTCCTTATGTGGGCCTAGTATTGTATCCTCACCGTATCCTATGTTTTTCTTGTAATATGATCCCTTATAAGCGTGCTATTCCCAATGCAGCTCTGATACCACGTCTGTGAGGACCAGAGTCCACACTTTCTAGGAATCGCATTGGGTGGTGCCGTGCGATGCGGCACCCAACAACACACATGTAAAGGAACAGATATTACATAACTAATTTGCTGAAAATTACAAAGATGTTCAGTTTACAAATAGTTTATATAAAAATAAACTACATCGGAAGTTAAGATTACAACTCTCGTACTCAAGTCTAATAAGCAAAAGAGAAGCCGTCCAACCCACGGATGCTCCTCACTAGCCACGAAAACCAAATAGTAATGGCATAGTTCCCACAAGAGTATATCACTCGGGGAGTCCCGAGTCTCATCGAACAACCATAAACATAAGCATAGAGGTTAGTACCTGCAAAACAACTTATATAGCAACCGTGAGCGTGAAGGCTCAGCAAGACTTAACCGTCTCACCTAAACATGAAACTCTACATGAGGGTAAAGACATAAACATAATGGCTGATTTACATAAAGGACCCGCCTAAATGTGGGCCCTTATTTTCAGATTATAGCAGCAGCTTAAACCTTGTGCGGGGCAACATCGTAACTCCGCAATCAAACAAGAAACGCTTCATCACGATGATGCATGCCCAAGGTGGAAATTAAATTTAGTGAGCACTATACTAATACATACAGCATAGCAATACAATGATAATATAATGTTCATAACAGCAGCAATAAATTCTCATCTCAAGTGCAAGTATTTAACTACGCCACAACTCAATGAACAAGTGGTACTCATAACCGTGAGGGACGGTGATTCGAATCAATGATACCCGGAAAACACGACACGTACGCCCGTACTGGAAGTCACATCGGTGCACTCCACGGACGTTGTACGCAGCCACCTTTCTCAAGTTCCGCCCAAGTTGAATCGATTCAATCGTCTAGGACAGTATCCCCACTCACGGGGCACCCTTCCGCTGTGAAGATGTCGTGAGCGAGTTTCCGTCTAGTGTGCTGCGGCCGAAAGCCTGCGACGATCGAAAAAGTCTCAACAAAAGCTTCCCAAGGCACATCGGTTTCCTAAACCCCATATATCCAGTATGACTTCGGTACAATTCAAACTTGCTCAGCAGGGCGGCATACGGATCGGTCCTTAACCAACACAAGCAGGACTACGCACCCAATACCACGTCTTGCTGCATCCTACACCCCTGCCCGGTCTCATTTTCAGATTACTACTTCATTCTTTTTGAACCAATCCCGTGTGAAAAATTCCTAGCCATGCAAGTAGATTCCAACTACTCGACTTCTACTGAATCCTATACAACATTTAGCATAGCATAGTCTACATGATGACTTGACAACTATCCAAATACTCCATGGGTTGATCTGGTCATGCGAGTGGATGTTCAATCACCTTAGCCCTAATGCACATAACTCACCCTAGACATAGGTGATACAAATCAAAATTTTGTAATAGCGCTTAAATGCAAACCGGGGCTTGCCTGGTTGCGAGACAGTATCAAAGTTAATCTCCATAGGTATGACTTGAAGTAGCTTCGAGATCCTCTTGAGCTCGACAACTAATCGATATGCAAAGAATTATGCAAGTTAATCAATATCGGTATTATGTTATAGCTCAAAGGAAAGACATATAAGTATATTAATTTAAGCCCAATGGTTCTGGAAATTTTACAGTGGAGACTAGGCACTATGGGGTAGATCAACCAAAAATAGGAGATGTTCAAGGAAGCTTGTTGTCTATAAAACTCCAACAAGTAAAAGCCTTCCCTGAATTTTGGATGTAATTATGGAGGTCTATCATGGCTACCAGTGGTTGTACCATACAGAGGGGTTCTCACTTGTTCTAGGAAAATTTGTTTCATAAATTTCTAAGCTTCCTATTGGGAGATATTGAATTTAGAAGTTTGGATAAATTTCTGAAATAGTTCTGATGTTTTTGGGCATTCCATGACCTGTTAGGAAAATCTCCAGATCGAACTAGGTTATTAAAGTCCAATGATACTGAAATTTTTACAGTAATTCATAAACTTACTAAAGAAAATTTTGGAAAAATTTCATAGTTTTCTATGAAGTGAACTATCAGATAAAAATCAAACATGATTTTGCTTTAAAGGGCTCTACAGGAAAATCTAGGGATTTTCTCTACAGGAAAATCTAGGGATTTTCATAAAGATTGAGTTGTAGTTATGGTTAGTGTGGATAAAGACAAAAACCAAAAAAGTTGGTTTGACCAATTTTGAAGCTATATACTGAGAGATATTCAATTTAGAATTTTGCACAAGTTTCTGTACAATTTCTAAATGAATTTGGCTGTGTTTATGTGCATAAAGAATACACAGGTGATCAGACCATGTAAATGAAGTCTAATGACCCTGAAATTTTCACTGGAGTTCAAGGATATTCAAATGAAGGCTCTGGAAAAATTTGGTAGTTTTCCAAAGAGCAGAACTATAGGAAATGATTCTATAAGCATTTTGCTTGTTTGAATTATGGAGAAATTCATGTGGACTTCATACAAATCCAAGTACACCACTGGAAAGTACTCTTCATGCTGGTTCTAACAAAATTTATTTGGGAATTTGTGGACAAGTATCCTAGGAGTTATAGATTTTCCAAGTTGGGGAAAAATCTGGAATAAATTTCAAATGGAAAATGTTTGAATAATCCAGGGGGCCCACATCTTTAAAATGGACCAATCGCTGGGCGGCAACACGGAGGGTTACTGGGTTAACCGCGTGGTAACAAACAATCCCCAAGCCGCAGCTGATCTGGACGCGCCGCTTCTTTGGCTGACAGTCGGGGCCCGCGGGGTTCGTCTTCTACCTCGTGACACCGTCGGTTCTGACGGCGCCCGATGGCGGCCCCTCGCCGCAGCCCTCTCCATGGAACGGCGGCACTCTAATCTTGCCGCCCCCACCTAAAATCAGACGAGGAACACAGTGGTGCAGTCCTCGACGGTGATAGGTGGCCGGAAATGGCAACGCGACGGCGGCGGCGGCGATTAGGGTTTTGGCCATGTCCACCGAGCCCTCCAATGGGTGAAACTGATCGGGAAGACCTCGAGAAGATTCATGGAAGCATGGGGTACAAGAATCTGGCCATAAGAGGGAGAGCAAAGGCTTGGAAACCGGTGGCGACTATGGATCGAGGAGGGAAAAATCCGTGTTTGGGGAAAAATGGGATTCTGGTGTGAATACCCGATGAAACTCGATGACTCTTGTTCGAGGTGATGCGCCTGGCCATATAGAACAACATAGCACAAGTGCACAAGGAATAATTAACTGTATAAAAGGAATTTCACACACGAAGCAACTCTACTCATAACCGGAGTTCGTCGGGAGAAAAGAAAATACGGGGGCTAGGAGGCATGGCATGGGCTGAAACTTTATGAGCAGCTAGAACATGAGTCAGAGAACCTTTTTCCTTCTAGGACCGAGGCGAGATGATGGCTGTAACATTGGGTCGACGATGAGCAGAGGCGCGGCAAAACAGGGGAGATTTCCGGCGGCCTCGGTTTTGAAGTTAACAGCTTCGTGGATGGCCTAGCTGGGCAAGAAATGGATCACAAGATGTAGGATCAAATAGCACGTGAAAAGCTACCAGAGGGGGGTGAATGGTAGATTTAAAAATCTTACGCAGCGGAAACAATTAAACCCCAAACCCTTTCGGCAGAAAAACGATCTGTTAAAGAAATCGTGTGTGAGACTAATCTAAACGTGTTTCACCATGACAAAAGTGATATATATCAGAGAGAATCAAGTCACGAAGACAACACAAAAAGAATCACTCAAATCCGTCGATAAAAACTCAAGTTATGATTGAAAGATCAAACAATGGTCAATCTGCCCTACCCGAGAAAAAACAGTTCTGGAACGCTGCAAAGAAACTCGTGTAGATCATAGACCACAAATCCAATGACCGTGAAATTTTTACATATGATAGATAATCAAGTTGTGAAGACAACCCAAAAAGAATCACGTAAATTGGATCTGTAAAACTCGATTTATGGTAAAACCACCGATGAAAGGTAGTGCTGTCCAGAAACTCAACAAGTAAAACTTGTCTGGAACAAGTCGGACGAACAAGGCACAAGAGTTCCTTCAAACTACGAATTTTATTCAATAGAACACAAGAGGAACAGCCCCAAAGTCGTGCACCACGAGCTCTGGGCTCCCTTGCTTATATAACCAGCCCTTAGGCCAACCCAATATCAACTAGGACTCCAATCCTACTCAGATCATGAATCGTAACTTTGCATAACTACTCAAGATTCTTCTATACGCAGATAGAAGCAATATTAAGACTTCCAAACACCTTAGGAACGTATCCCACATTTCTAAACAACTCAAATTCGTGACCCACACAAAATCCTATCATAACCAACTCAAATATTTCCATATTTGAGTCAAACCCGACTCAGCCGCAGCCTGAGTCCATAACCTAGTCGGTTGGACCTTTCCGACCAATTCTTTACGTCCATATCTCATCATCACGCCTCGCAACCATGCAGCCACGTCCATGCACTCCTTGCACACGTGCAAACATCTTCCAATGACGTCCACGATACCTTCATATGCATTGTTCTTGATTCAATCATGCTGCGCAACCTCCTGATCAGCTCAACCACAATTCCTCCTGAATTTGGTTGTTGGAACCTCATCTCCTCCCTGAGACTAGTCCAATGGATCCCGTCATCAGCCATGTCTTGAACTCAAGCAACACCTGCACATGAATAAACAACCAATCCATACAAGCCCAAGTCCTCGACTTGACTCAAGTTAGTTCCGAACACAACACCTTACGTGAGCACCTCACATAAGCATGTTGCAAAACCACAGTAACACGATAATATCCATATCAACCAAAACGCACCAAAAACTTAGCAAATGAATACTAAGCAATCTTTCCAACAATGTAAAGCAAGTACAAAACTTTGCGAATGAAAAGCAGAAGTATTGCGGTCAAGTTCTGGACCATCCCACAACAAGCTGGAGCTTGACCCGGAGCTTACTAGTACAATGAAGCACATGTCGGAGCTTACCAAAACTAGTAGATCCTAGCACTAGAGCTTACCAAAAACTAGTCAAAACTAGTCAACCCAAAACTGGAGCTAGACAAAGTACGTCGGAGCTTAGCAAAAGCATGTCGGAGCTATCAAATATATGCCGGAGCTATCAAAAACTCACCGGAGCTTATCAAAGCTGGTCGGACCTTACCAAGAAGTCGCACCTAGCACCGAACGTAACCGGAGCTACCCAAAATAAGTCGGACCTATGGTCGGACCTTGCTATAGCTCAGAGCTAGAGTCGGACCTTGATAAAAAGGTGTTTTGGTGATATTTAAAACTTTTATCATCAAAGCCAAGTGTATTCACTACAAGCCAATGTATTCAGCACACATAGGTCTCACAATCTCCCTCTTGATGAATGCATTGGCAACACCATTTAAAATCCGAACATTGGCTTATTCACATAAAAGTTTTGAAGGCAATTTCTCCCCCTTTGTAAATCAAAAGTAAAATGAGAAGAAAAATTATCCCGTATTATCTCTCCCCCTTTATTATCTCTCCTTATGCACTTATTCTCTTTTTCTCTTCATGCTTATCTCTCCCCCATTGACAATGTATTCAGCAAGTCATGAGCATATAAACAAATTATCTCTCCCCATTTAGTTGTTATGAGCATATTATAACATATACATATAAACAAAGCTCATCCAAGTCATACTATCAAGTACCTTACCTTATCACATCAACAAAATACATAAAGTAGTGTAAGCCATGCTAGAGATCAAATGTAATTTTCAATTTAAGTAAGTCATGATCTCACAAACTTAACTATTTCATAACTTGAAAGCATGACACTAGTTGCTGCATTTTATTATTTTTCAAAACATAAATTTAGATCATCTGATATTTGCAAGAGATTATATGCGCATCTGCCTTATTCTAACCAACCAAGCCAAGCCTATGTCATTTGACAATCAGAAGCTTAAGGACATGGTTTTAGTCATACACAACTTCTTCCAAGTTCAAATCTAAGTGCAATGATAAGCCATCTCAAAAGAAGAAGTGCGATGCATGCATATTCTCTTGATCTTTTCTTAATTTATATTTGTTCATAAAAACTCAACATGTGAGTTGATTACTTGATTAATTCTTAATGATTAAAAGCATTTGTGAACATGTAACAAGTTCAAAACAGCAAGAAAGTTCGACCATGACCAGTTTTAGTGTAAGTAATTATTCCAATTACTAGACATGGCAAAAACTACAAAATGTATAACACGAGTAATGTAGTAAGAACTTTCAGCATGTAAAAGGAATCACAAAGTCATATATGTATGAAATAATATGATCGTATTATTTTAATTTCATATTCACACATAGACTTTCCAAGTTTGAAAACTCCCCCTCAATTTAAGCCATGAGGATGCATAACCCCTATTTCACTACGAATGTAACAAAAACGAGTGAAATCAAAAGGTTTTATAAAAATGTCAGCCAATTGTTGTTCGGTATCTACATGGTGAAGCACAATGTTTCCTTTTTCAACATTATCTCGGAGAAAGTGATACCTAATGTCAATGTGCTTAGTTCTAGAATGTTGCACGGGGTTTTTAGCAATGCAAATGGCACTAGTGTTATCACAAAACAGTGGAACACTATCTAGATCAACCCCATAGTCCTTAAGTGTTTGAACAATCCAAAGAATTTGTGAGCAAGCACTAGCAGCAGCTACATATTCAGATTCGGCTGTGGATTGTGCAACTGAATTTTGTTTTCTAGAGGACCAAGCAACAAGAGAATTACCAAGAAAATGACAAGCACTGGAAGTACTTTTCCTATCAATCCTACAACCCCCAAAATCAGCATCCGCAAAAGCTTTCAAAGTAACGGTTGAGGAAGAAGGAAGAAAAATGCCAAATTCTTGGGTTCCATGTAAGTACCTGAGAATCCTTATGACGGCTTGACGATGTGAAACACGTGGGGAAGCTTGAAACCGTGCACAAAGACATACGCTGAATTGTATGTCCGGTCTTGATGCCGTGAGGTACAAAAGTGATCCGATCATGCTTCTATATTCTTTTTGATTCACAGATTCACCATCTTCATCAAGTTAAAGTGTTGTTGCTGTTCCCATTGGTGTCCGAAGAGGCTTGCTTTTGTCCATGTTGAAGCGCCTCAGGAGGTCTTTGGTATACTTCGTTTGATGCACAAAGGTACCCTCCTTGGTTTGCTTGATTTGCAGCCCCTAAAAGTAAGTGAGTTCACCCATCATACTCATTTCAAATTCGGAACTCATCATTGCTAAAAACTTGGACACAAGATCATGAGAAGCACAACCAAAGATAATATCATCCACATACACATGAACGAATAATGAGTCATTGCCATGCTTAAGCACAAAAAGAGTTTTATCAACCTTGCCCATGGTAAACCCCTTTTCAAGTAAGAATGTTTTTAACCTATCATACCATGCTCTAGGGGCTTGTTTGAGACCGTATAAGGCTTTGGACAATTTGTAAACATGATTAGGAAAATCTGGATTTTCAAAACCCGGTGGTTGTTTGACATAAACCTCCTCATCTATGTAACCATTAAGAAAAGCACTTTTAACATCCATTTGATATATCTTAAAACCTTTAGATGCTGCAAAAGCTAACAAAATTCTTATGGCTTCTAATCTAGCGACAGGAGCAAAAGTTTCATCAAAATCTAGACCTTCAACTTGAGTGAAACCTTGAGCAACCAACCTAGCCTTATTCCTAACCACAACCCCATCCTCACTTTGTTTATTTTTATATACCCATTTAGTTCCAATTAAAGTGTGACCTAGAGGTGGAGGTACAAGTTTCCAAACATTATTTCTTTCAAAATTTTCTAACTCTTCTTGCATGGCAATAATCCAAGATTCATTAGTGAGTGTGTGTGATATATCTTTGCGTTCAAAAGAAGCAACAAAAGCAGAATGAGCATGAGAGTTTGGATCGCAAAACCTGGACCGTGTGACTCGTTCGTGCAAGCTTCCAATCATCTGTTGTGGGGGATGATCTTTGTAAAAACGTAGGGGAACAGATGTCTCACAGGCTTCTTCTTCATTAGGTTCATCGTAGATTGATGAGCTTGTGACTTGTGGACAATCAGGACCAGCATAGGTGATAGCCGGAGCTTGTTCAATGTCCAGAGCTAGACACGTGTCAACTTCGGAACTACCAGGCAGTATCATCGGCTCTTCTTCATCTTCGAAAATACTCTCCCCTTGAGGATACGGATCTGTTCCTGCAACACCGAATCTAGTACCTGGGCTAGCTTCATCAAAAGACACTTCACAAGTCTCCACAATTTTGTTGGTGTCAAGTAAAAGCACACGGTAGCCTCTAGTATGAGATGGATAACCAAGAAACATGCCATCAATGGATCTAGGTTCAAATTTATCAAGATTACCATGTTTCTTAACAAAGCATTTGCAACCAAAGACCCGAATGTGTGTAACACTAGGCCTATGTCCAAACCGAAGCTCATATGGTGTTTTACCTAGCTTAGCACGCAAGAAAACACGATTTGAGACATAACAAGTGGTTGCTAACGCATCAGCCCAAAATTTCCTAGGAGTTTGATATTCATCAAGCATAGTCCTAGCCATCTCAACTAAGGTTCTGTTCTTTCTTTCTACAACACCGTTTTGTTGAGGTACATATGGTGAAGAAAGTTGATGATCTATTCCATGTTCAGCACAAAAGTGATCAAAAGATTGATTTTTAAATTCAGTTCCGTTATCACTTCTAATTGATTTTAATGATCCTGGGTGATCAATTGATAATCTAAGAAATAAAGTTCTAAAGTAACTAAAAACTTCATTCTTAGATGCCATAAAGTAAACCCAAGAGTATCTAGAATAATCATCAACAATAACAAGAACATACCATTTACCTCCGAAGGATTGAATACGTGAAGGTCCTATGGTGTCAAGATGCAAAAGTTGACATGGTTCAGTTGTCATGATCATTGTGAGAGGAGTATGTGAACCTGCAACCATCTTAGCATGTATACAAGAAGAGCACACAATTTCTTTGTCCCCTTTAAGCTTAGGCAGCCCACGTATGCAATCAAGAGCACTAACACGCATTAGGTGATCAAAGCCTACGTGACCAAGTCTATGATGCCAAAAATATAAGTCCTTTGTATCATTAGCAACTAGACACCTATGCTTAGAGAAAGACATATCAAAATCAGCTTTAAGAACTCTTCCAAAACGAGACATGTTAAAAATAAGCTCACTATTTGAACCTACAACTTTGCAGCAGTTTTTATTGAAAATAATTTCCAGATTTTCATCTAGCAATTGTGAAACAGAAAGCAAGTTGTATTTCAAATTTTTGACAAGTGCCACATCCTTCAAAGTGTAGTGATCATTTACTCTAACCGAACCCTTAGCAATTATAGGAGTTGAAGAATTATTGGCAAAAGTAACATTCTCTACACGTGACACAAAAGAGAGGGAGGAGAACCAATCTTTGTTACCGGTCATGTGGCGTGAACAACCTGAATCCACAATCCAAATGTTCTCCTTCCTCAAACGTGTAACCTACATAAAAGCACAATACGTCGATGACTCAATACTGGGGTTAGTCAAAAGGCATTTGGGAATCCAGTACTGAGTCACGCGACGTGCAGCAGGAAAAACACGCGAAAGCTGAGACAAAACAGCAGGTTTATGAGTCAAAGTTTGAGATTTTTTATTCTTGACTACTGACCTATAAGGTGTTACTTGTGTAGCACAAAAATCAGTAGCTCCGGAGGTAAAAATAGAATGTCCAGAGGTAAACTTTGAATGTTTTTGACTCAAAACAGCAGGTTGTACATTTGGTTCAATGTGTGCAGCAAATTTTGCATGAAAGTTATGAGATCTAGCAACCATTCTTTCCCTTTTCTGATGTTTAGCTAGTCTATAACAAAAATCTATGACATGACCATCTCTACCACAGAAGGTACAATGAAATTTAACTTTGTGTTCATGTCTAGATGAGCAAGCAATATTTTTATTTGA
The DNA here is from genome assembly GCA_036927565.1 of Tuctoria greenei. NCBI lineage: Eukaryota > Viridiplantae > Streptophyta > Magnoliopsida > Poales > Poaceae > Tuctoria > Tuctoria greenei. Next base: position 221,522,069 of record JAYESD010000003.1, read on the forward strand.
AACCGAATGAGGCAACACTCCTGCAGATTTGAAAACCACTCCTTTTTGTTTAGGAACTGTTTGAATCAAACCACTTCCTAATGACTTTACAATTTTAGGTGGATGTGCCTTAGCATGAGCATGAGAATCAAAACCTAAACCAGTTTTATCATTGCAATACTTGGAAGAATTCAGCAGTAAGTTTAGGTTCTTATTCCCATTACAAAACCGATTTAATGTCCTATGCATGTCATCAAGTTTATTGGACAGATCAAGGCAATTTTCACATTAAGTTTTTCCTTTTAGTTTGCAATTGGAACAAAATTTAACTTCATGAGAACGTAGAGCATTGTTCAATATAGAAATTTCATTCATAGCATCCTGTAGTTTCTTATCAAGATCATCACAAGTAGAACAATGCAAATCAATTGTAGAACAGCTAGCATCTTTCAAGTTTTTATCATTAAGTGCAGCAAGCTCTCTGTTCTTTTCAATTTCTTCATCAAGTCTATCTAGAGTGCAAGAGTGTGCACTTCTTAATGTGGACAATTGTTCATAGATTAAGTCACATGAGGGACATGCCTCATCACTAGGAATCAAAGTTTTTAAATGGTTAATTTCAGATTCTAGTGATTCAATTTTAGCAGCATTATCCCTAAGCTTTTTGTCCTTTTTCTTGACAATAATAGTTGCACGAGAAATTGCATCACACATTTCATTGTAGGTAGAACATACCTCATCGTCTTCACTGTTGTGTTCTGCATCCTCCTGACTTGATCTTGATCTTGTTTTGCCCGCCATGAAGCATAAGTTGGCCAGATCGTCATCATCTTCATCACTTTCAAAGTCTACATCACTTGAACTAAGTTCTTGAAGTGCGGTGATGAAGTTTTTAATCATCTTGCGTCCTATGGTGCCCTTCTTTTTCTTCGTATAATTTTGTAGAGGAGTGCTTCATTCTTGTTTTCTTTTCATCCCGGGAAGTAGGACCTGAAAGGTTAGGGCAATCTGAATGAAAATGTCTTGTCTTACCACATTCGAAGCATCGTTGAGGTTCGGAGCTTCCTCTTCTTCTAGTTCTCACATTTTGCAATGCTTTTGAGAACCTCGTAGAGAGAAGTGCTAGCTCCTCCTCTGGAAACTCCTCAATTTGTTCAAGGGTTAGAGAGGACAACAAACCAAGTGTACTACAAGATGAAGATTGGCCAGAGCTAGGCATATCATGTTGAGAAACAAAAGCAATAGACATGTTGGGGTTCTTACGTGATATTATATCAATTTCATGAGCTTTAGCTTGGAATATAGCACATCTCAAGTAAGTGTACTCATGACAGTAGATTCACGAATAGATGTAACTTTCATCTCCCAAATTAACATGTCTAATGCACTTAACAATTGCCTAGCATTTTCAGCATCTAAAAAATTAACATTGACGCTTCGCAAGTTGCTGAGAATTTTATTAAAGCGAGCAAAGAGATCATCAATTGACTCACCGGGTTGCATCTCAAAGCGCATGTATTCTTTCTTGAACATGTCTTGCCTTACCTCCTTGATCGTGTTGGATCCTTCGTGGTAGTCACAAAGTACTTTCCACACATCATATGCAGATCGGAGGTGTGCAACACGGTCGAAGTCGCTTTGTGTTAATCCTTGTATGATCAAGTTCCGAGCCTTGTTGTTGTTGTCGACATCTCTCAGATTTGTAGCTGTAACTTGATCGTTTGATGGCACTTCATAAGGCTTGTATACCTTTTCCCATATTGCAAAGCCTTGTGCCTGGATGAAAGCCTCCATGTGTGCCTTCCAAACCTGAAAATCAATACCAGCAAACACACAAGGTTTGACGGAGTACTTCTCCATGATGATTAGTCAAAAACACGCGCAAATCACAAAGATTAGAGCACCGTGGCTCTGATACCAATTGTAGGATCGAAGAGCACGTGAAAAGCTACCAGAGGGGGGTGAATGGTAGATTTAAAAATCTTACGCAGCAGAAACAATTAAACCCCAAACCCTTTCGGCAGAAAAATGATATGTTAAAGAAACCGTGTGTGAGACTAATCTAAACGTGTTTCACCATGACAAAAGTGATATATATCAGAGAGAATCAAGTCACGAAGACAACACAAAAAGAATCACTCAAATCCGTCGATAAAAACTCAAGTTATGATCGAAAGATCAAACAATGGTCAATCTGCCCTACCCGAGAAAAAACAGTTCTGGAACGCTGCAAAGAAACTCGTGTAGATAATAGACCACAAATCCAATGACCGTGACATTTTGACATATGATAGATAATCAAGTTGTGAAGACAACCCAAAAAGAATAACGTCAATTGGATCTGTAAAACTCGAGTTATGATAAAACCACCGACGAAAGGTAGAGCTGTCCAGAAACTCAACGAGTAAAACTTGTCTGGAACAAGTCGGACAAACAAGGCACAAGAGTTCCTTCAAACTACGAATTTTATTCAATAGAACACAAGAGGAACATCCCCAAAGTCGTGCACCACGAGCTCTGGGCTCCCTTGCTTATATAACCAGCCCTTAGGCCAACCCAATATCAACTAGGACTCCAATCCTACTCAGATCATGAATCGTAACTTTCCATAACTACTCAAGATTCTTCTATACGCAGATAGAAGCATTCTTAAGACTTCCAAACACCTTAGGAACGTATCCCACATTCCTAAACAACTCAAATTCGTGACCCACACAAAATCCTATCATAACCAACTCAAATCTTTCCATATTTGAGTCAAACCCGACTCAGCCGCAGCCTGAATCCATAACCTAGTCGGCTGGACCTTTCCGACCAATTCTTTACGTCCACATCTCTTCATCACGCCTCGCAACCATGCAGCCACGTCCATGCACTCCTTGCACATGTGCAAACATCTTCCAATGACGTCCATGATACCTTCATATGCATTGTTCTTGATTCAATCATGTTGCGCAACCTCCTGATCAGCTCAACCACAATTCCTCCTGAATTTGGTTGTTGGAACCTCATCTCCTTCCTGAGACTAGTCCAATGGATCCCGTCACCAGCCATGTCTTGAACTCAAGCAACACCTGCACATGAATAAACAACCAATCCATACGAGCCCAAGTCCTCGACTTGACTCAAGTTAGTTTCGAACACAACACCTTACGTGAGCACCTCACATAAGCATGTTGCAAAACCAGAGTAACACGATATTATCCATATCAACCAAAACGCACCAAAAACTTAGCAAATGAATACTAAGCAATCTTTCCAACAATGTAAAGCAAGTACAAAACTTTGCGAATGAAAAGAAGAAGTATTGCAGTCAAGTTCCGGACCATCCCACATCAAGCCAGAGCTTGACCCGGAGCTTACTAGTACAATGAAGCACCTGCCGGAGCTTACCAAAACTAGTAGATCCTAGCATCGGAGCTTACCAAAAACTAGTCAAAACTAGTCAACCCAAAACCGGAGCTAGACAAAGTACGTTGGAGCTTAGCAAAAGCATGTCGGAGCTATCAAATATATGCCGGAGCTATCAAAGACATGTCAGAACTAAAGATAAAACTCACCGGAGCTTATCAAAGCTGGTCAGACCTTACCAAGAAGTCGGACCTAGCATCGAACGTAACCGGAGCTACCCAAAACAAGTCGGACCTATGGTCGGACCTTGCTATAGCTCGGAGCTAGAGTCGGACCTTGATAAAAAGGTGTTTTGATGATATTCAAAACTTTTATCATCAAAGCCAAGTGTATTCACTACAAGCCAATGTATTCAGCACACATAGGTCTCACACAAGACTACGCAAGAGGTTGGGGAGTGAGGAGAGTCAAAGAAAAGTGCTTAACACGGAGTACCTTTGCTGCAAATCAGCTGGACAGAGAAGGAATCGGGAGAGAAGTGAAAATGGTGCAGGAGACTTCAAGATGAAGAAAGATCAAGCCAGGGCATGGAGAGGGGATAAGTAGGAGGCCAGGGCGAGCTGGGGGCAGCTGGAGTCGGCCACAATAGTGCAAGCAGCTGCCTAGACTTTGCATGCAATGTTGTGTCACTTGGAGAGCCAAAACAACACTTTGCTTTGGATGACAAGTGGGTCCCACCTCATCCTCATCCTTGCCCCATCAATTCTGCCACCTATTCATTCCAATATTTGCTAGATATTTGTGGGATTGCTGTATGAATCATATAGAATTTGATTTTGAATTCCCATAGTTGATTTGACAAAGTTTCATTTAAATTCAAATATGAATTTGAATTTGAGTTGAATTCAATGAAGCTATTGAATTAAATAGCAAACTTGCTTCAAAAATTATGAAAATTTGCAGGGATGTTATTTGGAAAATTTGGAATCCATTGGTCAACTCAAATCTTCATGTTAACTTTATTTAAACAGTAGCTAAGTTTATTTTTTTGAATTTCCTCATTTGGAGTTTGAATTAATTTGTTTCTCTCAATTCCTTTTTAATGCTTTTTGTCATTCAAAATTTTTTGTCCTAACTAAACTTTGAATTTTTGGAAATTTTGGCTTTTACACTGCTTTTGCACGGAGCCGTCGAAGTAGAGGGTCCAGTGAGGCTCGGTGAATACCATAACTTTGAGTTCTAGTTTCTGCTCATTGTGGGCCCCAGGGTTTGATGGAGATGGGGTCCACTCCGCCATAAAGTTAGCCAAGGCTTGACTTTTGATTGCTTGTTTTTACACGAATTCTAGATCGAATTCGGCCAGTTCCGCTGCCCACTTTGCAATGTTCCCAGTAGAATTAGGGTTATGCAAAATAGCACGCAGTGGAAAAGAAGTTACCACTCATATTTTGTGGGCTTGGAAGTAGTGACGAAGCTTCCTTGAGGCAATAAGAACTGCATAAAGAAGTTTATCCACCTCAACGTATCTTGTCTTGGCGCCGTGGAGTACTTCACTGATGAAGTACATGAAGCGTTGGACGGTCCGGACCCTTTTAGAAGGACCCGGAGCTTCCTCTCCATTGACCCGGACCCTGCTGGAGGGTTCCGGACCTTCAGGTTGTGCTTCTTGGACCCGCCCGGAGGAGTCCAAAACTCCTTCTTGTTCAACCCGGACCTCGCTAGGAGGATCCAGATCATTTTGGTCAGCCATGTGAACCTCCTCAAATGAATGAGGTTGATCTCCTAGCATTTCGTTTTGAGGTTCTGTGTTTGGGAGCTGTGACCCAGTCATGTCTTCAGGTGATTCCGGACCCCCCCCCCCCCCGGAGGGGTCTGGACTCCTGGATTGGATGTGGCTCCGGTCTTTCCGCAACCAGGACCATACTGACAACTTCAGTGGTTGCCGAGATGTAAAGCAGTAAAGGCGCACTAGGATTAGGGGCTACCAATATTGGTAGTGTGGTGAGGAGCTGTTTGAGCTCTTGAAACGCCTTTTCTGCTTCTTCAGACCAATGAAATGGTCTGAACTTCCTCAAGGGTTTGAAGAAGGGTAGCGCCCATTCTGCCAGTCTTGAGATAAACTGGCTGAGCGCAGCTAGGCATCCAGTTAGCTTCTGGACATCTTTAATGCGGGATGGGGGCCACATATCTTCTATGGCCTTGATCTTCGTCGGATTTGCTTCAATTCCTTGGTGAGTCACCAAGAACCCCAGAAGCTTCCCGGAGCTAACCCCGAAGACACACTTGTCCGGGTTCAGCTTGGTGCGCGTGGTGCGCAGCTTGTCAAAGACGGCTTGTATGTTGTCAAGGAATGACTCCTTATTTTTTATCTTCACAACAATGTCATCAACATACACTTCCACCAAGTCTCTAATTAGCTCTCCAAATGTTTTGTACATAGCTCGCACAAATGTTGAAGCAACATTTTTAAGACCGAATGGCATGGCAGTATAACAATACAATCCATCTACTGTTATGAAGGCAGTATGCTCTTCATCTTCCTTAGACATTTGGATTTGATGATATCCAGAATACGCATCTAAGAAACACAATAGCTCACACCCGGAGGTGAAGTCCACTATCTGATCTATTCTAGGTAGTGGAAATGGATCCTTTGGACATGCCTTATTTAAGGTGGTGTAGTCGATACACATCCGAAGCTTCCCATCGGCCTTAGGTACAACAACTGGGTTTGCCAACCATATTGTATGGAAGACTTCCCGGAGGAATCCAGCTTCAAACAACTTCTTGATTTCCTATCGGATGAAGTTTTGTCGCTCGATTGATTGCTTCCGGAGCTTCTGGTGTACATGCCGTGCGTCTAGGTAAATCTTCAGATTGTGCTCAATCACCTCCCTAGGGATCCCAGGCATTTGTGACGGTTGCCAGGCAAACATGTCAACATTACCCCGGAGGAAAGTGATGAGTGCAAGTCCCTATTTGTTGTTCAGACCCCCCGATATACAGGTAATCTTAGCAGCACCGAAACAAATTTGGACGACCTTGACGGGAACGTCGGTGTCGCTGCTTGGTTGCACATGGGGTGCAGAGAGAATTCGGAGCTGGCTCCTTACCATATGCTTCCTCTTGCGCTCTGGTAAGCGCATAGAGTTCTTCTACAGCAGTAACTCCTGTGGTGCAATCTCCGCGGATCCAGAGAACACCCGTGGGTGTTGGCATCTTCAACACCAAGTAGCCATAATGAGCTGCGGCCATGAACTTGTATAAAGCTGGCCCACCAAGAATGGCATTGAACGATAGACTGATCTGCGCAACGTCGAAGACCAATTTCTCAGTTATGTAGTTCTCCCAGGTCCCAAAGGTTACTGGGAGTGTGATGGAACCGAGAGGAGTAATGGTTCCTGGACCTACTCCACAGAAAGGTCGAGATGGGCGAAGGTCCGAAGGTCGGAGCTGAAGCTTAATGAAAGCTTTGAAGCTTATGAGGTTTAGCCCAGAACCTCCGTCCACCATTACATGGTGGATTTGAATGTCGTTAATGCTGGGTGACACAATCAACGGGAGTTGGCCAACCTCGATCATGTTTCGAGGGCAGTCTGAAGCATCGAAAATGATGGGAGTATCCATCCACTTCCGATGTGGCTCCGCCTTAGCAGTGGGAGCTGCCACGGCCATGTGCCGCCACATTGTCTTGAGGATGCGGCAAGAGGTGATGTCCCAAGAACCACCATAGATGGTCTTCAGGGTCTTCCAAAGCTCGTTGTTAGAGATGTCGAAGTCATCGTCGATAGTGTTGTAAACGACTTTCAAGACATTTTTGGGGTCCTGGAAACCTAGCTCCTCTTCAGGCCGGAACTTCATCGACTTTTTGTTTTCCTTCCCTTTGACGGAAAGGAGCTTCTTCTCAGCACTTGTTATAGTGATCGGCAAGGTTCTGGACCTCCCGACACTCTTCCAAGTTGTGTCAGTTCGTCTTGTGAATCGGACACCATGCTTTGGAATTGCTGCCGTCTTCTGATGAAGGATGAGGCCGCTTCTCGGGACGTGGCCCTCGGCTTCCAGGGGCTGCGGTAGCAGCAGCGGCTGGTGCGCCGGCCGGCGGCTTCTTTTTGCCGTCGGGCTTCTTTTTCTTCTTGCCACTACTAGAGGTAGCGGCTTTAGTTTTGGAGGACTTCTGGCTGGCCTCCGGAGCCGGCTTAGAATGCATTTCATGGCCCTCCACATCTCTAGCACATTTGTCGGCTAGGCTGAAGAGTTCCCTGACGCTGGTAACTTCTTTAATAGCCAGCTTCTCCAACACTTCTTATCTCGAACACCCCGTCTGAATGCAACAATAACAGAGGAGATTGAGATTGAAGGGATAGTATTCCATACCTGAGATAACCACTGGATGAAGGATCGCAGTGATTCCCTCGATGTCTGCTTTACAACAAACAGATCCAATTCAGTGCCAGGCCTGGTGTAAGAACTCCCGAAGTTGGCAGTGAACTGCTGGCATAGTTCCGCCCAACTATTAATGGAGTCGGGTGGAAGACTCATGAACCAGGACCTTGCAGTCCAAGCTAAAGCCACCGGGAAGTAATTGGCCATCACAACCTCATCTCCTCCCGCTGCCAATATGGTAGTAGAGTAGATTTGAAGGAATTCGGCGGGGTTGACAGTCCCGTCGAATTATTCCGGCAAGTGAGGCCAGAACTTTTGTGGCCATCTGACCATGCGCAAATGCATTGTCAGGGCAAAACAGCCTCCTCCTACTCCCTGAGGAGCTGGGTTGTCTCGAGCCTCTCGTCTTTCACGAGCACGCTCGATATGGACACGGCCATCCTGCTACCGGTATCGGCGATCCAGTTCTGACTGCAGATCATGAGTCAGAATCCTGGTGATGGTATGGGTGTGTCGTGCCCCGGGAGGCAGCGAAGTCACCTGCTGGGAGGCAGCACATCTCCTTTGTTGTGAGACTTGTGGGCCAAGTCGGCCGGACAAGGTTCGTCCTTGTGATGGTGCTCATCCCGAAGGGGGGGGGGGGACCTTGATTGATGATGCCTGCAGCCGTAGCTGCGACAAGATGGTCAATATCAGCTCTCCACTGTTCCATAGCACCCTGGGGTGCACCTGGAGGCGGTGGGTGTTGTAGGAGAGTTCGCACAGCAATGACAGGGTTGGTGTTTGTCGATGCAGTGATTGACGCAGATGCCCATCTTGTTGACCAGCATTGTTTGTTGGAACAGATGGTGGCTGTGGTGTCATATCGCCTGCTGGAACAATGGCACTTGCTGTTTGTTGGACATTGAAGGGATTGCCTCCGGCAAGTTGTCCACATGGTTGCCATTGGAGGATACAGCAGCTGAATTTGCCATCTTGTGATCTCGGGACACCCCCTTCCTGGCGCGCCAAAATGTCGAAGTGTTTGAAATGACACTTCCCCCGTACTTGCTAAGGAGCAGCCCGCGGAGGTTCTTGTTATGGTTGGGGTACGCAGAGATCAAGATCAAGATGATGAAAGTAGAGATTTACGTGGTTCGGGCCGCCTGAGCATAACACCCTAATCCACGGGGTTTGTGTTGTATTGTATGAGTCTGCTCGCTAGTATGGTTGTTAGCTTGGATCAGCTCAGTTGAGATGAGATCAGATTCTCTTGGGTACGTCCGGCACAACCCTTTTATAGTTCTAAGGACTGACCGTTACAAAGCTTGCCTGGCCCGACATGTGGACCTAGCATATTTAATGGCCTAATACACTGTCTAAAGAGTATTAAGCATGATTAATAGTGTGATAATGTGTCTTAATGGTTTGTTACCCCTATTAACAGCGCTCTGATCGTGTGTCGTTAATATATCATTAACGACACGTAGTTGAATCTTGTAATTGCCGCTTTAATTACTCTTGATTGTTCGTGTTGAAGGAGATCTACCAGTGTATGTGTTGATGATGGTTTGAAGGCTCCACACGTGGAAGATCTGGAGCTTTCCCTTATAGGAGGTTAGGTCCGGGGCTACTGTACACGTGTTTGCACCGGAGCTCCACTCTGCTGGGGTTTGGTCCGGGGTCGTTGTACACGTGTCGGCACCGAAGCTCCTCTCTGATGGGAGCTTAGTTCCGGTTTTCCTTTACACGTATTGACCCAGGAGCTACCCATAAGAGGGAAGCGCGTCCGGTGCAATGTGACATGTGGGGCCTGAGGAGACCTTCAATTCTGACAGGTAGAACTTCCTTGTACTCTTCGCAGTACTAAGGGGTACCCGGTACGCAGGGTACCAACAGATAGATATTCCAGATGATGATGAAGAGAAGTCAAGAGCAAGCCATTCATCGAAATTCTCAAGCCGCAAATGTCATCACTTCATCATTGAGCAGAGATGAGTTCACCAAGGTGGATGAACTCGAGATTGCCAAGGAAATTTGGGATACCCTCAAAATAGCACATGAAGGTGATCGCCATGTACGTGAAGCCAAAATCGAGAAGATCGAGTGTGAATTGGGAAGATTCGCTATAGAAGAAGATGAAACACCCCAAGACATGTACAATTGATTGAAGTCCCTCATCAACAAATTCTGAGCTTACGGAAGCAAGAAGTGGACAGATCACGAAGTTGTGAAATTGATTCTAAGGGCATTCATGCCTCGTAACCTGACGTTGTGCTCTATGATTAGAGAAAGTCCAGGGTATTGCAAAATGACCCCAAACGAACTTCTTGGCAAGATCATCAACTTCAAAATGATGGATAAGGAGGCCAAGCATGTCAAGGAACTTGCCATTCTTACCTCGACAAAGAAGAAAGGGGTTGGTCTAAAAGCAACCTGCAAGCCGACATCAAAAGAAGCATGAGAAGCTCATGAAGAAGATGTTGGAGATGATGAAAGCAGTGATGTCGATGAAGAAGACATGATCTTGTTCATGAAGAAGTTCAAGAAAATGATGAGAAGAAGAAAGGGTGGTAGCTCAAATGAAGGAAGACATAGGGACAAACCAAAACCCAAGATGAGACATGCATGCTATAATTGTGGAGAGTATGATCACTTCATAGTTGACTGTCCACATGAAGACAACAAGAGGAAGAATAAAGACAACAAGCCTCAACAAAAGAAGATATTCAAGAAGAAGAAGCAATATGGCCAAGCGCACTTAGGGAAGGAGTGGGATTCCAATGATGAGTCCTCATCCGAAGAAAAAGAGGAGATGGCCACTATAGCCATCAAGAAACCTACCAAGAAGTCCACTCTTTTCCCAACCATGGGCGCATGGAAGGACACCGACCACACATGTCTAATGGCCAAGGAAGGTAAAAGAAAGGTAACACCTAAATCTTCCTCCTCGCATTCTTTTGCTAGTGATAGTGATAACTCTAGTGAGGAAGACAGCAGTGATAAAAATGAACACATGCTTAGGGGTTTAGATAAAAAGACTGCTGCTAAAATGAAATTTTTACTTGATAAGATTGTTGATAAGGAGAAGTTAGTCAATCATCAGGAAGATATGATTATCTCCCAAAGGAGGAATATATTGAGATTGAAAAGCTTCTTGAACTTGAAAAGGAGTGAAGTAAATCACTAGAACTTGAGTTAGCTTCAAGCAAGGAAGCTTGCTTGAAGTTAAAAGACTCAAACATCACTATTAAGGATGAACTTGCTAACTTAACCAAAGCTAACAAGATCCTTGAGGTACAAGTTGAGTCACTCAAGCAAAGTGGTTCTTCATCCTCTTCAAGCTCACCTTCCCAACAAATCCAATTTGAAACTGTTATTACTTGTACTTGTGCTAAAAGTGACACTAACTTGAAGGAAAAGCCAAACTTGACAAAGGACACACATCCTTCCCAAGTGGCATATTTGACAAGGAGAAGGTCAAGTATGCACACAGTGCATACTCGGTCACAAGACCTCCTAATGTCAAATATGGCATTGGGTATTCTTATGGTGAAAAGCAAAACACTAGAAGCCACAAGAATAACAAGGATCACATTGCCTTTGTCAAGGGAAACTCTTCTCAAGTTAGAAAACTTAATAATGTTGATAAATTTAACATTGTGAACACATATGAACAAAAAATCATGTTTAGAACTTTTGATGTTTCATATGTACTTATGAAAAGTAATCTTGGAAGATTTTATGCTAAATATGTTGGGCCACGCCATGGGAACAAAAATTCTCATGTGTGGGTGCCCAAATCACTTGTGACTAACCTCAAAGGACCCGAGCAAGCTTGGGTACCTAAGACCAAGGCATAATTTCCTTTTTACAGGCTTATTCATCCGGTGGAGCTAAATGGGTGCTAGATAGTGGATGCACCAATCACATGACCGGAGAAAGAAAGATTTTCATTGAGTATGAATCAAATGAAGACTCAAGCGAAGCCATCTATTTTGGTGATAACAGTCAAGGAAGGGTGCTAGATATCGGTAAAATTGTAATTTCATCACAGCATACACTTTCTCATGTTTTACATGTTGACTCCTTAGATTATAACCTCTTGTCCATATCTTAATTATGTGACAAAAGTTATAATTGTTTATTCACTAATGAGGGTGTGACCGTCTCTAGAAGGAGCGATAACTCTATTGCATTCAAGGGTGTGTTAAAGGAAAAACTTTATATAGTTGACTTCAACAAAGATAAGCCGAACTTGACACATGCTTAATTGCAAAAACTAATATGGGTTGGCTGTGGCATAGACGGCTCGCACATGTTGGTATGAGGAATCTACAAAAATTTCTAAAAGGCGATCACATCCGAGGTTTAAAGGATGTCGTTTTGGAGAAAGATAGGCCCTTGTAGCGCATGCCAAGCCGGGAAGCAAGTAGGAATACCTCATCCCGCAAAGAATGTCATGACTACAATAAGACTGCTCGATCTCCTTCACATGGACCTATTTGGTCCAATTGCTTACATAAGCATCGATAGTAATAAATATAGTTTAGTCATTGTCGATGATTTTTCACACTTCACGTGGGTTTTCTTTTTGCATGATAAGTCAGAAACTCAAGAAACACTCAAGAAGTTTCTTAGGCGAACCCAAAATGAATTCTCATTGAAGATCAAGAACATATGAAGTGACAATGGGACATAATTCAAGAATACTCAAGTTGAGGAGTATCTAGATGAGGAAGGGATAAAGCATGAATTTTCAGCACCATATTCTCTTCAACAAAATGGAGTAGCTGAAAGGAAGAACCGAACACTCATTGAGATGGCGAGGACAATGCTCAATGAATACAAGACTTTGGACCAGTTTTGGGCTGAAGCGGTTAACACTACTTGTCACGCCATAAACCAATTATATCTTCGTCCTCTACTCAAGAAAATCTCATATGAACTACTCACCGGTAACAAACCAAATATTTCATACTTTCGAGCTTTTGGTTCAAAATGCTATATTCTCACCAAGAAGCCTAGGGATTCAAAGTTCGCTTCAAAATCCGATGAAGGTTTCTTGCTAGGCTATGATTCGAACTCCTACGCTTATCATGTCTTCAACAAAGCCTCTGGACTTGTTAAAGTAGCACGTAACGTAGTGTTCGATCAAACCAATGGCTCTCAAGTAGAGCAAGTTGACCAGTGTGTAATAGATCAAGAAGAAGCTCCATGTCAAGATTAAGAAGAATGGCGTTGGGCGATATTCGACCACAAGCACCACCTCAAAATCCGAATGAAGAAGATGAACCACAAACGGAGGAAAACGATCAAGGGGGAGCTTCCACACAAGATCAACCTCAAGGAGATCAAGATAATTAAAACAACAATGAGGTAAACTATTCGGGGGGAGACGAAGAAGATGATGACCATGAGGATTCAAGAGAACAAGTGCAACATCCAAGAGAACACCAAAGCATCCAAAGATATCACCCCGTCGACAACAAAATTGGTGATATCCAAAAGGGAGTGATAACTCGATCTGCTAATTTTTGTGAACACTATTCTTTTGTATCTTCTCTAGGACCATACAGGGTTGAATATGCATTAAGAGATCCCGACTTGGTGATGGTGATGCAAGAATAATTGAACAACTTCAAGAGGAATGAAGTATGGGAACTTGTTGAAAGACCCAAGTCCAACGTCGTCGGCATGAAATGGGTCTTCCACAACAAACAAGACGAACATGGAGTGGTGACAAGGAACAAGGCATGACTTGTGGCCAAGGGTTACTCACAAGTTGAAGGTTTGGATTTCAACGAGACTTTTGCTCCTGTAGCCAAGCTTGAATCTATATGTATATTACTTGCATATGCCACTCACCATGATTTCAAGCTATATCAAATGGACGTAAAAAGTGCCTTCCTCAATGGACCGATCAAGTAGGAGGTGTACATGGAGCAACCGCCCGGATTTGAATATCAAGAGTACCCCGACCATGTGTACAAACTGCGTAAGGCTCTCTATGGCCTCAAACAAGATCCTAGAGCTTGGTATGAGTGCCTTAGAGATTTATTGATTGCAAATGGTTTCAAAGTTGGTAAAGCTGATTACACTTTGTTTACCAAGCACTTTGATGATGATTTATTCATTTGTCAAATCTATGTTGATGATATCATATTTGGTTCAACTAAGAAATCTTTTTCTCAAGAATTTAGTAGAATCATGACAGATAGATTCGAGATTTCCATGATGGGAGAGCTGAGATACTTCTTGGGATTCCAAGTGAAACAACTAAAGTAAGGAACTTTCATAAGCCAAACAAAGTACACCCAAGATATTCTCAAGAAATTTGGCATGGACAAAGCGAAGCACATACAAAACTCCCATGGCGACAAATGGACACTTAGACCCCAATGAAGATGGACCCAACATGGATCAGAAGGTATAACGCTCCATGATTGGTTCTTTACTTTATTTATGTGCATCTAGGCATGATATTATATTGAGTTTATGTATGTGTGCAAGATTTCAATCCAATCTTAAGGAATGTCATTTGACAGTCATAAAAAGGATATCACGATATTTAGTTCATACACCCAACCTAGGACTTTGGTATCCTAAAGGTTCAAAATTCAATCTCATTGGATACTCCAATGCAAATTATGCCGGATGCAAGGTAGATAGAAAAAGCACCTCTACCACTTGCCAATTTCTGGGTAGGTCCTGAGTTTCTTGGTCCTCCAAGAAACAAAACTCCATTGCCTTGTCCACAGCCGAAGCGGAGTATGTTGTAGCCGAGAGTTGGTGTGCACAACTCCTTTGGATGCGACAAACTCTAAGGGACTACGGTTACAATATGAACCATATTTCGCTCCTTTGTGATAATGATAGTGCAATTAAAATTGCCCATAACCCTATTGAGCACTCTAGAACCAAACACATTGATATTCGGTATCAATTTTTGAGAGACCATTCAATTAAAGGAGACAGCCATTTCCCATGTCAAAACAGAGAAACAACTAGCCGATATCTTCACCAAGCCACTTGATGATAAATGCTTTTGTGAGCTCCGAAATGAACTAAATATCCTCGATGCTCAGAACGTGGCTTGAAAACTTGCATATATGTATGCCATCTTCAAAATCAAGTTGATTATGTTGAAAAATCATCTTTCCCTGCATTCTCCAAACACTATGTTAATTATTTGATCTTGATAAATTATGTTCATAGCTTGATTGTTGTATGTTTACTGATCATATTCATCAAGAATATTTGTGTGTTTTTGTCTCCTATTTCTTTTTAAGCACACTCGGATATATATGAAAGGTTTGTATAATTTTATTTCTAGGTGACCACGGACTAGTCTGTGGTTATCCCGGACTAGTCCGCACATTGCGGACTAGTCCGCAGAGTGTCCGCTAGTCCGGAATAGTCCGGTCCGACCATGGACTAGTCCAGTATTTCGACTCCATAACCCCTTAGGACTGGCACAGACTTATCCTTCTTCTTCCTCACAACCTCCCTCACGTTCTCTCTCCTCACTCAAGTGCCCCCAAGGCGATTTTGCGAGTCCTCCATCAAATCCCCTCAAAGCTCCGCGGAAATCGATCTACGTTACAAGGAGATCGAAGACACTGGACTAATCCGCACCAACAACTCTCCAAACCCCCTTGAATCAAAGATTTGGTAATTTTGTCACCAAACCCTAAACCTTCAATTTTTCTTGATTTTTGCTCCAATAGCTTAATACCTCTTACCAATACATGTTTTATTGATATATTCCATCTACCTTAGATCACTTTTACATTGAGTAACCCCCCAATTTCATTTAGCTAGGGTTGGAACAGCCGAATAACAGACTAGTCCGTTCTCGGAGCGGACAAGTCCGGTACTCCAGACTAGTCTGCTTCTGAACAATGGACAAGTCCGGTATGCTCTGATCAAAACCCTAGCATATCTCAACTCAATGCAATTCCTTGTCATCCTTGCTTATCCATGTCCTTTATCTCTTCCTTGTCAGGACAATGTCAAACTTAAAAGAGCATCTCTTCGACTTTGAGACCGAATTGGATTGAGAGACATTGTCTCATGCTACGGCGGACCAAATCAAGAAAAGGCAAGATCGGGCTGGTGATTCTTCGCCCACTCCACCTCGGGTGCAGCGAAAGGTTCCAGCTAAGAAACCAACCTCCAAGGGCAAGGATGTGGTTGGACCCAGCTCGGCGGCTTCACGCCAAGCAAAGGGCAAAGGAAAGGGGCTTGCCTATGGCCCAATTGGTCCCTTGAAGATGACATCTCCGAGACAAGGGAGTAGGAACTCTTCAGAAGAGAGATTTAATGGCAAGGGTAGTGATGTGGCATGGAAATTCAGAAAGATTGATGCTTACAACAGTGGGAAAGTGGTTGCCGATCCAAGATTTTGGAGTCACTTCCACTCGGACTACTAACACTATTTACCTCAATATGAAGACTATGGTGGTTCGCAGCCAATGGATTCACTGGAACCATTTTGAAAGGAAGAGCTATGATGCTTTTGATGTGGTGGTAGCGGCTGCAGAGAGGCATGGTCTAAAGGACTTGTTTTCCTTTAGATATAACTGGAATGATGAAGTGATAGCCCAGTTCTACTCCACCTGCTACTTTTCCCAAACGGGTGAAGAAAGAGTAACTTGGATGACTCATGGATCAATATACTCTATCACCTATGCTGATTTTGCAAAGTTGTTACATCTTGAGGATAGCGGATATCATGAGATAGTGATTCACAATGACAATCCTCTGGAGAAGTACAAGATGGATTTATTCTATGACACTCGCCTCCGCTACAATCCCCCATCGACCAAGAACATGAATTCATTTTTCATTGTCATCAATAGAGTGCTTCAGAAGACGATTGCTCCTAAGGATGGGGACGCAGGCAACGTTCAAGGTTACTTGAGAACCTTGATGAGAGTGATAAGAAAAAAGAGGAGGTTCGGTGTGTTCAACTACATTTGGAATGACATGGTGAACATTTCTTGCACTCCAAACCACTCCTGTGACTATGCACCACACCTGATGTTCATGATTGAAAATTTCATAAGGATTGAGTTCATGAAGGATGTGGAGCACACTACTTTGAGGCCTCAGAAGCCGCCTCAAGCTGTTCTCCCAACTGCTCCCTCACCTGCATCAAGTGAAGAGGCTCCTAGGAGGGCCCAAGAAGAGGCAATACCTCCCTCTAGCTCAAGGGCCCCTCCATCTCACAAAGGGTCCGCTAGTGGGATTATGAAATACTTGGTTGCTATATTTGGTTCTTGCCGCAAAACTGAGGTGAAGGTTCATAAGATGAAAAAGTCAAGAAAAGAGCAAATGAGATACATGAAGGACAATGTCAAAGCAATATGCCAAAAACTGGAGATTGAGCTAGTTGGATCTCCAATTATCTCTGAAGACTCTGACTTTGACTTTTTGGAGCTTCCACCTCTCTCTCCTTTCGAGCTTGCCTACTTTGGCTTTAGGGGCACAACAAGTGGTTCTTCTCATCCTTCTCCTCAACCTGATGAAGAAGATGAAGAAAGGACCAATAATGCGGATGAAGGCGACGATGACGAGTAGATCCCTCTTTCTTTTCCTTTTTGGTTCCTTGATGTCAAAAAGGGAGAGATTGAGGGGGAGTGTTAGGTCGTAGCATTAGGTTGAGAGAGAGAGAGAGAGTTCTATTCCTCTTTTGTGTTTTGTTGCTACTCTATCTTGCTTGTAATCTTGTAAAAGCTAAACTATGCTCTCATCATGCTTGTGGACATGTTTTGTGAAATGATGATTATGTTGTACAATGATCAATGGTTTATGCTTTAAAACTACTATGTGTGCTTGTTATCCTTGATGATATTATGATTATGCTCATTATCTCATTCATATCAATATTACTGCTCACACACATAGTTTTTTCACCCCACCATAAAGAGTGCACATATGTATTACTTCTAGATTAACT
Organism: Tuctoria greenei; assembly: GCA_036927565.1. Taxonomy (NCBI): domain Eukaryota; kingdom Viridiplantae; phylum Streptophyta; class Magnoliopsida; order Poales; family Poaceae; genus Tuctoria; species Tuctoria greenei. The sequence goes on from JAYESD010000003.1 coordinate 221,539,725, forward strand.
ATTTTGCTCAAAATTCATATGTGCACACTTTATGAAAATCTAAATTTTTCATCATATTTGTGTAATCTCAATTGGTTGTCATCAATCACCAAAAAGGGGGAGATTGAAAGTGCATCTAGGCATCCCTTGTGGATTTTGATTGATTAATGACAAAAAAACGAGATCCTAACAAAATTGTTGAGATGAGCGCAGGTTTTAAAGAAATTAGGAAGAAAGCACAAAAAGAAAGGAGAATGAGGATCCAAACAGAAAAGAGCTCAACAGCTGAAATGTGACACCCGGTTCTGAAAATGAACCAAGTGAACGCATATGTGTGCCCAGGACGTTCAACACACATACACGAGTGCATTCACAAAAGGATATACAGAAAATTACCACAGGACAAGATTAATTAAGAACTTTTATTACAATATTCATAATATCCTCGAATATAAGATCTAATGATTATAAATGACAAGTTTGCACTAATGCAGTGGAAAGAAACTAATTAAGCAACTAAGCAGCTAAGCAGCATAAGCAAAAAGGGTATAGCGCAGCTCCAATCAACACCACAGACAAAGCTGACGGCAGACACGGCCTAGAATTCCGCATTATCATCAATATACTCCCAATCCTGACCTGCAACTGTTGGTGGGGGAATTGCAAGGGTGAGTACATGTCGTACTCAGCAAGTGTGGAAAGTATGACATGTAGCTGATACAAATGACAAACGTAATAATGGCTAAGCGATGAAAAGTACATTAAAACATTTGAAAAGCAATATATTACATTTATGTAAAGTAAAACCCTCATAAACCATAATTAATAACATAGTACCTGTTCATACTTCATTACCATCATCCATATTCCAGATTTCTCATTACCAATAATCATATCCAATACAGTAAATCATAGTACCATCCATAACCAGTACCAAACCATAACCATAACCGTCCCAAAAACCATCCCAATACCTAGTTTCCCCTAATCATGTGAGGGTCCACGTTGCTCATAACCGGGAGCACAGCTGTCATGATAGTTTTATTAGACTCTGCATAGTTTGTACCACTTTAACCACGTGTTTGTGATTTCATCACCTTTCGATGATTGAAGAATCTCAATTATGCCATCTCAAACTTCCTTATGTGTGTGGCCAAGAGATCACAAAATAACCTTTACAAGGGATTACTAGCCTATTTATACCCCACTGAGGTTTCACCGGTGGTGATGCCTCCAACTGAGCACATCTTCAACCAAGGGCCCCCTCTTGAGCCATTCGGATCCCAGCGTAGTCCCACCAATCATCAACAAACCCAATCCGACTACCCCTTACCCGAGCATCCTTAATGGTCCAAATAGCACAAGCAAAACCCTACTTAATCAGCTACGCTGCACCCATACTTGGCCTCGTGGTGGCACTGTAAATCTTGGATGGTCGCTCCACAAAACGGTCCTTAGATCTAAAGCAAGCAAAACCACCATAACATACAACCCATCCACATACTATGCTTGCTTAGATCACCCATTACCACATCATATTAACCAATTCATGATAATCATGATCTCATAAATGCATGATTAAGTAAAGTGGTATACTTGTTTTCCCATCCCAATTAATTAAGCGAAGCAAAAAGGTAAAGACCCCATCCCGACTCTCTACCATGTATTCCATGTGACAAGGGTGGTCAAACAAATCTAGTAAACTTTCTATCATAGGATTCCTATCAAATTGACACAAGCATGCAGTTTTCAAAACAAAACATTTATTTTAAAACAGGATCAATATGCTTCAAGGACATTTGCCTTGCTCTTGGGATTGGTTCGGGTCAAAACCTTCAAACTCTTGGTGTTGGAGATCCTCTGCGGCACTCTCTAGCGCAAATCCTTCTAATCTTCACAACAAACATACAAGACGAGAAACATAATCAAAGAGATGCACAAATATTACTCAATATGACATGACATGCATGATTAATGCAAATGCAAGGTGGAACCTATTAATGAGTTTCTTTTAATGTTTATTAACTTGTTCTAATAGTTATTTACAAGTTTTGTCAGCTTTGGGATTGATTCGAAACAATTTATATTTAATTCAACAGAAAGTAGATTGCAAAATCGAACAAGTCCGCAGGAGGCCAGACTAGTCCGCACTGCGCAAGAACGACCTATTAGGATTTTCTAGATTGAGGTGAATTTAGAGAAATGAAGTTGAATTCACGTAAGGAAAAGGAAGTAGAAGGTATACCAAGTGTCCAATACTCCAAAGACTCAAAGGTAGTTGTCGGTACCCTGCGTACCGGATACCCCTTGGGATTCCAAAGATCACTAGGAAACTCCCTCTACTAGATTTGAAGACCTCCGAAGGCCCAACATGTCAGCTGTAACCGGACCTGCTTCCCCAACATGGTTAGTCCCAGGGCCACCATGTGTATCATAAGACCGAAGCTACCGCCCACACATGGGAAAGCTCCAGACTGGATACCTGCATGGCACCCCCGGACCTAACCCCAGACAGGGGGAAGCACCGGTACCGACACGTGTCCAACAGCACCGGACCTACCTGTCCACGACCGTAAGCTCTGGAGCTGCCACGTGTCCTAACTGTCGGACCTTCAACCTTAACAATCAGACTGGTGGACCCCCAACGGCTCGGACCTTCAAGGGACAATCAAGGACTTCAAGACCCGATTAAGTGTCATTAATACCATATTAATGACACATGATCAGAAGGCCCTTAATACTAGTAACGGCACTGTTAAGGCCCGTTACCATGCTATTAAGGGTAATTAACCCCATTTATTGTGTATTAAACATTAGTAACCGTCAGGGCCACATGTCGGTGTAACGACCAGTCCTTGTGCTATAAAGGGACTGGTCGACGATACACAGGGGGCTCTCTCAGACTCAGAGGCTCTCAAGCACACACAATCACTAAAAGCTCTTAGACACTCAATATAACATCAGCACACCCCGTGGAGTAGGGTATTACGCTCAGGCGGCCTGAACCACGTAAACCTCTGTGTCCATTTGCCACCATCTCTTGAATCTCTGTGCGCCCATTTATGAACTATAAACTCCACGGACTACTGATAGTAGTGTCGGGAGATCTGTCGGATTCACCCACCGACAGTTGGCGCACCAGGTAGGGGCGCCCGAGATTTCAAGAATGGTGAACTCAGCTGCTGGATCGTCCAACGGCAACCTCGCTGCGCAACCTGATGGAGGCAATCCCTCCAACATGCAACAACCAGTGTCGTGGCTCCAGTAGGAGTCATGCCTCCGCCTCCACCGCCTGCACCAGCAAATCAAGCTGGACAGCGGGATGGAGCATCTGTGTCGGTCACTGCATCGGCGAATAACAACAACCCCGAACATGCGCTCCATGCAGCGCGTGCTCTTCTCCAACACCCACCACCTCCGGGTGCATCCCAAGGTGCAATGGAACAGTGGAGGGCTGACGTGGAACATCTGGTTGCAGCAGCAGCCGACCGCATCAGCAACCATGGTCCTCCCCCTTCGGGGCGGGCCCCATCGCAACATTGAACTTTGTCGGGCAGACTTGGTCTGCACGCTTCCCAGAATAGGAGACGTGCTGCGTCTCAACATGTGATGTTGCTTCCTATCGGGGCGCGACGCACTCATACAGTAACCAGGCTTTCAACTCATGACCTCCGGGCGGAGCTTGATCGCCGTTACCGACAGCAGGACGGTCACGTCCATATTGAGCGTGCTCGCGAAAGGCGAGAGGCTCGTGATAGTCATGCTCCCGAGGGAGTATGAGGAGGCTGTTCTGCTCTGGCCATGCAGCTACGCATGGTCAGATGGCCACAAAAGTTTCGGCCTCACCTGCCGAAGAAATTTGACGGGACTATCAATCCCGCTGAATTTCTCCAGATTTACTCCACTGTAATCCTTGCGGCCGGAGGTAACGAGGCTGTAATGGCCAACTACTTCCCCGTGGCTTTGACTGGGACTGCCAGGTCCTGGTTCATGAGCCTTCTGCCCAACTCCATCAATAGTTGGGCAGAACTATGCCAACAGTTCACTGCCAATTTCGGGAGTTCATACACCTGGCCAGGCACCGAACTGGACCTTTTTGCTGTGACGCAGAAGGGGGGAGAATCCCTGCATTCCTTCATCCAGAGGTTCTCCCAGGTATGAAACACTATTCCTTCTATCTCTAGCGCCTCTATTATTGTGGCATTTAGACAGGGCGTACGAGACAAGAAGATGCTAGAGAAGCTAGCGATCAAGGAGATCACCAGCGTCACGGAGCTCTTCAGCTTGGCAGACAAGTGTGCCAAAGCTGCGGAGGGCCGTGAAATGCACTCCAAACCACCTCCGGAGGATAACAAAAAATCCTCCAAGGGTGAAGCCACTACCTCCGGGAGTGGCAAAAAGAAGAAAAAGTCCAACGGCAAGAAAAAGCCGTCGGCCGGCACACCTACTGCTGCAGCTGCTGCAGCTCCGGGTGGCCGGGGGCCACGCCCCGAGAAATGACCTCGACCTTCACCTGAAGATGGTGTCCACACCAAAATGTGGTGTCCTATACATAAGTCAAACAGCCACAACTTGGAAGACTGTCGGGAGGTCCAGAACCTTGTCGAGTGCTATAACAAGGGCCGGGAAGAAGTTCCTTTCCGACAAAGGGAAGGAAAACAGAAAGTCGACGAAGCTCCAGCTGAAGAGGAGTTAGGTTTTCAGGACCCTAAAAAGGTCTTGAAGGCTGTATACACCTCCGTCGACGATGACTCTGACATCTCTGGCAATGAACGTCGGAAAACCATGAACACCATCTTTTGTGGTTCATGGGACATCACCTCCCACCGTGTCCTCAAGACCATGCGGCGGGACATGGCCTTAGTAGCTCCCACCGCCAGGGCGGAGCCGCATCGAAAGTGGATGGACACTACCATCACTTTTGATGCATCAAACTGCCCTCGAAACATGATTTGAGCTGGCCAACTCCCATTGATGGTATCTCCGACCATCAACAACATCCAACTCCACCATGTAATGGTGGACGGAGGTTCGGGTTTGAACCTAATAAGCTTCGAAGCTTTCGTCAAGCTTCAGCTCTGACCTTCGGATCTTCGCCCCTCCCGACCTTTCTCCAGAGTAGGTCCTGGGGCCATAACCCCAGTTGGTGCCATTACTCTCCCCATGACATTAGGGACTCGGGAGAATTATCGCACTGAGAAGTTTGTCTTTGACGTTGCTCAGATCAACTTACCCTTTAACGCCATTCTGGGCAGGTCAGTCTTGTACAAGTTCATGGTTGTGGCTCATTATGGCTACCTGGTGTTGAAGATGTCGACACCAGCTGGTGTTCTCTGGATCCGCGGAGACTGCACTACTGGAGTAACTGCTCTGGAAGAACTTCACGCGCTTGCTACAGCGCAGGAGGAAGAGTCCAGGCAGGAACAAGCTCCAAAACCCCTGAGCATTTGTCAACGAGGCTCAACTTCCGCACCTCGCGTGCAACCAAGCGGCGACACCAACATTCCCGTCAAAGTCGTCCAAATCGGTTTCGATGTCGCTCAAACCACCCGTATATCGGGAGGTCTGAATGACAAATAGGAACTCACACTCATCACTTTCCTCCGGGCTAACGTTGACGTGTTTGCCTGGCAATCGTCGCAAATGTCGGGGATCCCTAGGGAAGTGATCGAGCATAATCTGAAGATCTACCCTGACGCCCGGCCTGTACATCAGAAGCCTCGGAAGCAATCAGTAGGGCGACAGAACTTCATACGACAAGAAGTGAAGAAGTTGCTCGAAGCTGGATTCATCCGAGAAGTCTTCCACCCAAAATGGCTGGCAAACCCAGTCGTTATACCCAAGGCCGGCGGGAAGCTTCGGATGTGTATCGACTACACAACACTGAATAAGGCATGTCCAAAAGATCCATTCCCACTACCTAGAATAGATCAGATAGTGGATTCCACCTCCGGGTGTGAATTACTGTGTTTCCTAGACGCATATTCTGGGTACCATCAAATCAGAATGTCTAGGGAAGATGAAGAGCACACTTCTTTTATCACAGTAGATGGATGAAGAGCACACTTCTTTTATCACAGTAGATGGATTGTATTGTTATACTGCCATGCCATTCGGTCTCAAGAATGCAGCCTCAACGTTTGTATGAGCTATGTACAAAACCTTTGGAGAGCTCATCAGAGACGTAGTGGAAGTGTATGTTGATGACATCGTCGTCAAAATCAAGGACAAGGAGTCAATTCTTGACACCTTGCAAGCTGTCTTCGACAAGCTGCGGGTTACCCGCACAAAGCTGAACCCAGACAAGTGTGTCTTCGGGGTTAGCTCCGGAAAGCTTCTTGGATTCTTGGTGAACCACTGAGCCATAGAGGCGAACTCGGCGAAGATTAAAGCTATTGAAGATATGCGGCCACCAGCCCGCATCAAGGCGTCCAAAAGCTGACTGGATGTCTAGCCGCCCTCAGCCGGTTCATCTCAAGACTGGCGGAACGGGCACTTCCCTTCTTCAAGTTGTTGAGGAAGTCCGAACCATTCCAATGGTCTGAAGAAGCAGAAAAGGCGTTCCAGGAGCTAAAGCAGCTCCCCACCACTCTACCAACCCTGGTAGCTCCGAACCCTGGTGAGCCTCTACTGCTTTACATTTCGGCAACTGACGAAGTTGTTAGCATGGTCCTGGTTGTGGAGAGACCAGAACCCTCACAAGCTCAGGAATCTAGACCCCTCCGGGAGGGTCAAGAGGTTCCTGAAGGCGAGTCTGGGTTCCAGCCCCTAGACTTGAGTCAACAAGGAGTTAGTTTTGTTGAACAAGAGGATCCGGACCCCTCCGGGAGGGTCCGGGTCACTCCACAAGAAGCTCCAGGTTCCTTCAGCAAGGACCCGGAGGTCCCCGAAGAAGGTCCGGACCCCTCCGGAAGGGTCCGGGTCGATGAGGAGGAAGCTCCGGGCCCCTTCGGGAGGGTCCGGACAGTCCAACGCCCAGTGTACTTCATCAGCGAAGTACTTCATGACACCAAGACTCGATACCTAGAGGTGCATAAGCTGATCTATGCAGTTCTTATCGCCTCCAAGAAGCTTTGCCATTACTTCCAAGCTCATAAGATCTCAGTGGTGACCTCTTATCCACTGCGTGCGATCTTGCATAATCCCAATTCTACTGGGAAAATTGCAAAGTGGGCAGCGGAATTGGTCGAGTTTGACCTAGAATTCGTCCCAAGGCAAATGATCAAGCGTCAAGCATTGGCGGACTTCGTGGCGGAATGGACCCCCTCTCCATCAAACCCTGGGGGCCCTAGTGAGCAAAAGCCCGAACTCAAGGCTCCATCCTTCACCGAGCCTCACTGGACTCTCTACTTTGACAGCTCCATGCAAAAGCAGGGGGCCGGAGTTGGAGTCCTTCTACTCGCTCCAACCGGGGAGAAGGTAAAATACATGGTCCACCTTGACTTCAAGGCGACCAACAACATGGCGGAGTATGAAGCACTCATTTACGGGTTAAAGGTGGCACTGTCATACGGTGTCAAGCAGTTGTTGGTCAAGGGAGATTTGCATCTCATAATTAAACAGGTGAAGGGTGAATGCTCCTGCAACAATTCCCAACTAGCTGCTTATCTCCCTGAAGTCCAGTGGCTTCAAAAGGACTTTGAAGTCCCGGACATCCACCATGTCCAGCGTGTCCATAACGCTGAAGCTGACGAACTCTCGACGAAAGCATCAACCGGAGCTCCGGCTCCCGACGGAACCTTTGTCCGGAGATTGTCAAAACCTACAGCTCAGCCCGGCGAACTGAGCGAAGGGGGCGAGACCAGCATCCCGAAGCTGGCGGTCCCGATGGCCCTGTTACCATGGCAGCCATCAAGGGTCATAGGTGCTGCCGGAAGCTTCGAGCAACCCAGCACGCTAGACTTAAATGCTCAAGCAAGCTCCAATGCATGGATCTCGGAGATCCGGAGCTACTTGAAAGACAATATCCTTCCTGACGACGATGTATCCGCTGACTGGATAGTCAGATTGGCTAAAAGATACACGTTGGTAGAAGGGGATCTCTACCGGCGCGGTGCCAACGGTGTCCTAATGCGGTGCATCACAAAGGAAGAAGGTTGCGAGCTTCTCGCAGAAATCCATGGAGGCGGGTGTGGGAACCAGGCGTCTTCCCGCACGCTGGTCAGTAAAGCCTTTCGGCATGGCTTTTACTAGCCTACAGCGCTCCAGGATACAACTGAGCTGGTGAAGAAATGTGAAGCATGCCAGTTTCATGCAAAACAAATTCATACGCTGGCTCATCCTCTACAAATGATACCTCCTACATGGCCTTTCGCAGTGTGGGGGATGGACATCTTGGGACCTTTCCCAAGAGCCGTCGGAGGTTACAAGTTCCTGTATGTAGCCATTGACAAATTCACCAAATAGCCGGAAGCAACTCCAGTTGTGACAATAAACAAGCAATCAGCTATCAACTTCTTGCAATCCATCATATGCAGGTTTGGAGTCCCAAACAAAATCATAACTGATAATGGGACCTAGTTCACAAGCTCTGCATTCCAAGGATATTGCGAAGACCTCAGCATTCAAGTCAGTTACGCTTCTGTACCTCACCCGGCAAGCAATGGCCAAGCCGAGAGAGCAAATGCAGAAATCCTAAAAGGACTCAAGACGCGCACTTATGAGCGCCTGAAAAAACATGGAGCCAACTGGATCGAAGATCTTCCGCCCACTCTATGGGCCAATAGGACAACTCCAAACCGGTCAACTGGAGAGACACCCTTCTTCCTGGTGTACGGAGCTAAAGCAGTCCTTCCTCCGGAAACCACCTTGGGGTCGCTCCGGGTCCGGACCTTCGACAAAGCCACGTAGGACCAGCTCGGGCGTGAAGACCTTGACCTCCTTGAAGAGGGAAGGTGCCGAGCAGCTGTTCAGAATGCCCGATACCGCCAATCTATTCGGCGCTATCACCAACGGCATGTTCACAGCCGAAAGCTCGAGGAAGGTGATCTGGTGCTACAGAGAACACAATCCAGAGAAGAGTTAAACAAACTTTCCCCCAGCTGGGAAGGACCCTTCCGAGTTCCGAGTGATCAAAGTATCCCGTCCTGGATGTGTTCGCTTGGCAACCGAGGATGGGACACCTCTCCCTAATCCTTGGAACATGGAGCACCTCCGTAAGTTCTACGCATAATATCACGGAGGTGAGTCTGTAATTACATGTGAGGTATGTTATAGAGTCATTGTACAGAGTCGGGTAGCTCCTCCGAGAGGACAGCCGGACCTACCCCGTTAGGTCCGCAACGTCCATGCAACACTTGTCACAGTATCAGAACTAAAAGTATAGCTAGCTACCTTGGTTCAAACGAGAAATGAAACACACTTAGTCTGGTTCCGTACCCTAAGAGTGTACTTGTTTCCCCTGTACCCCGGACCTATAATGAAAGACGTCATTATGTGAAAACAGACTCCACGTGCATTTACTTTGTACAGGCTCAATATTTTTTATTTTTCTCTTTCTTATCAATAACAAACTTGTGCAATTCTTAAGAAACTTTAGCTCGACCAGTTCATGTACAATTCGAGTTGCATTGTCTATTCTTCCGAGTCCAAACATTGTTGATGGTCTACTCGTCTGAATGCCGCCAAGCCAATCTAGGGCCGGACTGTGCTATCGACTTAGCATAGTCATGCACCCTAAGTATGCCACTCTACCTACACCCCGGCAGGCCGAAGTAAGGCGAGTCCAGAAACGATCGAACCTGAAGGAAACAAGACGGTGCACTTGATTGTATTTAGAATTGTGTTCGACCTAAAACTTTCTCGGGAATAGTAAGCCGCAATGAAGTTATAGATAGGAAATGGATTTTACTGTTTTTCTTGACTTCAGTGTGCAGGAAAAATAAATATTTTATGATGATGGTGAATGAAGCCGGAGCTGCCAAAGCTCCGACATCCTCTAGGCGGCTTGTGGTTGATGTTCAAACATTGATAGCGAGCGTCGCTGGAGCTACTCAGCTCCGGTAAAGCTAGGGGGCCAGCCGTCAAAGTGAAGGAAAGATGGTGGGAAGACTCTATAGTGGAGTCTGCCATCGACACACCACGTGTTGATAGAGGTCACTGCTGGAGCCACCAAGCTCCGACACCCCAGAGGACTAACCGTCAATGCTTTATGCGTTGATGGACACTACTGCCGGAGCTACTAAGCTCCGACGATGGTCAATACCGGAGCCACTACACTCCAACAGCCTCAGGGGGCCTTCACTATCGAAGACTTCCAACCTACGTTCTACAACTGTTACATACTCTTGGTACATGTTCACAATCAAATTGTGTACATCTACCAGGGGGCCAAGTGGAACAAAGGTGTTGAAGACAAAAAAAGAAATTCACAAAGAACTTGGATTTCATTCATCTGGAGAAACTTGGATTTCATTCATCTGGAGACAAGAGATTACAAAATTGGAGAAAAAGAAGAGAAGATACAAGTGGGAGCTACAAAGAGAGATGGTCCTAGACCCTATGGAAGAACGAGGCGACCTTCCGGGCAGCCTCCGATACGCTGGCTTGGGCAGCTTCTCCCTCTCCTTCGATGGGGCCTTCAAGCACCGGGTCTAGGGGGAATTGAGGGTCCCGGCTTATGTAGCACATCAGCATGAATTTTGCGACGTCCTTCGCCAGGGATTGCCCCTCGTTCTCCAGCTGGTCCACGATGACATCGCCCATCTTGGTGAGCTTGTTGCCTGCCGAACTCAACGCCTGCAACGCCAGGTCCAGCTCCGGCTCCGGATCATCCGGATGCACGGGACTAAAACCCATTGGCATCAGCGCGTCGTTGGCTTTGCCCAGGAAGTCCCAAACTTGTTGGGACTCCGCAGTCCTCAAGCCTCCGAAGGATCTTCTGGCTGCCGCAAGCTCCGAACTCTCTCGGGCAAGACGCTCTACCAATTTGGCGTTCTGCTGAATCTTTTCAGCAAACTGCCTTTTGAGTTTGCTGAGCTCTTCCCCCCGGAGGTGGATCTTGTTCCAGCGGTTGACCAGGTCCTTCTCTTGGCCCTGCACCTTCTTCTCCCTGGCGGTGATGGCATTCTCCTGCTTGTAGAGGTCTTGTCCTCGCTGCCAGGCCTTCTTCTCCTCTTCCTCGCAGTGCTCATCCAATTTCTTGGTGCGCTCCTCGAGACTCTTGTCACTCAGAGCTATCTTTCGGACAAGCTCTTCTTCCATTTCCACAATGTCGTCCCGCAGCTCCAGGAGTTTTTGCTCTTCATCTTCGAGCTTTCTCTCCCGCTACTCAAGAGCCTCCCGGTGCTTGACGAGACTGGCGTGGATGGCGTCGAGCCTCTCCTAGCAATCATCCGTTGCACTATTAGCAGCTTTGGCCTACTCGTAGATTGCCCAGGACTGGTTGTCAAGGGATCGCGTCATGCTTTCCCTCTCATCCAGCAGCTTACCCTAGTATTCCAGGCGGACCTTCTCCCTCTGCACCCACTCCTTGTCGTCAGCCAGCCTCCATTGCGCCAGCTTGGTCTCTAAATGGAGTTGGTTGTGCCACCTCCTAATAGATTGGCGCTCCTCCTCGAGGGCCTTGCTGTCGTGGTAGAAAGCCAGCTGGACCTAACGAAGACTGGAGCAGGCGTTGTCAATAGACAATGACAGGGGGATCCAGTCAGGACCTGCCGGGGCCATCTCCGCCGGTTCCAGAGGATTCTCTATGACAAAAATTGGGTCCCACTCTACAAGAGTGGTCCCCTGAGCTTCCACGGCACTAGGGCCGTCCTCCGGGATAGCCCCGACCACCGCCGAGGAAGGTCCCGCAGTAGAAGTTACAACCTCCGAAATTGGCTCTGAAGGTCCCGCCGCCGGGTCATCAACAATTGGCCCCTCAGGCAGGGGGCCGGCAGCTTCATCTTGGCTTGCTAGCTCAGGCGCGGGCACCTCCGGGGCCACTGCTTCCAGAGCGGGCGTAGAAGATTCCGCCGGAGCTTCCTCGACAACCGGCTCAAGCACTGGAACTTCATCAACACCCGGCTCTATCGCCAGGACCTCATCAACCACTGGCTCGACTGCTGGGGCTTCAACAACCACCGGATCTGAGGCCGGAGCATCCATCATTTCAGCATTCAGGCCCGGAGCTTCAACCTCCGGGGTTGGTGCCGCTGGTACATCTTCATTCCCATGGTCCAGCGCTACCACAGGAACTTCTGAGGATGAGTCAAGGTCCAAGACCACGACAGCTGGCACCGGAGCTGCCGCAGCCTCAGCCACCTCTTGGGGCGGTGCTGGAGTTGGAGCCGGAGCTTCCGCCTGCACAGCCTCAACTGATGCTGCAGGAACCGGAGCTTTAGCCCCTTTCTTGGGCACTCTGTGGATGAAGGACGTAGAAAATCAAAACACAGTTACAACAAAAAATAATCAACTGAGGTAAAAAATCAAAAATTACCTCGGAAGGCTTCTGCATCAGTTAGCCCGGAACCTCTTTTCCGGACGCTCGGGAGCCGGACCCTGTCACCACTGGTGTGGAGGTTTCGAAAAGTTACTTGGAGCTCCCTGCTGCTATTGGCGTCACTTTGGTTGAGGCCCCCCTCGACCGGAGAGGAGCTCTGGACCCAGATCCTTCAGTTGGCCCTGGTACTGGAGTCGCATGGCCGGAGCTAGCACCCCTGGGAGATGCTGACGCTGGAGTAGTTGCCGACGATGAAGACCTTCCCCTCCGGAGAGAAGGAGTCACTGTAGAAGGAGCAGGCCTGACAGACCTCCCGTCAGAGTGCTTCAGCTTCCTTTTATGGCTCGAGGGCTCGGCCAACTCTTTACCCTTGCCCATGAATTCAGCTCTCTGTTTCGGGACGGAAGGGGACCACCCTCGGAGGCCTCAGAGATCGCCAACCCGGTGATCAAACGCCTCTCAGCGACACCAATGTCGTCAAGCACCGGCATCATCCACCAGAGCTCCCTGCTGAACTCTGCCTCTATGTTCAGAGGGAGGAAAGCCGCTGGCGGAGTCAAGTCGTCACCCTCGACGTCGATGCTGTGCTGGAACTTCTTGAGGTGAAACTCCAAAGTTGCACCCTCCATGTTGGACTTCAAACCGGTATCGATCCAGTCATCGTCCATCACACTATTGAGGGCCCAAGCAAGCTTCTCACTCTTCTTCAGCAGAGCCCACCTGTTGGTCAGGAAATTGCAAAATACCGCCTGAGGAGTCACCCCCCCTTCCACGCAATGGCGGATCCTGGTCAGAGCAGGGTTGAAGGCGTCCGACAACACTGGAGCTTCACTCCAAGTTGCAGTGTCGATGTTGGGGAGGCCTTCGGGAAGCTCTAGCTTCTCATGCTCCTCCACCCAGATGACGATCCAATCCTTCTTTCATTCGTCCCACTTCCTAGAAGGGAACGCCTGCAAGTACTTGTACGGGCACTTCTTGCGCTTCACAAAGTAGTAGAAGCCAAGGTACTCGTCACTCTTGCCAGTGGTATGGACGGTGAAGAAGGTGCGGAAGAGCTCAACGCAAGGGGGAATTCCCACCCACATCTCGCAGAAGTGGACAAAGATCGACACCAGAAGAATGGAGTGGAGGCCAAGGTGGTACAGCTGCAGACCATAGAAATCTAGCAGCATCAAGAAGAAAGAGGAGAAAGGTGGGATCAGTCCCACCATGGCGTACGCGGAGAAGTACACCATGTCGCCGGCGTGCTCCTTCACGAAAGGAAGCTTGCCAGTGCGGACTACGTGGTTGAAGAAGTCAGGGGACCATCCCATGAGGGCCCGGACCTTCTTCAAATCACCGTCGGTCTTCAGGCGACTCTGGCGAAGACCCAACTCCATCGCAGCACAGCGGGGTGAGAGATGAAAAGCAAGCGAAAGTTTGGAGGGTTTAAGCGCAAGTTCGAATGAAAGGCGTAAAGAACCCCCAAATGGTGCGTGCTTTCCTTCTTAAGTAAGCCCCCACAACGCTTGGATGGAAACCGTAGAGGAGCCGACGATACCATTCAAAAACTTCACCCTCCCAATGACAAGGGGGCCCGGGACAACCCTGACGATCAAGTCGAGGTCCTTACCCCAGGCGAAGGGTTGTCATCATGAAAGGCAAGAAACCCGAAGGCGGCGGCCTGACAGGGCGTGCGGAACCGACACGATTTTCGTATCGGGAAGCGGCGACCTTCAGTTGCGTGAGATCCGCACGCTAAGATCTCACCTGCCGCATCCAGGATATGCCACGCGACGGTGGTTTAACTGCGAACTACCGCCAACGGCACATCCGAAGACCCTTGAAGACACGACTCAAAAACCGAAGAATGGACCCACCTACGGCAGAATGACTTCATCCAAAAGGTCTCTCCCAAAGGTGGGCCCAAGGGCCACCGTCGGTACCCTGCGTATCGGATACCCCTTAGGATTGCAAAGATCACAAGGAAACTCCCTCTACCAGATTTGAAGACCTCCAAAGGCCCCACATGTCAGCTGTAACCGGACCTGCTTCCCTAACATGGTTAGTCCCAGGGCCGCCACGTGTATCATAAGACCGGAGCTACCGCCCACACATGGGAAAGCTCCGGACTGGATACCACCATGGCACCCCCGAACCCAACCCCAGACAGAGGGAAGCTCCTGTATCGACACGTGTCCAACAACACCAGGCCTACCCGTCCACGACAATAAGCTCTAGAGCTGCCACGTGTCCTAACAGCCGGACCTTCAACCTTAACAATCAGACTGGTGGACCCCCAATGGCTTGGACCTTCAAGGGACAATCAAGGACTTCAATACCCGATTAAGTGTGATTAATACCATATTAATGACACACGATTGGAAGGCCCTTAATACCAATAATGGCACTATTAAGGCCCGTTACCACGCTATTCAGGGTAATTAACCCCATTTATTGTGTATTAAACATTAGTAACCGCCAGGGCCACATGTCGGGCCAGGCTTACAGTGTAACAACCAGTCCTTGTGCTATAAAGGGACTGGTCGAAGATACACAGGGGGCTCTCTCGGACTCAGAGGCTCTCAAGCACACACAATCACTGAAAGCTCTTAGACGCTTAATACAACATCAGCACACCCCGTGGAGTAGGGTATTATGCTCAGGCAGCCCGAACCACGTAAACCTCTGTGTCCATTTGCCACCATCTCTTGAATCTCTGTGCGCCCATTTCCGAACTATAAACTCCACGGACTACTGATAGTAGTGTCGGGATATCTGCCGGATTCACCCACTGACGGTATTGGAGCTAACACTTGGATCTTGAAGATCTAGGGTTGATGAAGAACTTGATGGTGAATTGTTGACGAAGAACGCGAAGTTTATGGAGATCTTGATCCTATTTTGTTTCCTCGTCTTCTTCTTCTTGCTCTAGACCTCCTTCTCCCTCCTTGGTGGTGGCTATCCATGAGCTAGGGTTTGGGTGAGGTGCAAAAGTGACAAATAGATGTCAAGCCAAGGGGTGGGGTTGTTTATACAGAGGTGGAGGCTAGGGTTAGATGGATTTCGAGTTTGAGATGAGTAGAGGTCACTTTAGAGTCCCTCATGGGCTCTAAAAGAGTTAGGCACGACGTCCCTAGGCCCACTTAAAGTAAAACCCAAGAGACAAGTCGTGAAACAAAAAATCAACTCGGAGTCACGATTTATCGGACAAGTCCGAAAAGGGTTAGACTAGTCCAAAGTTGGACAGAGAGAAATCGGACAAGTCCGGACTGGACATCGGACAAGTCAGAACTTTTCCAAAGGGGGAAAACAGACAAGTTTGACCAAAAATCAGACAAGTCTGACTTTAGTTAGATGGAAAAACGGACAAGTCCGTTGGAACACCAGACTAGTCCGGACAAGTCCAGGGACTTAGTGAAATTTTAAGGAATTGGAACACCGGACTAGTCCGCACAGGACCGTACAAGTCCGAAAGTGTCCAGAGAGAAAAACAGACTAGTCCGCAGAAAAACGGATTAGTCCATTTGAAGTCACAAAGAAATCGGACTAGTCCGCAGAGATATCGGACTAGTCCGCACTTTCCAGAATTCTTAAGTGCGGTTTTGCTATCAATTCATTTTAAATTTATTCCTTTTTATGTGGATTAATGTTAGACATATATTAGAATGTATGCAATGCATGATGGATGAAAATGAGGGTGTTACATGAAAAGATTAGAATTATTTTGTATGGAGTGTGTTGGAGAAACACACCCCAAGAGCTCAAGTAAAAGATATTACACTACTTGCACAAAAATTAGCATGTGTGGACTAGTCCTATATCAACCGGACTAGTTTGATATCTCTCTAACTAAAAACGGTCAAGTCCCCCCAGTGCGGACTTGTCCGTAGCCCTTCACATTTGCACAAAATCGGACAAGTCCTCCATGTGCGGACTTGTCCTTATCCCTACAATTCTTCACAACACCGGACAAGTCCGATATTCACCGGACTAGTCCTAAAACTCTCTGACTAAAATAGGACAAGTCCCTCCAAATGCGGACTTGTCCTCAGTTCTACACAGTGTTCACCACACCGGACAAGTATGATTTTAACCAGACTAGTCCGAAAAGTTTTTGTGCCCAGATAGGACTAGTCCACACCTTAACGAACTAGTCTGGTATCCATAAATACTTAGGGTTTTCCACAAACCGCACACCGGACTAGTCCGGTGTCCACCGCGGACTAGTTCGGGCTTCACAAACCCTAACGATAACATTTGAAACCCTAATATAAATAGAGGTGTACGGCCATACAACACTAACTCTCGACTCCCTGCACCGTCACACCTCCCAAGTGCCCAAAAATACATCTATCTACTCATTCTAAACCTAAAAGGATAAAATCTTTGAGGATTAGCGATTGAACAAAGGAGATGACTTGTTCTACACGATCTTGAGCTCTTAGGTTTGATCTCTCGCACACTCTCATTGTTCATTGTATATCTTTTGAGTGTGTTTGGTGGTGTTCATCGCTGTAATTCTTGGGGAGCCCTCAACTTGTAAGAAGGCCCCTTGAACAAGTTATTTGCCGCTGTGTGATTAGTGGTTGAGAATCGGCCTCTGTGGCAATTCAACAAGGGAAGGGTTAGTGAAGACCCAGTCCACCATGGACTCCTCAATGGGGATGTAAATTCCTCTATGGAATTGAACCTCGTTATAAAACCTTGTCTTATGTGTTCTTATTTTATCGTTCATCATAATCTAGGGTTTGCATAGTCTTGTATAACTCACATTGAAGTATTGGATTAAAGTTGATCATTGCAATATCTTGCTTCATCGTTATAATACATTTAACTTGTCAATTGCTTTCCGCTGCATAAATTACTAGAATTTAAATTAATGATCAATCTTAATATTTTAAGTCCACGTACACCGGACTAGTCCGTATAATATCGAACTAGTCCGACCTCCCTCTATTTTATCAATTTGTTAACTGTTTCATGGATCAACAAAAATTTAAAAAGGCCTATTCACCCCCCCCCCCCTCTAGGCTACATTCAGAAGCTCGTGGGGAAGCTTGAAACCGTGCACAAAGACATACGCTGAATTGTATGTTAGGTCTTGATGTTGTGGGATACAAAAGTGATCCAATCATACTTCGATATTCTTTTTGATCGACCGGGTCACCATCTTCATGAAGTTCAAGTGTCGTTGTTGTTCCCATAGGTGTCCGAAGAGGCTTGCTTTTGTCCATGTTGAAGCACTTCAGAAGGTCTCTTGTATACTTCATTTCATGCACAAAGGTACCCTTCTTGGTTTGCTTGATTTGCAGCCCCAAAAAGTACGTGAGTTCTTCCATCATACTCATCTCAAATTTGGAGCTCATCATAGCTGAAAACTTGGACACAAGATCATGAGAGGCACAACCAAAGATAATATCATCCACATACACTTGAATGAATAATGAGTTATTGCCATGTTTAAGCACAAAAAGAGTTTTATCAACCTTGCCCATGGTAAACCCTTTTTCAAGTAAGAATATTTGTAACCTATCTTACCATGCTCTAGGGGCTTGTTTGAGACCATAAAAGGCTTTGGACAGTTTGTAAACATGATTAGGAAAATCTGAATTTTCAAAACCTAGTGGTTGCTTCACATAAACCTCCTCATCTATGTAACCATTAAGAAAAGCACTTTTAACATCCATTTGATATAACTTGAAACCTTTTGATGTAGCAAAAGCTAACAAAATTCTTATGACTTCTAATCTAGCAACAGTAGCAAAAGTTTCATCAAAATCTAGACTTTCAACTTGTGTGAAACATTGAGCAACCAACCTAGCCTTATTCCTAACCACAACCTCATCCTCACTTTGTTTATTTTTAAACACCCATTTAGTTCCAATTAAAGTGTGACCTTGAGGTGGAGGTACAAGTTTCCAAACATTGTTTCTTTCAAAAAAAAATTAACTCCTCTTGCATGCCAATAATCCAAGATTCATTAGTAAGTTTATGTGATATATCTTTGGGTTCAAAAGAAGCAACAAAAGCAGAATGAGCGTGAGAGTTTGGATTGAAAAACCTAGACAGTGTGACTCGTTCGTGCAAGCTTCCAATAATCTATTGTGGAAGGTGACTTTTGAGGATTTGGAGGGGAGTAGACACTTCACAAGCTCCTTCTTCTTCATGTTGATCACATATTGAAGAACTTGTGGCTTAAGAGCGATCTATACTAGCTGTAGTAGTTGTTGGTGCTGGTAGTGGTGCAAAATCAGCAGCGTGATCAACATCATTTGCTTCTGAATTTCCGGGCAGCAACACCACTTCTTCATCTTCTTCGATGAAAGTAGACTGCCCCTGTGGATATGGATCTAGATCACTTACCTCCAAAAGAACGAACACGTGAAGGATCTACGGTGTCAAGGTGCAAAAGTTGTCCCAGTTCAGTTGTCATGGTCATTGTGAGAGGAACGTGTGAACCTGCAACCATCTTAGCATGTCTACAAGAAGAGCACACAATTTCTTTGTGCCCTTTAAGCTTAGGCAGCCCACGTATGCGATCAAAAGCACTAACACGCGTGAGATGATCAAGGCCTACGTGACCAAGTCTACGATGCTAAAAATATAAGTTTTTTGTATCATTAGCAACTAACAACTATGCTTAGAGGATGAAATATCAAAATCAGGTTTAAAAACTCTTCCAACCTGAGACATGTTAAAAATGAGCTCACTATTTGAATCTACAACCTTGCAACAATTTTTAGAGAAAATAATTTTTAGATTTTTATCTAGCAAGTGTGACACAGAAAGCAAGTTGTATTTCAAATTTTTAGCAAGTTCCACATCCTTCAAAGTGTAGTGATTATTTACTCTAACCGAACCCTTTGCAATCATAGGAGTTGAGGAATTATCGGCAAAAGTAACATTCTCTACACGTGACACAAAAGAGGGGGAGGAGAACCAATCTTTGTTATCGGTCATGTGGCGTGGGCAACTTGAATTCACAATCCAAATGTTCTCCTTCCTCAAGCGTGTAACCTACATAGAAGCACAAAACGTTGATGACTCAATACTGAGGTTAGTCAAAAGGCATTTAGGAATCCAGTACTGAGTCGCACGACGTACAGCGGCAATAACACGCGAAAGCTGAGATAAAACAACAGGTTTATGAGCCAAAGTTTGAGGATTTTTGCACCCAACTACTGACCTACGAGGTGTTACATGTGTAACACTACGAACAATAGATTTGGGAGCAAACTTTGCATGTTTTTAACTCATTACAGCAGGTTGCATGTTTCTAACTTTCGATTCAGCATGAGCAGCAAATTTTGCATGAGTTATGAGGTCTAGCTTGCATTCTTTGCTTTTTCTGTCGTTTAGCTAGTCTATAACAAAAATCTATGACATTACCATTTCTACCAGAGTAGGTACAATGAAATTTTACTTTGCGTTCATGTCTAGATGAGCAAACAACATGTTTATTAGAAACTGAATAAGACAACACTTCTGCAGATTTGAAAATCACTCCTTTATGTTTAGGAACTATTTGAATTAAACCACTTCCTAATGACTTTACAATTTTAGGTGGATATGCCTTAGCATGAGCATGAGAATCAAAACCTAAACCAGTTTTATCATTGCAAGACTTGGAAGAATTCAGCAGCAAGTTTAGATTTTTATTCCCATTACAAAACTGCTATAGTGTCCTATTCATATCATCAAGTTTCTTAGACAAGTCTAGACAGTTTTCACATGAAGTTTTTCTTTTTAGTTTGCAATTAGAATAATATTTAACTTCATGAGAACGTAAAGCATTGTTCAATATAGAAATCTCATTCATAGCATCATGTAGTTTTTTTATCAAGATCATCACAAGTAGAACAATGCAAATCAATTGTAAAACAACAAAAATCTTTCAAGTTTTTATCATTAAGTGCAGCAAGCTTTTTGTTCTTTTCAATTTCAAGTTCAACCTTATCAAGTGTGGAGGTGTGTGCAGTTCTTAAAGAGAACAATTGTTCATATATAAGCTCACATGAGGAACAAAAATCATCACTAGGAATCAAAGATTTTAAACGATTAATTTCATATTCTAGTGATTCAATTTTAACAGCATTATCCCTAAGTTTTTTGTCCTTTTTATTAACTATAACAGTGGCACAAGAAATAGCATCACACATTTCTTCGCAAGTGGGACATACATCTTCATTGTCGTTGTTGTGTTCTGCCTCCTCCATAGTTGATCTTGAGTTGCTCGCCATGAAGCACATATTTGTCAAATTTTCTTCATCTTCATTACTCCCGATGTCCACGTCGCTCGAGCCAAGTCTTGAAGTGCGGAGATAAATCTGTTTACCGATTGGCGACCTGTAAAAATCTTCTTCTTGTTGTTGTTGTTGTTGTTTGCAGAGGAGGACTTGAACTTTGTTTGCTTCTCATCACGTGAAGTAGGACCTAGAAGATTAGGGCAATCTGCACAAAAATGTCTTGTCTTACCACATTCGAAGCATCGTTGATATACGAGACTTCCTCTCATTCTAGTTCTCACATTTTGCAATGCTTTTGAGAACCGAGTAGAGATGAGTGCAAGTTCCTCTTTTGGAAACTCTTCAATCTATTCACAGGTTAGAGAGGATATCAAAGCAAGTGTACTGCATGATGAACATTGACTGGAGCCAGGCATGTCTCATTGTGAAACAAATGCAAGAGACTTGTTGAGGTTCTTATGTGAGATTATGTTAATTTCATGAGTTTTTAACTTAGAATATAATACATCCAATGTAAGTGTACTTATGACAGTGGACTCACGAATAGATATAATTTTCATCTCCAAGACATGCCTAATGCACTTAGTAATTGCCTAGCATTTTTAGCGTCTGAAAGAAATAACATTGACACTATGCAAATTGCTGAGAATTTTGTTAAAGCGAGCAAAGAGGTCATTGATTAACTCACCGGGTTGCATCTCGAAATGCATGTATCTTTCTTGAACATGTCTTGTCTTACCTCCTTGATAGTGTTGGATCCTTCATGATAATCACATAGAGATTTTCAAACATTCTACGCAGATCAGAGGTGTGCAACTCGATCGAAGTCGCTTTGAGTCAATCATTGTATGATCAAGTTCTATGCTTTTTTGTTGTTGTCGACATCTCTCATGTTTCTAGCCGTGACTTGATCGTTTGAAGGCACGTCATAATTCTTGTACACCTTTTCTCATATTGTGAAGCCTTGCGCT
The DNA here is from genome assembly GCA_036927565.1 of Tuctoria greenei. NCBI lineage: Eukaryota > Viridiplantae > Streptophyta > Magnoliopsida > Poales > Poaceae > Tuctoria > Tuctoria greenei. Next base: position 221,561,324 of record JAYESD010000003.1, read on the forward strand.
TGGATGAAAGCCTCCATACATGCCTTCCAAATCTAAAAATCAATGTCACTAAACACACAAGGTTTTGCAGAGTATTTCTCCATGATGATTAGACAAAACATATGCAAATCATAAAGATTAGAGCATTGTGGCTCTAAAATCAATTGTAGGATCGAAGAGCATGTGAAAAGATATCAGAGGGGGGTTAATGTTATATTTAAAAAAATTTCAGCGAAGCAACAAACACCCCTCGACAAAAAATCAATCTGTTAAGAAACCGTGTGTGCAACTGATCTAAAGGTGTTCAACCATGACAAAACTAGTAGATAATATAGAGAATCAAGTCACAAAGATACGAGAACAAGAATCACAAAAAACCGTCGAGAAAAAACTCGAGTTATGATCGAAAGATCGAACAAAGGTCAATTTGTTCTACTCGAGTAAAAATAGATTTGCAACACTGCAAAGAAACTAGTGTAGATCAGAAACCACAAATCCAATGACTATGAAATTTTCACAGATGATATATAATCAAGTTCTGAAGACAACCCCAAAACAACCACATACATTGAATCTGTAAAACTCGAGTTATGATAAAAAATACTAATGCAACGTAGTGTTGTGCAGAAACTTGACGAGAAAAACTTGTTTGAAACAAGTCAGACGAACAAGGCACAAAAGTTCTTTTAAACTACAAATTTTATTGTTCAAAACACAATAAGAATAGCCTAAAGTCATCACACTACAAGCTCTGGTCTCCCTAGCTTTTATAACCAGCTTTAAGGCCAACACAATCCAAACTATGACTCTAATCCTACTCAGTTTCAACCGAAACTTTTCATAACTGCTCAAGACTCTTCTATATGCATATAGAAGCAATCTTAAGACTTTTAAACATATTAGGAACGTCCTAAATATTCCTAAAACAACTCAACTTCATGACCCATACGAAATCTAACCAAAACAAACTCAAAACTTTCCATAAACGAACCATGACCATCTCAGCCGCAGCCTGAGGCATAATCCAGTCGGTTGGACCTTTCCGACCAATTATTTATGTTCGCTTCTATTCATCACTCCTTAGAACCATGTTTTCACATCCATGCATTACTTGCACACGTGCAAACACCTTCCAACAACGTCCACGATACCTTCATATTCATTGTTATTGATCCAAACATGTTGCATGACCTCCCGATCAACTCAATCACAATTTCTCCCGAACTTGGTTGTTGAACCTCATCTTCTCCCTAAGACTAGTTCAATGGTTCCCGTCACCAGCCATGTCTTGACGTCAAAAAACACCTGCACATGAATAAACAACCATCTTTTGCAATCCCAAGTCCTCGACTTGACTCTTGTTTGTTTAAAAATCACAACACTTTACGTGAGCACCTCACATAAACATGTTCCAAACCATATCAAAATATTAACCATCGTAAACAACCATAACACTTCAAAAGCTTAGTAAAAGAATAGTAAGCAAACTTTCTATAAGCGTAAAGCAAGTTTAAAACATTGCAAGTTAAAAGCAGAACCATTGCAATCTTGCACCGGACCTTGCCAAGGCTAACCGGACCTTGCGCTGAACCTAGCCAAAGCATGTTGGACCTATTGTCAGACTTTGCCAGAGCTAACCAAAACATCCCGGACCTATCGTCGGACCTTGCCGGAGCTACCCAAAACATGTCGGATCTATTGTTGGACCTTACTGGAGCTACCTAAAACATGTCAGACCTATTGTCGGACCTTGTCGAAGCTCGGACCTAGAGTCGAACCTCATTGAAAAGAGTGTTTTGGCAATATTCAAATTTTTTATCATAATAGCCAATGTATTCAACACACATAGGTCTCACAACACGACATTAATTATTATACAACACTATCATCTAAAGAAGGTAGTAATCATCTAAACAACATACTAAATAATTAATCTAACTAATGAATTTAAACAATAATACAAGAAAATCATATAAACAAGGTATTAATAAACTAAACAAAACACTAAGCAATTAAACAATTAACCTAACTAATTGATATAACTAAACAACACACTAAACAATTAATCTAATTATCAAATAACTGATGAACACACTAATCAACACAAGCAATTAATCTAACTAATTCAACACAGTAACACAAAAATACAAAAAAATTGCTATGGCCATGGTGGAGCTCGGTGGGGGCGGGGAGGAGCTCGTGGGGAGAGGGGAGGAGCTCGGTGGGGGGCGGCGAGGAGGTCGGCATGGGGGAGGGGGGAGCTCGGTGTGAGGGAGGGGAGGAGCACGGTGGGACGGCAAGGAGCGTGATGGGGGCGGGGCCATGGTGGGGTCAGCTTGGTTGGGGGGGGGGGGCAAGGTGGAGGGGCCCAGTGGGGCCGGCGAGGTGGGGCCGAGGGTGGGGGCACTGACGGTGGCGGCGACAATGCTGGCGTACCTCAAAGACGGTGGGCAGCGGGGCAACGGGCGAGGCGACAGCGTGCTACTGGCGCGGCAACAATGCGCGCTAGGGCGGCGAGGCGGTGGCGGCGGCGCTAGCTAGGCGGCGAGGTGGAGGCGCGACGGCTATGGCGAGGCACGGGCGCGGAAGCAAATGAGAGGAAGAAATGGAGCTCGAAGTGTCGGGCCGAGATGTAAATCATAATGGATGACGATTAAGAAATTAATGACGGCCCACCGTCATCATTTAACGCATTGTTTATGTCAGCCATGGGCACCATCATAAATAAGTCCTAGTTAATGACAGTTTAGATCAATCGTCTAAAGTAAGCAATGCTTATTTTCGACGGCTTACATTAGCCATCGTTAATACTGGCTCGCGTGGGCCGGGTGTGAGGCCCAAGTTGACTACGGCCGTTTAGGAACGACAGCTTACCGTCAAAGGTTACCGTCACCCATAATGAGCTTGTTAACGACGACTAGCTTTAGCCGTCGTTAATTAATTTAAAAATGACGGCCCGTCGCCAATAATTTCGGCCGTCATTTCTCGTCGGGTTTTCTGTAGTGTAAAAATAAGAAACGGGTCGGAGATGCTCTAAATTCACGAGTGTTGATAGAGTATACAGTAGAACATGAGTTCGTACTGGTGGCTAGTGGGGGCGACCACCCTCCCCGAAACGGCAGAAGGAATATATATTTTAAAAGTAAAGTCTGCATCATCCTCTTCCTAGCTGGGCGCTGCTGAGCATTCCGAGCGTTTCCTCCGCCCATCGTTTACACCACCAGCACTTTCTCTGCCATTTGCCGCTGTTCAGCTGTTGTCGCAAATATTAACACAGTACAAAGCGCAGTTACAGATTTTTTGAGTGCCCGTGCCACCACAGAATAGAAGAGACGGAAAGAGAGAAGGGTCAGAGGAGAGAGTGGATCGTGATCTTGTAACTAGAAGCGGAGTTCTTGATCCGATTCCAACGGTCTCGGCGCTTCAGGTCTCAGTCCTCAGCCCCTCCCATCCAAGAAGCGCTTCTATTTTCTTGCAAAAAAAGCTCTGCTCCTTTTGTTTTCCTCCCCCTCCTTTGGGTTTCTATTCCCCTCCAAGAAACTGGGAGCTTCCGGCATGGCGGCATTCCGTCTTGGTACGGCGGTGAAGGGCGCGTCCCAATCGCCCGGCGGCATGGTGCCGTCCCCGCACCTCCTCGCCTCGAATCATCGGGAGGAGCAGGCGGCCAACGGTGGCGCGCTGCGGCCCAGGCTGTTTCCGGCGCGGAAGCCTAGTAGGAAGCGGGCGCCCGTGTGGCAGGCCGCCGTCTTCGCCTTGGTGGCCTTGAACGTCGCGCTTCTCCTCCACCACTACGTCGTCGGCCAGCCGGGCGCAGCTCCTCCGTACCCCCGCCACCAGGAGCATCTGTCCTGTTCGATCACGCATCCTGACGCTGGCAAGAGCAGGGCGGGGCAGCAGGGGTTCGTGCAGTACAATGGCAGGGCGCCGTCGACGGGGAAGCCGGCGGTGACGCCGGACTCGGTGATCAACCTCGACCAGTGAGTATTCTAATCCTGCTGCTCTTCTTGGGATCAATCGGTCCTGGATCGGCGCTCATTACTCCTTGAGTGAGTCTCGACCAGTGGGTAACAAGCTGGCACTGGCAGCATGTCGGCTGCAGATTTGACATTCGCTCGCTCGCTCTGTTGTGATTATACAATGCCTTTGACATTCGCTGTCGGCTGCAGCGGTGACCCCACCATGTTCGAGGCCTTCTGGCGGGAGACAGGCGACGCCGCCGAGATCGTGATCCCGGGGTGGCAGACGATGAGCTACTTCTCCGACGTGACCAACGTCTGCTGGTTCCTGGAGCCGAGCTTCGACCACGAGGTGCGCCGCCTCCACCGCTTGGTCGGCAATGCCGCGGTGGACGGGTACCGCGTCCTCGTCGGCACCGGATCCACGCAGCTCTTCATGGCGGCGCTCTACGCGCTGTCTCCGGCGCCGGGCGCCGGCGAGCCCATGAGCGTCGTGTCCCAGGCGCCGTATTACTCGGTAAGGCTGCAAATAACCGCTGCATTGCTGTCACTCCTGTCGCTGTGGATTGTTTGGGTTGTCTTAAAATAATGCATCGTGTTGATGAATTGTCGTGTGACAAGGATGGCAAGACATGTCATTATCTTATGATCCCCCACTTAATGATGAGGATATAGAGCAGAAATTAAGCCGTGGGGGACACTGATAGTGCACTCACTTCTGTTTCCTTTTCCCCTTGTCCCAAGCCACTCTCTCCCGAAGTCATGTAATAGTTGGCGATCAAGCATACAGTGTGCTGGCCAGCTTCTGATCTGACGGAATAGTCCATCCATCGGGTAGCCGACGGAACTGAATCCCCTGCAGTACTGCAGGTACATTAGAGGTCACTGACATGTGGGCCCTATGCTCTGTGGGACCCATATGTCAGTAACTTCTAATGCACCTGCAGTACTGGGATTTCAGTCCGTAGCCGACATGTCCATTTTAAATAAACAATGGTAACCGTCAGCTTCCTTCTAGAATCAAATCTGAATCTTAGTTCCTGTTTGGAGTATTAGCATGTACTTCGAAAATCCATTCACATGCGCAGACAGGAGTATGGCTAACACATGGCACACCGCCAGATGCGATCTCTCTGTTTGTGTTCATGTGGCATGCTTGATCATCTATGTCTAACACGGGAGAACATCAAAGTGATTGACTTTCTGACCTGAACAATACCAATACTGCACTGACTCGATCTGGTTCATGTGCAGTCCTACCCTGCGGTGACTGACTTTCTTCAGTCGAGGCTGTTCCGATGGGCCGGGGACGCCAACTGTTTCGTCGGCGACGCCTACATCGAGCTGGTGTGCTCCCCGAACAACCCTGACGGCTCCATCCGGTAAGCCGTACTGGCATCGTCGGAGACGGGCAAAGCCGTCCATGACTTGGCGTACTACTGGCCTCAGTACACGCCGATCACCAGACGGGCGGACCATGACATCATGCTCTTCACCGTGTCGAAGAGCACGGGGCATGCCGGGACGAGGATCGGGTGAGTTCCATGCATTCCATCTGCCGCTGACTATAGCTTGGTCAGGAACAAAGACATATTGCTTCGCGAATCGTGATGACTGATGAACTGTGACGGAACATTCTGTTAAAATAGGTGGGCGTTGGTGAAGGACCGCGGCGTCGCGCAGAAGATGACCAAGTTCATCGAGCTGAACACGATCGGGGTGTCCAAGGACTCGCAGCTGCGCGCTGCCAAGGTCCTCAAGGCCGTCTCCGACGGCTACGAGCTCGCCGCGGAGAGGAAACGGACCCACCACCTGTTCGACTTCGGACGGCGCAAGATGGTGCAGCGCTGGAGCAAGCTCCGCGAAGCCGCCGCCACCTCGGGCGTGTTCAGCTTGCCGGAGGAGACGTCGGGCTTCTGCAACTTCACCAAGGAAATGGCTTCGACTAACCCTGGTATACATGCACACACGTCTGAACTCTGAAGAGACTTGACATATCAGTCTGGGAGCACCATCTCATCGCACGTCGATGATGCCGTTCTTGCAGCGTTCGCGTGGCTGCGCTGCGACAGGGAGGACGTGGAGGACTGCTCGAGCTTCCTCCGCAGGCACAAGATCCTCACGCGGAGCGGGAGGCAGTTCGGAGCTGACCCGAGGTACGTCCGGGTCAGCATGCTGGACAGGGACGACGCCTACCGCATCTTCGTCAACCGCCTCGCGTCTCTCAAGTGAAGACACAGCAGTATCAGTAGGAGACGAAGAGCAGAGTTTTGTCTTGCTTTTCTGTCGCGTATTTGTGTTTTTTTTCTGAAGCCGTATTTGTGTGGGTTGGTGATGTTGCATCATCTCAAATTATTATAAAAGGTTTCATTTTCCATTTTATCGAGTTCGGTCCAGATGAAAAATACTGGATGTGAAGATAAACATTGTGCAAGAGAACACAAAATCAACCAGAAATGGGCCCGATAATCATCCGCCGAAGCCCACTAGAAATGAACTACAAATGTTGGGCTTAAGTGAAGCTTGAGAGAGGCTCAGCTTCAGTTGTGGATCCAGGCATTGGATTTACCGAGAAGTAAAATATCCAGTTGGCTCATTTGGGTCGAATCCTTCATCGCTGATTTAATCCCCGCGCCTAATAGCTTGATGCGAATGCTAGACTACAAAACCCAGCTCCTCGCCGCTTCCGTCTCCGGCCGCCGGAGCACCATGCCTCTTCGTCCGCTGGCCCCGGCGCAGTCACCGCAGCCGGGACCTTCTCCCGGATGGTCGACCGCACTCAGCTCATATGAGACGAGTTCGAATAAAGAACGAAGACGAATAAACATCTTTGTCGTCGCGTATCGCATTACATAGTCATCAGAGACGAACGGCTGACGCGTCGCCGATCAGCTTAACTGCAGGACAAGTTCAAAGATATCGCGTCTCCTTTTTTTGAGTCATACAAGACGAGCTTTACGAGGTCATTGGAGACGAGTGTCACGCATGTCACCCATCAACATACATGCGAGACAAGCTTTAATATAGCGTGTCACGGATTTATTGACTGATTCGAGACGGGCTTTATAGTAGCGCATCGCAAATTTATTGATTGATCTGAGACGGGTTTTAAGAAAGTTGGTCTCCTTTATTTAGGTAATCTGAGACGATCTTTGTTAAGCTCGTCGCGGATTATTTACAGGCAGGGCACTAATAGGGAGACGTTCCCTGCTAGACGCACGTCTCCTATTAGGTATCCCACCGCTGATTATTCTGGTTACCGGCTGCATCCTGGAGCCAGCTAGGATTTGTCAGTCGTATCGTCAGTGTCAACAACATACACATATAGAAACATATGTATAGCCAAATAGAAATCACACACATTGATCAATCAAATATTAACAAAGTGTCAATCGTGGTTATCAAGTAACTATTTACATAAAGAATGTCCCTGTTCATCATTCTTATATACCAAGTAACTATTACACAAAGAATTCTCCTGTTTATCCAACTTAACAAGTAACTAATTACACAAAGAATAATTGTCATTTAATCCTCTAGTTTGTAATGAAATTCTCCCATTGGATTAATGATTTTGAAAATGATGAACCTGCATAGTACGTCTCTAATTTGCTCGAGGCTACGACCTTCAGCGTTTCTGAAGGTGGGTCCGTAGTCCTGCCACGTGATAAAATGAGATTTAGCAAAAGATTAGTAATAAAGTAAAATAAATGCACTTACACACACATTACAATTAGGCTGCTCTCCAAATAAAACCATGTGTAAGCAGACATGAAAGTCGCATATGTTGCTTAGAGCTTGTTGTGGGGCGTCGAATGCAGTATGATGTTTAAACTTATTAGCGTTTTCCTTTTACTTGTACAAAAGCCCTAAACAAAAATATTCACGGTTAATGTAAAATTATCGTGCAAGGATAAAACAGTCAGAAACTAAATGGAAGAAGGAACTTACTCGTCAATAACGGAAGAGATATCATTCCTTTTACAGGTTATTCGCTCGCCAGTTTTTTCATCTCTCGATCTTGATGAGTCATAGTACCAGACTTGATCGTACTTTGTAGAAATTAATATGGTTACCCAATGATTACCCAGGTTGAACGGTACAACTAAGAGCTCCTTATCATTGTAGCGTTTCATTGCCTTGACAAAATATTGAACAACATATTTTTTGGCCGCTCGATGTTTGAATATAAGTTATCGCTGATACTTGCGGGTCAAAGTATGCAGGAGATGCGTTTCCCGTGTTATGACAAGTATGTTGTTGCTGGTGCCTACACGCAAAATGCCAAATTTGTTACATATAGCACTTATATTGAGTATATGTATTGAAGAACCTAGATTTTGAGAATTTACAATGCAAAGCAACATAATAGAGAGACATCCAACGCGTTGAAGTTGAAAAGGTCCTAGAGATAGGACCATTCGATGACTAAAGTGCCATTACCCGAGAGAAAGTGTTTATCCTTGAATGCCCCTAGTATGGTTTGAAATTTTATGTAACTTTCTACGTGGTATTGATGAAGTAAAACAACATCTTTACCAACTTGTTTCAGTGCGCTCTTAGTTAACATCGGCTTCCCCGTTACAAACCTTGGGTTAGCCTGCGTCATAGCTTTCGGCAGCCTGGGGTTACCTTTCGACTCTTTCACTGGTTTCTTGCAAGCTTCCTTTGGCAATCGCCACTACGACTAAAGTTCTTGGCACGTCTATTATTCGTCGGCTTTTGCCGGTGGCTGATGAGGTGTAGGGTGCAGTGCACTCGGAGTGCGAGGTGGAGACTGACGGGGCTGCTCTTCAAGTGCAGACTTCCGCAGCAGCTCCAGAGTTGGAGACAGATGCAGATTCGCTATAACAACAGGCAACTGCTCTCCAATTGGATACTTCTGCTGCTTCTCTGTAACTAGAGGTAGCTGCTCTCCAATTGGAGACTTCTGCTGCTTCTCTATAACTGGAGGCAACGATAGCTCTTGAACTGGAGACAGATCCATCTTCTCTAGATTTGTATGCAGAAGCAGACATGCCACGGGAGACATCAGAGCATTAGAGTTCGGCGCGGAAGCTGCTGCTGCTTGGTCAACAACAATAAGTCTCTATGTCCATTGAACCCTTCTAGTAATTGTGTCATGCATAGTCAGCGTTGTATCGTCCGGTGACACTTCAAGCTCTAGATTTTTCGTATTTTCATGCACCATGTCCACCTTGACCACAACATAGGATGTTGTGTCTACCTGGATGTCGTCAAGCATGGTCTGATCGGGATACACTAGATCTCTCCCAACCTCCATTCGACCGATTCTTCTGACCATTAGCAGAAGGATGCATGTTGTTGGTTGGGCCAAGTTATCTATCGTGTCCGGCTCAATTGAAGGTCCAAACGCTAGTGCCTGGAGATCCTCCTGTGGTTGTCCCCCCCCCCAACTGCTGTAGAAGCAAAGCTTCTCCTATGCTCCTCGTCGTTACTTAAGACGAAAAACGCGTTAGGGATTGGTATACCTACTCCCTCCAGCATATGCTTCACGTCTCCTAGGAGCTCCATTCTTAGTTGTATTTTGAGCTCCACAGCGTCAACCTGTGATGTCAAGATTGTTTTCCGCTTTTGATACGTTATTTTGTGTTCCAGAAAACCCTCCCTCCAGATCAACTTATTGGAAACACCACGAGCACGGCCTCGTTGCTCCAATCTTTGTAGTGCCTTGCTGAGGGCACCATTTTCCCTCTCACCATTTGAGTCTTCACTGCTCAGGATCCAGGCTCTTTGAGCGACATGCAAGGTGCTCGGGTTGTAGAAGGTGATATGGTCTGACTCAGTTAGCTGTGAACGATCTGAAACTTTCGTATGGATTCTCAAGACCTAGCTCGATCGATCTTTCATCGTGTTCTATCCAACCCCTTTTTTTGGCATAATTAGTGTTGCCGAGGTGGTGGTCAAGCTTGTTCTGCGATCGGAACCACTTCATATATTCACTGTTCTTGGCAAAATCCTATGATTCACACTTTGAACAAATCTGGCCTAGTCATCTTCTGACACATGTAGATACGTATGAAAGGTGGTTTCATGGTGCCTCCAAAGATTTACAAACTTAGTTTTGTAGGTACTCCATGCATGAGAGAGCATCTTCATAGCTAGCTTCTTCCAATTCTATTTCATATGTTCCAGATATTGAACGTATGGTTGAATAGAGCTTTCAAAGAGTTCATCCTTTTCATTTTCGGTCAAGTGATCGAATCTCTGCATGTTTAGTGGCACCCTTTCCCAAGCAGCCAGACCACAAACTCTGGACAGTCTCGTATTCACATTATGGTCCAGGGGTAAGCCTTCGTCATTGGTCTCATCAAGAGTCAAAATGTCTGTTGGCTACGTCGTCTAGGACCTTTTCTTTCTTCTGTTACCAGAAGCAGATGCATCCTCTTCATGAGTCTGCTGCTGAGTCTGCTGTTGAATCTGCTGTTGAGCCTCCTCTTCAATATGATGTTGATGCTCCAACTGAGACATCTTCAAATTCATTAAAATTCACTGAAATCCTATAAAATATTAGCAAATTTCATTCACATTCGTACAAACAGTCACATAAGGGGGCAAATTCTCTCATGGCATTTCTACCTTAATAAGAAAAACATCTGTGTTCCAAGTGTATAGACAATCCAAACTAAGCAATCATTAAATAATAAACTATCACAAGTCTATCACACAAGTTACAGGTAAAGACAATAGCTCTGGAAAAAGACACCTCGAGATCTTTGTAAATATACTAAACATTGACTGGTACTAGCCAAAGCATAATACTCTAAGCGTAGTACTCCGGAAATATACAAAACATTGATCGGTGAACCTCCAAAGTGCGGACCATTTTGACTCCAACTAAAGCGTAATACTCTAAGCGTAGTACTCCGAAAATATACTACACATTAACTGGTGAACCACCAAAGTGCGGACCATTTCGACTCCAACCAAATCGCAAACAAACCTTATTAGGGCAGTGCGAAGCTGGTCGAGAAGGAGTCGAGGGTCGACGGCGGCAGCACAACAATGATCAAGAGGGCAGTGTCAAGGCAGCGACGAGCTCCCGGGAAGGAGATCGACGATGCGGCATGCTCCGTGGAAGGGGACGACGCGGTGGTGGTTTTCGTGGGGAAAAGTGATCAGCGCGCGAGAGCTAAAGTGTCAAAACTTTTTGCTAAGTGTTGGGAAGAGAGCGCGTGAGAGAGCTAAAGCTACTTTAGGGCAACAATCGAAGACGTGCCTCAGAAGAGCCACCACTGGCGCGTCTTCCTTTTGCTCCAACTAAAAAGAATAATTGGATCTCACACGTCTGTAAGCCCATATTAGAGACGCTCTTTGTAAGAGCTCGTCTATTTTCTCTTGAATTAATGCGAGTCATTGCCATAATACCATTCACAGATATCGAAGCGCTCCAACCTCATAGTGGTACCATGACAAAACATAATTAACTCCATGTAAAAGCTCAAATTAGTGTGAACGGTCTTGAGAGCTAGATTAATTTTTTTTTTACTTTGACATCAAGATCGTGCAAGCGAACTTGATGCGAACCGTGCAATGCCACGCCTTATATGCTCGTTGCAACGCGCACAGACTTTTGAGGTGGGACTAAAGATCTTCACGGTCGCATAACGAGCGCGTCAAAATTGGAGACAATCTCTTGAAAGGTGTGTCTCCCATTACCTTGTGGATATGCAAAAGTTGTTGTTGCCGCATCAGCGCACAACATGTGCCGAGGCGGGAACATCAACTTTCTCTATGTGTTGTGCAATGCCGCGCCTTATATGTTCGTTGCAAAGCGCTCAGATTTCGAGGTGATACAAAACATCTTCAATACGACATAATTCACAGACGCATGCGAGACGCGCCATTGTGAGGCTCATCTCGCATCACATACATCTCTCATTTTCCAAGGAAAAGCTAGTGCCATATTCAGAAGTGCTTCCTTAAGAAATATAATACAAAGCATCAATACTTCTCCATAAGAATTAGAGCACATATGACCAATTAAAGTCAAATTTTCACTCAAATGACAATATTTTCACATATTTGAGCATATATCATACAAATATCCAAATAGAAGTCAATTTTTCACTCAACTGACCATGTTTTCACATATTGAGCATATTTACACACAATCAATTGGGCACTTTATGTTGTAATCTTGGTTTTTTGAAATTCTTGACTTTTTCATGGTGGTCGTTCTGCAAGTAAGGAAGCTCGTTGGCCGATGGTATTCTTGGTTGATCATCGAGATGACAAAAGGGGCAATCTCATCAAATTGGCCAAACTCTTCATCATCGACGACATTCTCGACTCCGACGATTTATCGTTTTCCAGGTATAACCAACATAAGTCTTTTATTTGTTGTGTCCGGAACATAGAACACTTGAGCAACGTGTTTTGCTATCATGAAAGGCTCCGACTTATATCCTTGACGGTTAAGATCAACGCTAGTGAACTCATACTTGTATTGTACAACACCTTTGATTCCATCAACCAGTTGCAACGGAAAAGAGGAATCTTGGATCCTTGAAAGTCAAGCTCCCAAATCTCTTATATTTGACCATAGTACATGTTTTTGTCTTGGCCCACAACATCATAAGCATCAACACGGACACCATTATTCTGATACGTGCTTTTCTTATCTTGTTCTACAGTGTAGAACGTGTATCCATTTATGTCATACCCTTGATATCTAATAATTGTGAATATAGAACCACGAGCCAACTTTTTTGGGTATTCACTTTTTGAGTATCCGATGAGTGAGAAATCCGATCCCTGAGCTAGCCAATGAATTTTCTCCCGTGTTCATATGCTAACCATGATTCATTGCGGTCAGGATTGTCTTTAAGCACCAACTCCTTGTGCTCATCGAAGTACCTCCGACATAACGGACATGTGTTGCAACACGTGGAAATGAGCGCAGAAGAATAAATGTGGATATGGAGTTATAGCCTTCTTCCCAATGTTCCCTTTTCCTATGAGCCTCCCCTCACACTGCAAGGATTCCGGTTTATCGCAACGAAAAAATTCGTCGCAATAGGTCGCTGTTGCGATGAAAAAGAGTGTGTTGATAGTTTTTACGAATCGTCGTAATAATTCTTGCAGTGATAGGTTATTGCGACGCCTTGGCATCCGTGACGAATAGTATGGTATTGCAATGATTTTACATCGGTGGCAAATAGGACGCTATTGCAACGGTTTCATGTATTGCGATGATTTAACGTATCACAACGAATTGTACGGTATTGCAACAGGTTCACGATTGTGGCAAATAGTTTGGTATTGAAATGATTTCATATTCGTTGCAAATAGTATGTTGTTACAACGATTTAGTATATTGCGACGATTTAACGTATTGCAACAAACATCATGGTATTGCAACGATTTCACATTCGTGATAATTGTATGTGGTTGCAACAATTTCACAGGCGTGGCAATAGTACGGTATTGTAACGATTTCACATTCATGGCAAATAGTATGTTATTGCAACAGTTTAGCGTATTGCGACGATTTAACGTATTGCAATGAATAGCATTGTAATGCAACGATTTTGCAGGCGTGGAAATAGTACGATATTGTAACAATTTCACATTCGTGGCAAATAGTATGTTATTGCAACGATTTTCCGTATTGCGATGATTTAACATATTGCAATGAATAGCATTGTATTGCAATGATTTCGCGTTCATGGTAATAGTATGTGATTGCAATGATTTTCACATTCGTGGCAAATACTACAATATTGCAACGATTTTCACAACCGTGGCAAATAGTAACATATTGCAATGATTTCACATTTGTGGCAAATAGTATGATACTGCGATGGTTTAACGTCCGTGGCAAATATTAGGTTAGTGCAACGAGTCAAAAAACGTGGCGAATAGTACCATATTGCATCGATTTCAGATCCGTGGGAACTAGTCTGGTACTGCAACGATTTTGTATCTGTGGCGAATAGTTGGGTATTATAACAAGTCCACAAAGGTGGTGAATAGTATCGTATTGCAACGATTTCAGATCCATTGGAACTAGTATGGTACCGCAACGATTTCGCATCCGTGGCGAATAGTTTGGTATTGCAACGATTTCTTATATGTGGCAATAGTGTTTTAATGCAACATTTTTTGAGTCGTTGCCAAATGTTTATACTGCAATGTTTTGTCATTCTATTGCCACGTTTTATCATCCGTATTAGCAATAGCTTCCTATTGCAACAATTTATCATTCGTGACAAGAAATTCATAATGTCACATTTTATAATTAGCGGCAGTAGAACCCGAATGCACCAGGTTTGAAAATTAGTGGCAACAGAATCACGAGTTTAACAATAAACATCCACCAATTTTACAACACACATAACAACACTCAAGGATTACTTAAGCGACGTGTTTGCATGCTAAGAGTTTTCCTAAGCTGACCAGGACTAATTGTTGGAGCAGGTGGCTTTTTGCAGTTCCTTATTTGTTGGACCTTCTATGGAGTGGTCGCCATCATCATTTTGTGCATTTCAGCTAATGAGGCGTGCATGTCCTGCATTTCCTTAGCTGTCTGTTCACGATCAGCTACTATCTGACCTTGTAAGTTCTGGACTTCAACGATTAACTCTTCATTCTTCTGGTTTATGCAGTCCATCTAGGTGTTTAAGCTATCATTTCTTCCTTCTAAGTCCTGCACTATTTCATTAAGGCCTACATTTCTAACTTCTAAGTTTCGAACTTGGTCGTTGAGGTGTTCAGACATCTAGATATGCATAAGTTCACGTTGGGACCAGTTCGGTTAGCCATATAACCACGCCCCCGAACCTGTGATCCTGCACAACTGATTGAGGATCTATAACAACGCTGTAAGATGTGGTTTCTCTTCTCATTTGTAATTGGGTCTCCCTGCTCAGCTTCCATGTCGTTCACTTGGGCACGTGCCTGGATCTATATACGGAAAGAAAAGTCACAAGTAATTTGCAAATATTTATTTAATTGGGGATTGTTTGAAGTGTTACTCACATGTATAGCTTCTGCTAGCTTGTTTGTCTAGTTACCGTTCAGCAAATGGCTTGCCTCCCACAGTTGTATGTCATCGGGTTCTTCTCCGGTCTCGGGGTCTCGCTACATAAAATACAAGTAAACTTCAACATGTCGGTATACATATTGTTTGCAGCGCAAAGTAAAAGCGTGATTTATTTTTCATACCTTCTCGTAACTAAGTTAGGCGTAGGATTTGCAGCCAAGCAAGTGACACGCCTTTTGTCTTCTTCGATTTTGAGAATTGGTCCTGCATATTGACTGCAATAATTTTAAAAATTAATTCCACGAATGAAAGTAAATGAAATATTTTTTGTATGATGTGAAGCTATTAAAAAGTTAGCTGACCTTGAATCGCACAGACCCAAGATATTCTATTAGGTGCAACCACTCGGGCGTCGTTACGTCAGTAGGCTGGTTTCGTATACGTTCTTCATCGGTAGAATAACTCTTATAGGTGGCATGCAAAGTCGAGCACTCCTTGTAGCGCTCATCAGCAATTTTCAAAATTTTTCTTGCGCTCTCCGTTGTGTCCTCCATGTCCCAGGAATCCTGTACATTGTATAACAAGTTGCTGTAAACGTACAGGATGGAGATTGCAAGAAAAAATACTTGTGTGGGGGTGTGACAACACTAACCAGAATGTCTCGTACTATATCTCTCTTGTTATTATGGCCAACCTCTGCCCACTTCGTTGCACCGGTGAGGGATGCATGTCTTTTTTTAAACATAACCACATCATCGACAAAGTGCCACTGATTACTACCAATCGCATCACCCAACCTAGCGGATAACTTAATTGGTAGCTCCACATGCTGCGTTCTACTAACTTGGGATGCATAGCATATTCTGGCAATCTTAAGTCCTTTAGCCACACTTCTTCCTAGCTTCCTTCCTTCTGTTACATTGATTCAAACGGTAAATGATTAAAGCAAATTACCGCCTGAACAAGTTTAGTATCCTGTACAAATAGTGTGAAAAGAAGAAAAGTCTGATGTTCATACCATCGTTAGGATGAGTGCGGCAAATACGAGCGTGGGAGGACCGCGTCGTGCCAACACCATTTTGTTCTGTAGTACTCCCTCCTGGTTTATATTAATTGTCGCCCACAAATGAATTAAAAATGAACTACTACAGTAATTAGGACTGTCCTAACGACACCTATTTTGATGGGGGGGGGGGGGTTACATTATTGACTTCTTGGTTGCTGTTCATACCCTAAAATGAGCCATCAGGTACACATGTTAGTGGCGGTATGCACTCGTAGTACTGCAGAGGATTTTCAGTCCATGAGCGAAGCAGGCAAGACTGTGAGGGGGCATCCAGCTGGCAACGCTAGACTAGACAAAGATAGGGTTCGTCGGTTCGGTCTGATTGACATCAGCCGGATCGCGTCTCGAAGAGAATTATTAGTTGCAGGGCAAGTAATGAACGCCAGCGGTAGCAGGTGGCGAATGCAAGACAGATAAGGCAGGCAGCTTGCAGGATCGAAATCCTCCGCAGTACTGCACCTGCATTAGCTGCCACTGACATGTGGGCCCAAGAGACATCGGGTCTACTTGTCAGTGGTGGCTACTGCAGGTGCAGTACTGCATAGTGCCAGCTTCTGACACTCAACAAAGCGAGGGTTCAGTCTCACCGAAACTCTCGAGGAGGATTGGTGGCAGGGCGAGTAATGGCTAGGGATTTATAGACGGCGGGGTAATCATGGCACGCGAAGGATGGGACGTGGCGTTGGGCGAGGGAGACGCGTCGGGGAGGACACTGAAGTGACCAGCAGTAGGGCGTGGGCGCCGGTGCCGGCCGGAGTGGCTGGCGGCGAGAGAGCACAGCGTGAAGGGATAAAAAAATCACGCCATCACACAGGCTGATGAACTGTTAACTATAAAGATTAAGTACTAATAAGAAAGTAGAATCGCAAGGCATGCTAAAAAAATTAGTAGAGCCTAGGAAAGAATGCAAATGACCATGATACACCCATCATCAATACATCTAAAGGACAGAACGTAGTCTCTCAAAATGCTCCAAATTCAATGCCAAAGGAGTAGAGTAAAAAACTAACATGCTCTGCCAAAACAAATGGCACGACAGAGAGGCAGGTAGTAATGTGATGTGATATGGGTAGTTGGAAGCTACTACCGAGGATAGAGTTGGAGTGGGACATTTTTTAAGCTCCAAAAGACTAGCTAAACAAAAGAAAAGAGAAGGAATGATTGCTAGATCTCATAACTTTTATGCAAAATTTGCTGCACATATTAAACGGAATGCCAGGAACATGCAACCTGCTGTTGTGAGTCAAAAACATTTAAAGTTTACCTCCGGACCTTCTGTTTTTGCCTCCGGGGCTACTGATTTTTGTGCTACAAAAGTAACACCTTATAGGTCAGTAGTTAAGAATAAAAAACCTCAAAATTTGACTCATAAACCTGCTGTTTTATCTCAGCTTTCGCGTGTTTTTCCTGTTGCACGTCTGGTGACTCAGTACTGGATACCTAAAAACCTTTTGACTAACCCCAGTATTGAGTCATTGACGTATTGTGCTTCTATGTAGGTTACATGCTTGAGGAAGGAGAACATTTGGATTGTGGATTCAGGTTGCTCACGCCACATGACCAGTAACAAAGAATGGTTCTCCTCCCTCTCTTTTGTGTCGTGTGTAGAGAATGTTACTTTTACCGATAATTCTTCAACTCCTATAATTGCAAAGGATTCAGTTAGAGTAAATGATCACTACACTTTGAAGGATGTTGCACTTGTCAAAAATTTGAAATACAACTTGCTTTCTGTTTCACAATTGCTAGATGAAAATCTGGAAATTATTTCAATAAAAACTGCTGCAAAGTTATAGGTTCAAATAGTGAGCGTATTTTTAACATGTCTCGGTTTGGAAGAGTTTTTAAAGCTGATTTTGATATGTCTTCCTCTAAGCATAGGTGTCTAGTTGCTAATGATTCAAAGGACTTATATTTTTGGCATCGTAGACTTGGTCACGTAGGCTTTGATCACCTAACACATGTTAGTGCTCTTGATCGCATACGTGGGTTGCCTAAGCTTAAAGAGGACAAAGAAATTGTGTGCTCTTCTTGTAGACATGATAAGATGGTTGCAGGTTCACATACTCCTCCCACAATGATTATGACAACTGAACCGGGTCAGCTTTTGCACCTTGACACCGTAGGACCTTCATGTGTTCAATCCTTCGGAGGTAAATGGTATGTTCTTGTTATTGTTGATGATTATTCTAGATACTCTTGAGTTTACTTTATGGCGTCTAAGAATGAAGCTTTTAGTCACTTTAGAACTTTATTTCTTATATTATCAATTGATCACCCAGGATCTTTAAAAGCAATTAGAAGTGATAACGGAACTGAATTTAAAAATCAATCTTTTGATCACTTGTGTGCTGAAAATGGAATAGATCATCAATTTTCTTCACCATATGTACCTCAATAAAATGGTGTTGTAGAAAGAAAGAACAGAACCTTAGTTGAGATGGCTAGGACTATGCTTGATGAATATCAAACTCCTAGGAAATTTTGGGCTGATGCGATTGCAACCACTTGTTATGTCTCAAATCGTGTTTTCTTGCGCGCTAAGCTAGGTAAAACACCATATGAGCTCCAGTTTGGACATAGGCCTAGTGTTACGCACTTTCGAGTCTTTGGTTGCAAATACTTTGTTAAGAAACATGGTAATCTTGATAAATTTGAACCTAGATCCATTGATGGCATGTTTCTTGGTTATCCATCTCATACTAGAGGCTACCGTGTGTTTTTACTTGACACTAACAAAATTGTGGAGACTTGTTAAGTGTCTTTTGATGAATCAAGCCCAGGTACTAGCTCAAACATTGCAGGTCCAGATCCATATCCGCAGGGAGAGAGCATTTTTTTGAAGATGAGGAAGAGGTGGAGCTGCTGCCCGAAAATTCAGCAGCTAATGACATTGTTCGAGCTCCTGATTTTGATTCACAGCCAGCACCGACGACCACCATTGCTGGTCCAGATCATCCTCAAGTCACAAGCTCATCGATTTGTGATGAACATGAAGAAGAAGAAGCTTGTGAGACATCTGTTCCTCTACGATTTTACAAAGATCATTCGCACAATAGATAATTGGAAGCTTGCACGAACGAGTCACACGGTCCAGGTTTTGCGATCCAAACTCTCATGCTCATTCTGCTTTTGTTTCTTCTTTTGAACCCAAAGATATATCACACGCTCTCACTAATGAATCTTGGATTATTGCCATGCAAGAAGAGTTAGAAAATTTGAAATAAATAATGTTTGGAAACTTGTACCTCCACCTCAAGGTCACACTTTAATTGGATCTAAATAGGTGTTTAAAAATAAACAAAGTGAGGATGGGGTTGTGGTTAGGAATAAGGCTAGGTTGGTTGCTCAAGGTTTCACTCAAGTTGAAGGTCTAGATTTTGATGAAACTTTTGCTCCTGTTGTTAGATTAGAAGCCATAAGAATTTTGTTAGCTTTTGCTGCATCTAAAGGTTTTAAGCTATATCAAATGGATGTTAAAAGTGCTTTTTCTTAATGGCTACATAGATGAGGAGGTTTATGTCAAACAACCACCAGGTTTTGAAAATTCAGATTTTCCTAATCATGTTTACAAACTGTCCAAAGCCTTGTACGGTCTCAAACAAGCCCCTAGAGCATGGTATGATAGGTTAAAAACATTCTTACTTGAAAAGGGGTTTACCATGGGCAAGGTTGATAAAACTCTTTTTGTGCTTAATCATGGCAATGACTCATTATTCGTTCAAGTGTATGTGGATGATATTATCTTTGGTTGTGCTTCTCATTATCTTGTGTCCAAGTTTTCAGCTATGATGAGTTAAGAATTTGAGATGAGTATGATGAGAGAACTCACGTTATTCTTGGGGCTGCAAATCAAGCAAACCAAGGAGGGTACCTTTGTGCATCAAACGAAGTATACAAAAGACCTCCTAAGGCGCTTCAACATGGACAAAAGCAAGCCTCTTCGAACACCAATGGGAACAACAACACTCGAATTTGATGAAGATGGTGAACCTGTGGATCAAAAAGAATATAGAAGCATGATCAGATCACTTTTGTACCTCACGGCATTAAGATCGGACATACAATTCAGCGTATGTCTTTGTGCACGGTTTCAAGCCTCCCCATGTGCTTCACATTGTCAAGCCATTAAAAGGATTCTCAGGTACTTACATGGAACTCAAGAATTTTGCATTTTTCTTCCTTCTTCCTCAACCGTTACTTTGAAAGCTTTTTCCGATGCTGATTTTGGAGGTTGTAGGATTGATAGGAAAAGTACTTCCGGTGCTTGTCATTTTCTTGGTAATTCACTTGTTGCATGGTCATCCAGGAAACAAAGTTCAGTTGCGCAATCCACCGCCGAATCTGAATATATAGCTGCTGCTTGCGCTTGTTCACAAATTTTTTGGATTGTTCAAACACTTAAGGACTATGTGGTTGATCTAGATAGTGTTCCACTGTTTTGTGACAACACTAGTGCTATTTGCATTGCTAAAAACCCTATGCAACATTCTAGAACTAAGCACATTGACATTAGGTATCCTTTTTCCGTGATAATGTTGAAAAAGGAAACATTGTACTTCACCATGTAGATACCGAAAAACAATTGGCTGATATTTTTACAAAACCTTTGGATTTCACTCGTTTTTTGTTACATTCGTAGTGAAATAGGGGTTATGCATCCTCATGGCTTAAATTGAGGGGGAGTTTTGAAACTTGGGAAGTCTATGTGTGAATCTGAAACTAAAATAATATGAGCATAGTATTTCATACATATATGACTTTGTGATTCCTTTTACATGCTAAAAGTTCTTACTACATTACTCGTGTTATACATTTTGTAGTTTTTGCCATGTCTAGTAATTGAAATAATTACTTGCACTAAATCTGGTCATGGTCGAACTTTCTTGCTCTTTTGAACTTGTTGCATGCTCACAAGTGGTTTTAATCATAAAGAATTAATCAAGTAATCAACTCAAATGTTGAGTTTTTGTGAACAAATATAAGTTGAGAAAAGATCAGGAGAATATGCATGCATCGCACTTCTTCTTTTGAGATGGCTTATCATTGCACTCAGATATGAACTTGTAAGAAGTTGTGTATGACTAAAACCATGTCCTTAAGCTTCTGATTGTCAAATGACATAGGCTTGGCTTGGTTGGTTAGAATAAGGCAGATGCGCATATAATCTCTTGCAAATATCATATGATCTAAACTTGTGCTTTGAAAAATAATAAATACAGCAACAAGTGTCATGCTTTCAGGTTTTGAAATAGTTAAGTTTGTGAGATCATGACTAGCTAAATTGGAAATTACATTTGATCTCTAGCATGGCTTACACTACTTGATGTATTTCATTGATGTGATAGTGTAAGTTACTTGATAGTATGACTTGGATGAGCTTTGTTTTATACGTATATGTTATAATATGCTCATAACAATTAAACTTTGTCTTATAAACCTTGCTGAATACATTGTCAAAGGGGGAGAGATAATATGTGAATTTTTAAAAAAACAAATATGCAAGGGGGAGAAATTACAGATTGCACATATTCACAATTGTTTTTGGTACGATTCTTCTCAGGGGGAGAATTTCTTTTTCTCATTTTATTTCTGTTTTACAAAGGGGGAGAAATTGTTTTCAAAACTTTTAATGTGAATAAGCCAATGTTCGGATCTTAAGTGGTGCTGCCAATGCATTCATCAAGGGGGATATTATGAGACCTATTTGTGCTAAATACATTGGTTTTGACAATAAAAGTATTGAATGCTGCCATAACATCCTTTTAGCAAGGTCCGACTCTTGCTCCGAGCTTCTGCAAGGCCCGACAATAGGTCCGACTTTCTTTGTCTAGATCAATCATGTTTTTGGGTAGCTCCGGTGAGCTTTGTCTTTAGCTTCGGCATGTCTTTGATAGCTCCGGCATGTCTTTGATAGCTTCGGCATGTCTTTGTTAAGCTTCAATATGTTCTGCTAGGTCCGACTTATGTTGGTTAGCTCCGACATGTTTTTCTAGCTCCGAATTTTGGGATGACTAGTTCTGACTAGTTTTGGTTAGCTCCAGTGCTAGGTTGTACTATCTTTGGTAAGCTCCGGCGCTAGGTTATACTATCTTTTGTAAGCTCCGGCTAAAGCTCCGGTTAGCTTTGGCAAGGTTCGGAGCTTGATCGCAATGTTCCTGCTTTTATCTTGCAATGTTTCGAAATTTCTTTATATTCTTATAAAGATTGCTTAATATTCATTTGCTAAGTTTTTGGTGCATTTTGGTTGATACGGCTGATATCGTTTTGATATGCTTTGCAACATGCTTATGTGAGGTGCTCACGTAAGGTGTTGTGTTCAAAACTGACTTGAGTCAAGTCGCGGACTTGGGCTCGTACGGATTGGTTGTTTATTCATGTGCAGGTGTTGCTTGAGTTCAATACATGGCTGGTGACGGGATCCTTTGGAATAGTCTCAGGGAGGAGATGAGGTTCCAACAACAAAATTCAAGAGGAATTGTGGTTGAGCGGGTCAGAAGGTCGCGCAGGACGATTGAATCAAGGGCAGTGCATATTAAGGTTACTGGACGTCGAAGGAAGGTGTTTGCACGTATGCATGCGGTGCATGACGTGGCAACATGGTTCCGAAGATGGTTTATGGATGAGAAGATCTGGTTGGAAGGATCAGATCGTATCAGTTGATGACTTTGGCTGCGGCGGAGTCGGTTATGACTCGGTATGGAAAGTATCGAGTTGGTTATGATAGATTTTCGTGTGGGTCACGAATTTGAGTTGTTTAGGAATGTGGGATATGTTCCTAAGGTTTCTTTAAGTCTTAAGATTGCTTCTATCTGCGTACAAAAGAGTCCTAAGCAGTTATGGAAAGGTTCAATTCGTGATCGGAGTAGGATTGGAGTCCTAGTTAAGATTGGGTTGCCTTTTGAGCTGGTTATATAAGCAAGGGAGGTCAGAGCTCATGGCGCACAACTTTGGGTCTGTTCCTCTTATGTTCTATTGAATAAAATTCGTAGTTTGAAGGAACTTGTTCATCCGACTTGTTCCAGATAAGTTTTACTCATCGAGTTTCTGGACAGCACTACCTTTCGTCGGTGGTTTTATCATAACTTGAGTTTTACAGATCCAATTGATGTGATTATTTTTGATTTGTCTTCACAACTTGATTATCTATCATCTATCAAAATTTCATGGTCATTGGATCTGTGATTTCTGATCTACACGAGTGTCTTTGCAGCGTTCCAGAACTATTTTTCTCGGGTAGGACAGATTGACCTTTGTTCGATCTTTCGATCATAACTTGAGTTTCTCTCGACGGATTTGAGTGATTCTTCTTGTGTTTTCTTCGCGACTTGATTATCTCTGATATATATCACTTTTGTCACAGTGAAACACGTTTAGATTAGTTTCACACACGATTTCTTTAAGAGATCATTTTTCTGCCGAAGGGGTTGGGATTTAATTTTTCTGCAGCGTAAGATTGTTTAAATCTACCATTCACCCCCCTCTAGTAGATTTTCACGTGCTATTCGATCCTACATCGTCATCGATGAATCCTGATATATCTTGCATGTTCAGATCGTCGTCGTGATCTTCTTCGACACTAGTAGGGACCTTTCTCTCCAGATATGAATCTCTCATCTCTGCTTCAGTAAGCCCTTCCTCCCCGTGTTTGTTTCAACATCGATAATCCACCATGAATCCATGCGTGGTCAAATATGACATCAACAATTCATCTGTGCGATATCTCATCTCATTCTTGCGGTGTTTGCAAGGACAACAAATAGTCCCTCTAATGTTGTCCAACATGTCTTTCTTCGCAAAATCGATAAATGCATCTACCCCTTTAATATATTAAATGCAAAGGCGCGACCCATACATCCAACTTCAATACGATGACATCTATGTATAGCAAAGAAGAGCTAAATTAAAGAAATTCGAAGCCACTGATAGTCAAGATCTAAAGGGGTAAAAAATAGTAAGGAACAGGAGAGAAGGAGAGGACTAATACTTTGTTTTAAGATCCACTGATTGATGAGGACATCACAACAGCAGAGACGCGCATTGAACTGCAAGGACCAATCACAAGAGCACGGGCACGGTTATTAAATCAGCAGGTGAATTCGTTCTTAACTTCTTTTGCATGTGAGTTTGAGAATAGATTGCTATATGATGATTTAATTGTTATTAGGAATAATGGAGAAGATCAACAAGTGAAGGAAGGAGGCCTTGGGAGCATGGACAACCACCTGGGACGTCCACAAGTAGATGGAAATAGTTTACAACTCGGACTCGAGTTCAACTCGGAGTCGAGGAGCAGTCCACCTTAAAACAGACGCCCAGGAGGCATACGGACTCCGTTTTTGATGTTCTACATATGCACGGAAAGAAGAGAAGATAAAATTTCCAATGGTTCTGGTCCCACCTCAAAATTCCTCCGGAGTCATTGGGAATCGTCGAAACAAGTCGAGTCCATATTTCTGTCCGGTGCTGCACCACCGAATCGGGCCTTTGGGCCTTGTATCCCGTAAGAGTCCATTAGGGACGCGTCTAATCGTGTTTTGGTCGAACCCTAGCCTATAAATACTGCAGCCGCTAGTCATATTCGGTGGGTTTTTGCATAGATTAATAATATCGCTATTCTACAGTTTGTGAAACCCCAACTTCGCGATTTCAGATCGTGTCTTCTACGTTCTTGCTTGTGTTCTCGGTTGCACTTGTAGGGATTAGCCTTCTTGGCGAGGTCAATCGTGTGAAGCACGGTTGATAACCAACGGAGCGGTGGTGTAGTGATTGCAGGGGCTGTTCGTGTTCTACTCGAGAGCCTCGGATCATCAACGTCGAGATCTCCACATCAATCGACTTATCCATTACCTTTCGGAAGATCGGGACCAAATTTACTCATCACTGATAATCACCGCAAGACTTTTAGAAGGGCATCTCTAAAGAGCGAAAGAACATGGCAAGAACAGGGCAGATCTGGCAGTCACTTGTTCTGCCATAGCTAGGAGGTCGTAGAAGCGCAATAGAAAATCGAGACAGACCAATTTAATGCACGTCTCTCTATAGAGGGAATGGGAGACGAGTCCATTTCCATGACAAAAGGAGATGCACCTGACCGACGGGCATGAGAGACGGGCCGACTTCGATTATAAAAGAAGACGAGTGCCAAGGAAAGAGTGTCTCAGTTACAAAACAAATATGAGTCACGCTCTAGTAAAGCACGTCTCCCGTTTTTCAGAGAAGAAGGCGCGTCTCGAATACTTACTTAACTGAGACGGGTTGTATAGTAACGTGTATCCTTGTATGTTCAACCGAACTATGTAAGATCCTCACTGAAGCGAGCCCGTCTCACTTAACCATATCAAAGACGATCGCCTTTGAGCTCATCGTCCATCTTTGTCTCCTATTTGGGTTTCTTACGTAGTGTCGTGGGAATCGTAAAAGCCATGATTTTGTACACCAAGCAGCCACTAATGACTATTCTCATTCTTCCATACCCTCGAGTATTGTATTGATGCTTAAATTCTCGCCCGCCCACCCCCTCCTGTTTGCCTTCGCAGTTTCTTTCATTAATACACCTTTCGGTTTTTTTATTTGTCACTAGTTAGTTCAAAATAAACTAGCCGGTGACAGATAAAAAGATCCAAAAGAAGTATTTTTTTTCTTGTGGAAGCACTTTGTAAGAAATTGTCAATATTTCTAAAAGTAGAAAAGGAACCTAGCGTAGAAAAGGCTAATATAATTAGCTTTTTCTTATGTTGTCTCAATGCATGGCAAAGCTAGCCCCGTTTTGCCTACTTCTAAAAAAATTGTTTCAAAACTGGTGTTCTGTTATGTAGTTATGTAGTGCTCCATCCATCTCGAAATACTTATCACTTATTAGTATATATTGAACTAACTAATGACAATTACTCGAAGACGGAGAGATTACATATAAACTGATATACTAAGATAAAATGATAAACCGAACAATTCAGATATGCTGGCACTATAGCCGCTCAGCTATCTGAAACCTTGCTTTGATGCATTTTCTGAATATGATCCTGCCAAACATTCTATTATCGAAGTTGTCATTTTACTTTCACTTTATTTTATCTTGTTAAGTATTGTATGGGACAATCAAATCACCTGCCCCAAAAGCAGCGCAACCAATCACGTGGCTGCAACTCCTCTTGCTAGATCACTGAAGGGTTGAATAGTTTATCCTCGGGGTAATTGTGTTTGGACCACAGTTGGAGACCAATTGCGACCTAGTTAATTTTCATTTTTTTGTGTTTAGCCACAACTTTTTCACCCGAAGCTCTAGATTACTCCAAATCCGAATTTTTACATGAAAAGATGAACATATCCTCTATGATTTTATCACAGTTTTGATCTTTCCATTGTGTTTGTACCATAATTTTGAGTTAAAGGGTCAAAATTTTCTGTAACAATGTAGTCTGGTCAAATTCAAATTTTTTTATCTTCAAAATTTAGACATAAATTTTCGCTACTTAGTTTTTTTTTTGGATACCACTGAACAAGGTATGTAGTATACTTTTTCAGAGCTTGCAACAAGTATAGCCAACATGAACTGGCGGCAAAAGGTGATGCTTTGATTCCGGGAGGTATTATGTGTCTATGTTGTTGGTGGTGGTGACGACACTTTTCTGTATCAAAATTATGTCGGCAAGTGATCTTAATTTCCCACTCGATGATGAAATTCCATTTCCCTAAACAAAAAAAACAAACTACTTATGTGTTAAAATTACTACGCAGCCACGGCACACTCCACGATGCGGTAAGCTAAACAAACTGCCTATCGACGAAAAAGGAGCATGTCATGACGTGGTGGCCGGAGATTGGGCAATACCAAACCGACAATGCACTTGAGTACCGCCTCCGTGTTCGACTCCCGCAGCTCCACAGCCCAGCCGCGTCGCGCCGAGCCCGACTTCCATCGCCTCCGCATCCCAGCTGCGCTGCGCCTGTCGGCCTCCACCCGTGGCCGCGCCTTGCCGCCTCCAAGCTCGCCGCTAGGGTTGAGAGAGTGCCGCTCGGTAGGAATCGGGTGGGCACTGGTCGTCGAAATGTCAAAGGTATTTTGGTCCTCTTCAGATTCCCAACAGTTTTTTTTTCAAATTTTTTTATTTTCTTTATTTCAGATCATCTAACAGAGTTACAACGTGGTAAATGGCGGGTTTACATGAAAAAATTATGATTAAAACACAAAATTTTAAAATCAAAGTTTGAATCATAATTGACCTTCAAAATTGTGATCAAAATACAATTGTCCCTTTATCATTACATGGCGTTGGTGGCGTGTTACTTATGCACTGTGTTACCGGTGATGATGATTTAGAGATAGGGATGAAAACGGGACGGGAAAGTTCCGTTCCGTCTCGTACCGTATACCGTTTTTTTCAAATTTTTCCCGACCATTTTCGAACTATTCAAAAGTTATTCAGAATCGGTACGAAAATGGGACAGTGACAATCGGAATCGGGATAAAAAACGGTGCATATGTTTTTCCGATCATTTTTGCGGTTCCGTATTCAATTCGGGATGGTCTCGTT
Organism: Tuctoria greenei; assembly: GCA_036927565.1. NCBI lineage: Eukaryota > Viridiplantae > Streptophyta > Magnoliopsida > Poales > Poaceae > Tuctoria > Tuctoria greenei. The sequence continues at coordinate 221,588,867 of JAYESD010000003.1, forward strand.
TTCATTCCGTTTTGCATGTATTTGGTATTCGGCCCATTTAAACAATTGACTGTCCGGCCCAACCAACCCACTCCAGTGACCAGTCTATGTTCGGCGGACATGCGAAGCCCACCAGACCATTGGGCCACAACTCGCACAGATGGACGAACCCTAACACCGAAGCTGAACTGCCGTGCGGCCGTGCTGTGTGCTGAACATCGACATACGTGGCGTCGCGAGCCCTCGCTCGGAGCACTACCGGCGCGCTGCTCTCCCGGTTCGCTCGTTTCTTCCCGTCTCTCTGGATTGAATCGAACTCATCGCGATGCTGTGCTGCCAAGGTAACATGGGTTCGGTGAGTTCTAGCGCTCGTCCTTTTGAATGCCAGTACGGGTTGGCCTGTGGACACCATAGAGCTAATGGTGTTATCATTCTTCCGGCTGTTGGTGCGGCAACAGTGGGATCTGTCAGATGCAGCACAAGAGCATGGTGTCGAGTCTCGAGTGTTGTGTTTGCTGGCATGCTGATGGAGTGATGGGCCTTCTCCTATTTTAGTTTCTTTTAGCATCATGTAAATGAGGATATTGTTTTGTCATCCAATTATCTAATTGGATGGGATATTATGAATAATGTTACTATCATTAATGTATTAATATTAATGCATGACTACGTATGATGATGTGATGTATGCTTACATATGCTTATATAAAGTTTAAATTAGTTTGTACTTATTATAATCCCGAGTTGACTATCGTTTTCGACCGTTACCGATATATTTTCGTTACGACTTGTTCATTTTCGAATAACCGATAATCCCGATCCTGCATCCCGATCATGACTTTTTCGTTTTTATTTTCGTCCAGATCAAAAAATACAACATCAAAATCAATTTGGATGTTTTTCTGATTGTTTTCGATCGTTTTTGTCGGAGTGAGATTCCGGCAATTCTCCTGGTACTACTGTTGGCAACCCGCGGAGTTTCTTAGTTCGGTTGTGGGCGCGCAGAGATTCAGAACAAGATGGCGATTTGACACGAGGATTTACGTGGTTCGGGCCGCCTAAGCGTAATACCCTACTCCACGGGTGTGTGTTGTCGTTTGTTCTATTGAGCGTATGAGCGCTTGTATGTCAGAGACCAGAGTGTCTCGTCGGGACCTGAGCGCATGTCCCAGATCGTGCCTCCCTTGTGTATCGCTCGACCAGTCCTTTTATAGTACAAGGGCTGACCGTTACATCGTTAGCCTGACCCGACATGTGGCCCTGGCGGTTACTGATGCCTAATACACAGTTAATATGCTTAATTCCTCTTAATAGTGTGATAACGCCCTTTAATGGTGGCGTTACTAGTATTAAGGGTCATCCAATCATGTGTCATTAAGATGGTATTAATGACACGTAATCAGGTCTTGAAGTCTTTAATGCTCCTTGAAGGTCCGAGCCGTTGGAGGTCCACCAATCTGCCTGTTGAAGTTGAGGGTATGGCGGTTGGACACGTGGCAGCTCCGGAACTTACAGTCTTGGACAAGTAGGTCCAGTGCTGTTGTACACGTGTCGGTACCGGAGCTTCCTTCTGTCGGGGGTTAGGTCCAGGGGTGCCACACATGTATCTAGTCTGGAGCTTTCCCATGTATGGAATATAGCTCCAGTTTTATGATACACGTGGAGGCACTGGGACTAACCATAGAAGGGAGGCAGGTCCGGTTCCGAGTGACACGTGAGGCCTTCGTAGGTCTTCACCTCTGATAGGTGGAGTTCTTTTGCACTCTTCGCAGTTCCAAGGGGTATCTGGTACGCAGGGTACCGACAGTGGCCCCTTGAACCCACCTCTGGGAAAGGCCTTTTGGGTTAACTCATTCTACCGGAGGTGGGTCCATCTTTCGATTTTTGCGCCGTATCTTCAAGGGTTTTTGGATATGCCGTTGGGGTGGTGGTTCGCAGTTAAACCATCACCACGTGGCATCTCCAGGATGCGGCAGGTGAGATCTGCAAGTGCGGATCTCACGCAATTGAAGGTCGTTGGTTCCCAATACGAAAATCATATCGGTTCCGCGCACCTTGTCAGGTCGCCGCCCTTGGGTTTCCCACCTCACATCATGACAACTGTTCGCCTGGGGTAAGGACCTTGACTTGATCGCCTGAGTGGCCCCGGGCCCCCTTGTCATTTGCAGGGTGAGATTTTTGAACTGTATCCTTTGCCCTTCTGCGGTTTCCATCCAAGCGTCGCGGGGGCTTACTTAAGAAGGAAAGCACACACCGTTTGGGGATTCCTTACGCCTTCATTTGAACTTGCGCTCGAATCCACAAACTTTCATTTGCTTTTCCTCTCTCGCCCCGTCGTGCTGCGATGGAGTTGGGTCTCCGCAAGAGCCGTCTCACGACCGACGATGATTTGAAGAAGGTCCAGACCTACATGGGGTGGTCCAGCGACTCCTTCAACCACCTGGTCCGCGCCAGCAAGCTCCCGTTCAAGAAGAAGCGCGCTAGCGACATGGTGTACTTTTCTGCGTATGCCATGGTGGGACTGATTCCACCTTTCTCCACTTTCCTCTTGATGCTGTTAGACTTCTATGGTCTGCAGTTGTACCACCTTGGCCCCCACTCCATTCTTCTTGTGTCAACATTCGTCCACTTCTGCGAGATGTGGGTGGGTAGTCCCCCCTCCGTCGAGCTTTTCCGTACCTTCTTCACCATCCACACTACCGACAAGAGTGACGAGTATCTTGGCTTCTACTATTTTGTGAAGCGCAAGAAATGTCCCCACAAGTACTTGAGGTCATTTCCTTTCGGCAAGTGGGACGACTGGAAGAAGGATTGGATTGTCGTCACGACAGAGGAGCACGAGAGGCTGGAACTGCCTGAGGGTCTTCCCAATGCTGTCACGGACGCATGGAGTGAAGCTCCGGTGCTGTCAGAGGCCTTCACCCCTGCCTTGACCAGGATTCGCCAATGTGTGAAAGGAGGGGTGACCCCCTAGACGGTCTTCTACAACTTCCTGGTCAACAGGTGGGCTCCGCTGAAGAAGAGGGAGAAGCTCGCCTGGGCCCTCAACAGCATGATGGACGATGACCAGATTGAAACCGGTTTGAAATCCAATTTGGAAGGCGCTGCTTTGGAGCTTCATGTCAAGAAGTTCCAGCATGGCATCGATGTCGAGGGCGATGACTTAACTCCGCCGGCGGCTTTCCTCCCTTTGAACATGGAGGTGGAGTTCAGAAGGGAGCTCCGGAGGAAGATGCCGGTGCTTGATGACCTCGGCGAGGTAGAGAGTCATTCGACCACCAAATTGGGTGATCCTCGGAGCCTTGTGAGGGTGGTCCTACTTCCGCCCTGAGACAAAGAGATGAAGTTATTGGCAAGGGCAAAGAGTTGGCTAAGCCCTCCAGCCGAAAGAGGAAGTCGAAGCACTCTGATGGGAGGTCCATCAGACCTGCTCCTTCCACAACAGCTCCTTCTCCCCCGGCAACGGGAGGTCTTTAACGGCGACACCTACTCCAGCATCGGCGTCTCCCCGGGATGCCAGCTCCAGTCGTGTGACTCCGGTACTAGGGCCAGCTAAGGCTCTAGGTCCGAGGGTCCTTCTCAGTCAAGGGGGGCCTCAACCAAGACGTCGCTGATGGCGACAGCAAGCTCCAGAGAGCCTTCTGGAGCTACTATGCCAGTGGTGATAGGGTCGGGCCCTGAGCTTCCGGTGAAGAGGTTCCGCGCTAGCTGGAGCAGAAGCCTTCCAAGGTAAATTTGATTTTTTACCTCAGTTGATTGTTTTTGTTGTAATCATATTATAAGTTTCTTCGTCCTTCATCCATAGGGTACCCAAAAAAGGGACTGAAGCTCCGATTCCTGTGACAGCAGCTAATGCTGTGCAGGCCGGAAGCTCTAGCTCCAATTCCAGTGCCGCCCCAGGTGGTGGCTGAGGTCGCGGCAGCTCGGGTGCCAGCTGTCATGGTTCTTGACCTCGAATCATCTCCCGATGCTCCCGTGGTAGCACCGGACCAAGAGAATGAAGATGTACCAGTGGCACCAGCTCCGGAGGTTAAAGCTCCGGTTTTGGAAGTTGTGATGACGGATGCTCCGGCCTCAGAGCCGGAGGTAGCTGCAGTTCCGGCCTTAGGTCCAGATGTTATTGAAGCGCCGGTGGCGGAGCCGGTGGTTGATGAAGTTCTGGCGCCCAAGCCGGTTGTCATGGAGGTGCCAGCACTCGAACCGAAGGAGGTCAAAGCACTGGCGCCTGAACCGGCGGTGGAGGAGGCACAGACGTTAGATCCAGAAGTGGCTTCAGCTTCGACCGAATCTTCAATGCCTGCCCCGGAGGTGATAGTTCCGGAGGTACCCATCCCTGAGCCAGGGTGTCAAGAGGAAGCGACTGGTCCTCTGCCTGAGGGACCAGTTGCTGATGACCTGGCGGTGAGACCTTCGGAGCCGACTCCGGAGGTAGAAGCTTTCGTTGCCGAACCCTCCTCGGCGACGACCGAGGCTATCTCGGAGGGTGTCCCTATTGTCGCGGAAGCTAAGGGGACCACTCTCGTAGAGTGGGACCCAATTTTTGTTATGGAGAACCCGCTAGAGTCAGCGCAGAGGACCCCAATAGGTCCGGAGCCGATCCCCCTGTCGTTATCCATCGACAACGCCTGCTCCATCCTTCGTCAGGTCCAGCTGGCTTTTTATAACGATAGCAAGGCCCTCGAGGAGGAGCGCCAAACCCTTAGGAGGTGGCGCAACTGGCTCCAATTCGAGACCAAGCTGGCGCAGACAAGACTGGCTGACGACAAGGAGTGGGTCAAGAGGGAGGGGCCCAGATGGAGTAATGGGGCCAACTTCTGGACGAGAGGGAAAGCATGGTGCGATTCCTCGACAACCAGTCCTGGGCTATCCAAGAACAAGCCGTGGCTGCTAATGAAGCAGCGAATGATCGCCAGGAGAAGCTCAATGCCATCCATGACAGCCTCGTCAAGCACCGAGAGGTTCTTGAGGAGCGGGAGAAGAAGCTTGAAGACGAAGAGCAAAAACTCCTGGAGCTGAGGGATGCCTCGTAAAGAGGGAGGAGGAGCTTGCCCAGAGGCTGGCTCTGGGTGACAAGAGCCCCGCAGAGCGCACCAAGAAGCTAGAGGAACTCTACGAGAGCGAGGAGAAGAAAGCCCTGGCAGCGGGGACAAGACCTCACCAAAAGGGAGAACGAAGTCGCTGCCACGGAGAAGAAGGTGCGGGGCCGGGAGAGAGACCTGGTTGATCGCCGGAACAAGATCCATGTCCGGGAAGAGGATCTTGCCAACCTTGAAAGGCAAGTTGCTGAAAGGATTCAGCAACACGCCAAAGAGGTTGAGCGTCTTGCCCGAGAGGGTTAGGAGCTTGCGGCGACCAAGAGGTCCTTGGAAGAGATGTGAGGCTCAAGGGATGCGGCCAACAAGTATGGGACTTCTTGGTCAAAGCCAATGACGCGCTGACAGCCCGCTGGACTTTAGTCCCGTGCGTCTGGACAATCCAGAGCTGGAGCTGGACCATGCGCTGAATGCGTTGAGCTCGGCTGGCAACAAACTCAACAAGATGGGCGATGTCATCGCAAATGTTGGAAACTGAAGGAAAATCCCTTGCGCATAACGTCGTAGAATACATGCTGACGTGCTACACAAGCTGGGAGCCTCATTTCCCGCTAGGTCCGGTGTATGAGGGTCCCATCGACGGAGAGGGAGATGCCGCCAAGGCCAGTGTGTCGGAGGTTGCCTCGTTCTTTCGTAGGATTTAGGACTTTATCCTTGTAGCTCCCGCTTGTAGCTTCTCTTCTTTTCTCCAATTTTGTAATCTCTTATCCTCAAACGAATGAAATCCAAGAAATTTATGAATTTCATTTTTTGTCTTCAACCTTTGTCTCACTTGGTCCCCTGGTAGATGTACACAATTTGATTGCGAACTTGTACCAAAAGGATGTAGCATTTTGTTGAATACTTGTGTGCTTCAAGCTTGTAGAGTGTAGGTCTGAAGTCGTTGATAGAAGGGCCCCCTAAGGTTGTATGAGTTTAGTAGCTCCGGCGGTGACCATTGTCAATACGTAGAGCGTCAACGGTTGGCCCTCTGGGGTTGTCGGAGCTTAGTAGCTCCGGCAGCGACTACTGTCAACACGTAGAGCGTCGATAGCGGACCCCATTCGGGTGTTCTTCTACCATCTTTTCTTCATGTTGACGGCTGGCCCCCTGGGTTTGTCGGAACTTGATCGCTCCGGCGACGCCTACTATCAATGTTTAAAACATCGACAGCGGGGCACCTTAGGGGATGTCGAGGCTTTGATAGCTCCGGCATCATCCACCATCATCATGGGATTTTTATTTTTCCTGCAGACTGAATTCAAGAAAAACAGTAAAATCCATTTCTTATCTATAACTCATTTGCGGCTTACTATTCCCGAAAGAAATTTTAAGGTCGACCGCAATTATATATACAATCAGGTGCATTTGCTTATTTTCTCCAGGTCCGATCGTTTTCCGGACTCACCTTACTTAGGCCTACCGGAGTGTAGGTAGAGTGGCGTACTTAGGGTGCAGGACCAGGCTAAGTCGATGGCACACTCTGGACCTAGATTGGCTTGGCGTTCAGGCGAGTAGGCCATTCAACAACGTTAAGACCCAAAAGAATTAACAAAGCAACTTGAATTATATATGAATTGTTCGAGCTAAAGTTTCTTGAGAATTGCACAACTTTGTTATAGACAAGAAAGAGAAAATAAAAAATAATGAGCCTGTACAAAATAAATGCACGTGGAGTCTGTTTTCACATAATGATGTCTTTCATTATAGGTTCGGGGTACAGGGGAAACAAGTACACTCTTAGGGTACGGAACCAGGCTAAGTGTGCTGCGTTTCTTGTTTGACCCAGGGTAACTAGCTAAACTTTTAGTTCTGAGACTGTGTCAAGTGTTGCTTGAACTTTGTGGACCTTCCAGGAAAGGTCCGGCTGTTCTCCCGGAGGAACTACCCGACTCTGTACAATGACGCTATAACATACATCCTATGTAATTACAGACTCACCTCCATGATATTAAGTGTAGAACTTATGGAGGTGCTCAATGTTCCAAGGATTAGGGAGCGGTGTCCCATCCTCGGTTGCCAAGCGAACGCATCCGGGACTGGATACTTTGATCACTCGGAAGGGTCCTTCCTAGCTGGGGGAAAGTTTGTTTAACCCTTCACGAGTTTGTATTCTCCGTAGCACTAGATCGCCTTCCTCGAGCTGTCGGTTATGCACATGCCTTCAGTGATAGAGCCAGAGCGCTTGGCGGTATCGTGCATTTCGAACATTTGCTCGACACCTTCCCTCTTCAACGAGGTCAAGGTCTTCACGCCGGAGCTGGTCTTTCGTGGCTTCGTCGATGGTCCAGACCCGGAGTGACCCCAAGGCGATTTCCGGAGGAAGGACTGCTTCAGCTCCGTACACCAGGAAGAAGGGTGTCTCTCCAGTTGACCGGTTTGAAGTTGTCCTGTTTGCCCACAAGGTGGGCAGAAGCTCTTCAATCCAATTGGCTCCATGTTTTTTCAGGCGCTCATATGTGCGTGTCTTGAGTCCTTTTAGGATTTCTGCATTTGCTCTCTCAGCTTGGCCATTGCTTGCCGGGTGAGCTATGAAAGCGTAGCTGACTTGAATGCCGAGGTCTTCGCATTATCCTTGGAATGCAGAGCTTGTGAATTGGGTCCCGTTGTCAGTTATGATCTTGTTTGGGACTCCAAATCTGCATACTATGGACTGCAAGAAATTGATAGATGATTGCTTGTTTATTGTTACAACTGGAGTTTCTTCCGGCCACTTGGTGAACTTGTCGATGGCGACATACAGGAGCTTGTAACCCCCGACGGCTCTTGGGAAAGGTCCCAAGATATCCATACCCCACACGGAAAATGACCATGTCGGAGGTATCATTTGTAGTGGTTGAGCTGGTGTGTGAATTTGCTTCCCATGGAACTGACATGCTTCACATTTCTTCACCAGCTCGGTTGCATCCTGGAGTGCTGTAGGTCAATAAAAACCATGTCGGAAGGCTTTACCGACCAACGTGCGGGAAGACGCGTGGTTCTCACACTCGCCTCCATGGATTTCCGTGAGGAGCTCGCGGCCTTCTTCCCTTGTAATGCACCGCATTAGGACGCCGTTGACACCACGCCGGTAGAGATCCCCTTCTAGCAGTGTGTATCTTTTAGCCAATCTGACTATCCGGTCAGCAGATACACTGCCTTCAGGAAGGATGTTGTCTTTCAAGTAGCTACTGATCTCCGAGATCCATGCATCGGAGCTAACTTGAGCTTCTGAGTCTTGCGTGCTAGGTTGTTCGGAGCTTCCTGCAGCACCTACGACCCTTGATGGACGCCGTGGTACCTGAATGTGGCCTAGAGGGGGGGTGAATAGGCATTTTTGTATTTTGTCGGAACCTGCAACACTTAACAACCTGTTTAAAACCATAGATATCAGACTAGTCCGGTAAAGTGCGGACTAGTCTAGTGTGTACTGACTAGGTTGATTAAGCTTGATCGATTAATTTGATACTTCGATGTATGCAGCAGAAATATACAATCAAATGAAGTGTTGCAAGGTTATGGACCAGGGTATATCACAATTCAATCTTATATTTAATGATTCAACATAAAGTGAGCAATAATGATTGAAACCCTAGATTATTGTGATGAATAAGAATGATGAACACAAAACAAGACACAAGGATTTATCCCGTGGTTCGGCTCCCACAGAGGCAACCTACGTCCATGTTGAGGAGTCCACAAAAGGACCAGGTCTTTTCCAACCCTACCCTCGTCGGATCACCACGAAGGTCAATCCTCTTCCACTTATCACAAAGGGGCGAATAACCGAATTCAAAGGGGCCTTCTCACACGTTGAGGGCTCCCCTAGATTACAACACAAAATACCACCAAGAACACACTCAAAAGATTACAATGAAATCACATGAGTGTGTTAGAGAATCAAACCAAGAGCTCAATGAGTGTTTAATGTGTCTCTCCAATGATCTAGAGTGTATCCTCAAAGGATTGATCTTTGTTGCACTTAATTTCGTGGAGAGATGTGTTTTTGAGGCTCTTGGGAGGTGTGACGACGCTAGGGTTCGAGAGTTATGTGAAATATGGCAATGCAACTCTATTTATATGGGTTTCTAAAAGTGACCGTTAGGGTTTAGAAAGATCGTACTAGTCCGTGGTGGTCACCGGACTAGTCCGGTGTGCTGTGTGTAGCAAACCCTAAGTGTCTCGAAATATCAGACTAGTCCGGCTAGGAGCGGACTTGTCCGATTTCGCTTCTAGAAATCTTCGGACTAGTCCGATAGTCATCAGACTTGTTAGTACATGTGAAACCCTAAGTGAATTGGGTGACAAGTCCGCACTTGGAGGACTTGTTTGATTTAGGTCAGAGGGTTTTTCGGACTAGTCCGTACAAATATCGGACTTGTTCGATTTGGACTAGAATGAATATCGAACTAGTCCGGTTGTGATCGGACTTGTCCGATTTTGTGTGACTTGTGAAGCGTTTTGAGGACTAGTCCGCACTGGAGAGGACTAGTCCGATTCTAGTCAGAGAGATATCGTACTATTCCGATAGATATCGGACTTGTTCGATTTTGTGCAAAGAGGATATCGGACTAGTCCGGTGTCAGTCAGACTGGTCCGGTCCTGTATAACTTTGTGCAATGTGTGTGTTTAATTGTGATTGAGCTCTTGGGATGTGTTTCCTTAACACACTCCATACAGAATGATCTACTATTCTTCTTTCTTGAACTCATTTCCACTTTGCTCCTCATTCTTCCTTCTTTTTGGCACTTTGCTTATTTTGCTATTAAAACCTGTGCTCATCTCAACAAAGAGGTTAGGATCTCATTTTCTTGTCATAAATCATCCAAAACCAACAAGGGATTCCTAGATGCACTTTCAGTAACAGGGGCATCGGGACCGCCAGCTTTGAGGTGCTGGTCTCGCCTCCTTCGCTCAATTCAGCAGGCTGAGCTGTTGGTCTTGACAATCTCCGGACGAAGGTCCCGTCAGGAGCCGGAGCTCCGGTTGAAGCTTTCGTCGAGAGTTCGTCAGCTTCAGCGTTGTTGAGACGCTGTACATGGCAAAGATCTAGGACTTCAAAATCCTTCAGAAGCTTCTGGGCTTCAAGTAGATATGCAGCTAGTTGAGGGTTGTTGCAGCAGCATTCGCCTTTGATTTGTTTTATTATGAGTTGCGAGTCACCCTTTACCAACAGCTGCTTGACACCATATGATAGTGCCACCTTGATCCCATAGATTAATGCTTTATACTCCGCCATGTTGTTGGTTGCCTTGAAGCCAAGGTGAACCATGTATTTGACCTTCTCCCTGGTCGGAGCAAGGAGAAGGATTCCAGCTCCGCCCCCCTGCTTCTGCACGGAGCCGTCGAAGTAGAGAGTCCAGTGAGGCTCAGTGAAGAGCGGAACCTTGGGTTGCAGCTTCTGCTCACTAGGCCCCCAAGATTTGATGGAGAGGGGGTCCATTCCGCCACAAAGTCTGCCAATGCTTGACTCTTGATTGCTTGTCTTGGGGCGAATTCAAGATCGAACTCAGCCAATTATGCTACCCACTTTGCAATGTTCCCAGTAGAGTTTGGGTTATGCAAGATTGCACGCACTGGATAAGAGGTTACCATTGAAATCTTGTGAGCTTGGAAGTAATGATGAAGTTTCCTAGAGGTGATAAGAACTACGTAGAGCAGCTTATGCACCTCTAGGTACCAAGTCTTGGCGTCATGGAGTACTTCACTAATGAAGTACACTGGGCGCTAGACTGTCCGGACCCTCCCGGAGAGGCCCGGAGCTTCCTCCTCATCAACCCGGACCATCCCGGAGGGGTCCGGACCTACTTCGGGACCTCCAGGTTCTTGCTAGAGGAACCCAGAGCTTCTTCTGAAGTGACCCGGACCCTCCCGGAAGGGTTCAGATCTTCTTGTTCAGCAACAATAACTCCTTCATTTGAAGGAGGTTGATCCTCTAGCGTCTCACCTTGTGGATCTGGGTTTGGGAGCTGGGACCCAGACTCGCCTTCAGGTAGCTCCGGACCTTCCCGGAGGGGTCTGGATTCCTGAACTGAGGGTGGTTCTAGTCTTTCCGCAACCAGGACCATGCTAACAACTTCGTCAGTTGCTGAAATGTAAAGCAGAAGTGGCTCACGAGGGTTTAGAGCTACCAATGTTGGTAGAGTGGTGAGGAGCTGTTTCAGCTCTTGGAATGCCTTTTCTGCTTCTTCAGGCCATTGGAATGGTCCAGACTTCCTCAATAATTTGAGGAAGGGTAGCGCCCGTTCCGCCAGTCTTGAGATGAACCGGCTGAGGGCAGCTAAACATCTAGTTAGCTTGTGGACATCCTTGATGTGAGCTGGTGGTCGCATGTCTTCAATAGCTTTAATCTTCGCCGGATTTGCCTCTATTCCTCGGTGGTTCACCAAGAATCCAAGAAGCTTTCCAGAGCTAACCCCGAAGACACTTGTCTGGGTTCAGCTTTGTGCGTGTGATTCGTAACTTGTCGAAGACAGCTTGCAAGGTGTCAACGAACGACTCATTGTTCTTGATCTTGATAATGATGTCATGGACATTGACTTCCACTACATCTCTAATAAGCTCTCCAAAAGTTTTGTACATAGCTCGCACAAACGTTGAAGCAGCGTTTTTGAGACCGAATGGCATGGCAGTGTAACAGTACAATCCATCTACTGTGATGAAGGCAGTATGCTCTTCATCTTCCCTAGACATTCTGATTTGATGATACCCAGAATATGCGTCTAGGAAACACAGTAGTTCACACCCGGAGGTGGAATTCACTATCTAATCTATTCTAGGTAGTGGAAATGGATCCTTTGGGCATGCCTTATTTAGTGTTGTGTAGTCGATACACAACCGAAGCTTCCCGCCGGCCTTGGGTACAACGATTGGGTTTGCTAGCCATTTTGGGTGGAAGACTTCCCGAATGAATCCAGCTTCGAGCAACTTCTTCACTTCTTGACGTATGAAGTTCTGTCGCTCTACTAATTGCTTCCGAGGCTTCTGATGTACAGGCCGAGCGTCGGGATAAATCTTCAGATTGTGCTCAATCACTTCCCTAGGGATCCTAGGCATTTGTGATCGTTGCCAGGCAAACACGTCGACATTAGCCTGAAGGAAAGTGATGAGCGCGAGTTCCTATTTGTCGTTCAGGCCTCCCGATATACGGGTGGTCTGAGCAGCATCGGAACCAATTTGGATGACTTTGATGGGAATGTCAGTGTCGTCGCTTGGTTGCACACGAGGTGCGGAAGTTGAGCCTCGATGGCGAATGCTCGGGGGCTTTGGAGCTTGCTCCTTTCCGGATTCTTCCTCCTGCACTGTAGCAAGCGTGTGGAGTTCTTACAGAGCTGTAACTCCGACGGCGCAATCTCCCCGGATCCGGAGAACGCCTGAGGGTGTTGGCATCTTCAATACCAGGTAGCCATAATGAGCAGCAGCCATGAATTTGTACAAAGCTGGCCTGCCCAGGATGGCATTGAATGGCAAGTTGATCTGCGCCACGTCAAAGACCAACTTTTCGGTCCTGTAATTCTCCCGAGTTCTGAAGGTCACCGGGAGAGTAACGGCACCGAGTGGAGTTATGGCCCCCGGGCCTACTCCTGAGAAAGGTCAAGAAGGGCGAAGATCTGAAGGTCGGAGCTGAAGCTTGACGAAGGCTTCGAAGCTTATGAGGTTCAGCCCCGAACCTCCGTCCACCATTACGTGGTGAAGCTGGATGTTATTGATGGTCGGAGATACCATCAGTGGAAGTTGGCCAGCTCCGATCATGTTCTAAGGGCAGTCCGAAGCATCAAAGGTGATTGCAGTATCCATCCACTTCCGATGAGGCTCCTCCCTGGCAGTGGGAGCTACCAAGGCCATGTCCCGCCGCATTGTCTCGAGGACACGACAAGAAGTAATGTCCCACAAACAACCAAAGATGGTGTTCATGGTCTTCCGACGCTCATTGTTGGAGACGTCGGATTCGTCGTCAACGGAGGTGTAAACAACCTTCAAGACCTTTTTAGGGTCCTGGAAGCCTAACTCCTCTTCAGCCGGAGCTTCGTCGACTTTTTGTTTTCCTTCCCTTTGACGGAAAGGAGCTTCTTCCCGGTGCTTATTGTAGCGCTCGACGAGGTTCTGAACCTCTCGATAGTTTTTCAGGTTGTGCCTGTCCGTCTTGTGTATGGGACACCACATCTTGGAGCTGCCATCGTCTTCAGATGACGACCGAGGTCGTTTCTCGGGGCGTGGCCCCCGGCCACCCGGAGCTGCGGCAGCTGCAACAGTAGGTGTGCCGGTCGACGACTTCTTCTTGCCGTTGGACTTTTTCTTCTTCTTGCCACTCCCGGAGGTGGTGGCTTCACCCTTGGAGGATTTTTTGTTGGCCTCCGGAGTTGGTTGGGAGTGCATTTCACGGCCCTCCGCAGCTTTGGCACACTTGTCTGCCAAACTGAAGAGTGTCGTGATGCTGGTGACTTCCTTGGTCGCCAGCTTCTCTAGCATTTTCTTGTCTCGAACGCCCTGTCTGAATGTTACAATAACAGAAGTGCTTGAGATAGAAGGAATGGTATTTCGTACCTGGGAGAACCTCTGGATGAAAGATCACAGGGACTCTCCCCCTTTTTGATTGACAGCAAAAAGATCCAGTTCTGTGCCTGGTCGGGTGTATGAACTCCCGAAATTGGCGGTGAACTGTTGGCACAACTCCGCCCAACTTTTGATGGAGTTAGGCGGAAGGCTCATGAACCAGGACCTGGCGATCCCAGTCAAAGTCATAGGGAAATAATTGGCCATCACGGCCTCATTTCCCCCAGCCGCAAGGATAGCGGTGGAGTAGATTTGGAGAAATTCAGCAGGGTTGACAGTCCCGTCAAATTTCTCCGGCAGGTGAGGTCGGAACTTCTACGGCCATCTCACCATGCGTAGGTGCATGGCCAAGGCAGAATAGCCTCCTCCTACTCCCTCTGGAGCAGGACTGTCCTGAGCTTCTCACCTCTCGTGAGCACGCTCAATGTGGACGCGGCCGTCCTGTTGTCGGTAACGACGATCGAGCTCCGCCCGAAGATCGTGAGTTGAAAGCCTAGTTACCGTGTGAGTACGTCGCGCCCCGGAAGGCGGCAACGTTGCCTGTTGAGATGCTGCAGCACGCCTCCTGGGCTGCGAAGCGTGCGTACCAAGTTTGCCCGACAAGGTTCGATGCTGTGAAGGAGCCCGCCCTGAGGGGGGAGGACCTTGATTGCTGATGCCATCGGCTGCTGCTGCAACCAGATGTTCCACATCAGCTCTCCACTGCTCCATCGCACCTTGGGGTTCTCCTGGAGGCGGTGGACGTTGGAGAAGAGCACGCGCAACATTAATCGCGTGTTCAGGGTTGTTGTTCGCCGATGTAGTGACCGACGCGGACAACCCATCTCGACGTCCAGCTTGATTCGCAGGATCGGATGGTGGTGGCGGTGGCATGATTCCTGCTGGAGCCATAGCACCTGCTGGTTGCTGCATGTTGGAGGGATTGCCTCCAACAGATTGCACAACATGATTACCGTTGGATGATCCAGCAGTAGAATTCACCATCTTTGAATCTCGGGCTCCCCCTACCTGGCGCGCCAACTGTCGGAGTGAGATTCTGGTCATTCTCCCAGTACTACCGTTGGCAGCTCACGGAGTTTCTTAGTTCGGTTGTGGGCGCGCAGAGATTCATAACAAGATGGCGGTTTGACACGAGGATTTACGTGGTTCGGGCCGTCTAAGCGTAATACCCTACTCCACGGGTGTGTGTTGTCGTTTGTTCTATTGAGCGTATGAGCGCTTGTATGTCAGAGACCAGAGTGTCTCGTCGGGACCTGAGCGCATGTCCCAGATCGTGCCTCCCCTGTGTATCGATCGGCTAGTCCTTTTATAGTACAAGGGTTGGCCGTTACATCGTTAGCCTGGCCCGACATGTGGCCCTGGCGGTTACTGATGCCTAATACACAATTAATATGCTTAATTCCTCTTAATAGCGTGATAACGCCCTTTAATGGTGGCGTTACTGGTATTAAGGGTCATCCGATCATGTGTCATTAAGATGGTATTAATGACATGTAATCAGGTCTTGAAGTCTTTAATGCTCCTTGAAGGTCCGAGCCGTTGGAGGTCCACCAATCTGCCCGTTGAAGTTGAAGGTCTGGCGGTTGGACACATGACAGCTCCGGAACTTACAGTCTTAGACGAGTAGGTCCGGTGCTGTTTTACACGTGTCGGTACCGGAGCTTCCCTCTGTCGGGGGTTAGGTCCGGGGGTGCCACACAAGTATCTAGTCCGGAGTTTTCCCATGTATGGAATGTAGCTCTGGTTTTATGATACACGTGGCGGCACTGGGACTAACCATTGAAGGGAGGCAGGTCCGGTTGCGAGTGACACGTGGGGCCTTCGGAGGTCTTCACCTCTGATAGGTGGAGTTTCTTTGCACTCTTCGCAGTTCCAAGGGGTATCCGGTACGCAGGGTACCGACAGTTTTCATCCCTATTTAGAGAGCATACCAAGGGACCTGTTGATGTGCGTGAATAATCTTCTCCTTCTGTGCTAGTTCGGTTCGTGGAATATAAATTTTGATGGCAATTGACCCCGTTATATTGCCATCCTATATTGATGCTAAAAATAGCCCTCCAACTTGCTGTTGCTGCTATACTATACTGGTTACATAACCTGACTTTTGGCTTCCGATTTCTAATACAGGTCGCTTGAACTCAATAGACGTGTGGGGTAGATGCGGCCAAACCTGAGTTATCATGATGCATCAGATGCTCATCTCATGGGACGACCTGGGAGCGCCATTGATCAACCATCACCACCACCGTGCTGCTTCGACAAACAACGTGGAGCTCTATCAATGATGCTATATTTGGTACTCCCTCTATTCCTTTTTTATTATCATTTGGAGAACTAAATCTAGTTTTCACAACGAAGATTAAAAGAGAACAGAGGGAGTAACTTTTATCTTCATGATGCACTACACTAACAAAACAAAACTACCTGGAAGATGTCTTATGATGGAGGAGGGTCTTGAAAGCAGCACGCATGGGCATGGCTCTGACCAAAATGCCGCTGGTGGAGAGTAACACTGGCAGACCGACAGGATTCGTATGGAAAGGTACGGGTTCGTCCACGCACGCCCGTTGTGACCAGCAGAATTCAAAGAGACTGTTCCCTCGCACAGTGCAAGTGTAACCTTGCATCTGTACCGAGCCACCCCAAACATGGCTACGGTATGGGCTATGGCCTATAGCAACTGGCAAGCTACAGACAACTAGTACTTGCTAGCTAGCTAGCTAGCTGGTTTTTCCACACTACTATAAAAGCATTTTTACAGGCGTCTCAATTTTTCAAATACAAGCGGTCCTTAAAAATATGCGACTGTGATGACGAATGATACAATAACCGTCTGTGATGAAAGAACAACACAGACGGATTTTAAAAAACAACCGTCTGGGTAAATACTCGATCTTCTCAGACGATTATTACTTAAGAACCACCTGCAATAAAATAACATCACGTGCGGATTTTAAGAAACAACCGTCTGGGTAAATATTTGATCTTCTCAGACAGTTATTAATTAAAAACCGCCTGTAATGTAATGAACTTCACAGGTGGTTCTTAATTAACAACGGCCTGAGAAGATCATGTATTTTCACCGGTGGTCATTGTGTAAGAACCGTATGTAGTTGTTCAATTATCACAAGCGGTTTTCATTGAAGAACCACCTAGGGAAAGTCATTGTTTCCACTTATTTTGTGTCCCCGAAAATGCCAGAGTACCCTAGATCGTGAGCGTCCGTTGCAGGGACAAACAAACGCAATAATATTGCAATTAAGTGATTTAATTGGAATACAAGGATAAACAAACGCAAATAACATTGCAATTCAGAGGTAATTCACAACTCGATGAATTCCATAGATCATACATTGCGTGACCTCTAAACTAAATTCGAATTTAAACTTATTCCTGAAGCTCCCACCGATCAATCTAAATTGTACCGTCCTGCTTGCTCCCGAACACGTCTCTTATATTCTGCTGGATCCTGAAAATATTGACATTATTTAAATTAACAAATATCGAAGGAGGAATGAATAACCTAAATTGGTCACTAAGTCAAAGTGTCATCTTACCTTGATAAGTATATTATAGCAATCATTTTCAACATCGGTCACATTTGGCTGATGCAGCAAACGCTGAACTTCAAGTAGTATAGTTTTGATTGTAAAACCACTGCACCACCCCTACGAAATATAATTTAAGCAATATAAGAAACCAGTTCAAATAAGTTCGACAACAATTAAGTATTAATTACATGAGCAAAATAGGTCTATCTTACAGTCTCTTGATCAAGAATCCCGATGCAGAGTGCTCCCAACGATGGACATTTGGGTGGAAGAACCCACTTGGAAAAGCGCATCTTGGAGGCACCAAGAGATAGTCCTCAGAGAAGGAGATTGTCAGGAGGTAGTAACCATCTTCCCATTAAGTCTGCAAAAGAAATTTATTAATAGGAGGACGATGGTTAAACTCATATTGTGCTTGGTCTTCATGACTTACCCCTTCTTTACCAGGGACGATTCACTGCCACTTCAATAAATCTCCCAATTTAGGCTTCGCAGAGAAACCCTACATATAGAAATTGAAAATACAAAAACAAACAAGACGGAAAAACAAAACTACAGTTAAGTTCATCAGTCCATTGCAGGTACATATGTATATACAACCATGCGACCGGTGTGCCATATGTACATACATGGGGATGGTTCTTGCGCCACGCCAAGCGCTCCTCCTTCAATCGGCTACACGCCCGAGACATCAATATCTAATAGACCAAACTTCCAAATAATTGAGTCCAAACGCATATGTACACAAATGCAAAAGGACACAATCCATATACCAACACACAAAACTGGTAGCTTATCAAAATATACAAAGAAAAAGGTAGCATGCAATGCATAGTAAGGAAACTATGAGAATTTACTTAGGTATCTTGTGGCGCGATGTGGGACTGGGCAGAGGCGTGCCTCCGCGGGGCTGGGCGGCGGAGCGGCAATGCAGGCTGGGCGTCGGCGCGGCGGCGCGACAGTGTAGGCTGGGCGGCGGCGCGGCAGTGCAGGTTGGGTGGCGGCACAGGCTGGTTACGTTTCGACTGTGGCGAGGGGTCTTTATATAGGCGTCCGTTTTCACAGGCGGTTTTTAAATTTTTCACAGACGGTTGATACTTAATAACCGCCTGAGAAGATCTTTATCTCAGGTGGGTTTTACTTACCAACCGCCTCTGATGCTGCTAAGCTCCTGTCAAGCTAATCCCTGCACAGCAAGCTATTGTAGATGCAAGTAACACCCTTGGCTCATCATTTGAATTATTGAAAGCATCAATTTGAAGCCTGACGATCCTTGGAAGGATTTTTCCATCCATTTGAACGATTTCTTTCCCTCCTGTCCATTTGAAAACTTAGGAAGATGCTCCTTTCTCAGTTTTAATGCCTAAATATATTGACTAGAAATCAGTACCTACTTTCTTAGTGCTTCACACAAGCGAGTAAGCGAACAACTTCAATCACAAATCTTGTTTTTACACTTTCATAGGGATTTAACCTTAATCTTTCAAGCATAGATTTATCAAATAAGTGAAGCTTCCTTATCACACATGTTTATGGCAGTTATAAGTGAAGGATGTGTCAAAGCTAACGAAATCTGAATCGGACTGAAGATAAAGAGATCCTGCATATGAGTGGCAATGTCTAGATTAAACAGCGTGAAGCTATGATGACAACCTTCAACAACATGAAAAGTGATGCCAAAGTTATGCTTGCATCAACCAAGGCATGTTGTGAGGGTATAACACTTGTTGGGGCAAGCATAACCTTGGACAAAATCAGAAATCACGCCACCGTGGATTACTCTGAAGCCGCCATAGATTACTCTGAAGTTTTCTCCGTGCGTGCTCGGTAAACTTCAGAGTAATCTATGGCGGCTTTAGAGTAATGTTTTGGTAAATATCATATTAACTTCTACTCACATATTATTCACATTTGTGTATCTCATAAAAAAAGGATCCTTCACTTAAATTTGTTTGTATGAACATATTTGTATTATTTATACATGTATGAATTTTGTTAATTTTTTTTAAAAGCATTCCAACATGTCAAACTTCAAATTATCCATCATTCTAACTAAATGCTCATATACATATGAGGCATTCATCAAATTATGAACACACATTGATTCAAACAAATTTAAAAATATATGAAAAAAATTCATAGAGGTTGGTATGATGAGTAAAAATGTCCACTGAAAAAATAAATGAAAAAAGCATTATATTCATATAGATAGGAAAATGAAAAATAGCAAAGTTACCTCATACAAAAAAAGAAACCTTCATCAGAAGTGTCAAAGTATTTGAAAACTATGAAGGAAAATATTATAAAATCAAGTGCATCTCGTTCTTCTCATGAGCCATCATTAGGAGATATCGAGGAGTGGGAAGAAGACGGTGTCATGTATAATCGGCGGACGGCTTTAGTTAAATCAGGAGTTCCAATATACAAGCTTCAGGATGTTCCTCTTAAATTTAAGAATGGGAAGCCATTCATGACATCCGTACAACTTAGCAAACAACCCGTCACGCTCAGAAGAATGCATGAGTGATACATCCTTGCCAGCACAAAATATGGTCTTTCTTGCGTCACATTTCGTATTCCAAAAGAAGCATTATGGAGCACTGGAGAAGATAGACGGGTCATTTTATTTGAAGAGCTGCATCCCCTTTTCCACCGAGGCATGCTCGAAATCAACCTGCTGCCCGTCTGGTGCTTGTAAGTTCCTCTAATATTTTGTATTTGCTTTTCTTACTACACGCATACGCATTCCATGAGATTATAACAATTCTGGACTTATTCAGTAGGATGCAATACATGGATAATGAAAAGTTGGAGCGCAAGACAGGTATCCTTGACCCTACTAGGATTGCAAAGGCGCTATTCGACGTCAAGGCTGATCGAGACTCATCAAAGTTCATGCACATGAAAAAAAAGATTTTAAGAAAGCAATCGCAAAACTTAAGAAGGATAGAAGGACAGAAGATGCAACTTACATAGGACATACGATGTTTAACTTTGTCAGAGATGACAAGGACCTCGTAAAGGCTCCGTACCACTTCGAGTAAGTTCGACACATGACATTGAAATAGCAATTATTGGTAATTGTTAACACGTGTGTTTGTATGTGTGCATTAAACACTATATAATGATCTTCATCAAGCCAACACAGGGAATGGCAACAGTCTTGGACTCGGCTAATTTCCCACCAAATCGTTACAAAGATTTCATTTCCATTTTGAAACTGTACGTTTATTCAATAATTTTAATTTACACACATTTATAATGTGTTGACAAATTTTATATGACATTTCTTGTATCACAACGCTTGGCAGTTTTATGCGGAACAGCTTGGCGGTCAGAGACCTTCCAATACGAATGCATTGGACATTAAAACGTATTATGTTTGTCCGAAGCAGCCTGCTGGGAGTGTCTTATACGGGTATTATGTATGCGAGCATCTTCGAACCGCCTGCGTATATAGAGTGAATCGTGAGGATGTAAGTTATCCTTAATGTCGATACCTTATTTTCTTACCTTTGAGTTTCATTTTCATTGTAACTAGCATAGTTTAATACTTATATTCTCTGCTGTTCAATATTAATAGAAACATTGTTTTCATATTTTGATCCAACTTCAAAATTCAATTGCTCATAGTACAACTGCTCCAAAAATACCAAATAAATCCCTGTATACTCTCACTTTGATCTATACTTTGAGATTGTTCACACCAACACATTCTAAACCTTGTTATGTGTTATATTGCAGCATACGAAGAATCTGAACAAAGAATGACCTGTTTGTAGAAGTATTCCTGGTGGAGGAGCCGACAAGATTGCTTCTGAACTCTGTCAATTCATTCGTCGCGAAATTTTGCACAAAAGAGAGGACTTCTTTGATGAGAATGGTGCAATAGCTGATGTGCTAGAACTTTGCGACTATGCCAATAGAAATAGTTTTTAGTGAAAACTTGTAAACTATGAGATGAATTGTATGTGTAACTTGTACATATGTATATTATTTTAGTGAAATTGACTTCTGTGAGATGACTTCTGTGATCATAATATTGTTGACTTCTGTTCTTTGATGATATTGTTGACTTCAGTTCTGTAATTATATTGAATTGACCTGGAAATTAGAAATAACAGCAGTACTACTACATATGTTATATCTTATCACAGACGGTTATTTACCAACGGCTAGGCATGCCTGTGAAAAACAGTTATCACAGACGGCTAGATATAGGTAAAAAACCATCCGTGATAACCTAATTATCACAGGCGGTTAAAGTTATGGTAGAATGCGGTAAAAAGTCTTCACAGGCGGCTTGATGTAGGTCAACATCTGCCTGTGATAACACCATTATCATAGGCGGTTAGATATGCTGCAAGACCCGCCTATGATAGACAATTATCATAGACGGGTATATATGCTGCACGACCCGCCCGTGATAACTTATCTTCACAGGCGGCTAACATAAGTAAAAATCGTCTGTGATAATGTTTCTTCACAGGCGGTATCACTTCTCCGTCTGTGAAATTGCAGATTATCACAGACTCTTCGTTTCAGACGGTTTTAAAAACTGCGTGTGATAATATGTTTAGAGCCGTCTACGATAAGGCTTATTGTAGTAGTGCCACTGAAAGATTTGTAGTTTTCTTGACGATGACTGATGAATGTGAGTTTTAGCGCCTTCTGAAAAAAATGTGAGTTTTAGCACTTGGATGCAAGTTGCAAGGGATGCAGCTCAAAAGGGCAGGCAATGCTATGCCGTGAACCAGAGAAAAGCTGCCGTCGTGTGTGCATCCAGGCACAAAGCAAAGGGACTAGGTATCCCTAGCTTAGCTCAGTATATATCTTATTAGGTCCAACGATTCGACCCCTAGGTTAGCTCTGTACCTATATCTTTCATTTCACCATTGTGTTAAGCACCAGGGACTCTTGTGCGTATAGTTAGATTCAGTAGCCTGATCGGAGTTAGACTCCATTACGTAGATCTATTCCGATTCAACTTGTACTTCCGTATATGTACACAACACCAGGTTATAAATATCAGTAGAATAGACCCGGTTGGGTATCGCTGCATAATACGTTTTACATGCTATCAAGAGCCACCTCTCCTTTTTTCATCTAGTTGTCGACGTTTCGTCGGAACCCGTCGAGTATCTCGACGACAGGAAGCGTAGATCGGTTCCTGATCTTTTGTGGTGATCAATGATATCTGGAACCGCATCTTCATCATCAAGTTCTGCTTCTATGCAAATTATTGGGCACTCTGTGTCTGAAAAGTTAATCAGCGAAAATTTTCTGATTTGGAAGACTCAAGTTTTGCCGGTTGTACGTGCACTACTATAAAAAGCATTTTTACAGGCGCCTCAATTTTTCAAACACAGACGGTCCTTAAAAATATGCGACTGTGATGACGAATGATATAATAACCGTCTGTGATGAAAGAACAACACAGGCGGATTTTAAAGAACAACTGTCTGGGTAAATACATGATCTTCAGAATCGGTTCTTAATTAAGAACCGCCTGTAATGCAACGAACTTCACAGACGGATTTTAAGAAACAACCGTCTGGGTAAATACATGATCTTCATAGACGGTTATTAATTATTAACCGTCTGCAATGCAATGAACTTCACAGGCGGATTTTAAGAAACAACCGTATGGGTAAATACATGATCTTCACAGACGGTTATTAATTATTAACCGTCTGCAATGCCATGAACTTCACAGACGGATTTTAAGAAACAACCGTCTGGGTAAATACATGATCTTCGTTGGCGGTTCTTGATTAATAACCGTCTGTAATGCAATGAACTTCACAGATGGATTTTAAGGAACAACCGTCTGAGTAAATACATGATCTTCGTTGGCGGTTCTTAATTAATAACCGTCTGTAATGCAATGAACTTCATAGCCGGTTCTTGATTAACAACGGCCTGAGAAGATCATGTATTTTCAGTGGCGGTCATTGTTTAATTATCATAAGGGGTTTTCATTGAAATTACAGGGATGTAGTTGCAATTATATATCACAGCCGCATGTAGTCGTGCAGGCAAAATTGTATCAGGAAAAAAACACAGATGAGCTAGCGGATACTAGTACAGTAATGCATTATAGAAAATGCTCGATCACCAGTGAGGCTGGCTTAATTGTGATAATACACCATTAGAGGCTTTACAATTGTTCAAAGATAATTTCTTTACACACTGAACAAAAATCATGCTACATTCATTGTAGATCGACGATGAAGCTCCCATCGATCAATCTAAATTGTACCGTCCTGCTTGCTCCCGAACACGTCTCTTATATTCCGCTGGATCCTGAAAATATTGACATTATTTAAATTAACAAATGTCGAAGGAGGAATGAATAACCTACATTGGTCACTAAGTCAAAGTGTCATCTAACCTTGATAAGTAGATTATAGCAATCATTTTCAACATCAGACACATTTGGCTGATGCAGCAAACGCTGAACTTCAAGTAATATAGTTTTGATTGTAAAAGCACTGCACCACCCCTACGAAATATAATTTAAGCAATATAAGAAACCAGTTCAAATAAGTTCGACAAAAATTATAAGTAATAATTACATGAACAAAATAGATCTATCTTACAGTCTCTTGATCAAGAATCCCGATGCAGAGTGCTCCCGAACGATGGACATTTGGGTGGAAGAACCCAATTGGAAAGGAGCATCTTGGAGGCACCAAGGGATAGTCCTCAGAGAAGGAGATTGTCAGGGGGTAGTAACCATCTTCCCATTCAGTCTGCAAAAGAAATTTATTAATAGGAGGACGATAGTTAAACTCATATTGTGCTTGTTCTTCATGACTTACCCCTTCTTTACCGGGGACGATGCACTGCCACTTCAATAAATCTCCCGATTCAGGCTTCGCTGAGAAACCCTACGCGGAGAAATTGAAAATACCAAAAACAAACAACACGGAAAAACAAACTACAGTTAAGTTCATCAGTCCATTATAGATACATATGTATATACAACCATGTGACCAGTGTGCCATATGTACATACATGGGGATGGTTCTTGCGCCACGCCAAGCACTCCTCCTTCAATCGGCTACACGCCCGAGACATCATTATCTGAAGAAAGACCAAACTTCCAAACTTCCAAATCATTGAGTCCAAACGCATATGTACACAAATGCAAAAGGACACAATCCATATACCAACATTGTTCTAAGTTGATTTCAGAAGATACAAATATATACAATATATATCATCTCGCATTGCTATATACATTTTTTCCAGCATTGACATCTTCTCGCATATAGGGTTTCAAATTCTTTTTAATGCTTCTCTCTACGCGCTTGATGTTTTCTGGTTCGGTGAAAAGGTACATCTCTTCATACTGATTATATTCCTCTTCATTATCTCCCACATTGTCAACCCCAACAATATTTTGCTTTCCAGAAACAACTACGTGCAACTTCTCAGTTTCTGGATCTTGAACATAAAAAACTTGTGCAACATTATCGGCGAGAACCCACAGGTCATCTTTGTAACCCACTTTATTCAAGTCTACCAGTGTCAGTCCGTAATTGTCCACTTTCAAACCATCAGGATGTTTGACCCATTGGCACTTAAATACGGGCATTACCATTCTTTCGCCATAATCGAGTTCCCATATTTCCTCTATGAACCCGAAGTATGTGGTCTTCTGCCCTTGTGAATCATAAGCCTCAATACGAACACCACTATTTTGTGCAACACTCTTACCGTCTTTTTCTTTAGTGTAAAATGTGTAACCATTGATGTCATATGCTTGCCAGGATGTTACCAAAGCAGATGGGCCACAAGCTAACTTTTTCATTGTTGCCTCTTCTATAGTGTTTCCGTATGATATATTTTTGTCCATTAACCATTCAGTGAAACATCTTCTGTGCTCTTTCATGATCCAGTCCTCTTTGCGGTCTTGGTTTTTATCACGCAGCTCAATTTGGTGTTCCTCGATGTACGGCTCAGCTATTGCGAGCTGTTGTAGTACACCAAAATATGCACGGTGTACATTCTTGTAATCTTGAACAATAAAAGTTTTCTTACCCACTTTGCCTCTCCCACGTAGTCTACCCTCATGTACCGGTATAGGCACACCTATCGATTTTCCATCTTTGATGTAATCAGCGCAACCCTCAATCACTTCTTCAGTGGTGTATCCTTCCATAATTGAACCCTCTGGGTGAGCACGGTTCCGCACATAACCTTTTAATACTCCTAAATATCTCTCCAACGAAAACATATGATGTAAATATAGTGACCCCAATGCTTTTATCTGATCAACAAGATGTATGATTAGGTGTACTTGCATATCAAAAAAGGATGGTGGGAAACACATCTCAAGCTTGCACATTGTCTCGACGATGTATGTTTTCAGATAGTCTAAATCTTCACGTGCTATCACCTTTTGCGATACTGCATTGAAGAAGTAACACAAACGTGTGATGACAACTTTTATATGCTCAGGTTTGATTACTATTATTGCAATGGCAAGGAAAACTGTCATCATCATGTGACAGTCGTGAGAATTATAACCGAATAAAGACAAGTCTTTCATCGAGACTAGTTTGCGGATATTGGATGAGAAACTTGTGGGCACTTTGATCCCACGCAAGCATTCGCAAATTGCTTTTTTCTCTTCTAGCATCAAGTTGTAGCTGGCTGGGGGAAGGTAATGCTTCCCGTTCGCCTTTTCTACTGGATGAAGCTCTGGTCTCAAATCAAGATTTACTAGGTCCATACGTGAATTTAATCCATCCTTTGTCTTCCTCGGCATGTCCAGCAAGGTCCCAATGATGCTGTCAAATACATTCTTTGTAACGTGCATCAAATCAATACTATGGCAACATTCCAGATTCTTCCAATACGGAAGATACTTGAAAAAAATTGATTGTTTCTTGAAAGCCATGTCAGTTGTATCATCCGAAGATGTACTTTTCTTTCTCTTAATTCCTTTACTCTTTTTTCCCTTACCGAAAGCAATATGAATGTTCTTGACCATTTCAAACACAAGTTTTCCACTGTAAGGTTTCGGTGCAGTATCTTTTTCGATTTTGTTATCAAATTGTTCTTTCATCTTCCTATACTTGTGTGTATCTGTCAAGAACCGTCGATGTCTCATGTACACCGTCTTTCTGGATGAAGTGAGGTATAGATATCCAGTTCTATCCACGCACCTAACGCAACCTTTCTTCACTTTCATTTGTCCCGATAATGTAAACAGTCCGGGATAATCATGCACGGTAACGAATATCATTGCTCTTAGCGTGAAATACTCCCGCTTGTACTCATCCCATGTACGTACCCCTTCATTCCACAATTTCGCCATATCTTCCATTAAAGGTTCCAAGAACACATCAATTTCGATGCCGGGTTGTTTCGGACCTTGGATAAGAACAGATAATAAGATATATTTCCTTTTGTGACACAACCACGTCGGTAGGTTGTACATAGTTAAGACCACGGGCCATGTGCTGTGTATGCTCCTTTTTTCACCAAACGGATTCATTCCATCTGTACCCAAGGCAAACCTCACATTTCTGATTTCCTTCGCAAATTCTGGATACTGAATATCAAAATTTTTCCACTGCGTTGCATCACCAGGGTGTCGTATATGTTTTTCATTCTTCTTGCGTTCCTCGGAATGCCAACGCATAAGTTCAGCCTCCCTAGGGTTTGAGAACAAACGCTTCAAGCGATCAATTACCGGAAGGTACCACATCACCAATGCAGAAATTTTTCTCTTATTCTTCCCGTCTGCATCGCCAGAAGTATCGTCATCGTCACCTTCAGGACCAATAATAAACTTCTTATTCTTCTGAGTCTTTTTCATGTTGGTAACATACTGGTGATTGTAGTCCTTCTTATATCTACTGACACCACAAATGGGGCATCTAGTTGCGAGCTCATGCTCTTTGCGATACAGAATACAATGGTTCACACAAGCGTGTATTTTTGTCACACCTAGTGCCATCGGGCAAAGAAGTTTCTTCGCTTTATAAGTGCTTCTAGGCAATTTATTTGGATTTGGAAGAATTTCTGCCAGAAGATTCAAAAGATCAGAGAAACTACAATCGGACCATCCGTGCGTAGCTTTCAACTTTAGTAGTTCTAAGACTGCACGCAATGTAGTAAACTCTTTATCACAATCGTTTGATTCATCATATAAAAGCTTTGTGGCCGCATTCTGCAATGTCTCCATTTTACTTAAACCTTTGCTTGCTCCCATAGAAGTCAGTACATATGGTTCAATGTGACGCAACATCTCCTCACAATCGAACTCATCATCATCATCACCAGCTTGATTGTCACTACCATCATCGATATGAACATTATCATCATCTGAGCCTCTCTCATCATCTTTATCCACATCATGTGTATCTAACTCACCATGCTCTGTCCATATTGTGTAGTTATTTTTGAAACCTCTTTTCACCAAATGAGATTGGATTACTATAGTATCCGTCCAAGCAATCTTATTTTCGCAGTTGATACATGGACATAATATGTCATCTATCTTTTGCAACTTCGCATGTCTCTTGGATGCTTCAATAAAATTTGCAACATTACGAATGTACATAGGATCGGGTCTTGGCATGTTATACATCCACGCTCGACGGTCCATGCTTCAATAATAGAATTTTTTGTCAGATTTACAAAATTTGGCCACAAATATTCTCTAAAGGTCTTCTATAAAATGAATTTACAGAGACATAACAAGTATGATTAGGGCGACTAATGTAGGAGACGGGCGACGTCTTGAGGCGGACGGAGTCAAAGGGGGAAACAGGTCCAGCAGCATGGGCTAGGTCTGGGTGGGATCCAGTCCGTTATATCGGGAAACAAAGCCCAGATGCATCTTATATATATTACAATAGCATCTGTTAATTAAACATCATATTCATGTCACATAATAGGTACAAAAAGGAAACAATCCATATAGTCCATACATCAATATACCAGAACACAATCCATACAGTCCTTACACATGCAAAAGGACAGAATCCATATACCAGAACACACAAAACTAACAGCTTATCAGCTAATGAAAATATACAAAGAAAAAGTAAGGAAACTACATTTACCTTGCAGAGGCGTCAGCACGGTGGGGAGGCGTCAGCACGGTGGGCCGGCTGGGTGGAGAAGTGGCGGTGCGGGGTTGAGCGGCGGCTCGGCAGTATGGGCTGGGCGGCGGAGCGGCGGCGCGGCGCAGGGGAAATTTCAACAGCCTGGCGGCGTCGATATAAATTCTCCAGGGTTGCGTTTTGACTGCGGTGAGGGGTCCTTATATAGACGTAGGTTTTTCACAGGCGGTTTTTAACTTTATCGCAGACGGGTTTTACTTACCAACCGCCTAAGATGATGTTTATTAATTAAGAAGTAAATATCTTCACAGGCTGTTGGTACTTAATAACCGCCAAGGAAGATTTTTATCTCAGGCGGGTATTACTTAACAACCGTCTAAGATAATGCCAACTGAACAAAATATTTTTAAAACTTGTATAGCTGACGTTGAAATGTTTTGGTAAATATCAAATTAATTTCTACTCACATATTATTCACATTTGTGTATCTCATAAAAAAAGATCTTTCACTCAAAATTGTTGGTACGAACATATTTGCATAATTTATACATGTATGAATTTTTTTAATTTTTTTAAAAGCACTCCAACATGTCAAACTTCAAATTATCCACCAGTATTCATTGACACTTGATTGAAATATGTACAAAACACAAGAAAAATGTACAAGAACACTTGATTGAAATCCTAAAACTACACTACGGCCCCGCCTCCTCCATCCTCTCCGCCAGCTTCTCAAACCAAGCCAAGCGGTCCTCCTCCGACTCGTCGTCGTCGTCGTCGTAGTCGTCACCATGGTGGTGGTCGCCGTCGTCGTCGTCGCCGTCGTCAGTGGACGAATCGTCGTCACCGTCGTCGGTGGACGACTCGTCGTTGCCGTCGTCGGAGGACGACTCGTCGTCATCATCGTCATCATCGTCGTCGTCGTCGAAGTCGTCCTCCTCCTCCTCCTCCTCCTCCGGCGACGATGCAGCAGGAGAGAGGGTCGGCTTCTCCGGCTGAGCCGATTTCTCCGGCTGTACCGGTGGCTCCGGCTGCACCGGCGGTGGAACGCGCTGGTCGTCATTCACCCTCTCGGGGGAGCTGCAGCGTATCCGCTTGCAGGGTGGCTGCCTCGGCGGGCTAGGTGGCGGAAGGTTGGCCATGGCTGTGGTGGTTAATCGGCGGCGGGCTAGGAGAGGTGGAACGATGGAAGAAGAAGAAAGGAGTGGAGAAAAGTTTTGTGCTTGTCCATAACCGACGACGCGCCTTATATAGGTCTGTGCGGAGTAGACGAGGGAGCGGTTCGTTTCCCGCGCATTGAACTCTTTGCAGACCTCGTGCGGTGCACAATTAAACCACTGTGGAAGACGATCTTGAGAGATCCTTGCACGCGTCCCTGCACCACGGCTTCTCAACTTCTCCGCAGACCTCGTGCGGCGCGTCAGTTAATTAACACTTCTCAGGCCGTTAATTAACATATTGTAGTTTCAAAAATGATTATCTCAGGCGGGTATTACTTATAAACCGCCTGAGAAAAAAGAAGTAAAAATCTTCACAGACGGTTGGTACTTAACAACCGTCTACAAATATGTTTATCTAAGGCGGGTATAACTTAACAACCGCGTGGGATAATGCCCGATACTGTTCTGCAGTTTCCTTATCCCGATACTGTTCTACTTTGTCTCCTATTTGAGCGCGAGTATGACCTGTTCTCCCATAACGTGTTGTACACTATGGGTTATATTAATTAAAAAGAAGTAAATATGAAAAAAGCACTATATTCATCAAGATAGAAAAATGAAAAATAGCATTTGTTGTATGTTTTTTATGTTCTGACCAATTTCAAAGGATTTATGAAGTGAAATTTAATGGTAACCTTTACTTATCAATAATATTACAAGAAAGTGGATTTTTGCCTTTTTAAAGGACCACATTTAATCAAGAATATTAATTAAGAAGAAGTAAATATCTTCACAGGCGGGTATTGCTTAACAACCGCCTGTGATAATGCCCGATACTGTTCTTCAGTTTCCTTATCCCTTGCTTCTTTTTTATTTAGATTCCAATATAAATACTCAAACATGTTTAGATTCTGCAAATTGTGTCCAAATTCGATGATTCTTTCTTCTACATTTGTATAAAATTAACATCTACCACCTGAACAAAATATTTTTAAAACTTGTATAGCTGACATTGTAATGTTTTGGTAAATATCAAATTAATTTCTACTCACATATTATTCACATTTGTGTATCTCATAAAAAAAAGGTTCCTTCACTCAAAATTGTTGGTATGAACATATTTGTATAATTTATACATGTATGAATTTTTTTAATTTTTTTAAAAGCATTCCAACATGTCAAACTTCAAATTATCCACCATTCTAACTAAATGCTCATATTCATATGAGGCATTCATCAAATTATGAACACACATTGATTCCAAAAAATTTAAAAAAATATGAAAAAATTCGTAGATGTTGGTATGATGATTAAAAATGTCCACTGAAAAAATAAATGAAAAAAGCATTATATTCATCAAGATAGAAAAATGAAAAATAGCATTTGTTGTATGTTTTTTATGTTCTGACCAATTTCAAAGGATTTATGAAGTGAAATTTAATGTTAACCTTTACTTATCAATAATATTACAAGAAAGCGGATTTTTGCCTTTTTAAAGGACCACATTTAATCAAGAATATTAATTAAGAAGAAGTAAATATCTTCACAGGCGGGTATTGCTTAACAACCGACTAAGATAATGCCCGATACTGTTCTTCAGTTTCCTTATCCCTTGCTTCTTTTTTATTTAGATTCCAATATAAATACTCAAACATGTTTAGATTCTGCAAATTGTGTCCAAATTCGATGATTCTTTCTTCTACATTTGTATAAAATTAACATCTACCACCTGAACAAAATATTTTTAAAACTTGTATAGCTGACATTGTAATGTTTTGGTAAATATCAAATTAATTTCTACTCACATATTATTCACATTTGTGTATCTCATAAAAAAAAGGTTCCTTCACTCAAAATTGTTGGTATGAACATATTTGTATAATTTATACATGTATGAATTTTTTTAATTTTTTTAAAAGCATTCCAACATGTCAAACTTCAAATTATCCACCATTCTAACTAAATGCTCATATTCATATGAGGCATTCATCAAATTATGAACACACATTGATTCCAAAAAATTTAAAAAGATATGAAAAAATTCGTAGATGTTGGTATGATGATTAAAAATGTCCACTGAAAAAATAAATGAAAAAAGCATTATATTCATCAAGATAGAAAAATGAAAAATAGCATTTGTTGTATGTTTTTTATGTTCTGACCAATTTCAAAGGATTTATGAAGTGAAATTTAATGGTAACCTTTACTTATCAATAATATTACAAGAAAGTGGATTTTTGCCTTTTTAAAGGACCACATTTAATCAAGAATATTAATTAAGAAGAAGTAAATATCTTCACAGGCGGGTATTGCTTAACAACCGCCTGTGATAATGCCCGATACTGTTCTTCAGTTTCCTTATCCCTTGCTTCTTTTTTATTTAGATTCCAATATAAATACTCAAACATGTTTAGATTCTGCAAATTGTGTCCAAATTCGATGATTCTTTCTTCTACATTTGTATAAAATTAACATCTACCACCTGAACAAAATATTTTTAAAACTTGTATAGCTGACATTGTAATGTTTTGGTAAATATCAAATTAATTTCTACTCACATATTATTCACATTTGTGTATCTCATAAAAAAAAGGTTCCTTCACTCAAAATTGTTGGTATGAACATATTTGTATAATTTATACATGTATGAATTTTTTTAATTTTTTTAAAAGCATTCCAACATGTCAAACTTCAAATTATCCACCATTCTAACTAAATGCTCATATTCATATGAGGCATTCATCAAATTATGAACACACATTGATTCCAAAAAATTTAAAAAAATATGAAAAAATTCGTAGATGTTGGTATGATGATTAAAAATGTCCACTGAAAAAATAAATGAAAAAAGCATTATATTCATCAAGATAGAAAAATGAAAAATAGCATTTGTTGTATGTTTTTTATGTTCTGACCAATTTCAAAGGATTTATGAAGTGAAATTTAATGGTAACCTTTACTTATCAATAATATTACAAGAAAGTGGATTTTTGCCTTTTTAAAGGACCACATTTAATCAAGAATATTAAATAAGAAGAAGTAAATATCTTCACAGGCGGTTATTGCTTAACAACCGCCTGAGATAATGCCCGATACTGTTCTTCAGTTTCCTTATCCCTTGCTTCTTTTTTATTTAGATTCCAATATAAATACTCAAACATGTTTAGATTCTGCAAATTGTGTCCAAATTCGATGATTCTTTCTTCTACATTTGTATAAAATTAACATCTACCACCTGAACAAAATATTTTTAAAACTTGTATAGCTGACA
Organism: Tuctoria greenei; assembly: GCA_036927565.1. Lineage (NCBI taxonomy): Eukaryota > Viridiplantae > Streptophyta > Magnoliopsida > Poales > Poaceae > Tuctoria > Tuctoria greenei. Next base: position 221,621,519 of record JAYESD010000003.1, read on the forward strand.
TTGTAATGTTTTGGTAAATATCAAATTAATTTCTACTCACATATTATTCACATTTGTGTATCTCATAAAAAAAAGGTTCCTTCACTCAAAATTGTTGGTATGAACATATTTGTATAATTTATACATGTATGAACTTTTTTATTTTTTTAAAAGCATTCCAACATGTCAAACTTCAAATTATCCACCATTCTAACTAAATGCTCATATTCATATGAGGCATTCATCAAATTATGAACACACATTGATTCCAAAAAATTTAAAAAAATATGAAAAAATTCGTAGATGTTGGTATGATGATTAAAAATGTCCACTGAAAAAATAAATGAAAAAAGCGTTATATTCATCAAGATAGAAAAATAAAAAATAGCATTTGTTGTATGTTTTTTATGTTCTGACCAATTTCAAAGGATTTATGAAGTGAAATTTAATGGTAACCTTTACTTATCAATAATATTACAAGAAAGTGGATTTTTGCCTTTTTAAAGGACCACATTTAATCAAGAATATTAAATAAGAAGAAGTAAATATCTTCACAGGCGGTTATTGCTTAACAACCGCCTGAGATAATGCCCGATACTGTTCTTCAGTTTCCTTATCCCTTGCTTCTTTTTTATTTAGATTCCAATATAAATACTCAAACATGTTTAGATTCTGCAAATTGTGTCCAAATTCGATGATTCTTTCTTCTACATTTGTATAAAATTAACATCTACCACCTGAACAAAATATTTTTAAAACTTGTATAGCTGACATTGTAATGTTTTGGTAAATATCAAATTAATTTCTTCTCAGACGTGAAATTTTAATTAACGATGAACACACTACATTTATTAACAATATTCAATCATTCACACAGTTGAAGAACACACAAGATACTCATTCATTAACAATATGCACATCTCACAAAAGAACACACAAGATGCACAATATTTACACAAGAACACACAAGAACACAAAAGATACACAAGTAATATTCAATCACATAGATGAAAAAGATAGATTTCATTCATTAACAATATTTACAAAACAGAAGCAACTAAAAACAACAAAAAGAAAAACTAATTAAATCCTACTCCTACTCCTCTTCCTTCTCATCCTCCTCGTCCTCCGGCGGCGACTCCGGCACCGGTGCAACAGGAGACAGGGCCGGCTGCACCGGCTGCACCGGCTGCACCGGCTGCACCGGCGGTGCAACCCCGAGGTTGCTAGCCGTCGCCTCCACCAGCGTTCTACGGCCCTCGGGGCCAAGAACCTGGGCCATCGTCGCGAACAGAATGTCGAGACGATCATCCACCCCCACGAGGGCGTAGAGGTAGTGGCCCAAGGTACCCATTCCAGTATACTCTGGAAGGGTACCCAGCCCCAAGGCACTCATGGCACGAGACGTATTGTTGTACGCCTCTCGCGCCATGAGGAGGCGCTGCTCGGTGTTGATCTTCTCGGGGGAGCTGCAACATTGTTTCTTGCAAGGTGGCTCCCTCGGAGGGCTTGGCGGCGGAAGGTCGGCCATAGTGGTGTTGGGTCGTCGGAGCGGAGGAAGACGAAGAAAACAAGAGGATTCAAAGTGAGTGATGCGCTTGTGAGCGATAGCGCGTCTTTAAGGCCGCGCGAAGTGGAAAAGAAAGGTCGCGCACGCGTGACATGGTCACTGACGTGTGGGACCGGGTCCACATGTCAGTGACCGCTGATTAAGTCAGGGGATCCTCATCCCGGTTGGTGAGGGGTCTTTATGTAGGCGTTCATCAAATTAAGAAGAAGTAAATATCTTCACAGGCCCATGTTTAACCCAGGCGGGTGTTACTAACCAACCGCCTGAGATAATGGTATCTTCTCAGGTGGTTGGTAAGTAAAATCCGACTGAGGTAACAGTCTTCCCTGACGGCCGGTACTTAAAATCCGCTTGAGAAAATGTGAGTCTATATATACCCCTCGGCAGCATTGGAAAAACCTAACCCGGGCGAAACACTTAGACGCCGTTAGGCTGCCAAAATTTCGTTTGCCGCCAAGTGTTCCCCCTCGTCACTTCCAGGTACGCCGCCGAGCTTCACCGTCGCCGAGCTTCGCCGTCACCGAGCTTCGCCGTCGCCGCCGAGCTTCGCCCTCCTCACTTCCAGGTACGCCGAGCGAAGCCATTTCCGTCGCCGCCGAGCTTCAAGGTAAACCCTAAACCCTTCGACCTTCCATCCTCCTTCGCCATGCCGCCTCCCTCCCCGCCCTCGCTGCCGCCTTGCATATCCTTGGTTAGGGTTCGGGAATTAGATAATGGTAGGCATCCTTGGTTAGGGTTCGGTGGAATTCGAAAAACTGTCAAGTTCGGTGGCATCTTTGGTTAGGGTTCGGTGGGGCAAGATTTATGTGGATGGTTATATCATGATAAATTGGTAGTTGGTTCTGTGTGTCTGAAACTGTTCTGACACATTAGTGGTAAACATGATTCTAGACTCTAGTAACAGCAGTATATTCCCTATTTCTGTCATCGGCCTTGCATATGCCACATAATTCTCTATTAGGGGCAAGATTTAGCTATATTTGGTTAAGTTGACCAAATTTGACTAATTTTGGCTAAGTTACATTAGATATAGTTATACTTGACTAATTTTGACTAAGTTATGCTATATTTAGCTATATTTGGCTACTTTTGCTTAGAGTTAGCTATGCTAGACTAAGTTTGGCTAAGTTTGCTTTTATTTCTCTAAGTTTCATTTGAGCAATTGTAGCTAATCTGTGCTACCAAAGATACTGCACTTGTGGCTCCATCAGCTTCATTTGAGCAATTGTACCTAATCTGAGCTACCAAAGTTATGCTATATTTAGCTCTGAAGCCAAACAAAAGTTGCTGGCCAACTCATTTGTGATGCCAGGAGCATCCTCACGCCCATATCTAGGTAACACTAGGTGTGGCGATGGAGTCTGAGCATATGATGCCGATCTCTATGATACAAGAATTTAGTTAGACCTATATAACTTCAAAAATGTGTTTTGGCTAAATTTACTTAATTGAGCCAAAATTGAGAAAATTTGTTTTAAATATGACCAAATTTAGTTATGCCATTTATTAGATTTTTTGTCTTATTAGATCTAGCATGGAAAGCCCTAAGAAGACTGGTCCTGATTGTAACAACAAAGAAGACAATATGGAGTTTACTGACTCCAGCAGTTCAGGCTCCTATCACAGTCCTTCGGATCCTTTTCCGAATATAAAAATTAAAAAGACTTCAGTGGATCTAGACCCGGAATATGATCCTGCCGACGAGGTATGGATCACGAATCTTAACTTCAGCAGTTCAAGTTAATGTTGGTTGTCAAGTATACGAAGTCTTATAATTTTTTTCTACCTAGATTAATCTCGAAGACAATGAGGTGACATCGGCTCCTAAAACCGCAGAAGGTTCACCAATGGATGAATCCTCAGCTTCACTCAAGCGGAAACGAGGGCAACGAGGTCCCAATAAGGGTCTATTGGACCGCATCATGTACATAACAAGGGTCGGTCCAGGTGGGCTTCCCCAAGAACCACTGGATTCAGTTACCAAGTACCGTAATGCATGCGGTTTTCTTGTTAGGGAGGTTGTGCCGATCACAACCGAGAATTGGAGGAAATTACCCGAGCAGACCAAGAATGAGTTGTGGGAAAAGATAAAGAAACAATTCAAGTTCCCGAAAGGCACAGAAGAAGCTGTAAAGAAAGCAACATTGGTCTCTTGCGGCAAGAAGTTTCGATGCTGGAAGAGTGAAATGAATGCTTATGTTAAGGCCAATAAGGTCCCTAGCCCGAGGAAGATGGGAAAATCACACAAGCTCAGTGGCAAGAGTTTATTCGTCAAAAGAGCACACCTGATGCTAAAGCTCTAAGTGCAACTAGGTCAGAGCTTGCAAAAAAGAACAAATACCATCATCGCTTGGGGTCTGCCGGATATGGCCCCAAAGTCCAGAAATGGAATAAGATAATAGACGAAATTCTTAGTAAGGGCAATCCTCACCCATTAGAAGGGTGCGATGAGCGAACTCAACGCTGGGTCTTTGCTCGGTCAGGTTTGACCAGCGAGGGCAAACTTGAAAAGCCCGACTCTCTGAATGAAGTAGAGGATAAAATGAAAGAAGTAATTGAAAAGCAACAGAAGGGTCTCTTCAAGCCGAAGAGGGAGAATGACCAACTTACCGCTATCTTGGGAAACCCTGAACACAGCGGACGGGTTCGAGCGGTCTCTTCTCAAATGTCTTGGCTAGATGGTTTCCCTAAAGATAAAGACACATATAGAAGACGTGAGAAGTTTAAGAAAACACTTGATGAAACAATTGCTCAAAAGGTCAAAGAAAACATGCAAGAAATAATGGAACAACTTAGACAATCAGGACAATTAGTGGCACCGAGTACAATGATGGTTCCGGTGCAAAAGGAGCAATTAGTATCTCCAACTGCCTACCCTAGCAGCGTTGGTTCCGTGCCAGGCTCAGGGTCAGCCCATAAGTTCCCTGTCGATGATATTGCTAACGACAAATCTTGTCGTCTTCTTGCCCCGATAGGCAGAGCAGGGAACAAAACCAAACAGGTTGCCACTGCTATGGCAAAGCCTGATCGTGACTTCAACGGGAGTCCACTTCCGTTGTATTATTCTGTGGTGCAAGTTCTTCAGATCATTGATAATGATTATGAAGATTATGAAATAGACCACGTCACACCTGAGGGGATCGCGACTCTGGGGCAGGCTGTCAACCAATTAATACTTTGGCACCGACGCGATATCGTGTTGGACGATGAGCCAATTTCTAGCCCCGTCGCATCTCCAAATACTGCAACCCCATCTTCTAAGGCGAAAGTGCATGAAGATCCACTCCCAGTCTGGGAAGATCCACTCCCCCTATGTCTGAGCAAGGATGATGATATCCAAGAGCAACAAGTTGGACAACAACTTCAAGCAGTACCAGAGCAAGCTGTTGCTAGTAAAGAGCAACTAGTTGAGCAACAGCTTGAAGTAGTACTAGAGCCAGCTGCTGGGAGTAAAGAGCAATCAGTTGAACAACAGGTTCAACAACAAGCCAGTGTCCAACTTCCGACGACTACTCCTCGATCATCAGTGCCTGTCAAAGTTAGCTCATACGAAAATAAGAAACCTTCATCAGAAGTGACAAAGTATTTGGAAGCTATGAAGGAAAATATTAGAAAATCGAGTGCATCTCGTTCTTCTCATGAGCCAGCATTAGAAGATATCGAGGAGTGGGAAGAAGACGGTGTCATGTATAATCGGCGGACGGCTTTAGTTAAACCAGGAGTTCCAATATACAAGCTTGAGGATGTTCCTCCTAAATTTGAGAATGGGAAGCCGTTAATGACATCCGTACAACTTAGCAAACAACCCGTCGCGCTCAGAAGAATGCATGAGTGGTACATCACTGCCAGCACAAAATATGGTCTTAATTGCGTCACATTTCGTATTCCAAAAGAAGCATTCTGGAGCACTGGAGTAGATAAACGAGTCATTTTATTTGACGAGCTGCTTTCCCTTTTCCATCGGGGCATGCTCGAAATCAACCTGCTGCTCGTCTGGTGCTTGTAAGTGCTCTAATATTTTGTATTTGCTTTTCTTACTACACGCATACGCATTTCATGAGATTATAACAATTCTGGACTTCTTCAATAGGATGCAATACATGGATAATGAAAAGTTGGCGCACAAGATAGGTATCCTTGACCCTACTAGGATTGCAAAGTCGCTATTCGACGTCCAGGCGAATCGAGGATCAAGCCAGTACAAACACATGAAAAAAAAGATTTTGAAAGAGCAATTGCAAAACTTAAGAAGGATAGAAAGGCAGAAGTTGCAGCTTACATAGGACATGCGATGTTTAACTTTGTCAGAGACGGCCAGGACCTCGTAAAGGCTCCGTACCACTTCGAGTAAGTTCGACACATGGCATTGAAATAGCAATTATTGGTAATTGTTAACACGTGTGTTTGTATGTTTGCAGTAATCACTACATAATGATCTTCATCAAGCCAACGCAGGGAATGGCAACAGTCTTGGACTCGGCCGATTACCCACCAGATCGTTACAAAGATTTCCTTTCCATTTTGAAAAAGTACGTTTATTCAATAATTTTAATTTACGCACATTTAGAATGTGTTGACAAGTTTTATATGACATTTCTTGTATTACAGCGCTTGGCGGTTTTACGCGGAACAGCTTGGCGGTCAGAGACCTCCTAATACGAATGCATTGGACATTAAAACGTATTATGCTTGTCCGAAGCAGCCTGCTGGGAGTGTCTTATGCGGGTATTATGTATGCGAGCATCTTCGGACCGCCGCCGTATATAGAGTCAATCGTGAGGATGTAAGTTATCCTTAATGTCGATACCTTATTTTCTTACTTTTGTGTTTCATTTTCATTGTAACTAGCATAGTTTAATGCTTATATTCTCTGCTGTTCAATATTACCAGAAACATTATTTTCATATTTTGATTCCAACTTCAAAATTCAATTGCTCATAGTACAACTGCTCCAAAAATACCTACTAAATTCTTGTATACTCTCACTTTGATCTATACTTTGAGATTGTTCAAACCAACACATTCTAAACCTTGTTATGTGTTATATTGCAGCACAAGAAGAATCTGAACGAAGAATGGCCGGTTTGTAGAAGTATTCCTGATGGAGGAGCCGACAGGATTGCTTCTGAACTCTGTCAGTTCATTCGTCGCGAAATTTTGCACAAAACGGGGAAGTTCTTTGATAAGAGAGGTTCAGCACCTGATGTGCCAGAACTTTCCGACTATACCAATCTAAACAGTTTTTAGTGAAAACTTGTAAACTTTGAGATGAAATTGTATCTGTAACTTGTGTGTATGTATATTGTTTTAGTGAAATTGACTTCTGTGATGATAATATTGTTGTCTTTTGTTCTGTGATGATTGTTGTTTTTTGTTCTGTGATTATATTGAATTGACCTGGAAATTAGAAATAACAGCAGTAGTACTGCATGACTGTGAAAAACAATTATCACAGGCGGCTAGATATAAGTAAAGAAACATCTGTGATAACCTAATTTTCACAGGCGGTGTCTGTTATGGTAGAAACCGGCTGCGTTAAAGGGTCTTCACAGACGGCTGATATAGGTAAACTCCGTCTGTGATAACACCATTATCATAGACGGGTTAGTTATGCTTCAATAACCGTCTGTAAAGACACATTATCATTGACGGTTAGTTATGCTTCAAAACCCGCCTGTGAAGACATATTATCATAGACGGTTAGTTATGCTTCAAAATCCGCCTATGAATACACATTATCATAGGCGGTTAGTTATGCTTCAATACCCGACTGTGAAGACTCATTATCATAGGCGGTTAGTTATGCTTCAAAATCCGCCTGTGAAGACAAATTATCATTGGCGGTTAGTTATGCTTCAATACCCGGCTGTGAAGACTTCTTATCATAGGCGGTTAGTTATTCTTCAATAACCGTCTGTGATAAGACGTTTATCACAGACGGTTATATATGCTGTACGACCCGTCTGTGATAAAGTATTTTCACAGACGGCTAGCCTAAGTAAAGAACCGCCTATGATAATCGGTCTTCACAGGCGGCTATCCTTAGTGAAGAACCGCCTATGATAATTAGTCTTCACAGGCGGTTTCACTTCTCCGCCTGTGAAATTGCGGATTATCACAGACTCTTCGTTTCAGGCGGTTTTAAAAGCCGTCTGTGATAATAGGTTTGGAGCCGCCTGTGATGAGGCTTATTGTAGCAGTGGTGGTGCACAATTGACAGGTTACTTTGATGGAACCAAGGCTGCACCTCCCAAGAAGATTACCATTGAAAGAAGTGATAAGAGTAGGGAAGAGATTGATAATCCTGAATATGCCTAGTGGATCGCACGAGACCAGATTGTGCTTGGGTTATCTGAATTCAACCATGTCAAAAGAGGTCATATCACAAGTGGTTCGGTTTGAAACAGCCCATTGTTAAGCAACAAGGACTCTTGTGCGTACAGTTAGATTCAATAGCCTGATCGGAGTTAGACTCCATTCGTATATGTACACAACACCAGTCTATAAATATGAGTAGAATAGACCCGATTGGGTATCGCTGCATAATACGATTTAACATTGAACACTACAAGAATCCCGATAATTAGCGACGGCCTAAAACCATGGTCAATAAGGGCTATACCGTCGTAAATAAGCTATTTACGACAGTACAACCTTATTTACGACGATTTTAGACCGTAACCGATTATTAGTCGTAAATAAGGTAATTTAGGACAACAGTCGTAAAAAATTACCTTATTTATGATGGCCAGAGCGGACCATCACAAATTAGACTGTCCGCAGCGGTGCCTCTAAAGGCACCGCTATAGCCGTTTAACGTTCGATGGAGCCCGCAGCGGCAACTGTAAACGAATCGGTAAAGCAGCTGCAGCTACAGCGCAGCGCCAAAGATAGAGGTGACGGTAAGAAGAGAGAGAAAGAAATGAAGGAAAAAGAAAGAAGAGAAAAAAAGAAATAAAGGGAGAAGAAAGGAATAAAATAGATAGAAAATAGTATAGATGTCTGATTTAGAGGTGAACAAGTGGGAGGAACAAAACTGTAAAATCTTTTTAGAAATAAGATATAGAGGTTATATAAATGTCAACAAGTGTGAGTAGTCTTATAGATATCAACAAGTGCGAGTAGTCTTAGGCCTCCCTGCCAGTGGCAGCTCTAAGGACTTATTTATGATGGCCGTGAACCAAGCCGTCATTTATGACACGTTTTCCTGTAGTGGAATTAATGTTGGTGTACTTAGGGTCTTCCACACACTGGGTCATGAGTTCTTATGGGAATCTTAAGAATATTATATGGTCCTTGTAAGATGCATTTTCTTAGTCATGTTTATTGATTAAAAAAAGACTTGGTGAACAGGGGAGAGAGGGTCGACAGCCTGGTGACCGGCGAGCAGGTTTGAGCAGGGAATTGAAGGATTTAGGGTTCTTAAAAAATGAGCCATTTCTTTGGATCAAACATAGTCAACGGTGACAACTCAATTGTTCCTAAATTTTTTGATCGGCAGATGAGTTTGACCAGGCTCGACTTTAGACAGGACCTTTTAGAAATTTACCCCTGAGATATTTTGCCTGGGTGTTTTAGTTTTCTATTCAGCCTTTTGATTTGCGCGTACACAACAATGGCATGCTTTACTTTGGTAAGCGTTATGTGAAACATGGCATAGAGATTAGTCCAAACTTCTCTATCCACATATTTTTGTATGTGGCATGCATTTTGTTCCCCCTCTCAAGTTCTTCTTTTATCACACCTGTCAGTACCCTGTGTATTGGGTACCCCATGATACCGCAAGAAGTACAAGAAAGTTCCACCTGTCAGTGTCGAAGGCTTCCTCAGGCCCCACATATCACATGGCACTGGACCCGCCTCCCTCATATGGGTAGCTCTGGGACTGCCACGTGTAATGTAAGGCCGGAGCTAAACTCCTAACATAGGGAAGCTCCGGTGTTGACACGTGGTTAATGACCCCGGACCTAACCCCCCGTAGAGGGAAGCTCTGATGCCGCCACATGTATAAAAGCTTCGGATCTATCTCCCCATGAGGGAAAGCTGCGGAGCTGCCACGTGTGGATCCTCCGAACCTTATACTAACGAGTATATTGGCGGATCTCCAATAGCACAGACATTCAAGGGATAGTTAAAGCGACAGTTACAAGATCTAATTATGTTTTATTAATGTTATATTAATGACACACAATCTGTAGGCTGTTAATAGGGGTAACGCTGCTATTAAGGCACATTATCACACTGTTAATCACCCTTAATATTCGTAGACCGTGTATTAGGCTCTTAAATACGCCAGGGCCACATGTAAGGCCAGGCAAGTGATGTAACGGCTATTCCTTAGCCTATAAAAGGACTGTGCAGCACAATACACAAAAAGCAAGCTGATACACATACGAGCACTACTGCAATCCTCAATACAACAACACACACCATGTGGAGTAGGGTATTACGCTCAGGCGGCCCGAACCACATAAATCTTTCGTGTCATCATCTTGTCTAAGATCTCCGCACACCCAAACTGATACAAGAACCTCCGCGGGCTACATTTTAGTAGTACCGGGGGAAGTTTCATTCGTACGCTTCGACATTTGGCGCCAGGTAGGGGGCGCCTGAGATCACAAGATGGTGAACTCTGCCGCAGGATCATCCAACGGCAACAACGCTGTGCAACCTGTTGGAGGGAATCCTTCCAACATGCAACAACCAGCAGGCGCTGCTGTCCTAGCAGGCATCGCACCACCACCACCACCATCTGCTCCAGCAAAGAATGCTAGACAGTAGGATGGGGTACTTGTGTCGGTCATAGCGTCGACAAACAACAACCCTCAGAACGTGCTAATTGCCACGCGAACTCTATTGGAGCGCCCACCAGCACCCGGAGCACCTTAGGGTCTAATGGAGCAGTGGTGCGCTGATGTGTAGCATCTGGTTGCAGCTGCAACTGATGCCATCAGCAACCAAGGTCCCCCCCCCTTCGGGGCGGGCACCAACTCAACGTAGGACCTTGTCTGGAAGACTTGGTCCTCATGTGTCACAGCACTGAAGGCGTGCTGTATCTCAGCAGGTGACGTCGCTGCCTTCTGGGGCGCGTCACACCCATACCATGTCGAGACTTTCGACACACGATTTGCGGTCAGAGCTTGATCGCCATTACTGACAACAGGACGACCGTGTCCATATTGAGCGTGCTCGCGAAAGGCGAGAAGCTCGGGACTACCCTGCTCTAGTGGGAGTAGGAGGAGGTTGTTCTGCCTTGGCCATGCACCTGCGTATGGTCCGTTGGCCACAGAAGTTCCGTCCTCATCTGCTGGAGAAATTCAACGGGACTGTCAACCCCGTCGAATTCCTTCAAATCTACTCCACTACCATACTTGCAGCGGGGGGCAATGAGGTCGTGATGGCCAACTACTCCCCGGTGGCTCTGACTGGGACCGCTAGGTCCTGGTTCATGAGTCTTCCGCCCGACTCCATCAACAGTTGGACAGATGTAAGGACCGAATGCCCAAGAGGGGGGGGGGGGGTGAATTGGGCTTTCTTCGAAAAATTCTAAGCAATTGAAATTTAATTTCCAAAGCCCAATTCCCTACGCGACTATCTATGCATTCTAGTAGATAGAAACTTTGCGGAATGTAAAATGCATAAAAGTAAAGGAAGGAGAGGGATGCAAACTCCCGAGGAGACAAGGATTTATCTCGTGGTTTGGCAAGATCGTGAAGATCTTCCTACATCCACATTGTGGCACCCACCAAAGGGTTTAGCCACACCCAAGTCACCGAGACGAGGGGTCTTCACTATTCTTCTCCGTTTGCCTCCTTGGCAAGGTGGAGCTCAAGCCTTGTACAACTTCGACCTTCCGGGCTTCCACACACGCCTTGGCAAGCTTCGGAAGTCTTCTCACTGTTACAACACCAAGGGTACACCCTTGAGGCTCTCACACTATTCTAGAGAGTCCACTCACACAGAATGATGGCACACAAGCTCTCTCTCTCTAGCTAGTTCTAGCCTAAACCTTGGTGTATGGATGATCGAAATGGTGTGGAAGTGATTGCTCTTGGCCTTGAACACTTGTGGATGTGTGGATAGCTTCACGTGATCAAGGCTTAATGAAATGACAGGGTTAGGGGGTATTTATAGACAGCCTCCCCGATATAGCCGTTGGAAAAGTAGGCTGACAGAACTTTACTGTGAACACCGGATGATCCGATGTCTCCCCTTTAGTTATCATCGGTCTAATTACTTTGGCTGACGTCATTGTGTCAGATATGACCGTTGTTAGACCGATGTTGCCCCTGTCTTCTCATCGGATGATCTGGTGGATTTTCCTCCACAATTTGCTTAATCTTGATGCCTACTGGAGTGATCGACCGATGTGTGTAAGTCTGCACATCGGATGATCCGGTGCTTCACTTGGTCCAAGGGTATTGCAAACTGTACTGATGGACCGATGTCACTGAGCCATTCACATCGGATGATCTGGTGAGTACATTTGTCTGAGGTCTTCTTCTTCAGTTGAACCAACTCGACCGATGTATACACTTCTGAAATCATCGGTTGATCCGGTGAGTTGATTTTGTTTGCTTCGAGTTGTTTTGAGTGAATCTTTTGTGTCTTGCTCAGATGACCTCTTAGACATTTGTTCCACAAGGCTCTCCGATGATCTTCAGGCATTGTATGTTGTCAACTTATGGTTGAGTGACTTAGACATAAGAGCTTTCACTTTTTGTCTTTGTCTCACTGATTTAATCTCAAAAGTTAAATGTATATGGGTCTCCAATGGCATATTCATTTCATTTTATTGAGGACTATGGGGACCTTGCATTCAAAAATTCATTAGTAAAGTTCAATGGTTGTCATTAATCACCGAAACCGTACTTCAAGGGGGCCTAGATGCTTTCAATCTTCCCCTTTTTGGTGATTGATGACAACACAATAAACAAAGCGCAATAGTAATGAATTTGATAGAATGAACCTTAATGAATATGCAATGAATACAGGGTGTCACACTTGAAGCTTAAGCATCAATTAACAACTCAAGTGTGAGAAATAAGGGATCATAAACATGGATAAACACCAAATGAACCCAATCGATTAACAGCTCATGGAAATAAGTAGCAAATGAGTAGCAAACACACCAAATGTAGCAAACACACTGAATTACAAGAATGATAAACGATAAACTCCAAAATACAAAAGATAACAGATAACTCAAAAGAAGGACTCCCCCTGATACTAAGACACTCCTCCCCCTGACTCCTCTAACTCTTCTCCCCCTTTGCCATCAAGACAACCAAAAAGGGATCCGAGTGCCTAAGAATCCTGAGTGCTGGGCACGATGACGAACTGGTCACCGTCGGGAGTGCTCTCGCCGGAGCTGCTGGCTAGAGTAGCGGTGGAGGGAGCTGCCGGAGCCGAGGGAGCCACCGTCGGTGCCTGCTGTGGAGGAGGTGCTGGAGCAGGGACACTGACGACGGAGGCCGAAGTCTGCTGGAACAAGGTCGTGGCCGGCAGCGGGGAGTGAAGTGGAGCACCAGAAGCCAGAAAAGGAGACACGCTGAAGGAGGGTATCGACATAGAAGGAACAGGGGCCACTGGAGCGGCAGCTGGAGCCAAGACTGGAGGTGGTGGAGCAACTCTTGGCAGCTGCGACGGGAGGGCAATCCCAGTCTGGGTGTAGAGGTTGGTGATCAACCCCAGGATGCCCATCATCGCCTGCTGTGTCTGCTGCTGCTGGTCGAGGGTGCGCTGGTGCATCTGGTCGATGAGTCCCGTCAGCCTGTCAGTGTCTTCACGCCTCTCACGGGCAATCTGATGCTGCATCTCCTGCTACTGCTGCTGGAGCTCAAGGAGACGGGCAGCCTGCTCCGCTCGGGCCTGCTCGGCTGCCAGCCTGTCCAGACGCTGCTGCTCAACCATATGCTGGAGGAGCGATGTCAGCTCTGACGGCTGCGTGACCTGTGCCTCAGTGACGGGAGGTGGAGTAGGTAGTGGCACTGCAGAGCCTCCAGCCTCCGCGTCGTGCTGCCTGGGAGAGGGCGGAGGAGGGAAGTACTCCTCAACACTGTCGTCGGTGTCGCTCTCAGACCAGATATGCTGCAGGTCCTCCCCCTGAGCCTCATCCTCGGCAAGCCTCTCATCCTCCTTCTCCAAGTCAGACCAGTCCTCCTTAGACAGCCGGGCCCTGACCTGACGCTCGACTGGACGGTCAAGGCGGCGGTCTCCTGGAGCCGGGGCACGGTAGTGTCCGAACCGTGTCACACTCTCGTCAGAGAGACGGTCGCGCACGGCGGACCCCTCGGGAACCATCATAGTGAGCAGGTAGCTGATCCAGTGCCTATATACTAGCTGCCTCATCATGCCCACACCGTCTGTGATCACATCCTCCATCTCGCATACGAGGACGTCCACGATGTCGAACTCCATCCCGTTCATGATGTAGAACAGGAGAGTCTGCTGAAGGCTGGTGAACCCCTCCAAGTAGCCAGAACTCGGTAGGAGCGTGCAGCGCAAGGCGAGGTGCACTGTGCGCGCAGTTGGAGTCAACAGGGCAGGAACTCTCAGCTGGTCAGGAGAGAAAGTAGGACCGAACAACGAACGGATCTCCTCCAGCGGTGGTGCCACTCCTCCAGTTGGTGGCCTCCTCGGTGGATCTGCCTGACCATAGACCCTCTCATGTACACAGGTGTCGTGCAAGTCTACTCCAAGCAACTGTCCCAGCGTCTGCCTCGTCAGGTGGTAGTGCTGACCCATAAACATGAAGTCAATTGACCTTCTGCCCTCAGAGACATAGAGGGTGGCGTAGAAGACGCGGACCCAATCTTCCACATAGGCACTCCGCTCATATGCCATCAGCTCCACCAAGCCTCGGTACCTCTCAAAGTAAGGACGGATCTCCGTCCCTGCTGCCAAAGCCAGCTGACCCCAATCCAGATAGTTGTGTTGAAACAGCTTGTGCCCTCGACGCTTGTAGGTCTCGTAGAGAGATGCCTGGGTGACCGTCCAGAAGCGACTGTCTACCAGAGCCTCTCGGGGCTGCGGGTACCACTCCTCAAGCAGCACACTCCATCTGAGCTTGCGAAGCTGCTTGGCCTTCATCTTCCGTTAGTTGGTCAACCGGACTCCTTCAGCGACATGGACAGTGGTGTCCATCTCGTAGATAGCACGCTGGGCCTCCTTGTCCTCATGACGGTCGGCAGCCGTCGGTCTCGGACGAGGAGCGGCCTCGGTGTGACCCCCACGTGTCCGCGCTGAGTGCCGGCAGACGAGAGGCTCAACCGGCTCCTCTTCGGCCTCAGACTGGAGGCTGCCTCGGACGAGCCTCGTGGATCCTCAGCGACCCCCCTCGGCCATGCTCACGCTCCTCGGTGGCGCGAGCGGCCATCAAGTCCTTCTTCTCCTCTTTTGACAACATTTGCTTCTTCGCGGCCGGCTCCGCGATGGCCTTGCCCTTGTTCTTCTTGTCGCGAGCCATTGTGATCACGCGATTGCACGGAGTCGACGACGGGACGTGGAGATCAACGAGCCGGGAAACCCTAGCGACGGGGCGGTGACCGGAGATGGCGGCGTCACTTGGGTGGAGGCGCGGTGGTGGCTAGGTGAAGCGGCGGCGACAGATTGGTGGAGGCGAGCGGCGGCGAGTGGCGGCGGCGCTGGTGTGCGGTGCGTGGATGGAGGCGGCGGTGCGGCGAGCGGTGCGTGGATGGAGGCGGCGTGGCGAGCAGCGGCGGCGCTGTGGAGATGGCGGCGGCCGGAGACGGTGGCGGCGGCCTGTGGGCGGCGGCGGCGGCGTCCAGCGGCGGTGGAGGTGACAGCGCGGCGAGAGGGAGGTGGTGGAGGCGTCGGGATCGGGAGAGAGGAAGGTGAAGGGGGTACGACCGGTTTAAATAGTGGGTCCCAAACCCTAGCTGAATTTTTAACACCGGATGGACTGATGTTAGAAGGGATATACATCGGTCGAATGCCACAGTAAGGATATTCAAAAAATTGCTGTTGACATCGGATGGACAGACATTTAGGGTTTTGATCATCGGTCGAATGGCACAGTAAGGGTGTTCAAAAGAGGAATGTTGACACCGGATGGTCCGACGATGGAGGAGGTAGCATCGGTGGAATTGACTGCAATTCCAGAATTTGCACACATCGGATGGACCGATGTTTTTCAGAATGAACGCGTCGGATCATTTGAGATTCTGACTGAACTGGCCCCTGAAGATTGAACACCTATTGTTCCGATGAGGGATAGACCTTGGCATCGGATAATCCGATGACTACGAAACAATAACATCCCATATATGTCCTTTGACCAAACAAACAAGCAAGGAGAAACACTTGTCTTAGGACTTTTTGGGCAACCCCTTACCCCTCAAAGATACTAATATGCCAATAACTTGGCTAGGCCTTAAAGCAAATGGAGCACCGAGAAAAATAGGAGGAAAAATATCCAAATAAAATGTAAGGCCCATGCTTTGTGAGGTAGAGTATGAAGACTTCTATCTCTTTAGAGCATGTTCCTCTAGGCATTAACACACCTAACATTTTGTTCTTTCCACCTTATATGAGTTGAGATATTGCATTTCAAACAAGTCTCTTTCTCATGAGGTGGGTTCCCCTTTGTGACAATCTACCATATGCAATGCCAAACAAATTATAGTGCATGAAATTTAAATATGAGTGCAAGTCTATATGGCAGGCATCATGCAAGACATAAAGTAAATCTATCTTGCCAAGTTTGAACCTTTCAAAGGCTTCTTCAGGGAGAGCTACTCTCCAAGCCTTGGGAAAACCCAAAAGAACCACCATCCCAAGCTAACCCTAGCTCACCCCTATCCTTTGAGAGTTAGGCAAGACCTATATGATGTGCATTCTTACATGATCATGGCAACTTACATGACGTTTGATGCATCTAGCACATTTAGTTCACTCCTTAGCCTAGAAAAAGTTTTCTCATCAAGTGGTTTAGTGAAGATATCCGCCAATTGTTCTTCGGACCTAACACCTCTCAAAGAGATGTCTCCCTTAGCTTCATGGTCTCTTAAGAAATGATGGCGAATATCAATATGCTTAGTGCGGGAGTGTTGAGCGGGGTTTTTAGCTATCTTAACCGCACTTTCATTGTCACAAAGGAGAGGCACACAACCAAGTTTAATTCCAAAGTCCAAAAGGGTTTGCTTCATATAAAGAATTTGGGCACAACATGCACCAGCCGCAATGTATTCCGCTTCCGCCGTGGACAAGGCGACGGAATTTTGCTTCTTGCTTGACCAAGAAACTAGAGAACGCCCAAGCAAGTGGCACCCACCGGAGGTACTCTTGCGATCTACGCGGCATCCTGCAAAGTTCGAATCCGAGTATCCCACAAGATGGAATTTTGCACCTTTAGGGTACCACAAGCCCACACTAGGGGTATGCTTAAGATACCTAAGTATCCTAAAGACCGCCTTCCTATGCGATTCTTTAGGTGCCGCTTGAAAGCGAGCACACAAGCATACACTAAACATGATATCGGGCCTAGATGCGGTAAGGTAAAGCAATGAACCAATCATAGAACGGTAGTTAGATTGATTAATAGGTTTACCGTCCTTATCCGCGTCGAGATGACAATTGGTTGCCATTGGAGTGCTTCTTGAGCTACAATCTCCCATCTCAAATTTCTTCAAGAGGTCCTTGGTGTACTTCTCTTGATAGACGAAGGTCCCCTCTTGAAGTTGCTTGATTTGAAATCCAAGGAAGAAGTTGATCTCTCCAATCATTGACATCTCGAATTCCCTAGACATCATTTTGCCAAACTCATGGCTAAAAGCTTCGTTAGTTGAACCAAAAATAATATCATCAACATAAATTTGACAAATGAACAAATCTCCGTTGATTTCCTTGGTGAAGAGTGTAGTGTCCACCCTCCCGATCTTGAATCCTTGCATGATGAGGAAATCCCGTAGTCGTTCGTACCACGCCCTAGGTGCTTGCTTGAGCCCGTAGAGCACCTTGTGCAACCTATACACATGATTAGGATTCCTCGGATCTTCAAACCCGGGAGGTTGTTCAACATAAACAAGCTCGTTAATGTAACCATTAAGAAAGGCACTTTTCATATCCATTTGATAAAGTCTAATACTATGATGTGAAGCAAAGGCAAGAAGTATACGGATGGCTTCTAGCCGGGCGACCGGGGCAAATGTCTCCCCAAAATCTAGTCCTTCAACTTGTGAGAACCCTTTGGCCACAAGTCTTGCCTTGTTGCGGACCACAACGCCATTCTCGTCTTGTTTGTTGCGATACACCCACTTTGTTCCGATGCCGTTCTTGTCCTTGGGTCGCTCCTCCAACACCCAAACTTCATTGCGGATGAAGTTGTTGAGTTCTTCTTGCATGTCCATCACCCAATTTGGGTCTTGGAGCGCTTTCTCAATATGAGTGGGTTCTACACATGAAACAAATGAGTAGTGCTCACAAAATGAAGCGAAATGGCGCGAACGTGTACTTACACCCCTTGACGGACTTCCAATGATTTGGTCCATTGGATGCGCCTTGGAGATGCGTCCATGCCTCATAAGCGGTTGTGAAGCACTTGGCGAAGGTGATGTGTGTTGCTCCTCTTGTGGTTGGACTTGATCATGGACTTCTTCTTCTTCTTGATGTTGTTGTGCTTGTGAGTCTTGAGTTGGCAATGGATTATCCTTCTCTTCTTCGTCAACTTGAGGCACCATAGAGGTGTTGTTGTTGGAACTTGAAGCTCCCCCTTGATCATGGCTCTCCTCAACTTCGGGCTTGATGTCTCCAATGGTCATGTTCTTCATGGCTTCTCGTAGAGGCTCATCATCTATTTCATCATGACCAAGACTCTCCTCTTGGGAGCCATTAGATTCATCAAACTCAACATCACAACTTTCCTCAACTAAACCGGAGGTTTGGTTGAATACTCGATATGCTTTTGAGTTTGATGCATAACCAAGGAATATACCAACATCACATCTTCTTTCAAACTTACCGAGCCTTTTCTTGCGGTAGATGTAGCACTTGCATCCAAAGACTCGAAAGTAGGAGATGTTGGGCTTTCTCCCAATGAGAAGCTCGTACGGGGTCTTTTGAAGTAGGCGATGTAGGTAGACCCTATTTGCGGCATGGCATGTCGTGTTGATATTTCAGCCCAAAACTTCTCCGACGTGCCGTAGTCATCAAGCATTGCTCTTGCAAGAGTGATGAGTGTCTTTTTCTTCCTTTCAACGACACCGTTTTGTTGAGGAGTGTATGTGGCCGAAAACTCATGTTTCACGCCTTCGCGGTCACACCACTCTCCAATATTGTAGTTCTTGAATTCAGTGCCGTTGTCACTCCGGACCTTGATGATGGGAAGTTGAAATTCCCTTTGAGCGCGGTTGGCGAAGGTCTTGAACACTTCCAGAGTTTCACTCTTGTCACCTAGAAATAAAGTCCAAGCATAGTGAGAATAGTCATCAACAATAACGAGACAATAGAGGTTACCGCCAAGGCTTTGATATGTGGACGGTCCGAAGAGGTCCATGTGGAGTAGTTCAAGTGGCTTGGAGGTTGACACCATTGTCTTCATTGGGTGGTGTGAAGCAACTTGCTTCCCAGCTTGACAAGCGCTACAAAGCTTGTTCTTCTCAAATGTGACATCCTTCACGCCGGTCACCATCCCAAGCTTGAATGACTTCTTGAGTTTGCTCATTCCAATGTGCGCTATGCGTCGGTGCCATAGCCACCCCAAGCTTGTCTTAGTGAAAAGACAAGTGGTCAAGCTAGCATTCTTGTTGGCGAAGTCCACTAGGTAGAGATGTCCATGCCGAAATCCTTTGAAGACTATGTCTTGGCTAGTTTCACTACTCACAACAACATCATTTTTGCTAAATGTGCACGTTAGTCCAAGATCACATAGTTGTGCAATAGAAAGTAAATTGAAACTAAGTGACTTAACATATAAAACATTAGAAATAGACAAGTCATTTGAGATAGCAATTTTACCTAACCCTATTACCTTTCCCTTAGAGTTATCACCAAAGGTGACTTGTTCATGATTGCTGGGGTTTTCTATGGTGGTGAACATACCATCATTGCCGGTCATATGTTGAGTGCACCCGCTATCGAGTACCCAATGCTTTCCTCCGTCTTTGTAGTTCACCTACACACATGAATTCAATTTTTTACTTTAGGCACCCAAGCCAACTTAGGTCGTTGTATGTGTGATACAAGTGTTTTTGGGACCCAAAGTTGCTTGGGGAGCTTCCCCTTCATGCCCTTCATGTCTTTGCCAATGAATCTAGCCTTCACCTTGCCACCTACTTTACTTAAAAGATAATAATGATCATCGAAAGTAGATTTATAGTTAGTAGGCAATTTAGGAGAAGGTCAGTTAGGAAGAGGACACTCCCTTGTGTGGTGACCGGTGACCTCACAATGTTGGCAATAAGAACCAACTTCCTTGATGAAGCTTGTTCTTAGCTCCGGTGAGGGTACCTTTCCTTTGTTAGGCACCAGGAAGGATCCAAGTCCTCTTTTGTTGAAGGCCTTTGCTTGTTGGAAGAGAATTTCCTTGTGCTTGACTTCTCCTTTTGAAAGTCTAGCCACACTAGTGCGGAGACTCTCAATTTCTTCCAACAAGTCCTTCTCCCTAGCATTAGATTTCAAAGGCAAAGACTTGTGCAAAGCATTAGTGGCATGAGAAGTAATGGATATCTTATCATTAAGAGTTTGCTTCTTCATATTTTTCAACTCTTGATCAAGCAAGTCATGAGCTAGGTTAAGTGTTTGATGTTCTTGTATTAACTTATTGTGCTCTTCCAAGAGTGTTTGGTGTGATAAATCAAGTTCATGATTATCTATCTTAATTAGCATTTTCTTCCTCAATTTGCTTTACATGGGATTTGAGCGTGTCATGCTCTTTGAGTATGCTTTCATACTTGTCAAGCAAATCAAGGTTAGCACTCTCAAGTTTAGCACGAGTTTCTTCAAGCACTTTAACCTTACTCTTTTCCCTCTTAATGATAGCATGATATCCATTTATTAAAGATGTTAAATCATCGGGGGAAAGCACATCATCGCTAGAGTCATCACATACCTTGGTGTTACCTTTAGCCATGAGGCACATGGGTGGTGGATGAAGAGGTGCATCATCATTGTTGGCGATGGCGAGGCCGGCCAAGCTTTCTTCTTCTTCTTCATTCTCTTCATCACTTGTTTCTTCTTGGTGATCTTGGAGTTCAAGCGTGAGAACTTCCTCATCATCAATGCAAGCTCATCATCATCATCTTCACTTGATGCTTGTTCTTCTTCACTTGAGGTAGGCTCAACCACCTTCTTCTTCTTGTGGCTTGTTTTCTTGGTGGAGACCTTTAGAGCAATTGTCTTTGATCATGATTGCTCCATCATCCCAAGTACACTCATCTCATGAGCGTGTATTTCTCCAATGAGCTCCGAAACTTCAATGTGGTCAAGTGACTCTTTTTGGAGCATGGAGTTGATGATGTTGTACTTTGGCTTGGGGAGGAGCATGAGGATCTTGCGGTTGATGAGTCCCTTGCCAAGAGAAGCAATGTCAAGAGCATTTATTTCTTCAATAAGCACATTTAAGCGAGAGAACATCTCATTGACATTTTCATGAGGAAGCATTTTAAATTCATCATACTTGGCTTTAAGCATATGATATTTTAGTTCTTTGACACGAGAAGAGCCCTCATGAATCTCAATTAAGCAAGCCCAAATTTCACAAGCCTTTTCCTTGCTAGCAATCCTAGAAAACACATCTTGACTAATACATTCATAGATTGCATTCCTAGCTTTAGCACCCCATTTTAGTTGATCACCAACATAATTATGTTCTCCAAACCCCGCGTGGGTCCCTTCCCATACTTCGGGAGCAATAGCCTCTAGATAAGTGCGCATTTTAGCTCTCGAAGATAGGAACCGAACCCCCAACCTTGGCCATTTTAGCTCTCTAGCGGTGAAGCTAGAATGATCCTATGAGCAACCTTGCTCTGATACCAATTGTAAGGACCAAATGCCCAAGAGGGGGGGGGGGTGAATTGGGCTTTCTTCGAAAAATTCTAAGCAATTGAAATTTGATTTCCAAAGCCCAATTCCCTACGCGACTATCTATGCATTCTAGTAGATAGAAACTTTGCGGAATGTAAAATGCATAAAAGTAAAGGAATGAGAGGGATGCAAACTCCCGAGGAGACAAGGATTTATCCCGTGGTTCGGCAAGATCGTGAAGATCTTCCTACATCCACGTTGTGGCACCCACCAAAGGGTTTAGCCACACCCAAGTCACCGAGACGAGGGGTCTTCACTATTCTTCTCCGTTCGCCTCCTTGGCAAGGTGGAGCTCAAGCCTTGTACAACTTCGACCTTCCGGGCTTCCACACATGCCTGGCAAGCTCCGAAAGTCTTCTCACTGTTACAACACCAAGGGTACACCCTTGAGGCTCTCACACTATCCTAGAGAGTCCACTCACATAGAATGATGGCACACAAACTCTATCTCTAGCTAGTTCTAGCCTAAACCTTGGTGTATGGATGATCAAAATGGTGTGGAAGTGATTGCTCTTGGCCTTGAACACTTGTGGATGTGTGGATAGCTTCAGGTGATCAAGGCTTAATGAAATGACAGGGTTAGGGGGTATTTATAGCCAGCCTCCCCAAAATAGCCGTTGGAAAAGTAGGCTGACAGAACTTTACTGTGAACACCGGATGATCCGATGTCTCCCCTTTAGTTATCATCGGTATAATTACTTTGGCTGACGTCATTGTGTCAGATATGACCGTTGTTAGACCGATGTTGCCCCTGCTTCTCATCGGATGATCCGGTGGCTTTTCCACTAGAATTTGCTTAATCTTGATGCCTACTGGAGTGATCGACCGATGTGTGTAAGTCTGCACATCGGATTATCCGGTGCTTCACTTGGTCCAAGGGTATTGCAAACTGTACTGATGGACCGATGTCACTGAGCCATTCACATCGGATGATCCAGTGAGTACATTTGTCCGAGGTCTTCTTCTTCAGTTGAACCAACTCGACCGATGTGTACACTTCTGAAATCATCAGTTGATCCGATGAGTTGAATTTTTTTGCTTCGAGTTGTTTTGAGTGAATCTTTTTTGTCTTGGTCAGATGACCTCTTAGACGTTTGTTCCACAAGGCTCCCCGATGATCTTCAGGCATTGTATGTTGTCAACTTATGGTTGAGTGACTTAGACATAAGAGCTTTCACTTCTTGTCTTTGTCTCACTGATTTAATCTCAAAAGTTGAATGTATATGGGTCTCAAATGGCATATTCATTTCATTTATTGAGGACTATGGGGACCTTGCATTTACAAATTCATTAGTAAAGTTCAATGGTTGTCATTAATCACCGAAACCGTACTTCAAGGGGGCCTAGATGCTTTCAACAGAGCTATGTCAATAGTTTATTGCCAACTTTGAGAGTTCTTACACCCGACCCGACGCTGACCTGGACTTGTTTGCTGTGAAACAAACAATGGGAGAATTGTTGTGATCCTTTATCCAACGGTTTTCTCAGATATGCAATACCACCCCTTCTATCTCGAGCGCTTCTGTTATTGTCGTATTCAGACAGGGTGTCCGGGACAAGAAAATGCTGGAGAAGCTGGCGACTAAAGAAGTCACCAGTGTCACAGAGTTGTTCAGCCTGGCTGACAAGTATGCCCGGGCCTTAGAGCGCCGGGAAATGCACTCAAAGCCAGTTTCGGAGGCTAACAAGAAGTCCTCCAAAGCTTAAGCCACTACCTCTGGCGGTGGCAAAAATAAGAAGAAGTCCAACGGCAAGAAGAAGCCGTCGGCCGGTGCACCTACTACTGCGGCTACTGTAGCTCTGGGTGGCTGGAGGCAACACCCCGAAAAATGACCTCGACCTTCAACAGAGGACGACAACAGTTCCAAGATGTGGTGTCCGATCCATAAGACGGACAAGCACAGTCTGGAGGACTGACGAGAGGTCCAAAACCTTGTTGAGCGCTACAACAAGCACCGAGAAGAAGCTCCTTTTCATCAACGGGAAGGAAAATAGAAAGTTGACGAAGCTCCGGTGGAGCCAAAACTAGGCTTTTAGGATCCCAAGAAGGTCCTGAAGGCTGTCTACAACACAGTAGACGACAACTCCAACATCTCCGACAACGAGCGTCGGAAGACCCTGAACACCATTTATGGTGGTTCCTGAGACATCACTTCTTGCCGCGTTCTCAATACAATGCGGTGGGACATGGCCGCTGCAGCTCCTACTGCCAGCGCAGAACCTCAGTGGAAATGGATGGACATTCCCATCACCTTCGATGCTACGGACTTCCTCAGAAACATGATCGAAGCTGGCCAGTTACAACTGATGGTATCTCCTACAATCAACAATGTTCAGTTCTACCATGTTTTGGTGGATGGCAGTGTGGGGCTGAACCTCCTGAGCTATGAAGCCTTCGTCAAGCTCCAGCTCTAACCTTCGGACCTTCATCCCTCATGCCCTTTCTCTGGGATAGGTCCTGGGGCTATTAGCCCTCTCGGATCCATCACATTCCCGATGACTTTTGAAACTCGGGAGAAGTACAAGACCGAGAAGCTGGTCTTCGACGTCGTGCAGATCAACTTACCTTCCAACGCCATCTTGGGCAGGCCAGCCTTTGTGAGACCTATGTGTGCTGAATACATTGGCTATGGCGATAAAAGTTTTGAATTCTGCTAAAACACCTTTTTAGCAAGGTCCGACTTTAGCTCTGAGCTACAACAAGGTCCGCTGGTAGGTCCGACTTGTTTTGGGTAGCTCCGGGTATGTCCGATGCTAGGTCCGATTTGCTGGCAAAGTCCGACTAGTTTTTGGTTAGCTCCGTTGAGTTTTATCTATAGCTCCGGCATGTTTTTGATAGCCCCGACATGTTTTTGCTAAGCTCCGAGTTGCTTTTTCTAGCTCCGGTTTTTGGGTTGACTAGCCCTGCTAGTTTTAATAAGCTCCGGCGCTAGGTTCTACTAGCTTTGGTAAGCTTCGGCGCTAGATTCTACTAGCTTTGGTAAGCTCCGGCTCAAGGTCCAGTTAGCTTTGGCAAGAACCGGAGCTTGACCACAGTGTTTCTGCTTTTCATTTGCAAAGTTTAAAACTTGCTTTACATTATTGGAAGGATTTCTTAGTATTCATTTGCTATGTTTTTGGTGCGTTTTGGTTGATATGGATGAATCGTTTTACTGTGGTTTTGCAACATGCTTATGTGAGGCAATCACGTAAGGTGTTGTGTTTGGAACTGACTTGAGTCAAGTCGCGGACTTGGGCTCGTACGGATTGGTTGTTTGTTCATGTGCAGGTGTTGCTTGAGTTCAGGTCATGGCTGGTGACAGGATCAATTGGACTAGTCTCAGAGAGGAGATGAGTTTCTAACAACCAAGTTCAGGAGGAATTGTGGTTGAGCGGGTCAGGAGGTTGCGCAGGATGATTGAATCAAGGGCAGTGCATATGAAGGTTGAAGGAAGGTGTTCGCACGTATGCATGCGGTGCATGATGTGGCAAAATGGTTCTGGAGATGAATTAAGGAAGGGAGATCTGATTGGAAGTATCGGATCGTACTGGATGATGACTTCGGCTGCTGGCTGAGTCGGCTATGGCTCGGTATGGAAATATCGAGTTGGTTATGGTATATTTCGTGTGCTGCACGAATTTGAGTTGGTTTTGGGAATACGGGATGTGTTCCGAGCTGTTAGGAAGTCTCAATATTGTTTCTATCTGCGTATAGGAAGATCTTGAGCAGTTATGGTTAGATGGGATTCGTGATTGGGGTAGGATCAGAATCCAGATCCGAGTTGAGTTGGCCTAAGGGATGGTTATATAAGCAAGGGAAGGCCAAAGCTTGTTGTGATGACTTTGGGGCTGTTCCTCTTGTGTTCTATTGAATAAAATTCGTAGTTTGAAGGAACTTTTGTGCCTTGTTCGTCCGACTTCTTTCAGACAAGTTTTATTCGTCGAGTTTCTGGACAACACTACCTTTCGTCGGTGGTTTTATCATAAATCGAGTTTAACAGATCCAATTGACGTGATTCTTTTTAGGTTGTCTTCACAACTTTATTATCTATCATCTATCACAATTTCACAGTCATTGGATTTGTGGTTTCTAATCTACACGAGTTTCTTTGCGGCGTTTCAGAACTGTTTTTCTCGGGTAGGACAGATTGACCTTTGTCTGATCGTTCGATCATAACTTGAATTTCTCTCGACGGATTTGAGTGATTCTTCTTGTGTTTTCTTCGTGACTTGATTCTCTCTAATATATATCACTTTTTTCACGGTGAAACACATTTAGATTAGTCTCACACACGATTTCTTTAACAGATCGTTTTTCTGCCGAATGGGTTGGGATTTAATTGTTTCCGCTGCGTAAGATTTTTAAATCTACGATTAACCCCCCTCTGGTAGCTTTTCACGTGCTCTTCAATCCTACAATTGGTATCAGATCCAGGTTGCTCTAATCATTGTGATTTGCACGTGTTTTCTACTAATCATCATGGAGAAATACTCCACCAAACCTTGTGTGTTTGCTGGTATTGATTTTTAGGTTTGGAAGGCACGCATGGAGGCTTGCATCCAGGCGCAAGGCTTCGCAATATGGGAAAAGATGTACGAGCCTTACGAAGTTCCACCTAACGATCAAGTTACGGCAACAAACCTACGGGATGTCGACAACAACAACAAAGCCTGAAACTTGATCATCCAAGGACGCACTCAAAGCGACTTTGATCATGTCGCTCACCTCCGATCAGCATACGATGTTTGGAGAGCTCTCTGTGATTATCATGAAGTCGCCAACACAATCAAGGAGGTAAAACAAGATATGTTCAAAAAGTAATATATGTGTTTCGAGATGCAACCCGGTGAGTCAATTGATGATCTCTTTGCTCGCTTCAATAAAATTCTCAGCAACCTACGTAGTGTCAATGTTAACTTTTCTGATGCTGAGAATGCTAGGCAACTTCTTAGTGCATTAGACATGTCAATTTGGGAGATGAAAGTAACATCTATTCGTGAATCAACTGTCATGAGTTCTCTTACATTTAATGTACTTTATTCTAAACTAAAAACTCATGAAATTGACATCTTAGCACGTAAGAACCCAAATAAGTCCATTGCATTTGTCTCACAATGTGATATGCCTAGCTCCGGCCAATCATCATCTTGCAATACTCTTGCTTTGTTGTCCTCACTAACCCTGGATCAGATCGAGGAATTTCCAGAGGAGGAGCTAGCACTTCTCTCTACTAGGTTCTCAAAAGCATTGCAAAATGTGAGAACTAGAAGGAGAGGAAGCTCCGGACCGCAACGATGCTTCGAATGTGGTAAGACTGGACACTTTCGTACAGAATGCCCTAACCTTTCAGGTCCTACTACCCATGAAGAAAAACAGAACAAGGTCAAGACCACCTCTGGAAATCCCAACAAGAAAAAGAAGGGCGGCATAGGACGCAAGATGATTAACATCTTCATCACCGCACTTCAAGAGCTCAGTTCAAGTGATGTAGACTTTGAAAGTGATGAAGATGATGACGATCTGGCCAACTTATGCTTCATGGCGGGCAAAACAAGATCAAGATCAAGTCAGGAGGATGCAAAACACAGTAGTGATGATGATGAGGTATGTTTTACTTGCAATGAAATGTGTGATGCTATTTCTCGTGCAACTATTATTGTCAAGAAAAAGGACAAAAGCTTAGGGATAATGCTGCTAAAATTGAATCACTAGAATCTGAAATCAACCGTTTAAAAACTTTGATTCCTGGTGATGATGCATGTCCCTCATGTGACTTAATCAATGAACAATTGTCCATATTAAGAAGTGCGCACTCCTCCACTCTAGATAGACTTGATGAAGAAATTAAAAAGAACAAAGAGCTTGCTGCATTTAATAATAAAAACTTAAAAGATGCTTCTTGTTCAACATATGATTTGCATTGCTCTGCATGTGATAGTCTCGACAAGAAACTCAAAGATGCAGTGAATGAAATTTCCATTCTGAACAATGCTTTACGTTCTCATTAAGTTAAATATTGTTCTAATTGCAAATTAAAAGGAAAAACTTCATGTGGAAACTGCCTAGAATTGTCTAAAAAGCTTGATGACATGAATAGGACGCTAGAGCAGTTTTGTGTTGGGAACAAAAATCTAAACTTGCTACTAAGTTCATCTAAATCTTGTAATGATAAAACTGGTTTAGGTTTTGATTCTCATGTTTATTCTAAAACACATCCACCTCAAACTGTAAAAACATTTGGAAGAGGTTTAATCAAAACTGTCCCTAAACAAAAAGGATGTGATCTTTGAATCTGCAGAAATGCTTTCTAACTCTATTTCTAATGCTGAGTGCTCATCTAGACATGATTACAAAATTAAATTTCATTGTACTTATTGTGATAAAGATGGTCATGTCTTAGATTTTTGTTATAGACTAGCTAAAAAAATTAAAAAGGATAAAATGTATGCTAGATCTCATAACTTTCATGCTAAACCTAAAATTAGAAACATGCAACCTGCTTTAATGAGTCAGAAATTTGAAAAGGTAGCTTCAGGAACCTTTGGAAAGAAATCTACAAAGGCAGATCCGGTAGTTCTGATAGCTCCGAGAGCTCCCGGAACTTCTGTTGTTCCCTCTGGAGCTTAAGTTTTTGCCTCCGGACCTTCTACTTTTACCTCCGGAGCTACTGGTTTTCACTCTAAACAAGTAACAACTTCTAAATTAATTGTTAAGAACAGAAAATCTCAACCTTTAACTCATAAACCTGCTGTTTTATCTCAGCTTTCGCGTGTTTTTCCTGCTGCACGTCATGTGACTCAGTACTGGATACCTAAATGCCTTTTTACTAACCCCAGTATTGAGTCATCGACGTATTGTGCTTCTATGTAGGCTTCATGCTTGAGGAAGGAGAACATATGCATTGTGGATTCAGGATGCTCATGCCACATGACCGGTAACAGAGAATGGTTCTCCTCCCTCTCTTTTGTGTCACGTGTAGAGAATGTTACTTTTGCCAATAATTCTTCAACTCTTATTATTGCTAAAGGTTCGGTTAGAGTAAATGATCACTACACTCTAAAAGATGTGGCACTTGTTAAAAATTTGAAGTACAACTTGCTTTCTGTTTCTCAATTGATTGATGAGAATTTGGAAATAACTTTCAATAAAAATTGCTGCAAAGTTGTAAATTCAAATAGTGAGCTTTTGTTTAACTTGTCTCGTTTTGGAAGAGTTTTTAAAGCTGATTTTGACATGTCTTCCTCTAAGCATAGGTGTCTAGTTGCTAATGATTCAAAGGACTTATATTTTTGGCATCGTAGACTTGGTCACGTAGGCTTTGATCACCTAACGCATGTTAGTGCTCTTGATCGCATACGTGGGCTGCCTAAGCTTAAAGGGGACAAAGAAATTGTGTGCTCTTCTTGTAGACATGCTAAGATGGTTGCAGGTTCACATACTCCTCTCACAATGATCATGACAACTGAACCGGGTCAACTTTTGCACCTTGACACCGTAGGACCTTCACGTGTTCAATCCTTAGGAGGTAAGTGGTGTGTTCTTGTTATTGTTGATGATTATTCTAGATACTCTTGGGTTTACTTTATGGCATCTAAGAATGAAGCTTTTAGTCACTTTAGAACTTTATTTCTTAGATTATCAATTGATCACCCAGGATCTTTAAAAGCAATTAGAAGTGATAACGGAACGGAATTTAAGAATCAATCTTTTGATCACTGTCGGTGTTTGGAACCGGCAGATCTCCTGACACTACCTTTGGTAGATCGAGGAGTTGTAGTTCGGTAATGGGCGCGCAGAGATTCAAGAAGGTGAAAGACACGTGTACACAGAGATTTACGTGGTTCAGGCCGCCTGAGCGTAATACCCTACTCCACAGGGTGTGTTGGTGATGTATTCAGCTTGTGAGTCTAGAAGAAGCTCCAGAAGAAGAAGCTCGTGTAGCTCAGGGTGTTCAGTAGTGGTCTGGAACCGTCCTTTGTGTATCGTCGACCAGTCCTTTTATAGCACAAGGACTGGTCGTTACAACGTTAGCCTGGCCCGACAGGTGGCCCCGGCAGTTACACATGCTTGATACACAATAAATGGGGTTAATTACTCTTAATAGCCTGGTAACAGGCCTTAACAGTGCCGTTACCAGTATTAAGGGCCATCCAATCATGTGTCATTAATATGGTATTAATGACACTTAATCGGGTCTTGAAGTCTTTGATTGATCCTTGAAGGTCCGGAGCCGTTGGGGGGGTCCACCGGCCTGATAGTTGAAGTTGAAGGTCTGGCGGTCCCCATGTGGCAGCACCGAAGCTTATCATCGTGGATGAGTAGGTCCAGTGCTACTGGACATGTGTCAGTACCGGAGCTTCCCTCTGTCTGGGGTTAGGTCCGGGGGTGCCATATTGGTATACCGACCGGAGCTTCCCATGTGTCGGTGATAGCTCCGGTCTTATGATACACGTGGCGGCCCTGGGACTAACCATTTCGGGGAAGCAGGCCCGGTTACGCCTGACATGTGGGGCCTTTGGAGGTCTTCAAATCTGGTAGATGGAGTTTCCTTGTGATCTTTGCAATTCCAAGGGGTATCCAGTACGGAGGGTACCGATAGTGGCCCCCTGGACTCACCTCTGGGAGAGACCTTTTTGGATGAGGTCATTTCGCCAGAGGTGGGTCCATTCTTCGGTTTCTGAGCCGTGTATTCAAGGGTCTTTGGTTGTGCCGTTGGCGGTAGTTCGCAGTTAAACTTCCGCCGCGTGGCGTATCTCGGTGGCGGCAGGTGAGATCTCAGCGTGCGGATCTCACGCAATTGAAGGTTGCCGGTTCCCAATACGAAAATCGTATCGGTTCCGCACACCTTGTCAGGCCGCCGCCTTCGGGTTTCTCTCCTTTCATGATGACAACCGTTCGCCTAGGGTAAGAACCTCGACTTGATCGTCGGGGTGGCCCTGGGCCCCCTTGTCATTGGCGGGGTGAAAATTTTGATTGGTATTGTCGGCTCCTCCGCGGTTTCCATCCAGGCGTTGCAGGGGCTTACTTAAGAAGGAAAGCACGCACCGTTTGGGGTTCTTTACGCCTCTCGATCGATCTTGCGCTCAATCCTTCCAAAATTTTGCTTGCCTTTCCTCTCTTGCCTCGCTGTGCCGCGATGGAGTTGGGTCTCCGCCAGAGCCGACTGAAGTCCGATGACGATTTGAAGAAGGTCCGGGCCCTCATGGGATGGTCCCCGGACTTCTTCAACCATTTGGTCCATGCCGGCAAGATTCCGTTCGAGAAGGAACACGCTGGCGACATGGTGTACTTCTCTGCGTACGCCATGGTGGGACTGATCCCACCTTTCTCCCCCTTCTTCTTGATGCTGCTAGACTTCTATGGTCTGCAGCTTTACCACCTTGGACCCCACTCCATTCTGCTGGTGTCCATATTTGTCCACTTCTGCGAGATGTGGGTGGGCATTCCCCCTTGCATTGAGCTCTTCCGCACCTTCTTCACTGTCCAAACCACAGGTCGGAGCGACGAGTACCTTGGCTTCTACTATTTTGTGAAGCACAAGAAGTGCCCGTACAAGTACTTGCGGTCGTTCCCTTATGTGAAGTGGGATGACTGGAAGAAGGATTGGATTGTAATCAGGGTGGAGGAGCATGAGAAGCTGGAGCTGCCAGAAGGCCTCCCCAACATCGACACTGCAGTTTGGAGTGAAGCTTCGATGCTGTCAGATGCCTTCAATCCTGCTCTGACCAGGATCCGCGTGTGTGTGGAAGGAGGGGTGACTCCCCAGGTTGTTTTTGCAACTTCCTGTCCAACAGGTGGACTCCGTTGAAGAAGAGGGAGAAGTTGGCTTGGGCCCTCAACAGTGTGCTGGACGACGACCGGATTGAGACCGGTTTGAAGTTTAACATGGAGGGTGCAACTTTGGAGTTCCACCTGAGGAAATTCCACCACGGCATCGACGTCGGGGCGATGACTTGGCTCCGCCGACAGCTTTCCTCCCACTGAACATGGATGCAACATTCAGTAGGGAGCTCCAGCGGACGATGCCAGTGCTTGACAACCTTGGTGTCGTTAAGAGGCGCTCGACCACTGGGTTGGCGATCTCTGAAGCTCCGGAAGGTGGCTCCGTTCCCGCTGCTAAGCCAAGAACCGAAGTCGTCGGCAAGGGCAAGGAATTGGCCGAGCCCTCGAGCCATAAAAGGAAGCATGCTGACAGAAGGGCCAGGCATACTTCTTCCGCGGCGTCTCCTTCTCCCCGGAGGGGAAGGTCTACGACGGCGGCGTCTACTCCAGTAGCGGTTTCTTCTCAGGGTGCTAGCTCCGGCCAGGTGACTCCGGTCCTAGGGCCAGCTGAGGGCTCCAGGTCCGGAGGTCCTTCTCGGTGGAGGGGGGCCTCGACCAGAGCAACGCCGACAGCAGCAGCAAGCTCCAGGAGGCCCTCTGGGACTACCACGCCAGTGTCGGCTGGGGCCAGTCCGGAGCGTCCGGAGAAGAGGTTCCACGGGAACTGGTGCGAAAGCCTTCCGAGGTGATTTTTGATTTTTTACCTCAGTCAGTTGTTTTATTGTTAACTGTATTTTGAGTCTCTTCGTCCTTCATCCACAGCATGCCCAAGAAAAGGGCTGAAGCTCCGGTCCCTGCACCAGCTGTTGAGGCTGTGCAGGCTGAAGCTCCGGCTCCGATTCTAGTGCCGCCCCAAGAGGTGGCTGAGGCTGCGGCAGCCCCGGCGCCGGCTGTCGTGGTTTTGGACGACTCATCTCCAAAAGCTCCCGTGGTAGCGCCGGACCACGGGACTGAAGATGTACCAGCGGCGCCAGCCTCGGAGGTTGAAGCTCCAGGCTTGGATGTTGTGATGTTGGACGCTCCGGCCGCAGAGCCGAAGGAAGCTGCAATTCTGGCCCTAGAGCCGGATGTTGTTGAATCCCCAACAGTCGAGCCAGTGGCTGATGAAGTCCCGGCAGTGGAGTCGGGTGTTGATGAAGCTCCAGCACTTATGCCGGTTGTCGAGGAAGCTCTGACGGTAGAGCCGATTGCTGCAGAAGTTTCGGCTGTGGAGCCAGCTGTTGAAGAGGTTCCGGCGTCTTAGCCAATTGCTGCGGAGGTGTCAGCGCCTGAGCCTTTGGTGGTCGAAGCGCCAGCGCTGGAGCCCATGATGGTCGAAGCGCCAACACCTGAACCAGCGGCGGTGGAGGCGCCTGCGCCGGAGCCAGAAGTAGCTTCTGCTCCGACCGAACCTTCAACATCTGCTCCGGAAATGGTGATCCTGGAGGTGCCCGCTGCTGAGCCAGAGTGCCATGATGAAGCTGCTGGCCCCCCGCCGGAGGAGCCAGTTGTTGATGACCTGGCGGCTGGGCCTTCGGAACCAATTCCGGAGGTTGGAACTTCGGCTGCAGGTACTTCCTCGACTGTGGCCGAGGCTATCCCGGAGGATGGCCCTAGTGCCATGGAAGCTCAGGGGACATCTCTTGTAGAGTGGGACCCAATTTTTGTTGCTGAAGATCTGCTGGAGCCAGCGGAGAGGACCCCAGCAGGTCCGGACCCGATCCCCCTATCGTTGTCTATCGATAACGCCTGCTCCAGCCTTCGCCAGGTTCAACTGGCCTTCTACCACGACAGCAAGGCCCTCAAGGAGGAGCGCCAGACCCTTAGGAGGTGGCACAACCGACTCCATTTCAAGACCAAGCTGGCGCAGTCGAGGCTGGCTGATGACAAGGAGTGGGTACAAAGGGAGAAGGTCCGCCTGGAGTACTGGGGAAAGTTGTTGGATGAGAGAAAAAGCATGACGCGAACCCTTGACAACAAGTCCTGGGCCATCTATGATCAGGCCAAGGCTGCAAATAGCACAGCTGATGAACGCCAGAAAAGGCTCTCCGCCATACACGATAGTCTCGTCAAGCGCCGGGAGGCTCTTGAAGCTCGGGAGAGACGGCTCGAAGATGAAGAGCAGAAATTCCTAGAGTTGCAGGACGACCTCGTGAAGAGGGAGGAGGAGCTTGTCCAAAAGACAGCTCTGGCTGACAAGAGCCTTGAAGAACGTACCAAGAAATTGGATGAGCGTTGCAAGGAGGAGGAGAAGAAGGCCTGGGAGCGAGGGCAAGAACTCTACAAGCAGGAGAATGCCATCGCCGCTCAGGAGAAGAAAGTACGGGGCCGGGAGAAAGATCTGGTCAACCACCGGAATGAGATCCACCTCCGGGAGGAAGAGCTCAACAAGCTCGAAAGGCAGGTTGCTGAAACGATTTAGCAGAATGCCAAAGAGGTGGAGCGTCTTGCTTGGGAGAGCTCGGAGCTGGTGGCAGCCAAAAGATCCTTGGCGGAGATGCGTGGTGCAAGGGCTGCGGAGTCCCAACAAGTTTGGGACTTCCTTGGCAAGGCCAACGAGACGCTGACGCCAATGGGCTTTAGTCCCGTGCGTCCGGATGATCCGGAGCTGGAGCTGGACCAGGCGTTGGAGGCGCCGAGTTCAGCAGGCAACAAACTCTCCAAGGTGGGCAATTTCATCGCGGATCAATTGGAAACGGAGGGTCAGTCCCTGGCGAAGAACATAACAGGGATTGTGTTGACGTTCTACACTAGCCGGGACCCTCAATTACCTTTGTACCCGGTGCTTGAAGGTCCCATCGAAGGAGAGGGTGAAGCCGCCCGAGCCAACGTGTCGGAGGTGGCCCAGAAGGTCGCCCAGTTCTTCCATAGGGTCTAGGACCGTCTCCTTGTAGCTCCCGCTTGTATTCTCTCTTCTTCTTCTCCAATTTTCTAATCTCTTGTCTCCAGATGAATGAAATCCAATTTTTTGAGAATTCGAATTTCATTTTTTGTCTTCAACACCTTTGTATCGCTTGGCCCCCTGGTAGATGTACACAATTTGATTGTGAACATGTACCAAGAGGATGTACCAGTTGTTGAAGACTTGCGTGCTTCGAACTTGTAGAATGTAGGTCCAAAGTCTTCGATAGTGTAAGCCCCCTGAGGCTGTTGGAGCTTAGTGGCTCCGGCATTGACCATCGATAGAGCTTAATAGCTCCGGCAGTAGTCTCCATCAACGAGTAAAGCATCGAAAATTAACCCTCTGGGGTGTCAGAGCTTGGTAGCTCCGGCTCCATTCACCATTGTCATGAAATTTTTATTTTTCCTACACATTGAAGTCAAGAAAAACAGTAAAATCCGTTTCCTATCTATAACTTCATTGCGGCTTACTGTTCCCGAGAAAGTTTTAGGTCGAACACAATCCTAAATTCAATCAAGAACACCGTCTTGCTTCCTTCAGGTCCGATTTTTTCTGGACTTGCCTTACTTCGGCCCGCCGGGGTGTAGGTAGAGTGGCGAACTTAGGGTCCAGGACTAGACTAAGTCAATAGCACACTCCGGCCCTAGATTGGCTTGGCGGCATTCAGACAAGTAGGCCATCAACAATGCTTGAACCCGGGAGGATAGACAATGCAACTCGAATTGTACATGAACTGGTCGAGCTAAAGTCTCTTAAGAACTGCACAACTTTGTTATAGACAAGAAAGAGAAAAATAAAAAATATTGAGCCTGTACAAAGTAAATGCACGTGGAGTCTGTTTTTACACAATGATGTCTTTCATTATAGGTCTGGGGTACAGGGGAAACAAGTCCACTCTTAGGGTACGGAACCAAGCTAAGTGTGATTCGTTTCTTGTTTGACCCAAGGTAGCTAGCTACACTTTTAGTTCTGAGACTGTGACAAGTGTTGCGTGGGCGTTGCAGACCTAGCAGGGTAGGTCCGACTGCCCTCCCGGAGGAGCTACCCAACTCTATACAATGACTCTATAACATACACCACATGTAATTACAGACTCACCTCTGTGATACTAAGCGTATAACTTACGGAGGTGCTCAATGTTCCAAGGATATGGGAGAGGTGTCCCATCCTCGGTTGCCAAGTGAACGCATCCGGGACGGGATACTTTGATCACTTGGAAGGGTCCCTCCCAACTGGGGGAGAGTTTATTTAACCCTTCTCTAGATTGTATTCTCCGTAGCACCAGATCGCCTTCCTCGAGCTGTCGGCTGTGAACATGCCATTGGTGATAGCGCCGAAGAGCTTGGCGGTATCGGGCATTCCGAATAGCTGCTCGGCACCTTCCCTCTTCAAGGAGGTCAAGGTCTTCACGCCGGAGCTGGTCCTGTGTGGCTTCATCGGAGGTCCGGACCCGGGGTGACCCCAAGGTGATTTCCGAAGGAAGGACTGCTTCAGCTCCGTACACCAGGAAGAAGGGTGTCTCTCCAGTTGATCAGTTTGGAGTTGTCCTGTTGGCCCATAGAGTGGGCGGAGGCTCTTCAATCCAGTTGTCTCCATGCTTTTTTAGGTGCTCATATGTGCGCTGTAACACCCTAAATTTTCTCATCATGCGTTGCATACAAGATCATGCATTAACATTGGTAGAGTAAAGAAAAAAATAATAAAAGATGGAGCATATATATACAAATGTATGTAGCAAAAGAAGAAAAAGAAAATAATAGCATAAAACTTATAATAGGGAATAAGTATAAAAATAATACTAATATATATAAAAAAGTATATATATAAATAATATATATAATAATATATAAAAAATAAAATATAAATAATAAAATATATTATAATAATAATAATATAAAAAATAAAAGAAAAAGAAAGTAAAAAAAAGAGAAAAGAAAAAGAGAAAAAGAAAAAAACCAACCGCCGGCCAGGCCAAACGGCCCAGCCAGCACGCCAGCCCCGCCGGCCCCAGCGCGCGACCCCGCGCTCCCTCCCACAACGTTGACCCCGCCTGCTCCCGCGCCTGGTCCCACGCCAGCCCGCGTCCCGCGCGCCACGCTCCCGCGCCCCTGGCCGAGCGCCCCACGTGCCCTAGCGCCGCGCCCCGCCGGAAGCAGCCCCGCCCGACCGCCCGCTCAGCCGACCAACCCAAGCCGCACGCGCCCGCTCGCCCGCCTGGTCTCCCGCACCACCCGACTCCCGGCCTCGCCCAACCCGTGCCCGAGCCCCGTGGCCGAGTCGGCCAAGAGGCAGCGCGTCCCGCCGCCTATAAAAAAGACCGAGGCACTCGTGTTTTCCCTCGACACCAGAAAGCCCTAGCCGCCGGTACAGAAAAAAGGAGACCAGAGGCTGCCGCCGCCAGGGGAAGAAAAGGAAGAAAGAAAAGGAGGGGAAGAAGAGGAAGAAAAAGAGGAGAGCGCCGTCGTCCGCCGGAGATCGTCATCGTCATGCTGCCGGAGGATTGCTGTGTCGTCTACTCCACTTCGTCTACACGTCGCCATCATCCCGCGATCTTCGAAGTCATCACATCTACGGTAGGATTCATTTTTCCGATGCGAGTTTTAACGACATATTAGATCTAATAGACGTAAATTGATTTTTGTTGCATCGCCTTTTTATTTTCAGCTGCATTAATTCTCGCTAAAACCCCCGTAAACTCATATGAACACGTATGAACTAGTTACATCTAATTAATTGACAACCATAGTTAATTAATAATTGAACCTTGCATGCATGCATATCATTAATGCGTGTGCATCATATTGATTTGTATGTATATTCTTGTATGTGTGATTGCGAGTAGAGGGAAGTTCTCAAGAAGTCGTGTACGAGGATTTCGAGAACCAAGACTTCGAAGCGCTTGAGCAACCCTATCTGCCGGAGCAAGGCAAGTGTCCTTGAAGCATATTGATCCTGTTATTAAAATAAATGTTTTGTTTGCAAACTGCATGCTTGTGTCAATTTGATGGGAACCCTATGGTAGGAAGTTTACTAGATTTGTTTAACCACCCTTGTCACCTGGAATATATCGGGAAGGGCTTTTTACCTTTTTGCTTCGCTTAATTAATTGGGATGGCAAACAACACTACACATTTAATTATGCATAAATGACATTCTAGTTAATGTGAACTGGTCAATACGATATGGTAATAGGTGATCTAAGCAAGCCTGGTATGTGGATAGGTTGGATGTTATGGTGGTTTGCTTGCTTTATATCTAAGGACCGATTCATGCGAGAATAGGCCAGGACTACAGTGCCACCGCAAGGCCAAGTATGGGTGCGGCATAGCTGATTAATTAGGGCTTTGCTGGTGCTGTTTGGACCATTGTGGATGCTCGGGGAAGGGGTAGTCGGATTGGGTTTGTTGAGGATTGGCTGGACTACCCTAGGATCCGAATGGCTCAAGAGGGGGCCCTTAGTTGAAGATGTGCTCAGTTGGAGGTATCGCCGCCGGTGAAACCTCAGTGGGGTCTAAATAGGCTAGTAATCCCTTTGTAAAGGCTATTTTGTGATCTCTTGGCCATACACCAAAGGAAGTGTAATTGGCATAAGGGATGTTCTTTAGTCGCTGACGGGTGATGAAATCACAAACACGTGGGTAAAGTGGTACAAACTCTGTAGAGTATTAAAACTATCATGATAGCCGTGCTCCCGATTATGAGCGCCTGGATGACCTACATGATTAGAGGGAAATTTGGATTTGGGATGGTTATGGTTTGGTAATGGTTATGGTTGATATTATGGTTATGGTTATGGTTATGGGATGGAATCATGGTTTATGACATTGATTATGGTTATTGGCAATGGTAAATTATGGACTGGTATTATGATGGTTACATGGTTTATGATGGATTTACTTCACATAAATATGATACATTGCTTTTCCAAATGGTTTTACTGTACTTTTCAGCACTTAGCCATTATTATTGTCGTCATTTGAATCAACCACATGTCATACTTTCCACACTTGATGAGTACGACATGTACTCACTCTTGCAATCCCCCCCAACAGTTGCAGGTTAGGATTGTGAGTTTAATGGCGATAATGCGGAGTTCTAGGCCGTGTCTACCATCAGCTTTGCCTGTGGTGTTGATTGGAGCTGCGCATACATACCCTATCACTTATGCTGCTTAGTTGCTTAGTTTGCTTAATTAGATTATTTCTGCTGCATTAGTTGAACTTGTCATTAATATTCATTAGAGCTTGTATTCGAGGATAATATGGTTTGTGCAATAAAGTTTGATAATTAATCTTGTTATGTGGTAATTTTCTGTATACTCTTTTGTGATTGCACTCGTGTATGTGTGTTGAACATCCTGGGCACACATATGCGTTAGCTTGGTTCAGTTTTCGGAACCGGGCGTCACAGATTTGTATCAGAGCCACAGGTTGACCGTAGGACGCAGCCTAGATAGAATGGACACTTTGGAGCACATAGGAGCACTCAGGAATCGATGTATTTTGGTTGGTGTGTTGTTTGCTATAAATATTGCTTGCTTGTGTGCTTAATAGAGGATTTTGGGATGCCTTAGCATTGCCATGTCCACCTAGGCTAGTATAGCTAGTTGGTTAGCTTCATATCCCTTGATGCATATAGTTGGGGACATTTTCTAATTCTTACCTATTGCTTTCCTTCAAATGGTGAGGACTCGCAACCAGGGGGATGGCAACGATGAGGAGGAGAACAATGGAGGGCCTCAGAACAACAACGGACAAGGATCTGCTCATGGAGCCATCAATATCGAGCAGCTACTGGCTATGTAGAACCAGCTCATGCAGACCATGATATAGACTATGGGACAGCTGCAGGCTGGTAACATCAACAATCAGCCCCACGTGCCTCCACCGCCACCCCTGCCTCCTCATAAACAATTGGGAGAGTTTATGAGGACTAGGCCTCCAACCTTTGCTCAAGCTGCTAACCCTATGGATGCTGATGATTGGCTCAAGTCCGTGGAGAAGAAACTTGCTATTGTCCAATGCAGTGACCGAGAGAAGGTCCTATTTGCTTCTCATCAACTAGTTGGAGCAGCTGCAGATTGGTGGGATGCTTATTGCAATGCTCATGAGAATCAAGAGAGGATCACTTGGGCGGAATTCAAGGAGAACTTCCGTTCTCATTATGTGCCGTAAGGTGTTATGATCTTGAAGAGACAAGAATTTGAGAACTTAAGGCAAGGAAGATCAAGCGTGAGTGAATATCTCAATAAGTTCACTCAACTCTCAAGGTATGCGCCCGAGGATGTTAGTCGGGACAGCCGGAAACAATACTTGTTCATGAGGGGCCTCAACAATGAGATCCAAGTGCAATTGCTCAATTGCGATTATGCAAATTTTCAGAAGCTTGTGGACAAAGCAATTGTGGTTGAGAACAAGATCCGTGAGATGGAGCAAGAAATCAAGAGGAAGGCGCCATATCAAGGACAGCGACAAGGAAATAATGTGCGCCCTCGCCTTGCACCGTCCAATGCGCCCTATTACAGCTCTTCTATTCCTCCTTAACGCCCTGGTTATGCACCACGTCCAACTCAGTTTGTGCAGCAACGCCCTGTTATGCAAGCACCTAGGCCTCCAATGCCTTATGCACCTCGTGCTAATTTTCCTGCTGCAAATGTTCAAAACCAAGCTCGTCCCAACAATTCTGGTGGAGTTAAGAAGTGTTATACTTGTGGAGAAGCTGGACACTTTGTGCATCAATGTCCTAGGTCAGGCCTTGGTCAAGGAAGCAATGCGTCGAGGCAAAACCCAAGACGTAACGGAGGACAGCCACAAGGAAGTCGGGGACTGCAGAATTTTGCTCGTGGCAATGTGAATCATGTCTCTACGGAGGATGCTCAACAAGCTGATGACGTGGTCATTGGTATGTTTCTCGCCAACTCCAACCCCGTGACTATGTTGTTTGATTCTGGAGCATCACATTCATTCATTGCATCAAAGTATGTTGCCAAGTATAGTTTGCCTATCTCTCATATGAAGTTTACTCTATTGGTTAAGTCTCCTGGAGGAGAGATGAGGACAAATATAGTATGTCCAAAGGTAAGCCTTAGAATAAGGGGGGTAGACTTCTCCGCCAACCTCATTGTTTTGGATTCTCAAGGATTGGACATTATACTTGGTATGGACTGGTTGAGGAAGCACAATGGAGTTATTGAGTGTGCCACAAAGACGGTGAAGTTGACTAATGAGCAAGGGATCACCGTAGAATTTGAAGCATCTCAAACCGCACCGAAGCAATTGGAGCTGAATCATATGGACGGTGCCGCAATTGAGGAGATTCCGGTAGTGTGTGACTTTTTGGATGTGTTTCCGGATGAGTTGCCAGGTATGCCACCTGATCAAGACATTGAGTTTGTCATTGATTTAATACCTGGAACTGCACCTATAGCTAAGAGGCCGTACCGGATGCCTCCTATGGAATTAGCGGAGCTCAAGAAGCAGATTCAAGAACAACTAGAGAAAGGTTTTATTCGCCCAAGCTCTTCACCTTGGGGAGCGCCCGTTCTATTTTTGGACAAGAAGGATGGAACGCAAAGGATGTGTGTGGATTACTGAGCTCTCAACGAGGTGACCATCAAGAACAAGTACACCTTGCCCCGTATAGAGGATTTGTTTGATCAGATGAAAGGTGCCTGTGTGTTTTCCAAGATTGATTTGAGGTCAGGTTACTTTCAAATGAAGATTAGACCATCGGACAGACCCAAACCAGCTTTTAGGACATGGTATGGATCTTATGAGTACACCGCGATGTCTTTTGGATTGACAAATGCGTATGCCTACTTTATGTACCTCATGAATAAGGTCTTCATGGAGTACTTGGATAAGTTTGTCGTGGTGTTCATTGATGATATTATGATATACTCAAAGGATGAGAAGGAACATAAGGAACACTTGAGGCTTACATTGCAGAAATTGAGGGAGCATCAATTGTATGCCAAGTTCAACAAGTGTCAATTTTGGTTGAAAGAGGTGCCATTTTTGGGTCATATCATCTCAAGAGGAGGAGTATCGGTTGACCCTGGTAAAGTGAGGGATGCGTTGAAGTGGGAACCACCGCAAACCGCAAAAGAAATAAGGAGTTTTCTTGGGATGGCTGGATACTACCGTAGATTCATCAAGGACTTCTCCAAGATAGCCAAGCCAATGACGAAATTGCTAATGAAGGGAAAGACTTTCCAATGGACTCAAGCTTGTTAAGAGAGTTTTGAGGAATTAAAGAAAAGGTTAACAATAGCCCCAGTCTTAATATTACCGGACGTGAGCAAGAGTTTTGATATTTATTGAGACGCATCAAGACAAGGACTTGGATGTGTATTGATGCAAGAAGGTCAAGTGGTCGCCTATGTGTCAAGACAATTGAAGAAACATGAGCAGAATTATCCTACACGTGATCTTGAACTAGCAGCCGTGGTACATGCATTGAAAATTTGGAGACACTATATTCTTGGACATAGGTGTGAAATTTATACGGATCACAAGAGTCTTAAGTATATTTTCACACAGATATATCTGAATTTGAGGCAACGAAGTTGGCTGGAGCTCATCAAGGATTATGATGTGGGGATCAACAATCATCCAGGAAAGGCCAATGTAGTGGCCGATGCCTTGAGTCAGAAAGGAGTAAGTAATCAACTCACGGTTCGAGAATTGCCATCTGAGCTATGTAAGGAATTCGAACGGTTGAACCTCGGATTCATGAATGAGATGGGAATAATGGAGTTAAATTCAACCTTGGAGCAAGAAATTCGAGAAGCACAAACCACGGATGAAGAGATCAAGGAAATCACGGAAAGGACTGAGGAAGGGAGAGAATTTAGATTTGATGAAGACGAACATGGTACCTTATGGCTTGGAAAGAGAATCGTTGTGCCTAATGTAAAGCATATTCGGGAGACAATATTAAAGGAGGCACATGACGCGCCGTACTCAATTCATCCCGGCTGTACAAAGATGTACAAGGACTTGAAGACATGCTATTGGTGGGCCAACATGAAAAAGGACATAGCCGAATATGTTGCGTTATGTGATGTGTGCCAACGAGTT
The DNA here is from genome assembly GCA_036927565.1 of Tuctoria greenei. NCBI lineage: Eukaryota > Viridiplantae > Streptophyta > Magnoliopsida > Poales > Poaceae > Tuctoria > Tuctoria greenei. Next base: position 221,663,875 of record JAYESD010000003.1, read on the forward strand.
AAAGCTGAACATCAAAGGCCAGCTGGATTATTGCAGCCATTAAAGATTCCGGAGTGGAAGTGGGAAGAGATTGGTATGGACTTTATAGTTGGATTACCACGTACACAGTCCGGATATGACTCGATTTGGGTAATCGTGGATCGATTGACAAAATCAGCTCACTTCATTCCTGTCAAGACCACACATACCACCGCGAAGCTAGCAGAATTGTATATGGAGCATATTGTGTGCCGACATGGAGTTCCAAAGAAAATAGTCTCGGACCGAGGTTCCCAGTTCACCTCTAGGTTTTGGCAGAAACTGCATCAAGCTATGGGTACAAGGTTAAATTTCAGCTCAGCATATCACCCTCAAACGGATGGAAAAACCGAGAGGACCAATCAAATTTTAGAGGACATGTTAAGAGATTGTGCTTTAAAGCATGGGAAAAGTTAGGATAAGAGCTTGCCATATGCAGAATTTTCATACAACAATAGTTACCGAGCTAGCTTGAAAATGTCACCCTATGAAGCACTATACGGAAGGAAGTGTAGGTCACCTTTGTTTTGGAATGAGACAGGAGAGAATCAAGTATTTGGTCCGGATGTGTTACAAGACGCTGAAAGACAAGTTCAAATAATACGGGAAAACCTAAGGGCTACCCAGTCCCGACAGAAGGGTTATGCGGATAATAGGCGAAGGAGTCTGACTTTCGAAGTTGGAGAGTTTGTATACCTCAAGGTGTCACCTATCTGAGGTCAGCGACGGTTTAACGTCAAAGGAAAACTGACACCTCGCTATATCGGGCCATTTAAGATTCTGGACAAGCGAGGAGAGGTAGCTTATCGACTTGAGCTACCGGCGTATCTCTCCGATGTACATGACGTGTTTCACGTGTCTCAACTCAAGAAGTGTCTCAGGGTGCCGGAAGAACAAGTGCCGATGGACGAGTTAGAACTTCAGGAGGATTTGTCTTATGTCGAGCAACCTATCAAGATCCTGGACGTGAAGGAAAGGGTTACGAGAAATAAGAGGATCCGTTGGTGCAAAGTGCAATGGAAACACCATACAGAAGCCGAAGCTACGTGGGAACGTGAAGAAGACGTGAAGGCAGAATTCTCGCATCTTTTCTCCACGCTATCGAATCTCGAGGGCGAGATTCACTTTAAGAGGGGTAGGTTTGTAACACCTTAAATTTTCTCATCATGCATTGCATACAAGATCATGCATTAACATTGGTAGAATAAAGAAAAAAATAATAAAAGATGGAGCATATATATACAAATGTATGTAGCAAAAGAAGAAAAAGAAAATAATAGCATAAAACTTGTAATAGGGAATAAGTATAAACATAATAATAATATATATAAAAAGTATATATATAAATAATATATATAATAATATATAAAAATAAAATATAAATAATAAAATATATCATAATAATAATATAAAAAATAAAAGAAAAAGAAAGTAAACAAAAGAGAAAAGAAAAAGAGAAAAAGAAAAAAAACCAACCGCTGGCCAGGCCAAACAGACCAGACCAGCCAGCACGCCAGCCCCGCCGGCCCCAGCGCGCGACCTCGCGCTCCCTCCCGCAGCGTTGACCCCGCCTGCTCCCGCGCCCGGTCCCACGCCAGCCTGCGTCCCGCGCGCCACGCTCCCGCGCCCCTGGCCGAGCGCCCCACGTGCCCTAGCGCCGCGCCCCGCCGGAAGCAGCCCCGCCCGACCGCCCGCTCAGCCGACCGACCCGAGCCGCACGCGCCCGCTCGCCCGCCTGGCCTCCCGCACCGCCGACTCCCAGCCTCGCCCAACCCGCGCCCGAGCCCTGTGGCCGAGTCAGCCAAGAGGCAGCGCGTCCCGCCGCCTATAAAAAAGACCGAGACACTCGTGTTTTCCCTCGACACTAGAAATCCCTAGCCGCCGGTACAGAAAAAAAGGAGACCAGAGGCTGCCGCCGCCAGGGGAAGAAAAGGAAGAAAGAAAAGGAGGGGAAGAAGAGGAAGAAAAAGAGGAGAGTGCCGTCATCCGCTAGAGATCGTCGTCGTCGTGCCGCCAGAGGATTGCTGCGCCGTCTACTCCACTTCGTCTACACGTCGCCATCATCCCGCGATCTTCGAAGTTATCACATCTACGGTAGGATTCGTTTTTCCGATGTGAGTTTTAGCGACGTATTAGATCTAATAGACGTAAATTGATTTTTGTTGCATCGCCTTTTTATTTTCAGCCGCATTAATTCTCGCTAAAACCCCCGTAAACTCATATGAACACGTATGAACTAGTTACATCTAATTAATTGACAACCATAGTTAATTAATAATTGAACCTTGCATGCATGCATATCATCGCATGTTGATTAATGCGTGTGCATCATATTTATTTGTATGTATATTCTTGTATGTGTGATTGCGAGTAGAGGGAAGTGCTCAAGAAGTCGTGTACGAGGATTTCGAGAACCAAGACTTCGAAGTGCCTGAGAAACCCTATCCGCCGGAGCAAGGCAAGTGTCCTTGAAGCATATTGATCCTGTTTTTAAAATAAATGTTTTGTTTGCAAACTGCATGCTTGTGTCAATTTGATAGGAACCCTATGGTAGGAAGTTTACTAGATTTGTTTAACCACCCTTGTCACCTGGAATATATGGTAGAGAGTCAGGAAGGGCTTTTTACCTTTTTGCTTCGCTTAATTAATTGGGATGGCAAAGAACACTACACATTTAATTATGCATCAATGATATTCTGGTTAATGTGAACTGGTCAATACGATATGGTAATGGATGATCTAAGCAAGCCTGGTATGTGGATGGGTTGGATGTTATGGTGGTTTGCTTGCTTTAGATCTAAGGATCGGTTCATGCGAGAATAGGCCAGGACTACAGTGCCACCGCGGGGCCAAGTATGGGTGCGGCATAGCTGATTAATTAGGGCTTTGCTGGTGCTGTTTGGACCATTGTGGATGCTCGGGGAAGGGGTAGTCGGATTGGGTTTGTTGAGGATTGGATGGACTACCCTAGGATCCGAATGGCTCAAGAGGGGGCCCTTGGTTGAAAATGTGCTCAGTTGGAGGCATCGCCACCGGTGAAACCTCAGTGGGGTCTAAATAGGCTAGTAATCCCTTTGTAAAGGCTATTTTGTGATCTCTTGGCCATACACCAAAGGAAGTGTAATTGGCATAAGGGAGGTTCTTTAGTCGCCGACGGGTGATGAAATCACAAACACGTGGGTAAAGTGGTACAAACTCTGCAGAGTATTAAAACTATCATGATAGCCGTGCTCCCGGTTATGAGCGCCTGGATGACCTACATGATTAGAGGGAAATTGGGATTTGGGATGGTTATGGTTTGGTAATGGTTATGGTTGATATTATGGTTATGGTTATGGTTATGGGATGGAATCATGGTTTATAACATTGATTATGGTTATTGGCAATGGTAAATTATGGACTGGTATTATGATGGTTACATGGTTTATGATGGATTTACTTCACATAAATATGATACATTGCTTTTCCAAATGGTTTTACTGTACTTTTCAGCACTTAGCCATTATTATTGTCGTCATTTGAATCAACCACATGTCATACTTTCCACACTTGCTGAGTACGACATGTACTCACTCTTGCAATCCCCCCCCCCCAACAGTTGCAGGTCAGGATTGTGAGTTTAATGGTGATAATGCGGAGTTCTAGGCCGTGTCTACCGTCAGCTTTGCCTGTGGTGTTGATTGGAGCTGCGCATACATACCCTATCGCTTATGCTGCTTAGTTGCTTAGTTTGCTTAATTAGATTATTTCTGCTGCATTAGTTGAACTTGTCATTAATATTCATTAGAGCTTGTATTCGAGGATAATATGGTTTGTGTAATAAAGTTTGATAATTAATCTTGTTCTGTGGTAATTTTCTGTATACTCTTTTGTGATTGCACTCGTGTATGTGTGTTGAACATCCTGGGCACACATATGCGTTAGCTTGGTTCAGTTTTCGGAACCGGGCGTCACATGTGCGTCTTGAGTCCTTTCAGGATTTCTGCATTTGCCCTCTCGGCTTGGCCATTGCTTGTCGGGTGAGCTACGGAGGCGTAGCTGACTTGTATGCCGAGGTCTTCACAGTATCCTTGGAAAGCAGAGCTTGTGAATTGGGTCCCATTATCTGTTATGATTTTGTTCGGGACTCCAAATCTGCATACTATGGACTGCAAGAAGTTGATAGCTGATTGCTTGTTTATTGTCACAATTGGAGTTGCTTCCGGCCATTTGGTGAATTTGTCAATGGCAACATACAGGAACTTGTAACCTCTGACGGCTCTTGGGAAAGGTCCCAAGATGTCCATCCCCCACACAGCGAAAGGCCATGTAGGAGGTATCATTTGTAGAGGCTGAGCCGGTGTGTGAATTTGCTTTGCATGGAACTGGCATGCTTTGCATTTCTTCACCAGCTCAGTTGCATCCTGGAGTGCTGTAGGCTAGTAGAAGCCATGCCGAAAGGCTTTGCCGACCAGCGTGCGGGAAGACGCATGGTTCCCACACTCGCCTCCATGGATTTCTGCAGGGAGCTCGCAACCTTCTTCCTTTGTGATGCACCGCATTAGGACGCCGTTGGCACCACGCTGGTAGAGATCCCCTTCTACCAGCGTGTATCTTTTAGCCAATCTGACTATCCGGTCAGCGGATACATCATCGTCAGGAAGGATGTTGTCTTTCAAGTAGCTCCGGATCTCCGAGATCAATGCATTGGAGCTTGCTTGAGCATTTGAGTCTTGCATGCTGGGTTGCTCGGAGCTTCCGGCAGCACCTACGACCCTTGATGGCTGCCATGGTAATAGGGCCATCGGGACCGTCAGCTTCAGGATGCTGGTCTTGCCCCCTTTGCTCAGTTCGGCAGGCTAAGCTGTGGGTTTTGACAGCCTCCGGATGAAGGTTCCGTCAGGAGCCGGAGCTCCGGTTGATGCTTTCGTCGAGAGTTCGTCTGCTTTAGCATTATGGACACGCTGGACTTGGTGGAGATCCAGGACTTCGATGTCCTTCTGAAGCCTCTGGACTTCAAGGAGGTAAGCAGCTAGTTGAGGATTGTTACAGGAGCATTCACCCTTCACCTGTTTAATGATGAGTTGCAAATCTCCCTTGACCAACAGCTGCTTGACACCGTATGATAGTGCCACCTTTAATCCATAAATGAGTGCTTCATACTCCGCCATGTTGTTGGTCGCCTTGAAGTCAAGGTGGACCATGTATTTTACCTTCTCCCCGGTCAGAGCGAGGAGAAGGACTCCAGCTCCGGCCCCCTGCTTTTGCATGGATCTGTCGAAGTAGAGGGTCCAGTGAGGTTCGGTGAATACCAGAGCCTTGTGTTTTGACTTGTGCTCACTAGGGCCTCTAGGGTTTGATGGAGAGGGGGTCCATTCCACCATGAAATCTGCCAATGCTTGACTCTTGATTGCTTGTCTTGGGACGAATTCAAGATCGAATTTGGCCAATTCCGCTGCCCATTTTGCAATGTTCCCAGCAAAGTTGGGATTATGCAAGATCGCACACAGTGGGTAAGAGGTCACCACTGAGATCTTGTGAGCTTGGAAGTAATGGTGAAGCTTCCTAGAGGCGATGAGAACTGCATAGAGCAGCTTGTGCACCTCTAGGTATCGAGTCTTGGCATCATGTAGTACTTTGCTAATGAAGTACACTGGGCATTGGACTGTCCAGACCCTCCCGGAAGGGCCTGGAGCTACCTCCACATCGACCCGAACCCTCCCGGAGGGGTCCAGACCTGCTTCAGGGACCTCTGGGTCCCTGCTAGAGGAACCCGAAGCTTCTGCTGGAGTGACCCGGACCCTCCCGAAGGGGTCCAAGTCTTCTGGGATAACTCCTTGTTGATCCAAGTTTGGGGGCTGGGACCCAGACTCACCTTCAGGAACCTCCGGACCCTCCCGGAGGGGTCTGGATTCCTGAGCTTGTGATGGTTCTGGTCTCTTCGCGACCAGGACCATGCTGACAACCTCGTCAGTTGCTGAAATATAAAGCAGTAAGGGCTCACCAGGGTTCGGAGCTACCAAGGTTGGTAGAGTGGTGAGGAGCTGCTTTAGCTCTTGGAACGCCTTTTCTGCTTCTTCAGACCATTGAAATGGTTCGTACTTCCTCAATAGCTTGAAGAAGGGCAGCGCCCGTTCCGCCAGTCTTGAGATGAACCGGCTGAGGGCGGCTAGACATCCAGTCAGTTTCTGGACATCTTTGATGCGAGCTAGTGGCCACATCTCCTCAATAGCCTTAATCTTCGCCGGATTTTCCTCTATGCCCCAGTGGTTTACCAGGAAACCGAGATGCTTTCCGGAGCTAACCCCGAAGACGCACTTGTCTGGGTTCAGCTTCGTGCGGGTGACCCGCAGCTTGTCGAAGACAGCTTGCAAGGTGTCAAGGAGTTATTCCTTGTCCTTGATCTTGACAACGATGTCATCAACATACACTTCCACTACGTCTCTGATGAGCTCTCCAATGGTTTTGTACATAGCTCGTACAAATGTTGAAGCTGCATTCTTGAGAACAAATGGCATGGCAGATAACAGTGCAATCCATCTACTGTGATAAAAGAAGTATGTTCTTCATCTTCCCTAGACATCCTAATTTGATGGTACCCAGAATATGCATCTAGGAAACACAGTAATTCACACCCGGAGGTGGAATCCACTATCTGATCTATTCTAGGTAGTGGGAATGGATCTTTTGGGCATGCCTTATTTAGTGTTGTGTAGTCGATACACATCCAAAGCTTCCTGCCGGCCTTGGGTACAACGACTGGGTTTGCTAGCCATTTTGGATGGAAGACTTCTCGGATGAATCCAGCTTCGAGCAACTTCTTCACTTCTTGTCATCTGAAGTTTTGTCGCTCTACGGATTGCTTCCGAGGCTTCTGATGTACGGGCCGAGCGTCAGGATAGATCTTCAGATTATGCTCAATCACTTCCCTAGGGATCCCAGGCATTTGTGACGGTTGCCAGACAAACACGTTGACGTTAGCCCAGAGGAAAGTGATGAGCACGAGTTCCTATTTTTCATTCAGACCTCCTGATATACGAGTGGTCTGAGCGGCATCGGAACCGATTTGGATGACTTTGACGGGGATGTCGGTGTCGCCGCTTGGTTGCACGCGAGGTGCAAAGGTTGATCCTCGTTGACGAATGCTCGGGGGTTTTGGAGCTTTCTCCTGCCTGGATTCTTCCTCCTGCGCTGTAGCACGCGCATGAAGTTCCTCCAAAGCAATCACTCCGGTAGTACGGTCTCTGCGGATCCGGAGAACGCCAGTTCGTGTCAGCATCTTCAACACCAGGTAGCCATAATGAGCAGCAGCCATGAATTTGTACAAGGCAGGCCTGCCCAGAATATTGTTGAAAGGCAAGTTGATCTGAGCGACGTCAAAGATCAACTTCTCAGTGCGATAATTCTCCCAAGTCCCGAAGGTCACGGGGAGAGTAATGGCACCGAACAGTGTTATGGCCCCCGAACCTACTCCGGAGAAAGGTCGGGAGGGGCGAAGGTCCGAAGGTCGGAGCTGAAGCTTGACAAAAGCTTCAAAGCTTATGAGGTTCAGCCACGAACCTCCGTCCACCATTACATGGTGGAGTTGAATGTTGTTGATGGTAGGTGATACCATCAAGGGTAGCTGGCCAGCTCCGATCATGTTCCGAGGGCAGTCCGAAGCATCAAAAGTGATGGTAGTGTCCATCCACTTTCGATGAGGCTCTGCCCTGGCTGTAGGAGCTACTGAGGCCATGTCCCGCCGCATGGTCTTGAGGAAACGGCGGGAGGTGATGTCCCACGAACCACCAAAGATGGTGTTCATGGTCTTCCGATGCTCATTGTTGGAAACGTTAGAGTCGTTGTCGACGGAGGTGTAAACAACCTTCAGGACCTTTTTAGGATCCTGGAAGCCTAACTCCTCTTCAGCCGGAGCTTCATCGACTTTCTGTTTTCCTTCCCTCTGATGAAAAGGAACTTCTTCCCGGCGCTTGTGGTAGCGCTCGGCAAGGTTTTGGACCTCTCGGCAGTCCTCCAAGTTGTGGTCGTTCGACTTGTTTATAGGACACCACATTTTGGAGTTGCCACCGTCTTCAGAGGACGGTCGAGGTTGTTTCTCGGGGCATGGCCCCCGGCCACATGGAGCTGCAGCAACTGCAGCGGTAGATGCGCCGGCTGACGGCTTCTTCTTGTCGTTGGACTTTTTCTTCTTTTTGCCACTCCCGGAGGTAGTGGCTTTGCCCTTGGAGGATTTTTTGCCATCCTCCAGAGGTGGTTTGGAGTGCATTTCATGGCCCTCTGCAGCTTTGGCACACTTGTCTGCCAAGCTAAAGAGTTTCGTGACACTGGTGATCTCCTTGACCGCCAGCTTCTCCAGCATCTTCTTATCCCGTACGCCCTATCTAAATGCCACAATAACAGAAGCGCTAGAGATAGAAGGAATGGTGTTTCGTACTTGGGAGAACCTCTGGATGAATGAGCACAGGGATTCTTCCCCCTTTTGCACGACTACAAAAAGGTCCAGTTCGGTACCTGGTCGGGTGTATGAACTCCCGAAATTGGCGGTGAACTGTTGGCACAATTCCTCCCAACTATTGATAGAGTTGTGAGGAAGGCTCATGAACCAGGACCTAGCGGTCCCAGTCAAAGCCACTGGGAAGTAGTTGGCCATTATGACCTCGTTACCTCCGGCCGCAAGGATTGCAGTGGTGTAAATTTGGAGAAACTCGGCGGGATTAACAGTCCTGTCAAGTTTCTCTGGCAGGTGAGGCCGGAACTTTTTTGGCCATCTGACCATGCATAGGTGCATGTCCAGTGCAGAACAGCCTCCTCCTACTCCCTCGGGAGCAGTGCTATTTCAAGCCTCTCGCCTTTCGCGAGCACGCTCGATATGGACACGACCGTCCTGTTGATGGTAACGGCGATCAAGCTCTGCCCGGAGGTCATGAGTTGACATCCTGGTTACTGTATGAGTACGTCGCACCCCGGAAGGTAGCGACATAACTTGCTGTGACGCAGCATGCCTCGTATTTCGGGAAGCATGTGGACCAAGTTTGCCAAACACGGTCCGGCACTGCGATGGGGCCCGCCCTGAAGGAGGAGGACCTTGGTTGCTGATGCGGTCGGCTGCTGCTGCAACTAGATGTTCCACATCAGCCCTCCACTACTCCATTGCACCTTGGGATGCACCTGGAGGTGGTGGTAGTGGGAGGAGAGCACGTGCTGCATGAAGCGCGTGTTCAGGGTTGTTGTTGTTTGCCGATGCGGTGACCGACGCTGATGCACCGTCATGCTGCTCAGCTTGACGTGTTGGTGTGGGCGGTGGCAGTGGAGGCATGACTCTTGCTGGAGCCACAACACTTGCTGGTTGCTGCATGTTGGAGGGATAGCCTCCAGTGGGTTGAACAACAGGATTGCCGTTGGACGATCCAACAACTAGGTTCACCATACTCGAAATCTCGGGCGCCCCTACCTGGCGCGCCAACTGTCAGTGTTTGGAACCGGCAGATCTCCTGACACTACCTTTGGTATATCGAGGAGTTATAGTTCGGTAATGGGCGCGCAGAGATTCAAGAAGGTGAAAGACATGTGTACACAGAGATTTACATGGTTCGGGCTGCCTGAGCGTAATACCCTACTCCACGGGGTGTGTTGGTGATGTATTAAGCTTGTGAGTCTAGAAGAAGATCCAGAAGAAGAAGCTCGTCTAGCTCAGGGTGTTCAGTAGTGGTCTGGAACCGTCCTTTATGTATCATCGACCAGTCCTTTTATAGTACAAGGACTGGTCGTTACAACCTTAGCCTGGCCCGACAGGTGGCCCCGACGGTTACACATGCTTGATACCCAATAAATGGGGTTAATTACCCTTAATAGCCTGGTAACGGGCCTTAACAGTGCCATTACCAGTATTAAGGGCCATCCAATCGTGTGTCATTAATATGGTATTAATGACACTTAATCGGGTCTTGAAGTCTTTGATTGATCCTTGAAGGTCTGGAGCCGTTGGGGGGTCCACCGACCTAATAGTTGAAGTTGAAGGTCCGGCGGTCACCACGTGGCAGCACCGGAGCTTATCGTCGTGGACGAGTAGGTCCGGTGCTAATGGACACGTGTCAGTACCGGAGCTTCCCTCTATCTGGGGTTAGGTCCAGGGGTGCCATATTGGTATACTGATCGGAGCTTCCCATGTGTGGGTGATAGCTCCGATCTTATGATACACGCGGTGGCCCTGGGACTAACCATGTCGGGGAAGCAGGTTCGGTTACGCCTGACATGTGGGGCCTTCGGAGGTCTTCAAATCTGGTAGATGGAGTTTCCTTGTGATCTTTGCAATCCTAAGGGGTATCCGGTACGGTGGGTACCGACAATCACTTTTGGGCTGAAAATGGAATAGATCATCAGTTTTCTTCACCATATGTACCTCAACAAGACGGTGTTGTAGAAAGAAAGAACAGAAGCTTAGTTGAGATGGCTAGGACTACGCTTGATGAATATCAAACTGCTAGGAAATTTTGGGCTGATGCGATTGCAACTGCCTGTTATGTCTCAAATCGTGTTTTCTTGCGCGCTAAGCTAGGTAAAACACCATTTGAGCTCTGGTTTGGACATAGGCCTAGTGTCACACACTTTTGGGTCTATGGTTGCAAATGCTTTGTTAAGAAACATGGTAATCTTGATAAATTTGAACTTAGATCTATTGATGACATGTTTCTTGGTTATCCATCTCATACTAGAGGCTACAGTGTGTTTTTGCCTGACACTAACAAAATTGTGGAGACTTGTGAAGTTTCTTTTGATGAACCTGGCCCAGGTACTAGCTCCGGTATTGCAGGACCAGATCCATATCCTCAGGTACACACAGCACACTGGACTAGTACGGTGACCACCACCGACTAGTCTGATCTTTCTAAACCCTAACGGTCACTGTTAGAAACCCATATCAATAGAGGTGCATGGCCATATTTAACAGAACTCTCGAACCCTAGCGCCGTCACACCTCCCAAGAGCCTCAAAAACACATCACTCCACGAAATTAAGTGCAACAAAGATCAATCCTTTGAGGATACACTCTAGATCATTGGAGAGACACGTTCAACACTCATTGAGCTCTTGGTTTGATTCTCTAACACACTCCTGTGATTTCATTGTAATCTTTTGAGTGTGTTCTTGGTGGTATTTCGTGTTGTAATCTAGGGGTGCCCTCAACGTGTGAGAAGGCCCCTTTGAATTTGGTTATTCACCCCTTTGTGATAAGTGGAAGAGGATTGGCCTTCGTGGCGATCTGACGAGGGTAGGGTTGGAGAAGATCTGGTCCTTTTGTGGACTGCTCAACGTGGATGTAGGTTGCTCTGTGGGAACCGAACCACGAGATAAATCTCTTGTGTTCTTGCTTTGTGTTCATCGTTCTTTACATCATATCAATCTAGGGTTTGAATTAATCTTGCTCACTTTACATTGAAATATCAAATTTAAGATTGACTTGTGATATACCCTAGTACATAATCTTGCAACACATTAATTACAAGTATATTTCTGCTGCTGCACCCTAGAATCAAACTTAATAAATCAAACTTGATCAACCTAGTTCGTACACATCGGACTAGTCCGCACTTTACCGGACTTGTCCGATATCTCAAGTTTTGATCTGGTGATTAAGTGTTGCAGGTTCTGACAAAATTCAAAAGGCCTATTCACCCCCCTCCCCTAGGCCACATTCAATTGGTATCAGAGCGAGGTTCTTCAAAAAAGAGACTAATCGCTTGAAGAAGATGATGTCGGACATGAAGGACATTCACAAGAGCAACAACCAAGAAAAGGTTGACGATGACAAGAACCAAAAGGTGGAGAAGCTCCTCAAAGCCATTCAAGACTTTGAGGACAACGATGAGGAGACGCTAGAACTAAAGGCGCTCCTAAGAAAGAAGACACTTTCGAAAGGGAAAGTAAAGATTGAAGAGAAGAAGAAGGGGAGTAGTCACACCGACTACTCCCGATATCCTTTCAACTATGATCGTCTTAATTCCAACAATAATCATTATTTGTCTATCCCACTTGGAAAAGCCCCACATTTCGATGGAAGTGATTACTCAATGTGGAGGCAAAATATGAAAATGCATCTAATTTCCCTCAATCCAAGTTTATGGCATATTGTGTGCACAGGGATAGATATCCTAGACGACGATGAAGAGCTCACACCAAGCCAAGAGCAGGCAATTCACCGAAATGCTCAAGCTGCGGTCATAATTACCTCTTCGCTCAGTCGGGACGAGTTCACCAAGGTGGATGGACTCAAGATTGCTAAGGAGATATGGGACACATTGCAAACTGCACATGAAGGTGACTGACATGTGCGTGAAGCAAAGATCAAAATGATCGAAGGCGAATTAGGAAGATTCGCAATTGAAGAAGAAAATTCACCTCAAGATATGTACAACCGATTAAAGACACTCGTCAAAAAGGTTCGATCTTTTGGAAGCAATAAGTGGAATGACCACGAGGTGGTGAAGCTCATCCTTAGAGCTTTCATGCCTCGCAACGTCACCCTATGCTCAATGATAAGAGAAAGCCCCGGATACAAGAAAATGACTCTGGATGAATTACTTGGAAAAATCATCAATTTCGAGATGATGGAAAAACAAGCTAAGCACGTCAAGGAAATTGCCGACCTCACCTCGGCAAAGAAGAAAGGGGTTGCTTTGAAGTCCACCCTCAAGCCCCTATCTAAAGAAGCTCGAGAAGCTCAGGTAGAAGATGACAGTGATCATGAGAGCAGTGAATTCGATGAAGAAGACATGATGTTGTTCATGAAGAAATTCAAGAGAATAATGAAGAAGAGACAAGGTGCTAAATCAAGCGAAGGAAAGTACAAGGAAAGAACAAAGCCAAAGTTGAGGTGGACATGCTATAATTGTGGTGAGTATAGCCACTTTATAGTTGATTGCCCATATGAAGAGAACAAGAAGAAGACCGAAGAAGCCAAGCCTCAACCCAAGAAATTCTTCAAGAAGAAGATGCAAGCCAAACAAGCGCACATAGGGAAAGAGTGGGACTCAAATGATGAGTCCTCATCATCCGAAGAAGAAGAGATGGCTAGCATAGCCATCAAGAAGACATCCAAGAAGTCTACTCTCTTCCCTAAACTCCGCACATGGAAGGGAGATGGCACTTGCCTTATGGCAAAGGAAGGTAAACACAAGGTAACCATTAGACCCCCTTCCGTGCATTCCTATTCTAGTGATGATGAAATCAATAGTGATAATGAGGATATGCTTGTTGGACTAGATAGGAAAATTGCCACAAAAATGAAATTTCTACTTGATCAACTTGTTGAGAAGGAGAGGTTGATACATCGTCAAGAGGAAATGATCATCTCCCAAAAGGAGTAATATGTCGAACTTGAAAAGCTTCTAGAACTTGAAAAGGAACGAAGCAATTCACTAGAGCTTGAGTTAGCTTCAAGCAAGGAAACTTGCTTGGAGTTAACCAACTCAAATGCTACAATCAAGGACCAACTTGCTGACCTGATCAAGGTTAACAAGATCCTTGAAGTGCAAGTTGAGTCACTCAAGCAAGGTGAACCTTAATCCTCCTCAAGTTCACCTTCTCAACCCACTAAAACTGAGGTTGCTTATAATTGTACATGTAATGAACTTGCTACCAGTTTGAAGGACAAGCCAACCTCTACAAAAGATAAGCATCCTGCCCAAAGTGGCATATTTGACAAGGAAAAGATCAAATATGCACATAGTGCATACTTGGTAACAAGACCTCCAAATGTCAAATATGGCATTGGTTACTCTCATGGTGAAAAGCAACAAGCTAGAAGCCATAAGAATAACAGGGATATCAATGTCTTTGTAAAGGGAGGAGCCTTCCAAGCTGGAAAATAAAAAATTAATAAGTACAAAACGCATGACCGCCGGACTAGTCCGGTGGGGGTCCAGACAAGTTCGGTACTCCGGACAAGTCCGGCCTCCCATACTAGTCCTGCGTATAAACAACAAAAGTTACTTTTCAATACTTTTGATGCCTCGTATGTCTAAATGAGAAATAATTATGGAAATGTTTATGCTCATTATGTTGGGCCACGCCATGGGAACACCAAGTCTCATGTGTGGGTTCCCAAATCTCTTGTGACTAACCTCCGAGGACCCAAGCAAGCTTGGGTACCTAAAACCAAGGCATAAATTATTTCTGCAGGCCTATTCCTCCGATAGATCTAAATGGGTGCTAGACAGTCGCTGCACCAACCATATGACCGGAGAAAGAAGAATGTTTGTTGAATATGAAGAGAATGAGGATCCAAATGAGGGCATCTATTTTGGAGATAATAGTCAAGGAAAGGTGCTTGGTACCGGTAAAATTGCCATATCATCTAAACACACACTTTCTCATGTATTACATGTTGAATCCTTAGATTATAACCTGCTGTCCATATCTCAATTATGTGACAATGGTTATAATTGCTTGTTCACTAACGAGGGTGTGACCGTCTCTAGGAGGAGTGATGGTTCCTCCTAGAGATGGTTATAACCTGCATTCAAGGGTATGTTAAAAGGAAAGCTCTATCTTGTTGACATCAACAAGGATAAAGCTGAACTTGACACATGCTTGATTGCAAAAACCAACATGGGTTGGCTGTGGCATAGACGGCTAGCGCATGTTGGTATGAGGAACCTTCAAAAACTCCTCAAAGGCGATCACATCCGAGGTTTAAAGGATGTTGTGTTTGAGAAAGACAGGCCTTGTAGCGCGTGCCAAGCCGGGAAGCAAGTTGGAGCACCTCACCCCACCAAGAACGTCATGACTACAACAAGACCGCTCGAGCTACTACACATGGACTTGTTTGGTCCAATTGCCTACATAAGCATCGGCGGTAACAAATATGGTTTAGTAGTTGTTGATGTTTTTTCTCGCTTCACTTGGGTTTTCTTTTTGCATGATAAGTCAGAAACACAAGGAATACTCAAGAAGTTCTTCAAGTGAGCTCAAAACGAATTCTCATTGCCAATCAAGAACATTCAAAGCGACAATGGCACAGAGTTCAAGAACACACAAGTGGAGGAGTACCTTGATGAAGAAGGCATAAAGCACGAGTTTTCAGCTTCGTACTCCCCACAACAAAACAGAGTTGCCGAAAGAAAGAACCGAACACTCATAGAGATGGCAAGAACAATGCTCGATGAGTACAAGACCTCGGATCGATTTTGGGCGGAAGCAATTAACACCGCTTGCCACGCTGTAAATCGACTTTATCTTCATCAACTACTGAAGAAGACATCCTATGAGCTACTCACAGGTAACAAGCCAAATATTTCATATTTTCGAGTTTTCGGTTCTCCATGTTATATCTTGAACAAGAAGCCTAGGACTTCAAAGTTCGCTTCGAAGTCCGATGAAGGTTTCTTGTTTGGTTATGATTCGAACACTTACGCCTATCGTGTTTTCAACAAGACCTCCAGACTTGTTGAAGTAGCACGTGACGTAGTGTTCGATGAGACTAATGGCTCCCAAAAGAAGCAAGTTGATCCATGTGAACTAGGTAAAGAAGAAGCTCCTTGTCAAGCATTGAAAAGAATGGCTCTAGGTGAAGTTCGACCACAAGAGTCACCTCCACACATACATGAGGAAGATGAACCACAAGAGGAGGTCAACGATCAAGGGGGAGCTTCAGCACAAGATCAACCACAAGAATACGAAGATAATCAACAAGTCAATGAAGGCAACCATTTAGGGGTAGAAGAAGATGATCATGAAGATACAACGCCTCAAGTGCCACACCCAAGAGTACACCAATGCATCCAAAGGGATCACCCAATCGACATTATCATTGGTGACATCCAAAAGGGAGTAACCACTAGATCTCGCATAGCTAACTTCTGTGAGCACTATTTGTTTGTATCCTTTTTAGAACCGCGCAGGGTTGAGGATGCATTGAAGGATCCGGACTGGGTGGTGGCAATGCAAGAAGAATTGAACAAGTTCAAGAGGAACGAGGTGTGGGAACTTTTGGCAAGACCCAATGCAAACATCATTAGCACCAAGTTGGTCTTCCGCAACAAACAAGATGAACACGGGGTGGTGACAAGGAACTAGTCCGCGGAGTGCCGGTTATGCCGGACTAGTCCGGAAGACCACGGACTAGTCCGATATAGCCTCTGGAAAAGTTATGACTAGTCCGGTCATCTCCGGACTTGTCCGATTTTTCGTGTCCTTAACCCCAACCGCCGCCAAACCCTAATCCCTTCATCCTCACTCTTGCCTCATGTGTTCTCTCTCTCACACTCGAGCTCCCAAGGCAATTCCTTGATTTCTCAATTGGAACTTCACAAGTTTGGGTGGAATTTGATCGTCATCGCATCGGGATTGAAGTTCTCGGACAAGTCCGACCTTCAACACCCTTATCTCCAAGTTCCAATCGATTTCTTTGGTAATTTTCACTCAAACCCTAGAAATTCCAAATTTCGTCATTGTTGATCGAATAGCCTAGCATATTTCACTATATACATGCCTCCTTGATGTATTACATTTATGCTACACTTGTTGTGCATTAGGAATCACCATTTGTCTAGTAGCTTAGATCTTTGAGTATGAATCCCAAACTAGTCCGGTCCATGCACGGACAAGTCCGGTCCCCCGGACTAGTCCGTGCCTGTACATCAGACAAGTCTGATTTTCTGAACTCAAAACCTAACTTTTCAATTCCTCAATGCAATTCCTTGCTATCCATTTCACACCTATGCCTTGTATCATTCATTCTCATTCATGCCTTACTCAACTCATTCTCAAGGTATGTCGAGCTCAAACAACGAAGTTCCCGACTTTGAGGCTGAGATGGATCACGAGGTGGCACCTTGGACCTCGACGAGTCTTGGCAAGAAGCGCCAAGAGAGACCTTTTGAGCCAGCTCTGTCTCCTCCACAGGCTCAGAGGAAAGTGCTAGCGAAGAAGCCAACCTCCAAGGTGCCAGCTTCTAGGGCTACCACCGGTGGTGGCCCTAGCTCGGCAAGTGCCCGCCCAGCCAAGGGCAAGGTCAAAGGAATCGCAACGGGTCTAGTTGGCCTGTTGAAGCTGCATGCTCCGAGGGAAGGGGTCCGGGATCCCACTGAAGAGAAGTTCAGTGAGAAATGCAGTGATTCAGCAGCAAAGTACAGAAGCATTGATTGGTATGGCCGACCAAAGCAAGCTACCGATGGAAGATTTTGGTGCAACTTCCATGTAGATTTCTACAAATCTGTGTATCTCCCAATGAAGACACCGGTTGTGCGCAGTCAATGGATTGATTGGGAACACTTTGAGAAGAAGGGCTTCTCCCCGTTCACTGGAGTAGTGGAAGCTATTGAGAGGCATGGCCTGAAGGATCTCTTTGCCTTCAGGAACAACTGGAATGATGAGGTCATAGCACAATTCTTTGCAACATGCCATGTCTCAAGTGAAGATGAGGAAAGTGTTACTTGGATGACTCATGGATCCAAGTACAGTATCACTCAAGAAGATTTTGCAAGTTTACTTCATCTTGACACCTCCGTACGTGATAGCTTAATCATCCATAACGTAGGTGTCATTGAGAAGGATAGGATGAAGTTCCTATATGAGCCAAACTCCAAGTTCAACCCTCCATCCACAAAGAACATGAAGCCATTCTTTGTGGTGCTCAATAGAGTCTTGAGGAAGACCATCGCCCCCAAGGATGGAGATGCCAGGAGTGTGCAGGGTTATCTCCGGACATTGATGAGAGTGATAAGCAAGGACCGCAAGTTTGATGTGGCAGACTACATCTGGAATGACATGGTCAACATATCCTGCACACCCAACAAGTCTTGTGGGTATGCACCATATCTAATGTTTGTGATCGAGAAGGTCACTGGGATTGAATTTGTCAAGGATGTGGAGCATCTACCCTTGAGGCCTCAGATGCCTCAGAAGCCAAGCATCCATGCTGCTCCCTCACCGGCCTCAAGTCCTGAGGCACCGGCAAGAAGAACTGAAGATGCCAGAGCTGCCCCAGCCAGTAGGGCAGCCCCTCAAAGGGGATCCGCCAGTGGGATCTTCAAATACTTCGCTTCCATCTTCGCTTCCTGCAAAAAGGCCAAAGTGAGGGCCCACAAGCTGAACAAGAATAGAAAGGAAGATGAAGTATGTCAAGGCAAATGTGAAACAGATTTGCCAGAAGGTGGAGATTGACCCCATTGGATCTCCAGTGATTTTTGAGGGCTCCGACCATGACATCACCGAGCTCGGGCCCTTGACCCCCTTCGAGCTTGCCTACTTTGGAATTGGGGGCTCGAGTGGCTCCGCACCTCCTCCTCCTCCTCATCAGGCTGAAGATGAAGATGACGAAGACAACGATGAGAGGACTGACAGTGAAGAGTGAAGACCTTAGGACCCTCCTCTCCTTCTTTTTGGTGACTTGATGCCAAAGGGGGAGAGATTGAGGGGGAGTCTTAGCCTTAGCTGTAGGATGCGAGGAGAGAGCTCTCTTTTATGCTTTTTGACTATTTTGTGGGTTGTAAAGCTTTAACTATGTTCTTAAGTTAATTATGGTTCTGTGATGCAATGTTATGATCTTTTGAGAAGTACTTGTTGAAATATGTGATTTTTCTCCTAGAATGACATATATGCTTGCTTATGGTTGATTAATGTCAATTATGTCATTCTCATTGTTTCAATGTACTTAGTTATGCATCCCACCATAAACAATGCACATATGGATTATGTTTTCATTGCTTGATGTATTTTAAACTCACATGTGCATACTTTATGAAAATCTCAACTTTTATCATATTTTGTGAAATCTCAATTGGTTGTCATCAATCACCAAAAAGGGGGAGATTGAAAGTGCATCTAGGAATCCCTTGAGGATTTTGGATGATTTATGACAAGCAAATGAGATCCTAACCTCTTTGTTGCGATGAGCACAGGTTTTAATAGCAAAATAAGCAAAGTGCCAAAAAGAAGGAAGAATGAGGAGCAAAAAGGAAATGAGCTCAAGGAAGAAGAAGAATAGATCATTGTGTATGGAGTGTGTTAAGGAAACACACCCCAAGAGCTCAATCACAATTAAACACACACATTGCACAAAGTTGTACAGGACTGGACTAGTCCGACTGACACCGGACTAGTCTGATACCCTATCTGCACAAAATCGGACAAGTCCGATATCCATCGGACTAGTTCGATATCTCTCTGACTAGAATCGGACTAGTCCTCCCCAGTGCGGACTAGTACTCAAAACACTTCACAAGTCACCCAAAATCGGACAAGTCCGATCACAACCGGACTAGTCCGATATTCATTCTGGTCCAAATCGGACAAGTCCGATATTTGCACGGACTAGTCCGAAAAACCCTCTAACCTAAATCGGACAAGTCCTCCAAGTGCGGACTTGTCACCCAATTCACTTAGGGTTTCACATGTCCGGACAAGTCCGATGACTATCGGACTAGTCCGAAGATTTCCAGAAGCGAAATCGGACAAGTCCGCTCCTAGCCGGACTATTCCGATATTTCGGGACACTTAGGGTTTGCTACACACAGCACACCGGACTAGTACGATGACCACCACAGACTAGTCTGATCTTTCTAAACCCTAACGGTCACTGTTAGAAACCCATATCAATAGAGGTGCATGGCCATATTTCACAGAACTCTCGAACCCTAGCGCCGTCACACCTCCCAAGAGCCTCAAAAACACATCACTCCACGAAATTAAGTGCAACAAAGATCAATCCTTTGAGGATACACTCTAGATCATTGGAGAGACACGTTCAACACTCATTGAGCTCTTGGTTTGATTCTCTAACGCACTCCTGTGATTTCATTGTAATCTTTTCAGTGTGTTCTTGGTGGTATTTCGTGTTGTAATCTAGGGGTGCCCTCAACGTGTGAGAAGGCCCCTTTGAATTTGGTTATTCACCCCTTTGTGATAAGTGGAAGAGGATTGGCCTTCGTGGCGATCTGACGAGGGTAGGGTTGGAGAAGATCTGGTCCTTTTGTGGACTACTCAACGTGGATGTTGGTTGCCTCTGTGGGAACCAAATCACGGGATAAATCTCTTGTGTTCTTGCTTTGTGTTCATCGTTCTTTACATCATATCAATCTAGGGTTTGAATTAATCTTGCTCACTTTACATTGAAATATCAAATTTAAGATTGACTTATGATATACCCTAGTACATAATCTTGCAACACATAAATTACAAGTATATTTCCGCTGCTACACCCTAGAATCAAAGTTAATAAATAAAACTTGATCAACCTAGTTCGTACACACCGGACTAGTCCGATATCTCAAGTTTGGATCTGGTGATTAAGTGTTGCAGGTTCCGACAAGATTCAAAAGGCCTATTCACCCCCCTCACCTCTAGGCCACATTAAGCTAGGAGATCAACCCCTCTTGCTTGAGGGGGTTCACCTGGCTGACCAAGATGGTTTGGACCTTTACAACAAGGTCCGGGTCAAACAAAAAGAAGTTCTTGGACCCCTTAGGAAGGGTCCGGGAAGCTCAACAAGAAGGTCCAGACCCCTCTGGGAGGGTCCGAGTCGATGGAGAGGAAACTCCAAGCTCCTCCGGAAGAGTCCGGACAGTCCAACGCCCAGTGTACTTCATCAGCGAAGTACTCTACGATGCCAAGACACACTACATCGAGGTGCATAAGCTGCTTTACGCAGTTCTTATCGCCTCAAGGAAGCTTCATCACTACTTCCAAGCCCACAAGATATCAGTGGTAACTTCTTATCCACTGCGAGCAATATTACATAACCCCAATTCTACTAGGAATATTGCAAAGTGGGCAGCGGAGTTGGCTGAGTTCGACCTCAAATTTGTGCCACGACAGGCAATCAAGAGTCAGGATTTGGCTGACTTTGTGGCGGAATGGACTCCATCTCCATCAAATCCTGGGGACCCTAGAGAGCAGAAGCCAGAACCCAAGGTCCCGGTCTTCACCGAACTTCACTGGACTCTCTACTTCGACGGTTCCGTGCAGAAGTAGGGGGTCGGAGCTGGAATCCTTCTCCTTGCCCTGACCAGGGAGAAGGTTACATACATGGTTCACCTTGACTTCAAGATAACCAACAACATGGCGGAGTATGAAGCTCTCATCTACGGGCTCAAGGTGGCACTATCTCATGGTGTCAAACAACTGTTCGTGAAGGGTGATTCGCAACTCATCATAAAACAAGTCAAAGGTGAATGCTGCTGCAACAACCCCCAACTAGCCGCATATCTCCTTGAAGTCCAAAGGCTTCAAAAAGAATTTGAAGTCCTGGATCTCCACCATGTTTAGCGTCTCAATAACGCTGAAACTAACGAACTCTCGACGAAGACTTCAACCGGAGCTTCAGCTCCCGACGGAATCTTCGTCCGGAGTTTGTCAAGACCAACAACTTAGTTTGCCAAATTGAGCAAAGGAAGCGAGACCAGCACCTAGAAGCTAGTGGTCCCAGTGGCCCTATTACCACGACGTCCACCTAGGGTCGTAGGTACTATCGGAAGCTCCGAGCAACCCTGCACGCAAGACTCAAAAGTTCAAGTTAGCTATGATGCATGGATCTCGGAGATCCAGAGCTACTTGAAAGACAACATCCTTCCTGAAGACGGTGTATCCGCTAACCGGATCGTCAGATTGGCTAAAAGATACACGTTGGTAGAAGGGGATCTCTACCGACGTGGTGCCAACGACATCCTAATGCGATGCATTGCAAGGGAAGAAGGTCGCGAGCTCCTCATGGAGATACATGGGGGCAAGTGCAGGAACCATGCGTCTTCCCGCACTTTGGTCGGTAAAGCCTTTCGGCATGGCTTCTACTGGCCTACAACATGTGACACCCGGTTCTGAAAAATAAACCAAGTACAGTGTATGTGTGCCCAGGATGTTCATCACACATACACAAATGCATCACAAATGGAAATTAGAATTTAACCATGTCACGAATAGTTTTGGTATTTCTTAACACCACAAAGTTATCCGCAAGCGCACGGAAATACCATTGTAGAACTTCCCCTTAAGGAGTATTCCCAAGGGTATCGAATCCAAAGAACGTGTGTGCTAATCTTTCGAACTAGATCACCCAAGGATACAAAGTTGTTTGGTAGGCAAGGATCAGAGAGGAATTCAAAGTATTGATCCTAATTCAAGGTAGTTTGCAGTAGATGCTTGCTTCGGGCACAGGCTTACTCCTAGCAATACTAGGATGACTCCCGCCAAGAGCCTTTGGCATAGCCGAACGTGGAGGATTACGAAGGACAGATAGGGCTGTCAGCACCTACTGCCTACCTCTTCAATCCATTGGTCTACGAGATATCCACTAATGATTTATAACCTAAGCACAACACTTACATTCTAAATCACTACTCTAGATGTTTCAAACACAAAGCTACAACTATAGCCTCTAATGAATTAAAGCAGTTAACCCACAAGTAACTACTTGTGCAAACTACTAAGAATAAAAGATCAAACTTGTATTGAATTCACAATGGCTTACTTGATTGAGTAAAACCTTTGTAGGGGTACAAGTGTAGAAAGAGGGACTTGACAAGCCCAAGCCTCCTTCTCCTAGACTCTTCACCACACTCTCTGTAAGACCTATGTGTGCTGAATACATTGGCTTGTAGTGAATCCACTTGGCTTTGATGATAAAAGTTTTTAATATCACCAAATCACCTTTTTATCAAGGTCCGACTCTAGCTCCGAGCTACAGCAAGGTCCGACGGTAGGTCCGACTTGTTGTGGGTAGCTCCGGCTATGTTCGAAGCTAGGTCCGGCTTCTTGGTAAGGTCCGACTAGCTTTGGTTAGTTCCAGTGAGCTTTATGTTTAGCTCCGGCATGTCTTTGATAGCTCCGGCATGTCTTTGATAGCTCCGGCATGTTTTTGCTAAGCTCCGACTTACTTTGTTCTAGCTCCGATTTTGGGTTGACTAGTTCCGTACTAGTTTTGGTAAGCTCTGGCGCTAGGTTCTACTAACTTTTGTTAGCTCCGGCTCAAGCTCCGGGTTGCTCTGGCAAGGTCCGGAACTTGACCGCAGTGTTTCTGCTTAGCTCCGGCTCAAGCTCCAGGTTGCTCTGGCAAGGTCCGGAACTTGACCGAAGTGCTTCTGCTTTGTATTTGCAATGTTTTGTACTTGCTTTACTTGATTGGAAAGTTTGCTTAGTATTCATTTGCTAAGTTTTTGGTGTGTTGTGGATGTTATGGTTGATATCGTTTCTACTGTGGTTTTGCAACATGCTTATGTGAGGTTCTCACGTAAGGTGTTGTGTTCGGAACTAACTTGAGTCAAGTCGAGGACTTGGGCTCGTATGGATTGTTTGTTTGTTCATGTGCAGATGTTGCTTGAGTTCAAGTCATGGCTGGTGACAGGATCCATTGGACTAGTCTCAGGAGGAGATGAGGTTCCAACAACCAAGTTCGGGAGGAACTGTGGTTGAGCGGGTCAGGAGGTCGTGCAGGATGATTGAATCAAGGGTAGTGCATATGAAAGTCGAAGGAAGGTGTTCGCACGTATGCATGCGGTGCATGACGTGGCAATATGCTTCTAGAGACGGATTATGGAAGGAAGATCTGATCGGAAGGATCGGATCGTATCGGTTGAAGACTTAGGCTGCTAGCTGAGTCGGTTATGGCTCGGTATGGAAATATCGAGTTGGTTATGTTAGGATTTCGTGTGGGTCACGAATTTGAGTTGTTTAGGAATGTGGGATACGTTTCTAAGGTGTTTGGAAGTCTTAAGATTGCTTCTATCTGCGTATAGAAGAGTCCTAAGCAGTTATGGAAGGTTCTGATTGTGATCGGATTAGGATTGGAGTCCTAGTTAAGATTGGGATGGCCTAAGGGCTGGTTATATAAGCAAGGGAAGGCCAAAGCTCGTGTGAGAGGAATTTGGGGGTTGTTCCTCTTGTATTCTATTGAATAAAATTCATAGTTTGAAGGAACTTTTGTGCCTTGTTCGTCCGACTTGTTCCAGACAAGTTTTACTCGTCGAGTTTCTGGACAGCACTACCTTTCGTTGGTGGTTTTATCATAACTCGAGTTCTACAGATCCAATTGACGTGATTCTTTTTGGGTTGTCTTCAAAACTTGATTATCTATCATCTGTCAAAATTTCACGGTCATTGGATTTGTGGTTTTTGATCTACACGAGGTTCTTTGCAGAACTCCAAAAACTGTTTTTCTCGGGTAGGTCAGGTTGACCAGTGTTTGATCTTTTGATCATAACTTGAGTTGTTCTCGACGGATTTGAGTAATTCTTTTTGTGTTGTCTTCGTGACTTGATTCTCTCTGATAAATATCACTTTTTTCATGGTGAAACATGTTTAGATTAGTCTCATACACGATTTCTTTAACAGATCGTTTTTCTACCAAAAGGATTAGGGTTTTATTGTTTCCGCTGCGTAAGATTTTTAAATCTACCATTCACCCCCCCTCTGGTAGCTTTTCACGTGCTCTTCGATCCTACAATTGGTATCAGAGCCACGGTGCTCCAATCTTTGTGATTTGCACGTGTTTTTGACTAATCATCATGGAGAAGTACTCCCCCAAACCTTGTGTGTTTGCTGGTATTGATTTCCAGGTTTGGAAGGCACGCATGGAGGCCTTCATCCAGGCGCAAGGCTTCGCAATATGGGAAAAGGTGTACAAACCTTATGAAGTCCCGCCTAACAATCAAGTTACGGCTACGAAGCTCCGGGATGTCGACAACAACAACAAAGCCCGAAACTTGATCATCCAAGGACTCACTCAGAGCGACTTTGATCGTGTCGCGCACCTCCGGTCAGCATACGACGTTTGGAGAGCTCTCTGTGATTATCATGAAGGCTCCAACACAATCAAGGAGGTAAAACAAGATATGTTCAAAAAGGAATATATGCGTTTTGAGATGCAACCAGGTGAGTCTATCGATGACCTCTTTGCTCGGTTCAATAAAATTCTCAGCAACTTACGTAGTGTCAATGTTAATTTTTCTGATGCTGAGAATGCTAGACAACTTCTTAGTGCATTAGACATGTCAGTTTGGGAGATGAAAGTAACATCCATTCGTGAATCAACTGTCATGAGTTCTCTTACATTAGATGTACTTTATTCTAAACTAAAAACTCATGAAATTGACATCCTAGCACGTAAGAACCCAAACAAGTCTATTGCATTTGTCTCACAACGAGATATGTCTAGCTCCGGTCAATCATCATCCTGCAATACTCTTGCTTTGTTGTCCTCACTAACCCTGGAACAGATCGAAGAATTTCCAGAAGAGGAGTTGGCACTCATCTCTACTAGATTCTCAAAAGCATTGCAAAATGTGAGAACTAGAAGGAGAGGAAGCTCCGGACCTCAACGTTGTTTTGAATGTGGTAAAACAGGACACTTTCGTACAGAATGCCCTAACCTTTCAGGTCCGACCACCCGGGAAGAAAAACAAAGCAAGGTTCGGACCTCCTCTGGAAATTCCAACAAGAAAAAGAAGGGTACCATAGGACGCAAGATGATCAACAGCTTCATCACCGCGCTTCAAGAGCTCAGTTCAAGTGACATTGACTTTGAAAGTGATGAAGAGAATGATGACTTGGCCAACATATGCTTCATGGCGGGCAAAGCAAGATCAAGATCAAGTCAGGAGGATGCAGTACACAGCAGTGAAGACGATGAGGTATGTTCTACCTGTAATGAAATGTGTGATGCTATTTCTCGTGCAACTATTATTGTCAAGAAAAAGGACAAAAAGCTTAGGGATAATGCTGCTAAAATTGAATCACTAGAATCTGAAATTAACCACTTAAAAACTTTGATTCCTAGTGATGATGCATGTCCCTCATGTGACTTAATCTATGAACAATTGTCCTCCCTAAGAAGTGCACATTCCTCCACTCTAGACAGACTTGATGAAGAAATTGAAAAGAACAAAAAGCTTGCTGCACTTAATGATAAAAACTTAAAAGATGCTTCTTGTTCTACAGATGATTTGCATTGTTCTGCATGTGAAAATCTTGATAAGAAACTAAAAGATGCAATGAATGAAATTTCCATTCTGAACAATGCTTTACGATCTCATGAAGTTAAAAATTGTTCCAATTGCAAACTAAAAGGAAAAAATTCATGTGCAAACTGCCTAGACTTGTCCAAGAAACTTGATGACATGAATAGGACACTAGGTCAGTTTTGTAATGGGAATAAGAATCTAAACTTGCTGCTGAATTCTTCCAAGTCTTGCAAAGATAAAACTGGTTTAGGTTTTGATTCTCATTCTCATGCTAAGGCACATCCACTCAAAATTGTAGAGTCATTAGGAAGTGGTTTGATTCAAACAGTTCCTAAACAAAAAGGAGTGGTTTTCAAATCTGCAGGAGTGCTGTCTCACTCGGTTTCAAATAAAAATATTGCTTGCTCATCTAGACATGAACACAAAGTTAAATTTCATTGTACCTTCTGTGGTAGAGATGGTCATGTCATAGATTTTTGTTATAGACTAGCTAAACAACAGAAAAAGGAAAGAAAAATTGCTAGATCTTATAACTTTCATGCAATTAGAAAAACACAACCTGCTTTAGTGAGTCAGAAATTTGAAAAGGTAGCTTCCGGACCTTCTAGTAAGAAATCTACAAAGGCAGCTCCGGTAGTTATGATAGCTCCGAGAGCTACCGGATCTTCTGTTGTTCCCTCCGGAGCTTCAGTTTTTGCCTCCGGACCTTCTGCCTTTACATCCGGAGCTACTGGTTTTCACTCTAAACAAGTAACAACTTCTAAATCAACTGTTAAGAACAGAAAGCCTCAATCCTTGACTCATAAACCTGCTGTTTTATCTCAGCTTTCGCGTGTTTTTCCTGCTGCACGTCGCGTGACTCAGTACTGGATTCCTAAATGCCTTTTGACTAACCCCAGTATTGAGTCATCGACGTATTGTGCCTCTATGTAGGTTACACGCTTGAGGAAGGAGAACATTTGGATTGTGGATTCAGGTTGCTCACGCCACATGACTGGTAACAAAGATTGGTTCTCCTCCCTCTCTTTTGTGTCACGTGTAGAGAATGTTACTTTTGCCGATAATTCTTCAACTCCTATAATTGCTAAGGGTTCGGTAAGAGTAAATGATCACTACACTTTGAAGGATGTGGCACTTGTCAAAAATTTGAAATACAACTTGCTTTCTGTTTCACAATTGCTAGATGAAAATCTAGAAATTATTTTCAATAAAAACTGCTGCAAAGTTGTAGGTTCAAATAGTGAGCTTATTTTTAACATGTCTCGGTTTGGAAGAGTTTTTAAAGTTGATTTTGATATGTCTTCCTCTAAGCATAGGTGTCTAGTTGCTAATGATTCAAAGGACTTATATTTTTGGCATCGTAGACTTGGTCACATAGGCTTTGATCACCTAGCATGTGTTAGTGCTCTTGATCGCATACGTGGGCTGCCTAAGCTGAAAGGGGACAAAGAAATTGTGTGCTCTTCTTGCAGACATGCTAAGATGGTTGCAGGTTCACATACTCCTCTCACAATGGTCATGACAACTGAACCATGTCAACTTTTGCATCTTGACACTGTAGGACCTTCACGTGTTCAATCCTTCGGAGGTAAATGATATGCTCTTGTTATTGTTGATGATTATTCTAGATATTCTTGGGTGTATTTTATGGCGTCTAAGAATGAAGTTTTTAGTCACTTTAGAACTTTATTTCTTAGATTATCAATTGATCACCCAGGATCATTAAAAGCAATTAGAAGTGATAATGGAACTGGATTTAAAAATCAATCTTTTGATCACTTTTGTGCTGAAAATAGAATAGATCATCAATTTTCTTCACCATATGTACCTCAACAAAATGGTGTTGTAGAAAGAAAGAACAGAACCTTAGTTGAGATGGCTAGGACTATGCTTGATGAATATCAAACTCCTAGGAAATTTTGGGCTGATGCATTAGCAACCGCTTGTTATGTCTCAAATCGTGTTTTCTTGCGTGCTAAGCTAGGTAAAACACCATATGAACTTCGGTTTGGACATAGGCCTAGTGTTACACACTTTCGGGTCTTTGGTTGCAAATGATTTGTTAAGAAACATGGTAATCTTGATAAATTCGAACCTAGATCCATTGATGGCATGTTTCTTGGTTATCCATCTCATACTAGAGGCTACCGTGTGCTTCTACTTGACACTAACAAAATTATGGAGACTTGTGAAGTGTCTTTTGATGAAGCTAGCCCAGGTACTAGCTCCGGTGTTGCAGGACCAGATCCGTATCCTCAGGGGGAGGGTATTTTTGAAGATGAAGAAGAGCCGGTGATACTGCCTGATAGTTCCGAAGTTGACACGTGTCCAGCTCCGGACATTGAACAAGCTCCGACTATCACCTCTGCTGGTCCTGATCGTCCACAAGTCACAAGCTCATCAATCTACAATGAACCTAATGAAGAAGAAGCTTGTGAGACATCTGTTCCCCTACGTTTTTACAAAGATCATCCCCCACAACAGATGATTGGAAGCTTGTACGAACGAGTCACACGGTCCAGGTTTTGCGATCCAAACTCTCATGATCATTCTGCTTTTGTTGCTTCTTTTGAACCCAAAGATATATCACACGCACTCACTAATGAATCTTGGATTATTGCCATGCAAGAAGAGTTAGAAAATTTTGAAAGAAATAATGTTTGGA
The DNA here is from genome assembly GCA_036927565.1 of Tuctoria greenei. NCBI lineage: Eukaryota > Viridiplantae > Streptophyta > Magnoliopsida > Poales > Poaceae > Tuctoria > Tuctoria greenei. Next base: position 221,692,486 of record JAYESD010000003.1, read on the forward strand.
AACTTGTACCTCCACCTCAAGGTCACACTTTAATTGGAACTAAATGGGTATTTAAAAATAAACAAAGTGAGGATGGGGTTGTGGTTAGAAATAAGGCTAGGTTGGTTGCTCAAGGTTTCACTCAAGTTGAAGGTCTAGATTTTGATGAAACTTTTGCTCCTGTCGCTAGATTAGAAGCCATAAGAATATTGTTAGCTTTTGCAGCATCTAAAGGTTTTAAGCTATATCAAATGGATGTTAAAAGTGATTTTCTTAATGGCTACATAGATGAGGAGGTTTATGTCAAAAAACCACCAGGTTTTGAAAATCCAGATTTTCCTAATCATGTTTACAAACTGTCCAAAGCCTTATAGGGTCTCAAACAAGCCCCTAGAGCATGGTATGATAGGTTAAAAACATTCTTACTAGAAAAGGGGTTTACCATGGGCAAGGTTGATAAAACTCTTTTTGTGCTTAAGCATGGCAATGACTCATTATTCGTTCAAGTGTATATGGATGATATTATCTTTGGTTATGCTTCTCATGATCTTGTGTCCAAGTTTTCAGCAATGATGAGTTCCGAATTTGAAATGAGTATGATGGGTGAACTCACTTACTTTTTGGGGCTGCAAATCAAGCAAACCAAGGAGGGTACCTTTGTGCATCAAACGAAGTATACCAAAGATCTCCTAAGGCGCTTCAACATGGACAAAAGCAAGCCTCTTCGGACACCAATGGGAACAGCAACAACACTTGAACTTGATGAAGATGGTGAATCCGTGGATCAAAAAGAATATAGAAGCATGATCAGATCACTTTTGTACCTCATGGCATCAAGACCGGACATACAATTCAGCGTATGTCTTTGTGCACGGTTTCAAGCTTCCCCACGTGTTTCACATTATCAAGCCGTCAAAAGAATTCTCAGGTACTTACATGGAACTCAAGAATTTGGCATTTTTCTTCCTTCTTCCTCAACCGTTATTTTGAAAGCTTTTTCGGATGCTGATTTTGGGGGTTGTAGGATTGATAGGAAAAGTACTTCTGGTGCTTGTCATTTTCTTGGTAATTCTCTTGTTGCTTGGTCCTCTAGAAAACAAAGTTCAGTTGCACAATCCACAGCCGAATCTGAATATGTAGCTGATGCTAGTGCTTGCTCACAAATTCTTTGGATTGTTCAAACACTTAAGGACTATGGGGTTGATCTAGATAGTGTTCCACTGTTTTGTGATAACACTAGTGCTATTTGTATTGCCAAAAACCCCGTGCAACATTCTAGAACTAAGCACATTGATATTAGGTATCACTTTCTCTGAGATAACGTTGAAAAAGGAAATATTATGCTTCACCATGTAGATACCGAACAACAATTGGCTGACATTTTTACAAAACCTTTGGATTTCACTCGTTTTTGTTACATTCGTAGTGAAATAGGGGTTATGCACCCTCATGGCTTAAATTGAGGGGGAGTTTTTGAAATTGGGAAGTCTATGTGTGAATCTGAAATTAAAATAAAATGAGCATAGTATTTCATACATATATGACTTTGTGATTCCTTTTACATGCTGAAAGTTCTTACTGCATTACTCGTATTATACATTTTGTAGTTTTTGCCATGTCTAGTAATTGGAATAATTACTTACACTAAATCTGGTCATGGTCGAACTTTCTTGCTGTTTTGAACTTGTTGCATGCTCACAAATGCTTTTAATAATAAAGAATTAATCAAGTAATCAACTCACATGTTGAGTTTTTATGAACAAATATAAATTGAGAAAAGATCAAGAGAATATGCATGCATCACACTTCTTCTTTTGAGATGGCTTGTCATTGCACTTAGATATGAACTTGAAAGAAGTTGTGTATGACTAAAACCATGTCCTTAAGCTTCTGATTGTCAAATGACATAGGCTTGGCTTGGTTGGTTAGAATAAGGCAGATGCGCATATAATCTCTTGCGAATATCATATGATATAAATTTATGCTTTGAAATATAATAAAATGCAGCAACTAGTGTCATGCTTTCAGGTTTTTAAACAGTTAAGTTTGAGAGATCATGACTTGCTTAAATTGAAAAATTACATTTGATCTCTAGCATGGCTTACACTACCTTATGTATTTCCTTGATGTGATAATGTAAGGTACTTGATAGTATGACTTGGATGAGCTTTGTTTATATGTATATGTTATAATATGCTCATAACAACTAAAGGGGGAGAGATAAATTGTTAATATGCTCATGACTTGCTGAATACATTGTCAAAGGGGGAGAGATTTTCATTTAAAAGAAAGAGAATATGGGCATAAGGAGAGATAATAAAGGGGGAGATATTTTTCTTTTTCTTCTCTTTTTACTTTTGATTTACAGAGGGGGAGAAATCGTTTTCAAAAACTTTTATGTGAATAAGCCAATGTTCGGATTTTAAATGGTGTTGCCAATGCATTCATCAAGGGGGAGATTGTAAGACCTATGTGTGCTGAATACATTGGCTTGTAGTGAATACACTTGGCTTTGATGATAAAAGTTTTTAATATCACCAAATCACCTTTTTATCAAGGTCCGACTCTAGCTCCGAGCTACAGCAAGGTCCGACGGTAGGTCCGACTTGTTGTGGGTAGCTCCGGCTATGTTCGAAGCTAGGTCCGGCTTCTTGGTAAGGTCCGACTAGCTTTGGTTAGTTCCGGTGAGCTTTATGTTTAGCTCCAGCATGTCTTTGATAGCTCCGGCATGTCTTTGATAGCTCCGGCATGTTTTTGCTAAGCTCCGACTTACTTTGTTCTAGCTCCGGTTTTGGGTTGACTAGTTCCGTACTAGTTTTGGTAAGCTTCGGCGCTAGGTTCTACTAACTTTTGTTAGCTCCAGCTCAAGCTTCGGGTTGCTCTGGCAAGGTCCGGAACTTGACCGCAGTGTTTCTGCTTAGCTCCGGCTCAAGCTCCAGGTTGCTCTGGCAAGGTCCGGAACTTGACTGAAGTGCTTCTGCTTTGTATTTGCAATGTTTCGTACTTGCTTTACTTGATTGGAAAGTTTGCTTAGTATTCATTTGCTAAGTTTTTGGTGTGTTGTGGATGTTATGGTTGATATCGTTTCTACTGTGGTTTTGCAACATGCTTATGTGAGGTTCTCACGTAAGGTGTTGTGGTCGGAACTAACTTGAGTCAAGTCGAGGACTTGGGCTCGTATGGATTGTTTGTTTGTTCATGTGCAGGTGTTGCTTGAGTTCAAGTCATGGCTGGTGACAGGATCCATTGGACTAGTCTCAGGAGGAGATGAGGTTCCAACAACCAAGTTCGGGAGGAACTGTGGTTGAGCGGGTCAGGAGGTCGCGCAGGATGATTGAATCAAGGGCAGTGCATATGAAAGTCGAAGGAAGGTGTTCGCACGTATGCATGCGGTGCATGACATGGCAATATGCTTCTAGAGACGGATTATGGAAGGAAGATCTGATCGGAAGGATCGGATCGTATCGGTTGAAGACTTAGGCTGCTAGCTGAGTCGGTTATGGCTCGGTATGGAAATATCGAGTTGGTTATGTTAGGATTTCGTGTGGGTCACGAATTTGAGTTGTTTAGGAATGTGGGATACATTTCTAAGGTGTTTGGAAGTCTTAAGATTGCTTCTATCTGCGTATAGAAGAGTCCTAAGCAATTATGGAAGGTTCCGATTGTGATCAGATTAGGATTGGAGTCCTAGTTAAGATTGGGATGGCCTAAGGGCTGGTTATATAAGCAAGGGAAGGCCAAAGCTCGTGTGAGACGACTTTGGGGGTTGTTCCTCTTGTATTCTATTGAATAAAATTCATAGTTTGAAGGAACTTTTGTGCCTTGTTCGCCTGACTTGTTCCAGACAAGTTTTACTCGTCGAGTTTCTGGACAGCACTACCTTTCGTCGGTGGTTTTATCATAACTCGAGTTCTACAGATCCAATTGACGTGATTCTTTTTGGGTTGTCTTCAAAACTTGATTATCTATCATCTGTCAAAATTTCACGGTCATTGGATTTGTGGTTTTTGATCTACACGAGTTTCTTTGCAGAACTCCAGAAACTGTTTTTCTCGGGTATGTCAGGTTGACCAGTGTTTGATCTTTTGATCATAACTTGAGTTGTTCTCGACGGATTTGAGTAATTCTTTTTGTGTTGTCTTCGTGACTTGATTTTCTCTGATAAATATCACTTTTGTCACGGTGAAACACGTTTAGATTAGTCTCATACACGATTTCTTTAACAGATCGTTTTTCTACCAAAAGGATTAGGGTTTTATTGTTTCCGCTGCGTAAGATTTTTAAATCTACCATTCACCCCCCTATGGTAGCTTTTCACGTGCTCTTCGATCCTACACTCTCCTTCTACTTTGGTAGCCTCTAGTACTACTCTAAACCTTTGGAGTGTAGCACTATTCTCAACTTTTGGTGTGTGTGAGAAGTGAGGTGAGGGGGTCTATTTATAGGTGGAGAAGGGTCGGTCCCCGCCACAATTAACGCGCGAATCAGTCACCATTGACTCCAGGGAGTCGGGAGGAGCCAACATGTGTCATTTGACCGGGTTTGGCGCCAGGAAGGGGTCGGCCGAACCCCTGGTTCGACCGACCTGGTCAAGCCTCCCCTCGGGGAGCGCTTCCTCCAGGTGGCTTCCAGGTGGGCCCCCTTGATGTATATGGGTGCAACACCGTTGGATCTCCTCGTATTCTTCTGTTTGTTGGCCATTTGATCCATGTGTTGCCACGTGTCATCGCCTGATTCATTGAAATCCATTTTCATGGATTCATCCCTGCATGTTTTGGTATTTTGGGTAATAATTCACCTGCATACAAATAGACACCAACACTTGTTGAATTGGGTTAGTGTATAGCCCTACCACTATGTTTTGTGTTTCCTTTGTGCACATTATGAGGTGAATTGATGATCAAAATATGGTACTTAAGGACCGTCAACAAACTTCCCCACACTTAGTCCTTTGCTCGTCCTCGACTGAAGGCAAGAAGAACTAGAGTGTTGTCATGAATTTGCTATAAGGTAGAAAATAAGGATACTAGATATTTCAACTTATACCTGAATTCATGGATCCCCTTTGTGTATGTGGCTACCACATCAATCTTGGGTGTTTGAAAAGTGGAAAGGTTAGAATGAAGTTCCCTTGGATCATTCTCTGCTGAATTTTTTTGGCAATTGCTATATTTGAAAGTCATAGGAACATTTGCCCTTGCCTTCTCGATCGGAATCTCTCAAATCTCTCAAAGTGTTTGAGTCCTCACCATGGCATGTTTTGCCAATTCTTGTCCCTATACTAAAAGTGGCTATATATGGAGCTTGGTAGGGATGAATGTGGCACACATTTGCAATTCATATGTTACTAAGTCAAAAACTTGATCCTATGAGAGACTTATGCAATGAACGAAGTGAAGGGAAAATTCTTGTGCACATGAATGAAATGGAGGGGTGAGGTGATAACTCCCATGAATTTGCTCTCTTTTAAGGATGAAACATGGCTGCTTTTTTTAGCACTCTTACTCTTTTTCAAGAGTGGATGCTTTTTCTTTTCTTGTAGCCATGTCTTCTACTCCTTTTTATTTTTAGAGAGGCTTTCATTTGTATTGTATGGAGTTTCTTTCTGGCGGATGGGTGATCGATGGATGCAAACTCTCAATGTGAGAAATTTTGCATGAATGGAGTGCACAAGAGTTTTCAATTCAAAAAATTCATGAATGTCACTCAATTGGGTCACGAGTTTGACAAAGTTCAATGAAAAGCAAAGTGGCATATGCTTGTGGTTTTCAATGAATGTATCATATGGCCTTGGTGGGTATATAAATTTCCAATGAGAGATTTAGGCAAAGTTCAAGACTTCAAATAGTTACAAATGTCAAAATCAATTTCAAGCAAAAGGATGATTTCTAAAGAACTCATTTACCATATCACACTAGTCAAATCCCTATGATGTGTTTTTCCTATTGAATTATGGGAATCATAAACATGGTAATGAATTGAAATATAAAGTATTCAAATTTTCATCTTAAGCAAATTCTTGACTACCAAATTTTATTTCAATTTGTTGAGTTGATTCATTTTAGATATGCAATGAAAAATATGAAATCAACTCAAACAGCAGGGTAGCGCATAAAAGTGGGGATAGGAAATCCAAACCGATTTTCTGGAGCGAAATGGAGTCGTACGGTGTAGAAGACAGGTCGTCCGACCAGGGGGTTCGGCCGACCTCCTGGTGGCTTTTCTATGCCTCTGTTTTGTCGGGTCATTTTGCCCATTAGGTCGTGACATGTTTTGATATGCAACATTAATTTTTCACGTCGGGATTTCGTTAATTGGAGATATGTTTCCCCCACACTTGTTTCCTGAATTCTTTATTCAACAAAATAAACTAAAGGGGGAACTTTACCAGAGTTAGATGAACCGGTAAGTTCACTTTATTGAAATCAAAATATGGGGATGCTTACATTATTTAACCTAGCTTTAGAAAACAAATGCTTTTTTAAAAAAAAATTAAAATCCTAAGTAGTAAGCATCCTATGTTGTCGGGGCATCTAAACTATGGTGCGTTGTAGATGTCGGGCTCCCCGACGGCATTACACAAGCACCAAAGTTTGGTGCTCATGCCACGGTGAACACTGTCAATCTCCTCCTTGAGGGCCTTGATGTCGTCCTTCAGTTCCGCCCTCTCGATGTGCCCTTCAGCCACAAAGTCAGCCAGCTTCTTATTCTCCAAGCGGAGAGAAGCGAGTTCCTTGGTCAGCTGTGCCACTTTAGGGGCACGAGGAGAGTCCTCATCACTGCCCTCGAACTGGTCGGGTGGCCCGTTGATGGCAGGTGGTGGGATGTGTCGCCTAATTTTGAAGGGCGACAAGCCCGATGACTCCTCCATCGCTAGATTATCCACGCGCTTGAATAGGCCCTTAGCATAGCCTCCTTCGGGTTTGCGCACCTCGTGGATAAGAAAGCAATCTCCCATGCATTTCGGCAAGGTATAGGTGGGCGTCTTGTAGTGGTGGCTCACTACATCGCCCTTCTTAGTCTTCAGTGTGTACATGAACTCCTCGCCGGGCTGCAACGATGGGGGAGACTCATCTTTTCCATGGAAAAGACGTGTCTTGACTGGGTTCAGTCCAGCCAAAGTTGGACGGCATGGCGTCGTAGACTTCATCGGCGTTCTCCGAGGGGAGAGCGACCGGACAGCGCTACGAGGTGTAGGGCTGCGCCCACATGGAGTCATTGCAGGCGGGATCATGGCAAGGGGCTTGACATCGATCGCCATGACAGACTCCAAGGCGAGGGGAGTTTTGTCGTTGGCTGGCGTAATGTCCCCGTTCAGGTTGAAGGTTGAGTTGGAGGAGGCATGAGTCACAATCTTCTTTTCGGCTATGACGAGGACGGGAGGAATATGATGATTCAATGAGGTGTAACTTTCCTCTCTGTTTTCATCCTTTAAATAGGCGGGGAACGACGCGTTTCCCCGAGGATTTTGTGGAGGATATCGAGGAGGATCAACATGAGAAAACAGAAAGCGAACGGCGCGAAGGGAGGTCGGCCAACCCTAGGGTTCGGCCGACCCCCTTCTGGCTCCGTTCAGGCCACATTTTCTCGGGTTGATTAAGTGGGCCTCATAGATGAAGAATTGGATGGGCCCATTAGTTGGACATGGAGAATTTAAACAGAATTGAAAGAAATGGCATGGAAATCGATTAGATTTACCACGTCAAATTCTTTTTCTGTATCATTTTGGGAATCGAGAAATAATTTGAGTCGGTGCCCATTCACTTTGAATAGTTGACCGTCATCACCTTGGAGTGTGATTGCTCCATGGGATGAAGTATCTACTACAGTGAAGGGTCCTTCCCATTTACTTCTAAGCTTCCCATGTCCAATGAGTTTAACCCTAGAGTTAAAGAGTAAAACTTTATCTCCAGGTTTGAACTCTTTCGGCGTAATCCTCTTATCGTGCCATCTTTTGGTTCTCTCTTTATAAATTTTGGCATTGTGGTACGCCTTATCTCTCCATTCCTCCAACTCAGAGATTTGCTTCAATTGGTGATTTCCAGCTTCGTTAAGATTCATGTTCCACCGCTTGATGGCCCAATACGCTCTATGTTCCAATTCTATGGGAAGATGGCAAGTGTTCCCATAGACAAGTTGGAAAGGAGACATGCCGATAGGTGTCTTGTAGGCAGTACGATATGCCCACAATGTGTCGGGTAGCTTTTGCTTCTATCCCGTTCCCATTTCCAAGACAGTCTTTTGCAGAATATTCTTAATTTGTTTATTAGATGTTTCTGCTTGACCACTTGTCTGTGGGTGGTATTGGGTAGCAATGTTATGATGGACTCCAAGTTCCCTTAAAAAGTTTCGGAAGGTCTTAACTATGAAATGAGACCCTCAATCACTTATGACCATACGGGGAGTTTCAAAGCGTGGGAAAATGATCTCATGGAACATTTTCCTCGCTTGCTTGGAATCAACATTTTTGCATGGCAATGCTTCTACCCATTTTGACACATAATCTACGACAGCCAGAATATACTCGCAATCATAAGACCTAGGAAAAGGTCCCATGAAATCAGTACCCCATACATCAAATAATTCCACTTGGAGATTGTATGTTAGGGGCATCGCATCGCGAGCACAAATTCCTCCATGCTTCTGGCATTTCCAACATCTGTGAATGAATTCCTTGGTATCTTCATACATTGAAGGACAATAGAATCCACTCTGCCAGATCTTTGCCTGAGTACGATAAACACCATAATGACCACCATAGGGGCCAACATGGCATTTCTCTATAATTTTGGTGCCTTCGATTGATGGGGTGCACCTTCTAAGAAGGCCATCGACACATACTCGATAGAGGTAAGGGTCATCCCAAAGGTGTCTACAACTCTCATAAATGAGTTTCTTTTTGTTCTCCCCTGGTGGTACGTATCCCGTGACCATAGAGTTCATGATATCCGCATACCAAGGGTGAGAGTCTGTCACCTTGAGGAGCATATCATCTTGTACGAAGTCATTGATAGGTATGTCCATGGTTTGTGTGACTTCCATACGTGAAAGATGATCTACTACTGAATTATCTACTCCTTTCTTATCTCTTATTTCCAGATCAAATTCTTGGAGTAGAAGAATCCATCGAATTAGCCTGGGTTTAGCATCTTCTTGGTAAGCATATATTTCAAAGCAGCATGGTATGTGTAGACTATGACCTTTGCTCCAACCAAATAGAATCTAAACTTGTCGATAGCAAAAACTACTGCTAGGAGCTCTTTCTCAGTTGTGGCATAATTGAGTTGGGCTCCTGTCAGAGTTTTGCTAGCGTAGGCTATTGCGTGATGCTTTTTATCTTCGGTTTGGCCTAAGACCGCACCAACAGCAAAGTCACTGGCATCACACATGATTTGGAATGGCAGCGTCCAATCAGGAGGTTGGATAATTGGAGCTGAGATGAGTGCCTTTTTGAGTATATCAAATGATTTAAGGCATTCATCATTGAAATCAAAGGGAGCTTCATTAGCTAATAGGTTGGTGAGGGGTCTAGCGATTTTGGAGAAATCCTTGATAAATCGTCGGTAGAACCCTATATGACCTAAAAAGTTGCGGATTCCCTTAACATTGATAGGAGGTGGAAGTTTTTCAATAACTTCAATTTTAGCTTTGTCCACCTCTATCCCTCTCTCGGACACCAAGTGTCCAAGAACGATGCCTTCCCGAACCATGAAATGGCACTTTTCCCAATTAAGCACAAGGTCCTTCTCCTGGCTTCTTTGTAAGACACTGTCTAAATTTCCTAGACAATGATCAAAAGTTTTTCCATAGACGGAGAAATCTTCCATGAAAACTTCCATGATATCCTCGATCATGTCTAAAAATATAAACATCATGCATCTCTGGAAAGAGGTAGGAGCGTTACACAATCCAAAGGACATACGCCGGTAGGCATAGGCCCCGTAAGGACATGTGAACATGGTCTTACTTTGATCATCGGGGTGGATAGGAATTTGATGACATCCTGAATACCCATCAAGGAAACAGAAGTAAGAATGTTTTGCCAATCACTCTAACATCTCATCGATGAAGGGCAATGGAAAATGGTCTTTCCTTGTTGCCTTGTTAAGTTTTTGGTAGTCAATGCACATCCTCCATCCCGTGATGGTCCGTTGAGGAATTAATTCATTCCTCTCGTTTTGAACGGCCGTCATACCTCCTTTCTTAGTTACTACTTGAACTGGGCTTACCCATTCACTATGAGGAACAGGGTAAATAATCCCAGCATGCAGAAGTTTCAAGACTTCTTTCTTGACAACTTCCCGCATCACATTATTCAATCACCTTTGAGGTTCCCTTGAGGGGACACTCTCAGGGTCAATAGGAATACGATGGGTGCATAACGCTGGACTAATTCCCTTGAGATCCTGAAGTGAATATCCAAAAATAACTCTATGCCTTTCTAACATGGCTATGAGTTTGAACGTTTCATCATCTGAAAGCTTGTCACTTATGATGACAGGGGCTCCCAAATCGCCATTTAGAAAGGCATAACATAGGCCTGGAGGTAGAATCTTGGGCTCAACAGGAAATTTTGGGGAGGGCTCTTCTTTTGGCAATTCTATTTCCTCCTGAAATTCATCCTCCTCTTGGACAAAGTCTTCTTCTCCTTCAATTTCAGGGGGTTCTAAAAATTGAAGAGTCCTGACCTCCTCAATTGGCTCATCTTGGATGGGAGATTCTGCAGATGTGTTCTTTGAACGCAGAATAGGCATGGAGAAGTTTCTCCCTCCAAGATTGATATTGAGGCTTCCTTCCAAAGGAACTTCCATGAGAAATTTCTCTATGGTAATCCCTATCATGATGTCGAAATCTTGGATTTCAAACATGTGAAAATCTAGGAGAGCCTCAACATCTTTGTGTCTAACAGACACTTGTTGCAGAACCCCACATCCTTCAAGAATGGTTCCGAATGAATCTCGGAAGGATTTGCGTGTTGGTGCCAATGGCACATCGCCAAGAATGGCGAGAGCACAAGAATTCGAAATGATATTTGCTCCAACAGTAGGGTTGTATAGGATTCTCATTGGTTACCTCTAATAGAACATAAAATGGTAGCCAAAGGTGAGGTCATCCGAAGAATTTCGGGTGAATTCTCAACTTTAGCTGTCCACTCTCTACTTAGGATAGAGGTCAACTACTTGACCGTCCGACGGACGAACACCCCGTCAGGTGGTTCAGGTGGAGTTGGTGGCAATGAAGGTTTCCTATAGCAAACATACTTCGAGGTATTTCCATAATCTTAAAAAAGCTCTTCCTCGAAGTAAAATGGAAACTACGAGGGTTGAATTTCTTCTACCTTCTTAGTCTCAGGTTCGGGAGAGGATTCCTCTGGCAAGGCTTGGGGTAAACAAGAAATGGGTTCATCCTTGTCCAAGAGTGTATCCTCCGTTCTTGACACGACTTCCTCTTGGGGATGCTCATTAAGACGCATAATGAAGGAATAAGTTTCTAGAATTCTATCCAGAAGATCCTTGCCTTCTTCTGGAGTCTTATGGAGGAAAGATCCTCCAGCCGTAATGTCAAGATATAGGGCAGACTCTTTGTTCAATCCCATGAAGAAATGTTGTAAAAGCATTGGATCAGGGATTAACAAATCTGGGCCAGAATTTTTCAAAAGAGAAAATCTGTCCCAAGCTGCACCTATGGATTCCTTCTCCATCTGCTGGAAGCATAGTACTTCCCTTCGTAAGGAAACAATTCGGGCAATGGGAAAGAAAACAAGACAAAATTTGTCTCGTAATTCACTCCAATCACCGTTTGTCTTCCCAACGTAGTGGTTGTACCGTTGTTTGGCTTTTTCCTTGAGGGAAAAAGGAAACAACTTCCATTTGAGAGTTTCCCGTGTCATACCTTTGATTAGAAGGCATGAACACATTTGTTCAAACTCTCGTAGATGGTGGTAAGGGTTTCACAATCCGTTCCTGAGAAGGATTGTTCTCAACCATGGCTATAAAGCCAGGGCGAAGTTCATAGCTGGTTGAACAAATAGGTTCCGCTGAAGGTGGTGGCTCACAAAACTTGCCCGTCGGAGCAGAGTAAGAAATAATGGTGGGTTGCTCCATTTATATGGTGGTGGTAAGGTAAGAATAACAAAGGTAAGATGATAGATAAGGGGGATATGATACTAGGGTGATCTTGGTTCGAAGATTAACAGCAACCGTTCCCCAGCAACGGCGCCAGAAATGCTTGTCGGTATTTCTTAACACCACAGAGTTATCCGCAAGCGCACGGAAATACCGTTGTAGCACTTCCCCTTAAGGAGTATTCCCAAGGGTATCGAATCCAAAGAACGTGTGTGCTAATCTTTCGAACTAGCTCACCCAAGGACACAAAGTTGTTTGGTAGGCAAGGATCAGAGAGGAATTCAAAGTATTGATCCTAATTCAAGATAGTTTGCAGTAGATGCTTGCTTCGGGCACGGGCTTACTCCTAGCAATACTAGGATGACTCCCGCCAAGAGACTATGGCATAGCCGAACGTGGATGATTACGAAGGACAGATAGGGCTATCACCACCTACTGCCTACCTCTTCAATCCGTAGGTCTACGAGATATCCACCGATGATTTATAACCTAAGCACCACGCTTACGTTCTAAATCACTACTCTAGATGTTTCGAACACAAAGCTACAACTAGAGCCTCTAATGAATTAAAGCAACGAACCCAGAAGTAACTACTTGTGCAAACTACTAAGAATAAAAGATCAAACTTGTATTGAATTCACAATGGCTTACTTGATTGAGTAAAACCTTTGTAGGGGTACAAGTGTAGAAGAGGGACTTGACAAGCCCAAGCCTCCTTCTCCTAGACTCTTCACCACACTCTCCTTCTACTTTGGTAGCCTCTAGGACTACTCTAAACCTTCGGAGTGTAGCACTATTCTCAACTTTTGGTGTGTGTGAGAAGTGAGGTGAGGGGGTCTATTTATAGGTGGAGAAAGGTTGGTTCCCGTAACAATTAATGTGCGAATCAGTCACCATTGACTCCAGGGAGTCGGGAGGAGCCAACACGTGTCATTTGACCGGGTTTGGTGCCAGGAAGGGGTCGGCCGAACCCCTGGTTCGACCGACCTGGTCAAGCCTCCCCTCAAGGAGTGCTTCCTCCAGGTGGCTTCCAGGTGGGCCCCCTTGATGTATATGGGTGCAACACCGTTGGATCTCCTCTTATTGTTCTGTTTCTGGGCCATTTGATCCATGTGTTGCCACATGTCATCGCTTGATTCGTTGAAATCCATTTTCATGGATTCATCCCTGCATGTTTTGGTATTTTGGGTAATAATTTACCTGCATACAAATAGACACCAACACTTGTGGAATTGGTTAGTGTATAGCCCTGCCACTATGTTTTGTGTTTCTTTTATGCACATTATGAGGTAAATTGATGGTCAAAATATGGTATTTAAGGACCGTCAACAAATAGAAAATATACCTTGATTCTATTGCAGCGGAAATAAACTAGTGTAGGTGACTCCAACTCCACAGGCAGTCAACGGCGGTACGCAACCTAGTGCTCCATGTTGATCTCCAAAATATCTCTAGCATCTGTTGGGGGGGGGGGATTGCAAGGGTGAGTACGTATCGTACTCAGCAAGTGTGGAAAAGTATGAAATGTAGCTAAAAACAAGGACGATAATAAATGGCTAATTGCAGAAAAGTACATTCAAAACATGTAAAAAGCATCCTAAAATGTCTATGTGAATTTAATCCCATCATAACCCCAATAATTACCATATCACATATTCAACATCCTCATTTAATATCATAATTCATTAATAACCAGCCAACAATTAATATCATAATCATATGCCAATTTCATAACTTCTTATAACCAACCATATCCGTATGACATAACCAGTCCCATACCGAACCATTCCAAAACCCAAGTCCAATTCTAATCATGTAGGTCATCCAGGTGCTCTTAACCAGGAGCACGGCTATCATGATAGTTTTTAACACTCTGTAGAGGTTGTACCACTTTACCCACATGTTCGTGATTTCATCACCTTTCGGTGACTAGGAACCTCTATTATGCCTTATCACACTTCCGTAGGTGTGCGGCAAAGAGATCACAAAATAGCCTTTCAAAAGGGACTACTAGTACGTACGGGCCCACTAAGGTTTCACCGGCAGGCTTGAATCTCCATTCTCTCACCCACGGGCTCCCTCGTGTGCCATGCGGATCCCAAGGTAGCCCTCCTCGACTCCCATTCCCCGCGCCATCCAATGGTCCATACAATACTAGCAGCGCTCCTAATTATTCAGCTACGCCGCACCCATACTTGGTCTTGTGGTGGCACTGTTGTCCTGGCATAATCTCGCATCAACCGGTCCTTAGATCTAAAGCAAGCAAACCACCATAACATCCAACCCATCCACATACCATGCTTGCTTAGATCACCCAGTACCATATCATTTTAACCAATTCATATTAACCATAGTCTCATCACTGTATAATTAATTGTGTAGTTGTTTCCCATCCCAATTAATTAAGCAAAGCAAAAAGGTAAATCCCTTTCCGACTCACTACCATGTATTCCAGGTGACAAGGGTGGTTTAACAAATCTAGTAAACATCCTATCATAGGATTTCCCATCAAATTGACACAAGCATGCAGTTTGCAAACAAAACATTTATTTTAAAAACAGGATCAATATGCTTCAAGGACACTTGCCTTAATATTCCGCAAATCGATGGCTCAATCAACTCAAAGTCTTGCACACGAAGATCCACACATACTCACTTCTCGATCGCAACCACTTGAGCATATCAGTCTACTCGCAATCAACCACATACACAAGCAAACATACATAATAAATGCATTGCAACCATTAATCAATATGCAAAATATGGAAACATGGAGAAAAAATGTTCGTATTAATGTTATATAAATTTCTATGGCTTTTTAATAATTTTTATAATGATTTCTTATTTATTTGAGCAAGTCTGGAATTAATAACAATTAATTCAGATGCAAAATAATTATTTCAGAATATTCAATGTGATGAAAATATTATTAGTAAATTACTAGAATTTATTCCAAATTTTTAGAAATTTTCTGGATTTAATTTGACACTTATGAATTGACTAGGTTTTAATCCTATTTATTAAATCTGAAAACAGATTAAATAATGCTGAAAATATAATATTTAGTAAATCTAGAATAACTTATTAGGTGTTGTATGATTTATTCTAACTTGTGAGTTTCTAGTGGTTTAAGACGATCTAACGACGATTAATGACCGATTAAATAAAATACGTTCTTTACGTGATTAAATTCAAGTATTAAAACCAACATAGTTGTCTAGATCTAGACCGTAATACCTACCGTGTGCGCATCTAGTTCGGACGGTCGTGGAAAGGCGGCGACCTGGCGTGTCTTCGGGATCTAGGGTTTTGTGGACGAAGAGAATGATGACATGACGTACGAAGAGGACAACGACGTGACGTAGATGAAGGAGACGGCGATGCGGTCCTCCGGCGGCACGACGACTGCAATGCGATGATCTTTGGTGGATGGCGGCTCCCTCCTCTTATCTTCCTTTTTCCCTCTTCTTCCCCTGGCGGTGCAGCCTCTGGTGCTTCTCTTCTTTTTTTCTCTATCGAGCTAGGGCTCTTTTTTTTTCCCGGGCGGCGGCGCTGCTCCTGGCGTTGATGAAAATACGAAGCCTAGGGTCGTATTTATAGGGGCATGCGAGAGTCGGTACCGATGTGGTACCGTGGCCAGAGGCCGAGTCGGCCTACGCGCAGGGCTGGCGGCACCGGCTGCTGGGGCGCGGTCGGGCGCGCTGGGCGCGAGCGAGCGGGCGGGGTCGCGCTAGGACGCGCGGGAGTGGGGCGCTCTAGCAGGCCGGCCGCTCGGCCTGGCTAGCGGTGCTGGGTTCTTTTTTTATTTATATTTATATTTATTTTTATTTTTTGTTTTTTTTATTCGTTTTTTATTTATATATTTTTTATTTATTTATTATATTTTTTGTCTTTTATTTATATTCATTTTTATATTGTTAATTATTATTTATTTCTCTTTTTATGTATATATATATTTATCTTTTATTTTCCTATTATTTGTTATTTTTTATTTTATTTATTTAGTAATTTACTTAGTTAAAGTTATATATTTTTTCTTTCTTTATGTTTGTTATTTATTAAATTATTCTTAACAACTATTGTTTCTTTCTTTCATAATAAATTTTCTTTTCTTTATTTCTTTCATTCCAAATTCATTATGCCAATTTAATTACTTTTAATGTATTTGTCTTGGCAATAAATTTAATACCTAGGGATGAATGCAAATGCAACATGAGATGCATATATTTTATATTTTTCTTTATAAAAAATTACTTTCCATTGTTAATACTAAATTCCCATTTAAGTTTTTTATTTGCCAAAACTTGAAAATTAGGGTGTTACAATTCTACCCCCTTAACAGGAATCTCGCCCTCGAGATTCAGAGAGATTAGAAAATAGATAAGGAAAACTTTATCTTGATATTGTCTTCATACTCTGTGTAGCTTCGTCCAAAATGGTGAATCTTCTAGTTGTCCATCTTACATTGAAGTAGAGGTTGAACGAGAAAAGAGAGATAGAAGGAATCTCCAACTATATGCACGCATCAAGGTATATGATACTAAATTAATGCATTATTAGACGAGGACGTGGATATATATAAGTGTACCACAATGCACATCCAAACACAAAACATACAAGCAAGCAATCATACAGTCATCACACCGAACATAAGCAAGCACACTAACGGACTAAATGCTTATTACAACTTATACAAGGGTAGACTTAGATTCTAATTACGAGACTCGTATCGTAACTATGAAATGGTGTAGACTTCCTATTATGCTAGGTCTGTTGCTCTTCCATACGAGGCTCCTCCACATGAAATGTGTCTTCAAAGTCTTCTCCCTGAGGTGTGTTCCTTTCGGTACTTCTTCGAATACTCCTACTTCTTCTGGATGCTTAGAAGTGCTAGGGTGGTCATCTATAATTTTTTTTGGAAAAGAAGTGTTGGATATGAAAGGAGTAAAGAAAGAAATAAG
Organism: Tuctoria greenei; assembly: GCA_036927565.1. NCBI lineage: Eukaryota > Viridiplantae > Streptophyta > Magnoliopsida > Poales > Poaceae > Tuctoria > Tuctoria greenei. Next base: position 221,709,551 of record JAYESD010000003.1, read on the forward strand.
TCAAAATAAGAAAGAGAGTGTGAAACTTTGAAAGAATGATTTTCACAAATAAATCCTATAACCTTAATAGAGAATCATACAGATGAGAGGTAAAATAGTTCAGAAATTTGCAGCAGCAAAAGGAGGGAGAAAAGAGATTTTGCGGCAACAAAATAAAGCAAAAAGTTTATTTTAGAGCAGCAGCAACGCATGTGTAAATAAGAAAAATATTTAGAGGCAAGTGTGTTAAAATACAGCGGCAAGGATGAGGGGAAACAAGGGTGTGCAGCATCAAAAAGGGAGAGAAAAAGAGAAAATTTGCAGCAGCAAGCAAGATGCAGTCAAAATTGCAAAAGGAAAATGCAGCAGCAATGCAATTTGGAAAATAGATTTTAGAAAATAGTTTTCTATGTGTTCTACAGTATCCATTCTACCTAGGCTTGCGTCCTACGGTCAACACGGCTCTGATACCAATTTGTGACACCCGGTTCTGAAAAATAAACCAAGTGCAGTGTATGTATGCTCAGGATGTTCATCACAGATACACAAATGCATCACAAACGGAAATCAGAATTTAACCATGTCACGAATAGCAAATATACCTTGATTCTATTGTAGCGGAAATAAACTAGCGTAGGCGACTCCAACTCCACAGGCAGTCAACGGCGGTACGCAACCTAGTGCTCCATGTTGATCTCCAAAATATCTCTAGCAGCTGTTGGGGGGGGGGGGGGGGTTGCAAGGGTGACTACGTGTCGTACTCAACAAGTCTGGAAAAGTATGACATGTAGCTAAACAAGGACAATAATAAATGGCTAATTGCAGAAAAGTACATTCAAAACATGTAAAAAGCATCCTAAAATGTCTATGTGAATTTAATCTCATCATAACCCCAATAATTACCATATCACATATTCAACATCCTCATTTAATATCATAATTCATTAATAACCAGCCAACAATTAATATCATAATCATATGCCAATTTCATAACTTCTTATAACCTGCCATATCCGCATGACATAACCAGTCCCATATTGAACCATCCCAAAACCCAAGTCCAATTCTAATCGTGTATGTCATCCAGGTGCTCTTAACCGGGAGCACGACTATCATGATAGTTTTTAACACTTTGTAGAGGTTGTACCACTTTACACACATGTTCGTGATTTCATCACCTTCCGGTGACTAAGAACCTCTATTATGCCTTATCACACTTCCGTACGTGTGCGACCAAGAGATCACAAAATATCCTTTCAAAAGGGACTACTAGTATGTACGGGCCCACTAAGGTTTCACCGGTAGGCTTGAATCTCCATTCTCCCACCCACGGGCCCCCTCATGTGCCATGCGGATCCCAGGGCAGCCCTCCTCGATTCCCATTTCCCGTGCCATCCAATGGTCCATAAAATACTAGCAGCGCTCCTGATTATTCAGCTACGCCGCACCCATACTTGGCCTTGTGGTGACACTTTTGTCCTGGCATATTCTCGCATAAACCGGTCCTTAGATCTAAAGCAAGCAAACCACCATAACATCCAACCCATCCACATACCATGCTTGCTTAGATCACCCATTACCATATCATTTTAACCAGTTCATATTAACCATAGTCTCATCAATGTATAATTAACTGTGTAGTTGTTTCCCATCCCAATTAATTAAGCAAAGCAAAAAGGTAAAATCCCTTTCTGACTCACTACCATGTATTCCAGGTGACAAGGGTGGTTTAACAAAGCTAGTAAACTTCATATCATAGAATTTTCCATCAAATTGACACAAGCATGCAGTTTGCAAACAAAACATTTATTTTAAAAACAGGATCAATATGCTTCAAGGACACTTGCCTTAATATTCCACAAATTTATGGCTTAATCAACTCAAAGTATTGCACATGAAGACCATGCATACTCGCTTCTCGATCGCAACCACTTGAGCATATCAGTCTACTCGCAATCAGCCACATACACAAGCAAACATACATAATAAATGCATTGCAACCACTAATGAATATGCAAAATATGGATACATGGAGAAAATATGTTCGTATTAATGTCATATAAATTTCTATGGCTTTTTAATAATTTTCGATAATGATTTCTTATTTATTTGAGCAAGTCTGGAATTAATAACAATTAATTCAGATGCAAAATAATTATTTCAGAATATTAAATGTGATGAAAATTTTATTAGTAACTTACTAGAATTTATTCCAAATTTTTAGAAATTTTTCTGAATTTAATTTGACACTTATGAATTAACTAGGTTTTAATCCTATTTATTAAAACTGAAAAACAGATTAAATAATTTTGAAAATATAATATTTAGTAAATCTAGAATAACTTATTAGGTGTTGCATGATTTATTCTAACTTGTGAGTTTCAAGTGATTTAAGACGATCTGACGACGATTAACGACCGATCAAATAAAATATGTCCTACACGTGACTAAATTCAAGTATTAAAACCAATATAGTTGTCTAGATCTAGACCATATTACCTACCGTGTGCGCATCTAGTCCGAACGGTCGTGGAACGGCGGCGACGTGGCGTGTCTTCGGGATCTAGGGTTTTGTGGACGAAGAGGATGACAGCATGACGTAGACGAAGAGGACGACGACGTGACGTAGATGAAGGAGATAGCGATGCGGTCCTTTGGCGGCACGCCGACTGCGACGCGATGATCTTTGGCGGATGGTGGCTCCCTCCTCTTCTCTTCCTTTTTCCCTCTTCTTCCCCTGGCAGCGCAGCCTCTAGTGCTTCTCTTCTTTTTTTTCTCTACCGAGCTAGGGCTCTTTTTTTTCCCGGGCGGCGGCGCTGCTCCTGGCGTTGATGAAAATACGAAGCCTAGGGTCGTATTTATAGGGGCACGCGAGAGTCGGGACCGATGTGGTACCGTGGCCAGAGGCCGAGTCGGCCTGGGCGCGGGGCTGGCGGCACCGGCCGCTTTGGCGCGGTCGGGCGCACTGGTCGCGAGCGAGCGGGCGGGGTCGCGCTGGGATGCGCGGGAGCGGGGCGCGGGGCGCGCTAGCGAGCCGGCAGCACGGCCTGGCCAGTGGTGCTGGGTTATTTTTTTATTTTCTTTTTTTATTATATTTATATTTATTTTTTGTTTTTTATTTGTTTTTTATTTATATATTATTTATTTATTTATTTTATTATATTTTTGTCTTTCATTTATATTTATTTTTTTATATTTTAATTATTATTTATTTCTCTTTTTATGTATATATATATATATCTTTTATTTTCCTATTATTTGTTATTTCTATTTTATTTATTTAGTTATTTACTTAGTTAAAGTTATATATTTTTTCTTTCTTTATGTTTGTTATTTATTAAATTATTCTTAACAACTATTGTTTCTTTCTTTCATAATAAATTTTCTTTTCTTTATTTCTTTCATTCCATATTCATTATGCCAATTTAATTACTTTTAATGTATTTGTCTTAGCAATAAATTTAATACCTAGGGATGAATGCAAATGCAACATGAGATGCATATATTTTATATTTTTCTATATAAAAAATTTACTTCCCATTATTAATACTTAATTTCCATTTAAGTTTTGAATTTGCCGAAACTTGAAAATCAGGGTGTTACACAACACTCCAAGACGCAGTGGAGTTGGTGAAAAAATGTGAAGCATGCCAGTTCCACGCAAAACAAATTCACACACCGGCTCAATCACTGCAAATGATATCTCCTACATGGCCATTTGCTTTGTGGAGTATGGACATCTTGGGACCATTCCCAAAAGCCGTTGGAGGTTACAGGTTCCTGTACGTCGCCATCGACATGTTCAACAAGTGGCCGGATGCTATTCCAGTTGTGACAATCAACAAGGAATCATCAATCAAGTTCTTGAAGTCCATAATATGTAGATTTGGAGTTCCGAACAAAGTCATAACTGACAATGGAACCCAATTTACAAGTGCTGCATTCCAAGAATATTGCGAAGACCTCGACATTCAAGTCAGCTACGCATCAGTAGCTCACCTAGCAAGCAATGGCCAAGTCGAGAGGGCAAATGCATAAATCTTAAAAGGACTCAAGACGCATACATATGAACGCTTAAAAAAGCATAGAGCCAGTTGGATTGAAGAGCTTCCATCTACACTGTGGGCGAACAGGACAACACCTAACCGATCAACTGGAGAGATACCCTTCTTCCTGGTGTACGGAGCTGAAGCATTCCTTCCTCCGGAGATCACCATGGGGTCGCTCCGGGTCCGGAGCTTCGACGAATCCATACAGGACCAGCTTCGGCATGAAGACCTTGACCTCGTTGACGAGGGAAGGTGCCAAGCAGCTGTTCGTAATGCACGCTTATCGTCAAGCGCTCCTACGCTATCATCAAAGGCATGTGTGCAACTGACGGCTCAAGAAAGGCGATCTGGTGCTGCGGAAAATACTAACTCGCGAAGGAATGAATAAACTTTCCCCTAGTTGGGAAGGTCCCTTCCGAATGATCAAAGTATCCCATCCTGGATGCGTTCGCTTGGCAACTGAGGATGAGACTCCGCTTCCTAATCCTTGGAACATCGATCACCTCCATATGTTTTATACTTAGAATCATGGAGGTGAGTCTGTAATTACAAACCATGTATGTTATAGAGTCAATATACAGAATCGGGTAGGTCCTCCGGGAGAGCATCCAAACCCCTCCGGGAGGGTCCGGGAAGCTCAAGTAACACTTGATACAGTCATAGTACTAAAAGTGTAGCTACCTTCCCTGGGCTAGTACAAGATGTATAACGCACTTAGCATGGTCCTATACCCTAATTGTGTCATTGTCTCCCCTGTAATTCGGACCTTTAATGAAATACATTGTTGTGTGAAAACAGACTCCACGTGCATTTATTTTTGTACAAGGCTCAATATTTTGAATTATTATTTTTATCCTTCTTGTCTATAATGAAGTTGTGCAATTCTTTTTAAGTTTTAGTCCAAGTTATTTATATGTGTTACAAGTTATATTGTTGGTCTTTTCGGACCTGAATATTGCTGCATAGTCTACTTGTCAGACGCCAAGCCAACATAGGTTCGGAGTGTGCTATCGACTTAGCCTGGTCCTGCACCCTAAGTACGTCACTCTACCTACACCCCGACGGGCCTTAGTAGGGTGAGTACTGAAAAAACATACAGATATGGAAAGATTACATCAATATACTTGTTATCATATTGAATTTCTTTGGATCTAGAACTAAAATAAGAATGATAAGACACAAAAAATTTATAGACAAGAGGAAGAGTTTTACTCTTTTTATTCTCTTTAATGTATAGGAAAAACACAGCGATTGTGGACGACGTCGGAGCTACCAAGCTCCGACAACCTCCAAGGGGGCCCACCGTCGACGTTATACGCGTTGACAGCGGGTGTCATCGGACCTATCAAGCTCCAACAACCCTAGGGGGCCCGCCGTCGACATTATACGCGTTGATCGTGAGTGTTGTTGGACCTATCAAGCTCCGACAACCCTAGGGTGCCGGCTGTCGATGTTCTACGCGTTGATAGTGGGTGTTGTCGGACATACCAAGCTTCAACAACCCCAGGGGGCCCGCCGTCGATGTTACAAAAGCTCCCTAGAGAAGTCAGAAATAAACTTCGGACCTAAAAGCTATAAGTTCGAAGTGTCCAAGTCATCAACGTACTGTCAAAACCTTTTGGTACATGTTCACAATTGAATTGTTCACATATACCAGGGGCCAACAAGACAAAGCACTGTATATTGAAGACAAAGATAAATTGAAATTCATGGCAGAAAGAGTGGATTTCATTCATTCAAAGTATTGGGTTACAAAATCAGGGTTACAGCAGAAGACAAAAGGAAAAGGTCCTAGCTACTAGAGGATCTAAGTACTGTGGAAAAACGAAGCAACCTACCCTGCAGCCTCTTGGACACTATATTTGGCACCATCCTCCTCTTCGGCAATGAGTCCTTCAAAGACTGGATCGAGAGAAAATTGGGGGTCTCGGATTTTGTAACACGCCAAGACATACTCGGCGACGTTTTAGGCCAGAGATTTCCCCTTTGTCTCCAGCTGATCAGCAATGACATTACCCATCACGTCGAGCTTGCTGCGAGCAGAGCCAAGCGCCAATAGCGTCTAGTCCAGCTCCTGTGCTGGGTCCTCCGGGTGCACTGGACTGAAGCCAAGAGGTACAAGGGCCATGTTCGCACGTCCCAAAAAAATCCCATACCATCAGGGATTCGCTTGCCCTCGAGCTCCGTAGCTCCTCCAGTGACCTCCAGGCGGCCGCAAGCTCCAAACTCTCTCGAGCGAGGCACTCAACCGCTTTGGCATGTTGCTGCATATTCTCGGCTACTTGCTTTTCACGGTCGGCTAGCTCCGTCCCTCAAAGGTGGATGCGGTTCCGCCGTTCCGCCAGGTCCTTCTCCCTGCCCTTCACTTTACGTTCTCTAGTGGCAACATCAGCTTCTCTTTTTGAGAGCTCATGCCCCAGTTTCCAGTACTTTTCCTCCTCCTCCTTACTCCATAGATCAAACTTCTTAGAGTGATCTGCCAAATTTTGCTCAACCAGAGCCACCTTTTGACAGAGCTCTTCTTCCCTTTTCAAAACATCCTCCTACTGTTCCAGGAGCTTCTCTTCTCTTGCATCAAGGTCTGCTCGATGCTTCAGGAGGACCTCGTTTAATTCCTTGAGGTTTTCGTGACGCTCGTCAGCAGCATCACTCCTTTCCTTGGAATGTTCGAGGATCTCTTGAGAATTAGCGTCGAGCGCCCTGATGGTAGCTTCCTTCTCCTCCAAAAATTTGCCCTCGTATTCCATCCGAACTGTTTCCCTCTTCACCCACTCCTTCTAATCGGCGATCCTCGTCTGTGCAAGCTTGGTCTCGAAGTGGAGCCTGTTGCGCCAATGGCTCAAGGTGTGGCACTCCTCTTCAAGGGCCTTACTTTAGTGATCGAAGGCGAGTTGAACTTGTCGGAGGATTGAATAGACACTGTCTATGGACAATGCCAAGGGAATGGGCTCCGGACCTGTCGGGGTCACCTCCGCTGGCTCCAAGGGGTCTTCAAGAACAACACGCCACAAGCGTGGTTCCCTGAGTTTTTTGCGGTGCTAGGGCCGCCTTCCGGAAGCTTTTCGGAAGCAGCAGAGGAAGAACCCATTGGGGGAACTTCTACCTCCGGAGCTGATGCCGAAGGTCCTGACGCGGGAACTTCAATTGCTGGCTCCGCGGGTGAAGAGCCTACCTCCGCCTCTTCATAGTGTTCTGCCTTGGGCATGGGCACCTCTAGAGCAGTTACTTCCGGGGTGGTTGTTGGAGCTTCACCCGAAGCCATTTCCATCACCGGCTCAGGTGCCACTACATCAGCTACCTCTGGCTCAACTGCCGGAGCTTCAACAACTTCCGACCCAAGGGCTAAAACTTCAAGTACCACCGACTCGGTTGTCGGGGCATCAACAACTTCTGGCTCAAGGGCTGAAGCTTCTAGCACCAACGGTTCGTCAACCGGCTCAGCAACAACTTCTGGCATAGTGATTGGAGCCTCAGTTACCTCCAGCCCCGTTGCCGGAGCTTCAGTTGCTGGTGACGCTGCTACTGGAGTGTCTTCATGCATGTGTCCCCTGTGGTCTGGCACTACCACAGGAGTCTCTAGCGATGACTCTGAATCTAGATCCACAACAGCTGGCGTCGGAGCTGCCGTGACCTCAACCACCACTTGAGGAGACACAGGGGTTGAAGCTGGAGTTTCCGTCCACAATGTTTCAGCCGCTGCGACCGAGGCTGGAGCTTTAGACCCTGACTTTGACGCCCTATAGTAAAAAAATTGGAAGACTCAAAACATGACAAAAATAAGAGTTGCAAATCAAGGTAAAAAAGCAAAGGTTACCTTGGGAAGCTACCGCTCCAATCGGCGCGGAACCTCTTTGCCGGAGGCTCAGAGTCGGAACTTGCCGTGGTTGGCACAGAGGGAGCTCCAGAATGTCGCCCGGAGCCTGCCACCATCGTTGGTATTGCCCCAGCTGAGGTCTTCCTTGGCTGGGAGGGACTACCGGACCTGGAGCCCATAACTGGCACTAGAACCAAAGTCTATTGTAAAGAACTAGCACCTCTCGAGGACGCTTGCACCGGAGAAGGTGTAGTCGCAGAAGATCTCCCTCACCAGGGAGAAGGGGCAGTTGTCACCGGAGCAGACGTAACGAAGCTCCCATCAGCATGCCTCAGCTTTCTCTTCCGACTTGAAGATTTGGCTGGCTCCTTTCCCTTGCCCTTGCCAATGCCTTCAACCCTCTGTCTTGGAGTAGGGGCGGCCACCTCCTCGGATGCTCTGAGGATTACAACCCTGGAGACCCTACGCTTCTCCACCTCTCCAAGGTCATCTAGCACCGGCATCTTGCTCCCGAGCTCCCTGCTAATCTCTGGAGTCATGTTCAGGGGTAGTAAAGCAACCGGCAGAGTAAATGCGTCATTAGTGATCAACCCGTGTTGAAATTTCTTGAGATGGAGCCTCAGGGCTTCATCATCCAAGTTGGAGTCCAGACCGGTTTCAATCCGGTCGGTATCCATCACACTATTGAAAGCCAAGGCAGGCCTCTCCCTCCTCCTCAGCGGAGCCCACCTGTTCACTAAGAAGTTCCCGAAGACCATCAAGGGGGTCACTCCACCCTCCACACATTCTCGGATCCTAATCAGGACAGGGTTAAATGCATCCGACAGCTTTAGAACTACATTCCAGGCATCGGGGTCGACGTTGGGGAGTCATTGGGTAAGCTCCAACCTGTCATGCTCCTCCACTGCAATGATGACCCAATTCTTCTTCCAGTCATCCCATTTGCTGGAGGGGGATGACTTCAAGTACTTGAAGGGGCAGTTCTTGCGCTTCATGAAAGTGCATCTAGGACTCCCTTGTGGATTTTGGATGATTTATGACAAGCAATTGGGATCCTAACCTCTTTGTTGAGATGAGTGCAGGTTTTTAATAGAAAAACGAGCAAAGTGCCAAAAAGAAGGAAGAAAGAGGAGCAAAGTGGAAATGAGCTCAAGGAAGAAGAATAGTAGATCATTGTGTATGGAGTGTGTTAAGAAAACACATCCCAAGAGCTCAATCACAATTAAACACACACATTGCACAAAGTTACACAGGATCGGACTAGTCCGACTAACACCGGACTAGTCCGATATCCTCTCTGCACAAAATCAGACAAGTATGATATCCATCGGACTAGTCCGGTATCTCTCTGACTAGAATCGGACTAGTACTCCCCAGTGCGGACTAGTCCTCAAAACATTTCACAAGTCACACAAAATCAGACAAGTCCGATCACAACCGGACTAGTCCGATATTCTCTCTGTTCTAAATCGGACAAGTCTGATATTTGCACGGAGTAGTCCAAAATACCCTCTGAACTAAATTGGAAAAGTCCTTCAAGTGCGGACTTGTCATCCTATACACTTAGGGTTTCACATGTCCAGACAAGTCCGATGACTATTGGACTAGTCCGAAGATTTCTAGTAGCGAAATCGGACAAGTCCGTTCCTAGCCGGACTAGTCTGATATTTCGGGACACTTAGGGTTTGCTACACACAGCACATCAGACTAGTCTGGTGACCACCACGGACTAGTCTGATCTTTCTAAACCCTAACGTCACTTTTAGAAACTCATATAAATAGAGTTGCATGGCCATATTTTATACTCTCTCCAACCCTAGCGCTGTCACACCTCCCAAGAGCCTCAAAAACCACATCTCTCCACGAAATTAAGTGCAGCAAAGATCAATCCCTTGGGGATTCACTCTACACGTTCAACACCACATTGAGCTCTTGGTTTGATTCTCTAACACACTCCTGTGATTTAATTGTAATCTTTTGAGTGTGTTCTTGGTGGTATTTCCTGTTGTAATCCAAGGGAGCTCTCAAAGTGTGAGAAGGCCCCTTGAATGCGGTTATTCACCCCTTTGAGATAAGTGGAAGAGGATTGGCCTTCGTGGCGATCCGATGAGGGTAGGGTTGGAGAAGACCCGGTACTTTTGTGGACTCCTCAACATGGATGTAGGTTGCCTCTGTGGGAACTGAACCATGGGATAAATCTCTTGTGTTCTTCTTTTGTGTTCATTGTCCTTTACATTATATCAATCTAGGGTCACAATTGATCTTGATCACTTTACGTTGAGATATCAAGTATAAGATTGAATTGTAATACAACCTGATTCATAACCTTGTAACACTTTGTTTAATCGTATATTTCCGCTGCATATATTGGAAAATAAAGTTAATCGATCAAACCTAATCAATCTAGCCCGTATACACTGGACTAGTCCGCACTTTACCGGACTAGTCCGATTTCTCTGGTTTTGAACTGGTTGTTAAGTGTTGCAGGATCCGACAATTTTCAGAAAGGCCTATTCACCACCCCTCTAGGCCACATTCAATTGGTATCAGAGTAGGTTCTTCAAGAAAGAGACTAATCGCTCGAAGGAGATCATGTCAGACATGAAGGACACCCACAAGGGCAATAACCAAGAGAAGGTTGATGATGAAAAGAACCTCAAGGTGGAGAAGCTCCTCGAAGCCATTCAAGACTTCGAGGACGACGATGAGGAGACACTGGAGCTAAAGGTGCTCCTAATAAAGAAGACACTTTCAAAAGGGAAAGTAAAAGTTGAAGAGAAGAAGAAGGGGAGTAGTCACACCGACTACTCCCGATATCCTTTTAACTATGATCGTCTCAATTCCAATAACAATCATTATTTATCTATACCACTTGGAAAATCCCCACACTTCGATGGAAGTGATTACTCAATGTGGAGGCAAAATATGAAAATGCATCTAATTTCCCTCAATACAAGTTTGTGGTATATTGTGTGCACAGGGATAGATATCCCGGACGACGACGAAGAGCTCACCCCCAGCCAAGACCAGGTAATTCACCGAAATGCTCAAGCCGCGGCCGTAATATTCTCTTCACTCAGTCGGAACGAGTTCACAAGGTGGATGGACTCGAAATTGCAAAGGAGATATGGGACACACTACAAACTGCACATGAAGGTGACCGACATGTGCGTGAAGCAAAAATCGAAATGATTGAAGGCGAGTTAGGAAGATTTGCAATTGAAGAAGACGAGTCACCCCAAGACATGTACAATCGATTAAGACACTCGTCAACAAGGTCAGATCACACGGAAGTATGAGGAGAACAAGAAGAAGACAAAAGAAGCCAAGCCTCAACCCAAGAAATTCTTCAAGAAGAAGAAACAAGCCGAACAAGCGCACATTGGGAAAGAGTGAGACTCAAATGATGATTCCTCATCGTCCGAAGAAGAAGATATGGCTAGCGTAGCCATCGAGAAGATATCCAAGTATTCTACCCTTTTCCCTACACTTGGCGCATGGAAGGGAGATGGCACTTGACTTATGGCAAAGGAAGGTAAACGCAAGGAAACCATTAAATCCCTCTCCATGCATTACTATTCTAGCGATGATGAACTCAATAGTGATAATGAGGATATGCTTATTGGACTAGATAGGAAAACAGCTACTAAAATGAAATTTTTGCTTGATCAACTTGTTGAGAAGGAGAGGTTAATACATCGTCAAGAGGACATGATCATCTCCCAAAAGGAGGAATATGTCGAACTTGAAAAACTTCTAGAACTTGAAAAGGAATGAAGCAAATCACTAGAGCTTGAGTTAGCTTCGAGCAAGGAAACTTGCCTGGAGTTAACTGACTCAAATGCCACAATCAAGGACCAACTTGCTGACCTGATCATCCTTGAAGTGCAGGTTGAGTCACTCAAGCTGAGTGAACCTTCACCCTCTTCAAGTTCACCTTCTCAACCCACTAAAACTGATTTTGGTCATGCTTGCACATGTAAGAAAGGTGACCCCAGTTTGAGGGATAAGCCAACCTCTACAAAGGATAAACATCCTACCCAAAGTGGCATATTTGACAAGGAGAAGATCAAATATCACGTAGTGCATACTTGGTCAAAAGACCTCCAAATGTCAAATATGGCATTGGTTATTCTTATGGTGAAAAGCAACATGCTAGAAGCCATAAGAATAACAAGGAGAGGATTACCTTTGTAAAAGGAAGGCCCTCTCAAATTGGAAAGTCACAGATTAAGACAGCAACTACATATGAACACCGGACTAGTCCAGTCGGTGTCCGGACAAGTCCGGTCCTCCGTACAAGTCTGACTCCCCAGACTAGTCCTGTATATAAACAACAACAACTATTGTTTAAAACTTTTGATGCCTCCTATGTGTTAATGAGAAATAATGTTGGCAAGGTTTATGCTCATTATGTTGGGCCACGCCATGGGAACACCAAGTCTCATGTGTGGGTGCCCAAATGTATTGTAACTAACCTCCAAGGACCCAAGCAAGCTTGGGTACCTAAAACCAAGGCATGATTTGTTTTTGCAGGCCTATTCCTCCAGTGGATCTAAATGAGTGCTAGACAGTGGCTGCACCAATCATATGACCGGGGAAGAAGAATTTTTTGTTGAATATGAAGAGAATGAGGACCCAAACGAGGGCATCTACTTTGGAGATAATAGTCAAGGAAGAGTGCTCAGTACCGGTAAAATTGCAATTTCCTCTAAACACACACTTTCTCATGTTTTACATGTTGAATCCCTAGATTATAACCTGTTGTCCATATCTCAATTATGCGACAAAGGTTATAATTGATTGTTCACTAACGAGGGTGTGACCATTTCTAGGAGGAGTGATGGTTCCATTGCATTCAAGGGTATGTTAAAGGGAAAGCTCTATCTTGTTGACTTCAACATGGATAAAGCTAAACTTGACACATGCTTGATTGCAAAGACCAACATGGGTTGGTTGTGGCATAGACGGCTAGCGCATGTTGGTATGAGGAACCTTTAAAAACTCCTCAAAGGCGATCACATCCGAGGTTTAAAGGATGTTGTATTTGAGAAAGACAAGCCCTGTAGTGTGTGCCAAGCCGGGAAGCAAGTTGGAGCACCTCACCCCACCAAAAACGTTATGACTACAACAAGACCACTCGAGCTACTACACATGGACTTATTTGGTCCAATAGCCTCCATAAGCATCGGCGGTAACAAATATGGTTTAGTTGTCGCTGATGATTTTTCTCGCTTCACTTGGGTTTTCTTTTTGCATGATAAGTCAGAGACACAAGGAACACTCAAGAAGTTCTTCAAGCGAGCTCAAAACGAATTCTCATTGACAATCAAGAATATTCAAAGCGACAATGGCACGGAGTTCAAGAACACGCAAGTGGAGGAGTACCTTGATGACGAAGGCATAAAGCACGAATTTTCAGCACCGTACTCCCCACAACAAAACGGAGTTGCCGAAAGAAAGAATCGAACACTCACAGAGATGGCAAGAACAATGCTTGATGAGTACAAGACATCAGATTGATTTTGGGCGGAAGCGATTAACACCGCTTGCCACGCCGTAAATCGACTCTATCTTCATCGACTACTGAAGAAGACATCATATGATCTACTCACCAGTAAGAAACCAAATATTTCATATTTTCGAGTTCTCGGTTCTCCATGTTATATCTTGAACAAGAAGCCTAGGACTTCAAAGTTCGCTTCGAAGTCCGATTAAGGTTTATTGCTTGGTTATGATTCGAACACTTACGCCTATCGTGTTTTCAACACGACCTCCGAACTTGTTGAAGTAGCACATGACGTAGTGTTCGATGAGACTAATGGCTCCCAAAAGGAGCAAGTTGATCCATGTGAACTAGGTAAAGAAGAAGCTCCTTGTCAAGCATTGAAAAGAATGGCTCTAGGAGAGGTTCGACCACAAGAGCCACCTCCACACGTACATGAGGAAGATGAACCACAAAAGGAGACCAACGATCAAGGGGGAGCTTCAACACAAGATCAACCACAAGAATATGAAGATAATCAACAAGTCAACGAAGGCAATTACTTAGGGGGGGAAGCAGATGATCATGAAGATACAACTCCTCAAGTGCCACACCCAAGAGTACACCAATGCGTCCAAAGGGATCACCCAATTGACAATATATATCATCGGTGACATCCAAAAGGCAGTAACCACTAGATCTCGCATAGCTAACTTTTGTGAACACTATTCGTTTGTATCCTTTTTGGAACCACGCAGGGTTGAATATGCATTGAAAAATGTGGACTGGGTGGTGGCAATGCAAGAAGAATTGAACAACTTCAAGCGGAACAAGGTGTGGGAACTTGTGGCAAGACCCAATGCAAACATCATCGGCACCAAGTGGGTCTTTCGCAACAAACAAGATGAACACGGGGTGGTGACAAGGAACTAGGCACGACTTGTGGCCAAAGGGTATTCACAAGTCAAAGGTTTGGATTTCGATGAGACCTTTGCTCCAGTAGCTAGGCTTGAATCTATTAGAATATTACTTGCATATGCTACTCACCATGATTTCAAGCTGTATCAAATGGATGTGAAAAAGCGCCTTCCTCAACGGACCAATCAAGTAAGAGGTGTACGTGGAGCAACCACCCGGGTTTGAAGACGAAGAGTTCCCCGACCACGTATTTAAATTGCGTAAGGCTCTCTACGGCCTCAAACAAGCTCCTAGAGCTTGGTATGAGTGTCTTAGAGATTTCTTAATTGAAAATGGCTTTAAGATTGGCAAAGTAGATTATACACTATTTACAAAGAATTTTGATGATGATCTTTTTATTTGTCAAATTTATGTTGATGATATAATCTTTGGGTCAACTAACCAATCTTTTGTGAGGAATTTAGTAAAATCATGACAGTTAGGTTTGAAATGTCAATGATGGGAGAATTAAAGTACTTCTTGGAATTCCAAGTGTGGCAACAGAAGGAAGGGATGTTCCTAAGCCAAACCAAGTACACGCAGGACATACTCAAGAAGTTTGGCATGGACAAGGCGAAGCCCATAAAGACCCCCATGGCAACGAATGGCCACTTGGATCTCAATGAAGATGGACCCAGCGCTGACCAAAAGGTATATCGCTCCATGATTGGATCTCTACTCTATTTATGTGCATCTAGGCCAGATGTTATGTTGAGTGTATGTTTGTGTGCAAGATTTCAAGCCAATCCTAAGGAATGTCACTTGACAGCCGTAAAAAGGATCTTGAGATATTTGGTTCATACACCCAACCTTGGTCTTTGGTACCCAAAAGGCTCAAAATTCAATCTCATTGGTTAATCCGATGCAGATTATATCGGGTGCAAATTAGATAGAAAAAGCACCTTCGGTACATGCCAATTCCTAGGGAGATCCTTAGTTTCTTGGTCCTCCAAGAAACAAAATTCCATTGCCTTATCCACAGCCGAAGCAGAGTATGTTGTAGCCGGGAGTTGTTGTGCACAACTCCTTTGGATGCGACAAACTCTAAGGGACTATGGTTACAATATGAACCATATTCCACTCCTTTGTGACAATGAAAGTGCCATTAAAATTGCCCACAACCCAGTTGAGCACTTCAGAACTAAACACATAGATATAAGACATAAATTTTTGAGAGATCATGCCATGAAAGGAGACATAGCCATTTCCCATGTCAATACCCAAAAATAATTGGCCGACATATTCACCAAGCCACTTGATGAAAAACGCTTTTGTGAACTCCGAAATGAACTAAATATCCTTGATGCCCGGAGTGTGGCTTGAAATGTTGCATACCTGTATGAATTCTTCAAAGCATGTTGATTGGATTGTGAAAATCATCTCTCTCAATTTTCCCCGAAAAACTATGTCAATTACTAGATCTTGGTGAATTATGATCATTGCTTGATTGTTGTATGCTTACTGATCATATTCATCAAGATTATTTGATTTGTTTTGCCTCTCTTTTCTCTAAATATGTACCTTCAAATATATATGAATGGGCTAAAAAAATTCTTGCCTGGTGACCACGGACTAGTTCGTGGTTGCCCAGACTAGTCCGCTCATGCAGACTAGTCCGCAGAGTGCCGGTTAGGCCGGACTAGTCCGGCATACAACGGACTAGTCTGATATAGCCCCTGTAAAAGTTCGGACTAGTCCGGTCATCTCCGGACTTGTCTGATTTTTTGTGTCCATAACCCTAGCCGCCGCCAAACCCTAATTTCTTCACCTCCACTCTTGCCTCACGCGTTCTCTCTCTCTTCGTGCTCGAGCTCCCAAGGCGATTTCTTGCTCCCTCCACCAAAAAGCTTCGCATTTGGGCGGAAATCAAGCTTGTCCACTTGAGGATTGAAGCTAGCGGACTTGTCCGGCCTTCAACACCCTCATCTCCAAGTTTCAAGCAATTGTTCCGGTAATTTTTTCTCAAACCCTAGAAATTCCAAATTTCTTCATTGTTGATCAAATAGCCTAGCATATTTCACTATATACATGCCTCCTTGATGTATTACGTGTATGCTACACTTGTTATGCATTATGAATCAACTTTTGTCCAGTTCTTAGGTTTTTGAGGATGAACACCGGACTAGTCCGGTCCATGCACGGACAAGTCTGGTCCCCCGGACTAGTCCGTGCCTGTGCACCGGACAAGTCCGATGTTTTTGAACTCAAAACCTAATTCTTCAATTCCTCAATGCAATTCCTTGCTATCCTTTCACACCTATGCCTTGCATCATTCATTATCATTCATGCCACTCATTCTTAGGTCATGTCGAGCTCAGGCAATGATGTCTCCGACTTTGAGGCCGAGATGGACCACGAGGTGGCACCTCAGACCTCGACGGGTCTTGGCAAAAAGCGCCAAGAAAGACTGTCCGAGCCAGCTCAGTCTCCTCCACAGGCTCGGAGGAATGTTCTAGCTAAGAAGCCATCCTCCAAGGTACCTGCTTCTAGGGATACCACCTGCGGTGGCCCTAGCGCGGCAAGTGCCCGCCTAGCAAAAGGCAAGGGCAAAGGAATAGCAACAGGTCCGGTTGGCCTGTTGAAACTCCATGCTCCAAGGGAAGGGGTCCGGGACCCCAATGAAGAGAAGTTCGATGGAAAGGGAAGTGACTCGGTGGCGAAATTCAGGAGCATTGATTGGTATGGCTGACCGAAGCAAGCTGCTGATGGAAGATTCTGGTGCAACTTCCATGCTGATTACTTCAAATCGGTGTATCTCCCGATGAAGACACCAGTTGTGCGTAGTCAGTGGATTGACTGGGCACATTTTGAGAAGAAGGGCTGCTCACTGTTCACTGAAGTAGTGAGAGCCATTGAGAAGCATGGCCTGAGGGATCTTTTCGCCTTCAGGAATAACTGGAGCAATGAAGTGATTGCGCAGTTCTTTGAAACCTGTCACTTCTCTAGTGAGGATGAGGAGAGTGTCTACAGTATTACTCAAGAAGATTTTGTTAACCTGATTCACCTTGACACCACAAGATCTGATTGCTTGGTCATACACAACATAGGTGTCATTGACAAGGATAAGATGAAGTTCCTATATGAGCCAAACTCAAAGTTCAACCCTCCCTCCACTAAAAACATGAAGCCATTCTTTGTGGTGCTGAACAGAGTTTTGAGGAAGACAATTGCTCCCAAGGATGGAGATGCTGGGAGTGTGCAAGGATACCTCCAGACTCTGATGAGGGTCATAAGCAAGGACCGCCCGTTTGATGTGGCGGAATACATTTGGAATGACATGGTGAACATATCTTGCACTCCCAACAGGTCTTGTGGATATGCTCCTTACCTAATGTTTATGATTGAGAAAGTCACCGGGATTGAGTTTGTGAAAGATGTGGAGCATCTTCCCTTGAGGCCTCAAATGCCTCAAAAGCCGAGTGTGTCGGCTACTCCCTCGCCGGCCTCCAATACCGAGGCACCGGCAAGAAGAGGAGAAGATGCCAGGGCTGCCCCTGCTACTAGTGCAGCCCCTCTAAAAGGTTTAGCTAGTGGAATTCTCAAGTAACTGACTGCAATCTTTGCCTCCTGCAAAAAGGCCAAGGTGAAGGTCCATAAGCTCAACAAGAAAATAAAGGAGGACATGAAGTATATCAAATCAAATATGAAGCAAATTTGCCAGAAACTGGAGATTGAGCCAATTAGGTCTTGTCGGTGGTTTTGATCCGGCAGATCTCCCAACACTACTAAAAGTGTTTGCGGAGTTTGAAGTTCGGTGTGGGCGCGTGGAGATTCAAGAAGGTGAAATGTAAAATGACACAGGAGACACAAAGATTTACGTGGTTCGGGCCGCCTGAGCGTAATACCCTACTCCACGGGGTGTGTTGGTGTTGTATTGGATGTATGAACTCAACTCAGGTGACGTGAGTTGAGAGCGCGTGTGAGCCGATCAGACCAGATCAGATCCCCTCTATGTATCGTCGGCCTGTCCTTTTATAGTACAAGGACAAGCCGTTACAAGTTGGCCTGGCCCGACATGTGGCCCCAGCAGCTACTAATATTGATACACATTTGATGCGCTTAATTACCCTTAGTGACCGAGTTACGGGCTTTGACAGCGCCGTTACTGGTAATAAGGGTCGTCCGATCATGTGTCATTAACATAGTATTAATGACACTTAATCGGGTCTTGAAGTCCTTGATTCCCCTTTGAAGATCCGGAGCCGTTGTGGAGTCTACCGGAGGTTTGAGGCTGAAGATCAGACGGTTGGACACGTGGCAGCTTCGGAGCATACTGTGGGGAACAGATAGGTCCGGTGCCACTAGACACGTGTCAGTTCCAGAGCTTCCCTCGGTCTGGGGTTAGGTCCGGGGGTGCCGTTATGGTACATAGCCCGGAGCTTCCCCCTTGTGGGTGGTAGCTCCGGTTTGATGCTACACGTGGCAACCCTGGGACTAACCATGTTGGGGAAGCGGGTCCGGATATGTCTGACATGTGGGCCTCCGAAGGTCTTCAAATCAAGTAGATGACATTTCTTTGAGATCTTTGCAATCTCAAGGGGTATACGATACTTAGGGTACCGACAGTGGCCCCCTGGGACCACCTCTGGGGAAGACCCCTTGGGTGAAGTCATTCCGCAGGAGGTGGGTCCATCCTTTGACTTTTGAGCGGAGTCTTCAAAGGTCTTCAGATGTGCCGTTGGCGATAGTTTTGGAGTTAAATCCTCGCCGCGTGGCATATCCCGGGTGCGACAAATGAGATCTTTGGCGTGCGGATCTCACGCAATTGAAGGTCGCCAGTTGCTGATACAAAAAACATATCGGTTCCGCACGCCTTGTCAGGCCGCCGCCTTCGGGCTTCCCGCCTTTCATGATGACAACCGTTCGTCTGGGTAAGAACCTCGACTTGATTGTCGGGGTGGTCCCGGCCCCTCTTGTCATTGGCAGGGTGAAATTTTTGAATAGTATCTTTGGCTTCCCTGCGGTTTCCATCCAAGCGTTGTGTGGGCTTACTTAAGAAGGAAAGCGTGCACCGTCTGGGGTTCTTTACGCCTCTCATCTGAACTTGCGCTCGAACTCTCAAACTTGTGCTTGCTTTTCCTCCCTTGCCTCGCTGTGCTGCGATGGAGTTGGGTCTCCGCAGGAGCCGCTTGAAGATCGAAAGTGACCTGAAGAAGGTCTGAGCCCTCATGGGGTGGTCCCCGGACTTCTTCAACCACCTGGTCCGTGCCGAGGGAGAGCTCCCATTCGAGAAGGAGCACACCGGCGAGATGGTGTACTTTTCTAAGTACGCAATGGTGGCGTTGGTCCCACCTTTTTCCTCCTTTTTCTTGATGCTTCTAGACTTCTATGGTCTGCAGCTGTACCACCTTGGCCCCCACTCCATTCTTCTAGTGTCTGCCTTTGTCCACTTCTGTGAAATGTGGGTGGGCACCCCCCCTGCATTGAGCTTTTCTAGACCTTCTTCACCGTCCATACCACCGGAAGAGGTGATGAGTACCTTGGCTTCTACTACTTTGTGAAGCGCAAGAAGTGCCCATTCAAGTATCTCCGGTCATTTCCCTCTGGAAAGTGGGACGATTGGAAGAAAGACTGGATAGTCATCCGGGTGGAGGAGCACGAGAAGCTGGAGCTGCCCAAAGGCCTCCCCAACATCGACACTGCAGTCTGGAGTGAAGCTCTGATGCTGTCGGATGCCTTCAACCCTGCTCTGACCAGGATCCGCCAATGTGTGGAGGGAGGATTAACTCCTCAGGCGGTATTTTGCAATTTCCTGGTCAACAGGTGGGCACCGCTGAAGAGGAGAGAAAAACTCGCTTGGTCCCTCAACAGTATGATGGACGACGACCGGGTCGAGACCGGGCTGAAGTCCAACATGGAGGGGGCGACCTTGGAGTTTCATCTCAAGAAGTTCCAGCACAGCATTGATGTCGCGAGTGATGACTTGACCCGCCACCAGCTTTCCTCCCTCTGAACATGGAAGTACAGTTCAGCAGAGAGCTCCGGCGGACGATGTCGGTGCTTGACGACCTCGGTGTCGTCGAGAGACGATCGACTTCCAGGGTGGTGATCCCTAGGGCTTCTGAAGGTGGCTCCGCCCCTGCCCCGAAGCCAAGGACCGAAGTCGTCGGCAAGGGCAAGGAGCCGGCGGCTGAACCCTCCAGCCGGAAGAGGAAGCTAAAGCATGCCGACGGAAGGTCCGTCAGGCCTGCACCCTCTGCAGTAGCTCCTTCTCCCCGGAGGGGGAGGTCTTCTACAACTGCGGCGACTGTACCTGCAGCAGTGTCTTCCTGGGGTGCTAGCCCCGGGCATGTGACTCCAGTACCAGGGCCAGCTGAGGTATCTGGGTCCGGAGGTCCTTCCCGGTCGAGGGGGGCCTCGACTAAGGAAATGCCCGTGGCTGCAACAAGTTCCGGGGGGCCTTCCGGAGCTACCATGCCGGCGGCGGCCATGGTCAGTCCAGAATGCCCGGGAAAGAGATTCCGTGCAAGCTGGTGCGGAAGCCTTCTGAGGTAATTTTTAATCTTTACCTCAGACAATTGTTTTGTTATAGTAACAGTTTTTTAAGTTTCTTCATCCATCATCTGCAGCGTCCCCAAGAAGAGGAGTGAGGCTCCGCCCTCAGCCACAGCAGCTGAAGCTGTGAGGGTGGAGGCCTCTGCTCCTGTCCCGGTGCCGCCCCAAGTGGTGGCTGAAGTTGCGGCAGCTCCGGCGCCAGCTGTCGTGGTCATGGACCTCGACTCATCCACCGAGACTCCCGTGGTAGCGTCGGACCACGGGAGAGAAGATGCACCAGCGACACCTGCCCCGGAGGTTGAAGTCCCGATTCTTGATGCTGAGATGTTGGAAGCTTCGGCCGCTGAACCGGAGGAAGTAGTGATTCCAGCCCCAGAGCTGGAAATTGTCGAAGCCCCGATGGTTGAGCCGGAGGTTATTTAAGCCCCAGTGAGCGAGCCGGATGTTGAGGAAGTCCGGCGGTTGAGCCGACTACCTCCGAAGCTCCAGCCTCAGAGCCGGTTGCAGTTGAAGACCTTCCGGTGCCTGAGCCGGTTGGGGTTGAAGCTCCGGCCTAGGGGCCGGTCGTTGTTGACCTTCCGGCGCCCTAGCCGGTCATTGCAGAGGCATCAGCACTCGAACCCATGATGGTCGAGGCGCCAACACCCGAGCCACCAGCGGAGGAGGAGCCCAGGCCGGAGCCGGAAGTAGCCCCTGCTCCGGAAGTGATGACGGCGGAGGTGCCTGCTGCTGAGCCAAGGTGCCCTGATGAAGTCGCTGGCCCCCTGCCTGAGGGGGCAAATGAAGACCTGGCGGCAGGGCCTTCGGAACCATTTTCGGAGGTCGGAGCTTCTTCTGCGGGACCCTCCTTGATGGCAACTGAGGCTATCCCAGAGGACAGCCCTAGTGCCGTGGAGGCTCAGGGGACCACTCTTGTGTAGTGGGACCCAATTTTTGTAAGCGAGAACCCGCTGGAACCAGCGGAGGAGACCCCAGCAGGTCCAGACCCTATTCCCCTGTCGTTGTCCATTGACAACGCTTGCTCCAATCTGTGTCAAGTCCAGCTGGCGTTCTACCACGACAGCAAGGCTCTTGAAGAGGAGCGCCAAACCCTTAGGCGGTGGCGTAATCGGCTCTACTTCGAGACCAAGCTGGCGCAGTCGAGGCTGGCAGACAACAAGGAGTGGATCAAACAGGAGAAGGTCCGCTTGGAATACTGGGGCAAATTATTGGATGATAGGGAGAGCTTGACTCGTGCCCTCGACACTCAATCCCAGGCCATTTATTAGCAGGCCAAGGCAACTAATAGTGCGGCTGATGATCGCCAAGAAAGGCTTGAAGCCATTAACACTAGCCTCATCAAGCGTCGGGAGGCACTTGAGGAGAGGGAGAAGAAGCTTGAAGACGAAGAGCAAAAACTCCTAGAGCTGCGGGATGATGTCTTGAAGAGGGAGGAGGAGCTCGCCAAAAAGGTGGCTCTAGCTGACAAGGGCCTCGAGGGACGCACAAAGAAATTGGAGGAGCGTTGCGTTAAGGAGGAGGAGAAGGCCTGGGTGCGAGGGCAGGAACTCTAAAAGCAAGAGTGTGCCATTGCTGCCAGGGAGAATAAAGTTAGGGGCCGGGAGAAGGACCTGGTCGACCGCCGGAACAAGATCCACCTCCAGGAGGAGGAGCTCGGAAAACTCGAGAAGCAGGTTGCTAAAAAGATTTAGCAAAATGCCAAAGAGGTTGAGCGCCTTACTCGTGAGAATTGTGAACTGGCGGCGGCCGAAAGATCCTTGGAGGAACTGAAGGGCTTGAGGACTGCGGACTCCCTACAGGTTTCGGAGTTCCTGAGGAAAGCCAACGATGCGCTGACACAAATGGGCTTCAGTCCCGTGCGTCCGGATGATCCGGAGCCAGAGCCGGACCTGGCGTTGCAAGCGTTGAGCTCGGCAGGTGACATACTCTCCAAGGTGGGTGACGCCATCACGGACTAGTTGGAGGCTGAGGGACAGTCCCTGGCGAAGAACATCGCAGAGTATGTGCTGACGCGCTACACCAGCCGGGATCCTCAATTTCCTCTAGTCCCAGTGCTTGAAGGTCCCGTCGAAGGAGAAGGTGAAGCCACCCGAGCCAACGTGTCGGAGGTTGCTCAGAAGGTCGCCCAGTTCTTCCATATGGTCTAGGACCATCTCTGTAGCTCCCACTTGTATTCTCTCTTTTTCTTCCCCAATTTTGTAATCCCTTGTCTCCAGATGAATGAAATCCACAATTTTTTAATGAATTTCATTTTTTGTCTTCAACACTTGTGTCTTCACTTGGCCCCCTGGTAGATGTACACAATTTGATTGTGAACATGTACCAAGAGGATATTGTATTTTGTTGAAGACTCGTTTGCTTCAAACTTATTGAGTGTAGGTCCGAAGTCTTCGATAGTGAAGGCACCCTGAGGTTGTCGGAGCTCAGAAGCTTCGGCATTGACTACCGTCGGAGCTTAGTAGTTTCGGCAATAGTCCCTATCAACGTGTAGAGCATCGATAGTTAGCCCTCCGGGGTGTCGGAGCTTAGTAGCTCCGGTAGTGACCTTTGCCAATGCGTAGCTTGTCGACAGCAGACTCCGCTTGTGGGGTCTTCTCACCATCTTTAATTCTGCGTCGACGGCTGGCCCCCCTAGCTTTGTCAGAGCTTGGTTGATCCGGTAATGCTCATTTTCAATGTTTAACATCGATCACAAGCCACCTAGGGGTAGTCGAAGCTTTGTTAGCTCCGGCTTTTCTCCATCAATGTGGATTCTTTATTTTTCCCGCACACTGAAGCCAAGAAAAATAGTAAAATTCGCTCCTTGCCTATAACTTCATCGCGGCTTATGATTCCCAAGAAAATTTTAGGTCAAACATAATTCTGAATACAACCGAATGTGTTGCCTTCTTTCTTCCAGATCCAATTGTACCTGGACCCGCCTTACTTCAGCCTCCGGGGTGTTGGTAGAGTGGCGTACTTAGGGTGCATGACCAGGCTAAGTCGATAGCACACTCCGGCCCTTGATTGGCTTGGCGGCATTCAGGCGAGTGGGCCATGAACAATATTTGAATCCAAAAGAATTGACAATACAGCTCGAATTGTACATGAACTGGTCGAACTAAAATTTCTTAAGAATTGCACAACTTTGTTATAGACAAGAAAGAGAAAAACAAAAAATGTTGAGCCTGTACAAAATAAATGCACGTGGAGTCTATTTCACATGAAGATGTCTTTCATAATAGGTCTGGGTTACAAGGGAAACAAGTACACTCTTAGGGTACGGAACCAGGCTAAGCGTACTTCATTTCTCGTTTGACCCAGGGTAGCTAGCCACACTTTTAGTCCTGAGACTGTGACAAGTGTTGCATGAACTTTGCTGACCTTCTGGGAAAGGTCCGGCTATTCTCCCGGAGGAACTACCCGACTCTGTACAATGACTCTATAACATACCCCTAAAGTTACTACAGACTCACCTCCCTGATATTAAGTGTAGAACTTACGGAGGTGCTCAATATTCCAAAGATTTGGGAGAGGTGTCCCATCCTCAGTAGCCAAGCGAACGCTTCCAGGACGGGATACTTTAATCACTCGAAAGGGTACCTCCCAGCTGGGGGAGAGTTTATTTAACCCTTCTCTGGATTGTATTCTCCGTAGCACCAGATCGCCTTCCTCGAGCTGTCGGTTTTGTACATGCCGCTGATGATAGCACCGAAGGGCTTGGCAGTATCGGGCATTCCGAACAGCTGCTTGGCACCTTCCCTCCTCAAGGAGGTCTAGGTCTTCACACCGGAGCTGGTCCTGCGTGGCTTCGTCGAAAGTCCGGACCCGGAGTGACCCCAAGGTGATTTCCGGGGGAAGGATTGCTTCAGCTCCGTACACCAGGAAGAAGGTTGTCTCTCGAGTTGACTGGTTTGGAGTTGTCCTATTGGCCCATAGAGTGGGCGGAAGCTCTTCAATCCAGTTGGCTCCATGTTTTTTCAAGCGCTCATAGGTGCGCGTTTTGAGTCCTTTCAGGATTTCAGCATTTGCTCTCTCGGCCTGGCCATTGCTTGCCGGATGAGCTACGAAGGCGTAGCGAACTTGAATGCTGAGGTCTTCGCAATATCCTTGAAATGCAGAGCTTGTGAATTGGGTCCCGTTATCAGTAATGATTTTGTTTGGGACTCTAAATCTGCATACAATGGACTGCAAAAAGTTGATAACAGATTGCTTGTTTATTGTCACAACTGGAGTTGCTTCCGGCCACTTGGTGAACTTGTCAATGGCGACATACAGGAACTTGTAACCTCCGACGACTCTTGGGAAAGGTCCCAAGATGGCCATCCCCCACACAGCGAAGGGCCATGTAGGAGGTATCATTTGTAGAGGCTGAGCCGGTGCGTGAATTTGCTTTGCATGAAATTGGCATGCCGTAACACCCTGATTTTTGAGTTTCGGCAAATTAAAAATTTAAATGGGAATTTAGAGTTAATAATGAGAGAAAATTGTTTTTATAAATAAAAATATAAAATATATGCATCTCATATTGCATTTTGCATTCATCCTCATGTATTGAAAATTTATTACCAAAATATATAAGCTAAAAGAAATTTGTTTACCAGAGTAAGTACATTAAAATAAATTAAATTAGCATAACGAATATGGGAGAAAAGAAATAAATCATCTATGCACATGCATTTATATTTAGATGTATAAAATGAGTAACTAGATCTATTAAAATCAAAATAGAAATTTTATACTATAGAAAAGTAATTGGAAAAGAAAATTATAGGAGAAGATGAATAATAATAATAATAAAAGATGGAGCATATATACAAAATATGTATAGCAAAAGAAGAAAAGAAAATAATAATTATAGCCAGAAATATGTATTAGGGAATAAATATAAAATAATAATAATTGATAAAAAGAAATATATATAAATAAATTATATAATAATAAATATATATATAAAGTAAATAAATAAAATAAATAAGATAAATAAAAATAATAAGACATAAATAATAATATAATATATATATAATATACAGAATAAAATATATACATAAATAAATAATATAAAGAATAAATAATAATAATAATATATATATATATAATAATAATAATAAAAAGGAAAAACCCCGCCGCTGGCCCAGCCAGCGTGGCCCACCCCGCAGCGCGCCCCGCCGCCTGCGCCCGGCCCCACCCCGCTCGCCCGCTGGCCACGCCCGCCCGAGCGAGCAGCTCCCACGCGCGCCCTCCCGCGCCTCCCGGCTCCCGCCAGCGCGCCCTGCCGCCCCGGCCCCACCGCACCGCAGCCGACCGAGCCGCTCGGCCGCCTGCCCCCGCGTCCGACCCCGCACCGCAGTGCCCAGCGGCCCCGCTCGCGCCCGATGCCGCGCGATCCGCCTGCCCGGCCGCGCGATTCCCGCCTCCCGCGCCGATTTCCTGCGCTTCCGCACCGCAACGCACGCCCAGCACCGACGCTCTGAATCCCGGTACGAGTCGGTACCGATTTTTACCGATCCCATCGCCTATATAAACGCCTCAAGACTCCGTAGGTTTTTCCCTCGATCCCAGAACCGCAGCCGCCGCCTAGAGAAGGAAAAAAAAGGCGCCGGTACAGAGGGAAAAGAAAAGCACCAGAGGCTGCTGCCGCCAGGGAAAAAGAGGGAGGAAGAGGAAGAAAAAGAGGAGGGTGCCGTCATCCACCGGAGATCGTCATCGTCGTCGTGCCGCCGGAGGACCGTTGCGCCGTCCACTTCGTCCACGCGTCACCTTCGTCCCTTGATCTCCGAAGCCATCGCATCTACGGTAGGATTCATTTTTCCCGATGCGAATTTTAGCGACCATATTGAATCTAATAGACGTAAATTGATCGTAGTTGCGTCGTCTTTTTATTTTCAGCAGCATTAATCCACCCTAAAACCCCCGTAAACTCATATGAACACATATGAACTAGTTGCATCTAATTAATAAACAACCATAGTTAATTAATAATTGATTTTTGCATGCATGCATATCATCGCATGTTGATTAATGTGTGTGTATCATGTTGATTGTATATGTATTTTCTTGTATGTGTTATCACGAGTAGAGGGAAGTGCTCAAGAGGTCGTGTACGAGGATTTCGAGAACCAAGACTTTGAATGGCTCAAGAGGGGGCCCTTGGTTGAAGATGTGCTCAGTTGGAGGCATCACCACCAGTGAAACCTCAGTGGGGTCTAAATAGGCTGGTAATCCCTTTGTAAAGGCTATTTTGTGATCTCTTGGCCATACACCAAAGGAAGTGTAATTGGCATAAGGGAGGTTCTTTAGTCGCCGACGGGTGATGAAATCACAAACACGTGGGTAAAGTGGTACAAACTTTGCAGAGTATTAAAACTATCATGATAGCCGTGCTCCCGGTTATGAGCGCCTGGATGACCTACATGATTAGAGGGAAATTGGGATTTGGGATGGTTATGGTTTGGTAATGGTTATGGTTGATATTATGGTTATGGTTATGGTTATGGGATGGAATTATGGTTTATGACATTGATTATGGTTATTGGTAATGGTGAATTATGGACTGGTATTATTATGGCTACATGGTTTATGATGGGTTTACTTCACATAAATATGATTCATTGCTTTTCCAAATGGTTTTACTGTACTTTTCAGCACTTAGCCATTATTATTGTCGTCATTTGAATCAACCACATGTCATACTTTCCACACTTGCTGAGTACGACATGTACTCACTCTTGCAATCCCCCCCAACAGTTGCAGGTCAGAATTGTGAGTTTAATGGCGATAATGTGGAGATCTAGGCCATGTCTACCGTCAGCTTTGCCTGTGGTGTTGCATGGAGCTGTGCTATCCCTTTTGCTTAGTTTGCTTAGTTGCTTAATTAGTTTATTTCCGCTGCGTTAGTTGAATTTGTCATTAATAATCCATTAGAGCTTGTATTCAGGGATAATATAATTTGTTTAATAAAATTTGGTTAATTAATCTTGTTCTGTGGTAATTTTCTGTATACTCTTTTGTGAATGCACTCGTGTATGTGTGATGAACATCCTGGGCACACATATGCGTTAGCTTGGTTCATTTTTCGGAACCGGGCGTCACACATGCTTCGCATTTCTTTACCAGCTCAGTTGCATTCTGGAGTGCTGTAGGCCAGTAGAAGCCATGCCAGAAGGCTTTACCGACCAGCGTGCTGGAAGATGCGTGGTTCCCACACTCGCCTCCATGGATTTCTGCGAGGAGCTCGCAGCCTTCTTCCCTTGTGATGCACCGCATTAGGACTTCGTTGGCACCGCGCCGGTAGAGATCCCCTTTTACCAACGTGTATCTTTTAGCCAATCTGACTATCCGGTCAGCGGATACATCATCGTCAGGAAGGATGTTGTCTTTCAAGTAGCTCCAGATCTCCGAGATCCATGCATCGGAGCTAACTTGAGCATTTGGGTCTTGCGTGCTGGGTTGCTCGGAGCTTCCGGCAGCACCTACGACCCTTGATGGCTACCATGGTAACAGGGCCATCGGGACCGTCAGCTTCGGGATGCTGATCTCGCCCCCTTCGCTTAGTTCGGCAGGCTGAGCTGTGGGTTTTGACAACCTCCGGACAAAAGTTCCGTCAGGAGCTGGAGCTCCGGTTGACGCTTTCGTCGAGAGTTCGTCGGCTTCAGCGTTGTGGACACGCTGGACATGGTGGAGGTCTAGGACTTTGAAGTCCTTCTGAAGCCTCTGGACTTCAAGGAGGTAAGCAGCTAGCTTGAGATTGTTGCAGGAGCATTCACCCTTCACTTGTTTAATGATGAGCTGTGAATCTCCCTTGACCAGCAGTTGCTTGACACCGTATGACAGTGCCACCTTTAGTCCGTAGATGAGTGCTTCGTACTCCACCATGTTGTTGGTCGCCTTGAAGTCAAGGTGTACCATGTATTTTACCTTCTCCCCGGTTGGTGCGAGGAGAAGGATTCCAGCTCCGGCCCCCTGCTTTTGCATGGAGCCGTTGAAGTAGAGGGTCCAGTGAGGCTCGGTGAAGACCGGAGCCTTGTGTTCCGGCTTCTGCTCACTGGGGCCCCCAGGGACCGTCGGTTCAGATCTATCTCGGGTACGGTCACTGCACTCCAATCGTAGTATCTCGTTTGATGGAGAGGGAGTCCATTCCGCCACAAAATCTGCCAATGCTTGACTCTTGATTGCTTGTCTTGGAATGAATTCGAGATCGAATTCGGCTAATTCCGCTGCCCACTTTGCAATATTCCCAGTTGAATTGGGATTATGCAAGATTGCTCGAAGTGGGTAAGAAGTCACCACTGAAATCTTATGAGCATGGAAGTAATGGCGAAGCTTCCTGGAGGCGATAAGAACTGCATAGAGCAGCTTATGCACCTCTAGATATCGAGTCTTGGCGTCATGAAGTACTTCACTGATGAAGTACACTGGGCGTTGGATGGTCCGGACCCTCCCAGAGGGGCCCGAAGCTTCCTCTTCATTTACCTGGATCCTCCCGGAGGGATCCGGACCTTCTTCGGGGACCTCCGGGTCCTTGCTAGAGGGACCCAGAGCTTCTTCAGAAGCGACCTGGACCCTCCCGGAGGGGTCTGGGTCTTCTGAAGTAACTTCTTATGGACTCAAGTCTGGGAACTGGGACCCAGACTCGCTTTCAGGAACCTCCGGACCCTCCCGGAGGGATCTGGATTCCTGAGCATGGGATAGTTCTGGTCTCTCCGCAACCAGGACCATACTGACGACTTCGTCAGTTGCTGAAATGTAAAGCAGCAAAGGCTCACCAGGGTTCGGAGCTAGCAGAGTTGGTAGGGTGGTGAGGACCTGTTTTAGCTCCTGGAACGCCTTTTCTGCTTCTTCAGACCATTGGAATGGTCCGGACTTCCTCAATAACTTGAAGAAGGGAAGTGCCCGTTCCGCCAATATTGAAATGAACCAACTTAGGGCTGCTAGACATCCAGTTAGCTTTTGGACATCCTTGATGCGGGCTGGTGGTTGCATGTCTTCAATGGCTTTGATCTTCGCTGGATTAGCCTCTATGCCCCGGTGATTTACCAGGAAACCAAGAAGTTTTCCGGAGCTAACCCCGAAGACACACTTGTCTAGGTTTAGCTTTGTGCGGGTGACCCGCAGCTTGTCGAAGACAGCCTATAAGGTGTCAAGGAGTGACTCCTTGTTCTTGACCTTGACCACGATGTCATTGACGTACACTTCCACTATGTCTCTAATGAGTTCTTCAAAAGTTTTGTACATAGCTCGTAAAAGGTTGAAGCTGCATTCTTGAGACCAAATGGCATGGCTGTATAACAGTACAATCCATCTACTGTGATGAAAGAGGTATGCTCTTCATCTTCCCTAGAGATTCTGATTTGATGATACCAAGAATATGCATCTAGGAAACACAGTAATTCACATCCAGAGGTGGAATCCACTATCTGATCTATTCTAGGTAGTGGGAATGGATCTTTTGAACACGCCTTATTTAGTGTTGTGTAGTCAATACACATTCGAAGCTCCCCGCCGGTCTTGGGCACAACGACTGGGTTTGCCAGCCATTTTGGATGGAAGACTTCTCGGATGAATCCAACTTTGAGCAACTTCTTCACTTCTTGTCGAATGAAGTTCTGTCGCTCCACGGATTGCTTCTGAGGTTTCTGATGCATGGGTCGGGCGTCAGGGTAGATCTTCAGATTGTGCTCAATCACTTCCCTGGGGATCCCAGGCATTTGTGACGGTTGCCAGGCAAACACGTCGACATTAGCCCGGAGGAAAGCGATGAGCGCGAGTTCCTATTTGTCATACAGTCCCCCCGATATAAGGGTGGTCTAAGTGGCATCGGAACCGATTTGGACGACTTTGATGGGAATGTCGGTGTCGCAAGCTTGGCTGCATACGAGGTGCAGAAGTCGAGCCTCGTTGACGAATGCTCGGGGTTTTTGGAGCTTGCTCCTGCCTGGAGTCCTCCTCTTGCACCGTAGTAAGCACATGAAGTTCTTCCAGAGCGGTTACTCCGGCAGTGTGATCTCTGCGGATCCGGAGAACGCCTACTAGTGTTGGCATCTTTAACACCAGGTAGCCATAATGAGCAGCTGCCATGAATTTGTACAAGGCAGGCCTACCCAAGATGGCGTTGAAAGGTAAGTTGATCTGAGCAACGTCAAAGACCAACTTCTCAGTGCGATACTTCTCCCGGGTCCCGAAGGTAACAGGGAGAGTAATAGCACCGAGTGGGGTAATGGATCCCGGACCTACTCTGGAGAAAGGTTGGGAGGGGTGAAGATCCGAAGGTCGGAGCTGAAGCTTGGTAAAAGCTACGAAGCTTATGAGGTTCAGCCCCGAACCTCCGTCTACCATAACATGGTGGAGCTGAATGTTATTGATGGTAGGAGATACCATCAAAGGTAACTGGCCTGCTCCAACCATGCTTCGAGGGCAGTCCGAAGCATCAAAAGTGATGGCTGTGTCCATCCACTTCTGATGAGGCTCCGCCCTGGCTGTAGGAGCTACAGGGCCATGTCCCGACGCATTGTCTTGAGGACGCGGCGGGAGGTGATGTCCCATGATCCACCAAAAATGGTGTTCATGGTCTTCCAACGCTCGTTGTCAGAGACGTCAGAACCATCGTCGACGGAGGTGTAGACGGCCTTCAGGACCTTTTTAGGATCCTGAAAACCTAACTCCTCTTCAGCCGGAGCTTCGTCAACTTTTTGTTTTCCTTCCCTCTATCGGAAAGGAACTTCTTCCCGGCGCTTGTTGTAGCACTCGGAAAGGTTTTGGACCTCCCGGCAGTCTTCCAAACTGTGGCTGTCCGTCTTATGAATTGGACACCACACCTTGGGTTTGCCACCGTCTTCAGAAGACGGTCGAGGTCGCTTCTCGGGGCATGGCCCCAGAGCTATAGCAGCTGCAGCATTAGATGCGCCGGCCGATGACTTCTTCTTGCCGTTTGTCTTTTTCTTCTTTTTGCCACTCCCGGAGGTAGTGGCTTTGCCGTTGGAGGATTTCTTGCGATCCTCCGGAGGTGGTTTGGAGTGCATTTCACGGCCCTCCGCAGCTCTGGCACATTTGTCAGCCAAGCTAAAGAGTTTCGTGACACTCGTGATCTCCTTGATCGCCAGTTTCTTCAACATCTTCTTATCCCGTACGCCCTATCTAAATGCCACAATGACAGAAGCGCTAGAGATAGAAGGGATAGTGTTTCGTACCTGAGAGAATCTTTGGATGAATGATCGCAGGGATTCTCCCCCTTTTTGCACGACTGCAAAAAGGTCCAGTTCAGTGCCTGGTCGGGTGTATGAACTCCCGAAGTTGGTGGTGAACTATCGGCACAACTCCTCCCAACTGTTGATGGAGTTGGGTGGAAGACTCATAAACCAGGACCGGTCGGTCCCAGTTAAAGCCACTGGAAAATAGTTGGCCATTACGGCCTCATTTCCTCCAGCTGCCAGGATAGCAGTGGAGTAAATCTGAAGAAATTTGACACGATTAACGGTCCCGTCAAACTTCTCCAGCAGATGAGGTCAGAATTTCTGTGGCTACCTGACCATACGCAGATGCATGGCCAGGGCTGAACAGCCTCCTCCTACTCCTTTAGGAGCAGGAATGTCCTGAGCTTCTCGTCTTTCACGAGCACGCTCGATATGGACTTGGCCATCTTGTTGACGGTATCGGCGATCAAGCTCCGCCCGGAGGTCATGAGTTGAAAGCCTTGATACCGTGTGAGTGCGTCGCGCCCCGGAGGGCAACGACGTCACTTGCTGTGACGCACCACGTCTCCTGTTGTTGGAAACGTGTGGACCAAGTCTGCCAGACAAGGTCCGTCGCTGCGACAGGGCCCGTCCTGAAGGAGGAGGACCCTGGTTACTGATGCGGTCGGCTGCTGCTGCAACCAAGTGTTCCACGTCGGCCCTCCACTGCTCCATTGCATCCCGGGATGCATCCGAAGGTGGTGGGCGCTGAAGGAGAGCACGTGCTGCATGGAGCGCGTGTTCTGGGTTGTCATGATTCACCGACGCATTGATTGACGCTGGTGCACCATCACGCTGCCCAAATTGATTTGCTGGTGGAGGCGGTGGTGGTGGAAGTGTGACTCCTGCTGGAACTGAGGTTCCTGCTGGTGGATGCATATTGGAGGGATTGCCCCAATAGCTTGAATAGCGGGATGACCATTGGATGATTCAGCAGCTGAGTTCACCATTCTTGAAATCTCAGGTGCCCCTACCTAGCGCGCCAACTATCGGTGGTTTTGATCCGGCAGATCTCCCGACTCTACTAAAAGTGTTTGCGGAGTTTGAAGTTCGGTGTGGGCGCGCGGAGATTCAAGAAGGTGAAATGTAAAATGACACAGGAGACACAAAGATTTACGTGGTTCGGGCCGCCCGAGCGTAATACCCTACTCCATGGGGTGTGTTGGTGTTGTATTGGATGTATGAACTCAACTTAGGTGACGTGAGTTGAGAGCGCGTGTGAGCCGATCAGACCAGATCAGATCAGATTAGATCCCCTCTATGTATCGTCGGCCTGTCCTTTTATAGTACAAGGACAGGCCGTTACAAGTTGGCCTGGCCCGACATGTGGCCCTGGCGGCTACTAATATTGATACACATTTGATGCGCTTAATTATCCTTAATGACCAAGTTGTATCGTCGGCCTGTCCTTTTATAGTACAAGGACAGGCCGTTACAAGTTGGCCTGGCCCGACATGTGGCCCTGGCGGCTACTAATATTGATACACATTTGATGCACTTAATTACCCTTAATGACCAAGTTACGGGCTTTGACAGCGCCGTTACTAGTAATAAGGGTCGTCCGATCGTGTGTCATTAACATAGTATTAATGACACTTAATCGGGTCTTGAAGTCCTTGATTCCCCTTTGAAGATCCGGAGCCGTTGTGGAGTCTACCGAAGGTTTGAGGCTGAAGATCTGACGGTTGGACACGTGGCAGCTCTGGAGCATACTATTGGGAACAGATAGGTTCGATGCCACCAGACACGTGTCAGTTCTGGAGCTTCCTCGGTCTGGGGTTAGGTCCGGGGGTGCCGTTATGGTACATAGCCCGGAGCTTCCCCCTTGTGGACGGTAGCTCCGGTTTGATGGTACACATGGCGACCCTGGGATTAACCATGTTGGGGAAGCGGGTCCAGTTATGTCTGACATGTGGGCCTCCGAAGGTCTTCAAATCAAGTAGATGACATTTCCTTGAGATCTTTGCAATCTCAAGGGGTATACGGTACTCAAGGTACCGACAGGTCTCCAATAATCTTTGAAGACTCAGATTCTGATTTCACCGAGCTCGGGCCCTTGACCCCCTCCGAGCTTGCCTACTTTGGCGTTGGGGGCTCGAGTAGCACCGCACCTCCTCCTCCTCCTCCTCATCAAGCTGAAGACGAAGATGATGAAGACGATGATGAGTGGACCGTCAACGAAGAGTGAAGACCTTAGGACCCTCCTCTCCTTCTTTTTGGTATCTTGATGACAAAGGGGGAGAGATTGAGGGGGAGTCTTAGTCTTAGCTGTAGTTTGCGAGGAGAGAGCCCTATGCTATATTCTTTTTAACTCTTTTGTGGCTTGTAAAATTTTAAC
The DNA here is from genome assembly GCA_036927565.1 of Tuctoria greenei. Lineage (NCBI taxonomy): Eukaryota > Viridiplantae > Streptophyta > Magnoliopsida > Poales > Poaceae > Tuctoria > Tuctoria greenei. The sequence continues at coordinate 221,743,875 of JAYESD010000003.1, forward strand.
AATCTTCTTAAGATATTTATGGTTCTGTGATGCAATGATTTGATCCTTTGAGTAGTATTCATGAAAACTGTGATTTTGCTCTAGAATGACATATATGCTTGCTATTGGGTGATTAATGTCAATTATGTCATTCTCAATGTTTCAGTGCACTTAGTTCTGCATCCCACCATAAAGAATTCACATATGGACTATGCTTTCACTACTTGATGTATTTTGGACTCATATGTGCATACTTTATGAAAATCTCAATTTTTATCATATTTTGTGAAATCTCAATTGGTTGTCATCAATCACCAAAAAGGGGGAGATTGAAAGTGCATCTAGGACTACCTTGTGGGTTTTGGATGATTTATGACAAGCAATTGGGATCCTAACCTATTTGTTGAGATGAGTACAGGTTTTTAATAGAAAAATGAGCAAAGTGCCAAAAGAAGGAAGAAAGAGGAGCAAAGTGGAAATGAGCTCAAGGAAGAGGAATAGTAGATCATTGTGTATGGAGTGTGTTAAGAAAACACATCCCAAGAGCTCAATCACAATTAAACACACACATTGCACAACGTTACACAGGACCAGACTAGTCCGACTAACACCGGACTAGTCCGATATCCTCTCTGCACAAAATCGGACAAGTCCGATATCCATCGGACTAGTACGATATCTCTCTGACTAGAATCGAACTAGTCCTCCCCAGTGCGGACTAGTCCTCAAAACACTTCACAAGTTGCACAAAATCATACAAGTCCGATCACAACCGGACTAGTCCGATATTCTCTCTGGTCCAAATCGGACAAGTCTGATATTTGCACGGACTAGTCCGAAATACCCTCTGAACTAAATCGGACAAGTCCTCCAAGTGCGGACTTGTCATCCTATACTCTTGGGTTTCACATGTCCAGACAAGTCTGATGACTATCGGACTAGTCCGAAGATTTCCAGTAGCGAAATCGGACAAGTCCGTTCCTAGCCGGACTAGTCCGATATTTCGGGACACTTAGGGTTTGCTACACACAGCACACCGGACTAGTCCGATGACCACCACGGACTAGTCCGATCTTTCTGAACTCTAACGGTCACTTTTAGAAACCCATATAAATAGAGTTGTACGGCCATATTTTATACTCCCTCGAACCCTAGCACCGTCACACCTCCCAAGAGCCTCAAAAACCACATCTCTCCACGAAATTAAGTGCAACAAAGATCAATCCCTTGGGGATTCACTCTAGTTCATTGGAGAGACACGTTCAACACCACACTGAGCTCTTGGTTAGATTCTCTAACACACTCCTGCAATTTAATTGTAATCTTTTGAGTGTGTTCTTGGTGGTATTTCGTGTTGTAATCCAAGGGAGCTCTCAACGTGTGAGAAGGCCCCTTGAATTCGGTTATTAACTCCTTTGAAATAAGTGGAAGAGGATTGGCCTTCGTGGCGATCTGACGAGGGTAGGGTTGGAGAAGACCCGGTCCTTTTGTGGACTCCTCAACGTGGATGTAGGTTGCCTCTGTGGGAACCGAACCACGGGATAAATATCTTGTGTTCTTCCTTTGTGTTCATTGTCCTTTACATTATATCAATCTAGGGTTACAATTGATCTTGATTACTTTACGTTGAGATATCAAGTATAAGATTGAATTGTAATATTACCTGATTCATAACCTTGTAACACTTTGTTTAATCGTATATTTCCACTGCATATATTGAAAAATAATGTTAATCGATCAAACCTAATCAATCTAGTCCGTATACACTGGACTAGTCCGCACTTTACTGGACTAGTCCGATTTCTCTGGTTTTGAACTGGTTGTTAAGTGTTGCAGGATCCGACAATTTTCAAAAAAGCCTATTCACCCCCCCCCTCTAGGCCACATTCACTTCACGAAGTAGTAGAAGCCAAGTAGCTCAGTCCCCTTGCCGGTGGTGTGGACTGTGAAGAAAGTCTAGAACAACTCGATGCAGGGAGGCACGCCCACCCACATCTCGCAGAAGTGGACAAAAGTTGCCATGAGCAGGAGGGAGTGCGGGCCAAGGTGATGCAGTTGGAGACGTAGAAGTCCAGCAGCACCAAGATGAAGCTCGAGAAAGGTGGGATCAATCCCACCATGGCGTACGCCGAGAAGTACTCCATGTCGCCATGGCACTCTTTCTTGAAGGGGAGCTTGCCGACACGAATCAGATGGTTGAAGGAGTCGCTGGACCACTCCATGTAGGTTCGAACCTTCATAGATTGTCCTTGCTCTTGATGCGGCTTTTGGGAAGACCTAAATCCATCGCGGCAAAGTGGAGCAATGGAAAGGAAAGCTAGGCGAAGTTTGGGAGGCTCCGAGCGCGAGTTTGATCGAAAGTGTAAAGAGTCCTCAAACCGTGCATACTTTCCTTCTTAAGTAAGACTCTACGACGCTTGGATGGAAACCACAACGAGAGAAAATCCACATTTCAAGAGTCTACTCTGTAAATGACGAATGGGCCTGGGATCACCCCAACGAAGAGGTAGAGGTTATTACCCCGGACGAACTGTTGTCATGATGGGTGGCGGGAAACCCAAAGGCGGTAGTCTGACAAGGTGCTCGAAACTGATACGGTTTTCGTATTGGGAACTGATGACCTTCAACTGCGTGAGATCTGCACTCAAAGATCTCATCTGTCACATTCAAAGCAAGCCACGCGGCGATGGTTTAACCCCGGAGCATCGCCCCAATGGCACATCAAAAGACCTTTGAAGTCGCTGCACGGGAATTGAGTATGGCCCCACCTCCAGTAGAATAATTTAACCCAAAGGATTTCTCCCAGAGGTGGGCCTAGGGGGCCACTGTCGGTACCCTGTGTACCGGGTAGCCCATGATACCGCAAGAAGTACAAGAGAGTTCCACCTGTCAGTCTCGAAGGCTTCCTTAGGCCCCACATGTCACACAACACTGGACCCGCCTTTCTCATATGGGTAGCTCTGGGACGCCATGTGTAATGTAAGGCCGGAGGTAAACTCCCAACATAAGGAAGCTCCAATATTGACACGTGGATAATGACCCCAGACCTAACCCCCTCTAGAGGGAAGCTCCGGTGTCGCCACATGTATAACAGCTCCGGACCTATCTCGCCATGAGGGAAAGCTCCGGAGCTACCACAGGTGGATCCTCCGGACCTTACACTAACGAGGATATTGGTGGATCTCCAATAGCACAAACATTCAAGGGACAATTAAAGCGACAGTTATAGGATCTGATTACGTGTCATTAATGCTATATTAATGACACACGACCAGTGGACTATTAATAGAGGTAACGCTGCTATTAAGGCACATTATCACACTATTAATCACTTTTAATACTCGTAGACTGTGTATTAGGCTTTTAAATATGTCAGGGCCACATGTCGGGCTAGGCAAGTGATGTAGCAGCCATTCCTTAGACTATAAAAGGATTGTGCCGCATGGTACACGAAAAGCAAGCTGATACGCATACGAGCACTACTGCAATGCTCAATACAACAACATCACCCCGTGGAGTAGGATATTACGCTCAGGCGGCCCGAACCACATAAATCTTTCGTGTCATCATCTTATCTAAGATCTCCTCGCACCCAAACCGATACAAGAACCTCCGCGGGCTACATTTTAGTAGTATCGGGGGAAGTGTCGTTCGTACGCTTCGACAACACCCATTTTATTTATGACCATATGGGTAGAGGTTGTCAGTGTAATGGGGTTCCCATTTTCCGTCAATGACAAGACTGTCATGGCCATACTGCCCATGTCCATCACGACAAGAATCATAAACAGGAAGAGGACTCGAAGCGGAAGACCCATTTCTCAGGGCCAAGTCGGGAGCGTGGGTGACCCAACTTGGCCACGTCACCTTCTCTAGGTATGAAGCAAATTCTCTGGGGGGGGGGGGGGGGGGGGGGGGGCGCTGCACGCCCTCCCGTATGCGCCCCTGCCTCGCTGCCATTAATTTTTGAAGGGCATTGATCTCAAAGTCGGCTAACGACCTACTCCCGAGTGTAAGACCTATGTGTGTTGAATACATTGGCTTGTAGTGAATACACTTGCTTTGACGATAAACGTTTTGAATATCACCAAAACACCTTTTTATTAAGGTCCTGTTAGTTTTGTAAGCTCTGGCGGGAGCTTGGTTATACTAGTTTTAGTAAGTTTCGGTGCTAAGTTCTACTAGCTTTTGTTAGCTCCGGCTCAAGGTCCGGGTTGCTCTAGCAAGGTCCAGAACTTGACCACCATGCTTCTGTTTTTCATTTGCAATGTTTCATACTTGCTTTACATCTCTAGAAAGATTACTTAGTATTCATTTGCTAAGTTTTTGGTGCGTTTTTGATTGACATGGATGATATCGTGTTACTATGGTTTTGCAACATGCTTATGTGAGGTTCTCACGTAAGGTGTTGTGTTCGGAACTAACTTGAGTCAAGTCGAGGACTTGGGCTCGTATAGATTGGTTGTTTATTCATGTGCAGGTGTTGCTTGAGTTCAAGACATGGCTGGTGATGGGATCCATTGGACTAGTCTCAGGGATGAGATGAGGTTCCAACAACCAAATTCAGGAGGAATTGTGGTTGAGCTGATCAGGAGGTTGTGCAGCATGATTGAATCAAGAACAATGCATGTGAAGGTATCATACTATCATGGGCATAATTTGAAGATGTTTGCACGTGTGCAAGGAGTGCATGGACGTGGCTACATGTTTCCGAGACGTGATGAAGAGATGTGGACGTAAAGAGTTGGTCGGAAAGGTCCAACCGACTAGGTTATGGACTCAGGCTGCGGCTGAATCGGGTTTGACTCAAATATGGAAAGATTTGAGTTGGTTATGATAGGATTTCGTGTGGGTCACGAATTTGAGTTGTTTTAGGAATATAGGATACGTTTCTAAGGTGTTTGGAAGTCTTAAGATTGCTTCTATCTGCGTATAGAAGAATCCTAAGCAGTTATGGAAAGTTACGATTCGTGGACAAAGTAGAAATAGGTTCCTGATTTGAGTTGAGTTGGCTTTCGAGCTGGTTATATAAGCAAGGGAGCCCAGAGCTCATGGTGTACGACTTTGAGGCTGTTCCTCTTGTGTTCTATTGAATAAAATTCGTAGTTTGAAGGAACTTTTGTGCCTTGTTCGTCCGACTTGTTCCAGACAAGTTTTACTCGTCGAGTTTCTGGACAGCACTACCTTTCGTCGGTGGTTTTATCATAACTCGAGTTTTACAGATCCAATTGACGTGATTCTTTTTGGGTTGTCTTCACAACTTGATTATATATCATCTGTCAAAATTTCATTGTAATTGGATTTGTGGTCTATGATATAAACGAGTTTCTTTGCAGCGTTCCAGAACTGTTTTTTCTCGGGTAGGGCAGATTGACCTTTGTTTGATCTTTCGATCATAACTTGAGTTTTACTCGACGGATTTGAGTGATTCTTGTTGTGTTGTCTTCGTGAATTGATTATCTCTGATATATATCACTTTTGTCATGGTGAAACACGTTTATATTAGTCTCACACACAATTTCATTTAACAGATCATTTTCTACCGAAAGGGTTGGGGTTTAATTGTTTCTGCTGCGTAAGATTTTTAACTCTACTATTCACCCCCCCCCCCCTCTGATAGATTTTCACATGCTCTTCGTTCCTACAATTGGTATCATATCCACAGTGCTCTAATCTTTGTGATTTGCGCGTGTTTTTGACTAATCATCATGGAGAAGTACTCTACCAAACCTTGTGTGTTCGCTGGTATTGATTTTTAGGTGTGGAAGGCACACATGGAGGCTTTCATCCACGCACAAGGCTTTGCAATATGGGAGAAGGTATACAAGCCTTACGAAGTGCCAGCAAACGATCAAGTTACAGCTACAAATCTGAGAGATGTCGACAATAACAACAAGGCTCGGAACTTGATCATACAAGGATTAACACAAAGCGACTTCGACCGTGTTGCACACCTCCGATCTGCATACGATGTGTGGAAAGCACTTTGTGACTACCACGAAGGATCCAACATGATCAAAGAGGTAAGGCAAGACATGTTCAAGAAAGAATACATACGCTTCGAGATGCAACCCGGTGAGTCTATTGATGACCTTTTTGCTCGCTTTAATAAGATTCTTAGCAACTTGCGTAGTGTCAAAGTTAATTTTTAGATGTTGAAAATGCTAGGCAATTGCTAAGTGCATTAGATATGTCAATTTTGGAGATGAAAGTCACATCTATTCGTGAATCTACTGTCATGAGTTCACTTACTTTAGATGTGCTATATTCCAAGTTAAAAACTCATGAAATTGACATAATCTCACGTAAGAACCCCAACAAGTCTATTGCTTTTGTTTCTCAACGTGACATGCCTAGTTTCAGTCAAACATCATCTTGTGGTACACTTGCTTTGCTGTCCTCTCTAACCCTTGAACAGATTGAGGAGTTTCCAGAGGAGGAGCTAGCGCTCACCTCTACCCGATTCTCAAAAGCATTGCAAAATGTGAGAACTAGAAGGAGAGGAAGCTCCGTACCTCAACGATGCTTTGAATGTGGTAAGACAGGACATTTTCATTCAGATTGCACTAACCTTTCAGGTCCTACTTCCCGGGATGAAAAGAAAACAAGAACGAAGAACTCCTCTGCAAAAAATACGAAGAAAAAGAAGGGTTTTACACGACTTCAATTGGTGAACAGTTTTATCTCAGCACTCCAGGAACTTGGCTCAAGCGACATGGATATTGGAAGTGATGAAGATGAAGATGATTTGGCAAACTTGTGCTTCATGGCGGGCAAGTCAAGATCAAGTATAGAGCAGGCAGGACACAACAGCGACAATGAAGAGGTATGTCCTACTTGCGAAGAAATGTGTGATGCTATTTCTCGTGCCACTGTTATTGTTAAAAAAAGGACAAAAAGCTTAGGGACAATGCTATTAAAATTGAGTCACTAGAATCTGAAATTAATCGTTTGAAATCCTTGATTCCTAGTGATGATTCTTGTTCCTCATGTGACTTAATATATGAACAATTGTCCTCCCTAAGAAGTGCACATACATCCACACTTGATAAACTTAAACTTGAAATTGAAAAGAACAAAAAGCTTGCTGTACTTAATATTGGAAACTTAAAAGATGATTCTTGTTCTACAATTGATTTGCATTGTTCTAGTTGTGATGATCTTGATAAGAAACTGCAAGATGCTATGAATGAAATCTCTATATTGAACAATGCTTTACGTAGTCATGAAGTTAAATATTATTCCAATTGCAAATTAAAAGGAAAAACTTCATGTGAAAATTGCCTTGATTTGTCCAATAAACTTGATAACATGCATAAGACTTCTGATCGGTTTTGTAATGGGAAAAAGAACCTAAACTTGCTGCTGAATTCATCCAAGTCTTGGAATGATAAAACTGGTTTAGGTTTTGATTCTCATGCCCATGCTAAGGCACATCCACCTAAAATTGTAAAGTCATTAGGAAGTGGTTTGATTCAAACAGTTCCTAAACAAAAAAAAAGTGGTTTTCAAATCTGCGGGAGTATTGTCTCATTCTGTTTCAAATAAAAATGTTGTTTTCTCATCTAGACATTAACACAAAGTTAAATTTCATTGTACCTACTGTGGTAGAGATGGTCATGTCATAGATTTTTTTTATAGACTAGCTAAACAACAGAAAAGGGAAAGAACGGTTGCTAGATCTCATAACGTTCATGCAAAATTTACTGCACATATTGAACCGAATGTACAACCTGTTGTTTTGAGTCAAAAACATTCAAAGTTCACCTCCGGACCTTCGGTTTTTGCCTCCGGAGCTACTGATTTTTGTGCTACACAAGTAACACCTTATAAGTCAGTAGTTAAGAATAAAAAATCTCAAACTTTGACTCATAAACCTGCTGTTTTGTCTCAGCTTTCGCGTGTTTTTCCTGCTGCACGTTGCGTGACTCAGTACTAGATTCCTAAATGCCTTTTGACTAACCCCAGTATTGAGTCATTGACGTATTGTGCTTCTATGTAGGTTACACATTTGAGGAAGGAGAACATTTGGATTGTGGATTCAGGTTGCTCACGCCACATGACCGGTAACAAAGATTGGTTCTCCTCCCTCTCTTTTGTGTCATGTGTAGAGAATGTTACTTTTGCCGATAATTCTTCAACTCCTATAATTGTTAAGGGTTCGGTTAGAGTAAATGATCACTACACTTTGAAGGATGTGGCACTTGTCAAAAATTTGAAATACAACTTGCTTTCTGTTTCACAATTGCTAGATGAAAATTTGGAAATTATTTTCAATAAAAGCTGCTGCAAAGTTGTAAGTTCAAATAGTGAGCTTATTTTTAACATGTCTCGATTTGGAAGAGTTTTTAAAGCTGATTTTGATATGTCTTCCTCTAAGCATAGGTGTCTAGTTGCTAATGATTCAAAGGACCTATATTTTTGGCATCGTAGACTTGGTCACGTAGGCTTTGATCACCTAACGCGTGTTAGTGCTCTTAATCGCATACGTGGGCTGCCTAAGCTTAAAGGGGACAAAGAAATTGTGTGCTCTTCTTGTAGACATGCTAAGATGGTTGCAGGTTCACATACTCCTCTCACAATGATCATGACAACTGAACCATGTCAACTTTTGCATCTTGACACCGTAGGACCTTCACGTGTTCAATCATTCGGAGGTAAATGGTATGTACTTGTGATTGTTGATGATTATTCTAGATACTCTTGGGTTTACTTTATGGCATCTAAGAATGCAGTTTTTAGTCACTTTAGAACTTTATTTCTTAGATTATAAATTTATTACCCAAGATCTTTAAAAGCAATTAGAAGTGATAATGGAACTGAATTTAAAAATCAATCTTTTGATCACTTTTGTACTGAAAATAGAATAGATCATCAATTTTCTTCACCATATGTACCTCAACAAAACGGTGTTGTAGAAAGAAAGAACAGAACCTTAGTTGAGATGGCTAGGACTATGCTTGATAAATATCAAACTCCTAGGAAATTTTGGGCTGATGCGTTAGCAACCGCTTGTTATGTCTCAAATCATGTTTTTTTGCGTGCTAAGCTAGGTAAAACACCATATGAGCTCCGGTTTGGAAATAGGCCTAGTGTTACACATTTTCAGGTCTTTGGTTGCAAATGCTTTGTTGAGAAACATGGTAATCTTGATAAATTTGAACCTAGATCCATTGATGGCATGTTTCTTGGTTATCCATCTCATACTAGAGGCTACCGTGTGCTTTTACTTGACACTAACAAAATTGTGGAGACTTGTGAAGTGTCTTTTGATGAAGCTAGCCCAGGTACTAGCTCAAACATTGCAGGTCCAGATCCATATCCGCAGGGGGGGAGCATTTTCGTTGAAGATGAGGAGGAATTGGAGCTGCTGCCTGAAAATTCAGCGGCTAAGGACTTTAGTTCAGCTCCGGATGTTAATTCTCAACCAGCACCGACAACCATCAATGCTGATTCAAATCATCCTCAAGTCACAAGCTCATCGATTTGTGATAAACATGAAGAAGAAGAAGCTTGTGAGACATCTGTTCCCCTACGGTTTTACAAAGATCATCCCCCACAACAGATGATTGGAAGCTTGCATGAACGAGTCACACGGTACAGGTTTTGCGATCCAAACTCTTATGCTCATTCTGCTTTTGTTGCTTCTATTGAACCCAAAGATATATCACACGCACTTACGAATGAATCTTGGATTATTGCCATGCAAGAAGAGTTAGAAAATTTTGAAAGAAATAATGTTTGGAAACTTGTACCTCCACCTCAAGGTCACACTTTAATTAGAACTAAATGGGTATTTAAAAATAAACAAAGTGAGTATGGGGTTGTGGTTAGGAATAAGGCTATGTTGGTTGCTCAAGGTTTCACTCAAGTTGAAGGTCTAGATTTTGATGAAACTTTTGCTCCCATTGCTAGATTAGAAGCCATAAGAATTTTGTTATGTTTTGCAGCATCTAAAGGTTTTAAGCTATATCAAATGGATGTTAAAAGTGCTTTTCTTAATGGCTACATAGATGAGGAGGTTTATGTCAAACAACCACCGGATTTTGAAAATCCAGATTTTCCTAATCATGTTCAAACTGTCCAAAGCATTATACGGTCTCAAACAAGCCTCTAGAGCATGTTATGATAGGTTAAAAACATTCTTACTTGAAAAGGGGTTTACCATGGGCAAGGTTGATAAAACTCTTTTTGTGCTTAAACATGGCAATGACTCATTATTCATTCAAGTGTATGTGGATGATATTATCTTTGGTTGTGCTTCTCATGATCTTGTGTCCAAGTTTTCAGCAATGATGAGTTCCAATTTTGAAATGAGTATGATGGGTGAACTCAATTACTTTTTGGGGTTGCAAATCAAGCAAACAAAGGAGGGTACCTTTGTGCATCAAACGAAGTATACAAAAGATCTCCTAAGGCGCTTCAACATGGACAAAAGCAAGCCTCTTTGGACACCAATGGGAACAGCAACAACACTTGGACTTGGTGAAGATGGTGAACCCGTGGATCAAAAAGAATATAGAAGCATGATCAGATCACTTTTGTACCTCACGGCATCAAGACCAGACATACAATTCAGCGTATGTCTTTGTGCATAGTTTCAAGCCTCCCCACCTGCTTCACATCGTCAAGCCGTCAAAAGGATTCTCAGGTACTTACATGGAACTCAAGAATTTAGAATTTTTCTTCCTTCTTCCTCAACTGTTACGTTGAAAGCTTTTTTGGATGCTGATCTTGGGGGTTGTAGGATTGATAGGAAAAGTACTTCCAGTGCTTGTCATTTTCTTGGTAATTCTCTTGTTGCTTGGTCCTCTAGAAAACAAAATTTAGTTGCACAATCCACAGCCGAATCTGAATATGTAGCTACTGCTAGTGCTTGCCCACAAATTCTTTGGATTGTTCAAACACTTAAGGACTATGGGGTTGATCTAGATAGTGTTCCACTATTCTGTTATAACACTAGTGCCATTTTCATTGCTAAAAACCCCATGCAACATTCTAGAACTAAGCACATTGACATTACATATCACTTTCTTCGAGATCATGTTGAAAAAGGAAACATTGTGCTTCACCATGTAGATACCGAACAACAATTGGCTGAAATTTTTACAAAACCTTTGGATTTCACTCGTTTTTGTTACATTTGTAGTGAAATAGGAGTTATGCATCCTCATGGCTTAAATTGAGGGGGAGTTTTGAAACTTGGGAAGTCTATGTGTGAATCTGAAATTAAAATAATATGAGCATAGTACTTCATACATATATGACTTTGTGATTCCTTTTACATGCTCAAAGTTCTTACTACATTACTCGTGTTATACATTTTGTAGTTTTTGTCATGTCTAGTAATTGGAATAATTACTTACACTAAAACTGGTCATGGTCGAACTTTCTTGCTGTTTTGAACTTGTTACATGTTCACAAGTGCTTTTAATCATTAAGAATTAATCAAGTAATTAACTCACATGTTGAGTTTTTATGAACAAATATAAATTGAGAAAAGATCAAGAGAATATGCATGCATCACACTTCTTCTTTTGAGATGGCTTATCATTGCACTTAGATATGAACTTGGAAGAAGTTGTGTATGACTAAAACCATGTCCTTAAGCTTCTGATTGTCAAATGACATAGGCTTGGCTTGGTTGGTTAGAATAAGGAAGATCCGCATATAATCTCTTGCATATATCATATGATCTAAATTTATGCTTTGAAAAATAATAAAATGCAGCAACTAGTGTCATGCTTTCAAGTTATGAAATAGTTAAGTTTGTGATATCATGACTTACTTAAATTGAAAATTACATTTGATCTCTAGCATGGCTTACACTACTTTATGTATTTCATTGATGTGATAATGTAAGGTACTTGATAGTATGACTTGGATGAGCTTTGTTTATATGTATATTTTATAATATGCTCATAACAACTAAAGGGGGAGAGATAATTTGTTTATATGCTCATGACTTGCTGAATACATTGTCAAAGGGGGAGAGATAATCATGAAGAGAAAGAGAATATGTGCATAAGGAGAGATAATAAAGGGGGAGAGATAATATGGGATAATTATTTTTAGATTTTCTTCTCATTTTACTTTTGATTTACAAAGGGGGAGAAATTGTCTTCAAAACTTTTATGTGAATAAGCCAAGATTCGGATTTTAAATGGTGTTGCCAATGCATTCATCAAGGGGGAGATTGTAAGACCTATGTGTGCTGAATACATTGGCTTGTAGTGAATACACTTGCTTTGATGATAAAAGTTTTGAATATCACCAAAACACCTTTTTATTAAGGTCCTGTTAGTTTTGTAAGCTCCGACGGGAGCTTGGTTATACTAGTTTTGGTAAGCTCCAGCGCTAGGTTCTACTAGCTTTTGTTAGCTCCGGCTCAAGGTCCGGGTTGCTCTGGCAAGGTCCGGAACTTGACCACAATGCTTCCGTTTTTCATTTGCAATGTTTCGTACTTGCTTTAAATCTCTGAAAAGATTGCTTAGTATTCATTTGCTAAGTTTTTGGTGCGTTTTTGATTGACATGGATGATATCGTGTTAATGTGGTTTTGCAACATGCTTATGTGAGGTTCTCACGTAAGGTGTTGTGTTCGGAACTAACTTGAGTCAAGTCGAGGACTTGGGCTCGTATGGATTGGTTGTTTATTTATGTGCAGATGTTGCTTGAGTTCAAGACATGGCTGGTGATGAGATCCATTGGACTAGTCTCAGGGAGGAGATGAGGTTCCAACAACCAAATTCAGGAGGATTGTGGTTGAGCTGATCAGGAGGTTGCGCGGCATGATTGAATCAAGAACAATGCATGTGAAGGTATCATGGACGTCATTGGAAGATGCTTGCACATGTGCAAGGAGTGCATGGACGTGGCTACATGTTTCCGAGACGTGATGAAGATATGTGGACGTAAAGAGTTGGTCGGAAAGGTCCAACTGACTAGGTTATGGACTCAGGCTGCGGCTGAATCGGGTTTGACTCAAATATGGAAAGATTTGAGTTGGTTATGATAGGATTTCGTGTGGGTCACGAATTTGAGTTGTTTTAGGAATATAAGATACATTTCTAAGGTGTTTGGAAGTCTTAATATTGCTTCTATTTGTGTATAGGAGAATCCTAAGCAGTTATGGAATGTTACGATTCGTGAACAGAGTAGGATTAGGTTCCTGATTTGAGTTGAGTTGGCTTTCGAGCTGGTTATATAAGCAAGGGAGCCCAGAGCTCGTGGTGTACGACTTTGGGGCTGTTCCTCTTGTGTTCTATTGAATAAAATTCGTAGTTCGAAGGAATTTTTGTGCCTTGTTCGTCCGACTTGTTCCAGACAAGTTTTACTCGTCGAGTTTCTGGACAGCACTACCTTTCGTCGGTAGTTTTATCATAACTAGAGTTTTACAGATCCAATTGACGTGATTCTTTTTGGGTTGCCTTCAGAACTTGATTATCTATCATATGTCAAAATTTTACGGTCATTGGATTTGTGGTCTATGATCTACACGAGTTTCTTTGCAGCGTTCCAGAACTGTTTTTTCTCGGGTAGGGCAGATTGACCTTTGTTTGATCGTTCGATCATAACTTGAGTTTTACATAAGGAATGAGTTTAAAATGAATTTAAAGCAAAACTGCACTCATAAGTTCTGAGAAGTGTAGACTAGTCCGTTTTTGGTGCGGACTAGTCCGATTTCTCTCTGACCTCCCTCGGATATGTCTGTTTTTGCTGCGGACTAGTCTGTTTTTCTCTCTATACCATTTTTGGACTTGTCCGGTCCATTGCGGACTAGTCCGGTAATTCCATCCATGAAGATTTTTCTAAGTCCCTGGACTTGTCTGTTTTCCGTCGAACTTGTCCGTTTTCCTCTCTGACTAAGTTCAGACTTTTCCGATTTTGTGCGGACTTATCTGATTTTTCTCTGACTAATATCGGACTAGTCCGCCTTTCGTGGACTTGTCCGGTGATCGTGATTCCGATTTGATCTTTTGTTCCATGACACGTTTTTGGGTTTTAGCTTAAGTGGGCCTAAGGACGTCGTGTATAACTCTTTTTGAGCTCATATGGGACCCGACACCGGCCTCCACCCTCTCTAAAACCGACCTCCATTGAAACCCTAGTCCTCTGCCCCTATATAAACAACCCAACACCCCAACCCTACATCCTTTTGCCACAATTGAAAGACCATCAAACCCTAGTTTGTGGGAGCCACCATCAAGAGGAGATCTAGTAGCAAGAAGAAGAGGAGAACTCGAAGGAGGATCAACCAAGCAAGATCTCCATTGACTTTTCGTTCTTCATCACCAATCCTCCATCAACTCTTCATCACCAAACCCTAGATCATCAAGATTCAAGTTTCTCCTTCAATTCTCGACCTTTAGACCTCTAAACACATGGTACACCCCCTATTCTCTCTTTTCCACTTGAGTTTTATCCTAAATCTCACAGATCAAGAAAACCCTATTTTGATGGGCGAAGGGCGGACTAGTCTGTTCCCTGACTAGTCCGGTTTGACTGTCTATTTTCTGCTGAATTAAATCTAAACTGATTCGAATCATTTCCAAACCTGTCCAAACTTGTTAAAAGCCATTAGAACTAGTTAGTAAACATTATTAATAGCTCATTAACAAAGTCTTACCTCACAATTGCATTAATCATGCATATCATGTCATATTGAGTAACATATGAGCCCTTATTGATTGTAATTCTTGTCTTGTATGTTTATTGCACGGTATAGACGGATTGGCGCTAGAGAGTGCTGTGGAGGACCTACAGTACAAGAATTTTGAAGTTTTTGACCTTAACCAAGCTCAAGAGCAAGCCAAGTGCCCTTGAACATATTGATTCTGTTTTTACAATAAATGTTCTATTTTCAAAACTGCATGATGGTGTCAATTTGATGGGAATTCCTATGATAGGAAGTTTACTAGCTTTGTTTAACCATCCTTGTCACCTGGAATACATGGTATAGAGTCAGGAAGGGTTTTTACCTTTGCTTCGCTTAATTAATTGGGATGGGAAAACAACTATACCATTTAATTATGCATTAATGAGATTATGGTTAATATGACATGGTAATGGGTGATCTAAGCAAGCATGGCATGTGGATGAGTTGGATGTTATGGTGGTCGCGCTTGCTTTAGATCTAAGGACCGATTCGTGGAGCAACTATCCAGGATTTACACTGCCACCACGAGGCCAAGTATGGGTGCGACATAGCTGATTAATTAGGGTATTGCTAGTATTGCGCGGATCATTTGGTGCACCGGGGAAGGGGGTCGTATTGGGTTTGGATTTGTGGCGGGACTCCCTAGGATCCGAGTGGCAGAAGAGGGGGCCCTTGGTTGAAGATGTTGTCAGTTGGAGGCATCGCCACCTGTGAAACCTCAGTGGGTCCGTACATGCTAGTAGTCCCTTTGTACAGGCTATTTTGTGATCTCTTGGCCACACACAAATGAAAGTTTGAGACAACATAATAGAGGTTCTTAGTCACTGAAAGGTGATGAAATCACGAACATGTGGTTAAAGTGGTACAATCTTTGTAGGGTGTCTTAAAAATTATCATGATAGCCATGCTCCCGGTCATGAGAAACCTGGACCCTCACATGATTAGAGGAAAACTTGGTATTTGGGTACTGGTTATGGTTGATTATATGGTTTGATACTGGTTATGGATTGAGTTATGGTATTGGATATGGTTAATGGTAATGGTGGTGGATATGGAATATGGAATTAAACTATGGTAATCATTGTGGTATCGATGGGTTTACTTCACATACATATAATATACTGCTTTTCAAATGTTTTAATGTACATTTCAGCACTTAGCCTTTATTAATGTCGTCATTTGTATCAGCTACATGTCATACTTTCCACACTTGTTGAGTACGACATGTACTCACCCTTGCAATTCCCCCACCAACAGTTGCAGGTCAGGATGGAGGGTATCACGACGTTCATGAGGAGTCCTAGGTTGTGTGCTGCCATTAGCTTTGCCCGTGGTTATGCTTGTAGCCGCACTACCCTTATTGCTTAGTTCGCTTAGTTGCTTAATTAGATTATTTTCGCTGCATTAGTTCAACTTGTCAAAAATATTCATTAGAGCTTGTATTCGAGAATATTCTGAATTCTGTAATAAAAGTGCTTAATTAATCTTGTTCTATGGTAATTTTCTATATATCCTTTTGTGAATACACTCGTGTATATGTGTTGAATGTCCTCGGCACACGTATACTGCACTTGGTTCATTTTTTGGAACCAAGTGTCACAAATTGGTATCAGGGCCACAGGTTGACCGTAAGACGCGTCCTAAATAGAATGGACACTTTAGGTCACATAGGAGCACTCAGTAATCAATGTGTTTTTGCTTGGTGTGTTGATTGCTATGTATTGTTGCTTCTGTGCTTAGTAGAGGATTTTGGGATGCCTTAGCATTGCCATATCCACATAGGTTTATAGGTAGTTGCTTAGTTTCATATCCCTTGATGCATATAGTTGGGGACGTCTTCTAAATTCTTCTCTCTTGCTTTTCTTCAGATGGTGAGGAATTGCAACCAAAGGGATGCCAATGATGAGGAGAACAATTGAGCACCTCAGAACAACAATGGACAAGAACCTGCTCAGGGAGCTATCAACCTTGAGTAGCTGTTGGCTATGTAAAACCAACTCATGCAGACCATGATACAGACTATGGGACTGCTGCAGGCTGGCAACAATAACCATCAGCCCCACATGCCTCCACCACCGCCACTCCCACCTCCTCACAACCGATTGGGAGAGTTCATGAGGACTAGGCCACCGACCTTTGCTCAAGCTGCCGACCCTATGGACGTCGATGATTGGCTCAAGTTTGTGGAGAAGAAGCTAGCTATTGTCCAATGCAGCGACAGGGAGAAGGTCCTATTTGCTTCACATCAACTAGTTGGAGCAGTTGTGGATTGGTGGGATTCACTATGCAACGCCGACGAGAATCAAGAGAGGATCACTTGGGCTGAATTCAAGGAGAGTTTCCATTCTCATTATGTGCTCGAGGGTGTTATGATATTGAAGAGGCAAGAGTTTGAAAACTTGAGGCAAGGAAGATCAAGTGGGAGTGAATATCTCAATAAGTTCACTCAACTCTCAAGATACGCCCCTGAAGATGTCAGCCGGGACAGCCGGAAACAAAACTTGTTCAAGAGAGGCTTGAACAATGAGATCCACGTACATTTGATCAATTGTGATTATGCAAACTTTCAGAAGCTAGTGGACAAGGCAATTGTGGTTGAGAATAAAGTCTGTGAGATGGAGCTAGATAACAAGAGGAAGGCACCATATCAGGGACAACAACTAGGAAACAATGTGCGCCCTCGCTTTGCACCACATAATGCGCCTTATTACAGCTCTTCTGCTCCTATACAATGCCATGGTTATGCACCGCGCCCAACTCAATTCGTGCAGCAATGCCCTGTCATGCAAGCAACTAGGCCTCCAATGCCTTTTGCACCTCGTGCCAACCTTCCTGGTGCAAATGTTCAGAATCAAGTTCATTCCAATAATTTTGGTGCAGTTAGGAAGTGCTATACATGTGGACAAGCAGGACACTTTTCAATTCAATGTCCTAAGTCAGGCCTTGGTCAAGGAAGCAATGCTCCAAGACAAACCCAAGACCCAATGGAGGACAGGCGCAAGGGAACTGTGGATAGCAAAATCTTGTACGTGGAAACGTGAACCATGTCTATACGGAGGAAGCGCAACAAACAAATGACGTGGTGATTGGTATGTTTCTCGCAAACTCCAACCCGGCGACTATGTTATTTGATTTTGGAGCATCACATTCATTCATTGCATCCAAATATGTTGCCAAGTATAGTTTGCCTATCTCTCATATGAAGTATACTCTATTGGTTAAGTCTCCTAGAGGAGAGATGAGGACAATATAGTATGCCAAAAGTAAGCCTTATAATAAGGGTGGTAGACTTCTTTGCCAACCTCATTGTTTTGGATTCTCAAGGATTGGACATCATACTTGGTATGGAGTGGTTAAGGAAGCACCATGGAATTATTGAATGTGCCACGAAAATGGGTCAAAATCGAGTTTGAAGCATCTCAACACGCACCAAAGCAAGTGAAGCTGAATCAGATGGACAGTACCGCAATTGAGGAGATTCCAGTGGTGTGTGAATTCTTGGACGTGTTTCCAGATGAGTTGCGAGGTATGCCACCTGATCTTGATATCAAATTTGTTATTGATTTAATACCTAGAACTGCACCTATAGCTAAGAGGCCATATAGGATGCCTCCTAAAGTGTTAGCGGAGCTCAAGAAGCAGATCCAAGAGCAACTCGAGAAGGGTTTTATTATCCCAAGCTCTTCACCTTGGGGAGCGCCCGTACTTTTCGTGCACAAGAAGGGTGAATCCCAAAGGATGTGTGTGGACTACCTAGCTCTCAACGAGGTGACAATCAAGAACAAGAATACTTTGCCCCGCATAGAGGATTTGTTCGATCAGATGAAAGGTGCTTGTGTTTTCTCCAAGATTGACTTGAGGTCAGGCTACTTCCAAATGAAGATAAGACCGTCAGATATACCCAAAACAACTTTCCTGACATGGTACGAATCTTATGAGTACACCGTGATGTCTTTTGGATTGACAAACGCACCTGCGTACTTTATGTAACTCATGAATAAGGTCTTAATGGAGTACATGGATAAATTTGTCGTGGTGTTCATTGATGATATTATGATCTACTCGAGAAGCGAGGAGGAGCATAAGGAACATTTGAGGCTCACATTGCAGAAATTGAGGGAGCATCAATTGTATGCCAAGTTCAGCAAGTGCGAGTTTTGGTTGAAAGAGGTGTCATTTTTGGGGCATATCATCTCTGGAGGGGGAGTATCGGTTTACCAAGGAAAAGTGAGAGATGTGCTAAAGTGGGAGCCACCGCAAAACGTAAAGGAGATTTGGAATTTTCTTGGAATGGCTGGATATTATCATCGATTTATCAAGGACTTTTCCAAGATAGCCAAGCCCATGATAGAGTTGCTAACGAAGGGTAAAGATTTCCAATGGACTCAAGCTTGTCAAGAAAGTTTTGAGGAGCTAAATAAGAGTTTAACCACCGCGCTTGTGTTAGTTTTGCCGGACCTAAGCTAAAGCTTCAATATTTATTATGACGCATCGAGACAAGGACTTGGATGCATTCTCATGCAAGAAGGTCAAGTGGTAGCCCATGCATCAAGACAATTGAAGAAACATGAGCAGAATTATCCAACGCATGATTTGGAACTCACAGTCGTGGTACACGCATTGAAGATTTGGAGACACTATATCCTTGGTCATAGGTGTGAAATTTATACGGATCACGAGAGTTTAAAGTATATTTTCACACAAACGGATCTGAATTTAAGTCAACGAAGGTGGTTGGAGCTCATCAAAGATTATGATGTGGGGACCAACTATCATCGAGGAAAGGCTAATGTAGTGGCCCATGCTTTGAGTCAGAACGGAGTAAATCATCAGTTCACGGTTCAAGAATTGACATTCGAGTTATGTAAGGAGTTTGAACGGTTGAATCTTGGATTTGTGAATGAGATGGGGATAATGGAGTTAAATCTGACCTTGAGCAAGAAATTCGAGAAGCGCAAACAAAGGATGAGGAAATCCAAGAAATCAAGAAAAGGACCCAAGAGGGAAGAGAATTCTGGTTTGATGAGGATGGCCATGGTACCTTATGGCTTGGTAAAAGGATCGTCATGCCAAATGTGAAGCATATTCGAGAGACAATATTACAAGAGGCACACAACTTGCCATACTCAATTCATCCCGATTGTACAAAGATGTACAAGGACTTGAAGACATGTTATTGATGGGTCAGCATGAAAAAGGACGTAATATGTAGCATTGTGTTGTAACACCCTCATTTTCATGCATCATGCCCTGCATACATTCACGTATATGTCTAACATTAAGCAACGTAAAAAGGAATAAGTTAAAAATTGATTTAGAACAAAACCGCACTTAAGAATTTTAGAAAGTGCGGACTAGTTCGTATTTGATGCGGACTAGTCCGATTTCTCTCTGACTTCAAACAGACTTGTCCGTTTTGCTACGGACTAGTCTGTTTTTGCCTCTGGACACCTTCGAACTTGTCAGGTCAAGTGCGGACTAGTCCGGTGTTCCAAGAATCCTTGAAAATTAACTAAGTCCCTGGACTTGTCCGGTATTCCAGTGGACTTGTCCGTTTTTCCCTCTGACTAAAGTCGGACTTGTCCGATTTCAGGCCAGACTTGTCTGTTTTTCCCCTCTGGATAAGTTCGGACTTGTCCGATGTTCAGAGCGGATTTGCGATATCTTTATGACTAACTTCGGACTAGTCTGACCCTTTTTGGACTTGTCCGATAGATCGCGACTCCGAGTTGATCTTTTGTTTCACGACTTGTTTCTTGATTTTTACATTAAGTGGGCCTAGGTACGTCGTGCCTAACTCTTTTAGAGCCCATGTGGGACTCTAAACCGACCCCTATTCATCTCAAACTTGAAATCCATCTAACCCTAGCCTCCACCTCTATATAAACAACCCCACCCCTTGGCTTGACATCTATTTGCCACTTTTCCACCCCACCCAAACCCTAGTTCATTGAGAGCCGCCATCAAGGAGGGAGGAGGAGATCCCAAGCAAGAAGAAGAAGAGGAGGAAATGAAAGATGATCAATATCTCCATCAAGTTTCGTTCTACATCACCAAATCATCTCCAAGTTCTTCATCAACCCTAGATCACAAAGATCCAAGTTTTGCCTCCAAATACCCTTGATTCTTTGGAGTTCCAAACACCTGGTATACCTTCTATTCTTTTTTCCTTACGTGAACTCGACCCCTAATCTCCAAATTCACGTCGATCTAAAAAACCCTAGTTCGCCAGTTCTGCAAAGTGCAGACTTGTCCGGCCCCTAGCGGACTAGTCCGATTTTCCCGGTTAAATTGTGTTGAATTAATTCTAAAATTTGATCCCATCAACTCCAAACCTGTATAAACTTGTTAAAAGCTATTAGAGCTAGTTAGTGATCATTAAAAGAAACTTATTAATAAGTTCCACCTTGCATTTGCATTAATCATGCATGTCATGTCATATTGAGTAATATTTGTGCACTCTTTTATTGTGTTTCTTGTCTTGTATGTTCTTTGTGCGGATTAGACGGATTTGCGCTAGATTGTGATGCGTAGGATCTCCAACACCAAGAGTTTGAAGGCTTTGACCCTAACCAATCCCAAGAGCAAGGCAAGTGTCCTTGAAACATATTGATCCTGTTTTATAATAAATGTTTTGTTTGCAAAACTGCATGCTTGTGTCAATTTGATGGGAATCCTGTGATAGGAAGTTTACTAGATTTGTTTGATCATCCTTGTCACCTCGAATTTATGGTAGAGACTCAGGATGAGATTTTTACCCTTTTTGCTTCGCTTAATTAATTGGGATGGGAACACAACTATACCACTTAACTTAACTATGCATTTATAAGATTATGGTTAATATGAACTGGTTAATATGATATGGTAATGGGTGATCTAAGAAAGCCTGGTATGTGGATGGATTGGATGATATGGTGGTTGCTTGCTTTAGATCCAAGGACCAGTTCATGCGAGAATAAGCTAGGACAACAGTGCCACCACGAGGCCAAGTATGGGTGTGGCATAGCTGATTAATTAGGGCTTTGCTAGTACTATTTGGACCATTAAGTATGCTCGAGGAAGGGGTAGTCGGATTGGGTTTGTTGATAATTGGTGGGACTACCCTAGGATCCGAATGGCTCAAGAGGGGGCCCTTGGTTGAAGATGTGCTTAGTTGGAGGCATCGCCACCAGTGAAACCTCAATGGGGTCTAAATAGGCTAGTAATCCCTTTGTAAAAGCTATTTTGTGATATCTTGGCCACACACCAATGGAAGTGTGTAATGTGACCGACAGGTCATGGGCATAAGGGATGTTCTAAGTCACCAAAAGGTAATAAAATCACAAACACGTGGGTAAAGTGGTACAAACTCTGCAGAGTCTAATAAAACTATCATGATAGTCGTGCTCCCGGTTATGAGCATCTGGATGACCTACATGATTAGAGGAAAACTTGGGATTTGGGATGGTTTGGTAATGGTTATGGTTGATAATATGGTTATGGCTGGATATGGATTAAATGCTGGTATTGGATATGATTACTGGTAATGGTGAAATCTGGTATAATGGCTGATGGATATGGAATAGAGACTTGTACTAAGATATTACTTATGTTTTATGATGGGATTACTTCACGTAAATGTAATATATTGCTTTTTAAATGTTTTAATGTACTTTTCAGCACTTATCCTTTATTATATTCGTCATTTGAATCAGCTACATGTCATACTTTCCACACTTGCTAAGTACGACATGTACTCACCCTTGCAATTTCCCCACCAATAGTTGCATGTCAGAATTGGGAGTTTAACATCGATAATGCGGAGTTCTAGGCCGTGTCTACCATCAGCTTTGCGTGTGGAGTGTTGGAGCTGCGCTATACCCTATTTGCTTAGTTTGCTTAGCTGCTAGTTTGCTTAATTAGTATTTCCACTGCATTAGTTGAAACTTGTCATTAATGTTCATTAGTTCTTGTATTTGAGAATAATATGGTTGTGTAATAAAAGTACTTAATTAATCTTGTTCTGTGGTAATTTTTTGTATACTCTTTTGTGATTGCACTCGTGTATGTGTGTTGAACATCCTGGGCACACATATGCGTTCACTTGGTTCATTTTTGGAACTGAGTGTCACATGTGTGATGTGTGCCAACGAGTCAAGGTGGAACATCAGATGCCAGCTGGATTATTGTAGTCATTAAAGATTCTGGAATGGAAGTGGGAAGAAATTGGTATGAACCTTATAGTTGGTTTACCGCGTACCCAGTCTGGTTATGACTCAATTTGGGTAATTGTGGATCATTTGACCAAGTCAGCTCACTTTATTCCTGTCAAGACCACATACACCGCCGCGAAGCTAGAAGAGTTGTATATGGAGCATATTGTGTGCCGACATGGAGTACTAAAGAAGATAGTATCAGATAGAGGTTCTCAATTTACCTCTAGGTTCTGGGAGAAACTACATGAAGCATTGGGAACAAGGTTGAATTTTAGCTCAACATATCACCCTCAAACGGATGGACAAACTGAGAGGACCAATCAGATTTTGGAGGACATGTTAAGAGCTTGTGCTTTAAAGCATGGATGAAGTTAGGACAAGAGCTTCCCGTATGCAGAATTCTCATATATAGTTACCAAGCAAGCTTGAAAATGTCACCCTATGAAGCATTGTATGGGAGGAAGTGTAGGACACCTTTGTTATGGAATGAGACAGGAGAAAGTCAAGTGTTTGGACCTGACATGCTGCAAGAAGCTGATAAACAAGTCCAGATTATTCGTGAAAACTTGAGGGTTGTTCAATCAAGGCAAAAAAGGCTATGCGGACAATAGGAGAAGGAAACTAGCCTTTGAAGTGGGTGATTTTGTTTACCTCAAGGTGTCACCAATGCGAGGTCATAAGGGATTTAATGTTAGAGGCAAGTTAGCCCCTCGATACATTAGACCATTCAAGATTTTTGACAAAAGAGGAGAGTCGCATATAAGTTGGAGATGCCAGCTCACTTATCAGATGTTCATGATGTCTTTCATGTTTCGCAACTCAAGAAGTGCTTGAGAGTGCTGGAAGAACAAGTGCCAATGGAAGATTTGGAAATAGGGACAACTTTGACTTATGCCGAGCAACCGACCAAAATCTTGGAAACCAAGGAGAGCATCACAAGGAACAAGGTGATTCAATGGTATAAAGTGCAATGGAAGCATCATACAGAATTAGAAGCAACATGGGAGTTGGAGGATGAACTCAAGAAGAATTTTCCATCTCTCTTTCCTTCTATGTCGAATCTCGAGGGCGAGATTCATTTTAAGGGGGTAGGTTTGTAACAACCTCATTTTCATGCATCATGCATTGCATAAGTTCATATACATGTTTAACATTAATCCACACAAAAAGGAATGAGTTTAAAATGAATTTAAAGCATATGAACAAGAAGCATCTGAGAAACTAAAGGCCTGTTTGGTTGCCTAAGTTGCCTAAGCCTAACTTTAGTCACTTGCCACACTTGTGGCACGCCTAAGCTACCTAATGTTAGCGGTTGTTTGGTTTCTTACCGTAGCCTAAGCTTAGGCGCACCTAAGAAAGTGTGACATGCTTAGGCGGTCAATTCGAGCGCCTCAGTTGAGGCAATTTTTTGTTAGGCAATGGATGCAAAAGTTGCCTAACTTTTGTGGCGCGCCTAACTTTAGTCAACAACCAAACACTCGCCTAAAACAGTGTGGCATGCCTAACGATAGGCTTAGGCAACTTAGGCATAGAACCAAACAGGCCCTAACTCTCAGAAGTTTGGGCGAGCGGAATAAGAGCGGCGGGTTTTGTCGCCAATGGTGATCATCAAGGACCTGGGGGTCTCCCCACCCGAGGATTGCGCTGCCAGGTCTTCACGG
Source organism: Tuctoria greenei (assembly GCA_036927565.1). NCBI lineage: Eukaryota > Viridiplantae > Streptophyta > Magnoliopsida > Poales > Poaceae > Tuctoria > Tuctoria greenei. The sequence continues at coordinate 221,768,368 of JAYESD010000003.1, forward strand.
GCCAGAGCGATGAGCGGAATCTGCCAAGCCCATGGCGCAAGTATGCAGGCTGGCCCAAAGTGCGCTTGCCAGGGAACTGCGGCTGCGAGAGGTTCAATGGATCCGACGGCCGCTGAGGTTCGGAGTCCCAAACCTACAAGGCTTGGAGCGAGCAGCGCTGCTAAGACCTCGATTCATCCGCCGTCCTCGTTCAGAACATCGCATCTAGGGTTAGCTCCGCCGGTGATTTACACTCCTACATAGAAGAGGTGGTTTGACCATCTTTGGAATCGCTCCAGATCGTTTGCTGAGGTGGTGAAAACCACCTTTGCACCGACAGTCATGGTTCCAAGGGGTGGCAACGGGCGTGGCCGTGGAGATTGGGGTCGCGGGAGTTGTCCAGTTGTTGGTGATTGGGGTCGGGGCTTCAGGGGTCGAGAAGAGTGGAGCCGATGGCAGAGGTCGAGGTAACACTACTTGGCACAGGAACAATGAGGTGACTAAGGAGGTCTCTGAAATTCAGATTCCTCTGAGTCCTCTGTCTATGGGTGAAAATCGCCCACAGAAAGAGAGGTCCAAATGGGATCACAGACCGGAGATGTCTGGTCGGTCCAGCAACAGCTCCACTGAGCCGGTGCAGCCGGTGCCGGAGTCGCCGCCGGAGGACGAGGAGGAGGAGATGGAAGAGGAGTAGGAGTAGGATTTAATTAGTTTTTCTTTTTGTTGTTTTTAGTTGCTTCTGTTTTGTAAATATTGTTAATGAATGAAATCTATCTTTTTTCATCTATGTGATTGAATATTACTTGTGTATCTTTTGTGTTCTTGTGTGTTCTTGTGTAAATATTGTGCATCTTGTGTGTTCTTTTGTGAGATGTGCATATTGTTAATGAATGAGTATCTTGTGTGTTCTTCAACTGTGTGAATGATTCAATATTGTTAATGAATGTAGTGTGTTCATCGTTAATTAAAATTTCACGTCTGAGAAGAAATTAATTTGATATTTACCAAAACATTACAATGTCAGCTATACAAGTTTTAAAAATATTTTGTTCAGGTGGTAGATGTTAATTTTATACAAATGTAGAAGAAAGAATCATCGAATTTGGACACAATTTGCAGAATCTAAACATGTTTGAGTATTTATATTGGAATCTAAATAAAAAAGAAGCAAGGGATAAGGAAACTGAAGAACAGTATCGGACATTATCTCAGGCGGTTGTTAAGCAATAACCGCCTGTGAAGATATTTACTTCTTCTTATTTAATATTCTTGATTAAATGTGGTCCTTTAAAAAGGCAAAAATCCACTTTCTTGTAATATTATTGATAAGTAAAGGTTACCATTAAATTTCACTTCATAAATCCTTTTAAATTTGTCAGAACATAAAAAACATACAACAAATGCTATTTTTCATTTTTCTATCTTGATGAATATAATGCTTTTTTCATTTATTTTTTCAGTGGACATTTTTAATCATCATACCAACATCTACGAATTTTTTCATATTTTTTTAAATTTTTTGGAATCAATGTGTGTTCATAATTTGATGAATGCCTCATATGAATATGAGCATTTAGTTAGAATGGTGGATAATTTGAAGTTTGACATGTTGGAATGCTTTTAAAAAAATTAAAAAAATTCATACATGTATAAATTATACAAATATGTTCATACCAACAATTTTAAGTGAAGGAACCTTTTTTTTATGAGATACACAAATGTGAATAATATGTGAGTAGAAATTAATTTGATATTTACCAAAACATTACAATGTCAGCTATACAAGTTTTAAAAATATTTTGTTCAGGTGGTAGATGTTAATTTTATACAAATGTAGAAGAAAGAATCATCGAATTTGGACACAATTTGCAGAATCTAAACTTGTTTGAGTATTTATATTGGAATCTAAATAAAAAAGAAGCAAGGGATAAGGAAACTGAAGAACAGTATCGGACATTATCTCAGGCGGTTGTTAAGCAATAACCGGCTGTGAAGATATTTACTTCTTCTTATTTAATATTCTTGATTAAATGTGGTCCTTTAAAAAGGCAAAAATCCACTTTCTTGTAATATTATTGATAAGTAAAGGTTACCATTAAATTTCACTTCATAAATCCTTTTAAATTTGTCAGAACATAAAAAACATACAACAAATGCTATTTTTCATTTTTCTATCTTGATGAATATAATGCTTTTTTCATTTATTTTTTCAGTGGACATTTTTAATCATCATACCAACATCTACGAATTTTTTCATATTTTTTTAAATTTTTTGGAATCAATGTGTGTTCATAATTTGATGAATGCCTCATATGAATATGAGCATTTAGTTAGAATGGTGGATAATTTGAAGTTTGACATGTTGGAATGCTTTTAAAAAAATTAAAAAAATTCATACATGTATAAATTATACAAATATGTTCATACCAACAATTTTAAGTGAAGGAACCTTTTTTTTATGAGATACACAAATGTGAATAATATGTGAGTAGAAATTAATTTGATATTTACCAAAACATTACAATGTCAGCTATACAAGTTTTAAAAATATTTTGTTCAGGTGGTAGATGTTAATTTTATACAAATGTAGAAGAAAGAATCATCGAATTTGGACACAATTTGCAGAATCTAAACTTGTTTGAGTATTTATATTGGAATCTAAATAAAAAAGAAGCAAGGGATAAGGAAACTGAAGAACAGTATCGGACATTATCTCAGGCGGTTGTTAAGCAATAACCGGCTGTGAAGATATTTACTTCTTCTTATTTAATATTCTTGATTAAATGTGGTCCTTTAAAAAGGCAAAAATCCACTTTCTTGTAATATTATTGATAAGTAAAGGTTACCATTAAATTTCACTTCATAAATCCTTTTAAATTTGTCAGAACATAAAAAACATACAACAAATGCTATTTTTCATTTTTCTATCTTGATGAATATAATGCTTTTTTCATTTATTTTTTCAGTGGACATTTTTAATCATCATACCAACATCTACGAATTTTTTCATATTTTTTTAAATTTTTTGGAATCAATGTGTGTTCATAATTTGATGAATGCCTCATATGAATATGAGCATTTAGTTAGAATGGTGGATAATTTGAAGTTTGACATGTTGGAATGCTTTTAAAAAAAATTAAAAAAATTCATACATGTATAAATTATACAAATATGTTCATACCAACAATTTTGAGTGAAGGAACCTTTTTTTTTATGAGATACACAAATGTGAATAATATGTGAGTAGAAATTAATTTGATATTTACCAAAACATTACAATGTCAGCTATACAAGTTTTAAAAATATTTTGTTCAGGTGGTAGATGTTAATTTTATACAAATGTAGAAGAAAGAATCATCGAATTTGTACACAATTTGCAGAATCTAAACATGTTTGAGTATTTATATTGGAATCTAAATAAAAAAGAAGCAAGGGATAAGGAAACTGAAGAACAGTATCGGGCATTATCTCAGGCGATTGTTAAGCAATAACCGCCTGTGAAGATATTTACTTCTTCTTATTTAATATTCTTGATTAAATGTGGTCCTTTAAAAAGGTAAAAATCCACTTTCTTGTAATATTATTGATAAGTAAAGGTTACCATTAAATTTCACTTCATAAATCCTTTTAAATTTGTCAGAACATAAAAAACATACAACAAATGCTATTTTTCATTTTTCTATCTTGATGAATATAATGCTTTTTTCATTTATTTTTTCAGTGGACATTTTTAATCATCATACCAACATCTACGAATTTTTTCATATTTTTTTAAATTTTTTGGAATCAATGTGTGTTCATAATTTGATGAATGCCTCATATGAATATGAGCATTTAGTTAGAATGGTGGATAATTTGAAGTTTGACATGTTGGAATGCTTTTAAAAAAATTAAAAAAATTCATACATGTATAAATTATACAAATATGTTCATACCAACAATTTTGAGTGAAGGAACCTTTTTTTTTATGAGATACACAAATGTGAATAATATGTGAGTAGAAATTAATTTGATATTTACCAAAACATTACAATGTCAGCTATACAAGTTTTAAAAATATTTTGTTCAGGTGGTAGATGTTAATTTTATACAAATGTAGAAGAAAGAATCATCGAATTTGGACACAATTTGCAGAATCTAAACATGTTTGAGTATTTATATTGGAATCTAAATAAAAAAGAAGCAAGGGATAAGGAAACTGAAGAACAGTATCGGGCATTATCTCAGGCGGTTGTTAAGCAATAACCGCCTGTGAAGATATTTACTTCTTCTTATTTAATATTCTTGATTAAATGTGGTCCTTTAAAAAGGCAAAAATCCACTTTCTTGTAATATTATTGATAAGTAAAGGTTACCATTAAATTTCACTTCATAAATCCTTTTAAATTTGTCAGAACATAAAAAACATACAACAAATGCTATTTTTCATTTTTCTATCTTGATGAATATAATGCTTTTTTCATTTATTTTTTCAGTGGACATTTTTAATCATCATACCAACATCTACGAATTTTTTCATATTTTTTTAAATTTTTTGGAATCAATGTGTGTTCATAATTTGATGAATGCCTCATATGAATATGAGCATTTAGTTAGAATGGTGGATAATTTGAAGTTTGACATGTTGGAATGCTTTTAAAAAAATTAAAAAAATTCATACATGTATAAATTATACAAATATGTTCATACCAACAATTTTGAGTGAAGGAACCTTTTTTTTTATGAGATACACAAATGTGAATAATATGTGAGTAGAAATTAATTTGATATTTACCAAAACATTACAATGTCAGCTATACAAGTTTTAAAAATATTTTGTTCAGGTGGTAGATGTTAATTTTATACAAATGTAGAAGAAAGAATCATCGAATTTGGACACAATTTGCAGAATCTAAACATGTTTGAGTATTTATATTGGAATCTAAATAAAAAAGAAGTAAGGGATAAGGAAACTGAAGAACAGTATCGGGCATTATCTCAGGCGGTTGTTAAGCAATAACCGCCTGTGAAGATATTTACTTCTTCTTATTTAATATTCTTGATTAAATGTGGTCCTTTAAAAAGGCAAAAATCCACTTTCTTGTAATATTATTGATAAGTAAAGGTTACCATTAAATTTCACTTCATAAATCCTTTGAAATTGGTCAGAACATAAAAAACATACAACAAATGCTATTTTTCATTTTTCTATCTTGATGAATATAATGCTTTTTTCATTTATTTTTTCAGTGGACATTTTTAATCATCATACCAACATCTACGAATTTTTTCATATTTTTTTAAATTTTTTGGAATCAATGTGTGTTCATAATTTGATGAATGCCTCATATGAATATGAGCATTTAGTTAGAATGGTGGATAATTTGAAGTTTGACATGTTGGAATGCTTTTAAAAAAATTAAAAAAATTCATACATGTATAAATTATACAAATATGTTCATACCAACAATTTTGAGTGAAGGAACCTTTTTTTTTATGAGATACACAAATGTGAATAATATGTGAGTAGAAATTAATTTGATATTTACCAAAACATTACAATGTCATCTATACAAGTTTTAAAAATATTTTGTTCAGGTGGTAGATGTTAATTTTATACAAATGTAGAAGAAAGAATCATCGAATTTGGACACAATTTGCAGAATCTAAACATGTTTGAGTATTTATATTGGAATCTAAATAAAAAAGAAGCAAGTGATAAGGAAACTGAAGAACAGTATCGGGCATTATCTCAGGCGGTTGTTAAGCAATAACCGCCTGTGAAGATATTTACTTCTTCTTATTTAATATTCTTGATTAAATGTGGTACTTTAAAAAGGCAAAAATCCACTTTCTTGTAATATTATTGATAAGTAAAGGTTACCATTAAATTTCACTTCATAAATCCTTTGAAATTGGTCAGAACATAAAAAACATACAACAAATGCTATTTTTCATTTTTCTATCTTGATGAATATAATGCTTTTTTCATTTATTTTTTCAGTGGACATTTTTAATCATCATACCAACATCTACGAATTTTTTCATATTTTTTTAAATTTTTTGGGATCAATGTGTGTTCATAATTTGATGAATGCCTCATATGAATATGAGCATTTAGTTAGAATGGTGGACAATTTGAAGTTTGACATGTTGGAATGCTTTTAAAAAAATTAAAAAAATTCATACATGTATAAATTATACAAATATGTTCATACCAACAATTTTGAGTGAAGGAACCTTTTTTTTTATGAGATACACAAATGTGAATAATATGTGAGTAGAAATTAATTTGATATTTACCAAAACATTACAATGTCAGCTATACAAGTTTTAAAAATATTTTGTTCAGGTGGTAGATGTTAATTTTATACAAATGTAGAAGAAAGAATCATCGAATTTGGACACAATTTGCAGAATCTAAACATGTTTGAGTATTTATATTGGAATCTAAATAAAAAAGAAGCAAGGGATAAGGAAACTGAAGAACAGTATCGGGCATTATCTCAGGCGGTTGTTAAGCAATAACCGCCTGTGAAGATATTTACTTCTTCTTATTTAATATTCTTGATTAAATGTGGTCCTTTAAAAAGGCAAAAATCCACTTTCTTGTAATATTATTGATAAGTAAAGGTTACCATTAAATTTCACTTCATAAATCCTTTTAAATTTGTCAGAACATAAAAAACATACAACAAATGCTATTTTTCATTTTTCTATCTTGATGAATATAATGCTTTTTTCATTTATTTTTTCAGTGGACATTTTTAATCATCATACCAACATCTACGAATTTTTTCATATTTTTTTAAATTTTTTGGAATCAATGTGTGTTCATAATTTGATGAATGCCTCATATGAATATGAGCATTTAGTTAGAATGGTGGATAATTTGAAGTTTGACATGTTGGAATGCTTTTAAAAAAATTAAAAAAATTCATACATGTATAAATTATACAAATATGTTCATACCAACAATTTTGAGTGAAGGAACCTTTTTTTTTATGAGATACACAAATGTGAATAATATGTGAGTAGAAATTAATTTGATATTTACCAAAACATTACAATGTCAGCTATACAAGTTTTAAAAATATTTTGTTCAGGTGGTAGATGTTAATTTTATACAAATGTAGAAGAAAGAATCATCGAATTTGGACACAATTTGCAGAATCTAAACATGTTTGAGTATTTATATTGGAATCTAAATAAAAAAGAAGCAAGGGATAAGGAAACTGAAGAACAGTATCGGGCATTATCTCAGGCGGTTGTTAAGCAATAACCGCCTGTGAAGATATTTACTTCTTCTTATTTAATATTCTTGATTAAATGTGGTCCTTTAAAAAGGCAAAAATCCACTTTCTTGTAATATTATTGATAAGTAAAGGTTACCATTAAATTTCACTTCATAAATCCTTTGAAATTGGTCAGAACATAAAAAACATACAACAAATGCTATTTTTCATTTTTCTATCTTGATGAATATAATGCTTTTTTCATTTATTTTTTCAGTGGACATTTTTAATCATCATACCAACATCTACGAATTTTTTCATATTTTTTTAAATTTTTTGGAATCAATGTGTGTTCATAATTTGATGAATGCCTCATATGAATATGAGCATTTAGTTAGAATGGTGGATAATTTGAAGTTTGACATGTTGGAATGCTTTTAAAAAAATTAAAAAAATTCATACATGTATAAATTATACAAATATGTTCATACCAACAATTTTGAGTGAAGGAACCTTTTTTTTTATGAGATACACAAATGTGAATAATATGTGAGTAGAAATTAATTTGATATTTACCAAAACATTACAATGTCATCTATACAAGTTTTAAAAATATTTTGTTCAGGTGGTAGATGTTAATTTTATACAAATGTAGAAGAAAGAATCATCGAATTTGGACACAATTTGCAGAATCTAAACATGTTTGAGTATTTATATTGGAATCTAAATAAAAAAGAAGCAAGTGATAAGGAAACTGAAGAACAGTATCGGGCATTATCTCAGGCGGTTGTTAAGCAATAACCGCCTGTGAAGATATTTACTTCTTCTTATTTAATATTCTTGATTAAATGTGGTACTTTAAAAAGGCAAAAATCCACTTTCTTGTAATATTATTGATAAGTAAAGGTTACCATTAAATTTCACTTCATAAATCCTTTGAAATTGGTCAGAACATAAAAAACATACAACAAATGCTATTTTTCATTTTTCTATCTTGATGAATATAATGCTTTTTTCATTTATTTTTTCAGTGGACATTTTTAATCATCATACCAACATCTACGAATTTTTTCATATTTTTTTAAATTTTTTGGGATCAATGTGTGTTCATAATTTGATGAATGCCTCATATGAATATGAGCATTTAGTTAGAATGGTGGACAATTTGAAGTTTGACATGTTGGAATGCTTTTAAAAAAATTAAAAAAATTCATACATGTATAAATTATACAAATATGTTCATACCAACAATTTTGAGTGAAGGAACCTTTTTTTTTATGAGATACACAAATGTGAATAATATGTGAGTAGAAATTAATTTGATATTTACCAAAACATTACAATGTCAGCTATACAAGTTTTAAAAATATTTTGTTCAGGTGGTAGATGTTAATTTTATACAAATGTAGAAGAAAGAATCATCGAATTTGGACACAATTTGCAGAATCTAAACATGTTTGAGTATTTATATTGGAATCTAAATAAAAAAGAAGCAAGGGATAAGGAAACTGAAGAACAGTATCGGGCATTATCTCAGGCGGTTGTTAAGCAATAACCGCCTGTGAAGATATTTACTTCTTCTTATTTAATATTCTTGATTAAATGTGGTCCTTTAAAAAGGCAAAAATCCACTTTCTTGTAATATTATTGATAAGTAAAGGTTACCATTAAATTTCACTTCATAAATCCTTTTAAATTTGTCAGAACATAAAAAACATACAACAAATGCTATTTTTCATTTTTCTATCTTGATGAATATAATGCTTTTTTCATTTATTTTTTCAGTGGACATTTTTAATCATCATACCAACATCTACGAATTTTTTCATATTTTTTTAAATTTTTTGGAATCAATGTGTGTTCATAATTTGATGAATGCCTCATATGAATATGAGCATTTAGTTAGAATGGTGGATAATTTGAAGTTTGACATGTTGGAATGCTTTTAAAAAAATTAAAAAAATTCATACATGTATAAATTATACAAATATGTTCATACCAACAATTTTGAGTGAAGGAACCTTTTTTTTTATGAGATACACAAATGTGAATAATATGTGAGTAGAAATTAATTTGATATTTACCAAAACATTACAATGTCAGCTATACAAGTTTTAAAAATATTTTGTTCAGGTGGTAGATGTTAATTTTATACAAATGTAGAAGAAAGAATCATCGAATTTGGACACAATTTGCAGAATCTAAACATGTTTGAGTATTTATATTGGAATCTAAATAAAAAAGAAGCAAGGGATAAGGAAACTGAAGAACAGTATCGGGCATTATCTCAGGCGGTTGTTAAGCAATAACCGCCTGTGAAGATATTTACTTCTTCTTATTTAATATTCTTGATTAAATGTGGTCCTTTAAAAAGGCAAAAATCCACTTTCTTGTAATATTATTGATAAGTAAAGGTTACCATTAAATTTCACTTCATAAATCCTTTTAAATTTGTCAGAACATAAAAAACATACAACAAATGCTATTTTTCATTTTTCTATCTTGATGAATATAATGCTTTTTTCATTTATTTTTTCAGTGGACATTTTTAATCATCATACCAACATCTACGAATTTTTTCATATTTTTTTAAATTTTTTGGAATCAATGTGTGTTCATAATTTGATGAATGCCTCATATGAATATGAGCATTTAGTTAGAATGGTGGATAATTTGAAGTTTGACATGTTGGAATGCTTTTAAAAAAAATTAAAAAAATTCATACATGTATAAATTATACAAATATGTTCATACCAACAATTTTGAGTGAAGGAACCTTTTTTTTTATGAGATACACAAATGTGAATAATATGTGAGTAGAAATTAATTTGATATTTACCAAAACATTACAATGTCAGCTATACAAGTTTTAAAAATATTTTGTTCAGGTGGTAGATGTTAATTTTATACAAATGTAGAAGAAAGAATCATCGAATTTGGACACAATTTGCAGAATCTAAACATGTTTGAGTATTTATATTGGAATCTAAATAAAAAAGAAGCAAGGGATAAGGAAACTGAAGAACAGTATCGGGCATTATCTCAGGCGATTGTTAAGCAATAACCGCCTGTGAAGATATTTACTTCTTCTTATTTAATATTCTTGATTAAATGTGGTCCTTTAAAAAGGTAAAAATCCACTTTCTTGTAATATTATTGATAAGTAAAGGTTACCATTAAATTTCACTTCATAAATCCTTTTAAATTTGTCAGAACATAAAAAACATACAACAAATGCTATTTTTCATTTTTCTATCTTGATGAATATAATGCTTTTTTCATTTATTTTTTCAGTGGACATTTTTAATCATCATACCAACATCTACGAATTTTTTCATATTTTTTTAAATTTTTTGGAATCAATGTGTGTTCATAATTTGATGAATGCCTCATATGAATATGAGCATTTAGTTAGAATGGTGGATAATTTGAAGTTTGACATGTTGGAATGCTTTTAAAAAAATTTAAAAAATTCATACATGTATAAATTATACAAATATGTTTATACCAACAATTTTGAGTGAAGGAACCTTTTTTTTTATGAGATACACAAATGTGAATAATATGTGAGTAGAAATTAATTTGATATTTACCAAAACATTACAATGTCAGCTATACAAGTTTTAAAAATATTTTGTTCAGGTGGTAGATGTTAATTTTATACAAATGTAGAAGAAAGAATCATCGAATTTGGACACAATTTGCAGAATCTAAACATGTTTGAGTATTTATATTGGAATCTAAATAAAAAAGAAGCAAGGGATAAGGAAACTGAAGAACAGTATCGGGCATTATCTCAGGCGGTTGTTAAGCAATAACCGCCTGTGAAGATATTTACTTCTTCTTATTTAATATTCTTGATTAAATGTGGTCCTTTAAAAAGGCAAAAATCCACTTTCTTGTAATATTATTGATAAGTAAAGGTTACCATTAAATTTCACTTCATAAATCCTTTGAAATTGGTCAGAACATAAAAAACATACAACAAATGCTATTTTTCATTTTTCTATCTTGATGAATATAATGCTTTTTTCATTTATTTTTTCAGTGGACATTTTTAATCATCATAACAACATCTACGAATTTTTTCATATTTTTTTAAATTTTTTGGAATCAATGTGTGTTCATAATTTGATGAATGCCTCATATGAATATGAGCATTTAGTTAGAATGGTGGATAATTTGAAGTTTGACATGTTGGAATGCTTTTAAAAAAATTAAAAAAATTCATATATGTATAAATTATACAAATATGTTCATACCAACAATTTTGAGTGAAGGAACCTTTTTTTTTATGAGATACACAAATGTGAGTAATATGTGAGTAGAAATTAATTTGATATTTACCAAAACATTACAATGTCATCTATACAAGTTTTAAAAATATTTTGTTCAGGTGGTAGATGTTAATTTTATACAAATGTAGAAGAAAGAATCATCGAATTTGGACACAATTTGCAGAATCTAAACATGTTTGAGTATTTATATTGGAATCTAAATAAAAAAGAAGCAAGGGATAAGGAAACTGAAGAACAGTATCGGGCATTATCTCAGGCGGTTGTTAAGCAATAACCGCCTGTGAAGATATTTACTTCTTCTTATTTAATATTCTTGATTAAATGTGGTACTTTAAAAAGGCAAAAATCCACTTTCTTGTAATATTATTGATAAGTAAAGGTTACCATTAAATTTCACTTCATAAATCCTTTGAAATTGGTCAGAACATAAAAAACATACAACAAATGCTATTTTTCATTTTTCTATCTTGATGAATATAATGCTTTTTTCATTTATTTTTTCAGTGGACATTTTTAATCATCATACCAACATCTACGAATTTTTTCATATTTTTTTAAATTTTTTGGAATCAATGTGTGTTCATAATTTGATGAATGCCTCATATGAATATGAGCATTTAGTTAGAATGGTGGATAATTTGAAGTTTGACATGTTGGAATGCTTTTAAAAAAATTAAAAAAATTCATACATGTATAAATTATACAAATATGTTCATACCAACAATTTTGAGTGAAGGAACCTTTTTTTTTATGAGATACACAAATGTGAATAATATGTGAGTAGAAATTAATTTGATATTTACCAAAACATTACAATGTCAGCTATACAAGTTTTAAAAATATTTTGTTCAGGTGGTAGATGTTAATTTTATACAAATGTAGAAGAAAGAATCATCGAATTTGGACACAATTTGCAGAATCTAAACATGTTTGAGTATTTATATTGGAATCTAAATAAAAAAGAAGCAAGGGATAAGGAAACTGAAGAACAGTATCGGGCATTATCTCAGGCGGTTGTTAAGCAATAACCGCCTGTGAAGATATTTACTTCTTCTTATTTAATATTCTTGATTAAATGTGGTCCTTTAAAAAGGCAAAAATCCACTTTCTTGTAATATTATTGATAAGTAAAGGTTACCATTAAATTTCACTTCATAAATCCTTTGAAATTGGTCAGAACATAAAAAACATACAACAAATGCTATGTTAATTAACTGACGCGCCGCACGAGGTCTGCGGAGAAGTTAAGAAGCCGTGGTGCAGGGGACGCGTGCGACGGAAGGATTTCTGAAGATCGTCTTCCACAGTGGTTTAATTGTGCGCCGCACGAGGTCTGCAAAGACTTCAATGCGCAATGAACAAAATATTTTGTTCAGTTGGTAGATGTTAATTTAATACAAATGTAGAAGAAAGAATCAGCGAATTTGAACACAATTTGCAGAATGTAAACATGTTTGAGTATTTATATTGGAATCTAAATAAAAAAGAAGCAAGGGATAAGGAAACTGCAGAAGAGTATCGGGCATTATCCCAGGCGGTTGTTAAGTTATACCCGCCTTAGATAAACGTATTTGTAGACGGTTGTTAAGTACCAACCGTCTGTGAAGATTTTTACTTCTTTTTTCTCAGGCGGTTTATAAGTAATAACCGCCTGAGATAATCATTTTTGAAACTACAATATGTTATTTAACGGCCTGAGAAGTGTTAATTAACTGACGCGCCGCACGAGGTCTGCGGAGAAGTTGAGAAGCCGTGGTGCAGGGACGCGTGCAAGGATCTCTCAAGATCGTCTTCCACAGTGGTTTAATTGTGCGCCGCACGAGGTCTGCAAAGAGTTCAATGCGCGGGAAACGAACCGCTCCCTCGTCTACTCCGCACAGACCTATATAAGGCGCGTCGTCGGTTATGGACAAGCACAAAACTTTTCTCCACTCCTTTCTTCTTCTCCTAGCCCGCCGCCGATTAACCACCACAGCCATGGCCAACCTTCCACCACCTAGCCCGCCGAGGCAGCCACCCTGCAAGCGGATACGCTGCAGCTCCCCCGAGAGGGTGAATGACGACCAGCGCGTTCCACCGCCGGTGCAGCCGGAGCCACCGGTACAGCCGGAGCAATCGGCTCAGCCGGAGAAGCCGACCCTCTCTCCTGCTGCATCGTCGCCGGAGGAGGAGGAGGAGGAGGAGGACGACTTCGACGACGACGACGATGATGACGATGATGACGACGAGTCGTCCTCCGACGACGGCGACGACGAGTCGTCCTCCGACGACGGCGACGACGAGTCGTCCACCGACGACGGCGACGACGAGTCGTCCACTGACGACGGCGACGACGACGACGGCGACCACCACCATGGTGACGACTACGACGACGACGACGACGAGTCGGAGGAGGACCGCTTGGCTTGGTTTGAGAAGCTGGCGGAGAGGATGGAGGAGGCGGGGCCGTAGTGTAGTTTTAGGATTTCAATCAAGTGTTCTTGTACATTTTTCTTGTGTTTTGTACATATTTCAATCAAGTGTCAATGAATACTGGTGGATAATTTGAAGTTTGACATGTTGGAGTGCTTTTAAAAAAATTAAAAAAATTCATACATGTATAAATTATGCAAATATGTTCGTACCAACAATTTTGAGTGAAAGATCTTTTTTTATGAGATACACAAATGTGAATAATATGTGAGTAGAAATTAATTTGATATTTACCAAAACATTTCAACGTCAGCTATACAAGTTTTAAAAATATTTTGTTCAGTTGGCATTATCTCAGGCGGTTGTTAAGTAATACCCGCCTGAGATAAAAATCTTCCCTGGCGGTTATTAAGTAGCAACAGCCTGTGAAGATATTTACTTCTTAATTAATAAACATCATCTCAGGCGGTTGGTAAGTAAAACCCGCCTGCGATAAAGTTAAAAACCGCCTGTGAAAAACCTACGTCTATATAAGGACCCCTCACCGCAGTCAAACCGCAACCCTGGAGAATTTATATCGACGCCGCCAGGCTGTTGAAATTTCCCCTGCGCCGCGCCGCCGCTCCGCCGCCCAGCCCATACTGCCGCGCCGCCGCTCAACCCCGCACCGCCACTTCTCCACCCAGCCGGCCCACCGTGCTGACGCCTCTGCAAGGTAAATGTAGTTTCCTTACTTTTTCTTTGTATATTTTCATTAGCTGATAAGCTGTTAGTTTTGTGTGTTCTGGTATATGGATTCTGTCCTTTTGCATGTGTAAGGACTGTATGGATTGTGTTCTGGTATATTGATGTATGGACTATATGGATTGTTTCCTTTTTGTACCTATTATGTGACATGAATATGATGTTTAATTAACAGATGCTATTGTAATATATATAAGATGCATCTGGGCCTTGTTTCCCGATATAACGGACTGGATCCCACCCAGACCTAGCCCATGCTGCTGGGCCTGTTTCCCCCTTTGACTCCGTCCGCCTCAAGACGTCGCCCGTCTCCTACATTAGTCGCCCTAATCATACTTGTTATGTCTCTGTAAATTCATTTTATAGAAGACCTTTAGAGAATATTTGTGGCCAAATTTTGTAAATCTGACAAAAAATTCTATTATTGAAGCATGGACCGTCGAGCGTGGATGTATAACATGCCAAGACCCGATCCTATGTACATTCGTAATGTTGCAAATTTTATTGAAGCATCCAAGAGACATGCGAAGTTGCAAAAGATAGATGACATATTATGTCCATGTATCGACTGCGAAAATAAGATTGCTTGGACGGATACTATAGTAATCCAATCTCATTTGGTGAAAAGAGGTTTCAAAAATAACTACACAATATGGACAGAGCATGGTGAGTTAGATACACATGATGTGGATAAAGATGATGAGAGAGGCTCAGATGATGATAATGTTCATATCGATGATGGTAGTGACAATCAAGCTGGTGATGATGATGATGAGTTCGATTGTGAGGAGATGTTGCGTCACATTGAACCATATGTACTGACTTCTATGGGAGCAAGCAAAGGTTTAAGTAAAATGGAGACATTGCAGAATGCGGCCACAGAGCTTTTATATGATGAATCAAACGGTTGTGATAAAGAGTTTACTACATTGCGTGCAGTCTTAGAACTACTAAAGTTGAAAGCTACGCACGGATGGTCCGATTGTAGTTTCTCTGATCTTTTGAATCTTCTGGCAGAAATTCTTCCAAATCCAAATAAACTGCCTAGAAGCACTTATAAAGCGAAGAAACTTCTTTGCCCGATGGCACTAGGTGTGACAAAAATACACGCTTGTGTGAACCATTGTATTCTGTATCGCAAAGAGCATGAGCTCGCAACTAGATGCCCCATTTGTGGTGTCAGTAGATATAAGAAGGACTACAATCACCAGTATGTTACCAACATGAAAAAGACTCAGAAGAATAAGAAGTTTATTATTGGTCCTGAAGGTGACGATGACGATACTTCTGGCGATGCAGACGGAAAGAATAAGAGAAAAATTCCTGCATTGGTGATGTGGTACCTTCCGGTAATTGATCGCTTGAAGCGTTTGTTCTCAAACCCTAGGGAGGCTGAACTTATGCGTTGGCATTCCGAGGAACGCAAGAAGAATGAAAAACATATACGACACCCTGGTGATGCAACGCAGTGGAAAAATTTTGATATTCAGTATCCAGAATTTGCGAAGGAAATCAGAAATGTGAGGTTTGCCTTGGGTACAGATGGAATGAATCCGTTTGGTGAAAAAAGGAGCATACACAGCACATGGCCCGTGGTCTTAACTATGTACAACCTACCGACGTGGTTGTGTCACAAAAGGAAATATATCTTATTATCTGTTCTTATCCAAGGTCCGAAACAACCCGGCATCGAAATTGATGTGTTCTTGGAACCTTTAATGGAAGATATGGCGAAATTGTGGAATGAAGGGGTACGTACATGGGATGAGTACAAGCGGGAGTATTTCACGCTAAGAGCAATGATATTCGTTACCGTGCATGATTATCTCGGACTGTTTACATTATCGGGACAAATGAAAGGGAAGAAAGGTTGCGTTAGGTGCGTGGATAGAACTGGATATATATACCTCACTTCATCCAGAAAGACGGTGTACATGAGACATCGACGGTTCTTGACAGATACACACAAGTATAGGAAGATGAAAGAACAATTTGATAACAAAATCGAAAAAGATACTGCGCCGAAACCTTACAGTGGAAAACTTGTGTTTGAAATGGTCAAGAACATTCATATTGCTTTCGGTAAGGGAAAAAAGAGTAAAGGAATTAAGAGAAAGAAAAGTACATCTTCGGATGATACAACTGACATGGCTTTCAAGAAACAATCAATTTTTTTCAAGTATCTTCCGTATTGGAAGAATCTGGAATGTTGCCATAGTATTGATTTGATGCACGTTACAAAGAATGTATTTGACAGCATCATTGGGACCTTGCTGGACATGCCGAGGAAGACAAAGGATGGATTAAATTCACGTATGGACCTAGTAAATCTTGATTTGAGACCAGAGATTCATCCAGTAGAAAAGGCGAACGGGAAGCATTACCTTCCCCCAGCCAGCTACAACTTGACGCTAGAAGAGAAAAAAGCAATTTGCGAATGCTTGCGTGGGATCAAAGTGCCCACAAGTTTCTCATCCAATATCCGCAAACTAGTCTCGATGAAAGACTTGTCTTTATTCGGTTATAATTCTCACGACTGTCACATGATGATGACAGTTTTCCTTGCCATTGCAATAAGAGTAATCAAACCTGATCATATAAAAGTTGTCATCACACGTTTGTGTTACTTCTTCAATGCAGTATCGCAAAAGGTGATAGCACGTGAAGATTTAGACTATCTGAAAACATACATCGTCGAGACAATGTGCAAGCTTGAGATGTGTTTCCCACCATCCTTTTTTGATATGCAAGTACACCTAATCATACATCTTGTTGATCAGATAAAAGCATTGGGGCCACTATATTTACATCATATGTTTTCGTTGGAGAGATATTTAGGAGTATTAAAAGGTTATGTGCGGAACCGTGCTCACCCAGAGGGTTCAATTATGGAAGGATACACCACTAAAGAAGTGATTGAGGGTTGCGCTGATTACATCAAAGATGGAAAATCGATAGGTGTGCCTATACCGGTACATGAGGGTAGACTACGTGGGAGAGGCAAAGTGGGTAAGAAAACTTTTATTGTTCAAGATTACAAGAATGTACACCGTGCACATTTTGGTGTACTACAACAGCTCGCAATAGCTGAGCCGTACAACGAGGAACACCAAATTGAGCTTCGTGATAAAAACCAAGACCGCAAAGAGGACTGGATCATGAAAGAGCACAGAAGATGTTTCACTGAATGGTTAATGGACAAAAATATATCATACGGAAACACTATAGAAGAGGCAACAATGAAAAAGTTAGCTTGTGGCCCATCTGCTTTGGTAACATCATGGCAAGCATATGACATCAATGGTTACACATTTTACACTAAAGAAAAAGACGGTAAGAGTGTTGCACAAAATAGTGGTGTTCGTATTGAGGCTTATGATTCACAAGGGCAGAAGACCACATACTTCGGGTTCATAGAGGAAATATGGGAACTCGATTATGGCGAAAGAATGGTAATGCCCGTATTTAAGTGCCAATGGGTCAAACATCCTGATGGTTTGAAAGTGGACAATTACGGACTGACACTGGTAGACTTGAATAAAGTGGGTTACAAAGATGACCTGTGGGTTCTCGCCGATAATGTTGCACAAGTTTTTTATGTTCAAGATCCAGAAACTGAGAAGTTGCACGTAGTTGTTTCTGGAAAGCAAAATATTGTTGGGGTTGACAATGTGGGAGATAATGAAGAGGAATATAATCAGTATGAAGAGATGTACCTTTTCACCGAACCAGAAAACATCAAGCGCGTAGAGAGAAGCATTAAAAAGAATTTGAAACCCTATATGCGAGAAGATGTCAATGCTGGAAAAAATGTATATAGCAATGCGAGATGATATATATTGTATATATTTGTATCTTCTGAAATCAACTTAGAACAATGTTGGTATATGGATTGTGTCCTTTTGCATTTGTGTACATATGCGTTTGGACTCAATGATTTGGAAGTTTGGAAGTTTGGTCTTTCTTCAGATAATGATGTCTCGGGCGTGTAGCCGATTGAAGGAGGAGCGCTTGGCGTGGCGCAAGAACCATCCCCATGTATGTACATATGGCACACCGGTCACATGGTTGTATATACATATGTATCTGTAATGGACTGATGAACTTAACTGTAGTTTGTTTTTCCGTGTTGTTTGTTTTTGGTATTTTCAATTTCTCCGCGTAGGGTTTCTCTGCGAAGCCTGAATCGGGAGATTTATTGAAGTGGCAGTGCATCGTCCCCGGTAAAGAAGGGGTAAGTCATGAAGAACAAGCACAATATGAGTTTAACTATCGTCCTCCTATTAATAAATTTCTTTTGCAGACTAAATGGGAAGATGGTTACTACCCCCTGACAATCTCCTTCTCTGAGGACTATCCCTTGGTGCCTCCAAGATGCTCCTTTCCAATTGGGTTCTTCCACCCAAATGTCCATCGTTCGGGAGCACTCTGCATCGGGATTCTTGATCAAGAGACTGTAAGATAGACCTATTTTGTTCATGTAATTATTACTTATAATTTTTGTCGAACTTATTTGAACTGGTTTCTTATATTGCTTAAATTATATTTCGTAGGGGTGGTGCAGTGCTTTTACAATCAAAACTATACTACTTGAAGTTCAGCGTTTGCTGCATCAGCCAAATGTGCCTGATGTTGAAAATGATTGCTATAATCTACTTATCAAGGTTAGATGACACTTTGACTTAGTGACCAATGTAGGTTATTCATTCCTCCTTCGACATTTGTTAATTTAAATAATGTCAATATTTTCAGGATCCAGCGGAATATAAGAGACGTGTTCGGGAGCAAGCAGGACGGTACAATTTAGATTGATCGATGGGAGCTTCATCGTCGATCTACAATGAATGTAGCATGATTTTTGTTCAGTGTGTAAAGAAATTATCTTTGAACAATTGTAAAGCCTCTAATGGTGTATTATCACAATTAAGCCAGCCTCACTGGTGATCGAGCATTTCCTATAATGCATTACTGTACTAGTATCCGCTAGCTCATCTGTGTTTTTTTCCTGATACAATTTTGCCTGCACGACTACATGCGGCTGTGATATATAATTGCAACTACATCCCTGTAATTTCAATGAAAACCGCTTATGATAATTAAACAATGACCGCCACTGAAAATACATGATCTTCTTAGGCCGTTGTTAATCAAGAACCGGCTATGAAGTTCATTGCATTACAGACGGTTATTAATTAAGAACCGCCAACGAAGATCATGTATTTACTCAGACGGTTGTTCCTTAAAATCCATCTGTGAAGTTCATTGCATTACAGACGGTTATTAATCAAGAACCGCCAACGAAGATCATGTATTTACCCAGACGGTTGTTTCTTAAAATCCGTCTGTGAAGTTCATGGCATTGCAGGCGGTTAATAATTAATAACCGTCTGTGAAGATCATGTATTTACCCAGACGGTTGTTTCTTAAAATCCGTCTGTGAAGTTCGTTGCATTACAGGCGGTTCTTAATTAAGAACCGATTCTGAAGATCATGTATTTACCCAGACGGTTGTTCTTTAAAATCCGCCTGTGTTGTTCTTTCATCACAGACGGTTATTATATCATTCGTCATCACAGTCGCATATTTTTAAGGACCGCCTGTGTTTGAAAAATTGAGGCGCCTGTAAAAATGCTTTTTGTAGTAGTGTGAGCTGCCAAGGGTTACAAAGAAGAAGAAGGCTGAAGAGGAAATCCTCCCATCTAAGGAAGCTGCATTTGATGGACAGCAAGCTGCAAGAGGTGATGAGTCTACTCCTTCGTTTCCTTCTGCAGTAGATGGTTGTTTGAGGTGTGGTGGAAGAGACCATGCTTTTCAGTTTTGCCCTAGAAACAGACCTTGTGGGAAGGTCAGACATGAGGTCTCTGAGTGCACTATGAAAAGTCTGAGTGAATATATTGCTCTAATGTGCGCGACACAGGTAGAAGGTTAGGGATTTTTCTGTATACCAGATCGTCCTTCTAATGCTAATTTTAGGGAGCAAACCATTACTGCTTTGATTCGTGTGGTGTCTGGTGAAGCAACAGCGAGGCAGATAGAACAAGAATAATTCACTGAATGGCTGGGCTCAAAAATTTGGAAGTGGTCTGCCAGGAAAATGGAAGAAAGTGCATACACTATGAGATTCCGTACTCCACAAATGATGAAGGAATGGAGACACTTCAAAGTTGGAATGTCCTGTACTGATGCGTACATAACTGTGATGCCATGGTCACCAGCCATAGAAGCTAAGGGCGAGATGCAAACTGCTTGGTTTAGGGTGAGAGGGATCCCAGTTGAAAAGAGAACCTATGAGACCTTGGCCTAGCTACGTTGGTTCTTTAGTTATGATGGCGGTGGATGTGGATGAGAAATACTTATACAGGAACGATTTTGTCAGGATCAAAATTTCTTGCAGGGAGGTGGCTAAAGTTCCAGCTTTGGCAGAAGGTGCCATCCCACCATACTTTTATGACTTTTTTACGAGAGAGAAATCCCTGCAGATGAAGCACCTCCCAAAGGTTCAGTGAAAATTCCACTCTCCAAGCATGATCACCCACAACTGTTTAAGAACTTTGAGGGTAAAAGCTACTTTGAGAAAGGGAGCAGTTCTAAGAATGGCATGAAAGAAACGGTCAGGATGTAGATGGGGCATATTTAGACACTCAGAAAAAAGTGGCTGCGCAGGAAGGCCTTTCTTTGGACAATATGTTGGCTGGTGACAAAAGTCCTACTATGAAAATAGGGGTGAATGATTTTGTGGCTGATCCTGGAGAGAAGTTGGACATATTTGATGAGGATGAGGATGATCTTCTTGATGATTCACAGGAAAAGCTTTCTCAAGTGGATGGGAATGTGTGGTTGCTGCAATGTAGCAAGACACTTCTCATGGTCCATCATAAGGGCATCTCATCTTCTTAGCTTTGGTGCCTGCTGAAATTGCTAGGGAAAAACCAAGTCTCCTTCATGAGCAGGGCAGTGAGAAGTTATCTGGTATTGATAAAAAGAGGGGTGCCCACAAGTTCAAAGTCTCTCAGGCACGAATGATCAAAGAAACAAGACAAAGTGATAAAATCCAAGATCAATTCAAAAAAAAGATGGAGGAGGCCATGAAGACAACTAACAAAAAGAGGACATTTGAAGGTATGACTGAACAATACTCCTGCCCCTTATCTAAATTTAGTAATGATGATATTTCTACTGTTGCAAGTAAAATGGGTATTAAGATCCTTGCCTCGGATTTTGGGAAAGTAGATGTAATTAGAGATTTAGAAGTAGCAAGAGCTCAGTTACATAATAAAAAGATTTACATTGAATCATTGGAAAAATCTGCTCCTGAGGATTCAAGTAATGTTACCTGTAATGATGGGAGGTTGTTGTTGGGATGGGTTCAGGAGGAGGCTGAGGGGAGGAGATTGGTTTATCTGTAAATAAAAAATCCAAGCATGAAAAATGGGTAGGCTAAATAAAAATAAGTCCCCTATTAGGCGAAGTATGAGGAAGACCCGTCGGTATATAGGAAAGCTGGATCACAGGAAACTTCTGGATCCAGTCTTTCTACTAAAAATAGATGTCAATGAATGGGATTTTTTGGAACTGCAGAGTAGAAAGAAAGGGATGAAAGCTTTTGTTAGCAATTTGATGAGAGAATATTCCTTTGACTTTATTTGCGATCAAGAGTCCCTTATCCAGAAATTGTCTGTTTCAGTTACTAGAGGTTTTGAGCCTAATAGGGAGTTTGACTGGCAGTGGTTGGCTGCCAGAGGCAGATCTGGAGGTGTCATCTCTGGGGTTAAGAAAGAGAGATTTGAGGTTAGGGATTGGGGTGCTGGCAACTTTGTTTGCTGGACCAAATTATGGGACAAGCAAATTTGTAGTAACTGGTGTTTGCTGAATGTTTATGGGGTGGCGCAGGATGAGTTTAAGAAGGATTTTTTGACTGAGTTGGCTGACATGTGCAAAAGCATGGATGAGCAATATATTGTGGGAGGTGATTTCAATATTATTAGAGGTGCTTGGGAAAAAATAAGCCTTTTCAGTCTAATAGATTTTCGAATCTGTTCAATAGCATAATTAATTTGAATTGCTTGAGGGAAATTAATAGTACTGGGTGTCGCTTTACGTGGTCCAATGGGAGGAGGAACCCCACGTTGGAAGTGTTAGACAGGGTGCTGATGAGTGTGGGCTGGGAAGCTTTGTTTTTTATGATAACCGTTAAAAAACTCACTAGAATTATGTCTGATCATAATCCACTAGTTATTACATCCTTGCATCCTCCTATGAAAAATAAGCTGGAGTTTAGATTTGAGCTCGCTTGGTTCTCCGATGAGCGTTTTATCCCTGCTGTCAGGAAGATTTGGGAGGCACACAATAAGGACAAAGATGCTCTAAGTAGGTTGCTATTTAGACTTAAGAAATTTGAAAAGTATTTTAAGGGTTGGGGTTATGATAGAGCAGGAAGTGTCAAAGCAAGGAAGAAGAAAATTTCTTCTTCACTGCAAGATTTGGAAACCAGGGAGGAGGAGGTTTCCCTGTCTGCAGCAGATTTGAAATTTAAGATAGAGATGCAAGCTGAACTGCTACAAATATTAGAAGAGGAAGAAGTATGTTGGTATAATAGGAGCCACGAAAAATGGCTTTTGAAAGGGGATTTGAATACTGAGTTTTTCCATAGGATGGCTAATGGTAGGAAGAAGAAGAATACTATCTTCTCCTTCAAAGAGGGAGAAGGGAGTATAACTGGGGATGAAAACTTGCTTAGATATGCTACTGTCTTCTATAAGGAGTTATTTGGACAGAAGGTAGATAGCATGTTTGAATTGATGGATAATATGTGGGGAGATGGGGAACTAGTACAGGCTGATGAAAATCATCAGTTGACCAGACCATTAGAGGAAAATGAAATTAAATTCACCCTGTTTGATATGGACAAAACAAAGCCCCCGGTCCCTATGATATACCTAAAGAATTTTTTCAACAGTGCTGGGAAGTGGTGAAGCATGACTGTTTCAAGCTTTTTCAAGACTTTCATCGGGGGGGCTTTGGACATTTATAGAATAAATTTTGCCATCATTACACTTTTGCCCAAGGTTAAAAACGCGGAGAGTATTAAGCAGTATAGGCCCATCTGCTTGCTCAACTGCTTTTATAAATGGGTGACTAAAGTATTAACTTTGAGGCTTGAACCAGTAGCATATAGAATAATTAATAGAGTGCAATCGGCTTTCATCCCTAATAGAAATATTATGAATGGGATCCTATCTTTACATGAGATTCTTGATGAGGCGCGAAGGAGAAAAGAAGTGGGGATTGTTTCGAAACTTGATTTTGAAAAGGCTTATGATAAAGTGTGTTGGACATTTCTTTTTAAATGCCTTAGTTTTAGAGGGTTCTGCACCAAGTGGTTGGATTAAATTAGTGGTGGATAATGGGACTGTTAGTGTCAAGTTGAACAATGTTAAAGGGCCATATTTTAGGAGTTACAAGGGGGTCAGGCAAGGTGACCCCATGTCTCCTCTTCTTTTTAACTTTGTTGCTGATGTTCTGAATAAGATGGTAAATAGAGCTATGGAAAGTGGGCTGATTCAGGGTTTGGCTAGTAGTTTAATCCCAGAGGGCATTGCTATCCTTCAATACGCCGAAGACACAATTTTATGTATCAAAGCTAATGAGGAGGGAGCCAATCATCTAAAACTGCTTCTTTATCTGTTTGAGCACATGTCTGGACTTAAAATAAAATTTGAGAAAAGTGAGGTGATGGTTATTGGGGGATGATCAGTTAGCCTTGAAATATGTTCATGTGTTCGATTGCCAAATAGGCTTCTTCCCTATCAATTATTTAGGAGTCCCTGTTAGTACTAGAAGGCCTGCTGTGGCTGACTGGGAGTATATGGTCAATAAGGCTAGGAAGAAGATTGAAGCCTGGAAGGGTGGATTGTTAACCATGGCGGGGAGGGTGGTCCTGATTAACTCTTGCCTATCAAATGTTCCCACTTACCACATGTCTATGTTTCTCCTCCCTAAAACAGTGATTAAGGTTATGGATAAAGATAGAAAGTCTTTTTTATGGCAAGGGGGAGGGACTAAGAAAAAATACCACTTGGTTAAATGGGATAACGTGTGTAAGAAGAAAAATAAGGGCAGGTTGGGGATTAAGAAGCTAAGACTAATGAACATCAGTCTTCTGTGCAAGTGGTCGTGGTTAGTGGAGACTGAAACAGGCTTATGGAAGGACTTAGTGAGGTCCAAATACATTGGGGACAACCCTGTAGGACCCTTAAAAGTTAGGAATTCTGATTCCCCCATTTGGAAGGACTTAATGAAAGTTAGAAATTTCTATATGAGAGGGAGAAGGTTCATTGTGGGTGATGGAAAATCCATCGCCTTTTGGTCGGATAAATGGCTTATGAATAGACCGTTGAAAGATGCTTTCCCTTACCTGTTCTTTTTAGCCAAGAATCCTCTCTTGTATGTACATAAATGTTTTAGCAATAGCCAGGTGGTTGAATTCAATATCTCTCTGCCCCCTTTCTTACATGATCAGTGGTATGGACTTGCTGAGTTACTGAATACAGTGAACATTTCTAAGGAAAGAGACAAGGCTAGGTGGATGTGGGATAAATCTGGGCATTTCACTGTCAGGTCCATGTATTGTCACCTGACTAGGCGCGAGTGTGGTCCCAGTTTCTCACATATTTGGAAATCTAGGATCCCTCCTAAAATTAAAACGTTTTTTTGGCTGATTATGAACAATGTTATAGTGACCAAAGATATCTTGATAAGAAAGAAATGGCAAGGTGATGAACTGTGTTATTTTTGCAATGAGGAAGAAAACATCAATCATTTATTTTTCTCATGTGCTACTGCTGCTGTTGTTTGGTTAATTGTGGCTCAATGGCTTGGAAGTTCACACAAACCTTCGTCTTTTTAACAGTTTTTTCCTTGGGTATCTCAGGTTTTTCCTGGTAATACCTAATTGCAAGTGTTTGGGTTGTCGGCTATATGCTGGGCAATATGGAAAGCTCGAAACCGGGCTTGTTTTGAAAAGAAATTGATCAAACATCCTTGTGAAATAATCTGTCACTCTTGTGTCTTTATGAAATTTTGGGCAGGTTTGCTTAAAAATGACTTGAAGGAGGTAGTGCGGGCTGGTGTCGAGGTGATGATGAATCATGCCATTGAGGTGCTAAAAAACCAGGGAAGACTGAGGTTACCTACCAATCAAGATGAAGAGGATGCTGCTGACGGAAGCTCAGGCAGAGAGGAGGATGAAGTTGATGCTCCCATGGGGGTTGATGGCGCTTGTAGAGTCTGCTCCCCCTAATGTGACATGATGTGTCACGGTTCTAGTTGTAGTCTGCTCTCAGAACTATGAACTGTTATCATTGGCACATGTTTTTGTATGGCGCTTAGGCCTTTGTCATATGTGTTATGGTTTCTGGTAGGGTATTGTTTTGACCTGTTTTGTGGACAGTTCTTAGCTCTTGCGTGAATGATGGGGTAGAAACTCTGCCTGATGAAGGATATTTTGTAATGATCTCTGTTTTCATAATGGAAATGGAGGTGGGGGTGTGTCTCTCTTTCAAAAAAAAAATTAATTTAAAGCAAAACCACACTCAAAAGTTCTGAGAAGTGCGGACTAGTCCGTTTTTGGTGTGGACTAGTCCGATTTCTCTCTGACCTCCCTCGGACATGTCCATTTTTGATGCGGACTAGTCCTTTTTCTCTCTATACCGTTTTCGGAATTGTCCGGTCCATTGCGGACTACTCCGGTAATCCCATCCTTAAAGATTTTGCTAAGTCTCCGAACTTGTCCGGACTTGTCCGTTTTCCTCTCGGACTAAGTTCGTACTTGTCTGATTTGGTGCAGACTTATGCGATTTTTCTCTGACTAATATCAAACTAGTCCGGCCTTTCGCAGACTTGTCCGGTGATCGCGATTTCGTGTTGATCTTTTGTTCCACAACGCGTTTTTGGGTTTTATCTTAAGTGGGCCTAAGGACATCATGTCTAACTCTTTTGGAGCCCATGTGGGACCCCACACCAGCCTCCACCCTCTCTAAAACCGACCTCCATTGAAACCTTAGCTCTCCACCCCTATATAAATAACCCAACACCCCAACTCTACATCCTTTTGCCACAATTGAAAGACCACCAAACTCTAGTTCGTGGGAGCCGCCATCAAGAGGACATCCAGCAGCAAGAAGAAGAGGAGAACTCAAGGAGGCTCAACCAAGCAAGATCTCTATCGACTTTTCGTTCTTCATCACCAATCCTGCATCAACTCTTCATCACCAAACCCAAGATCGTCAAGATTCAATTTTCTCCTTCAATTCTCGACCTTTGGACCTCTAAACACGTGGTACACCCCCTACTCTCTCTTTTCCACGTGAGTTTTATCCTAAATCTAGCAGATCAAGAAAACCCTAGAAAATCCTATTTTGTTGGTTCTGCGAAGGGCGGACTAGTCCGGTCCTAAGAAATCTAGTCCGGTTTGGCTGTCTGTTTTTTACTGAATTAAATCTAAATTGATTCGAATCGTTTCCAAACATGTCCAAACTTGTTAAAAGCCATTAGAACTAGTTAGTAAACATTATTAACAACTCATTAACAAAGTCTTACCTCACAATTGCATTAATCATGCATATCATGTCATATTGAGTAACATATGAGCCCTTATTGATTGTAATTCTTGTCTTGTATGTTTATTGCGTGGTTTATACGGATTGGCGCTAGAGAGTGTTGTAGAGGACCTCCAGTACCAGAATTTTGAAGTCTTTGACCCTAACCAAGGTCAAGAGCAAGGCAAGTGCCCTTGAACATATTGATCCTGTTTTTACAATAAATGTATTGTTTTCAAAACTGCATGCTTGTGTGAATTTTATGGGAATTTCTATGATAGGAAGTTTACTAACTTTGTTTAGCCATCCTTGTCACCTAGAATACATGGTAGAGAGTCAAGAAGGGTTTTTACCTTTGCTTTGCTTAATTAATTGGGATGGGAAAACAACTATACCATTTAATTATGCATTAATGAGATTATGGTTAATATGAACTGGTTAATATGACATGATAATGGGTGATCCAAGCAAGCATGGTATGTGGATGGGTTGGATGTTATAGTGGTTTCACTTGCTTTAGATCTAAGGACCGGTTTGTGGAGCAACCATCCAGGATTTACAGTGCCACCATGAGGCCAAGAATGGGTGCGACATAGCTGATTATTTAGGGTATTTCTAGTATTGTGCGGATCATTTGGTGCACTGGGGTACGAGAGTCAGATTGGGTTTGGATTTGTGGCGGGACTCCCTGGGATTTGAATGGCACAAGAGGGGGCCCTTGATTGAAGATGTGCTCAGTTGGAGGCATCGCCACCGGTGAAAACTCAGTGAGTTCGTACATGCTAGTAGTCCCTTTGTAAAGGCTATTTTGTGATCTCTTGGCCACACACAAACAGAAGTGTGAGACGGCATAATAGAGGTTCTTAGTCACCGAAAGGTGATGAAATCACGAACACGTGGGTAAAATGGTACAACCTCTGCAGAGTGTCTTAAAAACTATCATGATATCTATGCTCCCGGTCATGAGCAACCTGGACCCTCACATGATTAGAGGGAAACTTGGAATTTGGGTACTGGTTATGGTTGATAATATGGTTTGGTACTGGTTATGGATTGAGTTATGGTATTGGATATGGTTAATGGTAATGGTGATGGATATGGAATATGGAATTATACTATGGTAATCATTATGGTATACGATGGGTTTACTTCACATACATATAATATACTGCTTTTTAAATGTTTTAATGTACTTTTCATCACATAACCTTTATTAATGTCATCATTTGTATCAGCTAGATGCCATACTTTTCACACTTCCTGAGTATGACATGTACTCATCCTTGCAATTGCCCCACCAACAGTTGCAGGCCAGGATTGAGAGTATCACGATGTTAATGAGGAGTCCTAGGTTGTGTGTTGTCGTCAGCTTTGCCTGTGGTTATGCTTGGAGCCGCTACCATTATTGCTTAGTTTGCTTAGTTGCTTAATTAGATTATTTCCGTTGCATTAGTTCAACTTGTCAATAATATTCATTAGAGCTTTTATTCGAGGATATTCTGAATTCTGTAATAAAAGTGCTTAATTAATCTTGTTCTGTGGTAATTTGTATATCCTTTTGTGAATGCACTCGTCTATGTGTGTTGAACATCCTGGGAACACATATACTGCACTTGGTCCATTTTTCGGAACCGGGTGTTACACACACACCCCCCACCGAATCACTAGGGGTGGGCACTAAATTAATTCAGCGAAATCGGTTTCGTTAATTCGGTTAAGGAATGTTTCATTTATGGAGAATTGATAACCGTACTTGATCGAGAAAAAGTGATAACCGCACAATTCGGTCACTGTTAATACTGTTCCATTTTGTTGTTAACCGCATTTTAGTGTATAATATAAATTATTGGATAAAAATAATAATAAACACACACAAATAATAATAAGAAAAACACAAAACATACATGTATTGACAGGTGGTTGATGAAGATTATCAATTATTCGATTGTGCTATGAGAAATATTTTGATGATGGTGGAGATTAGTAATATTGAACATCGTTGATATGGGTTATGACTTTATGAGTAGTGTGGGCTAAAACTTTGGTTAAATCGGTAATTCGGTTAATACGATATAAAAACCGCAAATAATTGGTTAATTGAAATACAAAAATGATAACTGCATTTACCCAAAAAATTTGATTAATTGTGTATTTTGATTCTGTACGGTTTGATTCGGTTTTGCGGTTAATGGTTAATTTTGTTCAACCCTACGAATCACAAAGGGACAACTCAGTAATCCCTCATATTTTGATTTCGCACATAGACAAAGGTGGTGTAAAACTCGAACCAAACTACAAACCCGAGCACAAAAGTCCTAAAAATTGGCCCGCAAAAATAACTGAAACATATTTTCATGGGCCTCATTCTGGACCACAAAAATAATTTAGTGGGCTGTTGTAAAGCTCACAAAAATGTTGTTGTTTTTGTGGGCCACCGCTGGCCAACGAAAATAGTATTATTTTCATGGGAGGCCTGTAAAAGTATATTTATTTTTGACTGGATATTTTCGTGAGCGAGAAGCCCATGAAAAATAAGGTCTTTGCCCATGAAATAAGTATTTTCGTGGGCTTTCGATTTATTTTCGTGGGCTCCTGACCCATGAAAATAATTCATTTTCCTGTAGGCTCCAATTGGGCGTGTTTCACCACCTGCAAAGTATCAAATCAACAATAACCCATTGCAAATTGTAAACCTCCTATCTTCATATCAGATAACTGTATAATGGCCCAGTTTAGATAGTATGGATCCCTCTATTTTTGGTAAATTCTCACAATATGTTTTCTGGTATACAGTATAAACCAAAAATGAATTAGAATCTGAATTATGTCCATGTCACGTGCCTTTGTTATTTTGTATTATTTTCCCTTCTGTGTTTGGTGAAACATGGAAAAACTTAATGCTAGCATATACGTTTCTCTATGCATTGTTTGCTCAAGATGCTGCTATTATTCCTGGTCTGAAGATATTTTTCATCAAAGGTAGAATTTTATGTCAGCAAATATTGTAAATATATTACTTTCATACTATTACTATATTATTGTGAAAGAGGCAATTAAATATTTGCTATATAATTTTCGCATGAGAACATGTAACATTTATATAGGTGAGCTTTGAAAAGATTTGTCACACCCGGTTTGATTAAGAATAAAACCAGCTGCAAACTACATGTATGTCAGGATCAGTTTTGTCTTACATGTAAGACAAAAAGTGATAAAAAATTCTATATCGAATAAAAACAACATTTATATCTTCAAAACAGTTTTGAATAGCATCAAAAGAAGAAAAACTCTAGGGCAACGCCAAATAAATTGATTGTCATCAATGCGATCTTCTACTTACCATCTTCAATAGAACTTGTCTTCATTGAATCTTGTTTCTACTAAGCAGCATTTATGAAAAATAATGGCAATCACATGAGTACATAAAATACTCAGCGAGTGTGGAAAATAAATGACATGAAGGGCAATCAAAAAGGAAAGGCTTATAGTGCTTTAAGCACTAAGCATTAAACCTATCATTGGCTTTCATTAGAACCTACATATAGGTGTATATTCTCAACCATAACAATAATAATAAAGCATCAATATCAATATCATTCCCAACCATCATCCCATCCATCGTATAATTACGAACTCAGCCCCAGGCCGCTCTTGTCTATGAGCACGACTGCTAAGACAGTTTGACAAAACTCTGCAGATTGTGTACCCTTTACCCACAAGCAGTGATTTCATCCCCTATTACCAGGTGGACTAAGTAAACCTCCCTGATGCCGGTGGCGACCAACCACATTACACACTTCTGTACGTGTGTTGCCAGGAGATCACTACAAAGTCTTTACAAAGGTTCTCCCAACTAATACTAGCCCTCTAAGGTTTCACCACTGAGACATTCCTGGAGTAACCCTCCGCCTCAGAAGCCCCCTCTTAAGCCTTGAGGATCCCAAAGCAGTAATTCTGACTCATTTACCACACCTTCCAACTACTAGCACTTCACCGGGAGAGACCTAATTAATTGACCAAGCTGCCCCATCTCAGTCTCTTGGTGGTACTATAAAGCTTAGTGGCATCCTCCATAAACTGGCCCTTAGAATCCAGCAGGCACAAATTCTCAAACCCGAGTCTCGTGCACACATGCACCATACCAACCAAAACTGGCCTGCTATATTCCTAACCACTACTTCATCATTTTCAAATGTAACATTATGATCACAATTAATAATATAATCATGTGTCTTCCTCCCAACTACTAAAGATGGTTAAGCGTGATAGTAATACCCAAAACCACTCAATCCAATCCGGCAACAAGGAATTATATGGAACGGGTAAATAAAATAGGATTCAAATTATTTAAACATGCAACTAACTATAATTCCTAACATAGGCACAAGATGATCAAGGGCAGTTTCCTATTTTTATATAGCTGCCCAGTTCTCTTGATGGAACTCTTGATCTTTAGAGTCTTCGTGTTATTTCTTCATCTAATACGAATGCGTGTAAATGACGTCAAAGGAGAAATAAAAACATTCAAGAACAATACAAAAAAATATTCACATAAGCATAAAATCCAATGTTGATACGTCTCTACGAAGGATTTATTATTTTTCTTAGCCAAAGAAATGCATTTACCATTTATTTTTCTAAATTTTAATATTAATTTGTATGCAAAAAATATCTTAATGAGTTATCCATATACAAAATATATTTATATATGCATTTTATAATTTTATTTCAGCAATAAAGATTTTAAAATAAATTTCCTACTATTTCTACATTTATTCTCTATTTTTAGTATTTATTTGTAGCTAAAAACCTTTTTATGAATTTCCTATGGTCAAAATATATTTTATCTGCACTCTACAATTTTATTGCATCATAAAAAGATTTATAATTAATTTTTCTACATTTTCTATATTTATTCTATCATTTATAAACATATTCTATTCACTAAATACATTTTTAAATTATATTATGTAATTAAATAATACCTCAAGGGTTGTTCTGTAATTTTTCTTACTGGACAGAGGTTAAAAATAATATTTACTAAAGTTTAGAGGGCCTCCTAACAAATTTCACATTATTACATGATTTTATCTAATTTAAAGGAAGGCTGGGGTTATTTTTATAAAATGGAGGGTCTATCTGTGATTCGTATTAAAAGGTCAAGGGCCTAACTGCAAAGTCTATTTTCCTTGTCTATTCTGATTTGTTTTTGTTAAGGAAAAGTCATGAAATAGATCTATGGAGCTATGGGCCAAGGGTAGGAGCACGGTCCACGGGTCCACTGTGGACCATGGGGCGTACCCCTTCGGGTTCACGACGCAGGAATCCACACGAAACCAATCAGCATCATGATGCATGAGAGGT
The DNA here is from genome assembly GCA_036927565.1 of Tuctoria greenei. Classification (NCBI taxonomy): domain Eukaryota; kingdom Viridiplantae; phylum Streptophyta; class Magnoliopsida; order Poales; family Poaceae; genus Tuctoria; species Tuctoria greenei. Next base: position 221,800,975 of record JAYESD010000003.1, read on the forward strand.
GTTGAAGAAGAGACATGGGCATCAATGTCGAATTTCCCAAGATCCGAATCAAAGAACATACGTCCGTCGGCATAGTTCGGATTCGTATGATCTAAGGTGACAGAAACATGAGATCGAACGTTCACTGTTTGGAGCATATATGCGGCAGCGGCAGGAGATGTCTGGAGGCCATCGTAGATGTTGCCACCAGTAGAAATTTGTGATGAGGATGAGGGAGTGGTTGGTGAAAAGAAGGGTTGAACTCCATGGACAGAGATCAGATCAGACCTAGGTCACTGATACCATATAGAAGAGTTGAGGGAGAATTCTCACTGCATTATTGAACTGTGGTACAGGTGTTTATATATTACATTAGAGACAAACGCCCTACTAAACGGTTGCTAGGGATGAGCATGTATTGCGTGCATGAAGGGCGACGAGCGATCGTGCACCGAGACGTGCGGCAAGAGCTGGTCCACTGCGGATGATGCAGAACCGATCAAAGAAGCTGTGACTTGGGTGATGATCGCCGAACATCTCTTGCCGCTGCCGCAGATATGCTCCAGATTGTGAGCATTCGATCTCATGTTCCTGTCACCTTAGAGCTTACGAATCCGAACTATGCCGACTGGCATATGTTCTTTGATTCGGCTCTTGGCAAATTCAGCATTGATACCCATGTCTCTTCTTGAACACCTCTCATGCATTGTGATGCTGATTGGTTTCGTGTGGTTTCCTGCATCGTCAACTGGATCTACACGACTTGCGCGCCCGAGGTTTGGCAAATAGTTCATCAACGAGAAACAGATGCGTTCTCGTTGTGGACCGCCATTGAACACCTCTTCCACGGCAACCAGCTTCAACGTGTCGTGTTCTTCGAGGCTGAATTTCGAGATCTCTGCCATGGAGACATGACCATTTCATCCTACTGTGCTAAGCTCAAGAATCTTGCTGACAATCTTCGTGACGTTGGACAACTGGTGTCTGATTCGAGCCAAATGCTCAACCTTCTCCGCGGCCTCAACCCGAAGTACCGCCATGCCATCTCCGCCATTACTTCAAGGCAGCCACCACACACCTTCCTCTCAACACGTTTGCACTTGCTGATGGAGGAATTTTTTGATACCCAACGGGCTGCGACGCGACGGTGGATGAACATGCCATGGTCGCCAAAGATGCTGCAACGACACCTACTCCTCCTGGCACTGGGAACACGTCCTCTGGGGGGACTATCCCACAGTCTAAATCTGGCTCAAGCCGTGGTGGCCGTGGTGATCGCGGCGGGCGTAACAGTCGTGGAAGCGGTCGTGGTGGACGTGGCGGTGGTCGTGGCTCCAACCAGTCCATAGGACTTCCTTGGAACCCTACTGGTTCCATGTACTACCCCGGCATAGCAGCTGGGCAGTGGTGCGACTCTCCAAACCCCTGGACCGGCATGGTGCAAGCATGGTCCATGCCATTCCAGGCACCCGACACTGGCGTACTCGGTTCTCGACTGGGCACTCATCCACAACAAGCATTTTATGCCGCACCAGGCTCCACCGACTTCCAGCTGCCGAACTCCAGCAACACTGCCACACCTCCCTCCCCTTGGGAGACTCAGACGCTCATGACAGCTCTCAACAATGTTGTTGTCAACCTGACTTCTACATTCGACTGTTATCTTGATTCTCGAGCATCATCTCACATGTCGGGTAACTACAATGCTCTTCCCTCCACTTGATTTTCTCCTTATCCAATCTCCATGACTGTAGGAATGGCTCCACATTGCATGTCACACACACACACACACACACACACACACACACATCAGATTCCTCTTTTCCTACTTCATCCTGCTCTTTGCAGTTATGAAACATTCTTTTATCTCCGGATATCATACACAATTTGATTTATGTTCCAATGTTAACTCAAGACAATTTTGTTTCGTTGGAATTTGACCCATTTGGATTTTCCATAAAGGATCTTTGCACACACCGGGTGCTTCTCCAATGTGTCAGCCATGGGGACCTCTATCCACTCAGCTTCAAGTCCTCCAGAGCACTGCATGCTACAGCACCATCTGTCGAGTTGTGGCACCAACGCCTCAGCCATCCCGGTCGTGACTCCCTTGCTAGCACTTTGAATTCTGCCTCCTTTGAATGTAATAAAGCTTCACCGCATATATGTACGTACTTCATGCAAACTCGGCAAACATGTTCGCCTACCGTTTACTTCTTCTACCACCACTGCCTATTTTTCGTTTCAATTAATCCATGCGGATGTGTGGACATCACCAACATTAAGTGAGTCCGTCTATCAATATTACTTAGTGCTCTTGGATGACTTTAGACATTATATTTGGTCCTTTCCATTGCGACAGAAAAACGAGGTCCTCACCACTGTACTCCTTTTTCACTCATACTTCTCCACTCAATTTTGCCTCCCTATTCTTGCATTACAAACTGACAACGGACGTGAATTTGACAATTTCAAATTATGTTCATTCTTTTCCACCCAAAGTTGAACATACTCTTCGAACTCTTAATGACTCCATGCGTACAATGCTCATACACTCACATGCTCCATCCTACTTTTGGGCCGAAGTGCTCAACACTGCCACCTATTTAGCCAATTGTCAACCCTGCGGTGCCACTAGACAGTACACTCCCTACCACCTCCTATTCGGCACACCACCAACCTACCACCATCTCAGACTCTTCGGGTGTCTCTGTTTCCGTAATATTTCCGCGACTGCTACTAACAAGTTGAGCCCCCGCTCAGCTATTTGCGCTTTTTTAGGTTACCCGGAGGACCACAAAGGCTATCGGTGTTTTGACATTCACACTCGCAAGATTATTACTTCACGACATGTTGTCTTCAATGAATATCAATTCCCATTTGCAGCTGTACCACAAAATCTACTCCACAACATGCCCATACCCCACCACCCACGACCACAGAAAATCACCATGCACCCACACCTGATCCGACCCCTTATCCCGCACGTCTGCATCACCCAGACCAAATCGTCCTCCAAATTTGCCCAACCAATCCGAATCTCCAACGGCCATGCAGCGTGCATCCCCACCACCTAACAACCTTATCCTGCCACCACCAGCCGAATCTCTCGGACCCCAACAAACTCCAATCAGCCAACCGCGTCAATCTAGACCCACACCCTAACCAACCAGCACTCCCGTACAAGCTTCCCCACAACAGCCATCACGATTTGACAGATCTCCACCCTCCGAGCCGATCCTTTCACCCATCCCACAGTGCAACACTACACATCAAATGATTACAAGATCCAAAAATGGAATTTTCTGTCCAAATCGCAAGTATGCCATGTCAGCCACTTTAGCTCCCACTAATTCCTCATCCCTGCCACCTATTCCCCAATCAGTTCGTTCCGCCATAAAGGATCTGAACTTGTTTCAGGCAATGAAGACATAATTTGATGTTCTACAAGCTAATCATACCTGGACTCTAGTCCGCAGGCCATCTAAGGTGAACATAGCACAGGAAAGTGGGTCTTCAAACATAAGTTCCGGCGAGATGGTTCTTTCGATAAGTACAAGGAAAGATGAGTTGTTCATGGGTTCACGTAACGATCGAGTGTTGATTTTGGTGAGACCTTTGCACCTGTGATCAAGCCGGCTACTATCCGTACAGTTCACACCATTGCCGCATCCAAACAATCGCCGGTCAATCAGCTAGACGTATCAAACGCTTTTCTGCATGGGAATCTACAAGAAGAGGTGTACTGCAACCGACCGAGTGGTTTCGTTGACAAGCACCAACCTGATGCAGTGTGTCGTCTCTCTTGGTCCCTGTAGTACGGCCTCAAATAAGCACCCAGAGCCTAATTTCACCATTTTGGTACCTTCACAACCAAGATTGGAATATTGTCGACTCGGTCAGAAAACTCATTGTTTGTTCTTCGTCTCGGCAGTGACATTGCTTATCTACTGCTCTACGTCGACGATATCATTTTGACAGCCTCCTCTGACAAGTTGTTACAGAATATCATTCGTTGGCTACAATCTGAGTTCGCAATAAAAAATATGGGATCATTGAAACGCTTTCTCGGTATTGACATCAGTCGATCCAAGGATAGTTTCTTCTTGACGCAAGAGAAGTACACACAAAACCTACTACAACGTGCTGGTATGTCCCAATGCAAGTTTGTCTCCACTCCGGTAGACACCAAATCTAAACTACCAGCAGACAGTGGCGCCAAGATCGACAATCCATCCGAATATTGTCAGTTGGCAGGGGCTCTTCAATACTTGACTATACAAGATCCGACGTCAGCTATGCAGTACAACAAGTATGTCTTCAAATGCACGAACCTCGATCCGGATATCTATCTCTGCTTAAGAGAATATTGCGCTACATACAAGGTACCCAGTCATACGGTCTTCATCTCTCATCCTCCACAGCAACAGACATCACGGCATACACCGATGCTGACTAGGTAGATGCCCGGACACTAGGAGGTCTACTACCAGGAACTGCATTTCTATGGGAATTCTCTCGTGTCCTGGTCGAGCAAACGCCAGACCACCGTCTCTCGTTCCAGTGCGGAGGCGGAATATCGGGCAGTTGCTAATGCGGCCAGCAAGTGCATTTGGCTGAGACAGCTCTGGACAGAACTTCATTGCCCACCACCAAAGGCGACACTGGTATGTTGTGAAAACGTGTCCGCGGTTTACATGGCGCACAATCTAGTGAACCACAGGCGCACCAAGCACATAGAAATCAACTTGCATTTTGTACGAGAAAAGGTCATATTCGGAGATCTGCAGGTTCACCGTGTGCCTAGTACACACCAGTTCGCTGACATAATGACCAAAGCTTGCCATCATCCGTGTTCCATGCCTTCCGATCGAGTCTCTGCATCGCCAACGACACCCACGCTTCGACTGCTGCGCGTGGGGTGGGGGGGGGGGGGGGGGGGGTTGTTAACGGGTATCACCCAAGTCACGGCTTCTTTGATCGGTTCCGCATCATCCGCAGTGGACTGGCTCCTGCCGCATGTCTCGGTGCACGATCGCCCGTCACTCTACATGCACGCGATACGTGCTCATCCCCAGCAACCGTTTAGTAGTGCATTGTGTCTCTGATGTAATATATAAACACCTGTACCACGGTTGAATAATGCAGTGAGAAGTCTCCCTCAACTCTTCTATACGAACAATCCATCTACATTTTATAGCAAAACAGATATCCAGGATTACAGTATTTTGCATCATCTAGCAACACTTAACATGTTCATGGCTGCCTAGATAACAATATCATCCCCATTGGGGTTAAAGCTAGACAAGACAAAATATTGTAAAAGTTCCCAGGATCCCATCTTCAATCCTCACCACGAGAAACAATATGTCAACGTTATCTCTCCAAGCATCAGGGCGACCTTTTTCTTTTTTTTGCCTCCCTGAACTTGCATCACTCCAATTCTTCTCCGGATCAGAGTATGGCAGCATCAGCCGCCTCCCTTGCGAGTGCCCTACTTTCAGAGCATCTTGCACCAGTCTTGACTCCCACTTGTATGGTACTTTGCATCTCCTGTAACACCCATAATTTTTGAACAAGAAGTGCTCAAAACCCTTGATCATGAGTGTATGCATTTTTGGGTGAATTTTAGCAATTCAAACGTGTAGCAAACGTTCAAAGTTGAATTTGAATTCAAATCAAAAGAAAAGAAACGAAAAAGAAAAAGAAAAAGATAAAAATCCCTCCCTGGGCCGATTTTCCCCTTCTGGCCCATTTCCCCTCCCCTCTCCTCGCGGCCCAGCCAACCTGCCCACCTCTCTCTCTCTCTGCCGGGCGGGGCCCGCCTGTCGGCGCCAACCCCTTCTTCCTCCCTCTTCCTTCTCCCGCGCGCGCCGCGCCAACCGCCTGCCCCGCGCCCACGTACTGCACCCCGCGCCCACGACCCTTCCCCCTCGGAACCACCTCCCCCGCTCCCATTTCGGCCGAGGGAACAACCGCACACCCCCCCCCTCCGCGTTAAAGAGGAGCTGGCGCCCCCATTTCCCCCTTCCGACGGCCCACGTTTAAAGCACCATTTCCCGCCTCCGCATTTACACCCAGGCCCCTGGAGACTTAGTTGCTACCCCCTGGACTCTTCTGTAATTCGGATCTAGCCCCTGGAAATTGCAGACTAGCCCCTGGATCCCTAAAAATGGTTTTTAATCATTTAATTAAGCATTCTAACCCCTGTAATTTATTAGATTCATGTATTCAGACCCTGTACAGTAGAGTAAACTATTTAACTAACCCCTGGACTTTTATTTATTTGCTGAATAGGGTTTTTAATTGTATTTAGGGTATAGGAATTTGATAAAAATGATGAATAAGTGTAGAAATGCTATGAAAAATGTTTATAAATTATTTTATGCTGTGAATTAATTGTAGTGTTCAGATAAAATATATTTGGTCCCTGGATTAATTATTATAAATGATTTAAAATACATTTTTGCTATAGAAAATTCAATAAAATTGGTTTTAGGCTATAATAAAATCCCAAAATTCTTGGAAAAATCTAAAATGCATACTTTGACCATGATAAATGATAAACACCTCGTAGGGACGCTTTAGTGTAGAATTTTGTGACTATGTGTATGTGTGTATGCATTGTTTTGCGTGCCTTTACTTATTTAGCTTTATTGTATTCTTGCCATTGCTTGGGCATATATCTAGAGTCGTTCTACGACCCTAACCTCAACTTCCAAGACCAAGACTTCGTCAATTCTCAAGTCTCCAACGAAGGCAAGTGCCCTTGACCATCTTGTACCTATTTTAGGAATTTAGCTAGTTGCATGCTAATTAATTTGAAGTCCTACTTCATGTTTACATGCCCTGTTCTATATAATTCCTTGTTACCTGAAATGGGTTGGGAAGTAGATAGGCTTTATTTATGCTCATGCTTAGATGTTGGGATTGGGTTTTCATACAAATGCCCTATGCTCAACTTTATGGTACTTTAAATTGGTGATGAACATACATAATGTTAGTGGATAGGAATCTGGTGGTTGGTTAGTTTTGGTATGGTGCATTTTGCACGAGACCCGGGATTGGGGTTTGTTACCACCGGATTCTAAGGACCGGTTTATGGAGGAAGCCACTAAGCTTTATAGTACCACCACGAGACTGAGATGGGGCAGCTTGGTCAATTAATTAGGTTTCTCCCGATGAACTGCTAGTGGTTGGATGGTGCGGGGAATGAGGCGGGTGATCTGCTCTTGGAACCGCAAGGCTCAAGAGGGGGCTCTGGGGCGGAGGGTTACTCCGAGAATCCTCAGTGGTGGAAACCTTAGAGGGCTAGCACTAATCGGGAGTACCTTTGTAAAGACCATGTTGTGATCTCCTGGCCTCACACCAAAGGAAGTGTGTAATGTGGTTAGCTACCACGGGCAATCAGGGAGGTTCACTTAGTCCACCTGGCAACAGGGGATGAAATCACTGCTTGTGGGGAAAGGGTACACTCTCTGCAGAGATTTGGTAAAACTGTCATGACAGCCGTGCTCACGGACAAGAGCGGCTTGGGGCCAGTTCATAATTAGACTATGGTTGGGAAATGATGGTTCATTATGATTCAAGTACTTTCATTATCATTAATCATGTGTGGATTATTTAATGAATTATGACACTGATAATTGGAAGCTAAGGATAGGTTCTAAGCATAGTGCTAAGCCATATTTGGCCTTTCCTTGCTCTAGCCAAATCATGTCATTCTTTTCCCGCACTTGCTGAGTACTCTATGTACTCAAGCGTTTAATTCTCCTTTAGAGTATGAAGAAGAAGAAGCTGCACCGGAGGATTTCTACGTCAACCCGGAGGATTTGGTCTAGGCCGGCGACCTCACGCGCAACGGCTGCCTGTGGAGACGAAGCCCACTTACCTATCTTGCTTTCTGTAGTGTTGAACTGTTTAGTGTTGTGAATATTTGTGGTGTGTATTTGTAGACCTTCGGGTCGTTCTGTAAGACTGTTTATGTAATCGAACATGGCAATGTAATGGTATTTCACTTTCGTCAACACATGTACGATTCAACTGATCCTGGCGTACATGTGATTAGCGTCTGTTCATCTTTACGATGACCGGGCGTACATGTATCAGAGCCGTGTTGCCCGTAGGACGCAAGCCTAGTTAGAAATGGCCGAAAATTAAGGACTATACTATTTTCATATGAAATAGTATTTCCAAAACTTTGTACTCTCCATCTCAACCCTTGTGCTTCTTACCTTACTTTGCTTATTGTTTTTATTCTAACTTGATTTATTAATTATTAATCTCACTCTCTTCTTTTCAAATGTTTGTAGATGGCGCGGACCAAGCAGACGGCCCGTAAGTCGACTGGAGGTCGTGTCCCTCAGCACGCCCTAGCCAGTCGCTCCGCACCTTACACACCCCGGAGGGAGACGACGCTGCTCTCCAACGGGAGTGCTGCTTCGAGGATGCGCGTCCGTCTTCGTTCTCTTCTTCGAGCTGCGGGGTACCGTGAGTACCGTGTCCGCTTAGTCTACCACACCACTAGGGTCTTTGCACCCTATACTGGTGAGCTGGAGTGGACTTCTCAGCTGGCCGTCTACTACGACTCGGAGTTGCTGCACTCGCACTTCTCTCCGGCCTGGAGGAGCTCCCAGCGTGCAGCTGAGGAGGACGCCACGTGGGAGGCGACCACCTACTGGAGCCACGCCCACAGGTTCCTTCTTGGGTGCACGGAGCACGCGTACACCCCTCAGCGCCCTAGTGGCACAGCCGCCTTCACTGGACGTGACGTCGAGGGGCGCTTGACTCACCCCCAGTGCGAGAGGCTGGTGGACGACGTTGTGGAGTTGTCTTCGCGACTCCAGCGTTGTCAGCAGGAGCTGCAGGACAGCAGGGACCTGGTTGACCGCTACGAGCGACTTCGACGACGCTACACGAGGATCACTGGAGTTGATCCTAACTCTCCGCAGTACGCTTCAGACGTGGAGCCTTGGGACCCGAACTCTCCGGATCGCCGCATGAACTCCCCCGAGAACTCAAGAGAAGACTCAGAAGAAGAAGACCCGGAGATGGAGGTTGAGGAGGACTCCGACGAGTAGGAGTGGACTCGTTTCCCCGCTGGACGACTCAGGACAGTTATCCTTAGTTTGTAGGAGCGTGTAGCTACGCCCTCCCTAGTCTTGAGTTGTACCTTTTATGTTGTTATGCTAGTAGTTGCTTTATGTTGTGTGTGTTGGTTGCGACATGAGTTGTGGAATGCTTCGGCATCCTGTCCACATCCGTGTCTTTAGTCTTGTTTATGTGTCGTGTGAGTGGTGGAATGCTTAGGCATCTTGTCCACCTCCACACTAGTTGGTTAATGAGCTTGCTTTATGTCTATTACCCTTGATGCATATAGTTGGGACCGTGTTACCCTAGCATATCCTTTCTCATCTCATCTATTATTCTAAGACCTCAATGAACTTCTCTATCACAGATGGCTGGACGAGGAAGAGGTAGAGGTCGTGGTCGTGGTAACCCACCCCTGGATGAAGAACTTGGAGGTGTCCCTGGATGGAATGCAAGGGGTGCTCGAGGAGCCCCAGCATCTCAACAGATGCAACAGATGATGGCTCTTCAGACCCAGTTGCTTAACAACCTCACCCAGATTGTCACCAACCTGCAACAAGCCCCACCCCCACCACCACCAAACTACAACCTTCCGCCACCACCACCTTTTCCACCTAGGTCCTTCCTTAGGGACTTCCTGAACACCCATCCACCCACTTTTGCCACCGTTACCGAACCCATGGACGCCGATGATTGGCTCCGTACCATTGATAGCAAGCTGAGGCTCATCCACTGTGAAGGAAGGGAGAAAGTGCTACTAGCCTCCCATCAACTTCAGGGACCAGCAGCTGACTGGTGGACCGCCTTCACCGAAGCCCACCGGGACCCGGAAAATATTACATGGAAAGAATTCCGTATCAACTTCCGCAATCACTTCGTACCTGAAGGAGAGATACAAGCCAGGCGTGAAGAATTCCTGATGCTAAAGCAAGGCCGTATGACTGTGAGGGCCTACCTGAGCCTTCACCCAGCTATCCCGCTATGCCCCAACAGATGTGGATACCGACGCCAAGAAACAATTCCGCTTCAAGAATGGGCTGGACAAAGAGTTAAAGTTTGCTATGTCTTCCAGCGACTACGGCGACTTCCAGAAGTTAGTGGACAAAGCTTTTGAAGTGGAAAGGACTAAGAAGGAACTGGAACATGACGAAAGAAAGAGGAAGTTGACTTTAGCAGCACATGCCTCCAGCAGTAATGTACGCCCCCGTCTCAACCCTCCACCTACAACTCACATGACTCGTCCCATGAACTACTCGGGACAGAGGTTTCCCAACTCCAACTACAGGCCCCCCACTCCCTACAACCAGCCAATGCGCCAGCAGCAGCAGCAGCCATCACGCCAGCCAATGCAACCCCCACGCCAGCAGATGCAGCCATCCCGCCCTTCAGCCCCAGCTAACCGTCCAAGTGGCCAACCCCCAAGAAACCAGTCAGGAGGCAACAAGGGCCCGAATAATGCTGCAGGAGTACAATGCTACAAGTGCGGAGAATGGGGACACTATGCCAGCAGTTGTCCAAAGAAGCAGCAAAATCCAACTGGCCGTGTCAACCATGTGACTCTGGAGCAAGCACAGGAAGCACCTGATGTGGTGATCGGTACGTTCTCTGTCAACTCCCACCCTGCCACCATATTGTTTGATTCGGGTGCTACACATTCATTCATATCCAAGGATTTCATAAAGAAGCATGACATGGTAGTTACATTCTTGAATGGGCCATTATTGATAAACTCTCCTGGAGGAGAGATGGTGGCAAGGCATCTATGCCGAAAAGTGAGTATAAACATAAGGGGGGTAGTCTTTTGGGCCAACCTAATAGTGTTGGACTCACAAGGATTAGATATCATTCTGGGAATGGACTGGTTGACAAAGAATCAAGGAGTAATTCATTGTGCAACTAGAACAGTCTGCTTAACACACCCGGATGGCACCACAGTGGAATTCAAGCCAGATCAGACACAAGAGACAGTAGTACAACTCAACCATCTTGAGAGTACCAAAGACATCAGAATTGTGAAGGAATTTCCGGATGTATTCCCAGATGACTTACCAGGTATGCCCCCTGATCGAGAGATTGAATTTATCATTGAATTAGTACCTGGAACGGCCCCAATATATAAGAGGCCATATAGAATGGATGCTAAACAATTGGCTGAACTAAAGGATCATATTGAGGAATTATTGGCAAAAGGATATATTCGTCCTAGCTCATCGCCTTGGGGAGCACTAGTTATATTTGTACCTAAGAAGGATGGAATCCAAAGGTTGTGTGTGGACTACCGTGCTCTAAATGAGGTAACAATCAAGAATAAATACCCACTACCAAGGATTGAAGATTTATTTGATCAGTTAAGAGGAGCATGTGTGTTTTCCAAGATTGATCTTCGTTCGGGCTACCATCAACTGAAGATTAGACCGTCGGATATTCCCAAGACGGCATTTGTCTCTCGGTATGGATTGTATGAATATACAGTCATGTCATTTGGATTGACCAATGCTCCGGCATATTTTATGTATCTTATGAACAAGGTTTTCATGGAGTACTTGGACAAGTTCATAGTGGTATTCATCGATGACATACTTATCTACTCCAAGACTGAAGAAGAGCATGAGGAGCACCTCAGGATGGCCCTACAGAAGCTTCGCCAACATCAATTGTATGCCAAACTTAGCAAGTGTGAGTTTTGGCTAAAGGAGGTATCATTTTTGGGACATGTCATATCTGAAGGAGGTATAGCAGTGGATCCAGGCAAAGTGGCCGATGTCCTTAAGTGGGAAACACCTGAGAGTGTACATGATATAAGAAGATTCTTAGGAATGGCTGGTTATTACCGTCGATTCATCGAGGGATTTTCAAAGATCTCTCGACCATTAACCAAGTTGCTTGAGAAAGGAGTTGCTTTCAAGTGGACCCCCGAATGTGAGGTAAGCTTCGCCGAATTGAAGAAGAGGTTGACCAGTGCACCGGTATTGGTGATGCCCGATATGCAAAAGGAGTTTGTGGTCTATTGTGACGCATCTGGTCATGGTTTAGGATGTGTCTTAATGCAAGGAGGACATGTTGTGGCTTACGCTTCAAGACAGCTTCGGAAGCATGAGAGGAATTATCCAACACATGACTTAGAATTGGCAGCTGTTGTTCATGCTTTGAAGATATGGAGACATTACTTAATGGGAAAAAGGACGGAGATATATACAGATCACAAAAGTTTGAAGTACATATTTACACAGCCGGATCTTAACCTTAGGCAACGTCGTTGGTTGGAGTTAATCAATGATTTTGATGTGGGAATCAACTACCATCCAGGCAAGGCTAATGTGGTCGCTGATGCTCTAAGCAGGAAGGGACAAAGCAATAACTTGTCAGTACAAGCTCTTCAACCCCAGCTCTGTGAAGAGTTTGCAAGGTTAAATCTATGTCTAGTGTCTAGCACTGAAGCAGTTGCTATGGAAGTGGACTCAACCCTCGAGCGTGATATACGAGAAGGGCAGAAGAATGATGAGAAGGTCAAGGAGATCAAACAGTTGATGAAGAAAGGGAAAGCTCCGAACTTTAGAGAGGATGAACAAGGAACCTTATGGCTTGGAAAGAGGATTTGTGTCCCAGATATCAAGGAGATTAAAGAGTTGATATTAAGAGAAGCTCATGACTCATCATACTCCATTCATCCCGGAAGCACAAAGATGTATCAAGACCTTAAAGATCGATATTGGTGGCATGGAATGAAACGGGATGTAGCCGAATATGTGGCCATATGTGATACATGTCAATTGATTAAGGCGGAACATCAAAGACCGGCAGGATTATTGCAACCAATCAAAGTGCCAGAATGGAAATGGGAAGAAATTAGTATGGACTTCATTGTGGGACTACCAAGAACACAGTCTGGATATGATTCTATATGGGTCATTGTGGACCGTCTAACTAAAGTGGCTCACTTTATTCCTGTGAAAGAGACCTACAACGGCCCCAAGTTGGCGGAACTGTACATCTCCAGGATTGTGTGCTTACATGGAGTTCCTAAGAAGATCATTTCAGACAGAGGCACCCAATTCACCTCAAGATTCTGGCAGAAGTTGCATGAATCAATGGATACCCGTCTAAATTTCAGTTCGGCGTATCATCCTCAAACTGATGGCCAGACAGAACGCACCAACCAGATATTAGAAGACATGTTGAGAGCGTGTGCTTTAAAGAATAGCAAGAGTTGGGACAAGAATCTGCCATATGCCGAATTTTCTTACAATAACAGTTATCAAGCCAGTTTGAAGATGTCTCCTTTTGAAGCATTGTATGGGCGAAAATGTAGGACACCGTTGTTTTGGAATCAAACTGGGGAAAGTCAAGTCTTTGGGCCTGACGTATTACAAGAGGCTGAAAGACAAGTACAAGAAATTCGGAAGAATCTTAAGGCGGCTCAAACGAGACAGAAGAGTTATGCGGATACTCGAAGACGCGATCTCACATTTGAAGTTGGTGACTATGTATACTTGAAGGTGTCACCTATGAGAGGATTGCGAAGATTCAAAGTAAGAGGCAAGTTGTCACCCCGATACATTGGTCCGTTCAAGATATTGGAACGACGTGGTGAAGTGGCTTATCAACTTGAGCTTCCGCCACACTTGTCAGATGTGCATAACGTGTTTCATGTATCGCAGCTTAAGAAGTGCTTAAGAGTGCCTGAAGAGCAATTGCCCATGGAAGCCGTGGATGTACAGGAAGACTTGTCTTATGTAGAGCAGCCTGTCAAAATACTTGAGACACTAGAAAAAGTCACAAGAAACAAAGTCATTCGCATGTGTAAAGTGAAATGGAAGCATCATTCGGAGGCAGAAGCAACATGGGAAAGAGAAGAAACTCTCAAGGCGGACTTCCCTCATCTATTCTCTTAGGACGTCCGAATCTCGAGGGCGAGATTCCTTTTAAGGGGGGTAGAGTTGTAACACCCATAATTTTTGAACAAGAAGTGCTCAAAACCCTTGATCATGAGTGTATGCATTTTTGGGTGAATTTTAGCAATTCAAACGTGTAGCAAACGTTCAAAGTTGAATTTGAATTCAAATCAAAAGAAAAGAAACGAAAAAGAAAAAGAAAAAGATAAAAATCCCTCCCTGGGCCGATTTTCCCCTTCTGGCCCATTTCCCCTCCCCTCTCCTCGCGGCCCAGCCAACCTGCCCACCTCTCTCTCTCTCTGCCGGGCGGGGCCCGCCTGTCGGCGCCAACCCCTTCTTCCTCCCTCTTCCTTCTCCCGCGCGCGCCGCGCCAACCGCCTGCCCCGCGCCCACGTACTGCACCCCGCGCCCACGACCCTTCCCCCTCGGAACCACCTCCCCCGCTCCCATTTCGGCCGAGGGAACAACCGCACACCCCCCCCTCCGCGTTAAAGAGGAGCCGGCGCCCCCATTTCCCCCTTCCGACGGCCCACGTTTAAAGCACCATTTCCCGCCTCCGCATTTACACCCAGGCCCCTGGAGACTTAGTTGCTACCCCCTGGACTCTTCTGTAATTCGGATCTAGCCCCTGGAAATTGCAGACTAGCCCCTGGATCCCTAAAAATGGTTTTTAATCATTTAATTAAGAATTCTAACCCCTGTAATTTATTAGATTCATGTATTCAGACCCTGTACAGTAGAGTAAACTATTTAACTAACCCCTGGACTTTTATTTATTTGCTGAATAGGGTTTTTAATTGTATTTAGGGTATAGGAATTTGATAAAAATGATGAATAAGTGTAGAAATGCTATGAAAAATGTTTATAAATTATTTTATGCTGTGAATTAATTGTAGTGTTCAGATAAAATATATTTGGTCCCTGGATTAATTATTATAAATGATTTAAAATACATTTTTGCTATAGAAAATTCAATAAAATTGGTTTTAGGCTATAATAAAATCCCAAAATTCTTGGAAAAATCTAAAATGCATACTTTGACCATGATAAATGATAAACACCTCGTAGGGACGCTTTAGTGTAGAATTTTGTGACTATGTGTATGTGTGTATGCATTGTTTTGCGTGCCTTTACTTATTTAGCTTTATTGTATTCTTGCCATTGCTTGGGCATATATCTAGAGTCGTTCTACGACCCTAACCTCAACTTCCAAGACCAAGACTTCGTCAATTCTCAAGTCTCCAACGAAGGCAAGTGCCCTTGACCATCTTGTACCTATTTTAGGAATTTAGCTAGTTGCATGCTAATTAATTTGAAGTCCTACTTCATGTTTACATGCCCTGTTCTATATAATTCCTTGTTACCTGAAATGGGTTGGGAAGTAGATAGGCTTTATTTATGCTCATGCTTAGATGTTGGGATTGGGTTTTCATACAAATGCCCTATGCTCAACTTTATGGTACTTTAAATTGGTGATGAACATACATAATGTTAGTGGATAGGAATCTGGTGGTTGGTTAGTTTTGGTATGGTGCATTTTGCACGAGACCCGGGATTGGGGTTTGTTACCACCGGATTCTAAGGACCGGTTTATGGAGGAAGCCACTAAGCTTTATAGTACCACCACGAGACTGAGATGGGGCAGCTTGGTCAATTAATTAGGTTTCTCCCGATGAACTGCTAGTGGTTGGATGGTGCGGGGAATGAGGCGGGTGATCTGCTCTTGGAACCGCAAGGCTCAAGAGGGGGCTCTGGGGCGGAGGGTTACTCCGAGAATCCTCAGTGGTGGAAACCTTAGAGGGCTAGCACTAATCGGGAGTACCTTTGTAAAGACCATGTTGTGATCTCCTGGCCTCACACCAAAGGAAGTGTGTAATGTGGTTAGCTACCACGGGCAATCAGGGAGGTTCACTTAGTCCACCTGGCAACAGGGGATGAAATCACTGCTTGTGGGGAAAGGGTACACTCTCTGCAGAGATTTGGTAAAACTGTCATGACAGCCGTGCTCACGGACAAGAGCGGCTTGGGGCCAGTTCATAATTAGACTATGGTCGGGAAATGATGGTTCATTATGATTCAAGTACTTTCATTATCATTAATCATGTGTGGATTATTTAATGAATTATGACACTGATAATTGGAAGCTAAGGATAGGTTCTAAGCATAGTGCTAAGCCATATTTGGCCTTTCCTTGCTCTAGCCAAATCATGTCATTCTTTTCCCGCACTTGCTGAGTACTCTATGTACTCAAGCGTTTAATTCTCCTTTAGAGTATGAAGAAGAAGAAGCTGCACCGGAGGATTTCTACGTCAACCCGGAGGATTTGGTCTAGGCTGGCGACCTCACGCGCAACGGCTGCCTGTGGAGACGAAGCCCACTTACCTATCTTGCTTTCTGTAGTGTTGAACTGTTTAGTGTTGTGAATATTTGTGGTGTGTATTTGTAGACCTTCGGGTCGTTCTGTAAGACTGTTTATGTAATCGAACATGGCAATGTAATGGTATTTCACTTTCGTCAACACATGTACGATTCAACTGATCCTGGCGTACATGTGATTAGCGTCTGTTCATCTTTACGATGACCGGGCGTGACATCTCCTGTGGATACAAACCAGCCAAATAGATCATCAATGAACATGCATAGAAAATAATCTCATAAGGGTGCTTGATTACCTTATTTTCAAAGCACACATTGTTTCTCAAATTCCAAGTCGCCCAACAAATAGAAGTTAGTCCTAAAGTATAAACACGCTCCCCTCTGGTAACACAATTTTAATCCTTTCCAAAACTGATTTAAATCGGTAGGTCTATATCTACTACCAAATCATTTAGCTATTATACCCCAAACAACTTTCAAATAGTCACGCAAAAACTGTCTCCTTTTGAGGGCCAAGAAGACTACTTGGTGAGGAAGGAATTTTCTAGAAACTCAGACACAGTAAATGATCAACTGTTTCCAATTCGGAACAAAAGCTGCAATAGCCATTCCCCTTCCAATTTCGTTTTAGCATGATATCGTTGGTCAGAATTGCCCTATTTTCCACCTGCCACATAAAGGTTTTTATTTTTGGTGGGATTTTTGACTTCCAATTTTTTTTGTAATGAAATCCAGATTCATTAGAAGTCAGTTTAGCATATACAGATCTCACTGAAAACATCCCAGATTTGCACCAAGACCATCTTACCTCGCCCTCCTGTTCAGATATGGACCGATTATTTAAAATTTCTGCAAGTTCATACCATTGTTCATGAAGAACAGTAGGTAGCGAAGGATGGAAGTGAATACTCCAAGTATTTGCTGCATACTGAAACACTGTTAAGTTTTTATTACCACAGAAATTAAAAAGAAGCGGATAAGAGATCTTAAGAGGCCTGTCTCCTAACCATCATACCAAAATCTTATTTTTTTTCCATCTAAAATCACGTTTTTATCTGGGTATGAATTAAATAACGGGCATGACAGTGCATGCCGGTAACATGCACTGATATCACTTCGTCGTTAATGATTGCCAATTATACCGTGTGTTGCCTTTTATTATGAGATGGAAGCCATAGACAACTATTAATTAATTAAACGTAAACAGCAATGCACAATAAGCATCCTGCCATCGATCAGCACACGGCGTGCCAGTTCAGTCTACGTCGTCGGCTTCTTTATGACTGTACTGCTTATTAGGCACAGCTCAATTAAGCAAACCAGATTCATGCATGGAAGGTTATGATTACTCTTAAACCCGACCCACTGAAGAGAAACATAGCTTATTAAAATTAGGGTTGGACTGTTAACAATTCTTTCGTGATTTTTTATTTGAAAAGGAATATGTGCGTGAATTATTTCCGTACATGTATACTACTATCTCCCTTGGTGAAAAATTGTCGCTTGTTACTTTCAAAATTAACTAACAAGCGATAATTTTAGAACGAATGGAATACATATCACTCACGTGCCGCACGAACTGTTTGCAAAAGGTTATGCGACGAGGAGGCACTGTGGTAGATATTCCTGCGAGTAGTGGCAATGTCACCCTCACTTTTTCTTGTACTGCCATTAATCCCAATTTGTCCTCTCTCCCCCCATAATATTCTTCAACTCTCACCTCCTCATTCATATTGTGTGGTCGATCGACACACCTCACCTTCCCCTCGCTGCTGTTGTAGGCGATTAGAGAAGCTGATCTCTCTGAATTTCCCTGTCCCTCACCCTCCACCTACAGATCACAGCCAGGGAGACTGGGTTAGGCTCGCCTACCTCATCTTATGTCCCTCCTACAATTCTTTGATATACATACAAATTTGAACAAGAATTGCTTATCTTGCTTGTTTTTCTAATTTTATTCTTCTCTTCGTTTTCATTGCAGATTGTTAGATAGCAGTGGATATGATGGAAGAAACAAACTAGCAAGCAGCAACAGAGAGAAGGATTCCTTTCATCAGATCTATACTCTCTGCACTGGGATCTCAAAGAGGTGAGAATGAGTAGATGAGCAGGCCTTTCACTGGCTATTTCCCCTTAAGAGAAATTAGAGATTTCCAAAATTTCCAGTTTTCTGGTCTTCCCTTGGTGTACGACTATACTTGAGATTTGAGCAAACATTAGGCGCCTTTTTCTCTTGGAAATTTGTTATATTCTTATGCCATATCATCATACATGCACACCCACACATAATTCGGACAGCGGACACTACCAGGATTCTGGGTTATTGCGACGAAAAAATCATTGCAATATGTCGAAATTCGTCGCGATAGGTTTTTGTTGCAACGAAATAGAACGTCACAGGCGATAACAGTCGTGGCAATAGGTTATTGCGATGACTTGACATCCGTGGCAAATAGTATGGTATTGCGACGACTCCACGTTGGTGGCAAATAGTATGGTATTGCAACGGTTTAACGTATTGCGATGATTTAACGTATTGCAACGAAAATATTGGTGTTGCAACGATGTCACATTTGTGGCAAAAAGTATGGTACTGCAACGACTCCACGTTCGTTGCAAATAGTATAGTATTGCAACGGTTTAATGTATTGCGACGATTTAACGTATTGCAACGAAAATAACGGTGTTGCAATGATGCCACATTCGTAGTAAAAAGTATGGTATTGCAACGACTCCACGTTCGTGGCAAATAGTATAGTATTGCAACGTTTTGATGTATTGCGACAATTTAACATATTGCAACAAAAATAACGGTGTTGCAATGATGCCACATTCGTGGCAAAAAGTATGGTATTGCAACGACTCCACGCTCGTGGCAAATAGTATGGTATTGCAACGGTTTAACGTATTACGATGATTTAACGTATTGCAACGAATAGTATGTTATTTGCGACGATTTCACATCTGTGGCGATAAGTACGGTATCGTGACGATTTCATACTCGTGGCGAATAGTATGGTATCGTGACATTTTCACATTCGCGGCGAATAGTACGGTGTTGCAACGATTTCACATCCGTAGCGAATAGTACGGTATGGCAACGTTTTTACATTTGTGGCGAATAGTATGGTGTTGCAACGATTTCACATCCGTGGCGAATAGTACGGTATCGCGACGATTTCACACGCGTGGCAAATAATATGGTATCGCGATGTTTTCACATCCGCGGCAAATAGTACGGTATCGCGACGATTTCACACTCATGGCGAACAACATCGTATCACGACATTTTCACATTAGTGGCGAATACTACGGTGTTGCAACGATTTCACTTCCGGGGCGAATAGTACGGTATCGCGACGATTTCACACTCGTGGTGAATAATATGGTATCACAGCGATTTCACAGCTGTGGCCAATAATACGGTAATGCAACGATTTCACGTTCATGGCGAATAGTACGATATTGCAACGATTTCAAAACCGTGACAACAGTATTGTATTGCAACGATTTCTGATGTGTGGCAATAGGTTCGTAATGCAACATATTCAAATCTGTTGCAACAGGGTCGTAATGCAACGTTCTCTGGGTGGTGGCAATAGCAGTCTAGTGCAACACTTTTTTGGTCGTAGCCAAATGTTTGTAGTGCAACGTTTTATAATTTGTGGCAATAGCTAGCTTCCTATTGCAACAGTTTATTTTCGTCGCAATAATCTGTTAATGCCACGTTTTATAATTAGCGGCACTAGAATCCTAATGCACCAGGTTTGAAAATTAGTGGCAACAAAATCAATTTATTCGCACACGATACGTCTGTCGACTTAACAACAAACATCCAACAATTGATGCAACGCTCAAGGACCCTTGCGTCGTTGCGAGACGATGTTATTTACTATTTTTTCAGGTTGCAACATTGTACCCATTAAAAGAGCACCGCGACGAGTTGTAGTATTAGGAATAGTTTCTCGAACATCCAGCTTCGACTTGGTGCGAGCAGAAGCCTTTTGTGGAGTTGCTTCTAGCCGTTGTTGATTTTGCAAGCTCTCCATCATTCTGCGCATGTCTGCTAGCTCCTTTTATTGCCGTGCAGAATTGGCTGCCATCTGATCATGTAAAGCCTGGACTTCCTGGTTGAGCTGTTCATTTGCCTGGACGAAGCCATCCATCTGGGAGGTCATATAATCATTTCTTCCTTCCAACTCTTGCACTTGGGAGTTGAGGTCTTCATTTCTATTTTGCAAGGATCGAACTTGCTGGCTGAGCTGGTCAGACATCTGGATATGCAGTCTTTCAGAAACATTAGATTTAGCCATATAACCACGCCCCCGAAATTGTGATCCTCCAGAACCGGTTGCGGATATATAAGTAAGCTGGAAGATGTTGTTTCTTTCCTCATCTGGGATTGGGACTCCCAGCTCAGCTTCCTTGACGTTGATTTGGGCACGTTCCTGGGTCTATATAGAAAAAGAAAAGTCACATGTACATTGCAAATATTTATTTAAATAGGGACTTTTTGAAGTGTTTCTCACATGTAAAACTTCTGCCTGCTCATTTGCCCATTGACCGTTCTTCACATTGCTTGCCTCCCACAGTTCTATGTCATCGGGTTCTTTTCCGGTCTCTGGGTCTCGCTAGATCAAATACAAGTAAAATTTTATTGAATGATTGCAGTGCAAAGTAAAAGCATGATTTAGTTTTCATACCTTCTCATAACTAAGTTGGGCGTAGGATTTCGAGCCAAGCAAGTGTTTTGTCTCTTGAGTACTTCGATTACGTGAATTGGTTCTGCTTATTGACTGCAATTTTAAGAATTAATTTCACGAATGGGTGTTATCAAATAGTCTAGCTGACCTTGAATCGCTCGGACCCAAAATAGTCCATAAGCGTCAACCAATCGGAATCTGCTACGTCAACAGGCTTGTTTTGTATATGTTCCTCATCGGTCGAATACTTCTTATAGGTGGCATGCAATGTTGATCGCCACCCCTTGCAGCGCTCACCAGCAATCTTCAATATTTTTCTTCTGGTACCATTTGTGTCCTCCAAGTCCCAGGCATTTTGTACATTTTATATCACACTGTTATAAATGTACAAGATGGAGGTTGCTAGAAAAAAAATACTTATGTGGGGTGTCACAACACTAACCAGAATGTCTCTCACTATATCGCTCTTCGAAGTATCGCGAACCTCTGCCCACTTCCTTACACCAGCGAGGGGTGCATTTTTTTGTTGTAATAACCACATCATCGACAAAGTGCCGCTGATTAGGACCAACCGCAGCACCCAACCTATCGGACCACTGAATTTGTAGCTTCCGATTCTGATCATTCGTTCTATTTGCAGATGCTAGATAGCGCAATTTAGCAACCTTAAGTCCTTTAGCAACCCCTCTTCCAAACTTCTTTCCTTTTGTTAGTGTCATTTAAATGGTAAACATTTAAAGAAAATTAGCAACTGACCAGGCCTAGTATCATGTACAAATAGTGTGAAAGAAGAAGAAGTCTGATGTTTTACCATCTTCAGGACGAGTGCGGCAAATACGAGTGTGGGAACATCGCGTCGCAACAGCATTTTGCTCCATATTGGACAATGCATCGACTTGTTGACTTCTTTGTTGCTGTTCATACCCTACAATCAAGCATCAGGCAGTAGTCAGTGGCGCTAAAGCGCCCGTAGTACTGCAGGGGATTTTCAGTCTAGCTGCGAAGCAGGCAAGACAGTAGCTGGCGATTCTAGAGAAAGAGAGGGTTTGCCGGTATTATAGGGCTAGAATAATTCACTCATTAACTGGGGGACAGGGTACATATTTATAGATACATAGATGGGCCAGTACACAGGCCAGACCCAAACACATAACTCAACACAGTCCAACACCCCCCGCAGTCCCAACATCTAGCCACAACAGATGTTGAGACTGGACCGAAACTCAGAAAATAAAGACGTCGGGAGTCCCTTCGTGAAGATGTCGGCAAACTGTGATGTCGTTGTCACATGGAGAACTCGAACCTCACCGCGTGCAACCCGCTCACGAACAAAATAAAGATCAATCTCCACATGTTTCGTGTGCTGGTGCTGGACGGGGTTGGTGGAGAGGTAAACGGCGCTCACATTATCACAGTAGACCAACGTGCTCCGGGCGACGAGAGAGTGGAGCTCCTGAAGTAACTGCTGGAGCCAAGACGCCTCTGCCACGCCGTTAGCCACAGCGCGGTACTCCGCCTCAGCACTGGAGCGAGAAACCACGGGCTGCCGCTTCGAGGACCAGGAGACAAGATTCCCCCCCAGGAAGGCGGCATAGCCAGAGGTGGAGCGGCGGGTATCAGGGCACCCCGCCCAGTCAGCATCGGTGTAGACCACCAACTCAGAAGGCGAGTCACGTTGAAGTAGAAGGCTGTAGTCGAGGGAGTCGCGCAGGTACCGAAGAATCCGCTTCACAGCGGTGAGGTTCGGCTCCTGCGGGTCGTGCATGTGCAAGCACACCTGCTGGACCGCGTAGGAGATGTACGGCCTGGTGAAGGCGAGGTACTGTAGTGCACCTACAAGACTCCTGTAGGCAGTCGGGTCGCTGATAGGAGTCCCATCACCAGAAGAGATCTTTGCCTGGGTATCCACCGGTGTGGAGCATGACTTACACTCAGCCATACCCGCACGCTCGAGGATGTCCAGAAAATACTGCCACTGGTGAAGAAACAGGCCAACTGGTCTGTCCTCGACTGCAATCCCCAGGAAGTGGTGAAGCCGGCCCAAGTCCTTCATAGCAAACTCCTGCTGGAGGGCAGAAATAATCTGCTGAAGGAGCGTAGGGCTGGACGCTGTCAGCACAATGTCATCGACGTAGAGAAGAAGGTAGGCAGTGTCATCCTCCCGTCGATAAACAAAGAGTGATGTGTCCGACTTGGCTTCAACAAAACCCAAGGAGACTAGGAAGGAGGCGAATCTGCTGTACCAGGCTCGAGGTGCCTGCTTCAGACTGTACAAGGACTTGTTCAGCTTGCAGACCATGGATGAGCGAGCTGAATCCACAAATCCTGTCGGTTGAGAGCAATACACCGTCTCCATCAGAGTACCGTGAAGAAAGGAATTCTTGACGTCGAGCTGGTGGACTGGCCAAGAATGCGAGAGAGCCAACGACAGAACAGTCCGTACTGTCGCTGGGTTAACAACTGGACTGAAGGTCACGTCGTAGTCCACTCCAGGGCGTTGAGTGAAGCCCCGAAGTACCCAACGAGCCTTATACCTCTCCAGGGATCCATCCGCCTTCCTCTTATGCGTGAAAACCCACTTGCCTATGACAACGTTGCCACGAGGAGGACGAGGAACAAGGTCCCATGTCCGGTTGGCAAGTAGGGCCGCATACTCCTCCTCCATAGCGCTGCGCCAGTGAGGGTCAGCGAGGGCGCTATGGACGGAGGTTGGTATAGGTGATACCGAAGAGGAAGTGGATGGTGTCAGTGTCGTCAAAGAGAGTACCACTCCGGAGAACCGCTCAAGAGGCTGGAGAACCCCAACAGCACGTCTAGTCACCATCGGGTGAACGTGTCCTGGGTCCCGGTGGAGCAACGGTGGGTGGTACACCGAGAGCTCAGGACGAGCAGGCGCAGAGTCACCAACCCACTCTCGTCGCTGGTAGACAAGAGCAGGGTCGGTGAACCGTGGAACAGGGGCCGCGTGTGGCGCAGCGTGTGACGAGGCCGGAGACGCTGAAGCTGCGCGTGATGCGGGAGTCGGAGTAGATGCCGGGTCCGCGCACGGCGCGGAAGTCAAGGCCGGAGACGTCGGGGCCGCACGTGGCGCAGCTGTAGGGGACACCGGGGCCTCGTGTGGTGTAGGAGTCGAGGCTGGAGACGCTGGGGCCGCGCATGGCGCAGCCGTAGGAGACGCCGGGGCCTCGTGTGGCGCATGAGTCGAGGTCGGAGACGCCGGGGCCGCGCGTGGCGCAGCCGTAGGAGACGTCGGGGCCTCGTGTGGCGCAGGAGTCGAGGTCGGAGATGCTGGGGCTGTGCGTGGCGTAGCCGTAGGAGGTGCCAGGACCTCGCGTGGTGCAGCCGTGGGAGACACCGGGGCTCCACGTGGCGCAGCAGGAGACGTCGGTGCCACTCGTGGTGAAGCACTCGTCCCCAGGGTCGACGGAGCCTGGGCACCAACCCGCACTCGTCGCTGTTAGACGAGAGCAGGGTCAGTGAACCGCCATGTCGTGGCTGTAGTAGGCACAGTCGGAGTCTCCACAGGTGCCGGCACTGCGTAAGGTGCAGCGGTCGACGTCGTGGGAGCCACCTGTGAGCCGGTAGGTGATGTACCTGTAGAAAAAGGCCAAGGCGGTTGTGGTGGAGCAGCCTCAGTGTCAGTAGAAAAAAGGGAGTCCAGCTCTGCACCAGAGGTGGAGGAGGAAAAGGGGAAAGAGGACTCGTCGAAGACGACGTGCCGAGATATCAAAATGCGGTGGGTAGAGAGGTCGAGGCACCGATACCCCTTATGCTCAAGGGAGTACCCAAGAAAGACACACCTAGTAGAGCAGGGCGCAAGCTTATGTGGAGTTGTGGTGGAAAGATTAGGGTAGCAGGCGCACCCAAAGACACGAAGGTGGTCGTAGAGAGGGGTAGTGCCATACAGGGCAAAGAAAGGGGTCGATGCTCGAATCACCTTGTTTGGAAGGCGATTAAGGAGGAAGGTGGAAGTTTGGAGTGCCTCTACCCAGTATTGAGCGGGGATAGAGGCCTGAAACATCAAGGAACGCATGACATCATTAGTGGTGCGAAGCATGCGCTCAGCCTTGCCATTCTGGGGGGATGTGTATGGACAAGACATGCGTAACAGTGTGCCATGTGTAAGAAGAAAGTCATGGAGTCGCGAATTGTCAAACTCGCGTCCGTTGTCACACTGGAGAGCACGAAAAGTATGCCCAAACTGTGTGGAGACCCAAGTAAAGAAGTGAGCGAGAGTATCAAATGTCTCAGATTTCAAACGTAAGGGAAAAGTCCAAGAGAAATGTGAGAAATCATCAAGTACCACCAAATAATATTTAAAACCCGAGACACTGATAACAGGAGATGTCCATAAATCACAGTGAATAAGATCAAAAATGTGTTGCACATGAGACACAGAATTGGGAAAGGGAAGCCGAACATGGCGACCAAGCTGACAAGCGTGACATAATGACTCATGTGTGCCCCTAGTACACAAGATAACTGAACTACTAGACAACTTCGACATAGCATCAGCGCCAGGGTGACCAAGCCGACGGTGCCAAGTAGCGGACGAAGCTGTCGTAGCCAGAGCAAATGATGGATATGCAGCGGAAGTAGGAAGTCAAAGAGTGTACAGGGGCCCCAGACTATCACATCGAAGAAGAAGATGCCGGGTGGAAAGATCCTTCACAGACAAACCAAAAGGATCAAACTCAACAGAAATATTGTTATCAGTGGTGAAACGACGAATGGAAAGCAAATTTTGAATAATGTCTGGAGCAACGAGAACATTGTTAAGATGTAATGAACCCGGAGAAACCGAGTCACCTACTGAGGTGACTGGAAGAACAGATCCATTTCCAACAACGATCGATGAAGGAAACGAGGGATGAGGTGGGTGGGTAGAAGAGAGAATTCAAGCATCTGGGGTGGTGTGGTAGGAGGCGCCAGAATCAGCCACCCAATCAGTAGTCGGCGGTGTGAGATGCATGGTGCTAAAAGAAGACGCCAAGTCCTGACGATCCCACCCCAGGGGCGGCTCCTGAAGGGGTGCTGGCGGCTCCGAGTACCCAGCGGGGTAGGCAGCACCGCTGTAGGCCGGAGTTGGCAATCCAGCCGCAGGGCGACCAAGTCCGCCATAGCCCGGGTGGGCTACGTACGCCGCCTGAGGACGTGGCTGGCGCGGAGTAGAAGAAGTCAGTGGTGCCCCAAGAATACCTGGAGACGGTCCAGGCCACATAGAGATCTAGACAGTCCACGGGTTGTACGGTGTGGGCCAGGGCGCACCTCCCTGGCCAGTGCCACCAGTACCACTACCAGTAGGAGCAGTGGACATAGAAGTGCCGCCAGCACCTCGTCCTGTGCGCCTCCCGCCGCGACGTCGACGAGTACCACTCCCAGAGCCAGCAGAGGCACCCAGGGCGGTAGGCGGAGTAGGCGCAGGGGAGGGAGGCGGCGGCTAAGGATGCACCGGGCAGCGGACAGGAGGAGGGGGCGCCAGGGAGGGGGCGCCTGGGGCGCCGACCAGGGAAGGGAGGCCGCTGGCCAGGGAAGGGAGGCCGCCGGCCATGAGGGGTGGCGGCTGGGAAGGGGTGGTGGGGATTAGGGTTAGGTTTAGGCTAATGATACCATATTAGAGGGCTAGAATAATTCATTCATTAACTGAGGGACAAGGTACATATTTATACATACATAGATGGGTCGGTACACAGGCCAGGCCCAAACACATAACTCAACACAGTCCAACAGTCGGGTGCTCATCCTCTGCAGTACTGCCGGTTCGGTCTGACCGACATCAGCAGGAGCGCGTCTCGAGGCAAATTGGTGGCAGGGCGAGTCATGGACGTCAGCGGTATTAGCAGGTACAGGATGCAAGACAGATGAGGCAGGCAGCTTGCGATGTTTAACAAAGCTAGGGTTCGGTCTGGTAGTGCAGTGACCACATTTAAGTCAGAGGATCGACGTCGAGATCACACCGGTTATCTCATGTTACTTACATTTTTACTGCAGGCGATGCAGTAAAGATCCAACGGTGTGATTCTGTTGGATCTTTACTGCATCGCGTGCAGTAAAAATGTATAAGTCAGGTGATCTGCGTCCATTGATATCACCCCGGAGCATGTCTCGAGGCTAGGAGGACAGTGTGGCGGGTCTAGGAATTAAATTTAGGTGGATTGCATACTGATATTTTGCTCTGCATGTTAGCATCTCGCCCTAAAGTGCTACTAGAACGGATACATGAATATAATCTTGCGTTAATTACCAGACATCAGCAATGCATTTGGCAGTGTAAAAAACGGAATTGAGATCATATAAGCAGCAGTGAACCCTCATGTACATGCATCTCTAAACTATATGATGCTAACATTTCTTAGTGGACAAGGGTTAATGATATTGGAATATTTTTTCCAAGGTATGCCATGTCATATGGGGCATAGCATGTAGGTACGCCGTAATGGCCAGGGGTTTGCGGGTGGCGGGGTCATCATGGCACGCGAACGATGGGACGTGGAGATGGAGGGAGACGCGTCGGGGAGGACAGTGAAGTGACCACCAGCAGGGCGTGGGCGCCGGCCGTTGCCAGAGTGACCGGCGGCGACATGGGTTTGCGGGCGGCGGGGTCATCATGACACGCGAAGGATGGGACGTGGCGATGGTCGAGGGAGATGCGTTTCTGAGTACAGTGAAGTGAGCAGCAGCAGGGCGTGGTCGCCAGTGCCGGAGTGGCGGCGGCGAGAGAGCCCAGCGTGCGCGTGTAGGCATCAATAAATCACGCCATCACATATACTCACCAGTAGGGCGTGGGCGCCGGCCGGTGCCAGAGCGACCGGTGGCGACAGGGGTTTGCGGGCGGCGGGGTCATCATGACACGCGAAGGATGGGACGTGGCGATGGTGGAGGGAGACGCGTCGGGGAGGACACTGAAGTGAGCAGCAGCAGGGTGTGGTCGCCGGTGCTGGAGTGGCCGGCGGCGAGAGAGCCCATCGTGCGTGTGTAGGCATCAATATATCATGCCATCACATATACTGATTAACTATTAACTAGGACTTGGAAACTACAATCACAATGCTAAAATATTTAGTAGAGCCCGGTACATATTTATACTCGTAGTACCAGCATGGGATGACGAATCTCGGGGTTCCTGGGCATCAGGTGCTGCAATATTCTCTGCATACGATGCAAATGAATTAACGTGTTATAAATATATGTATTTTGATAGTAAACACATTTATAGTTATACCAGGTGCTTGTTGCCCATCACGATTACTTGTAGACGACATGACGGTTTGGTGTCTTGTTCCTAAAGTAAAGAGTATATATAGTAAGTAACAGTGATAACGTCAGATTACATGAGGATGTGTATTTTAGATCGGGCGGTGTGGTTGCAATGAACTGAAAATGTTTGTTTTGAACGGAGGAATTAGAAATGAAGGAGTAGGAAAAAAAACCGTACAATCCGAGAAAGAGAAACAAGAAAAACGTGTATAAACTGTGGGAACTGAAAATCTTAGGAATACAAGTTTGGAACACAGGAATGAGAGTACAATATTGGGAGTGGTTGATAAGATAACCCTGGCGTCATTTACTTCTAAATCATGAAATTACATAGTACATGCGGTTTTTAATAGTTATCTTTCCTGACATGGAAATGTACTAGAAGTACACTACAATAAACTCTCGGAGCGACATTTATTTCGGGGCAGAGGTGTAGTGTATTTTATATATGGAAAAAAGTAGAATGCAATCAGATGCTAGGGTAAAATAAAAAGATGAATCAACTATAAGATGCAGATCTAACGATTGAGGATAGTTGATTGCACGATTGCACCATTAATAAGATTTTATACTAGACATTCATGAAACATAAGAGCATATAAGAAGGAGTTGGTACGACAACTAGGAATGAACTGGCTGCAGCTGTTGGGACGACAACTAAAGCGATAAGGAGGGAGTAGCTCTATAAAAAGACGGCATAGATCGTGTAGAACTTACGTAGCACAAAACTGGAGTCCGGGATGTCGCAGGGCGGGGTCGGCGACGAAGAGGTTCGGTAGAGCCCGTCAAACTTGGTCGCTCGACATTGTACCCACAGTCACCACCACCACTCACACGGGAATTTCTTAGGAATGCAAGTTTGGAACACAGCACTAAGAGGAGAACATGTGTGCCGGGAACAGAAGCCACTGCGGGATTAGAGGGAGACACACATTTATATTCGTCGTGGCTAGCTACAAATGGGCGGGACTGGAATTTTGGGCGCACGGAGTGAAGTTTCAATTGTGAAAATATCAATTGTTCGCGCCAAGAAGAATGAAAAGTTTTTCGAGGGACCGCTACCTGCCGTTCATCTTTGTTTTCATGGATATGTAAAAGCAGTCATGTGGTAGTGGGACATTCCAAAAAAAATACGAACAAAAATATGAATCGCCAAATGTATCATTGTGCTAATGCAAACGACATGCAAATACAGAGAACACCCAAGTCCACAAAAGGAGGACGACAAATCCATGGTCTAGTAAAAGGTAAACAATCAGCATTTTATATATAACATTCATCGCAATGAAATGATAACATATACAGAGTATATACTACTACTACAAAAAAAAACATTTCCCCCTGTGATGTCTAATCTTCAGGCCATCGATCCAAAGCCGCCTGTGATACGAGTATCACAGGTACATACGATATATATATCAACAATGTCATCGGATATTAGTTACAACGGATAAAGTACTTTTCATGCACCTGTTGCATCAGGCGATGGACTAGTTAGCAATTTAGATGACGTAATTTCCTAATCAAGTTAATTATGCATCATGTCTGTTGTTAGTTCTATTACTTGTAAGGATAATGTTTACCGGATTTCATTCATTTAGCCACAAGAAATATAGATGGTCCCAAGTTACAAACATATAGGATATGTTTTCGATAAAAGAAGTTCTTCGATACTGCATATATAGAACACATTGTTCATGAACATAAAGACATATTTCATTAACAAACAAGTAATAGGAAAACACGTAGTAGACAACAAGAACAAGATAAACTACACCTAATACTACTCTACTCAGAGATCACGAAATAGATAAACCACTCCTAATACTACTCTACTGGGACAAAACCATGTCCTCCTCCTCCACCGCTGCCGCCTCCGCCGCCGGTGCCGCCCCCTCCTCCTCCTCCTCCGTCGCCGCTGCCGCTGCTGCTATCGCCTCTGCCTCCGCCTCCGCCGCCGCTGCCACCTCCTCCTGCTCCTCCTCCGCCGCTGCCGCCGCCTCCATAGCCGCGTCCACCTCCGCCTCAAGAGACGCCTCCTGCTCCGCCCCCTCCGCTGCCGCCGCTGCCCAAGCCGCCTCATACTCCTCAACCTCCGTCACAGTCCGAAGCTTTCCGGTGATGCGGCGCTTAATCTTCAGGAGGCCCTCTACCCCAGCAACCTCCGCAATCGTCTCGTGGAGGGCGTCGAGACGGCCGGCCACAGTCATCAACCCGTAGCAGTAGTGGCCCGCCGTGTCCATGCTCGTGTGGAGGGGAAGGGTCCCAAGACCCAGACGGTGACACGAGCGATCTGTGTTGGAAAAGACCTTCCGTGCCACTGCGTTGAGCGCTAGTGCGCTATGAGCGGCGGCGGACTTGGCATCGGTGGCCACCTTAAGGCGCCGATCGACTTTGTCGATGCGGTCAGTGAGGAGTCTGAGAGTCTGCTCAACCCAACCGGGATGAGGAAGTGCAGCCACGGGCGGAGATGCGGGCGCCACCATCAGTTCCACCGGTATTGCGGGTGGCGATGGAAATGGAGAAGGAGGTTCGGAGGATGTCTATGGCCTAGAGTGCTTCGGTGCGGGGCTACCCATTTGTGTGGCGACGGAGGTGCAGAGAAAGAGCGAGAGGTGGTCGACGGTGGCGGGGGGAGAAGTTTAGAGGATAGGATCTAAGGAGTGGTGCGGCGAAGAAGCAAGAGGACGATGAGCCTTTATAGTGGGTCATCGTCTAAGCGGGCATGTCGAGATGATCGGACGCTAGAGGAAACCGCGCTTAATTATGAACCGGTCGGTGGCCCCGGTTTCCTCGAAACCACGGTTTGCATCCTCTAGGTCCCAACGGCTCGACGCGTCCCATTAGGAGTAAATTTACACGCGGGGAAAAACAATTTTTTTGTTATATAAGAAAATCCATCCGTACACGCCTAAGCCAACTTCGTGACCGCGCGTCCGTGCCAGGGGACGCCTTGTAGAGATCATGGGCCTAGTCCTGCACGCATTACCGAGGTTTGAGGTATATATATATATGCATGCATGTTAGTGTTGTTAAACATGACTGAGGTGTTTTAATTCTAGCTATGTATCACATGCATGGACCGCAAACATGATCAACCAATTACACTACGTAAGAAACCCAAATAGGAGACAACGATGGGCGACAGATCGGATGTCCATCGATCACAAAGTGATGCGAGACGCGCTTAAAGTCATTGTTTGTATCCTTTAGCTTTGCAATTAAAAATCAAGACGAGCTTCAAACCCTAAGATCTTTTGTTTTTGTCCAATTTGCTCGGTTCACTTGTGACAGATTAACACATCACTAAACTTAGAGCACACTCACTTGATTGAAATCCAGAAATTCTAACACACCAGTATTCATTGACACAAATGAACACATATATATTACAAAACACAAGAAATATATACAAGAACAGAATTGAAGCTAAACATGTACAAGAACTCATAAAACTACAAAAAAATATGTACAAGAAATCCTAAAACTACTATGTCGGCCCTGCCTCCTCCGCCCTCTCCCCCAACTTCTCAAACCATGACAAGCGGTCCTCCTCATCCTCATCATCATCGTCGTCGTCGTCGTGGTGGTGGTGGTCGCCATATTCGTCGTCGTCATCATCATCATCATCGTCGTTGTCGTCATCATCATCATCGTGTCATCGTCGTCCTCCTCCTCCTCCTCCTCCTCCTCCTCCTCCTCCGGCGACGATGCAGCAGGAGAGTGGGCCGGCTGCTCCGGCTGCACCGGTGGCTCCGGCTGCACCGACGGTGGAACCCCGCCGCGACGGAAGTTCCTCGCCGTCGCCGCCACCAGGGCACTACGGCCCTCGGCGCCGAGCTCCTAGGCCATCGTCCCGGACAAGATGTCCAGGCGATCGGCCACACCCGTGAGGGCGTAGAGGTAGCGGCCGGTGGTATCCATTCCAGGAAACTCGGGAAGGGTACCAAGACCCAAGGCCTCCAAGGCCTGAGACGTACTGTTGTACACCTCTTGCGCCATAATGAGGCGCTGGTCGTTGTTCACCCTCTCGAAGGAGTTGCAACATATCCGCTTGCAGGGTGGCTACCTCGGCGTGCTAGGAGGCGGAAGGTTGGCCATGGCTGTGGTGGTTCGTCGGCGCCGCGCTAGGAGGTGGAACGATGGAAGAAGAAGAAAGGAGTGCAAAAGTTCTGTGCTTGTACATAACTGACGACGCACCTATATGGTCTATGCGGAGTAGACGAGGGAGCAGTTCGTTTCCCGCGCATTGAACTCTTTGCAGACCTCGTGCGGCGCAATTAAACCACTGTGGAAGATGATCTTCAGAGATCCTCCCGTCTCTCTTGTGGAACCAAATCCCCTGCAGTATTGCAGGTGCATTAGAGGTCACTGACATGTGGGCCCTATGCTCTGTGGGACCCACATGTAAGTGACTTCTAATGCACCTGCAATACTGCAGGTTATTTCAGTATCCATGTGGAACGTCGCGCACGCGTCCCTGCACCACAGCTTCTTAACTTCTCCGCTGACCTCGTGCGACGCGTCAGTTACTTGGCGCACTGGAAAGGCCAGCGGTGAGATCTCTAGGCCCGGCAAGCCCCGCCACGGCGGCGCCGCGCGCGCACCCTCAGTGCGAGGAAGAAAGGGTCTGTGATGTTGGTTTTCTTGTTTTGTGATGTTGTTTTTCTTGTTTTGTAGTAGTATTGTTTTATGTTAATGAACTCAATGTCATTGTTCCTCTGTGAAGACCTTTTACCTGTGACGCCCGGTTCCGGAAAATGAACCAAGCTAACGCATATGTGTGCCCAAGATGTTCACCACACATACACGAGTGCAATCACAAACGATACACAGAAATTTACCACAGAACAAGATCAATTAACCAAATTTTATTACACAAATCAGATTATCCTCGAATACAAGCTCTAATGAATATTTATGACAAGTTCAACTAATGCAGCGGAAATAAACTATTTAAGCAAACTAAATAGCTAGGCAACATAAGCAATAGGGTATAGCGCAGCTCCAATCAACACCACAGGCAAAGCTGACGGTAGACATGACCTAGAACTCCGCATTATCACCATTAAAATCTCAATCCTGACCTGCAACTGTTGGGGGGATTGCAAGAGTGAGTACATGTCGTACTCAGCAAGTGTGGAAAGTATGACATGTGGCCGATTCAAATGACGACAATAATAATGGCAAAGTGCTGAAAAGTACATTAAAATTTTTGAAAAGCAATATATTATATGTATGTGAAGTAAACCCATCATAATCATAAGTAATACCATAATACCAGTCCATAATTCACCATCCTCATCAATAATTCCAGATTTCACCATTTGCCAATAACCATATTCAATACCAGAAATAAATCCATAACCATAATACTGACAATAACCATCCCAAATACCATCCCAATACCAAGTTCCCTCTAATCATGGAAGTTGTCCAGGTGCTCATAACCGGGAGCACGACTATCATCATAGTTTTATTTAACTCTGCAGAGTTTGTACCACTTTACCCACGTGTTTGTGATTTCATCACCCGTCGGCGACTAAAGAACCTCCCTTATGCCAATTACACTTCCTTTGGTGTATGGCCAAGAGATCACAAAACAGCCTTTACAAAGGGATTACTTTCCTATTTAGACCCCACTGAGGTTTCAACTGTGGCGATGTCTCCCTCAGAGCACATCTTCAACCAAGGGCCCCCTCTTCAGCCATTCGGATCCCAGTGTAGTCCCACCAATCATCAACAAACCCAATCCGACTACCCCTTCCCCGAGCATCCACAATGGTCCAAACAGCACTAGCAAAGCCCTAATTAATCAACTACGCCGCACCCATACTTGGCCTTGTGGTGGCACTGTAGTCCTGGCTTATTCTCGCATGAACCGGTCCTTAGATCTAAAGCAAACAAACCACCATAACATCCAACCCATCCACATACCAGGCTTGCTTAGATCACCCATTACCATATCATATTAACCAGTTCATGTTTACCATAATCTCATTGATGCATAATTAAATTGAGTGGTATAGTTGTTTCCCATCCCTGTTGATTAAGCGAAGCAAAAGGTAAAAATCCCTTCCCAACTCTCTACCATAAATTCCAGGTGACAAGGGTGGTTAAACAATTCTAGTAAACTTCCTACCATAGGGTTCCCATCAAATTGACACAAGCATGCAGTTTTGCAAACAAAACATTTATTTAAAAATAGGATCAATATGCTTCAAGGACACTTGCCTTGATCTTGCTGTTGATTAGGGTCAAAGCCTTCAAACTCTTGGTGCTGAAGATCCTCCGCGGCACTCTCTAGCGCAAGTCCATCTAATCCACACAATAAACATACAAGACAAGAAACACAATCAAAGAGTGCACAAATATTACTCAATATGTCATGACATGCATGATTGATGCAAATGCAAGGTATAACTTGTTAATTAATTGCTTTTAATGATAACTAACTAGTTCTAATAGCTTTTAACAAGTTTATACAGGTTTGGATTCGATTAGCTAAAATTTTAGAATTAATTCAACACAATTTAACCAGGAAAATCGGACTAGTCCGCTAGGGACCGGTCAAGTCCGCACTCCGCGAGATCAGCAGATTAGGGTTTTCTAGATCGACGTAAATTTGGAGATTAGGGGTTGAATTCACGTAAGGAAAAGAGAATAGAAGGTATACCAGGTGTTTAGAACTCCAATGAATCAAGAACCTGGAGGTAACACTTGGATCTTGATGATCTAGGGTTGGTGATGAACTTTGAGACGAATTGGTGATGGAGAACGAAAACTTGGTGGAGATCTTGATCCTCTTTCGTTTCCTCCTCTTCTTCTTCTTGCTTGGGATCTTCTCCTCCCTCCTTGATGGTGGCTCTCCACGAACTAGGGTTTGGGTGGGTGGAAAAGTGGCAAATAGATGTCAATCCAAGGGGTGGGGTTGTTTATATAGAGGTGGAGGCTAGGGTTAGATGGATTTCGAGTTTTGGGATGAGTAGAGGCCGGTTTAGAGTCCCACATGGGCTCTAAAAGAGTTGGGCACGACATCCCTAGGCCCACTTAACGTGAAACCCAATAAACAAGTCATAAAACAAAAGATCAACTCGGAGTCGCGAAATATCGGACAAGTGTGGATAGAATCGGACTAGTCCGATGTCGTCCAGAAAGAAAATCGGACAAGTCTGGCCAAACATCGGACAAGTCCGACTTTGAACAGAGAGGAAAACGGACAAGTCCGCTGGAACACCGGACTAGTCCGGAAAAGTCCAGGGACTTAGAAATTTTTCATGGATTCTTAGAATACCGGAATAGTTCGCACAAAATCGGACAAGTCCGAAAGTTTCTAGGGGCCAAAATCGGACTAATCCGCACCAAAAACGGACAAGTCCGTTTTTAGTCAGAGAGAAAACGGACTAGTCCTCAGCAAAATCGGACTAGTCCGCACTTTCCTGCATTTTAAGTGCGGTTTTGCTCCAAATCAATTTTAAACTCGTTCCTCTTGTTGTGGGTTAATGTTAAACACGTATATGAGTGCATGCAAGGCATGATGCATGAAAATGAGGGTGTTACAAACCTACCCCCCTTAAAATGAATCTCGCCCTCGACATTCGACGCGAAAGAGAATAGATAGGGAAATTCCTTCTTGAGATCATCTTCTAGCTCCCAAGTTGCTTCTTTTTCTGTGTGGTGCTTCCATTGAACCTTACACCATCTAATAACCTTGTTCCTTGTGACCCTCTCCTTAGTCTCCAAGATTTTGACCGGTTGTTCGGCATACATCAAATCTTCCTCTAACTCCAATCCTTCCATTGGGACTTGTTCTTCCGGTACTCTCAAGCACTTCTTGTGCTGGGAAACATGAATGACATCATGCACGTCTGAAAGATGAGCTGACATCTCCAACTTATACGCTACTTCTCCTCTTTTGTCCAAAATCTTGAATGGTCCAATATAGTGAGGTGCGAGCTTGCCTCTTATATTAAACCTCTTATGACCCCTCATTGGTGACACCTTGAGGTAAACAAAATCTCCCACTTCAAAGGCTAGTTTCCTTCTCCTATTGTCCGCATAGCCTTTTTGCCTTGATTGGGAAGCCCTCAAGTTTTCACGAATTATTTGGACTTGCTTTTCAGCTTCTTGCAACACGTCCGGACCAAATACTTGGGTTTCTCCTGCCTCATTCCAGAACAAAGGTGTCCTACACTTCCTTCCATAAAGCGCTTCATATGTTGACATCTTCAAACTTGCTTGGTAACTATTGTTGTATGAAAATTCCGCGTATGGCAAGCTTTTGTCCCAACTTTTCCCATGCTTTAAAGCACAGGCTCTTAACATGTCCTCCAAAATCTGATTGGTCCTCTCGGTTTGTCCATCCGTTTGAGGATGATATGCTCAACTAAAATTCAACCTTGTTCCCAAAGCTTCATGCAATTTTTGCCAAAATCTGGAGGTAAATTGAGAACCTCTATCCGAGACTATCTTCTTCGGGACTCCATGTCGACAACCAATATGCTCCATGTATATTTCGGCCAATTGTGCAGCTGTATATTTGGTCTTCACAGGGACATAATGAGCTGACTTGGTTAAGTGATCCACAATTACCCAAATTGAGTCATACCCAGACTGAGTACGTGGTAACCCAACTATGAAGTCCATTCCAATTTCTTCCCACTTCCATTCCGGAATCTTCAACGGTTGCAATAATCCGGCTGGCCTTTGATGTTCCGCCTTGACTCGTTGGCACACATCACACAATGCTACGTATTCAGCTATGTCCTTCTTCATGCTATCCCACCAATAGCAAGTCTTCAAATCTTTGTACATCTTTGTACAACCAGGGTGTATCGAGTATGGCGAGTCATGGGACTCTTTTAGTATTGTCTCCCGTATGCACTTTACATTAGGCACAACGATTCTCTTCCCAAGCCATAAGGTACCATGTTCATCCTCATCAAATCTGAATTCTCTCCCTTCTTCGGTCCTTTCCTTGATTTCCTTGATCTCCTCATCTGTGGTTTGTGCTTCTCGAATTTCTTGCTCCAAGGTTGGGTTTAACTCCATCATCTCCATCTCATTTACAAACTCGAGGTTCATCCGTTCAAACACCTTGCATAACTCGGATGGTAATTCTCGAACTGTGAGTTGGTGACTTACTCCTTTTCTACTCAAAGCATCGGCCACAACATTGGCTTTTCCCGGATGATAGTTGATCTCCAAATCATAATCTTTGATGATCTCCAACCATCTTCGTTTCCTCAAGTTCAGATCTGTTTGTGTGAAAATATACTTCAAGCTCTTATGGTTCGTATAAATTTCACACCTATGTCCAAGAATATAGTGTCTCCAAATCTTCAATGCATGTACCACAGCCGCGAGTTCCAAATCCTGTGTGGGGTAATTCTGCTCATGTTTCTTTAGTTGTCTTGATGCGTAGGCGACCACTTGACCT
Source organism: Tuctoria greenei (assembly GCA_036927565.1). Lineage (NCBI taxonomy): Eukaryota > Viridiplantae > Streptophyta > Magnoliopsida > Poales > Poaceae > Tuctoria > Tuctoria greenei. The sequence continues at coordinate 221,838,711 of JAYESD010000003.1, forward strand.
TCTTGCATCAATGCACATCCAAGTCCGTGCCTCGATGCTTCGCAATAGATATCGAAACTCTTGCTTACATCTGGCAGTACCAAAACTGGAGCTATTGTTAACCTCTTCTTTAACTCCTCAAAACTCTCTTGACAAGCTTGAGTCCATTGGAATGCCTTTCCCTTCATTAGCAACTCCATCATTGGCTTGGCTATCTTGGAAAAGTCCTTGATGAATCTACGGTAATATCCAGCCATCCCAAGAAAACTCCTTATTTCCTTTACATTTTGCGGCGGTTCCCATTTCAACACGTCTCTCACTTTTCCGGGGTCAACTGATACTCCTCCTCCTGAGATTATATGACCCAAAAATGGCACCTCTTTCAACCAAAATTGACACTTGTTGAACTTGGCATACAATCGATGCTCCCTCAATTTCTGCAACGTAAGCCTCAAGTGTTCCTCATGTTTTTTCTCATCCTTCGATTAGATCATAATATCATCAATAAACACCACAACAAACTTATCCAAGTACTCCATGAAGACCTTATTCATGAGGTACATAAAGTAGGTAGGTGCATTTGTCAATCCAAAAGACATCACGGTGTACTCATAAGATCCATACTGTGTTCTAAAAGCTGTCTTGGGTATGTCCAATGGTCTAATCTTCATTTGAAAATATCCCGACCTCAAGTCAATCTTAGAGAAGACACAAGCACCCTTCATCTGATCAAACAAGTATTCTATGCGTGGCAAGGTGTACTTGTTCTTGATTGTTACCTCGTTGAGAGCTCGGTAATCCACACACATCCTTTGGGATCCATCCTTCTTGTCCACGAACAGCACGGGCGCTCCCCAAGGTGAAGAGCTAGGGCGAATAAAACCCTTCTCTAATTGCTCTTGAATTTGCTTCTTGAGCTTCGCTAATTCCATAGGAGGCATCCTATACAGCCTCTTAGCTATAGGTGCAGTTCCAGGTATTAAATCAATAACAAACTCAATGTCTCAATCGGGTGGCATACCTGGCAACTCGTCCGGAAAAACATCCAAAAATTCACACACCACCGGAATCTCCTCAATTGCGGCACAGTCCATATGATTCAACTCCAATTGCTTCGGTGCGGTTTGAGATGCTTCAATTACTACGGTGATCCCTTCTTCATTGGTCAACTTCACCGTCTTCGTGGCACACTCAATAACTCCATTGTGCTTCCTCAACCAGTCCATACCAAGTATAATGTCCAATCCTTGGGAATCCAAAACAATGAGGTTGGCGGAGAAGTCTACCCCCCTTATTCTAAGGCTTACCTTTGGACATACTATATTTGTCCTTATCTCTCCTCCAGGAGACTTAACCAATAGAGTAAACTTCATATGAGAGATAGGCAAACTATACTTGGCAACATACTTCGATGCAATGAATGAATGCGATGCTCCAGAATCAAATAACATAGTCGCGGGGTTGGAGTTGGCGAGAAACATACCAATGACCACATCATCCGCTTGTTGAGCATCCTCCGTAGAGACATGGTTCACGTTGCCACAAGCGAAATTCTGCTGTCCACGGCTTCCTTGTGGCTGTCCTCCATTGGGTCTTGGGTTTTGCCTCGATGCATTGCTTCCTTGACCATGGCCTGACTTAGGACATTGATGCGCAAAGTGTCCAGCTTCTCCACAAGTATAACACTTCTTAACTCCACCAGAATTATTGGGACGAGCTTGGTTTTGAACATTTGCAGCATGAAAATTAGCACGAGGTGCATAAGGCATTGGAGGCCTAGGTGCTTGCATAACAGGGCGCTGCTGCACAAACTGAGTTGGGCGTGGTGCATAACCAGGGCACTGAGCAGGAATAGAGGAGCTGTAATAGGGCGCATTGGGTGGTGCAAGGCGAGGGCGCACATTACTTAGTTGTTTATGTCCTTGATATGGCGCCTTCCTCTTGATTTCTTGCTCCATCTCACGGATCTTGTTCTCAACCACAATTGCTTTGTCCACAAGCTTCTGGAAATTTGCATAGTCACAATTGAGCAATTGCACTTGAATTTCATTGTTGAGGCCTCTCATGAACAAATATTGCTTCCGACTATCCCGACTAACATCCTCAGGCGCATATCTTGAGAGTTGAGTGAACTTATTGAGATATTCACTCACGCTTGATTTTCCTTGCCTTAAATTCTCAAATTCTTGCCTCTTCAAGATCATAACACCCTCCGGCACATAATGAGAACGAAAATTCTCCTTGAATTCGGCCCAATTAATTCTCTCTTGGTTCTCATGAGCATTGCACTAAGCATCCCACCAATCCGCAGCTGCTCCAACGAGTTGATGAGAAGCGAACAGGACCTTCTCCTGGTCACTGCATTGGACAATAGCTAACTTCTTCTCCACGGACTTGAGCCAATCATCCGCATCCATAGGGTCGGCAGCTTGAGCAAAGGTTGGCGGCCTAGTCCTCATAAATTCTCCCAATCGATTATGAGGAGGCGGGGGTGGCGGTGGAGGCATGTGGGGATGATTGTTGATATTGCCAGCCTGCAGCTGTCCCATAGTTTGTATCATGGTCTGCATGAGCTGGTTTTGCAAAGCCAATAGCTGCTTAATGTTGATAGCTCCCTGAGTGGATCCTTGCCCAATGTTGTTCTGAGGTACTCCATTGTTCTCCTCCTCATCATTGTCATCCCTCTGGTTGTGAGTCCTCACCATCTGAAGAATAGCAATATGTAAGAATTAGAAAACGTCCCCAACTATATGCCTAGGAAGACATGGCAATGCTAAAGCATTCCAAAAATCCTCTATTAAGCACCCAAGCAAACAATATATAACAACAACACACCAACCAAAAACACATCGATTCCTGAGTGCTCCTATGTGCTCTAAAGTGTCCATTCTATCTAGGCTGCATCCTACGGTCAACCTGTGGCTCTGATATCAATCTGTGATGCCCAGTTCCGGAAAATGAACCAAGCTAACGCATATGTGTGCCCAGGATGTTCACCACACATACACGAGTGCAATCACAAATGATATATAGAAATTTACCACAGAACAAGATTAATTAACCAAATTTTATTACACAAACCAGATTATCCTCGAATACAAGCTCTAATGAATATTTATGACAAGTTCAACTAATGCAGTAGAAATAAACTATTTAAGCAAACTAAATAGCTAGGCAGCATAAGCAATAGGGTATAGGGCAGCTCCAATCAACACCACAGGCAAAGCTGACGGTAGACACGGCCTAGAACTCCGCATTATCACCATTAAACTCCCAATCCTGACCTGCAACTGTTGGAGGGGATTGCAAGAGTGAGTACATGTCGTACTCAGCAAGTGTGGAAAGTATGACATGTGGCCGATTCAAATGACGACAATAATAATGGCAAAGTGCTGAAAAGTACATTAAAACGTTTGAAAAGAAATATATTATATGTATGTGAAGTAAAACCATCATAATCATAAGTAATACCATAATACCAGTCCATAATTCACCATCCTCATCAATAATTCCAGATTTCACCATTTGCCAATAACCATATTCAATACCAGAAATAAATCCATAACCATAATACTGACCATAACCATCCCAAATACCATCCCAATACCAAGTTCCCTATAATCATGGAAGTTGTCCAGGTGCTCATAACCGGGAGCACGGCTATCATGATAGTTTTATTTAACTCTGCAGAGTTTGTACCACTTTACCCACGTGTTTGTGATTTCATCACCCGTCGGCGACTAAAGAACCTCCCTTATGCCAATTACACTTCCCTTGGTGTATGGCCAAGAGATCACAAAATAGCCTTTACAAAGGAATTACTTGCCTATTTAGACCCCACTGAGGTTTCACTGGTGGTGATGTCTCCCTCAGAGAACATCTTCAACCAAGGGCCCCCCTCTTGAGCCATTCGGATCCTAGGGTAGTCCCACCAATCATCAACAAACCAAATCCGACTACCCCTTCCCCGAGCATCCACAATGGTCCAAACAGCACTAGCAAAGCCCTAATTAATCAGCTATGCCGCACCCATATTTGGCCTCGTGGTGGCACTATAGTCCTGGCTTATTCTCGCATGAATCGGTCCTTAGATCTAAAGCAAGAAAACCACCATAACATCCAACCCATCCATATACTAGGCATGCTTAGATCACCCATTACCATGTCATATTAACCAGTTCATGTTTACCATAATCTCATTGATGCATAACTAAATTGAGTGGTATAGTTGTTTCCCATCCCAGTTGATTATGCGAAGCAAAAGGTAAAAAGCCCTTCCCAACTCTCTACCATAAATTCCAAGTGACAAGGGTGGTTAAACAATTCTAGTAAACTTCCTACCATAGGGTTCCCATCAAATTGACACAAGCATGCAGTTTTGCAAACAAAACATTTATTTAAAAATAGGATCAATATGCTTCAAGGACACTTGCCTTGCTCTTGCTGTTGATTAGGGTCAAAGCCTTCAAACTCTTGGTGCTAAAGATCCCCCGCGGCACTCTCTAGCGCAAATCCGTCTAATCCACACAATAAACATACAAGACAAGAAACACAATCAAAGAGTGCACAAATATTACTCAATATGACATGACATGCATGATTGATGCAAATGCAAGGTAGAACTTGTCAATTAATTGCTTTTAATGATAACTAACTAGTTCTAATAGCTTTTAACAAGTTTATATAGGTTTGGATTTTATTAGCTCAAATTTTAGAATTAATTCAACACAATTTAACCAGGAAGATCGGACTAGTCCGCTAGGGACCGGACAAGTCCGCACTTTGCGAGATCAGCAGATTAGGGTTTTCTAAATCGATGTAAATTTGGAGATTAGGGGTTGAATTCACGTAAGGAAAAGAGAATAGAAGGTATACCAGGTGTTTAGAACTCCAATGAATCAAGAACTTGGAGGTAACACTTGGATCTTGATGATCTAGGGTTGGTGATGAACTTTGAGACGAATTGGTGATGGAGAACGAAAACTTGGTGGAGATCTTGATCCTCTTTCGTTTCCTCCTCTTCTTCTTCTTGCTTGGGATCTTCTCCTCCCTCCTTGATGGTGGCTCTCCACGAACTAGGGTTTGGGTGGGTGGAAAAGTGGCAAATAGATGTCAATCCAAGGGGTGGGGTTGTTTATATAGAGGTGGAGGCTAGGGTTAGATGGATTTCGAGTTTTGGGATGAGTAGAGGCCGTTTTAGAGTCCCACATGGGCTCTAAAAGAGTTGGGCACGGCGTCCCTAGGCCCACTTAACGTGAAACCCAAGAAACAAGTCGTAAAACAAAAGATCAACTCGGAGTTGCGAAATATCGGACAAGTCCGGACAGGATCGGACTAGTCTGAAGTCATCTAGAGAGAAAATCTGACAAGTCTGGCCAAACATCGGACAAGTCCGACTTTGAACAGAGAGGAAAACGGACAAGTCCGCTGGAACACCGGACTAGTCCGGAAAAGTCCAGGGACTTAGCAAATTTTCAAGGATTCTTGGAATACCGGACTAGTTCGCACAAAATCGGACAAGTACAAAAGTTTCCAGGGGCCAAAATCGGACTAATCCGCACCAAAAACGGACAATTCCGTTTTTAGTCCGAGAGAAATCGGACTAGTCCTCAGCAAAATCGGACTAGTCCGCACTTTCCTGCGTTTTAAGTGCGGTTTTGCTCCAAATCAATTTTAAACTCGTTCCTCTTGTTGAGGGTTAATGTTAAACACGTATATGAGTGCATGCAAGGCATGATGCATGAAAATGAGGGTGTTACATTACCGTAGCCGGTTTCTACCATAATAGTAACTGCCTGAGATAATTAGGTTATCACAGATGGTTCTTTACTTGTCCGTCTTTGATAGTTTTTTTTCACAAACATGCCTAGCCGTTGGTTAATAACCGCCTATAATAAGGTATAACCTATGCAGTACTACTGCTGTTATTTCTAATTTCTAGGTCAATTCAATATAATCACAGAACAAAAATCAATAATATCATCACAGAACAAAAGTCAACAATATTATCATCACAGAAGTCAATTTCACTAAAACAATATACATATGTACAAGTTACAGATACAATTCATCTCAAAGTTTACAAGTTTTCACTAAAAACTGTTTCTATTGGCATAGTCGCAAAGTTCTGGCACATCAGCTGCTGCACCATCCTCATCAAAGAACTCCCCTCTTTTGTGCAAAATTTCGTGACAAATGAATTGACAAAGTTCAGCAGCAATCTTGTCGGCTCCTCCACTTGGAATACTTCTACAAACCATCCATTCTTCGTTCGGATTCTTCTTGTGCTGCAATATAACACATAACAAGGTTTAGAATGTATTGGTTTGAACAATCTCAAAGTATAGATCGAAGTGAGAGTATACAGGAATTTATTTGGTATTTTTGGAGCAGTTGTACTATGAGCAATTGAATTTTGAAGTTGGAATCAAAATATTAAAATAATGTTTCTGGTAATATTGAACAGCAGAGAATATAAGTATTAAACTATGCTAGTTACAATGAAAATGAAACACAAATGTAAGAAATAAGGTATACATTAAGGATAACTTACATCCTCACGATTCACTCTATATACGCCGGCGGTCCGAAGATGCTCGCATACATAATACCCGCATAAGACACTCCCAACAGGCTGCTTCGGACAAGCATAATACTTTTTAATGTCCAATGCATTCGTATTGGAAGGTCTCTCACCGCCAAGCCGTTCCACGTAAAACCACCAAGCGCTGTAATACAAGAAATGTCATATAAAACTTGTTAACACATTCTAAATGTGCGTAAATTAAAATTATTGAATAAACGTACGATTTCAAAATGGAAAGGAAATCTTTGTAACGATCTGGTGAGAAATCGGCCCAGTCCAAGACTGTTGCCATTCCCTGCGTTGGCTTGATGAAGATCATTATGTAATGATTACTGCAAACATACAAACACACATGTTAACAATTACCAATAATTGCTATTTCAATGTCATGTGTCGAACTTACTAAATCTCAGACGGACTAGTCTGTGCAATAACAAAAAAGTCCAAACTCATCCAGAATGCTTTGGTCCGTTCCAAAACGGACTACTCTGGGGGTCCGGACTAGTCCGACTAAGATAAAAATCTTCTCAGAAGGTTATTAAGTACCAACCGCCTGTGAAGATATTTACTTGGGACAGAGGGAGTATAAGATGGTCACCCGCGCCATCGTCTTTTCCGCACAACCATTCCAACTTGGCCTCTCGTCTCGACTCCCTCTGGGAGACGATGGTGGCCGAGCTCGGCGTCGTGGGTCGTCGCAACCTCGTCATGGCGGCGGCCTTGAGACTGGGTCACCTTCCGCCGCCGGAGCCCGAGGTGCTAGAGGAGGGTCAGGAGCCCGAGGACCCACCCGAGGAGGAGGAGGTGGAGGCTGAGTAGAGTAGTATTTAGGTGTTTTCTTTTCATGTTTTTAGTTGTAGTTTTTCGTTTCATGTTTTTAGTTGTAGTTTTTCGTTTCATGGTTTTAGTTGTAGTTTATCTTTTCTTGTGTTTGTAATATACTCCCTCCATCCAAAGCGACAAGTATTTTGGGACAGAGATACTCCCTCCATCGCAAGGGACAAGAAGTATTTTGGGACGGAGGGAGTAATGTTTTTAAGTTAAATGTACTTGGTGTTCTTGTTCATGGATATACTATCCGTGCAAAATTAGTTCGAATTTTCCGATCGCCAAACCCTCCTTGTCCCCAAACCGGTGGAGTTGCCAGGAGATCGCCCACAGCGGGGCCCACAAAGCGGTCTGTAAAGTAGTAGTAACAGGAAAATGCAACAGGCTGGTAGCTAGGACTGGAAAGAAAAAGTGACGGTTATTAAGTACCAACTGCCTGTGAAGATATTTACTTCTTCTTAATTAATATTCTTGATTAAATGTGGGTCCTTTAAAAAGTCAAAATTCCACTTTCTTGTAATATTATTGATAAGTAAAGGTTACCATTAAATTTCACTTCATAAATCTTTTGAAATTGGTCAGAACATAAAAAACATACAACAAATGCTATTTTTCATTTTTCTATCTTGATGAATATAATGCCTTTATCATCTATTTTTTCAGTGGACATTTTTACTCATCATACCAACCTCTATGAATTTTTTCATATTTTTTTAAATTTTTTTGAATCAATGTGTGTTCATAATTTGATGAATGCATCATATGTATATCAGCATTTAGTTAGAATGATGGATAATTTGAAGTTTGACATGTTGGAATGCTTTAAAAAAATTTACAAAATTCATACATGTATAAATTATACAAATATGTTCATACAAACAAATTTGAGTGAAGGATCTTTTTATTTATGCCATACACAAATGTGAATAATATGTGAGTAGCAATAAGTTTGATATTTACCAAAACATTACAATGTCAGCTATACAAGTTTTAAAATTATTTGTTCATGCGGTAGATGTTGATTTTATACAAATGTAGAAGAAAGAATCATCAAATTTGGATACAATTTGTAGAATCTAAACATGTTTTGAGTATTTATATTGGAATCTAAATATAAAAAGAAGCAAGGGATAAGGAAACTGAAGAACAGTATCGGAGATTATCTCAGGCGGTTGGTAAGTAATACACGTATGAGATAAAAATATTCCCTGACGGTTATTAAGTACCAACCGTCTTTGAAGATATTTACATCTTATTAATTAATATTCTTGATTAAATATCTTATTAGGCGGTTGATAAGTAAAACCCGCCTGAGATAAACTTAAAAACCGCCTGTGAAAAACCGACGCCGAGACGGGGACCCCTCACCACACGCCCGCTATTAGACGACGACCTGCTATAAAGGCTCACCGTTCTCTTGCTTCTCCGCTGCACCGCTCCTTAGATCCTAGCCTCCAAACTTCTCCCCCCGCCACCGTCGACCACCTCTCGCTCTTTCTCTGCACCTCCGTTGCCAGACAAATGGGTAGCCCCCCGCCGAAGTGCTCTAGGCCATCGACGTCCTCCGAACCTCCTTCTCTATTTCCATCGCCGCCGGCAATGGCGGTGGAACTGATGGCGGCGCCCGCATCTCCTCAGCCCGACTGGTTACAAGAGACCGTCTGCCTCTTTATCGCCCGCATCGACGAATTAACGCGCCGAATTAAAGATGTCGAAGACGACGTGTCCTCCACCGTCAAACATGCAAGAGCGCTGGACACAATGTCGCGGGATGTATTTAACAATACATCTCTCATATGTCGCCGTCTTGGTCTTGGGAGGCTTCCCCAGCTCCCCAGCATGGACTCCACCGGCTACTACTAGTTCAGGTTAAGCTTTGTGGCCGCTTGTCTCGACGCCCTCCACGAGACGATCGCGGAGGTTGCTGGGGTACAAGGCCGCTGGAAGATTCTGCACAGCGTCACCTGTAAGCTTGGTATGGAGATGGAAGAGGAGTCGCCGCTGCCATCAGAGGCGGAGGCGGAGCCGCCGGAGGATGCGTCGGCCGCGGCGCACGCGGTGGCGGAGGTGGACGAGGTCTCCGAGTAGAATAGGATTAGGAGTAGTTTTGTTCTTGTTTCTATGTGTTTTTCGTCCATGTTTTCTTTACTCTTGTTTGTAATATATGTGTTGGTAGTATGTTAATGTAATATGTCTTTTATGTTCATGAACAATGTATCTGATGTATTATCGAAAAATTCTCCTTTTATCGAAAAACATCTCCTTTAACGACGCCAAGTTTTAACCTTTAACCCACTTCGTGCGTGAATCAAAAAACATCTCCAGTCGTGATGTTGTGTTTCTCTTGTTTTTTTGATATTTTTTCTTTTCATGTTTTTTCATGTTGTTTTCTTTGATGCAAACGGGGCTAAACAAAAGACGAGCGCGCATAGGGGAAACACAAAAAGTGCAACATTCATCAGAGACGAGCATGCATATATAGGAGAAACACATCAACATGCCTTATACAAGTCTATTTTATATACATTACTCCCTTTGTTCACTTTTCATTGGCGTTGGGAGAACTAGGGGTAGCACATCCACAAGGGAATGGAGGGAATATAACCCATAGAGTACAACACGTTATGGCGGAACAGGTCATACTCGCGCTCAATCCTACAGTTCTCAATACAGAAGACGGTCCACTCGTACCACCCTCGCCGGCCGCAGCGGGCAGGCCCTGGTTCCCCCCTGTTGGGCAGTGGCAAAAGTAATCGTAGATTTCGGGCAGCGCCATCGGCAGTGGTTCTGGAGGAGGCCTACGCAGAAACCTCCAGCTCACGAAAACGTCGAGCCTCTGCATGGCTTGATTCCGACACCGGCAGCACTCTGTGTTGGTCCTCTTCATCGCGATGGACCCGGCCGCATTGTCGCCGACGTGGGCCTCGCCTTCGACCTGCCGGATATACTCGAGGGCGTTGCGGTCCCCGCAGTCGGCGTTGTAGCGGAGCATGGCAAGGACGTAGGCCACCACCTTGTGGCCGTTCGCGGCCGCCCAGGCAAGGAACTGGGTGCCCCGCTGTGCCAGCGCGCGGTCGTTGTTGAAGACGAGGTCGAACCCGGTGACGTAGCACGCATGAGGGTTGCCCACGTTGGCCAAGAGCTCCACGAGGGCATCGTAGCTTCCGTTCCTATGCCGTTGGAACCACTCCCAGCTGCTCTCCCGCTCCAGCGCCACGCGCCTGCCCACGGTGGGATCACAACACGCCGCGTGCATGGCCTTGCAGGTGGCGCGCAGACTGGAGTGGTCGTCCATGGGCTAGGTGGAGGTTGCGGCGACCCACCCCGCGATCAGGACTGCAATATCGTGCGGCAAGGGGAACTCCATGGGCTTCGAAGGGAACCAATGAGGACGCGCGCGACGGAGAGGAAGAGTACGCACGGAGAAGAGGATGGTGTGTGTGGCGGAATAGAGGATGGTGTGTCGTCTTACTACTCTTTATTAGTACGCGCGAAGAAGACGATGAGACGCCCGGTGATTTTTAGTATGCGCGGAGAAGAGGGATGGTGGTCTGTGGGCAGTTATTTCCAGCCAATTTTTTTTGTCCCAGCTCAACTTTACTTTCACTGTATGGTCATGTCAGCTGTGTGCTCTGCACATTTTCAGCTACTGTCCTTTGTTGCCGTAGCAACTTGCTGGCATTGAATGGAAAGTGGGAGGATATGTATTGATGAAGGGTGTTAGGGTTAGTTTATGTGTTGACTAATGTGCGGTTTGAATTCTAAAAATTAGTTTTTCTTTGTTGTTTTTAGTTGCTTCTATTTTGTAAATATTGTTAATGAATGAAATCTATCTTTGTTCATCTATGTGACTGAATATTACTTGTGTATCTTGTGTTCTTTTGCGAGATGCGTGATTGAATATTGTTAATGAATATCTTGTGTGTTCTTCAACTGTGTGAATGAATGAATGTGTAGTGTGTTCATCGTGTTCCTCAGACTCGGGTATCATAAAGTAATTAACTTAGGCATTTGGTAATTCAAACTCGTCTAAAAATAAGATTATCTCAGACGGTTGGTAAGTAATACCTGATTGAGATAAAAATCTTCCATGACGGTTATTAAGTACCAACCGCCTGTGAAGATATTTACTTCTTCTTAAGTAATATTCTTGATTAAATGTGGGTCCTTTAAAAAGGCAAAATTCCACTTTCTTGTAATATTTATTATAAGTAAAGGTTACCATTAAATTTCACTTCATAAATCTTTTGAAATCGGTCAGAACATAAAAAACATACAACAAATGATATTTTTCATTTTTCTATCTTGATGAATATAATGCCTTTTTCATTTATTTTTTCAGTGGACATTTTTACTCATCATACCAACCTCTATGATTTTTATTTTCAGATTTTTGTAAATTTTTTTGAATCAATGTGTGTTCATAATTTGATGAATGCCTCATATGTATATGAGCATTTAGTTAGAATGATGGATAATTTGAAGTTTGACATGTTGGAATGCTTTTAAAAAAAATTAACAAAACTCATACATGTATAAATGATACAAATATGTTCATATAAACAAATTTGAGTGAAGGATCTTTTTTATTGAGATACACAAATGTGGATAATATGTGAGTAGAAATTAATTTGATATTTACCAAAACATTACAATGTCAGCTATACAAGTTTTAAATTTTTTTGTTCAGGTGGTAGATGTTAATTTTATACAAATGTAGAAGAAAGAATCATATAATTTGGACACAATTTGCAGAATCTAAACATGTTTGAGTATTTATATTGGAATCTAAATTAAAAAGAAGCAAGGGATAAGGAAACTAAAGAACAGTATCGGACATTATCTCAGACGGTTGGTAAGTAATACCCGACTGAGATAAAAATCTTCCTTGACGGTTATTAAGTATCAACCGTCTGTGAAGATATTTACTTCTTCTTAATTAATATTCTTGATTAAATGTGGATCCTTTAAAAAGGCAAAATTCCACTTCTTGTAATATTATTGATAAGTAAAGGTTACCATTAAATTTCACTTCATAAATCTTTTGAAATCGGTCAGAACATAAAAAACATACAACAAAAGATATTTTTCATTTTTCTATCTTGATGAATATAATGCCTTTTTCATTTATTTTTTCAGTGGACATTTTTACTCATCATACCGACCTCTATGATTTTTTTCAGATTTTTTTAATTTTTTTTGAATCAATGTGTGTTCATAATTTGATGAATGCCTCATATGTATATGAGCATATAGTTAGAATGATGGATAATTTGAAGTTTTACATGTTGGAATGCTTTTAAAAAAATTAACAAAATTCAAACATGTATAAATGATACAAATATGTTCATACAAACAAATTTGAGTGGAGGATCTTTTTTTTACGAGATACACAAATGTGAATAATATGTGAGTAGAAATTAATTTGATATTTACCAAAACATTACAATGTCAACTATACAAGTTTTAAAATTTTTTGTTCAGGTGGTAGATGTTAATTTTATACAAATGTAGAAGAAAGAATCATATAATTTGGACACAATTTGCAGAATCTAAACATGTTTGAATATTTATATTGGAATCTAAATAAAAAAGAAGCAAAGGATAAGGAAACTGAAGAACAGTATCGGGCATTATCTTAGACGGTTGGTAAGTAATACCCGACTGAGATAAAAATCTTCCTTGATGGTTATTAAGTACCAACCGTATGTGAAGATATTTACTTCTTCTTAATTAATATTCTTGATTAAATGTGGGTCCTTTAAAAAGGCAAAATTCCTCCTTGTCCCCAAACCGGTGGAGTTGCCAGGAGATCGCCCGCAGCGGGGCCCGCAAAGCGGTCTGTAAAGTAGTAGTAACAGGAAAATGCAACATGTCAGTAGCTAGGACTGGAAAGAAAAAAGTGAAGACATTATGAGGAAGAAAATGTTTGAAAAAAGGAAGGACAACCGAAATGTTAAACAGGAAATCTTTTCACAGAAATTAACCCAGTCGTAATCCTCTCAAACATAGGCTCCCTTTGAAGGATAGGATTTGTAAAGGATTTTTAGTTTCCATAGGAAACGTAACACATGAGCTAGGACACTTTGGTAGTCATACTAAAAGAGATCTATCCGCCTCATCCACTTCCCCACGCCGCCAGTAGAATCTCTTCGGCCGCGGGAAGGTGTCCCCCGAAGAGTTCGAGGACACTGAGGAGTGTCCGTCAGAAGACTCGCCTAATGACGAGGAGCCCGGGGAGTTGGGGTGGACCGGCGGCGTATAGTCGAGGTAGTGATCCAGGTGGATGATGAGCTCCGTCGTGAGGCCGCTAGGCCGGACCACTACGGCGTGGTTAAAAGGTTCCGCCGGCGGCCCGCCGTCACTCCCAGTCCGGCCATCACTTCCTGCAAAGAAGGTGGCCATTTTGGCCTGAGGCAGGAGGCTTGGGTCTTTCATCCACCCAACGACCGTGCACAGGTCAGCACGCTCCCGGTGGTAAGTGGAAGCATTGAAGTGATCAAAGAGGAAGACGTCACCCAGAACCTGTTTGATGCCCTCCGCAGACCAAACATGCAGAGGGAAGTTCTCGATGACAACCTGCACGTAGAAGAACCACCCGACGATCGGCACACTGACGCCAAAGATCCATGGCCGGAAGTAGTGGTTATCATCTGGCATGGAGATGATTGCTGTCTCGATGGTGAGCTCCTGATAGTCATCACGGGTGAACTACACCAGGAACTCACCATCCCCAAACGTGGACACGGTGAAAGCCCAATGTGGGATTTCAAGTTGGTGATGGATGGCCAGGGTGATCTCCATGGGCGTCGCCTCGCTGCGACCTCCTCTGGGTCTGAGAACAGCTGCTTGGCGGTGCAAACGGATAAACTCCGTCGTCATGAGGCGGTTGTTGACCACCGTGCATTGCCCCTCACGAGGGCGTAGGGACGGTGAGCCTGCAGGTACCTGCTCGCGTCTAACATGGTTGCGAGGCATGGCGCTGCAACAACAGAGGCAAAGGACTTCTCAGGCAACACATGGGAGCATGGATGGGAATCAGTCGGGAACTTGAGCCTGGAAGCAATGGGGGGGGGTTTAAGAAGGCAAGGATGAAGAGGCCAAACATCGGAAGCAGTGTCCCTTGAGGATCTCATGAAAATCCGGTGATAGGACCAGACCTTTCGAGGCCTTCGGCTCTGTGCAAGCGTCATGAATGCGCGAAGGCCCAGCTTGAATATAAAGTGAATCAGCGCAGTTTCAGCCCACAAATAACAAGCGGCCCAACTTTTTCATCCTGCCTGCCTGCCTGCCCGTGGCGGGAAATTTTTGTCACGCCGAATGAAGAAGGAAAATAAGAAATGGAAATAATATTTTATTACGGTACCCTTCGACCCGCAACGCCGGCCCCCTCTCCTCAATGCGCATGTAGGAGCATCCGCCGGCCGCCATGCTTGTAGGAGCATCTGCGGGCCGCCACGCTTGGAGGAGCATTCGTCGGCCGCCACGCTTGGAGGAGCATCCGCCGGCCGCCACACTTGTAGGAGAATCCACCGGCCGCTACTCTTGTAGGAGCATCCGCCGGCCGCCAAGCTTGGAGGACCAAAAGACGGCCGCCACACTTGGAGGAGCATCCGCCGGCCGCCACGCTTGTAGGAGAATCCGCCGGCCGCAGCGCGCGAAGTAACAACAGCTAGGTACAATTGCTCACAAAATGTGTTCTTGTACATCTATCCTCTTACGGATAGGCTGATGACTAATTGAATTGTAGGAAGCGATGTCAGAAGATAAGACATGGATGGGAAAAGACAGGCATACGAGGGAGTGGCAGGATGGAATGAAGTCATTTTTAAATTTTGCATTTCAGGGCACTCGTGAAGGAGGAACTATGCCTTGTCCTTGCACGAGATGTCGTAATATTTGCCACAAGACACGCAAGAGAGTTCATTTACACCTGCTCAGAAATGGGATGTTATTGGATTATACTTGTTGGATACACCATGGAGAAATAAGAGTTCAGGAAAATATTGCTGAGGAATCAGCAAATAATGAGAAGATAATTTCTGATGATGGTGCTATGCAAAATATGTTGTCCAGTCTACTTAGAGGCACCGATCATGGTGGTACTTCAGCAGATGTTGATGATCAAGAAAATGCTATAAACCAGCAGGAGCCAACTGGGGATGCAAAGAAATTCTGTGACTTATTAACTGATGCCAAAAAGGAGTTGTATCCAGGTTGTTCACAGCTGACCCAATTATCCTACATTGTCAGGTTCTACCAGATATAGTGTTTAACTGGTATGGGCAAAGTACCTTGTAAGATGTTTCTTGAACTATTCTCATTTGCGCTTCCAAAGGGCCACTGCATTCCTAATACACTTGATAAACTTCAGAAGGTTGTTCGTGACCTCAGGCTGGACTACCATAAGATCGATGCATATGTCAATGACTGTGTGTTATTCCAGAAGGACTATTCTCTGCTGAATAGTTGCCCAAAATGTGGTGAAATAAGATGGGAAAATAGTACTGTTGGGGATGCAAGAGAGGCTTTACCTTGTGGAAAATCCAAGAAGCTTGTAGCACGCAAGGTTCTATGTTACTTCCCTCTTATTCCCTGTCTACAAAAGATTTATATGGGAGAATCAACGGCATCAAACATGCGCTGGCACAAAGAAGGTCGTACTGATATGGAATATTACGCCATCCCGCCGATTCGAAAGCATGGAAGCATTTTGATAGCATTCACCCAAATTTCTCATCTGATCCTCGCAACATAAGACTTGGGCTAGCATCTGATGTTTTCAATCCTTTTGAAGTAATGAATGTTTCTTACAGTACATGGCCTGTGATTCTAATCCCTTATAATCTACCACCTTGGTTGTGTATGAAGCAGTCTTATTGGGTGATGTCAATGATAATTCCTGGGCCAAAGTCACCTGGAAACAACATTGATGTGTATCTGCAGCCTTTGATTGACGAGCTAATGAAATTATGGTCTGATGGTGTTGAAACATATGGCATTTTAAAGAAAGAGACATTTGTTATGCGAGCTTCTTTATTGTGGAAAATAAATGATTTTGCAGCATATGCAATGCTATGTGGATGGAGCATAAAAGGGAAGCTAGCATGTCCATACTGCCATATAAACACTGACGCCTTCTGGTTGAAATATGGACGAAAGCATTGTTACATGGGTCATCGTCGTTTCCTACCTCAGGATCAGAGATGGCGTCGAAACAAAGGTTCTTTCAACAACAAGGCAGAGAATAGAGAGGCTCCAACATCACTCTCTGGTGACGAAGTACTCCAACAATACGAGTGTTTTGATCAAGTGAGTTTTGGACCGACGAATAATAAGAGAAAGCACACCGAGGAAAATAGATGGCATAATTGGAAGAAGAAAAGTATATTTTTCGACCTCCCTTATTGGAAGACATTGCTAATAAGGCATAACTTGGATGTCATGCACATTGAGAAAAACATTTTTGATAGCATATTGGGGACATTGCTTGCTATGGATGGTAAAACAAAAGATAGTCTACAAGCTCGTCTTGATATGAAGGATATGGGTATACGGCCAGATCAACATCCGAAGTTCATAAAGAGCAAGTACACATTCCCACCAGCATTATATACTTTGGGCAAAGATGAGAAGACCACCTTGTGCAAGTTTTTGGGGAATGTGAAGGTGCCCGATGGTTATGCCTCAAACATCAAGAGATGTGTAGACATAAAAGCATGTAAGGTATCGGGTCTAAAAACTCATGACTGTCATATTATATTTCAGAAGCTCCTTCCTATTGCAATACGTAACATATTGCCTGAAAAGGTTGTTGCACCTTTAATTGAGTTTAGCACATTCTTTTCTGGAATTTGTTCTAAAGAATTGGCGGAACCAGATTTGGACAAGATGAGCAAACAAATTCCTGAAACAATTTGTAATCTTGAGATGTTGTTTCCTCTCGCTTTCTTTAATATCATGGTACATCTTCCAACCCATGTTGCCGAAGAAGCACGGTTGGTTGGACCTGTTTCTTACAAATGGATGTATCCAATTGAGAGGTACCTTGGTACATTGAAGAGGTATGTACGTAACAAAGCTCACCTGGAGGGTTCTATAGCTGAGGGATATATTGCCGAAGAGTGTATGACTTTTTGTAGTCAGTTTTTGGATAACATCAGCACCAAGCGTAATAGGCCAGAACGTCATGAAGCTGTAGCTACAAATGAACCTTCTGTTGATAATTCTAACATATTTACAGAAGTTGATAATTCTAAAAAATGTTATAAATGGGACCAACTTACTATGATGGAACTACATAACATCAGGCATTATCTTATTACTAACATTGAAGAGGCCGCTCCATGGATCAAGTAATAACGTATAACTCAGATGTTGTATACTATATATATGGCTTACTGTAGATGGCTAATTTAATTTTGTACCCTTTTCAGTGAGCATATTGAAGAGCTGAAAAAGATTCATTCTCGTGATGTTGATAAATGCCATAGAGATGAGTTTGTTGATTGGTTTCAGAAACGAGTAAGTACATGCAAGTTTGCACTTTGATGAAATATTGAACAAATATGTATTCTGAAATTGGTTTGTCGTCGATAACCCCTGTTATACTAATGTGTACAGATTATGACATTACACAAAGAAGGCAAAGCAACCAATCATCTGTATGCATTATCTAGAGGACCTGATCGTCAGGCACGTTTTTTAGTCGGTTATTCATCAATGGCTTCTTCTTTCAAAATGCAGATGTGGAAAAAGATTTACGGACCCAAAACAGTGGTATTGTTGTTCGGGGCACTGATCATGATTGGTTTGGAGTAATCAAGAAAATCATTGCTTTTGATTTTGAAAAAAATCAAGAGGTTCTGTTATTTCAGTGTGAATGGTTTGATCGGCCTTTCGGAAGCAGTCAGAACCAAAGCAGGGGCTATAAAAAGGATCAATACGGAATGATAGATGTTGACACTACTCTGTTTCAATTCCAGTATGAGCCTTACATTCTAGCCACCCAAGCAGAACAAGTTTTTTATGTTCCAAGTGTGAAGCATCCTAAATGGGCTACAGTTGTTAAAACGAAGCCACGAAACCTTTTTGCCATGCCCCCTGGAGACAGTGAAAATAATGTGACTGAGACGATGGAGGCTGAGACATTTCATGATGATCTGCTTACTGATGATATCAATAATGAGGATACGACCGCATGGGCTAGGAATGACATTGAGGGAGCCAGCGGCGATGCTTCCACTCTTATAATGACAACGTCAGGTGATCGGTTTGAGGTAGATGGAGTTGCATCAGAAAATGAAGACGACGACAACGATATATATACCAATGATGGTCATGTAGCTCCATTGTGGGGGGACAACAGCGAAGATGATGATTTTTAGTATAATTAAGTACGTGACATGTAGCTCCACAATGAATTCATCCGTCCGAACCCGACATTTATTTTTCAGTTATTTATATTTGCTACCCGAAAAGTACCCGATACCCGATATTTCGGTCTTTTCAATTCCGGTGTCGGTTTTATCGGTTTTGGTTTTTCGGTCTCGGTTTATATGCCCACCCCTAATTTACGTAGTAGTAGCATATGTATGGGATATACAATATAAAACTTTTTCAAAGGGAAGTCTTAGGTTTCGTCAAATCTATCTTTCGGATTTACGCAATTTTGATCTGTTTTAACAATACAAGAATTGTACTTTTAGATTCACCATGAAAAATATTTCCATAATATACAATCTAGTACTATATGTTATTGAAGTTAATAAATTCCATATAAATCATTTGTCAAAGGTAATTAGTTCGACCAAAACAGAAATAGAGTTGAGTTGGGGCGGAGGAAGTATTATACGTTGCTGTTTGCCGCATAAGGTTTCGTCCTTCGTTCAAGCTGTAGCCATTTGTACAGGCGGCTGATGCGACCGGGCGCACCGAGCTTACGTGCGCGCCAGTCACCGAGGCGCCTTAGATGCGAGCAGCGCATGCGTTGAAATTATCTGCGGTACTTCTAAATCTGTGTGTTGGTATTCTCCCCCTCATATTTGTTGATGCGTTAATATCTGATGTTTTACATCGTTGAGTATGTTACAGATCATCAGCGTCGTTAGTCCAGCACTGAGTCGTCAGGAGGCAAAAAGTAATGACCATCATTGATCAGCACTGCGCCGAGGAGAATGCAAAAATTGTTTACTGATTCGTGGCAACAAATCCTAATGCAACGACTGTGTTCTGTGGCAATAAAGCTGTAACGCCACGAACCAGTATTTCATGGCAACACATCCTAATGCAACGATTATGTTTCGTTGCATTACGGTCCAAATGCAATTGTTTGCTAATTCGTGGCAACAGATCCTAATGCAACAAATGTGTTCCGTGGCAATAAAGCTGTAACGCGATGAACCAGTAATTTGTGGCAACAGATCCTAATGCAACGACCGTGTTCCGTGGCAATAAAGCTGTAACGCCACTAACCAGTAATTCGTGGCAACAGATCCTAATGCAACGACTGTTTTCCGTGGCAATAAAGCTGTAACGCCACGAATCAGTATTTCGTGGCAACACATCCAAATGCAACGATTCTGTTTCGTTGCATTACGGTCCAAATGCAACTGTTTGCTGATTCATGGCAACAGATCCTAATTCAACGACTATGTTCCGTGGCAATAAAGCTGTAACGCCACGAACCAGTATTTCGTGGCAACAGATCCTAATGCAACGACTGTGTTTCGTGGCAATAAAGCAGTAATGCCACAAACCAATAATTCGTGACAACAGATGCTAATGCAACGATTGTGTTCTGTGGCAATAAAGCTGTAACGCCACGAACCAGTATTTGGTGGCAACACATCCTAATGCAACGATTCTGTTTCGTTGCATTACAGTCCAAATGCAACTGTTTGCTGACTCGTGGCAACAGATCCTAATGCAACGACTGTGTTCCGTGGCAATAAAGTTGTAACGCCATGAACCAGTATTTTGTGGCAATAGATCCTAATGCAACGACTGTGTTTCGTGGTAATAAAGCTGTAACGCCACGAACCAGTAATTCGTGGCAACAGATCCTAATGCAACGATTGTGTTCCATAGCAAGAAAGTTGTAACACCACGAATTAGAGGATCGTGGCAACACATCCTAATACAATGATTCTGTTTCGTTGCATTACGGTCCAAATGCAACTGTTTGCTGATTTCTGACAACAGATCCTAATGCAACGACTGTGTTCTGTGGCAATAAAGCTGTAATGCCACTAACCAGTAATTCGTGGCAACAGATCCTAATGCAACGATTGTCTTTCGTGGCAATAAGCGGTAATGCCACAAACCAGTATTTCGTGGCAACAGATCCTAATGCAACGACTGTGTTTCGTGGCAATAAAGCTGTAACGCCACGAACCAGTAATTCGTGGCAACATATCCCAATGCAACGACTGTTTTCCGTGGCAATAAAGCTGTAACGCCACGAACCAGTATTTCGTGGCAACAGATCCTAATGCAACGATTGTGATCCGTTGTATTAGCATTCAGACGCCACGAACTAGTGAATCGTGGCAACAGATCCTAATGCAACGATTGTGTTCCGTGGCGATAGATCCTAGTGCCACGAACTAGTGAATCGTGGCAAAAAGCCAAGCTTACTGCAATGATTTAGTATTCGTTGCAGTACAATCGTTGCAACAGGTCGGAATCCTTGTAGTAGTAGGATCACCCTCCATTCACTGTCATGCTGTAGACTTTCACTGATTCATATGACAACTGATATATTCAGATAGGACAAGAAATCTACAATTTGGTTGCCCCTCTCTTTATCCGAAGACAAAGGAAAACAGGTCCCTCTTTCTGTTCTTGCATCCAAAGTTTCTAGTGTTGGATGAGAACCCGCAACCCTAATCTTCACCTGGAATCCTCGGATTATGGAAACCCTAACCCAAAAACTAGCATCAAAACAAGTGTACTCCCTCTATCTGAAAAAGAATGTAGTTTTTAGAACTAATTTTAGTTTTAAAAACGTCATCCTTTTTGGGATGGATGGAGTATACTCAAACTTCATTTTTTTTGTTAAAAAACTGACAATCTAACACATCATTTCGGATCGAAGGTACAACTTGATAGCCCGCCGATGGAAATGCCATCGCCGTCAAGCACCAGCAACTCCGCTGTGTCCCTAGTGGCTGCGCCGGGGACCATGACGCCGGGTGCCGGGGCGCCGTGCAAGTTCCTGCGGCGGAAATGCCTGCCGGGGTGCGTTTTTGCGCCTTACTTCCCGCCGGAGGAACCGCAGAAGTTCGCGAACGTGCACAAGGTGTTCGGCGCCAGCAACGTTACCAAGTTGCTCAACGAGCTTCTGCCGCACGAGCGCGAGGACGCCGTGAGCTCGCTCGCGTACGAGGCCGAGGCGCGCGTCAAGGATCCCGTGTACGGCTGCGTCGGCGCCATCTCCATGCTCCAGCGCCAGGTCCATCGCCTCCAGAAGGAGCTAGACGCTGCGCACGCCGAGCTCCTCCGCTACGCATGCGGCGATGTCGGAATCCCAACCGCGCTGCCCGTCAGCGCCGCCGCCAGGCTCTCCACGGCAATGCGTAGCCCCGGCCAGCTAGCCGCGGCCACAGCTGCCGGCATGTACAGCGGCCGGAGGCTCGGTTTTATCGACGCCATAGCGCTGCCGCAACCGCCAGCTGGCTGCTACTTCATGCGGAACAATGTTGTTAGTAGCCCAGGCGCTGACGTGGCGCCCGTGCTACCATAGTCTTCCATGGCTAATTGGGCCGTCAATGCCATCAGTGACACCACAGCCACCACCTTCCGATCAGAGAGCATTGGTATGGATCCAGGGAAGGAGACAGCAGCATGTGAAGAAGTGCCACCAATAGTATGTGGTTTGCGTAATTCTGCATTTGTGTGGCATGTGTACATGCTTTCTTGTGTTTGATGTGTAAATATTTGTGCCGCATGCTTCTCATGTGCAGTGTTTACTCCTTGTTAACATGCGTGAACAGGTCCTTTGGTCTTAACGAGCTGAGAGTACACAATAAACGAAGCTTCGGGGAGACCACGACGGAAGCTCATTCTCAGGCTGGTTAAGAGCTAAGGACCAAATTTATCTATCTTTAACTATATAGCCGACATGAAAATTATATATAATCCTGCGTCCCCTTTTGCAATTTGTTCAAACCATACTTTGGAGTACTAATCGAATCGAGATCTTGATCTCTATTCTTTTCATGGTTAATTCATTTTCGCAGGATCCATTGATCAGTCACTAGTAGGTCTGGCATGCCCTATGATCAGAAAACAGCCACCTTTAGGCCAAATAAACAATCAAACAGATCCTGTCGTACTAAGATGATGATTGAGGCCAGTTAAAGGCTACATAATCTGCATCTTAGCTTATATCATATGTCATAGGCACCAGTGTTCTATGTTTTTTCTTTCTGAAAACCCGGATGAACCCCTGTTCTTAGGTGCGGAGAAAACAGGTTTCGCGGTGTGAACGAGGACGACTTTCTAGCGCCGCGGTAGCTCGCTGCTCGCAGGAATGCCGGCGCTCCTTACCAGCGGATCTCGGTGGTGGCGCGCTGCTCCGCTGCTCGCCGGTCGCCGGAGCAGCCCCCTTCCAACAGTGACCACACTTGCTCCTCTTTTTTGTTGGACAGCGCCTGCTCCTTTTTGGTGTTCCATAGTTATCAATTATCATCGGAAGAGAATGAAGCTTTGTTATTTCTTTATTTCATCAATGACTGGTGGGCCCCATCTTAGTATACATGCAAGGAATGCCACATAGGCCGCTGATATGGCAAAACCACCCAAGAAAACCACTAAGGGGCTAAAATAGATGGTATTAGAAAGATTAGGGTGCTAAAAACCCGGTTTTGTAGTTTAGGGAGTGAATTAGTCTCAAGTCTATAGTTGAGTGGGGTATGTAAACTTTTTCCTTTTCTAAATTATGTTGTTCTGATTGACTCGCATCATAAAGTTCTGCTGTGAGATCTGGTATCATTTTCTTTTGAATTCATCGGATCCTATTGCATATTGTTTGAAGTTTGTGCTGCTCGTGATATCATTATTGGTCTCCAATTGATCCGACAACCTTACTGACGCTATATTTTATCTTGATGCGAATAGAGAACCCCATGGATTTAATTCATAGGTCAAAATACTTAACTCCTCAATAGATTCTCAGTTGATTTTTTAAATGCTGTCTTTATTCTATAATATCAAATACACGAGCAATCATAGAAAAATGTACGTTATAGTTTTGTAATATGTAATACGCAAACACAAAATGTGAATGTGTTTTGAGTCAAAATGAAGATACATATCTCTAATTCTACCGAGTAATCTGTGCATTAATTTAATGTGAACCAAATGGGAAATCTGAATGAGAGGAATGAAAGATATTTTTCATTTTATACCATGCTTATTTTATACCATCTTCCTTCCTATCACAATGAGTTAATTTTTTTGGAAGCCACATTCAGTATAGAGTTTCATTTTCTGGTGGTCAAAATTGTGTCGTGACGAAGATAATATATATGGAGTCTTCATTTTACATTGTGCTTATTCTATATTATAATTAATGATCCTTTCGTGCTTATTATTTTTTTAATGATGAATAAAGTTCTGACTTTTCCATCCAAGGAGGTTATTACTAATTTATTACAAGAGAATACAAATGCAGACACTCACAGCTAGTGTAGAACAAGGCGACGATAACTAGATGACTAAGCACAGGACTATGGACCGTACATAATAAACCAACATGCGGCATGTTCGTCATCTCACATTTGTCGTAGGTGCAACCATTTAAATCTTCTGTAGAGTATCTGCATTTAGTATTGTAAAATTCAGCCGGAAATTCGCTCTCACCGGGAATCGAAATCAAAATCTGAGTAGTATTACTCAGAGTACTTAACCACTAGGCTAAGACCTTTTTGAAAATGTGCTTATTGTTTCGAAGTCACTTTTCATATTTGATAAAGGTTTTATTACAATAGAGTTTTGTGATGATCAAAGTCTCACTTTCAAGATAGTACGACATTATTCTCTCATGAGTTGTTTCAAAAAACTCTTCTATTTGTCATGACAAGCGTAGGTGCATCAGATGTTTAACATTTGACCTTGTAGGTAGAAAAGAGCCGGCAATATATTTGCCGTAGATGAAAAAACTCAGTAGCAATACGTTACATATGTGTATTGCAAGTACACAACACATTCTCATCCGTTGATCTCTGTGAATTTCGGACCCTCTTTCGGTCTACCAATTACTTAGTGCGCAATTTCCCAACTTTAAAAGATTTCTTGGTCGCTATGTGTGCATCTCACAATTTTTTTCTCGACACCTATCACTACGTAAGAAATCCAAATAGAAGATAAAAATGGACGACACGCTAAAAGGCGAGCGTCTTTGTAAGATTAAGTTAGATGTGCCTACTTCAGCGAGGATCTGACATGGCTTGGTTCAATGTACAAGGAGACGTGTTACAGTAAAGCCCGTCTCTGTTAATTAGGTATCCTAGACACGTCCTCCTCTTCCTCCTACAGGAGTCGCGCGTCCACAAAGCGTGTCTCCTATTTTTGAAAGAAAAGAGATGGACTTTACCCAAAGTCTGTCTCCTTTGTCTTAGGCTACAGACATGAACACGCCGTTGAACGATGCTTCATCATTCACAGTTGAAGACACAAGATAATTCATCACAGATGAACACAGATACATTCATTCATTAACAATATATTAGACAACACAAGGAAAAAAAATACAAGATACAAGAAAAGAAAAAACAACATCAACTAAAAACAACAAAAGAAAAGCTAAATCCTATTCCTCCTCTCCCTCCTCCTCCTCCTCCGGCGGTCATCCCATCGCCGATACAACAGGAGTCTTGGCCGGATGCTCCGGCTACTTTACTGGTTGCTCCGGCTGGTCCAGATCCGGTGGTGGAACCTCGCGACCGAGGTTCCTCGCCATCGCCACTAGGATACTGCGGCCCTTGGCGCCGAGCACCTCGACTATCATCTCGAGCAGCCTCTGGAACTAGTCGAACAGCCTTCGAACAACATCTCGAGCAGCTCTTTGGTGAGCTTCTTAGGGAAGCGACAACACTGTTTCTTGCAGGGTGGCTCCCTTGGCGGGCTTGGCGGCGGAACGTTGTCCATGGTGGGTTGTCTGAGCGACACGAAGTGAAGAGGAGAGACTGATGGCGTCTTATATAAGGTATGTTCCGTAATGCAAATTGGAGATGTGCTTCCGAGCGAAGCGTGTCTCCTATGATCAATGTCTCCCTCTCCTTTGCCAAAAGAGAGGTGCACTCTAATGAAAAGCGCGTCTCCGATTCCACACATCACCTTTAGCTTTGTGATTTTCTCCATTTTGCTTCGGTTCACTGTTGATATCATACATCACTGAACTCAGAGCACATTCTCACTTAATAACTAAATCATTCACTTGTCCAGAATATAATCAAATCCTTCCTTATGATACCCGAGGAACACGATGAACACACCACACATTCATTCATTCACACAGTTGAAGAACACACAAGATAATATTCAATCACATAGATGAACAAAGATAAAATTCATTCATTAACAATATTTAAAAAACAGAAGCAACTAAAAATAGCAAAGAAAAACTAAATCCTACTCCTACTCCTCCTCCTCATCGTCCTTCGGCAGCGACTCCTGTGCTGGTGCAACAGGAGATTGGGCCGGCCGCACTGGCTGCACCGACGGTACAACCTCGAGAACGAGGTTGCTCTCTGTCGCCTCAACCAGGTTTCCGCGGCCCTCGGGGCCAAGCACTTAGGCCATCGTCTTGAACAGAATGTCGAGACGATCGGCCACCCCCGTGAGGGCGAAGAGGTAGTGGCCGATGGTACCCATTTTAGTAAACTGGGGGAAGGGTACCTAGACACAAAGAACTCATGGCGCGAGACGTATTGTTGTACGCCTCTAGTGCCATAAGGAGGCGCTGCTCGGTGTTGAACCTCTCGAGGGAGCTGCAACACAGTTTCTTGCACGGTGGCTCCCTCGGAGGGCTTGGCGGCAGAAGGTCGGCCATGGTGGTGGTGGGTCGTCGGGGCAGAGAAGGTGAAGAAAATAAGAGGATTAAAAGTGAGCGACGCGCTTGTGGAGAACTCACTGGTGGTGGCACGTCTTAAGTAAGGTATGTGCAGAGTCGTCGATGGAGCGGTTGGTTTCCCGTGCATTGATGGAATGATGGGACACATCGATACCGCCTCGGGGAAACAAAAGGTCCCGCACGGACGTCACACACGTCTCTGCACCATGCCACCGAAATTAAGTTCTCCGCAGAACTCGTGTCGCGCGTCTCTCTTTCGACAATGGAAGACGTGCTTTAGCTTAACGCTCATCTCTCTTTGTTATAGCGCATCTCGCATTTATCTACCTCGTCTCTTCATCTCTTCGACAATGGAATACACTCTTTAACTTAACGCACATCTCGCATTTGTCTCCCTCATCTCTTCTTTGCCTCTGGTGCTCCTTTATTACTAATTGACCAACGATCCTTTACTAATCGACCAACTCCAGTGCGATCGCCTCCCCTGTTCGCCATTGCCGTTGTCATAGTCGTCGCTGTCCTCGTCATCATCATCGTCATCGTCCTTGTCGTCATTGTCACCGTCACCATCCTCCTCGTTGTTGTCACTGTTCATGGCTGGTATCGGCTTGGCGCGTAGCCGACTGAAGGAGAAGCGCTTGCGTGGCGCAAGAACCATCCTCATGTAAGTACATATGGCACACTCGTCGCATGGTTGTATTGTAGATTTGCAATGGACTGATGAACTTAATTGTAGTTTTATTTTTCCGTCTTGTTTGTTTTTGGTATTTTCAATTTCTCTACGTAGGGTTTCTCGGCGAAGTCTAAATCGAGAGATTTATTGAAGTGACAGTGCATCGTCCCTAGTAAAGAAGGGGTAAGTCATGAAGAACAAGCACAATATAAGTTTAACCATCGTCCTCCTATTAATGATTTTCCTTTGTAGAATGATTGAGAAGGTGGTTACTACCCCTTGACAATCTCCTTCTCAGAGGACTATCCATTGGTGCCTCTAAGATGCGCCTTTTCATGTGGTTTATTCCAACCAAATGTCCATCGCTCAGGAGCACTTTGCATTGGGATTCTTGATCAAGAGACCGTAAGATAGACCTATTTTGCTCATGTAATTAGTAATTGTTGCCGAACTTATTTGAACTGGTTTCTTATGTTGCTTAAATTGATATTTCATAAGGGTGGTGCACTGGTTTTACAATCAAAACTATACTACTCGAAGTTCAGCATTTGCTGCATCAACCAAATGCGCCCGATGTTGAAAATGATTGCTATAATCTACTTATCAAGGTTAGACACTTTGGCATTTGATGGATCTGGAAGTGGAATTATCATCTAAGACCAACTTTCCATCCTCTATTTCTCTCGTTCTTTACTCTCTCGTAAATGACTTAAAAATGAAAATGAGTAATGTAACCTATAGCAATGCGTAACCCGTTTCGGATGTGAGACGTGAAGGTTCGGAATTGTCCCTTTTTAGATAGCCTAGAAGTGACCGAGGGGGCGTGGCTTCTGACAAGATGCAGGTTTGGATCCGGACGAGATTTTGACAGCATAACCCCGTTGTTCTTTGCTGCACCATTTTCGGGCGTGCAGTGGAGGATAGCGGGGTTATTCTGCCGAAATTTTGCCCGAATACAGACCATATGTCCCGTCATTAGCACGCTCTGCTCGGTGACTCTTGGGTTGGTTTAGGATCTATCTACCTAGTTGTAGGGCCGTGACATAACATAACAATGAAATTAATAATGATTTGTCTGCTTTGAAGGTATACCCTCAAACGTGGCTGAAGATCGCACTTGGATGTATACTGGTTGGAAAAAGGATGGGGGTCACTCAGAGGAGTGGTTCACCAAGACGGATGCTTTCATACAACGAGATTTACCGTTGTCAAACAACAGCAAGGTGCGGTGCCCATGTATCAAATGTTAAAATGTGAAGTGTTTCGAAAAAGTGACATTGGTGTTCCACTTGTGTCGAAACGGTTTTATGCAATGTTATGAGTTGTGGAACTTTCACGGCAAGACACCTTCTCAAGCCGTAGAAGATCGAGATGAATATGACAACACTAGGGTTGATAGGATAGACGCGATGCTTGAAGTCATAAATCCTGAATTGACGGAGGATCCTCCTACAATGGAGATAAAGAAGTTCTTCGAGCTTCTCGAGACATCAGAACAGCCGTTGCATGAAGACACCAAAGTGACGATCCTCAGTTTTATGACTAGATTTATGGCAATTAAGTCTAAGTATTTCTTCTCCAATAACTTCTACAACAACCTCATCAAATTGATCGCCGATGTCCTTTCATAGACCCATAAATTGCCTAAAGATATGTATCAGTCTAAAAAATTGATTTCTTGTCTTGGTATGAACTATGAGAAGATTGATATGTGCCCAGACAACTGCATGCTTTTCCGTAAAGAGCATGCCAACTAGAACAAGTGTATAACATGTGTTAATGCGGAATTTTTTGAAGTTGTTAATGACGACGGTACAAAAGTAATGACTGAAGTCGCATAGAAGCAACTTTGCTACTTTCCTGTCACACCTAGGTTGAAGCGCTTGTTTCTCTAAAAAACAGCCAGACACATGAGGTGGCACAAAGAAGGTGTATGTGAGAACGACGGAATGATAGTGCACCCATCCGATGGTGAGGCATGGAAAACGCTTGACTGCTTCAATCCAGATTTTGCTGATGACGAGAGAAACATTCGCATCGGGTTGGCAACAGATGGCTTCTCACCGTTCAGTACAAACGCAACACCATACTCTTGTTGGCCCGTGTTTGCTATTCTGTACAACTTACCACCATCTCTTTGTATGAAGTACGAGTTCATGTTCCTTTGCCTTATTGTACCTAGACTGGATTATCCTGTTTCACGACTGAATGTGATGTTGAAGCCATTGATTGAAGAGTTAAAAATGTTATGGACAGTAATCGAAGTGTATGACCATTACAAAAAACAGAATTTCAACCTTCGAGTTGCATACTTGTGGTATGTCCATGATTTCTCAGCTTACGACATGGTTTCTGGCTGGAGTACTCATGGTCGTTTGACATGTTCGATATGTGCTTCAGATACAAAATGTTTTTGTTTAAATCATGGTGGCATGATTTTCTACTTTGATAACCACATACATTGGTTACCTCCCAATCATGTAGCTAGGCAACAAAGAAATGCCTTCAGGAAGGACACTGTCGGTACCCTAAAAACCATACACCCCCTGAGGTTACAAAGATCTCAAGGGAAGGACGTCTACTCAAATTGAAGACCCTCGGAGGCCCACTTGTCAGACATAACCGGACCTGCTTCTCCAACATGGTTAACCCCTAGGTTGCCACGTGTACTGCCAGACCGGAGCTACTACCCACAAGGGTGAAGCTCTGGGCTAGGTACCGAAACGGCACCTCCGGACTTAACCCCTGACCGAGAGAAGCTCCGGACCTGACACGTGCCAGGCCACCCCGGAGCTTCCCGCTTCCCACAAGCAAGCTCCGGAGCTGCCACGTGTCCAAACGTCGGAGCTGGCCGCCTCAAACTTCCGTAAGACATTGTAACGACTCCGGATCTTCAAAGGATAGCCGCGGACTTCAAGACCCGATTAATTGTCATTAATTCCATGTTAATGACACTTAATCAGACAATCTTAACACCTGTAATGGCACTGTCGGAGCCCGTTAAAGGGTTATTAACAACAATTAATCGTGTATCAATACTAGTAACCGCCGGGGCCACATGTCGGGCCAGGCTAACTTGTAACGGTTTGTCCTTGTACTATAAAAGGACAGACCGATGATACACGAGAAAAGAGGCTCTCGAACGCTCTCAGGCACACACGCATTGACGTGATCTTTCACACATAAACTAATACAACACCACACACCCGTGGAGTAGGGTATTACGCTCAGGCGGCCCGAACCACGTAAACCACTGTGTCTCTCGTGTCCAATCGTGATTCACCTTCTTGATTCTCCGCGCGCCCACACCGAACTACAAACTCCTTCAACACTTTAGTAGTGTCAGGAGATCTGCCGACTCCAACAGTCGACAGTTGGCGCGCCAGGTAGGGGCGCCTGAGATTTTCAAGAATGGTGAATTCTGCGGCTGGATCATCCAACGGGCAACCTGCTGCTCAGGCTGTCGGGGGCAATCCCTCCAACATGCAGCCACCAGCAGGAGCCTCAGCACCAGCAGGAGTCACACTCCCACCACCACCATCTTCTCCGGCAAAACGTGCCGGGCAACATGATGGTGCGCCGGCGTCACATACTGCGCCGGCAAGTCATGACAACTCAGAACACGCGCTCCATGCAGCGCGTGCTCTTCTCCAGCGACCACCACCTCCGGATGCATCTCAAGATGCCATGGAGCAATGGAGGGCTAATGTTGAGCATTTGGTCGCAGCAGCGGCCGAACGCCTCAACAACCAGGGTCCTCCTCCTTCAGGGCGAGCCCCGTCACAGCGACGGACGTTGTCTGGAAGACTTGGTCCGCATGTCTCCAACAACCGAAGACGAGCTGCGTCACAGCAAGTGACGTCGTTGCCCTCTGGGGCACGACGCACCCATACGGCATCTCGGCTTTCGACACATGACCTCCGGGCGGAGCTTGATCGCCGATACCGCCAACAGGATGGCCGTGTCCATATCGAGCGAGCTCGAGAAAGACGGGATGCTCAAGACCTTTCTACTCTGGAAGGAGTAGGAGGAGGCTGTTCCGCCCTAGCCATGCACCTGCGCATGGTTAGATGGCCACAGAAGTTCCGGCCACACTTGCCAGAAAAATTCGACGGGACTGTCAACCCCGTAGAATTTCTGCAGATATACTCCACTACAATCTTAGCAGCTGGAGGAAACGAGGCCGTAATGGCGAACTACTTCCCAGTGGCCTTAACTGGAACCGCCAGGTCCTGGTTTATGAGCCTTCCACCCAACTCTATCGACAGTTGGGAGGAGCTGTGCCGTCAGTTTACTGCCAACTTCGGGAGTTCATACACCCGACCGGGCACTGAACTAGACCTTTTTGCGGTCGTGCAAAAAGGGGGAGAATCTTTGCGGTCATTCATCCAGAGGTTCTCTCAGGTACGCAACACAATCCCTTCTATCTCAAGCGCTTCTGTCATTGTGGCATTCAGACAGGGTGTACGAGACAAGAAGATGTTGGAGAAGCTGGCGATCAAAGAGATCACCAGCGTCACGGAGCTCTTCAGCTTGGCAGACAAATGTGCCAGAGCTGCGGAGGGCCGTGAAATGCACTCCAAACCAGCCTTGGAGGATCACAAAAAATCCTCCAAAGAAGAAGCCGCTACCTCCGGGAGTGGCAAGAAGAAAAAGAAGACCAACGGCAAGAAGAAGCCGTCGGCCGGCACATCTAACGTTGCAGCCACTGCAACTCCTGGTGGCCGGGGGCCACGCCCCGAGAAGCGACCTCGACCGTCTTCCGAAGACGGCGGCAAATCCGAAATGTGGTTCCCCATTCACAAAATGGGCAGCCACAGGCTGGAAGACTGCCGGGAGGTCCAAAACCTTGCCGAGCGCTACAACAAGCGCCGGGAAGGGTCTCCTTTCCGACAGAGGGAGGGAAAACAGAAGGTTGATGAAGCTCCGGCTGAAGAGGAGTTAGGGTTTCAGGACCCTAAAAAGGTCCTGAAAGCCATCTACACCTCCGTCGACGATGACTCCGACGTCTCCGACAACGAGCGTCGGAAAACCATGAACACCATCTTTGGTGGATCATGGGACATCACTTCTCGTCGTGTCATCAAGACTATGCGGCGGGATATGGCTGCTGTAGCTCCTACAGCTAGACCGGAGCCACATCGAAAGTGGATGGACACACCCATCACTTTTGATGCTTCGGACTGTCCTCAAAGCATGGTCGGAGCTGGGCAATTACCCTTGATGGTATCTCCCACCATCAACAACATCCAGCTCCATCATGTTATGGTGGATGGAGGTTCGGGGCTGAACCTTATAAGCTTTGAAGCTTTTACCAGACTTCAGCTTTGACCTTCGGATCTTCAGCCCTCTCGACCATTCTCCGGAGTAGGTCCGGGGGCCATTACCCCACTCGGAGCTATAATTCTCCCCGTTACCTTCGGGACACGGGAGAAGTACCGCACCGAGAAGTTGGTCTTCGACGTCGCTCAGATCAACTTACCATTCAACGCCATCTTGGGTAGACCTGCCCTATACAAATTTATGGCAGCTGCTCATTATGGATACTTGGTGTTGAAGATGCCAACACCAGCAGGCGTTCTCCGGATTCGTGGAGATCGCACCGCCGGAGTAACTGCTCTGGAGGAGCTCCATGCACTCACCACTGCGCAAGAGGAGGACTCCAGACAGGGGTAGGCTCCAAAACCTCCGAGCATTCGGCAACGAGGCTCAACCTCTGCTCCCCGTGTGCAGCCAAGCGGCGACACCGACATCCCCGTCAAAGTCGTCCAAATTGGTTCCGATGTCACTCAAACCACCCGCATATCGGGTGGGTTGAATGACAAATAGGAACTCGCGCTCATCACTTTCCTCCGGACTAACGTTGACGTATTTGCTTGGCAACCGTCACAAATGCCTGGGATCCCCAGGGAAGTGATTGAGCACAATCTGAAGATTTACCCCAATGCTCGGCCTGTGCATCAGAAACCTCGGAAGCAATCTGTAGAGCGACAGAACTTCATCCGACAAGAAGTGAAGAAGTTGCTCGAAGCCGGATTTATCCGAGAAGTCTTCCATCAAAATGGCTGGCGAACCCAGTCGTTGTGCCCAAGGCCGGCGGGAAACTTCGGATGTGCATCGACTACACCACACTGAATAAGGCATGTCCAAAAGATCCATTCCCACTACCTAGAATAGATCAGATAGTGGATTCCACCTCCGGGTGCGAGTTATTGTGTTTTCTAGACGCATATTCTGGATATCATCAAATCATGATGTCTAGGGAGGATGAAGAGCATACTTCATTCATCACAGTGGATGGATTGTATTGTTACACAGCCATGCCGTTTGGTCTCAAGAATGCAGCTTCAACTTTTGTACGAGCTATGTACAAAACTTTCGAAGAACTCATCAGAGACATAGTGGAAGTGTACGTCGATGACATCGTGGTCAAAGTCAAGAACAAGGAGTCCCTCTCGGACACCTTGCAGGCTGTCTTCGACAAGCTGCGGGCCACCCGCACGAAGCTAAACCCTGACATGTGCGTCTTCGGGGTTAGTTCCGGAAAGCTTCTTGGTTTCCTGGTAAGTCACCGGGGCATAGAGGCTAATCTGGCGAAGATAAAAGCCATTGAAGACATGCGGCCACCAACCCGCATCAAAGACGTCCAAAAATTAACTGGATGTCTAGCAGCCCTCAGCCGGTTGATTTCAAGACTGGCGGAAAGAGCACTTCCCTTCTTCAAGTTACTGAGGAAGTCAGGACCATTCCAATGGTCTGAAGAAGCAGAGAAGGCATTCCAGGAGCTGAAACAGTTCCTCACCACCCTACCAGTCCTGGTAGCTCCGAACCCTGGTGAGCCTTTGTTGCTTTACATTTTAGCTACTGACGAAGTCGTCAGTATGGTTCTGGTTGCGGAGAGACCGGAACTACCCAATACTCAGGAATCCAGACCCCTTCGGGAGGGTCCGGAGGTTCCTGAAAGCGGGTCTGGGTCCCAGCTCCCAGACTCAAACCCACAAGAAGCCACTTCAGAGGACCCGGACCCCTCTAAGAGGGTCCAGGTCATTTGTGAAGAAGCTCCGGGTTCTTCCACCCAGAACCTGGAGGTCCCCGAAGAGAGTCTGGACCCCTCCGAGAGGGTCCGGATCAATGAAGAGGAAGCTCCGGACCCCTCCGGGAGGGTCCAGACCATTCAACGCCCGGTATACTTCATCAGTGAAGTGTTACATGATGCCAAGACTCGATACCTAGAGGTGCATAAACTGCTTTATGCAGTTCTTATTGCCTCAAGGAAGCTTCGACACTATTTCCAAGCTCACAAAGTCTCGGTGGTGACCTCATATCCACTTCGAGCGATCCTGCATAATCCCAATTCAACTGGGAATATTGCAAAATGGGCAGCGGAATTGGCTGAATTCGATCTTGAATTCATTCCGAGACAAGCAATCAAGAGTCAAGCGTTGGCAGATTTCGTGGCAGAATGGACTCCCTCTCCATTAAACCCTGGGGGCCCCAGCGAGCAGAAGACGGAACCTCAAGTTCCAACCTTCACTAAGCCTCACTGGACCCTTTACTTCGACGGCTCCATGCAGAAGCAGGGAGCCGGAGCTGGAATCCTTCTCCTCACACCAACTGGGGAGAAGGTGAAATACATGGTACACCTTGACTTCAAGGCAACCAACAACATGGCGGAGTATGAAGCACTCATCTATGGATTAAAGGTGGCACTATCATACGGTGTCAAGCAATTGCTGGTCAAAGGAGATTCACAACTCATCATCAAGCAGGTGAAGGGTGAATGCTCCTGCAATAATCTCCAGCTGGCTGCTTACCTCCTTGAAGTCCAGAGGCTTCAGAAGGACTTCGAAGTCCTAGACCTTCACCATGTTCAGCGTGCTCACAACGCTGAAGCTGACGAACTCTCGACCAAGGCGTCAACTGGAGCTCCGGCTCCTGATGGAACCTTTGTCCGGAGGTTGTCCAAACCCACAGTTCAGCCTGCCGAACTGAACGAAGGGGGCGAGATCAGCATCCCGAAGCTGACGGTCCTGATGGCCTTGTTACCATGGCAGCCATCAAGGGTCGTAGGTGCTGCCGGAAGCTCCGAGCAACCCAGCACGCAAGACTCAAATGCTCAAGTCAGTTCCGATGCATGGATCTCGGAGATCCGGAGCTACTTGAAAGACAACATCCTTCCTGACGATGATGTATCCGCTGATCGGGTAGTCAGATTGGCTAAAAGATACACGTTGGTAGAAGGGGATCTCTACCGGCGCGGTGCCAACGGCATCCTAATGCGGTGCATCACAAGGGAAGAAGGCTGCGAGCTCCTCGCAGAAATCCATGGAGGCGAGTGTGGGAACCACGCATCTTCCCGCACGCTGGTCGGAAAAGCCTTTCGGCACGGCTTCTACTGGCCTACAGCGCTCCAGGATGCCACTGAGCTGGTGAAGAAATGCAAAGCATGCCAATTTCATGCAAAGCAAATTCATACACCTGCTCAGTCCTTACAAATGATACCTCCCACATGGCCTTTCGCTGTGTGGGGGATGGACATCTTGGGACCCTTCCCTAGAGCCGTCGGAGGTTACAAGTTCCTGTACGTCGCCATCGACAAGTTCACCAAGTGGCCGGAAGCAACTCCCGTTGTGACGATCAACAAACAATCTGCAATCAATTTTCTACAATCTATCGTGAGCAGATTCGGAGTTCCAAATAAGATCATCACTGATAATGGGACTCAATTCACAAGCTCCGCATTTCAAGGATATTGCGAAGACCTCGGCATACAAGTTTGCTACGCTTCCGTAGCTCATCCTGCCAGCAATGGACAAGCCGAGAGAGCAAATGCAGAGATCCTTAAAGGACTCAAAACACGCACTTATGAGCGCTTGAAAAAGCACGGAGCCAATTGGATCGAAGAGCTTCTGCCCACTCTATGGGCCAACAGGACTTCTCCAAGTCGGGCAACCGGAGAAACACCCTTCTTTCTCGTGTACAGAGCTGAAGCGATCCTTCCTCCGGAAATCACCTTGGGTTCCCTCCGAGTCCGGACCTTCGACGAAGCCGCGCAGGACCAGCTCCGGCGCGAAGACCTAGACCTCCTCGAGGAGGGAAGGTGCGAAGCAGCTGTTCGGAATGCCCGATACCGCCAAGCTCTACGGCGCTATCACCAGCGGCATGTACACAACCGACAGCTCGAGGAAGGTGATCTGGTGCTACGGAGAATACTATCCAGAGAAGGGCAAAACAAACTCTCTCCTGGCTGGGAAGGGCCCTTTCGAGTGATCAAAGTATCCCGTCCCGGAAGCGTTCGCTTGGCTACCGAGGATGGGACACCTCTCCCAAATCCTTGGAACATCGAGCACCTCCGTAAGTTCTACACTTAATTCCACGGAGGTGAGTCTTAAGTAACTTGAAATGTATGTTATAGAGTCATTGTACAGAGTCGGGTAGTTCCTCCGGGAGAGCAGCCGGACCTTTCCCGAAAGGTTTGAAAAGCTCATGCAACACTTGACACAGTCTCCGGACTAAAAGTGTGGCTAACTACCCTGGGTCAAACTAGAAACCAAACACACTTAGCCTGGTTCCGTACCCTAAGAGTGTACTTGTTTCCCCTGTACCCCGGACCTATAATGAAAGACATCTTCATGTGAAATAGACTCCACGTGCATTCATCTTTGCATAGGCTCGACATTTTTATTTTTCTCTTTCTTGTCTATAACAGAAACGTGCAATTCTTAAGAAGTTCTAGTTTAACCGGTTTACAAACGATTCGAGTTGAATTGTCAGATTTTTTGGATTTAAATATCGTCTGTGGCCAACTCGCCTGAAAGCCGCCAAGCCATTCTAGGGCCGGAGTGCGCTATCGACTTAGCCTGGTCAAGCACCCTAAGTACGCCACTCTACCTACATCCCGACAGGCCAAAGTAAGGTGGGTCCATGGACAATTGGATCTAAAAGAAAAGACAATTCATCCAGTCGTATTAAAAATCGTGTTCAACTTAAAATTTTCTTGAGAACCGTAAGCCGCGACGAAGTTCTAGACAAGGAACGAATTTTACTATTTTTCTTGGCTTAAGTATGCAGGAAAAATGAACCCTACGTTGATGGAGAAAAACCGGAGCTAACCAAGCTCCGACTCCCACCAGGGCGTCAACCGTCGGCATTGACTAAAAGATGGTGAGAAGACCCCGTCACTGGAGTCTGTTGCCAACAAACCAATTGTGGCAAAGGTCATTGCCGGAGCTGCTAAGCTCCAACACCTTGGAGTATTAACTACCGACGCTCAACGTGTTGATAGAGGCTATTGCCGGAGCTACTAAGCTCCAGCGATGGACAGTGCCGAAGCTTCTAAGCTCCGACAACTTCAGGGGACCTTCACTATCAAAAACTTCGGACCTAAATTCCACAAGTTCGAAGCAAATTCGTCTTCAACAAAACTCAACATCCTTTTGGTACATGTCCACAATCAAATTGTGCACATCTACCAGGGGGCCAAGTGAAGATAAAGATGTTGAAGACAAAAAATGAAATTCGCAAAAAATTGGGGATTTCATTTCATCTGAAGACCGGAGATTACATCTGGAGAAAAGGGATTACAAAATTGAGGAAGAAGAGAAGATACAAGTAAAGGCTAAAAGAGAAGGTCCTAGACCCTATGGAAGAACTCGGCGACCTTCTGGGCGACCTCCGACACGCAGGCTCGGGTAGCTTCGCCTTCTCCTTCGACGGGGCCTTCAAGCACCGGGTCCAGAGGAAATCGAGGGTTCCGGCTGGTGTAGCACGTCAACACATATTCTGTGACGTTCCTAGCCAGGGATTGCCCCTCGACCTCCAGCTGGTCCGTGATGACGTCGCCCACCTTGGAGAGCTTGCTGCCTGCGGCGCTCAACGCTTGCAACGCAAGGTCCGGCTCCGGCTCCGGATCATCCGGGTGCACGGGGCTGAAACCCATCGGCGTCAGCGCGTCGTCGGCCTTGCCCAGGAACTCCCAAATCTGCAGGGAGTCCGCCTTCCTCAAGTTCTTCATCTCTTCCAGGGATCTCTGGGCCGCCGTCAGCTCCGAATTCTCGCGGGCGAGGCGCTCAACTTCTTTGGCGTTTTGCTGGATCTTCGCAGCAACCCGCTTCACAAGTCTTCCGAGCTCCTCCTCCCGGAGGTGGATCTTGTTCCGGCGGTCGACCAAGTCCTTCTCCCTAGCCTCCACTTTCTTCTCCCAGGCGACAAGGGCACACTCGTATTCGTAGAGTTCCTGCCCCTGCACCCAGGCCTTCTCCTCTTCCTCGAGGCAGCGCTCTTCCAATTTCTTAGTGCGCTCCTCGAGGCCCTTGTCCGCCAGAGCTGTTTTCTCGGCGAGCTCTTCTTCCCGTCGCAAGACGTCATCCCGTAGCTCTAGGAGTTTTTGCTCCTCGTCCTCGAGCCGTCTTTCCCTCCCTTCAAGTGCCTCTCGGCGCTTGATGAGTGCGGTGCTGATGGCTTCAAGCTGATCAAACCGAGCATTGGTCGCGTCGTTAGCAGCCTTAGCTCGGTCGTGGAACTCGCGGGATTGAGCATCAAGGGCATGAGTCATGCTCTCCCTCTCGTCCAGCAGCTTACCACAGAGCTCCAGGCGGATCTTCTCCCGCTGGATCCACTCCTTGTCATCCGCAAGCCTCGACTGCGCCAGCTTAGTCTCGAAGTGGAGCCGATTACGCCACCGCCTAAGGGTTTGGCGCTCCTCTTCAAGAGCCTTGCTGTCGTGGAAGAAGGCCAGTTGGACCTGACGTAGACTGGAGCAGGCGTTGTCGATGGACATCGACAGCGAGATGGGCTCCGGACCTGCTGGGATCTCTTCCGCTGGTTCCAGCGGGTCTTCACATACAAAAATTGGGTCCCACTCTACGAGAGTGGAACCCTGAGCTTCCAAAGCGCTAGGGCCTTCCTCCGGGACAGCCTCAGTCGCCATCAAAGAAGGTCCCGCCGCCAAGTCTTCATTTGCCCCCTCAGGCTGGGGGCCGGCGACTTCGTTCAGGCACTCTGGCTCTGCCACAGGTACCATCGACGTCGTCACCTCCGGAGCAGGAGCCGCTACTGGCTCCGGCCGGGACGCCTCTTCTGAGGGAGGCTCAAGCTCCCTCGCCTCTTCAGCCGCCGGCTCTGTGACCGGCGCTCCAACAATCACCGGCCCTGCGGTCGGAGCTTCGGAAGTAACCGGCTCAACTGCCGGAACTACTTCGACTTACGGCTCGCATGCCGGGGCTTCAGCCACCTCCGGCTCAATCGCCGGGGCTTCAGCACTTTCCGGCTCCGAAGCCGGGACTGCTACTTCCTCCGACTCAACAGCCGGAGCTTCTACTACTGCAGCACCAGGACCCGGAGCTTCCACTTCCGGGACGGGTGCCGCTGGCGCATCTTCATTCCCGTGGTCCGGCGCTACCACGGGAACTTCTGGAGACGAGTCGAGGTCCATGACCACGACAGCCGGCGCCGGAGCTGTCGCAGCCTCCGCTTGGGGCGGCACCGAGACTGGAGCAGAAGCCCTCGCAGCCTCAGACACTGTGGCTGAGGGTGGAGCTTCACACCCCTTCTTGGGAACGCTGCAGATGAAGAATGAAGAAATTGAGCAAACAGATGCTACAATTAAAAAGTTAATCGAGGTAAAAAAGAAAAATTACCTTGGGAGGCTCCAGCACCAGCTTGCGCGGAACCTCTTTCCCGGACGATCCGGGCTGACGACGGTCGGCGTAGGAGCTCCGGGAGGACTCCCAGGACTTGCCACAGCCGCGGGCGTTTCCCGGGTCGGAGCTCTCCTTGATCGGGAGGAACTCCTGGACCTGGAGGCCCTCACCGCTCCAGGTGCCGGAGTCGCGCGCCCGGAGCTAGCACCACAGGAGGGATCCACCACGGGGACAGTCGCACTCCGGGAGGATCCCACCGCTGGAACAGTAACGTTCCGGAAGGACCCCACCACGGGGACAGTCGACACGGCAGCGGAGGATCTTCCTTCCTGAGGAGGGGGAACCAGGGGGGAAGTGGCAGGCCCGATGGACCTTCCGTCAGCATGTCGCAGCTTCCTCTTCCGGCTCTCCGGCTCCTCCGCCAGCTCCTTGCCCTTGTCGATGACCTCAGCTCTTGGCTGTGGGACAGGGGCGGAGCCGTCTTCGGACAACCTGGGGATCGCTAACCGGGTGGTTGATCTTCTCTCGACGACACCAAGGTCGTCAAGCGCGGGCATCATCCGCCGGAGCTCCCTGCTGAACTCAACTTCCACGTTCAGAGGGAGAAAGGCCGGCGGCGGAGTCAAGTAATCTCCGTCAACGTCGATGCCGTGCTGGAATTTCTTGAGGTGAAACTCCAAGGTCTTCCCCACCATGCTGGACTTCAACCCGGTCTCAACCCGGTCCTCGTCCATCACGCTGTTGAGGGCCCAGGCGAGCTTCTCCCTCCTCTTCAGCGGCGCCCACCTGTTGGACAGGAAGTTGCAGAACACAGCCTGGGGAGTCAATCCTCCCTCCACACATTGGCGGATCTTGGTCAGGACAGGGTCGAAAGCTTCCGCCAGCATCGGAACTTCACTCCATACCGACGTGTCAATGCCGGGCAGACTGTCTGGCAACTCCAACCGCTCATGCTCCTCCACCCGGACGACTATCCAATCTTTCTTCCAGTCATCCCACTTCCCGGAAGGGAATGACCGGAGGTACTTGAATGGGCACTTCTTGCGCTTCACGAAGTAGTAGAAGCCAAGATACTCATTGCTTCGGCCGGTGGTGTGGACGGCGAAGAAGGTTCGGAAGAGCTCGATGCAGGGAGGGATGCCCACCCACATCTCGCAGAAGTGGACAAAGATGGACACAAGGAGAATGGAGTGAGGGCCAAGGTGGTACAGCTGCAGACCATAGAAGTCCAGCAGCATCAAGAAGAAAGAAGAAAACGGTGGGATCAGCCCCACCATGGCGTACGAGGAAAAGTACACCATCTCGCCAGCGTGCTCCTTTTCAAAGGGGAGCTCTCCGCCGGCGCGGACCGAGTGGTTGAAGAAGTCCGAAGACCACCCCATGAGGGCCCGGACCTTCTTCAGATCGCTGTCAGTCTTCAAGCGACTCTCACGCAGACCCAACTCCATCGCAGCACAGCTAGGCAAGAGAAGAAGAGCAAAGTACGAGTTGGGAGTTTGAGCGCAAGAATGGATGGGAAGCGTAAAGAACTCCCGACGGTGCGCTTTCCTTCTTAAGTAAGCCCTCGCAATGCTTGGATGGAAACTGCAGGGGAGTCAAGGATACTACTCAAGAATTCAACCCTTCCGATGACAAGAGGGCCCGGGACCACCCTGACGATCAAGTCGAGGCTCTTACCCAGGCGAACAGTTGTCATCACGAGGCGGGAAACCCAAAGGCGGCGACCTGACAAGGCGCGCGGAACCGATACGGTTTTCGTATCGGGAACCGGCGACCTTCAATTGCGAGAGATCCGCACGTCAAAGATCTTATCTGCCGCCTGAGGTGCGCTACGCGTCGGGATTTAACCGTAAAGCCCCGCCAACGGCACCTCCGAAGACCCTTGAAGACCCAGTTCAAGAGTCGCGAGAATGGACCCACCTCCGACGGAATGACTTCACCCCGGTGACTTTCCCCGGAGGTAGGTCCAGGGGGCCACTGTCGGTACCCTAAAAACCATACACCCCCTGAGGTTACAAAGATCTCAAGGGAAGGACATCTACTCAAATTGAAAACCCTCGGAGGCCCACTTGTCAGACATAACCGGACCTGCTTCTCCAACATGGTTAACCCCTAGGTTGCCACGTGTACTGCCAGACCGGAGCTACTACCCACAAGGGTGAAGCTCCGGG
This sequence comes from Tuctoria greenei, assembly GCA_036927565.1. Taxonomy (NCBI): domain Eukaryota; kingdom Viridiplantae; phylum Streptophyta; class Magnoliopsida; order Poales; family Poaceae; genus Tuctoria; species Tuctoria greenei. Next base: position 221,880,667 of record JAYESD010000003.1, read on the forward strand.
CTAGGTACCGAAACGGCACCTCCGGACTTAACCCCTGACCGAGAGAAGCTCCGGACCTGACACGTGCCAGGCCACCCCAGAGCTTCCCGCTTCCCACAAGCAAGCTCCGGAGCTGCCACATGTCCAAACGTCGGAGCTGGCCGCCTCAAACTTCCGTAAGACATTGTAACGACTCCGGATCTTCAAAGGATAGCCGCAGACTTCAAGACCCGATTAATTGTCATTAATTCCATGTTAATGACACTTAATCGGACAATCTTAACACCTGTAACGGCACTGTCGGAGCCCGTTACAGGGTTATTAACAACAATTAATCGTGTATCAATACTAGTAACCGCCGGGGCCACATGTCGGGCCAGGCTAACTTGTAACGGTTTGTCCTTGTACTATAAAAGGACAGACCGACGATACACGAGAAAAGAGGCTCTCGAACGCTCTCAGGCACACACGCATTGACGTGAGCTTTCACACATAAACTAATACAACACCACACACCCGTGGAGTAGGGTATTACGCTCAGGCGGCCCGAACCACGTAAACCACTGTGTCTCTCGTGTCCAATCGTGATTCACCTTCTTGATTCTCCGCGCGCCCACACCGAACTACAAACTCCTTCAACACTTTAGTAGTGTCAGGAGATCTGCCGACTCCAACAGTCGACAGACACAATTGTCAAAAAAGGACCACCACAATGTCTCAACAGGTCGGAGATTCCTAAAAAGTTGAACAACTTAATGTCAGATGAAGGTCATCTTGGATATTTTGTTGGTTACGGAGAGGACCACAATTGGACTCATATATGTGCACTATGGGAGCTACCGTATGTGAAGTTCTTATCCTAATTCATAACATTGATGTCATGCATCAGGAATGTAACATGGGCGAATGCATTATAAGCACATGCTTGGATATGACGGGCAGAACAAAAGACAATATAAAAGATTGTAAGGATTTGGAAGAGGTTTGTAATCGTCCAACTCTTGAGCTCTCCGAAGCTGGTGGCAAACCGCGTGCTTTCTGTCTTTGACCAAAAGAAAAGAAAGAAGTTTTCAAGTGGTTGGAAAGGTTGAAATTCCCAGACAGTTATGCTGCTAGCCTGAGACGAGCCGTAAATGTTTAGACTGGAAATCTCACAAAGTTGAAGAGTCATAATTATCACATAATCATGGAAATACATGTCTCAATTATATTTCGGGGCTACCTTGACGATGCGGTGTGGAAGGTGTTAGCCAAGCTTAGCTACTTTTATAGACAACTTTGTGCTAAAGAAATCACAAGGGAGATGATGGAGAAGTTGGAAAGGGAGATATTAGTGCTTTTATATAAGATGGAACAAGTTTTCCCTCCAGGGTTCTTCAATACAATGCAACATCTCCTAATCCATCTTCCATATGAAGCTAAAGTAGGTGGCCCTGTGCAATATAAGTAGATGTATCACATTGAAAGAACACCCAGGTGTATTAAACCAATGGTTCACAATCGAGCAAGGGTTGAAGGATGCATCGCCGAAGCATACGCCATTTAGGAGATAGGATACTTTTCAAGTGTCTATTTTGCAGAAGAATAAAATGTTAATGCTTCCATGTTGCGGTACAATATGGATGAAGCACCGCCTTATAGCAACCTCTCCATTTTTCAAACGAGAGGCACCAGTGATGGTAGTGGCACGAGCTACGATGCTGAAACAGGTGATAAGATGGCTACTTTGCAATACATGTACGCTAATATAGAGGGGGTGGAAGAATATTTCCAGTAAGTGTTTGTTCAACATCTATAATGATTAGTGTGTTGTGTTATACATCTATGCTAATTATTCTGTTTTTTCCGTATTTAGTAAGTTCGATCAACAAAATTGGAAATCTAAGCAGCAAATACAATCGATGCAATATTATGGAGTAAATAGAGGGCCTAACTTCCTATCCTGGTTTCATGCACAAGTATCATGTTCATGTCAATAGTCTTTGAAAGTGCATCTAGGACCCCCTTGTGGGTTTTGGATGATTTATGACAAGCAATTGGGATCCTAACCTCTTTGTCGAGATGAATGCAGGATTTTAATAGGAAAATGAGCAAAGTGCCAAAAAGAAGGAAGAATGAGGAGCAAAGTGGAAATGAGCTCAAGGAAGAAAAATAGTAGATCATTGTGTATGGAGTGTGTTAAGAAAACATATCCCAAGAGCTCAATCACAATTAAACACACACATTGCACAAAGTTACACGGGGCCGGACTAGTCCGACTGACACCGGCCTAGTCTGGTATCCTTTCTGCATGAAATCGAACAAGTCCGATATCCATCGGACTAGTCCGATATCCTTTCTCACTAGAATCGGACTAGTCCACCCCAGTGTGGACTAGTCCTCAAAACATTTCACAAGTCACAAAAAATCGGACAAGTCCGATCACAACCGGACTAGTCCGATATTCTTTCTGATCCAAATCGGACAAGTTCGATGTTTGCACGGACTAGTCTGAAATACCCTCTGATCTGAATCGGACAAGTCCTCCAAGTGCGGACTTGTCATCCTATACACTTAGGGTTTCACATGTCCGAACAAGTCCGATGACTATCGGACTAGTCCGAAGATTTCCAGTAGCAAAATTGGACAAGTCCGTTCCTAGCCAGACTAGTCCGATATTTCAGAAAACTTAGGGTTTGCTACACACAGCACACCGGACTAGTCCGGTGACCACCACGAACTAGTCCAATCTTTCTGAACCCTAACGGTTACTTGTAGAAACCCATATAAATAGAGTTGTACGACCATATTTTACAATCTCTCGAACCCTAGCACCGTCACACCTCCCAAGAGACTCAAAAACCACATCTCTCCACGAAATTAAGTGCAACAAAGATCAATCCTTTCAGGATTCACTCTAGTTCATTGGAGAGACACATTCAACACCACATTGAGCTCTTGGTTTGATTCTCTAACACACTCCTGCGTTTTAATTGTAATCTTTTGAGTGTGTTCTTGGTGGTATTTTGTGTTGTAATCCAAGGGAGCTCTCAATGTGTGAGAAAGCCCCTTGAATTCGGTTATTCACCCCTTTGAGATAAGTGGAAGAGGATTGGCCTTCATGGCGATCTGACGAGGGTAGGGTTGGAGAAGACTCGATCCTTTTGTGGGCTCCTCAACGTGGATGTAGGTTTCCTTTGTGGGAACTGAACCACGGGATAAATCTTTTGTGTTCTCTGTTGTGTTAATTGTTCTTACTTCATATCAATCTAGGGTTACAAACTGATCTTGATTATTTTATGTTGAAATATCTAGTATAATTTCATTGCCTTATCCACAGCCGAAGCGGAGTATGTTGCAGCCGGGATTTGTTGTGCTCAACTCCTTTTGATGCAACAAACTCTAAGGGACTATGGTTACAATATGAACCATATTCCACTCCTTTGTGACAATGAGAGTGTCATTAAAATTTCCCACAACCCAGTTGAGCACTCTAGAACTAAACACATAGACATAAGACACCACTTTTTGAGAGATCATGCCATGAAAGGAGACATAGCCATTTCACATGTCAACACTCAAAAGTAATTGGCCGACATATTCACCAAGCCACTTGATGAAAAACAATTTTGTGAACTCCGAAATGAACTAAATATCGTTGATGCTCGGAGTGTGGCTTGAAATGTTGCATACCTGTATGAATTCTTCAAATATGTTGATTGGATTGTGAAAATCATCTCTCTTATTTTTCTCCGAAAAACTATGTCAATTACTAGATCTTGGTGAATTATGATCATTGCTTGATTGTTGTATGCTTACTGATCATATTCATCAAGATTATTTGATGTGTTTTGCCTCTCTTTTCTCTAAATATGTACCTTCAAATATATATGAATGGGCTAAAAATTCTTGCCTGGTGACCACGGACTAGTCCGTGGTTGCCCGGACTAGTCCGCCCATGCAGACTAATCCGTAGAGTGCCGGTTAAGCCGGACTAGTCCGGTAGAAAATGGACTAGTCCGATATAGCCCCTGGAAAAGTTCAGACTAGTCCGGTCATCTCCGGACTTGTCCAATTTTTCGTGTCCATAACCCTAGCCGCCGCTAAACCCTAATTTCCTCACCTCCACTCTTGCCTCACGCGCTCTCTCTCTTTGTGCTCGAGCTCCCAAGGCGATTCCTTGCTCCCTCCACCAAAAAGCTTCACATTTGGGCGGAAATCAAGCTTGACCACTTGAGGATTGAAGCTAGCGGACTTGTCCGGCCTTCAACACCCTCATCTCCAAGTTTCAAGCAATTTTTTGGTATTTTTCGCTCAAACCCTAGAAATCCCAAATTTCTTCATTGTTGATCAAATAGCCTAGCATTCCTCGCTATATACATGCTCCATTGATGTATTACGTGTATGCTAAGGTTGTTGTGCATTAGAATTCACCATTTATCCAGTCTCTTAGGTTTTTGAGGATGAACATCAGACTAGTCCGTGCCTGTGCACCGGACAAGTCTGATGTTTCTGAACTAAAAACCTAATTCTTCAATTCCTTCATGCAATTCCTTGCTACCCGTTCACACCTTTTCCTTGTGTCATTCATTATCATTCATACCACTCATTCTTAGGTCATGTCGAGCTCCGGTAATGATGTCTCCGACTTTGAGGCCGAGATGGACCACGAGGTGGCACCTCAGACCTCGACGGGTCTTGGCAAGAAGCGCCAAGAAAGACCGTACGAGCCAGCTCAATCTCCTCCATAGGATCCGAGGAAGGTGCTAGCTAAGAAGCCAGTCTCCAAGGTAGCTCCATCATCAAGTGGCCCTCGCCAAGCAAAGGGCAAGGGCAAAGGGATTGCTACAGGTCCGGTTGGCCTGTTGAAACTTCATGCTCCAAGGGAAGGGGTCCGGGACCCCAATGAAGAGAAGTTCAACGGGAAGGGCAGTGACTCGGCGGCCAAGTTCAGAAGCATCGATTGGTATGGCCGACCGAAGCAAGCGGCTGATGGAAGATTCTGGTGCAACTTTCATGCAGATTTCTACAGATTGGTGTATCTCCCAATGAAGACACCAGTTGTGCGCAGTCAGTGGATTGACTGGGCACATTTTGAGAAGAAGGGCTGCTAACCATTCACTGATGTAGTGAGAGCCATTGAGAAGCATGGACTGAGAGATCTTTTTGCTTTCAGAAATAACTGGAATGATGAAGTGATTGCACAGTTCTTTGCGACATGTCACTTCTCTAGTGAGGATGAGGAGAGTGTCACTTGGATGACCCATGGATCCAAGTACAGCATTACTCAAGAAGATTTTGCTAACCCGCTTCACCTTGACACCACAAGATCTGATTGCTTGGACATACACAACATTGGTGTCATTGACAAGGATAGGATGAAGTTCCTATATGAGCCAAACTCAAAGTTCAACCCTCCTTCCACCAAAAACATTAAGCCATTCTTTGTGGTGCTGAACAGGGTTTTGAGGAAGACAATTGCTCCTAAGGATGGAGATGCTGGGAGTGTGCAAGGATACCTCCAGAATCTGATGAGGGTCATAAGCAAGGACCGCCCATTTGATGTGGCGGAATACATTTGGAATGATATGGTGAACATATCCTGCACTCCCAATAGATCTTGCGGATATGCTCCTTACCTAATGTTTGTGATTGAGAAAGTCACCGGCATTGAGTTTGTGAAAGATGTGGAGCATCTCCCCTTGAGGCCTCAAATGCCTCAAAAGCCGAGTGTGCAGGCTGCTTCCGCGTCGGCCTCCAGTCCCGAGGCACCAGCAAGGTCAAGTGAAGATGCTAGGGCTGCCCCTGCTTCTAGTGCACCCCCTCAAAAAGGTTCAGCCAGTGGTATTCTCAAATACCTGGCTGCTATCTTTGCCTCCTGCTGATGAGTAAAAAGGTTTAGGCCTGATCTTCCGATAGGTAATAGATAGGTCGATTGATGTGGAGATCTCGACGTTGATGATCCGAGGCTCTCGAGTAGAACACGAACAGCCCCTGCAATCACTACACCACTGCTCCGTTGGTTATCAACCGTGCTTCACATGATTTACCTCGCCAAGAAGTCTAATCCCTGCAAGTGCAACCGAGAACACAAGCAAGAACGTAGAAGACACGATCTGAAATCGCGAAGTTGGGGTTTCACAAACTGTAGAACAGCGATATTATTAATCTATGTAAAAACCAATTGTTTATGGCGGCTACTATGGAGTATATACAGGTGGGAGGACGTCCAAGGGGGTGTTGGGGTCGTGACCTAACCCAAACACACGAAAATAATGGACTTAGACTTGATACAAGGCCCAATGGCCCAATACGATGGCGCAGCACCCTGACAGATTCTGAACTCGATTTTGTTTCGACGATTCCCATCGACACCAAAGGAATTTTGATATGGGACCAGCTCCATTACAAAGTATATCCTCTCCCCTTTCCGTGCATATTTGGAACGTCCAAAACGGAGTTCGTATGCGTCCTGGGCGTCCGTTTTAGTGTGTACTGCTCCTGGACTCTGAGTTGGATACGATTTGGAGTTTGGTTCAGTTTCCATCTTCTTTGAACGAATTCTCTGGTCTTCCACGTCCCTAATACTCCCTCCAAGTACTCCTTGAACCTCTCCATGGATCCTAATCACAAATAAATCATTAAGTAGCAATCTATGCTCAAAAACATATAAGGAAATATATAATAACAAGTTCACCTCTGAAATTAATTGTTGTGTATGAACTCTATTGATTGCATCTTGTATGTTCAATGGAGTGTTGTTTGTATCCATAGAAGTGATGTCCTCATCATTCTCCCCTCTTGAATTGGAGTCGTCCTCGACTCAAGTTCATCTCCTCTCATGTGTTGGTCGAAATGTTCAACACCATCAAATCTTTTTGTATGCAAGAATGGAGGAGGCCAAGGTGGTGGACGACATAGTGCGCCATCTTGATCTTGTCCATCAAATAAGAGTGCACATTCACTTGAGCCAGGATCCCAAACAAATAAACATTGTGTCATGTTTATAGGTGCAATAATAATGTGCATGATCTCATCATTCTCCCCTTCTTTATGACAAGCCGTCCTCGGCTTGCTCGTATGTCCAGCAAAGAGGCTTGCTTTGGAGGTAGAATGAGTGTTGTCCATAATGCACAACCACAGTAAATAATGCTTTTGTTGTCCCTGCTGCAAGGAAAAAATACGAGAAAAACTTGACAATACATTATTAGTGTTAGTGCATCCATTCATTTCACCATGTTGTTGCAGCACAAAAGGAGCTTGCACATTTGAACATATGTAAACTTTATGCACCATAAATTCACCACTATCTTCATAGTTACCTATAGCATGAAAAATATTTCTACTTAATAAAGGCAATTCAGATTGTGAAAATATTCTCCTCTCTACAATATTTAGATCACAAAGAGTGTCAAATTCAATATAACCCAAAACATTTAGAGAAGACAAAAATTTCAGCTCATCATTTTCAGCAGTAGCGGTGATCAAATTATGAATTTCAGCACAAGTAGGTGAATCCAAAACACAATCATCTTGTACATTAACTTGTTTTTGCATAGGTATAATAGAGTTATCAGCACACAACTCTTTCGTAGCGCAACGATCAGCAGGAAAATCAACATGTGACAATGGTGTATAAATAAACGATTCTAATAGTTGCTCCTCGAAAATAGCATGATTGGTGAAAAAATTCAGAACATCCAAAAACTTCTCACCTTTTGTATTTGTAGAATGTTTTGCCTTACCATATTCAGCAGTGATTTCGAGTGCATTATGAGTTGATCCATCTAAAATTTCACAAGTGTTATCAAAAGCCTAGTTCTCTTTTGCATCATCTATATTATTTTCTATATTGTCCTGCAAAACGTTAGACACAAAAGGAGGTACAACAAGAAATTTCTCCTCAAATTGCTGAATTTCTTCTTTGCACATAGATACATTAGCAAAAGTTTCTTGCATAAAAATTTTCGTTTCTTTCCATATTCGAGGTTTTTCTAATTCATTTAAATTGTTCCACCAAGTTAATGCACAATCTACTAACGCACTTGCAACATTTCTAATCTTTCTCCTCTCACACATATGACATTGTCCAAAAATTTTATCCACCTCTATTTCCCAAGTAATATATTCATCATAACCAAAACCTTCATAAGAAGGAAGAGATAGGCGAATGTAATTACTTCTTGTGGAAGGTGTTGTAAAGGTGGTCTGAATGTCATGTGAATCCTTGGTTGATGTTTGATTTTTACCGAGCAACTCCATCGTCGTCTTCATCATGTCCATCATCTCAGCATATAATGCATGATTCTTGCTTTTACCTGACATTGTTAGTAGCAAACAGAAGACAACACAAAAAATATGTTATCCTTATCAACTACAAAGGATAATGTCAAAGTGGAAGTGGAATCACACACACTCAAGCGTCTTACCACGCCCTTACAAGTGTTCTTACTGACACTGCAGGTTGCAAACGGTGGACGGTATGAAGAAACCAATGAAGCGTGGGAAGATTGCAAAGGTGTATCAATTCTACTCAAGAGTAAGGTGTAGCTTGGATAACACTTTCTATGTAGCAAGGATTAGCAACAATGAAATCAGATATTAAAGTTGAATAAGTGTCCAAAGTATTTGTCAAAGTTGCTGGCCTAAATGTGTTCCTAGTAGTTCAAGCTAGCAAGACATGAGACAAAACTAGATGACACAAAGAATGCAAGCACTTCTGTTTTTTTTGTGCGGCTTTTCTTTCTTGTTTTGCACTTGACTTTTTTTTTCCTTTTTTTCATAATGTGCTGCAAGGGAAGAACACAATGAAAATCAATTCAAGATATCTCGTGTGTCTGTCACAGATTTTCTGCTCAATCTTCCAAGGACAAATAGGCACACTTATAAGCTCTAAATTGGAAAACTTAGAACAGCAAGATTGTAGATATATCTCTCCTCTTTAATTTCAATATATGTAAGACCTATTTTGGAAAAGAACAATAGGAGATATTGCCCCCGAAATACAGATTGTTCAGAATTTTTAGGTCAATAACAGATTTGGATCCAATGCAATTTAGACATCAATAACTATATTTTCTGAAAATGATGAATATGAAAGTTATATAGCACTTCTTAAGCTTTCCATAAAGTACACGAACACCAAAATCCGAGTTCGTATGTGCGAGATATGATGAAAATATCAAACTGGACAGAGGTGAATCTAATCTGGACGTGATGACGTGATTCAAAAGGATGAATCACACAATGCAAAACTCAAACTAAGACCAAAAACACTTTCTAAACCAGCAATATGACTCAACAACGGACACAAACTCAACAAAACCAAACTGAAAATGAAAGTTGGAAATGCTCAATGGTAGTTTGGACAAAATAATGAACAGATCTACTAAACTGCAAATTTTTTGTGGCTTTTTTGTGAACTCTAGGTATGAATAACAAAACTAATATAATGGATAGATGAATTATCTAACGGGCAACTTGAAAATCTGATACCAATTGATGAGTAAAAAGGTTTAGGTCCGATCTTCCGATAGGTAATAGATAGGTCGATTGATGTGGAGATCTCGACGTTGATGATCCAAGGCTCTCAAGTAGAACATGAACAACCCATGCAATCACTACACCACCGCTCCGTTGGTTATCAACCGTGCTTCACACTATTTACCTCGCCAAGAAGGCTAATCCTTGCAAGTGCAACCGAGAACACAAGCAAGAACGTAGAAGACACAATCTGAAATCGCGAAGTTGGGGTTTCACAAACTGTAGAACATCAATATTATTAATCTATGCAAAACCCAATTGTTTATGGCGGCTAATATGGAGTATATATAGGTTGGAGGACGTCCAAGGGGGTGTTGGGGTCGTGACCAAAACCTAACACACGAAAATAATGGACTTAGACTTGATACAAGGCCCAATGGCCCAATACGATGGCGCAGCACCCTGACAGATTCTGAACTCGATTTTCTTTCGACAATTCCCGTCGACTCCAAAGGAATTTTGATATGGGACCAGCGCCATTGGAAAGGTTATCCTCTCCCCTTTCCGTGCATATGTGGAACGTCCAAAACGGAGTTCTTATGCATCCTGGGCGTCCGTTTTAGTGTGTACTGCTCCTGGACTCCGAGTTGGATACGATTTGTAGTTTGGTTTAGTTTCCATCTTCTTTGAACGAATTCTCTGGTCTTCCACGTCCCTAATACTCCATCCAAGTACTCCTTGAACCTCTCCATGGATCCTAATCATAAATAAATCATTAAGTAGCAATCTATGCTCAAAAACATATAAGGAAATATATAAGAACGAGTTCACCTCTGAAATTAATTGTTGTGTATGAACTCTATTGATTGCATCTTGTATGTTCAATGGAGTGTTGTTTGTATCCATAGAAGTGATGTCCTCATCAGCTGCAAGAAGGCCGAAGTGAAGGCCCTTAAGCGCAACAAGAAAAGAAAGGAGGACATGAAGTATATCAAGCCAAATGTGAAGCAAATTTGCCAAAAGCTGGAGATTGAGCCAATTGGGTCTCCAACAATCTCTGAAGACTCAAATTCTGATTTCACCGAGCTCGGGCCCTTGACCCCCTCCGAGCTTGCCTACTTTGGCGTTGGGGGCTCGAGTACCTCTGCACCTCCTCCTCCTCATCAAGCTGAAAATGAAGATGATGAAAACGTCGATGAGAAGACCGACAGCGAAGAGTGAAGACCCTAGGACCCTCCTCTCCTTCTTTTTGGTGTCTTGATGCCAAAGGGGGAGAGATTGAGGGGGAGTCTTAATCTTAGCTTAGCTGCAGTTGCGAGAAGAGAGCTCTATGCTTTTTTTAAGTCTTTTGTGGCTTGTAATGTTTTCACAATGATCTTATGTTGATTATGGTTCTGTGATGCAATGATTTGATCCTGTGAGTAGTGTTTATGAAAACTGTGATTTTGCTCTAGAATGACATATATGCTTGCTATTGGGTAATAAATGTCAATTATGTCATTCTCAATGTTTCAGTGCACTTAGTTATGCATCCCACCATAAATAATGCACATATGGACTATGCTTTCTCTACTTGATGTATTTTGGACTCATATGTGCATGCTTTATGAAAATCTCAATTTTTATCATATTTTATGAAATCTTAATTGGTTGTCATCAGTCACCAAAAAGGGGGAGATTGAAAGTGCATCTAGGACTCCCTTGTGGGTTTTGGATGATTTATGACAAGCAATTGGGATCCTAACCTCTTTGTTGAGATGAGTGCAGGATCTTAATAGGAAAATGAGCAAAGTGCCAAAAAGAAGGAATAATGAGGACCAAAGTAGAAATGAGCTCAAGGAAGAAAAATAGTAGATCATTGTGTATGGAGTGTGTTAAGAAAACAAATCCCAAGATCTCAATCACAATTAAACACACACATTTCACAAAGTTACACAGGACCAGACTAGTTCGACTGACACCGGACTAGTCCGATATCCTTTCTGCATGAAATCGGACAAGTCTGATATCCATCGGACTAGTCCGATATCCTTTCTGACTAGAATCAGACTAGTCCTCCGCAGTGCAGACTAGTCCTCAAAACACTTCACAAGTCACACAAAATCGGACAAGTCCGATCACAGCCGGACTAGTCCGATATTCTTTCTGATCCAAATCGGACAAGTCCAATGTTTGCACGGACTAGTCCGAAATACCCTCTGATCTGAATCGTACAAGTCCTCCAAGTGCGGACTTGTCATCCTATACACTTAGGGTTTCACATGTTCGGACAAGTTCGATGACTATCGGACTAGTCCGAAGATTTCCAGTAGCGAAATCGGACAAGTCCGTTCCTAGCCGGACTAGTCCGATATTTCGGAAAACATAGGGTTTGCTACACACAGCACATCGTACTAGTCCGTCGACCACCACGGACTAGTCCAATCTTTCTGAACCCTAACGGTTACTTGTAGAAACCCATATAAATAGAGTTGTACGGCCATATTTTACAATCTCTCGAACCCTAGCGCCGTCACACCTCCCAAGAGACTAGAAAACCACATCTCTCCACGAAATTAAGTGAAACAAAGATCAATCCTTTGAGGATTTACTCTAGTTAATTGGAGAGACACATTCAACACCACATTGACCTCTTGGTTTGATTCTCTAACACACTCCTGCATTTTAATTGTAATCTTTTGAGTGTGTTCTTGGTGGTATTTTGTGTTGTAATCCAAGGGAGCTCTCAACGTGTGAGAAAGCCCCTTGAATTCGGTTATTCACCCCTTTGAGATAAGTGGAAGAGGATTGTCCTTCATGGCGATCCGACGAGGATAGGGTTGGAGAAGACCCGATCCTTTTGTGGGCTCCTCAATGTGGATGTAGGTTGCCTTTGTAGGAACCGAACCACGGGATAAATCTCTTGTGTTCTCTATTGTGTTCATTGTTCTTACTTCATATCAATCTAGGGTTATAAACTGATCTTGATTACTTTACGTTGAAATATCAAGTATAAGTTTGATTTGTGATATAACCTGATTCATAACCTTGTGACACTTTGTTTAATTGTATACTTCCACTGCATATATTGAAGAACAAAGTTAATCGATCAAACCCAATCAATCTAGTTCGTATACACCGAACTAGTCCACACTTTACTGGACTAGTCCAGTTTCTCTGTTTTTGAACTAGTTGTTAAGTGTTACAGGACCTGACAATTTTCAAAAAGGTCTATTCACCCCCCTCTAGGCCACATTCAGTCTTCTAACTTCATATGTTGAACAATTCAAAAAACGAGCCAACATCCATGAAGATTTGCGACAACTATCCTACTAATCCATTAAAATTAAAAGTTATGGTCAATACGACGTCAATGGGTTCCGATTTCATTCAACTCAATTTGAAGCTCAACGTCCTTTCAGGGCAACATGTAACACCGGAGTTGTGATGAGGGCAATTGACACCGAAGTACGTGAAACAAATTATTATGGGATCACTAAAAACATCTTTGAATTCAGTTTTGCGGGGAATAAGGTCCTTAAAGTAGTCTTCTTTGACTGCGATTGGTTTGATAATAACTATGGAACTAGACAAAACCAACTTGGCATGGTTTGATCATATCCAGCAAGGTTGCGACACCTTTGTCCTTGCACACAACCTCAAATAAGTGTATTATCTACATTATCCATGCGACAAGCTTAAAGCTTGGTGGGTTGTACACAAGGTGAATCCTCGTGAGTACCTTGATGGATACCTTGATGATGAGGTTGGTTACTAAGAACAAGAGTTGTCGGACTCTTTTGTCGTCGAGCCTGGTTTAGGACTTAATGACTTAGTTGGAGATGCAGAATATGTAGAGACTCCTAAGATGAGAAAATGAAAACAAAAACGGGCAACTACCAAGACAGAAGATCGATGGTTTAGTTTACGAAGTAGAGTGCATGATCGTGATGCTGATGAATTTTGAAGTTGAGTACAAGTAACGTTTCCTTCATCTCTTCTTTCCTCTTCTATACTTTCCATTACATTCATTAGCAAATTTTACTTTAAATACGATGTTGTCGAGCAACAGCAGACGACGATGGGGGGTAGAGGCACGAAGCTTTCTACCACCAAGAGCCACGAGAGGAGACGAGGTCTTCTAGGGCAGTCAGCTTAGCGGAGGTAGACGGGCTCAGTTGGTGAGCCCTCTACCGGAGTCGTCACGCAGACCTGTACAGCGGCCACGACAGGTAAAGAATATTTAATTACATAAACTATATAAGTAATTCTTTATTATATAATATGAATCTTTAAAATTATCAGGACAACTCTAGGTCCAAGGACTTAGAGGCTAGGGTGCCTCCTTCTTTGGTGCCGGCTTCGGAGCCTCCTTCTTTGATGCCTCCTTGTTCGGAGCCAGTGCAGTCGGGTGACCCCACTTCTGGGTCACCTGATGTGGAGCCGGCTCTGTAGCGCCGGACTAGAGGAGCCACTACATGGCTCCTCCTATGGCTACCACAAACTCGGATGATCAGATTATTATTCGTCCGATTGGCGATAGGTAAGTAAATCTTTAACAATTCAATTTATATATTTTTGGTCTTATATATATACTAATTGAGAATCATGTATCAAGTCTTGGGAGGATTGTTCGTTCATGGGTCAGGGACACTGTCACAACCCGAATTTTAACAAATGGTAAAAATCACTATGAATTAATTTTTTTGAGTAAAAAACGAACAAACATTAACCGTCAATAAGGACCGAAGCATATAAGAGTACAAATACAAACAACTACACTTTTGAATACAAACCAAATTATAAAATCATTTTGAGATGAATGAAATCGAAAGTAAGAGAATACACATAGTTGGCATATATAAATATTTATGAACATGGGAGCCCACCATTAATTAGAATAAACAAATAAATATGAATGTTCCATTAAGACCTTCGATCAGACCTAGATCAAAATAATAACGAATACCCCATAAACAATTTAAACTAAGTAATCTATTTATAATGACCAACTATAAAATAAAATAAGGATAATATACATATGTGAATATGAATAAAAAATATGTGTACCAAAGTCTAATACAAGCCATCAAATAAATGAATAAAGGAGAGCAAAACGACCGATTAAACATTATAGTAATTTAAACCAAAAATGGAATTCAAACTTCAAATTTGAATTAGAATTCAAATGCCAAGAAAACCCAAAGTAGTGAATTAATTGACAACAATTTAAAATCCACAAAAGATCAGGATCCAAAAGAATTCCCAGGATGGACTAAAATTAAAATACAAATAATCAAATCACCTTGCTAAAAATTCCAAATAAAATACTCACAGAAACTGAACTTGAATCGAAGTTCAAACTCATATTCAAACTGAAAATAGAAAAGGAAAATGAAAAAGGAAAAACGCAGTGGGTGGAACCCAATTATTCCTCCACCACGCGGCCCTGCTAGCCGGCCCACCTCCCTTTCTCCTCCTCCTTTTTTTTATCCTGCACGCGCGGCTCGGTCTGGCCCAGCAGCGAACCACCCCCACCTTTCTCTTTCTTCCTCCTCCCGCCGTCTACCTTATCCGGACCGACAGTGCCAGCTCGACTCCGCGAAACCCGGTGACAAGACGCCCTCCCGTCGCATCACCTCGCTGGAAGCCTGGCACGACGTCGCCTCCTCCCCTTTTCCATCTCGCCATCATGAGCACGGCGAAATGCGCGCGCCACCGAACCGCGCCCACCGCCCTTGTCAACTCGCGCCACCAATGGCCAGTCCACGACCGCCTCCACGAACCGCCTCGCCAAGCCTATAAAATGGCCCCAATCACTCCTATCGTGCGAAACACCTTCGCCCTCCTTCCCTACACCCGTCTGAGCACCAATCCGCACTTAACGAGCTCTCCACCACCTAAATTTCGGAGCGGACCATTTCTTCCCCAACTCTGGCCACCGTCTTCGTTCCTGCACCGGTAAGCAACTATCCTTCAATTATTCTCGCATGTATCTTCCGCCGCTCATGCCTGATACAGAACACACGTTATCTAGTACTGGCTAGCACCGTAGCAAGCTATCCGTCGTAAACCCTAGGTCGCCGCCACCCTCGCTCCGGGCGCACGCAGCCGACCACCGTGGGGTACTCCCCAGCTCCGCCAAACGCGCCTACGTGGATAGAATCCTCCCGCACACACTTCAGGAAGCTAGACATTTGTAGGAACCTCATGTAAAGTCGCCCCACCGAGCTCTACCGCCTCCCTCCGTCGTACGACGTCGCTGGCCATCACGGACGCCGCTCCGACCTCACAGAGCTCAACAGAATCTTAACCACACCTCGAGACACAAAACTGACATACCTTCTCGGTGAGAACCCGAGCGCATGCGTAGTCCCATTGTGCGCCACTGCGAACGGCCACCACGGCTCGCCGTCGGACGTCGCCAGCCGCCCTACCCAGATGACACCATAGCGCACGCCCTAACCCCTCAGAACACGCGCACGACATCAATAGTTTGAGAAAACCGGTGCTTGCCCGGAGAGCCGCCATGGTTGCCTCCGGCCGGCTCTCCTCAGTGCCTCCCCTATTCTGCGAGCCTGCGACCCACGTGGTGCCCACTTGGCGGCCACGTAGGCGCCACCTCAGCGCCATGTGTGCACCACCCTTGCCACACACGCACAAAGTCTCGGAGCCCCTTGCATGGACATGGTCCATGTGAACCAAAGAGCCAAAGCCCCCTGTCGCCTGGGGTCCACCTCGTCTACCAGTGTGCGCCAGCCTGCCAGCCTCTGGTGTGGGTTGAATTTCTAGGCACACAAACGCATATACACAACTGGCAAAATACCCACTCCCAGCCTCATAGTAAGCTAAGAAACTGCTAGGTCCACACGCTTGGTGTACACAGATAAATATAATCTACATTTCCTGATATAACAAAGTTATGGAAAATATCCTAAAAACCTTTAATTGCCATTAGAGCATATTAGGGACGATTGATGGTATATGTTGCTTGAACAAATTGTGTCAAATATTAATGGTTTTCAAAAATGAATTAATCATTTAGGACATTAAAAAGAAACAATGTTTAGCCTCTAAATTGGTAATTATTTTGCAAATAATTTTCTAGAAGTTCTCTAGAATTATTTGGTAACTATTAGGACATAAAATAGTGGTTAGTGACCCAAATAAAATTGCAAAAAATGAGAGACTTATTATTAACTAATAAATATTATTTGATTAACTAGGAAATCGGAAGAGTCTACACTTAGCCTCCCGATTTGATAATCCATTCACAAATAATAATCTAAGAATTATTATAAACACTAATTTACAGTTATAATTTAATAAAAAGTAACGTCCAACCAATATAGACTATGAAGTTATAAAGCAATTACCATTCCTATAGGAAATAGATTGAATCATTGATAGTTAGAAGAAAATCATGTATATACTATAAATAGCAAACATTCTAACAAATAATTATCTAAACTCCTAGAATATATTGCTTGACATCTAGAATATAATGTAGGTGGTAATGGACTAATATAAATAATGGAATAAAGAAGTAGCTATCATTTCCATAGGAAAAATCATGCAGATATCCATAATTCGTAAAGTGCACACTGAAGCTTCTAAGTAGTCTCTTCACAAATGACCTTTTAAATATTTCTGTCGGTACCCTGCGTACCGGATACCCCTTGGGACTACAAAGAGTGCAAATGAACTCCACCTATCAGTGTTAGAGACCTCCGAAGGCCCACGTATCATACGGAACCGGACTTGCCTCCCTTATATGGTTAGTCCTGGTGCCGCCACGTGTGTCATAAAACCGGAGCTACATTCCATACATGGGAAAGCTCCAGACTAGATACCTGTGTGGCACCCCCGGACCTAGCCCCTGATAGAGGGAGGCTCCGGTACTGACATGTGTACAACAGCACCAGACCTACCCGTCCTAGACGATAAGCTCCGGAGCTGCCACGCGCCCAACCATCGGACCTTCGACTTCAACAAGCTGATTGGCGGACCTCCTGTCAGCATGCTTCAACTTCCTCTTGCGGCTCGTGGGCTCGACCAAATCCTTGCCCTTGCCTACGACTTCAGCTCTTGGCTTCAGGGCGGGAGCGGAGCCACCCCCCGAAGCTCCAGGGATCGCCACCCCGGAGGTTGATCGCCTCTCCATCAGGCCCAAGTCGTCCAACAACGGCATCTTCCTCCGGAGCTCCCTACACTCCTCTGGTATCATATTCAGAGGAAGCAAGGCCACCGGGGAAGACACATCGCCATGGCCGATGTTCCCAGGCTGGAACTACTTGAGATGGGTCTTCAAAGCTTCACCATTCAAGTTGGTGTCGAAACCAACCTCAATGCGGTTGGTATCCATTTCACCGTTGAAGGCCCAGGCAGGTCGGCCCCTAGCCCTCAGTGGGGCCCACCTGTTCGTCAAGAAGTTGCCAAAGACCATCTGGGGGGTCACCCCACCTTCAACACACTCCTGGATTTTGTCCAGAATGGGCCTGTACTCCCTTGACAGCTCTGGCACGTCACTTCAAATGTCGGTGTTGAAGTGGGGGAGGCCTTCAGGCAGCTCCAGCCTCTCGTGTCCCTCCACGGTGATGACCACCCAGTCTTTCTTCCAGTTGTCCCACTTGCAGGAAGGAAAGGACCTCAAGTACTTGAGGGGGGAGTTTTTCCACTTCACGAAGTAGTAGAAGCCGATGAACTCACCACTCTTCCCGGTGGGGTGGACAGTGAAGAAATTCCGGAACAACTCCATGCAAGGGGGCACGCCTACCCACATCTCGCAAAAGTGAACGAAAGTCGCCACCAACAAGATTGAGTGGGGGACAAGTTGGTGGAGCTGCAGACCATAGAAATCTAGCAGCATCAGAAAGAAAGTGGAGAAAGGCAGGATCAAACCCGCCATGGCGTACCCAAGGAAGTACACCATATCTTCGGCTCGCTCCTTCTCGAAGGGAAGCTTGCTGCAATGGATGTCGTTGTCGAAGGAGTCACTGGACCAACCCATGTAGGTTCGGACCCTAGACAAATCCTTCTTGCTCCCGATGCGGCTTTTGGGAAGTCCCAACTTCATCGTAGCACGATGGGGCGAGAGAGGAAAAGCAAGCAAAAGTTTGAGGATTCGAGCGCAAGTTCAAATGAAGGTGTAAGGAATCCCCAAACGTTGCATGCTTTCCTTCTTAAGTAAGCCCCCGTAACGCTTGGATGGAAACAGCAGAAGGGCTAAAGATACAATTCAAAAATTTCACCCTGCCAATGACAAGGGGGCCCGGGGCCACCCGATGATCAAGTCGAGGTCCTTACCCCAGGCGAACAGTTGTCATGATGAAAGGCGGGAAACCCAAGGGCGGCGGCCTGACAGGGCACGCGGAACTGATACAGTTTTCATATTGGGAACCGACGACCTTCAATTGCGTGAGATCTGCATGCGCAGATCTCACCTGCCGCTTCCTGAAGATGCCACGCGGCGATGGTTTAACTGCGAACCACCACCTCAACAGCACATCCAAAAACCCTTGAAGACACGGCACAGAAATCGAAAGATGGAGCCACCTCCAGCAGAATGACTTAACCCAAAAGGTCTCTCCCAGAGGTGGGCCCAGGGGGCCACTGTCGATACCCTGCATACCGGATACCCCTTGGTACTGCAAAGAGTGCAAAGGAACTCCACCTATCAGTGTTGGAGACCTCAGAAGGCCCCACATGTCATACGAAACCGGACCTGCCTCCCTTCTATGATTAGTCCTGGTGCCGCCACGTGTGTCATAAAACCGGAGCTACATTCCATACATGGGAAAGCTCCGGACTAGATACCTGTGTGGCACCCCCAGACCTAGCCCCCGACAGAGGGAAGCTCTGGTACTGACACGTGTACAATAGCACCGGACCTATCCGTCCTAGACGGTAAGCTCCAGAGCTGCCACACGTCCAACTGCAGGACCTTCAACTTCAACAGGCTGATTGGCGGACCTCCAACGGCTCGGACCTTCAAGGGACATTAAAGCTTCAAGACCCGATTGTGTCATTAATGTTGTCTTAATGATAGACGGTCGGAGGACCCTTAATACCAGTAACGCCACCATCAAGGTGCGTTACCACACTGTTAAGGGTAATTAAGTACATTAATTGTGTATTAAGCATCAGTAACCGCTAGGGCCACATGTCGGGCCAGGCTAACGATGTAACGACCAGAACTTGTACTATAAAAGGACTGGTCGAGCGATACACGGGGGGACTCTCTGGTCTGATGCTCACAAGCGCTGATGACACTCTAGACTCTAGCACTTAGACGCTCAATACAATAGCAACACAGCCGTGGAGTAGGGTATTATGCTCAGGCGGCCCAAATCACGTAAATCCTTGTGTCAACTAGCCACCTTCTTCTGAATCTATGCGCGCCCCAACCGAACTACAAACTCTGCGGGCTACCAACGGTAGTATCGGGAGAATTGCCGGAACCAAACTCCGACAATTTCTAAAAGTATATTATTAGGACTTTTACGATAGAAATCAACTAAGATAAATTATAGGATAATGAACTACTTACCATGAATATAGAAGATCAATTAGAGAGATATTAGATAATATAAATTCACATGCAAACTCAAAAATAAGGTGGACCCTTCACTAGAAATTCCTAGAAGTCCTAATAGCCATACGCTAGTGAATTTCTAAACTAGGTTCATTACTTTTAGAAGACAACAATAAAATAATAGATTAAGAAATGATATAAGTTAATGATCATACACTAGTTGTTATTAAAAAAATTGAGTTGGCTTGAGAATATTAGAACTAATGCTTAGACTCTAAAAAAAGTGTGTCTTACATTAGTAGAACCTTAGTAAATATACTAGTGTGAAGATAAAATAATTATAAAGAAGGTCTATAGAAGTTACGGTCAGCTCAATGACCACAATGTAAGTAATTTATGACATAACTTAGTGAGTTCACCTTGATTGACATAAACCAAGTAAATAACTAGTAGACTGAAAGAAATCATATTAAACCCCAACTTGGAAGTCTTGACACCCATAACTACATAAAGATATCATTGAAAACCTATAGAGTAATAAGATTAAGAATTAAGCAGTTAAACTAAGAAGAACGATAAAACCATTATAGCCTTTCAATAATCATTTAGATAACCAACGAAACAGAAATGTTTCCAACCAGGCTACCAGTAGAATTACGTATTCTCTGACAAACCTTCTAAGAACTTTAGAAACCGTGGTATTGAATGATTATTTGTAATTATTGGAGTTTTATTTAGATTTGTGGGATCTTTATCGATATTTCATATTTTATTCGCATAGCTATGTACTTAGTAATCGGAGAGTTCGCAAAGGAGATATTCAAGGCCCGGATCACGAAGAACAGGACAAAGACTTTGATAAAACACTGTAAAGGCAAGCTCTAACTCCTTGATCATGTTTAACCTATGTTTTGCAACCGCACCTATGGCCTGTTTTCATTGCAAGACTGTATGTCTATTTTAAAATGTTGCTATGCTATGAACCACTTGAAATGTGGTAGCATGAGCTATGTCGATGACTGTGTATTGGTGTTAGCTACTAGCCAACGATAAACAGTAACATAATAGTTACTCGCTATCAATAGCTTGAAACAAGACACAACATCAGTTACGATAATAGACGTGACTATCACAGTCCCCTCCTTGACCTTGACAACACAAGCCCTTGATAACCTAACAGCTTCATCACTGCATAATAGCAGTGATGTGAGCACCTCCTAGTTAGTACTATGCTTAGGAAACCCTGCGATGTTCGCATCGCAAACCACTACACACTGTATACATGATTGCGAAATGTGTTAAAAAGTATTTGGTGGTGTGAGTTAGGATATGGGTGGGTGATTAATGAATTGTGTGGGTGAAGGGGAAGGGTGGTCGAGGCAGGTTTGGTAATGGGATGTTGAATGCTTCAGTAATAATCCGATGACCATGCCTTCCAGATTATACTTATGTTGAGTACTTCAATTTAGTTTGATGATGTGTGTTCCGGACTAGTTCTTCATGGGATGTCGTGGGCTCCCTAAGAGGTATACCAGTTGCGGCTTTGTATTCGGTGTAACCCACCGATCAATGTTGAGTGCTTCAGTGATAGTCTGATGACCATGTTTTCCGGGCTAGCCTTATGCTGAGTACTTCAGTTTAGTTTGATGTTGTGTGTTCTGAACTAGTCCTTCTGCCAAGGACGGATGGAGTTGTCTCACCAATATAAGGACCGGTTCATTTGATCTCAACATAGTGATTTCGTACAACCACAGAACCTGTATGGGCGGGACTCGCCCTACCTTTCTGGTAACTGCCACATGAGAAAACCTGGAGAGCCATGGAGGGCACGGTGGAACAGGAAATGGCACGGAGACCGAGTGTCGTTCGGTGTCTGGCTGGGTAGTGAATGCCCAAATAGCCCCCGCATCGGGCCAAGGTGTGAATGTGGGGTTTCTCGGGGAAGATTGGATGAGCGTCATGTCATACCCTTGCTAGGTGTGCATGGCATGTGGGTAAAGTGTACAAACTCTATAGAGTCTTAATCTATCTGGATAGCTGTTGTCACAGTCCTGTCACACTTTGCTCTGGGCTCCTTATGATTAGCATTAGTGCATCTCCTAGAAGTGTGTGTGTGCGTGGTCGAGGTCATCGTGTTATGGGAAAGTGTTGGCATGCATGCCGGAGTCATCAGGTCCATGGGTCCGAAGACTCATCTAAAAGTGAGGGAACTGGCGGGATGGTCTCAAACTCCCCAGGGCCCGCCAACTATAATAATACTGATTCAACTACTTCTCCATCTTATTGCAAAACTCTTTTCAAAGAGAACCATGCATAAAATGCTTTTTGGCAAAACTAAGCCATATGGCCTCTCCTTGCTACAAGCCCTAATTCATGAAACACATCCCCTTGAGTAGTGTTAGGGCTTGCAGAGTACCTTATGTACTCACTCTTGCTTTGTATGTGGTTTATCAGAAGACAAAGAAGCTGATGTATGTGAGGATTACGGTTAGGTCTAGTCCTACTTCCAAAGTTTGCCTGTTGGGCATGGCACCGTTCTGCTCCACTATTTTTTGAAGATATATCTATTTCGGTGGTCATCCTCGACCATGTCCAATGTAATCTAGATCATGTTTGTAAGACTTATATTGATTATTAATAAAAAATTTTGTATGGATCTCGATCTATTTTGTTGTGCGTACCAACTACTGATCCAGGGATTGGTACGAGAAGCACAAGTGGACCCTCGAAAGGCGAGTCTTGACAAAGTGGTACCAAAGCCATACTTGGCCGTAGGACGAAACCTTAGAGTCATCCTATACCCTGACCATATATTTTGAAAAGTATAAAACTATTTATGAAAGATTCTCTTTCTCTTCTATGTTCTTTCTACACTTCCCTCCTTCTATGTTAAAAACAAATCTGTTTCCATCGATGGTGTCATCAACTCCTATCAATACACCTTGGTCGATCAAGAGTGAGATGGACGCCAACGCGATACTCAAGATTGGAACCATGCACCATCTGCACGAGATGATTCAAGGATATGATCAGTCAAACAACCTCCTAACCAATTCAAGAGAGTACGTAAAGACAAATGAAGCAATTACTCTACTAAGGCTACTAGAAGATGTCATCGTCACGTATCAAGAACGACATCACGATCGGTGGAAGAGCAAGCACGTGCAACCCTACATTCCTCAATCACATGAATAGAATCCTAGGATGACCGTAGTGCCCACGAGTAGAATGGCTTAGCCTATAGTGACCTAGAGTAAGTTACGAATAGAGCGATTAATAGTATAATATATTAGTATGTAACTTAGTTATGCTTGGTGTGATTCGCTGGTTTTCATTTAGTTCTTGATTGAGTGAAATTGTGTGCTCTAATATACAAACACATATCAATAATCAAACGAAAGAAGATAAGTTGGGTGTTTAATAAAATAAAAACATATGGGTTACGTGTATTTATATATCTACGCATGTATTCCTATATGTATATCGAATATAATGCACCAATAAGAATACACAATATAAAATTTAATATATACGCAGATGTACGTATATACGTGAGGATAGTAATAACAACCGAACAAAACCTTCTGCTCCTCTCTCCCTACCAGATGAATGAAATACCCATTCAGAAGCCTATCCCTATTCGAGCTCACCATGAGCACACTGCTCATGCAGGAACACCGTATCGATCCAAAGTACTCCAGTTAACCCCAAAAGTCAATAAATAAATAACTAAATACATAAACAAACCAAACAGAACAAAACAGCCACTCACTACATGAATCAATTAAAAGGCCATCGAGGGAATTCTAATCGTCGGGGCCGACGGTTATAATGGAACTATAACTGTCGGTTTAGGTAGATCGATGTACAAACGTTATGACCGTCGGTCCCAAAAACAAAACCAACGGCCATAAATTTAGTCGTCGGCCGCGCCGATTATACCGACGGCTATATTAAAGGCGTCGTCCGCGCCTGCGTAACCGACAGCTTAACTGTGGGGCCCGCCAACTTTCGCGTCCATCATGTTTTGACCTAGCCGCCCGAGACGCGCAGTTCTTTTCGTGCTTCTCCTGCGACTTCGCTTTCGCCCCGCCGCCGCCGCCAGCCGCTTCGCCTGCCGCCGCCCCGTGCCGCTTGCCCACCGCCGCCCCGCGCCGATTCGCCCGCTGCCACCTCCTCCGGAGCCTACGAGCCCGGCGACCGAAGGTAATATGTTGTTTGATGATTCTTTGCGCATTGTGGATGATATTATTTGTTGATGATTTTGTTCTTCTATGTAGTGAATGATTTCTTATTTAGTTATTTGTTTAGCTAGATATAGTTTGTAAATTAACAAATGATTATTTGTTTAGCTATCAGGTGTATGAGTTTGATTATCTGTTTATGATTTTGATAATGCTTAAGTTCTTAATGTGATAAATAAAATTGTATGAATTAGCAATGCTTGGTTATTTTGTATATGCGACTTGATTACATGTTGAATCTTGTAGAAACTTGAAGCTTTTATATTTCAATTTTGTATTATGTTGAAATGGCTTAATGCTCAGTTCTGCTAACTTTCGAAATTTAGTTATACGTAATACAGTGCATGAATGCTGATATATCCCGATCCGACACGACATACATTAAATATGTTCGTGTCGTAAAAGCTTATTGTAGACGTAATGTTTGTGTGAAAATGAGCACGAAGGTGTACGACGACAATGAAGGCAGTCAATTACACGCAAGTGGATGGTGGACTCGGACTTGGAACTTCGAACTCTGACCCACTTTCCCCCTCACTATCGGTCTCTTTCCTCTTTCGTAAATGACTACAAAATGAAAATGAGCAACATAACCTATAGAAAATGAATACCCGTTTCGAATTGACACGTTTCACATGTGATACGCATGTGAGGCGTGTTGGTTCAGAATTGTCCCTTTTTGGACAGCCTGAGAGTGACCGAGGGGACGTGACTTGTGACGAGACGCGGGTCTGGATCTGGACGAGATTTCAATGGCATAACGTCGTTGTTCTCTACTGCACCAGTTTCAGGCGTGCAGTGGAGAACAGCAGGGTTATGCTGCCGAAATTTCGTTTGGATCCGGACCACACGCCTCATCATGAGCACGCTCCGCGCGGTCGCTCTTGGGTGGGTTTAGGACCTATCTGCCTAGGTTGTAGGGGCCGTCACATCACATAATAATAAATTGATAACAATTTGTATGTTTTGAAGGTATAATCTGGAAAATGAGTAACAACTGTAACATGATGTATGATGGATGGAGTTTAACTGGTGCACACACTAGGGAATGGGCTGATATCACAACTGTTTATGTGAATCAAGCTTTTTCTAGTGGTTCTCATGTTGTGAAATGTCCGTGTACCAAGTGTTGGAATCATCGGTATTTGTCTAAGTCTGAAATAGAGCTACACCTTTGCAAATACGGATTTATGTCTAACTACTTAGTGTGGCGCGAGCATGGAGAGGTCGATCATCTTAGTGAGTCAGATGGAAACGAGGATGACGATCGAATGAATGAGATGATGACAAACATTGGCAGAGAGTACGAAGAAGAGTCACAACCAAATGAGGTGCAAAAGTTTTGCGACCTTCTTGCTGCCTCAAATGAAAATGTGCATGAGACCACCAATGTGACCGTTTTGCAGGCGGTCACACGACTAATGGCGTTGAAGTCAAAGTTCAATTTTGCAAACAATTGCTACAATGGTATCATGGATCTGATCAGTGATCTCCTTCCGTCAAATCATAATATGCCTAAAGACATATATCATTCTAAGAAGCTTTTGTCTGGTCTAGGCATGAATTATGAGAAGATTGATTCGTGTGAGAATAATTACATGTTGTTTTGGAAGGAACACAAGGACGATACTCATTGTATGCATTGCAAAGCATCTAGATATGTGAAGGTTTTAAACGATGATGGAGACGAAATAACTACTAAAGTATCTATGAAGCAGCTTCGTTACATGTCAATCACTTCAAGGCTTAAGCGGTTGTTTTTATCCCAAGAAACAACAAAGCATATGAGATGGCATTCTGAAGGGATACGTGAAAACGATGACAAAGATATTATGACACATCCTTCAGATGGCGCGGCTTGGCAAGCTTTAGACCATTTTGATCCAGAGTTTACAAGGGATCCTAGAAATGTTGGTCTTGGATTGTCAACAAATGGCTTCACTCCTTTTAGCACAAGTAGCAACTCATACTCTTGTTGGCCTGTTTTCATCATGCCTTACAACCTTCCTCTCAACATGTGCATGAAAGAAGGATACATATTCCTCACGGCCATCATTCCAGGTCCTAAACATCCTGGTAAGAAAATCAATGTGTTTATGCAACCGTTGATTGAGGAGCTAAAAGAGCTATGGCAAGGTGTCAAGGCATATGACAGTCATCTGAAATGTGAATTTACTTTGCGTGTTGCGTATCTATGGTCTATACATGATTTACCAGCATATGGAATTTGGTCTGGTTGGTGTGTTCATGGACAATTGTGTTGCCCTATATGTATGGCTGACACCGATGCCATCAGGTTGAAGCATGGAAAAAAGTCAGCTTCTTTGATTGTCATCGATGATTCCTTCCTTCAAACCATCCTTTCAGGAGCGATACACAATCATTCCGGAAAGGCATGAGTTAGAAAGGGACCACCTCGTCGATTGACAGGAGAACAAAAAATGGCATGGCATGCAAAGTTAAAGGAGTCCACAGAAGGTGTTTTCAAAGGTTATGGTAAAGAACATAATTGGTCACATATATCTTTTCTTTGGGAGCTATCATATGCTAAAGCGTTGCTTTTACCGCACAACGTAGATTTGATGCACCAAGAGTGTAACGTCGCTGAAAGCATCATAAGCATGTGTTTTGATTTTACCGGTCAAACCAAAGACAATTTGAGTGCGAGAAAAGACTTAGCTGATATTTGTGATCGTCCGACGCTTGAAGTTATAAAGAATGCAAGTGGAAATGAAATTAGACCACGAGCTCCATATTGTGTCAAGCCAGATGAAAGAAAGTAAATACTTAGTTGGTTGAAAACACTAAAGTTTCCAGACCTTTATGTAGCTAATATCAAACGATGTGTTAATATTAGCACCGGTAAACTCAATGGACTGAAGAGTCATGATTATCATATTATGATGGAGAGACTTGTACCGGTAATGTTTCGTGGGTACTTCAAACCTGATTTGTGGAAGATATTTGCTGAACTTAGTTACTTTTATAGGCAAATCTATGCTAAAGAAGTGTCGAAGCAAATGATGCAGTAGTGGGAGAAAGAAATTGTTGTGCTTGTATGTAAGATGGAAAAAGTTTTTCCGCCCAGATTTATGAATGTTATGCAACATTTACTGGTGCATTTACTTTATGAAGTGTTAGTCACAGGTCCTGCACAGTTTAGATGGATGTATAGTCAAGAGAGAGAATTGAAGAAACTTAGAGCTACAGTGCGTAACAAGGCAAGAGTTGAGGGGTGCATTGCGGAGTCATTTGCAGCTAAAGAGATTACAAACTTTTCTTGCAAATACTTCTCACGTGCCAATAATGTGAATGCATCTACGACACGATATCATGATGTAGAAGAGCAAACTATGACTGAACTTTAGATATTTCATTGGAAGGGTAAAGGAGTTGGGGCTCCCACTTCTCGTTACATTTCGGATTCAGAAAGAAACTATACCATGCTTTACATATTTTTCAACATGGAAGAAGTGTTACCATATTTTGAAATGTTTGACAATCTGTATTGGACATCTCCTCAACAACCTACACAAAGTCAATTAGATAAGCTACGTCAGCATGGCATAAACGGTGGGCTAAGTTTCATGGACTAGTTCCGTAAACATGTAATTTTCTATCTTACCTTTTTCTTCAATCATAATTCACATTGTAATCATAAGATGCTAACTTCGTCTTATTTTTGTAGTCTATGAATGATGTCAACATCTCTGATGACTTGCGATAGATGGTGCATGGTCAATTGAAAACAAGGGAATTTAATCGATATGATATCAATGGATATCGTTCTCGAACGGCAAGTTTAGAAGCAAACCACCCACTAGCAGCCACAACAAACAGCGGAGTATTGATAACAGCCGCAGAGGGTAGTGGAGAAGTGAGAGAATACTACGGTGTTTTGCAAAAAATAATCGAGTACACATTTGGCGGTCCGAAAAGAGTTGAAGCTTGTGATATTCGACTGTCTATGGTTTGATCCAACATCGGGCACGAGAGTGGATGAGTTTGGAATGGTGGAAGTCAACCACAACTCACGATACATAGCCCATAACAACAATGTTGTACTTGCAAATCAAGTAGAACAAGTGTACTATTTAAGTTATCCTCATCCAAGTTTAAAAAATTGGTGGGTTGTATATAAAGTTAACCGTGAAATGCACCCTTGTACTTATGATTGGTACATAGGGAATCAGGAAGATGATGATGCTGCTGTCTACCAAGATGAAGTTGAGGAAGTAGAAGATTTTAGGATATCTTGTGGGACATGACTCGCAGAAATAGCTAGTGGTACGCTAGAGTTGATGTCTGAAGAACCAGTTGGTCCTTTGAGAAAACGTCTTCGGCAGTCACAAAAGATTATTGAAAATCAAAAAAGGATTATTGAAGAACAAGAGAGATTTCAGGAAGAGAGTGAAGAAGAATGTGAGGAAGAGAGTGAAGGAGAAGATATACGTGAAAATCTTAATGCATGTGTGGCAAAAGCAGATTCTGATGCTGATGATTTTTTATTCTTATTGTATGCACTTTTTGAAATTTTGATTCTTATGTTGAACATCAAAGGAAACATGTGCACTAATCATTTGCTTAAAAATTGTGAAGATGTACAAGCATATCAAAGATAAGATGAAGAAGGGCAAGAAGGGTAGTGGATCTTCGCCATCCACATCTCAGCCCAGTACTGGCCCAGAGCGCACAGGTCTTTTTGAGGTACTTGTTAATTTTTAAATTTATTTCAATATCATAATTTCCTATATAATTAACCATTACATGTTTATTTGTATTTGCAGGGTTCTGTAATGAATTCGCAGAGGTAGTAGCTGCTTTTGGGGTGTATGACAAAGCAAGAGTCGAGTGAGCCAGCACGAGGTTCGCGATCGACACAGGTGCCTGACCGTGGCCCCACGTATGAGGAGTTGTACGGGGATCTCAGTATGGTATGCCACAGCCTCAGTTCGACACAATGTCGCAGGTACATGTCTGTTTCATTCGACATCCAATAATGCTTACCATAGTATGTGTTTAATTAATTAACTAAATATTACTTGATTCATGTCTTACCTCAAGGTGGCATGGGATGGCAGTTTGGTACGCCTCGTCCTCCTAATGGTCCCTCGTCACAGGTATAAGTGCATGTCTTATTAATTCGAGTTGCAATTCAAATAGTAATCATAGTTATTACAGGATTCTGAGAGTGGTCAGACATATTTTCCTCCACCTCAAGGATTTATGTCAATGTTGACCGCAAATTATCCAGGATGGTCACCATATCCGAATGTTTTCCCACCTATGCCTTTAGGTCCAATGCAACTTCAACCATCAGCACCTTCACTCGCAGTGGTATGACTTTACTTTGTATTTCGACATGTTTCTGGTTCACCCGTCTATTCCTTGTTCAAAATTCAACCTTACATGATTATAACTTGATTATGACATACACAGTTCTAACTTCATGTATGCTATGCATTTTGACATGCCATTACTTAAGTTTTAATCCTCATGTTTGTCGTATTGTGTTATTAGTTTTCTACTATTGATTTCAGTTTTGATCTTCTCTTGATATGTATGTTTTATGTATTCTATAACTTGACAATATAGAGATTTTGACATGTCAATTGTAAGTAACCATAACTTGTATTTCTTTTTTGCAGGGTTCCCGTCAAGGAACGCCCGATGCAGTTGAAGATTTCCTTGATTTGAACAACGCAGGTGTCTGTGGCGCAGGTGCCAGTGGGCAAGGTGGGAGTGGTGGAGGTTCCAATAACTAATGTGTTTTCCATTTTCATGAATCCTTTGCTTTTTATGAACTTTATTATGCGCAAGAACATGTGACTTATGTGTATGTATGGAGGGACATGCAAACTTGTATGCTGTTAATGTGCTTTAATTTGCAAATTTGTGATCTGTGCTGTGAACAAGTCTGCAAATTTTCCAATTTGCTGTATGATGTTGTTGCTGCTGTATGTTGTAAATATGTGTCTTTGCTTTATGATGCTGTTGTTGTTGCTTCGGCAGCAGATGGAGGCTCCCAACCGGGAGGTAGGAAATACAACGCTGTATTAAAAAAAGGGTCTATAGCCGTCGGTTACCACGCGGCCGATGGTCATAATAGAATAAAGTTGTCGGCTTCATCGCGCAGATCGACGGTCATAATAGAGTTAAAGCCGTCGGCTTAGTCGTGCAGGCTGACGGTCATAAGGGAGTTAAAGCCGTTGACTCCTTTGATCGACGGTTATAACGGCTTAAATGCGTCGGTGGACCGCCAACGAGTTAAAGCCATCGGGGAGGAGGTACCAACGAACATAAATCTTAAAGACATCAGCACCGACGGTCATAGATGTTAAATACGTCGACTTTAAGTCGTCGGTGAACCGAAATTCGTAAATTAAAATTGTCGGCTCCAGTACGTAACCACGGCTATATGGCCGACGATCTTTTAATTGATTCCTGTAGTGACTATTAATAAAATATAAATATAATAATGATAATAATAATAAACCTGCACTAATAAAAAAATACAGTAGCTAAAATTCTATTTAAGTGGGGTGGATTTTAACAGACCTAAAAGTCCATAAGACAAACGGTGTGGATCCAACCCTCATGGATTGGTTGGCACATCGGCAAGGATATACCCCCTCTGCCAACCACAAGATCACTACGGTGAATCATGTTGAGA
Organism: Tuctoria greenei; assembly: GCA_036927565.1. NCBI lineage: Eukaryota > Viridiplantae > Streptophyta > Magnoliopsida > Poales > Poaceae > Tuctoria > Tuctoria greenei. The sequence goes on from JAYESD010000003.1 coordinate 221,911,538, forward strand.
TGACAATAAGAGGTCGGCCGCAAGAGCTCCCATGGAATTCATGACACGTAGTTTGGAAGCTACGCCTATAGAACGAGTGTCAGAAATGTATACATGCCAGATATAGATCTGGAAGGATTACAAGGAATGGAACCATGCATAGGCGTGAAGTTTCTAACCCCCTCAACACCCAAAGCAATATTGAGGGCAAAGAGATCCTATTAGATGGACACATATTGATTGACGAAACACAAGAGACATATCCGTAAGCTACAAGAAGGGATTTTCTGACTAAGTTCATCACCTTAGGGAACCCCAGTGTTGTGGTCAAGCAGAAAGAAAACAAGCTCATGACGTGCATCATCTACCGAACATCAGATGAAGTAGCGGAAATACCTGTCATCTTGAGTCAATGACTTGCTTAACCAATTAAGAGAGTTAGTTACACCTGTGATTTGGGATCAAGTTAATACCAATTCAAGATCATAGATGCTCACATCATGAAGTCGGTGCTGGAGACCCAATGTGGAAAATACGAGTTTCCACAGTGACGCCCTTCCTACTGACTAACACATCAGTCTGCTTCTTGAGTCGTATGGGCAAGATAGCATTTGAAAGGGCTAGCAATAAGCAATTTCTTGGACAAGCCCTAAAAGTCGAAGTCATAGTAGTGGACCAAATTCTAAGGATACCACTTTTCGAGACCCTGTACGATGCAGAATATCGAACAACACTAGTACGATCAGAGATGAAAGAATGTCCTTCTATGGCTCCAACCGTAGTAAGAACCCTAAGAGGCAGAAATCAGAACTAGAGGTAGTCAACGGTAACAATAACCAAACAACCAGAGTAAGAATTCACCCACCATGGTAGTGATTGCTTGTACCATACGGAGAACCAGTGTGGGGTACAAACGAATTTTTGGAACTAAGGCATGTTTCCTCCATGACCAGTCGAACCAGTTAAGACAATAGAAGCCACAACCTAATACGGTGAGTACCAGACAATGATGTTAGATACACGCCTCTCAAAGTGTGCAATCACACGCAAGATATTGCTTGATGCAATGAATCAACAGACTGATACTGCATATCGAGAATTAAATGTACACATACCCGAACTTGTGGCAGGGTAAACAAGAGCAACTTCAGTACAATTATGTAAGATCAAGGGAACGACCATCTCAAGTGTAGGATCAAAGAGAACATGTAAAGCTACCAGAGGAGGATGAATGGTAGATTAAAAAATCTTACGCAGTGGAAAAAATTAAAACCCAACCCCTTCGGTAGAAAATGATCTATTAAAGAAATAGTATGTGAGACTAATCTAAACGTGTTCAACTGTGACAAAACTAGTAGAGAATCAAGTCACAGAGACTTCACGACAAGAATCATGCAAATCTGTCGAGAGAACCTCAAGTTACCATCCAATGATCGAACAAAAATCAATCTGTCCTACCCGAGAAAAACAGTTCTGGAACACTGCAAAAAAATTGTGTAGATCAGAAACACTAATCCAATGACCGTTAAATTTTTATAGATGATAGAAAATCAAGTTTGAAGACAACCAAAAAGGAATCACGTCAATCGGATCTGTAAAACTTGAGTTATGATAAAACCAACGAAGCAAGGTAGTGCTGTGTAGAAACTCGACGAGAAAGACTTGAAGAAAACAAGTCAGATGAACAAGGCACAAAAGTTCGTTCAAACTACGAATTTTATTGATAAAACAACAAGAGGAACAGCCCCAAAGTTATCTACCATGAGCGCTGGCCTCCCTTGCTAATATAACCAGCCCTTAGGCCAACCCAAACCTAACTAGGACTCTAATCCTACTCAATTCACGAATTGAAACTTTCCATAACTGCTCAAGAATCTTCTATACGCAGATAGAAACAATCTTAAGACTTCCACACACATTAGTAACGTATCCCACATTCCTAAAACAACCCAAATTCGTGATCCACACGAAATCCTATCATAACTAACTTAAATTTTTCCATATTCGAGTCAAACACTACTCAGCCGCAACCTGAGTCCATAACCTAGTCGGTTGGACCTTTCCGACCAATTTTTTGTGTCCACATCTCTTCATCACGCCTCGGAACCATGTAGTCATGTCCATTCACTCCTTGCATATGTAAAAACATCTTCCAACAACGTCCACGATACCTTCATATGCATTGTTCTTGATTCAAACATGTTGCGCAACCTCCCGATCAACTCAACCACAATTCCTCCCGAACTTGGTTGTTGAACCTCATCTTCTCCCTAAGACTAGTTCAATGGATCCCGTCACCAGCCATGTCTTGAACTCAAGCAACACCTGCACATGAATAAACAACCAATACTTCCGAGCACAAGTCCTTGACTTGACACACGTTAGTTCCGAAACTACAACATCTTACGTGAGCACCTCACATAAGCATGTTGTAAACCATAGCAAAATGATATCAGCCTTAACCACCAAAAGCACACCAAAAACTTAGTAAAATAATACTAAGCAAATTTTCCATAAGTGTAAAGCAAGTTTGAAACATTGCAAGATAAAATCAGAACCACTGTGATCATGCTTCAAACCTTGCCAAAGCTAACCAAAACATGCCGGACCTATCGTCTAATCTTAATAAAAAGATGTTTTGGTAGTATTCAAAACTTTTATCGTCAAAGTCAATGTATTTAGCACACATAGGTCTCACAATCTCCCCCTTGATAAATGTGTTAGCAACACCACTTAAAATCCGAACATTGGCTTATTTACATGAAATGTTTTGAAAACAATTTCTCCCCCTTTTTGGAAATCAAATGAGATAGAAATAAATTTCCCCCCCTAATAAGAATCATACCAAAAACACTTGTGAATATGTTCAACATGTGATCAATTTCTCCCCCTTTGACAACGTATTCAGCAAGGTACGAAAGAGAAATTTTAATTCTTATGAGCATATTATAACATATACCTATAAAACAAAGCTCAACCAAGTCATACTATCAAGTAACATACACTATCACAATAATGAGATACATAAAGTAGTGTAAGCCATGCTAGAGATCAAATGTAATTTTCAATTTAAGCAAGTCATGATCTCACAAACTTAATTCTTTCAAAATGTGAAAGCATGACACTTGTTGCTGCAATTTTTTTTAAAGCACAAATTTTTAACATATGACATTTGCAAGAGATTATATGCCGCATCTTCCTTATTCTAACCAACCAAGCCAAGCCTATATCATTTGACCATCAGAAGCTTAAAGACATGATTTTAGTCATACACAACTTCTTCCAAGTTCATAGCTAAGTGCAATGATAAGCCATCTCAAAAGAAGAAGTGCGATGCATGCATATTCTCTTGATCTTTTCTCAATTTATATTTTTTTCATAAAACTCAACATGTGAGTTGATTTAAATAAATCATTATGATTAAAAGCACTTGTGATCATACAACAAGTTCAAAACAGCAAGAAAGTTTGATCATGACCAGATTTAGTGTAAGTAATTATTCCAATTACTAGTTATGGCAAAAACTACAAAATGTATAACATGAGTAATGTAGTAAGAACTTTCAGCATGTAAAAGGAATCACAAAGTCATATATGTATGAAATACTATGCTCATATTATTTTAATTTAGATTCATACATAGACTTCTCAACTTTCAAAACTCCCCCTCAATGTAAGCCATGAGGATGCATAACCCCTATTTCACTATGAATGAAACAAAAATGAGTAAAATCCAAAGGTTTTGTAAAAATGTCAGCCAATTATTGTTCGATATCTACATGGTGAAGCACAATGTTTCCTTTTTCAATATTATCACGGAGAAAGTGATACCTAGTCTCAATGTGCTTAGTTCTAGAATGTTGCATGGGGTGTTTAGCAATGCAAATGGCACTAGTGTTATCACAAAACAGTGGAACACTATCTAGATCAACCCCATACTCCTTAAGTGTTTGAACAATCCAAAGAATTTGTGAGCAAGCACTAGCAGCAGCTACATATTCAGATTCAGCTGTAAATTGTGCAACTGAGTTTTGTTTTCTAGAGGACTAATCAATAAGTTAATTACCAAGGAAATGACAAGCACCGGAAGTACTTTTCCTATCAATCCTACAACCCCCAAAATAAGCATCCAAAAAAGTTTTCAAAGTAACAGTTGAGGAAGAAGGAAGAAAAATGTCAAATTCTTGAGTTCCATGTAAGTATCTGAGAGTCCTTTTGACGGCTTGACGATGTGAAGCACATGGGGAAGCTTGAAATCATGCACAAAGATATACGCTGAATTGTATGTCTGGTCTTGATGCCGTGAGGTACAAAAGTGATCCGATCATGCTTCTATATTCTTTTTGATCCACGGGTTCACCATCTTCATCAAGTTCAAGTGTTGTTGCTGTTCCCATTGGTGTCCGAAGAGGCTTGCTTTTGTCCATGTCGAAGCGCCTTAGGATGTCTTTTGTATACTTCGTTTGATGCACAAATGTACCCTCCTTGGTTTGCTTGATTTGCATCCCCAAAACATACGTGAGTTCTCCCATCATACTCATATCAAATTCTAAACTCATCATAGCTGAAAACTTGGACATAAGATCATGAAAAGCACAACCAAAGATAATATCATCCACATACACTTGAACGAATAATGAGTCATTGCCATGCTTAAGCACAAAAAGAGTTTTATCAACCTTGCCCATGGTAAACCCCTTTTCAAGTAAGAATGTTTTTAACCTATCATACCATGCTCTAGGGGCTTGTTTGAGACCGTATAAGGCTTTGGACAGTTTGTAAACATGATTAGGAAAATCTGGATTTTCAAAACCCGGTGGTTGTTTGACATAAACCTCCTCATCTATGTAGCCATTAAGAAAAGCACTTTTAACATCCATTTGATATAGCTTAAAACCTTTACATGTAGCAAAAGCTAACAAAATTCTTATGGCTTCTAATCAAGCAACTGTGAAACAGAACGCAAGTTGTATTTCAAATTTTTTACAAGTGCCACATAATTCAAAGTGTAGTGACCATTTACTCTTACCGAACCCTTAGCAACTATAGGAGTTGAAGAATTTTCAGCAAAAGTAATATTCTCTACACGTGACACAAAAGAGAGGGAGGAGAACCATTCTTTGTTACCGGTCATGTGGCGTGAGCAACATGAATCCACAATCCAAATGTTCTCCTTTCTCAAGTGTGTAACCTACGTAGAAGCACAATACGTTGATGACTCAATACTGGGGTTAGTCAAAAGGCATTTACGAATTCAGTACTGAGTCACACGACGTCCAACAGGAATAACATGCAAAAGCTTAGATAAAACAGCAGGTTTATGAGCCAAAGCTTGAGGATTTTTGTACCCAACTACTGTCCTATGAGATGTTACATGTGTAGCACAAAAAATAGTAGGTTTGGGAGCAAACTTTGCATGTTTTCGACTCATTACAGCAGATTGCATGTTCCTATCATTCGGTTTAGCAAGTGCAGCAAATTTTACATGAATGTTATGAGATCTAGCAATCATTCTTTCCTTTTTCTGTTGTTTAGATAGTCTATAACAAAAATCTATGACATGACCATCTATACCACAATAGGTACAATGAAATTTAACTTTGTGTTCATTTCTAGATGAGAAAGCAACATTTTTATTTGAAATCGAATGAGACAACACTCCTGCAGAATTGAAAACCACTTCTTTTTCTTTAGGAATTGTTTGAATCAAACCACTTCCTAATGAATTTACAATTTTAGGTGGATGTGCCTTAGCATGAGTATGAGAATCAAAACCTAAACCAATTTTATCATTGCAAGACTTGGAAGAATTCAGCAGCAAGTTTAGGTTCTTATTCCCATTACAAAACCGATCTAATGTACTATGCATGTCATCAAGTTTATTGGACAGATCAAGGCAATTTTCACATGAATTTTTTCTTTTTAATTTGCAATTGGAACAATATTTAACTTCATGAGAACGTAAAGCATTGTTCAACATAGAAATTTCATTCATAGCATCTTTTAGTTACTTATCAAGATTATCACAAGTAGAACAATGCAAATAAATTGTAGAACAACTATCATCTTTCAAGTTTTTATCATTAAGTGCAGCAAGCTCTCTGTTCTTTTAAATTTCTAACTCAAGTTTATCAAGTGTGGAGGTGTGAGCACTTCTTAATGAGGACAATTGTTCATATATTAAATCACATGAGGAACAAGAATCATCACTAGGAATCAAAGATTTCAAATGATTAATTTCATATTCTAGTGACTCAATTTTAACATCATTGTCCCTATGATTTTTGTCCTTTTCTCTTAACTATAACAGTGGTACGAGAAATAGCATCACACATTTCTTCGCAAGTAGGACATACCTCTTCATTGTCGCTATTGTGTTCAGCCTCCTCCGTACTTGATCTTGACTTGCTTGCCATGAAGCACAAGTTTACCAAATCATCTTCACCTTCGTCACTTCCAATGTCCACATCGTTTGATCCAAGTTCTTGAAGTGTGGAGATAAAACTGCTCACCAATTGACGTCCTGTAAAACCCTTCTTTTTCTTTGTATCTTTTTCATAGGAGTGTTTCGTCCTTGTTTGCTTTTCATCCTAGGAAGTAGGACCTGAAAGATTAGGGCAATCTGAACGAAAATGTCCTGTCTTACCACATTCGAAACATCGTTGAGGTCCGGAGCTTCCTCTCCTTCGAGTTCTCACATTTTGTAGTGCTTTTGAGAACCTAGTAGAGAGAAGTACTAGCTCCTCCTCTGGAAACTCCTCAATGTGTTCAAGGGTTAGAGAGGACAACAAAGCAAGTGTACCACAAGATGAAGATTGGCCGAAGCTAGGCATATCATGTTGAGAAACAAATGCAAGAGACTTGTTGGGGTTCTTACGTGAGATTATGTCAATTTTATGAGTTTTCAATTTAGAATATAGTACATCAAGTAAGTGTACTCATGATAGTAGTTTCACGAATAGATGTATCCTTCATCTCCCAAATTGACATGTCTAATGCACTTAGTAATTGCCTAGCATTCTCAACATCTGAAAAAAATAACATTGACGATATGCAAGTTGCTGATAATTTTATTAAAGCGAGCAAAGAGATCATCAATAGACTCACCAGGTTGCATCTCAAAGCGCATGTATTATTTCTTGAACATTTCTTGCCTTACCACCTTGATCGTGTTGGATCCTTCGTGGTAGTCACAAAGTGCTTTCCACACATCGTATGCAGATCGGAGGTGTGCAACACGGCCAAAGTCGCTTTGAGCTAATCCTTGTATGATCAAGTTTCAAGCCTTGTTGTTGTTGTCAACATCTCACAAATTTGTAGCTATAACTTGATTGTTTGACAACACTTCGTTAGGCTTGTATACCTTCTCCTATATTGCAAAGCCTTGTGTCTGGATGAAAGCTTCCATACGTGCCTTCCAAACCTGAAAATCAATACCACTAAACACACAAGGTTTGGCGGAGTATTTCTCCATGATGATTAGTGAAAAATACGTGCAAATCACAAAAATTAGAGCACCGTGGCTCTGATACCAATTGTAGGATCGAAGAACACGTGTAAAGCTACCAGAGGGGGGTGAAGTGTAGATTAAAAAATCTTGCGCAGCGGAAACAATTAAAACCCAACCCCTTCGGTAGAAAATGATCTGTTAAAGAAATCGTGTGTGAGACTAATCTAAACGTGTTCAACTATGACAAAACTAGTAGAGAATCAAGTCACGGAGACGTCACAACAAGAATAAAAAAAATCCGTCGAGAGAACCTCAAGTTACCATCCAAAGATCGAACAAAGGAAAATCTGTCCAACCCGAGAAAAACAGTTCTGGAACACTACAAAGAAACTCGTGTAGATCATAAACCACAAATCCAATGACTGTGAAATTTTTATAGATGATAGAAAATCAAGTTTTGAATACAACCCAAAAAGAATCACGTCAATCGGATCTGTAAAACTCGAGTTATGATAAAACCACTGAAGCAAGGTAGTGCTGTGTAGAAACTCGACGAGAAAGACTTGAAGAAAACAAGTCAGACGAACAAGGCACAAAAGTTCCTTCAAACTACGAATTTTATTGATCAAACAACAAGAGGAACAGCCCCAAAGTCGTCTACCACGAGCTCTGGCCTCCCTTGCTTATATAACCAGCCCTTAGGCCAACCCAAACCTAACTAGGACTCTAATCCTACTCAATTCACGAATCGAAATTTTCCATAACTACTTAAGAATATTCTATACGCATATAGAAGCAATCTTATGACTTCCAAAAACATTAGAAATGTATCCCACATTCCTAAAATAACCCAAATTTGTGATCCACACGAAATCCTATCATAGCCAACTCAAATCTTTCCATATTTAAGTCAAACACGACTCTGCCGCAGCCTGAGTCGATAACCTAGTCGGTTGGACCTTTCTGACCAATTCTTTACATCCACATCTCTTCATGATGCCTCAGAACCATGTAGCCACGTCCATGCACTCCTTGCATAGGTGAAAACATCTTCCAACGGTGTCCACGATACATTCATATGCATTATTCTTGATTCAAACATGTTGCGCAACCTCCCGATCAACTCAACCACAATTCCTCCCGAACTTGGTTGTTGAACCTCATCTTCTCCCTATGACTAGTTCAGTGGATCCCATCACTAGCCTGTGGGGACTGGAATCTCGACATCCAAGGATCTCATTGGGTGGTCTCGTGCGATGCGACACCCAACAGTATACAAGAAAGGAACTAGAATAAAATATAATACTAAGTATTTATTTATAAACACAGTGGAAGTTTTACAATACTAAGTGAAAAGGAAAGAAAACTATACATAATAGCTACGCTCTCGCACTAGCTATGCAAAAGCAAAGCCATCCATGCCAACTTACGGCGACGTGCAGGGTTCCCACACGGCTGTAAACTCTCGAGGGGTGCAGCCTCGTCATCGAACCCGTCATCAGTCGTATAATCTGCAAAAACGTGTTAACTGCAAACGTGAGCTTAAGGCTCAGCAAGACTAACCCGTCTCACTAGACATATGCAGGGGTGAATACTAAGCATAGGTAAGGAATAGCATAAAGGAATCGCCTACAAATGGATCCTTATAGTCATGTTTTAATTAGCACATGACATTCTTCAGGCACGACACATCATAGAATCCACAATCAAACAAGAAACGTTTTGCCGATGATATGACATGCCCAAAGCACATAATGCTATTACAGGTAAAGTATGGGGAAAATGTAAACTTTTAATTATGCTATCTCTAAGCCATACAAGGTTGCAACATAATTATAATTCAATACATCATATTCTTCGGGCTTTTTAAGTATTTACTACGTCACAACACAGTGAACAAGTGGTACTCTATTACCGCGAGGGACGGTGATTGCAATCAGGACACACCCGGACAACATGACACATACGCACTTTCGGAAGAGCCAGGGAGTACATACAACAGTACCTACATAACACTTCAGTACTAGTCGTATATGGCCATCTTTCACCCAACACTCGAATGCCGAACCGGTCGATCCATCACGAGAAGGAGGTCACTGCGTGAGGCGTACTCTGACGTGCCCACCAGCTGATTTACACCTTGCTGCTCTCAACCCACGCCTATAAAATGGAACGGAATGCCTTGACAAACCAGTATCAAGCTACGTCAGTTTACTGGAGCCCATTTCTCTAGTATGTCACTGGTACAATTCATGCTTGTCCAGCAGGGCCGCACACGGCATAGGCCTTAATCGACCCGTTTAGAGCTATACGACCAAGACCACCTCTTGTCGGTTCCTACTCATCTCTAACCGGTCTCCATTTCATATTTATAAATTATCTCTTGATCCAATTCATCCCGTGTGATAAAATCCTATCTCACGAGTAGATTCCAACTACTCGACTTCTACCAGGTCCCTATGAATATAAGCACTCCCTGGGTTATTTGGTCATGCAAGTGGATGTCAAACACCTTAAACGTAATGCACGAACATCATAAGACGTAAGGTGAATGAAAAATGTAAAGACACGGTAAGGAACTTAAATACAAACCGGGGCTTGCCTGAATGCGAGTCCGAGTCTATGTTAGTCTCCGACAGCTGGACTTCCAAAGCTTCTAGCTGCTCCTCGACTTCAGTTACTACACGTTATGCATATACTATATATGAATGACTTTGAAAATAAATAATATGTTTAAGGTCACAAGCTAGTATCTTGTGAATCAAATTAGATTATGATCTTAAATGGCTTTGGGACTTTTATGGTAGATACTAGGGACTATAATGGAGACTCTTACAAAGAACAGGAGATGATCAAGGAAGTTTATTGTTTTTAAAAATTATGGTAATCAATAAATTTCTCTAAATTTTGGTTGAAATTCTGGAGGTCTATCATGGCTACTAGTGGTTGTACCACGTAGAGGGGGTCTCATTGGTTCTTTGAAATTTTTTTCACAATTTTATAAGCTTCCTACAGGGAGAAATTGATTTTACAAGTTTGGGAGAATTTCTCAAATGTTTTCTGTATTTTTCACAATTTTTTAATTACATAGAAATTTGGAACACTGATCAACCCAGTAAATGAATTCCAATGAACTTGAAATTGTTACTGGAGATCAAGTGTATTATTAAGAGTGTTCTGACCAAATTGGAAATTTTCCAATTAATAGAATAGTAGTAATTAATTTCCCAAGCAGTAAGCTCAAAGGAATTAATTATATAAATTATGGGAGTCTAATGTCCAATAAAGCATCACTGCAAAGTAGAGATTCATTTGAGTTTACCAGAATTTATTTGGAAATTTTTGAGCAACTCTACTAGGAGTAATGAATTTTAGAAGTTTGATCGAATCCTGGAATTATTTTTCAATTGGAAAATTTAAATAAAGCAGCTGGGCCCACTGGTTTAAAATCAACCAATCAGGGCTGGGCCACACTAAGGGCCATGGGGTTAACCCGCGCAGCCGCACCGAATCCGGGCCACAGCTGATTTCGCCTTTGGGACCCGCGAGGCTTTCGTCTACCTCCCGACGCGCAATGCTGTCGCGGTGGCGTAGCGCCGGCGACCTTGCCAGGATGGCTGCGTCGACATCCACTCGGCTCGGCTCTGACCACCAAGCCTCAAAATCGACTGCGCAACACAATAGTGGGTCCAATCGTGGCGGCGACGGTCGGAGGTGGCGGCGCGACGGCGGCGTCAGAGCTAGGGTTTCAGCTAGCGTCGGAATTGCACGGGAACGGCGCAAGAGGCTCGGGGAAAAGCTAGAAATGTTCCTGGAAGCACGAGGATGATGATTTGGAGGTTAGAAAGGGTTGACATCGCCGGCAAAGATGAGTTCGACGGTGAACAACGGTTTTTTCACCGGCGGCGACCGATACTCGTCTAACTCGGTCAACACTCGATGGTTTTCAAATCTTTTTGATCCAGAGTGTTTGCAGGGAGATAGGGAAATTATCCCTTAACTATGATCAAGAATTATTAGACGTAGAAAACGAATTAAACCCCTAACCTAGAGACATAGGTATGAACTATCGTTAGGAAATATGGAAATAGGAACGCTACAAGGAATGGCATGGCTTGAAATTTGGTGAGCACGTTTAAGGCGCGATAACACACCTTGCTCTTGTAGAAGTCAGGGCCTAAAGAGGCTTCCTCCAGCTTGCCGATGGTGGAACAGAGGCGGTTCTTGGCGGCTTCTCTCACAGTCATCGGAAAACTGCGGAATACCGCACAACCGGGTGAGGAAACACCGAACCAAAAGATGGAGAAGTTGTGCAAGTAAGTTGTGCACAAGTTTGCGAAAGAACTCACGATCGATCCTTGGCTAGACGGAAAATTATCGTCGGAGTCCCGAGGTGAGGTCGGCGGCGCACGAGCGGAGGGGAAAACTCGAAAAGGAGATGGGAGAAGTGAGGTGAGTGGTGTGAGGCGGCGGTGGTGGCCATGACTTTAAGGCACGACGAGCAGGCAAGCTGGCAGCTCGCTAGAGCGTTGCATGGCGCGCGATGTCGAGCGGAGCGGCTACGGAATTTCGGCGGCAGAGCACTCACTTACATGTGCCTATGAGTAGTGGGTCCCATTGCCCCTTAAGCCTATCCTCTGAAACTTTAATTCCCTCACCAAACTTGATCCAAAAATCCTAGATCTTTGTGGAGAAGGCAAATCAAATGTATAGAGTCAGATTCTAAAATTAGATTTCAAATTTGGACAAGTTTCAATTGGAATTCAAATTCAAATTTTAATTTGAATGAAATTTAATGGAGTCACTGAATTAAATAGCAAATGAGCATAAAAATTATGAAGATTAGCAGGGGTGCTATTTGGAATATTATGAGGCCATAGAAAAATTTATAGCCTCAGATTTGAATATTTTGACAGGGCCCAACTTTACAGTAGCTATATTCAAGTTTTGAAATAATTTGAATATTTTTAGTACTGCATATGGTTTTTGCCCTGGCAATTCTCATTCAAATAAATTCCAAAATTTGTAGAAAGGTCACTTGAATTATTCAAGGTCATTGGTGAAGTACCATCCCCATGTTAATAAAATTTAAGTATGAGTAAAAGAAATATTATTGATGAGTCAAGTTCGTGTGTACAACCATAATTGAGCTCCACTATGGTTGATAACCAACTGGTAGTTGAACTTTATATTAAGAAAAAACCGGGATTTTACATTCCTCCCGCTTAAAAGAATCTCGTCCCGAGATTACAATAGGAAGGGTAAAAGAAAAAGATCTAATGAACATATGCCGCTAACAAGTCCGGATAGTTTGTTCTAAGATATTCCTCGCTTTCCCACGTTGCTTCTTTAGCGATGTGGTTGCCCCACAATACCTTGTAGAAGTGCAAGGTGCGGCTTCTTGTGGTGCGAGTCTTCTCATCGATTATTTGGGTTGGATGCTCAGATATGTAAGATCTGGTTGGAGAGCTTCCAAATCCTCTATACGGACGTTAGCTGGGGCCTTGAGACATTTCCGCAACCGTGAAATGTGAAACACATTGTGGACCCCTGAAAGCAACGCTGGTAGCTCTAGCCGATAGGCCACAGGTCCACATTGTTCAATTATTGTGAACGACCTAATGAAGCGTGGATCTAGCTTCCATTTTACTCCGAAGCAATGAATCCCTTTCATTGGGTATACACGAAGATAAATGTGATCCCTGACATTGAAGTAGAGGTCGACGTCATTTGTCCGCATAGCTTTTCTGACGAGATTGAGCAGCCTTGAGGTTGGCTTGAATAACTTGTACTCGTTCTTCGGCTTCATTTACCAAGTCCATACTATATATCACTCGTTCATCGGATTCACACCAGTTCAAAGGTGTGCGGCACTTCCGTCCATAAAGAGCTTCATATGGTGCCATCTGGATGCTAGCCTGATAACCACTGTTGTAAGAAAACTCCGCCAATGTTAGATGATCATCCCAATTCTTACCATGGTGGATGGCACAGGAGCGGAGCATATCCCCTAGCACTTGGTTTACTCACTCCGTTTGACCATCAGTCTGAGGATGGTAAGTTGAGCTTCGAATCAACTTGGTACCCAGAGATGCGTGGAGCTGCTCCCAAAACTAAGCAACAAATAAGGTTCTATGATCTGATATGATAGTGTGGGGTACTCCGTGTAGGCACAGGATCCTGGAAATATACAACTCGGCATATTGTCATGCCACATAATTACATTGACTGGAATAAAGTGAGCCGACTTGGTGAGTCGGTCGACTATCACCCAAATCAAGTCATGCTTTCAAAAGGAGAGAGGTAATCCCACAATGAAATCCATGTTGATGTCCTCCCATTTCCAGGCCGGTATGCTCAAAGGTTGTGTAGGATCGAAGAGCACGTGAAAAGCTACCAGAGGGGGGGTGAATGGTAGATTTAAAAATCTTACGCAGCAGAAACAATAGAACCCTAATCCCTTCAGTAGAAAAATGATCTGTTAAAGAAACTGTGTATGAGACTAATCTAAACGTGTTTCATCGTGACAAAAGTGATATATATCAGAGAGAATCAAGTCACGAAGACAACACAAAAAGAATTACTCAAATCCGTCGAGAACAACTCAAGTTATGATCAAAAGATCAAACACTGGTCAATCTGATCTACCCGAGAAAAACAGTTTCTGGAGTGCTGCAAAGAAACTCGTGTAGATCAAAAACCACAAATCCAATGACCGTGAAATTTTGGCATATGATAGACAATCAAGTTGTGAAGACAACTCAAAAAGAATCACGTCAATTGGATCAGTAAAACTCGAGTTATGATAAAACCACCAACAAAAGGTAGTGCTGTCCAGAAACTCGACGAGTAAAACTTGTCTGGAACAAGTTGGACGAACAAGGCACAAAAGTTCCTTCAAACTATGAATTTTATTCAATAGAACACAAGAGGAACAGCCCCAAAGTCGTGCGTATTGAGCTTTGGCCTTCCCTTGCTTATATAACCAGCCCTTAGGCCATCCCAATACAACTAGGACTCTAATCCTAATCCGATCACAATCGGAACTTACCATAACTGCTCAAGATTCTTCTACACGCAGATAGAAGCAATCTTAAGACTTCCAAACACCTTAGGAACGTATCCCACATTCCTAAACAACTCAATTTCGTGACACACATGAAATCCTAACATAACCTAACTCGATACTTCCCATACCGAGCCATAACTGACTCTGCCGCAGCCAAAGTTTTCAACCGATACGATCCGATCCTTCCGATCAGATCTTCCTTCCATAATCCGTCTCTAGAAGCATATTGCCACGTCATGCACCTCATGCATACGTGCGAACACCTTCCTTCGACCTTCATATGCACTGCCCTTGATTCAATCATCCTGCGCGACCTCCTGACCCGCTCAACCACAGTTCCTCCCGAACTTGGTTGTTGGAACCTCATCTCCTCCTGAGACTAGTCCAATGGATCCTGTCACCAGCCATGATTTGAACTCAAGCAACACCTGCACATGAACAAATAACCAATCCATACGAGCCCAAGTCCTCGACTTGACTCACGTTAGTTCCGAACACAACACCTTACGTGAGAACCTCACATAAGCATGTTGCAAAGCATAGCAAAACGATATCAGCCGTATCATCCAAAACGCACCAAAAACTTAGCAAATGAATACTAAGCAATCTTTCCTAACAAGTAAAGCAAGTACGAAACATTGCAAATGAAAAGCAGAAGCACTTCAGTCAAGTTTCGGACCTTGCCAGAGCAACCCGGAGCTTGACCCGGAGCTACCAAGAACTAGTAGAACCTAGCGCCGGAGCTTACCAAAACTAGTCGGAACTAGTCAACCCAAAAACCGGAGCTAGACAAAGTACGTCGGAGCTTAGCAAATGCATGCCGGAGCTAACGAAAATATGTCGGAGTTATCAAATATATGCCGGAGCTATCAGATATATGCCGGAGCTATCAGATATATGCCGGAGCTAAAGATAAAGCTCACCGGAGCTAACCAAAGCTGGTCGGTCCTTACCAAGAAGTCGGACCTAGCATCAAACGTAACCGGAGCTACCCAAAACAAGCCGGACCTATCGTCGGACCTTGCTGTAGCTCGGAGCTAGAGTCGGACCTTGATAAAAAGGTGTTTTGGTGATATTAAAAACTTTTATCATCAAAGCCAAGTGTATTCACTATAAGCCAATGTATTCAGCACACATAGGTCTTACAATCTCCCCCTTGATGAATGCATTGGCAACACCATTTAAAATTCCGAACATTGGCTTATTCACATAAAAGTTTTGAAAACAATTTCTCCCCTTTTGTAAAACAAACGTAAATGAAAATCTCTCCCCCTTTTGAAAATGAAAATGTCTCCCCCTTTATTATCTCTCCTTTTTTTAAAAATGTGTGATTAATCTCTCCCCCTTTGACAATGTATTCAGCAAGGTAAAAGAGAAATTTTAATTGTTATGAAATATAAACAAATTATCTTTCCTTCTTTAGTTGTTATGAGCATATTATAACATATACATATAAACAAAGCTCATCCAAGTCATACTATCAAGTACCTTATATTATCACATCAATGAAATACATAAGGTAGTGTAAGCCATGCTAGAGAGCAAGTGTGATTTTCAATTTTAGCAGGTCATGATCTCACAAACTTAACTATTTTAAAACCTGAAAGCATGACACTAGTTGCTGCATTTTATTATTTTCAAAGCATAAATCTAGATCATATGATATTTGCAAGAGATTATATGCGCATCTGCCTTATTCTAACCAACCAAGCCAAGCCTATGTCATTTGACAATCAGAAGCTTAAGGACATGGTTTTAGTCATACACAACTTCTTCCAAGTTCATATCTAAGTGCAATGACAAGCCATCTCGAAAGAAGAAGTGTGATGCATGCATATTCTCTTGATCTTTTCTCAATTTATATTTGTTCATAAAAACTCAACATGTGAGTTGATTACTTGATAAATTCTTAATGATTAAAAGCATTTGTGAGGATGCAACAAGTTCAAAACAGCAAGAAAGTTCGACCATGACCAGATTTAGTGTAAGTAATTATTCCAATTACTAGACATGGCAAAAACTACAAAAAGTATAACACGAGTAATGTAGTAAGAACTTTCAGCATGTAAAAGGAATTACAAAGTCATATATGTATGAAATAATATGCTCATATTATTTTAATTTCAGATTCACACATAGACTTCCTAAGTTTCAAAAAACTCCCCCTCAATTTAAGCCATGAGGATGCATAACCCCTATTTCACTACGAATGTAACAAAAACGAGTGAAATCCAAAGGTTTTGTAAAAATGTCAGCCAATTGTTGTTCGGTATCTACATGGTGAAGCACAATGATTCCTTTTTCAACATTATCACGGAGAAAGTGATACCTAATGTCAATGTGCTTAGTTCTAGAATGTTGCATGGGGTTTTTAGCAATGCAAATAGCACTAGTGTTATCACAGAACAGTGGAACACTATCTAGATCAACCCCATAGTCCTTAAGTGTTTGAACAATCCAAAGAATTTGTGAACAAGCACTAGCAGCAGCTACATACTCAGATTCGGCTGTGGATTGTGCAACTGAACTTTGTTTTCTAGAGGACCAAGCAACAAGAGAATTACCAAGAAAATGACAAGCACCGGAAGTACTTTTCCTATCAATCCTACAACCCCCAAAATCAGCATCCGAAAAAGCTTTCAAAGAAACGATTGAGGAAGAAGGAAGAAAAATGCCAAATTCTTGAGTTCCATGTAAGTACCTGAGAATCCTTTTGACGGCTTGACGATGTGAAACACGTGGGGAAGCTTGAAACCGTGCACAAAGACATACGCTGAATTGTATGTCCGGTCTTGATGCTGTAAGGTACAAAAGTGATCCGATCATACTTCTATATTCTTTTTGATCCATGGATTCACCATCTTCATCAAGTTCAAGTGTTGTTGCTGTTCCCATTGGTGTCCGAAGAGGCTTGCTTTTGTCCATGTTGAAGTGCCTTAGGAGATCTTTGGTATACTTTGTTTGATGCACAAAGGTACCCTCCTTGGTTTGCTTGATTTGCAGCCCCAAAAAGTAAGTGAGTTCACCCATCATACTCATTTCAAATTCGGAACTCATCATTGCTGAAAACTTGGACACAAGATCATGAGAAGCACAACCAAAGATAATATCATCCACATACACTTGAACGAATAATGAGTCATTGCCATGTTTAAGCACAAAAAGAGTTTTATCAGCCTTTCCCATTGTAAACCCCTTTTCAAGTAAGAATGTTTTTAACCTATCATACCATGCTCTAGGGGCTTGTTTGAGACCATATAAGGCTTTGGACAGTTTGTAAACATGATTAGGAAAATATGGATTTTCAAAACCTGGTGGTTGTTTGACATAAACCTCCTCATCTATGTAGCCATTAAGAAAAGCACTTTTAACATCCATTTGATATAGCTTAAAACCTTTAGATGCTGCGAAAGCTAACAAAATTCTTATGGCTTCTAATCTAGCGACAGGAGCAAAAGTTTCATCAAAATCTAGACCTTCAACTTGAGTGAAACCTTGAGCAACCAACCTAGCCTTATTCCTAATCACAACCCCATCCTCACTTTGTTTATTTTTATATACCCATTTAGTTCCAATGAAAGTGTGGCCTTGAGGTGGAGGTACAAGTTTCCAAACATTATTTCTTTCAAAATTCTCTAACTCTTCTTGCATGGCAATAATCCAAGATTCATTAGTGAATGCGTGTGATATATCTTTGGGTTCAAAAGAAGCAACAAAAGCAGAATGAGCATGAGAGTTTGGATCGCAAAACCTGGACCGTGTGACTCGTTCATGCAAGCTTCCAATCATCTGTTGTGGGGGATGATCTTTGTAAAAACGTAGGGGAACAGATGTCCCACAAGCTTCTTTTTCATTAGGTTCATTGTAGATTGATGAGCTTGTGATTTGTGGACGATCAGGACCAGCAGAGGTGACAGCCGGAGCTTGTTCAATGTCCGGAGCTGGACACGTGTCAACTTCGGAACTACCAGGCAGTATCACCGGCTCTTCTTCATCTTCGAAAATACCCTCCCCCTGAGAATATGAATCTGGTCCTGCAACACCGGAGCTAGTACCTGGGCTAGCTTCATCAAAAGACACTTCACAAGTCTCCACAATTTTGTTAGTGTCAAGTAAAAGCACACGGTAGCCTCTAGTATGAGATGGATAACCAAGAAACATGCCATCATTGGATCTAGGTTCAAATTTATCAAGATTACCATGTTTCTTAACAAAGCATTTGCAACCAAAGACCCGAAGGTGTGTAACACTAGGCCTATGTCCAAACCGGAGCTCATATGGTGTTTTACCTAGCTTAGCACGCAAGAAAACACGATTTGAGACATAACAAGCGGTTGCTAATGCATCAGCCCAAAATTTCCTAGGGGTTTGATATTCATCAAGCATAGTCCTAGCCATCTCAACTAGGGTTCTGTTCTTTCTTTCTACAACACCGTTTTGTTGAGGTACATATGGTGAAGAAAATTGATGATCTATTCTATTTTCAGCACAAAAGTGATCAAAGAATTGATTTTTAAATTCAGTTCCATTATCACTTCTAATTGCTTTTAATGATCCTGGGTGATCAATTGATAATATAAGAAATAAAGTTCTAAAGTGACTAAAGACTTCATTCTTAGACGCCATAAAATACACCCAAGAATATCTAGAATAATCATCAACAATAACAAGAGCATACCATTTACCTCCGAAGGATTGAACACGTGAAGGTCCTACGGTGTCAAGATGCAAAAGTTGACATGGTTCAGTTGTCATGATCATTGTGAGAGGAGTATGTGAACCTGCAACCATCTTAGCATGTCTACAAGAAGAGCACACAATTTCTTTGTCCCCTTTAAGCTTAGGCAGCCCACGTATGCGATCAAGAGCACTAACACGCGTTAGGTGATCAAGGCCTACGTGACCAAGTCTACGATGCCAAAAATATAAGTCCTTTGAATCATTAGCAACTAGACACCTATGCTTAGAAGAAGACATATCAAAATCAGCTTTAAAAACTCTTCCAAACCGAGACATGTTAAAAATAAGCTCACTATTTGAATCTACAACTTTGCAGCAATTTTTATTAAAAGTAATTTCTAGATTTTCATCTAGCAATTGTGAAACAGAAAGCAAGTTATATTTCAAATTTTTGACAAGTGCCACATCCTTCAAAGTGTAGTGATCATTTACTCTAACCGAACCCTTAGCAATTATAGGAGTTGAAGAATTATCGGCAAAAGTAACATTCTCTACACGTGACACAAAGATGAGGGAGGAGAACCAATCTTTGTTACCGGTCATGTGACGTGAGCAACCTGAATCCACAATCCAAATATTCTCCTTCCTCAAGCGTGTAACCTACATAGAAGCGCAATACGCCGATGACTCAATACTGGGGTTAGTCAAAAGGCATTTAGGAATCCAGTACTGAGTCACGCGACGTGCACCAGGAAAAACACGCGAATGCTGAGATAAAACATCAGGTTTATGAGTCAAAGATTGAGGTTTTCTTTTCTTAACAGTTGATTTAGAAGTTGTTACTTGTTTAGAGTGAAAACCAGTAGCTCCGGAGGTAAAAGCAGAAGGTCCGGAGGCAAAAACTAAAGCTCCGGAGGGAACAACAGAAGATCCGGTAGCTCTCGGAGCTATCGGAACTATCGGAGCTGCTTTTGCGGATTTCTTACCAGAAGGTCCGGAAGCTACCTTTTCAAATTTCTGACTCACTAAAGCAGGTTGTGTTTTTCTAATTGCATGAAAGTTATAAGATCTAGCAATTTTTCTTTCCTTTTTCTGTTGTTTAGCTAGTCTATAACAAAAATCTATGACATGACCATCTCTACCACAGAAGGTACATTGAAATTTAACTTTGTGTTCATGTCTAGATGAGCAAGCAATATTTTTATTTGAAACCGAATGAGGCAACACTCCTGCAGATTTGAAAACCACTTCTTTTTGTTTAGGAACTGTTTGAATCAAACCACTTCCTAATGACCTTACAATTTTAGCATGAACATGAGAATCAAAACCTAAACCAGTTTTATCTTTGCTAGACTTGGAAGAATTCAGCAGCAAGTTTAGATTCTTATCCCCATTACAAAACCGACCTAGTGTCCTATTCATGTCATCAAGTTTTTTGGACAAGTCTAGGCAGTTTTCACATGAAGTTTTTCCTTTTAGTTTGCAATTGGAACAAAATTTAACTTCATGAGAACGTAAAGCATTGTTCAACATAAAAATTTCATTCATAGCATCTTGCAGTTTCTTATCAAGATTTTCACATGCAGAACAATGCAAGTCAATTGTAGAACAGCTAGCATCTTTCAAGTTTTTATCATTAAGTGCAGCAAGCTCTTTGTTCTTTTTAATTTCTTCATCAAGTTTATCTAGAGTGGAGGAGTGTGCACTTCTTAATGTGGACAATTGTTCATAGATTAAGTCACATGAGGGACATGCATCATCACTAGGAATCAAAGTTTTTAAACGGTTAATTTCAGATTCTAGTGATTCAATTTTAGCAGCACTATCCCTAAGCTTTTTGTCCTTTTTCTTGACAATAATAGTTGCACGAGAAATAGCATCACACATTTCATTGCAGGTAGAACATACCTCATCATCGTCACTGTTGTGTTCTGCTTCCTCCTGACTTGATCTTGATCTTGCTTTGCCCGCCATGAAGCATAAGTTGGCCAGATCATCATTATCTTCATCACTTTCAAAGTCTACATCACTTGAACTGAGCTCTTGAAGCGCGGTGATGAAGCTGTTGATCATCTTGCGTCCTATGGTACCTTTCTTCTTCTTGTTGGAATTTCCAGAGGAGGTCCGGATCTTGCTTTGTTTTTCTTCCCGGGTGGTCGGACCTGAAAGGTTAGGGCATTCTGTACGAAAGTGTCCTGTTTTACCACATTCAAAACAGCGTTGAGGTCCGGAGCTTCCTCTCCTTCTAGTTCTCACATTTTGCAATGCTTTTGAGAATCTAGTAGAGATGAGTGCCAACTCCTCTTCTGGAATTTCTTCGATCTGCTCCAGGGTTAGTGAGGACAATAAAGCAAGAGTATTGTAGGATGATGATTGGCCGGAGCTAGACATATCACGTTGTGAGACAAATGCAATAGACTTGTTTGGGTTCTTACGTGCTAAGATGTCAATTTCATGAGTTTTTAGTTTAGAATAAAGTACATCTAATGTAAGAGAACTCATGACAGTTGATTCACGAATGGATGTTACTTTCATCTCCCAAACTGACATGTCTAATGCACTAAGAAGTTGTCTAGCATTCTCAGCATCAGAAAAATTAACATTGACACTACGTAAGTTGCTGAGAATTTTATTGAACCGAGCAAAGAGGTCATCGATTGACTCACCTGGTTGCATCTCAAAGCGCATATATTCTTTCTTGAACATATCTTGTTTTACCTCCTTGATTGTGTTGGAGCCTTCATGATAATCACAGAGAGCTCTCCAAACGTCGTATGCTGATCGGAGGTGCGCGATACGATCAAAGTCGCTTTGAGTGAGTCCTTGGATGATCAAGTTTCGGGCTTTGTTGTTGTTGTCGACGTCCCGGAGGTTCGTGGCCGTGACTTGATCATTGGGTGGCACTTCATAAGGCTTATACACCTTCTCCCATATTGCAAAGCCTTGTGCCTGGACAAAAGCCTCCATGCGTGCCTTCCAAACCTGAAAATCAATACCAGCAAACACACAAGGTTTGACGGAGTACTTCTCCATGATGATTAGTCAAAAACACGTGCAAATCACAAAGATTAGAACACCGTGGCTCTGATACCAATTGTAGGATCGAAGAGCACGTGAAAAGCTACCAGAGGGGGGGTGAATGGTAGATTTAAAAATCTTACGCAGCGGAAACAATAGAACCCTAATCCCTTCAGTAGAAAAACGATCTGTTAAAGAAACTGTGTATGAGACTAATCTAAACGTGTTTCATCGTGACAAAAGTGATATATATCAGAGAGAATCAAGTCACGAAGACAACACAAAAAGAATTACTCAAATCCGTCGAGAACAACTCAAGTTATGATCAAAAGATCAAACACTGGTCAATCTGATCTACCCGAGAAAAACAGTTTCTGGAGTGCTGCAAAGAAACTCGTGTAGATCAAAAACCACAAATCCAATGACCGTGAAATTTTGACAGATGATAGACAATCAAGTTGTGAAGACAACTCAAAAAGAATCACGTCAATTGGATCAGTAAAACTCGAGTTATGATAAAACCACCGACAAAAGGTAGTGCTGTCCAGAAACTCGACGAGTAAAACTTGTCTGGAACAAGTTGGACGAACAAGGCACAAAAGTTCCTTCAAACTATGAATTTTATTCAATAGAACACAAGAGGAACAGCCCCAAAGTCGTGCGTATCGAGCTTTGGCCTTCCCTTGCTTATATAACCAGCCCTTAGGCCATCCCAATACAACTAGGACTCTAATCCTAATCCGATCACAATCGGAACTTACCATAACTGCTCAAGATTCTTCTACACGCAGATAGAAGCAATCTTAAGACTTCCAAACACCTTAGGAACGTATCCCACATTCCTAAACAACTCAATTTCGTGACACACACGAAATCCTAACATAACCTAACTCGATACTTCCCATACCGAGCCATAACCGACTCTGCCGCAGCCAAAGTTTTCAACCGATACGATCCGATCCTTCCGATCAGATCTTCCTTCCATAATCCGTCTCTAGAAGCATATTGCCACGTCATGCACCTCATGCATACGTGCGAACACCTTCCTTCGACCTTCATATGCACTGCTCTTGATTCAATCATCCTGCGCGACCTCCTGACCCGCTCAACCACAGTTCCTCCCGAACTTGGTTGTTGGAACCTCATCTCCTCCTGAGACTAGTCCAATGGATCCTGTCACCAGCCATGACTTGAACTCAAGCAACACCTGCACATGAACAAACAACCAATCCATACGAGCCCAAGTCCTCGACTTGACTCACGTTAGTTCCGAACACAACACCTTACGTGAGAACCTCACATAAGCATGTTGCAAAGCATAGCAAAACGATATCAGCCGTATCATCCAAAACGCACCAAAAACTTAGCAAATGAATACTAAGCAATCTTTCCTAACAAGTAAAGCAAGTACGAAACATTGCAAATGAAAAGCAGAAGCACTTCAGTCAAGTTCCAGACCTTGCCAGAGCAACCCGGAGCTTGACCCGGAGCTACCAAGAACTAGTAGAACCTAGCGCCGGAGCTTACCAAAACTAGTCGGAACTAGTCAACCCAAAAACCGGAGCTAGACAAAGTACGTCGGAGCTTAGCAAAGGCATGCCGGAGCTAACGAAAATATGTCGGAGCTATCAAATATATGCTGGAGCTATCAGATATATGCCGGAGCTATCAGATATATGCCGGAGCTAAAGATAAAGCTCACCGGAGCTAACCAAAGCTGGTCGGTCCTTACCAAGAAGTCGGACCTAGCATCAAATGTAACCGGAGCTACCCAAACAAGCCGGACCTATCGTCGGACCTTGCTGTAGCTCGGAGCTAGAGTCGGACCTTGAAAAAAAAGGTGTTTTGGTGATATTAAAAACTTTTGTCATCAAAGCCAAGTGTATTCACTATAAGCCAATGTATTCAGCACACATAGGTCTTACAGGTTGAAGCTGACCGACTATCTTCAGGTGGTCGGCTTTCACCCGCCGACACGTATCACATTCGGATACATACTTTGCTATCTACCTGTTCATCCGAGTCCACCAAAATTTCTTCTTTAAGTCTTGGTACATTTTGTTACTTCCCAGATGAATAGAATACTTGGACATATGAGCTTCGTCCAATATTTTCTTCTGAAGCTCCACATTGCGGGGCACCATGATGCGGCCTTTGAACCAGATGGTACCATCATCGTCACATCGGAAACACTTCATCTCCCCCTTTTTCATTCTTTGGCAAATGTGCAACATGCCCTTGTCTTACCTCTGATCGTCTACAATATCTTCCCTTATGGTAGGAATGAGAGCTAGATTGTAGAGCGCCCCATATGGAACCAAGTAAAGACTCGGCTCTTTTTCTTCCATTGAGGTGACGGAAAGATTATTAACATGGGACTTGTGACTCAGCGCATCTGCAACTACATTCGCTTTGCCAGGATGGTAGTAGATCTCAATTTCATAGTCTTTGATCAATTCCAACCATCTTTGCTGCCGCATATTCAAGTACATCTGGGTGAATATGTACTTCAAACTTTTGTGATTGATGTAGAGATGCACTAGGTTGCCCAATAGATAAAGTCTCCACATCTTAAATGCAAGTACCACGGCAGCAAGCTCAAAATCATCAGTCAGATAATGATGCTCATGGTTCCAAAGCTGTCATGATCCATAAGCTATCACCCTTCTGTCTTGCATCAATACACAACCCAAACCAATCCTAGATGCATCACAATAAACATGAAATGACTTGGTTGTGTCTGGTTGGGCTAATACCGGTGCAGTTGTGAGGTGTTTCACTAATGCTTGAAAACCTTCCTCACATTCCTTTGTCCATACATACTTTTTACCTTTCTTCAGAAGTTCTGTAATTGGTTTAGCTATCTTGGAGAAACTTGGAATGAACCTCCGATAATATCTTGCTAAACCCAAGAAGCTTCAAACTTCATGTACAGACTTTGGAGACTTCCATTTGAGTACTTGCTTAATCTTGCTTGGATCAACTGCAATCCCCTCAGCAGAGATGATGTGCCCTAGAAATGGCACGTGGTTGATCCAGAACTCACATTTGCTGAACTTGGCATACAACTTGTGGTCTCGCAATCGTTGAAGCATGATGCACAAGTGTTGAGCATGTTCTTCTTCGGATTTCGAATACACGAGGATGTCGTCGATAAGACCATGACAAACTTGTCCAATTCTGGCATGAACAACGAATTCATGAGATACATGAAATGAGCCGGTGCATTGGTCAATCCAAAGGACATCACAAGGTACTCATACAATCCATACCTCGTCGAGAATGCCGTCTTAGGTATATCCTCTGGTCGAATCCAGATCTGATGGTATCCAGAACGAAGATCCATCTTCGAGAATACCTTGGCACCCACCAATTGATCGAAAAGAGTATTGATGTGTGGTAGTGGATACTTATTCTTGATCGTGACAGCATTGAGTGGACGATAGTCCACACATAGTCTCAATGTCTTATCCTTCTTCTCCACGAACAATGCAGAACATCCCCAAGGCGATGAACTTGGACGAAAGAAACCCTTGTCCATAAGTTCCTTCAGCTGCTCCTTCAGTTCTGCAAGTTCCTTTGGTGCCATCTTATATGGCTTCCTCGAGATCGACACTGTTCCCGGTACAAGTTCAATCTTAAACTCGACATCTCTTTCTAGTGGCATACCAGGAAGATCTTTGGAAAATACGTCCGAATACTCACGTACCACCGTAATGTCCTCAAGTTTAAAGGCCTCGGTGTTGTAAGTAGTTGGAGTCACTTGGATAATACTCTCAAGAGTGAGAGCTTGGGGAGGGTGGAGTGGAGAATTCAGATATATCCTCCGAGGAACGATGTCAAGAATAGCACAGTTGTATTGCAACCATGCCATCCCTAAGATAACATTTAACTTCTGATGCCCCAGTATAATGAGAGAGATAGGGTATATGTTCCCACTTAGATTAAGAGGTACCCTATGGACCATCTCATCTGCTACTACTTTCCCACCCGAAGAACAAATCATATATGGGGTTTTTGTGGGAATGATAGGCAACTAATAATTAATGATATAAGACTTGCTAATAAAGTTGTGGGAAGCGCCAGAGTCAAAGAGGATGACTAAGGGATGACCAAGGAGAGAGAAAGTACCCGTGAGTACGGGTGCGCCTTCCAGAACGTCCCCGATGGCGAGGTGGTGGACGTTGCCGGTTCTGGTGGCTGGCTTCTTGGGCTGGTTGCGGGGCTGGTTTGCTCCTTGGTACGAAGACTGTCCCCTGCCTTGTCTGTCCGATGGGCAGTCCTTGGCGAGGTGCCCCATACGACCACAAATGAAACACGTGTAAGGGGTCGGACCGGCACGGAAGGGAGGACAGAATCCCGGTGCACGCGGTAGAGGTGGAGTTGCATGCAGAATTATTCCTTGCTGCTGCTGCGGACAAAAGCCGGTGTCGGTACCCTGCGTACCATATACCCCTTGGGACTGCAAAAAGACTAAAGGAACTTCACCTATCTGAGTTGAAGACCTCCAAAGGCCCCATGTGTCATACGGGACCGGACTTGTCTCCCTGCTATGGTTAGTCCCTGTGCTGCCACGTGTATCCTGCAAGCAGAGCTACATCCCACACATGGGAAGCTCCAGGCTAAATACCTGTGCGGCACCTCCGGACCTAACCCCCGACAGAGGGAAGCTCCGGTCCTGACACGTGTATAACAACACCGGACCTACCCGTCCCAGACGGTAAGCTCCGGAGCTGCCACATGTGCAATCACCGGACCTTCAACTTCAACAAGCAGACTAGTGGACCCCCAACGGCTCGGGCCTTCAAGGGGCAATTAAAGACTTCAAGACCCGATTAAGTGTCATTAATACCATCTTAATGCCACACGATCGGAGGGCCCTTAATAACAGTAATGGTACTGTCGACCCGCGTTACCACACTATTAAGGGTAATTAAGCTCATTAATTGTGTATTAAGCATCAGTAATCGCCAGGGCCACATGTCGGGCCAAGCTAACGATGTAACGACCAGTACTTGTACTATAAAAGGATTGGTCGATCGATACACAGGAAGACTCCCTCGGACTCTCTGAGACTCTCAGAGACTCTCTTGGACTCTCTCGAACTCTTCTGGAGACTCTTCCAGACTCGGCTCTGACACACGATCACAAGTGTTCAGACGCCCAATACAACAACTACACACCCCGTGGAGTAGGGTATTACGCTTAGGCGGCCTGAACCATGTAAATCCTCTTGTCAACTGCCATCGTGTTTTGAATCTCTGCACGCCCACTACCGAACTACAAACTCTGCGGGCTGCCAATGGTAGTACCGGGAGAATTGCCGGAAACAAACTCTGGCAGTTGGTGCACCAGGAAGGGGTTCGCCCGAGATTCAAGGATGGTGAAATCTGCTGCTGGATCGTCCAATGGCAACTCTCTCGCGCAACCTGCTGGAGGCAACCCCTCCAACGTGCAACAACCAGCAGGCGATGTGGTTCCAGCAGGAGTCATCCCACCGCCGCCATCGTCCGCACTGGCGAATGAAGCTGGACAGCGAGACGGGGCATCTGCGTCGGTCACGGTATCGGCGAACAACAACCCTGAACAAGCGCTCCATGCTGCGTGTGCTCTTCTCCAATGTCCACCGCCTCCAGGAGCATCCCAGGGTGCAATGGAGCAGTGGAGAGCTGATGTGGAACATTTGGTTGCAGCAGCGGCCGATCGCATCAGCAACCAAGGTCCTCCCCCCTCGGGGTGGGCCCCATCGCAGCACCGGACCATCTCAGGTAGACTTGGTCTGCATGCTTCACAACATAGGAGGCGTGCTGCGTCACAACAGGCGACGTCGCTTCCTTCTGGGGCGCGATGTACCCATACGATAACCAGGCTTTCGACTCACAATCCTTGGGTGGAGCTTGATCGCCGTTACCGTCAACAGGACGGTCGCGTCCATATCGAGCGTGCTCGCGAGAGGCGAGCGGCTTGGGACAGTCCTGCTCCCGAGGGAGTAGGACGAGGCTGTTCCGCACTGGCCATGCACCTACGCATGGTCAGATGGCCGCAGAAATTCCGGCCTCACCTGTCGGAGAAATTTGACGGGACTGTCAATCCCGCCGAATTTCTCCAAATCTACTCCACCGCTATCCTCGCGGCTGGAGGCAATGAGGTCGTGATGGCCAACTACTTCCCCGTGGCTTTAACTGGGACCGCCAGGTCCTGGTTCATGAGCCTACCGCCTAACTCCATCAATAGTTGGGCGAAGCTGTGCCAACAGTTCACTGCCAACTTCGGGAGTTCATATACCCGACCGGGCACGGAACTGGACCTTTTTGCTGTCAAGCATAAAGTGGGAGAGTCCCTGTGATCCTTCATCCATAGGTTCTCCCAGGTACGAAACACTATACCTTCTATCTCAAGCACTTCTGTCATTGTGGCATTTAGATAGGGCGTACGAGACAAGAAGATGCTGGAGAAGCTGGCGACCAAGAAAATCACCAGCGTCACGAAACTTTTCAGCTTGGCAGACAAGTGTGCCAAAGCTGCGGCCGTGAAATGCACTCCCAACCACCTCCGGACGACAACAAGAAATCCTCCAAGTGAGAAGCCACTACCTCCGGGAGTGGCAAGAAGAAGAAAAAGTCCAACAGAAAGAAAAAACCGTCGGCTGGCACACCTACTGCTGCAGCTGCTGCAGCTCCGAGTGGCCGTGGGCCACACCTCGAGAAACGACCACGGCCGTCATCTGAAGACGGAGGCAGCTATAATATGTGGTGTCCTATACACAAGACGAACAGCCACAACCTGGAAGGCTTCCAAGAGGTCCAGAACCTTGCCGAGCGCTACAACAAGTGCCGAGAAGAAGTTCCTTTCCGTCAAAGGGAAGGAAAACAAAAAGTCGACGAAGCTCCAGCTGAAGAGGAGTTAGGCTTTCAAGATCCTAAAAAGGTCTTGAAAGCTGTTTACACCTCCGTCGATGACGACTCCGACGTCTCTGACAACGAGCATCGGAAGACCATGAAACCATCTTTGGTTGTTCATGGGACATCACCTCCCGCCGTGTCCTTAACACAATGCGGCGGGACATGGACTCAGTAGCTCCCACTGCCAGGCGGAGCCGCATCGGAAGTGGATGGACACTGCCATCACTTTCGATGCTTCGAACTGCCCTCGGAGTATGATCGGAGCTGGCCAACTCCCATTGATGGTATCTGAATGTAGGCCTAGAGGGGGGGTGAATAGGCCTTTTTGAATTTTCTCGGTTCCTGTAACACTCAACAACGAAGTCAATACCAGAGATATCGGACTAGTCCGGTAAAGTGCGGACTAGTCCGGTTTTCACGGGCTAAGTTGATCAAGTTCAGTCAATTTGATTGATTCGTTAATGTTTACAGCGGAAATATAAACTTGAATTACAGTTTAATAGTTGTATGTCAAATTCTATTACAATTAAGGCTCTTGATCAACAATTTAACTCAAATTGAACAAAGTGAAGGACCGGGTCTTCTCCAACCCTTCCCTCGTCGGATTGCCACGAAGACCAATCCTCTTCCACTAATCACAAAGGGTAAATAACCAAGTTGAAGGGGCGTTCTCACACGTTGAGAGCTCCCTTGATTACAACTTAGAAAGCCACCAATAACACACTCGAAAATTACAAATTGAAACGCAAGAGTGTGTTAGAGAATCAAACCAAGAGCTCAATGATGTGTGCCAAGTGTCTCTCTAATGATCTAGAAGTGATCTTCAATAGATTGATCGATTTTGCACTTAATTTCATGGAGAGAGGTGGTTCTTGAGTCTCTTGGGAGGTGTGACGGCGCTAGGGTTCGAGAGATTGTAAAAGTGGGCCGTGCACCTCTATTTATATGGGGTTTCTAAAAGTGACCGTTAGGGTTCAAAAAGATCGGACTAGTTCGTGGTGGTCACCGGACTAGTCCGGTGTGCTGTGTGTAGCAAACCCTAAGTGTCCAGGAATATCGGACTAGTCCGGTTGAAAACGGACTTGTCCGATTTCACTACTGGAAATCTTCGGACTAGTCCGATTGCCATCGGACTTGTCCGGACATATGAAACCCTAAGTGTTTAGGATGACAAGTCCGCACTTGGAGGACTTGTTTGATTTATATCAGTGTGTATATCGGACTAGTTCGTGTAGACACCGGACTTGTCCGAAGTGGATCAGAAAGAATATCGGACTAGTCTGGATCACAACAGACTTGTCCGATTTTGTGTGACTTGTGCATTGTGTTGAGGGCTAGTCCGCATTGGGGAGGACTAGTGCGAAGTGGATCAGAAAGATATCGGACTAGTCCAGTGGATACCGGACTTGCCCGATCTAGTGCAGAAAGTGATATCGGACTAGTCCGGCTGATATCGGACTAGTCCGGTCCTGTATAACTTTGTGCATTGTGTGTGTGTGCTTGAAAGTGATTGAGCTCTTGGGTGTGCTTCTTTAACACACTCCATATATAATAATCTACTATTTTCTTCTCCTTGAGCTCAAATTCACTTTGCTTCTCATTTCCCTCCTTTTTGGCATTTTGCTCATTTTTCATTATTTGCATGCATTCATCTCAACAAAAGGATTAGGATCCCAATTGCTTGTCATAAATCATCCAAAACCCACAAGGGAGTCCTAGATGCACTTTCAGTATCTCCGACCATCAACAACATCCAACTCCACCATGTGATGGTGGACGGAGGTTCGGGGTTGAACCTCATAAGCTTCGAAGCCTTCGTCAAGCTTCAGCTCTAACCTTCAGATCTTCGCCCCTCCCGACCTTTCTCTGGAGGAGGTCCGGGGGCCATAACTCCACTCAGTGCTATTACTCCCCCAGTGACCTTCGGGACCCGGGAGAATTACCGCACTGAGAAGTTGGTCTTCGACGTGGCGTAGATCAACTTGACATTCAACGCTAGCCTTGTACAAATTCATGGCTGCTGCTCATTATGGCTACTTGGTGTTGAAGATGCCAACACAAGCAGGTGTTCTCCGGATCCGCGGGGATCGCACCGCCAGAGTGACTGCTCTGGAAGAACTCCATGCGCTCGCTACAGTGCAGGAAGAAGAATCCGGAAAGGAGCAAGCTCCGAAACCCCCGAGCATTCGTCATCGAGGCTCAACCTCTGCACCTCGCGTGCAACAATGCGGCGACAATGACATTTCCGTCAAAGCCGTCCCAATTAGTTCTGGCGCCGCTCAGAGCACCCGTATATCAGGATGTCTGAACGACAAATAGGAACTCGCGCTCATCACTTTCCTCCGGGCTAACGTCGACGTGTTTTCCTGGCAACCGTCACAAATGCCTGGGATCCCTAGGGAAGTGATTGAGCACAATATGAAGATTTATCCCGATGCTCGGCCCGTACATCAGAAGCCTCGGAAGCAATCAGTACAACGACATAACTTCATACGACAAGAAGTGAAAAAGTTGCTCAAAGCTGGATTCATCCAGAAAGTCTTCCACCCAAAATGGCTCGCAAACCCAATCATTGTACCCAAGGCCAACGGGAAACTTCGGATGTGTATTGACTACACTACACGAAATAAGGTATGTCCATAGGATCCATTCTAACTACCTAGAATAGATTAGATAGTGGATTCCACCTTCGGGTGTGAATTACTGTGTTTCCTAGATGCATATTCTGGGTATCATAAAATCAGAATGTCTAAGGAAGATGAAGAGCATACTTCTTTCATCACAGTAGATGGATTATATTGTTACACTGCCATGCCATTCAGTCTCAAAAACGCTGCTTCAATGTTTGTACGAGCTATGTACAAAACATTTGGGGAGCTCATCGGAGAAGTAGTGGAAGTGTACGTCGATGACATCGTCGTCAAGATCAAGAACAAGGAGTCATTCCTTGACACCATGTGAGCTGTCTTCGACAAGTTGTGAATCACACGCACGAAGATGAACCTGGACAAGTGTGTCTTCGGGATTAGCTCCGGAACAATTCTTGGCTTCTTGGTAAACCACCGAGGAATAGAAGCAAAACCGGCGAAGATTAAAACTATTAAAGACATGCGGCCACCAGCCCGCGTCAAGGACGTCCAGAAGTTGACTGGATGTCTAGCTGCCCTCAGCCGATTCATCTCAAGACTGGCGGAACGGGCACTACCGTTCTTCAAGTTATTGAGGAAGTATGGACCATTCCAATGGTTTGAAGAAGCAGAAAAGGCATTCCAGGAGCTGAAGCAGCTCCTCACCACTCTACCAACCTTGGTAGCTCTGAATCCTGGTGAGCCACTTCTGCTTTACATTTCAGCAACTGACGAAGTTGTCAGCATGGTCCTGGTTGCGGAATGACCAGAACCACCTCCAGTTCAATAGTCCAGACCCCTCCGGGAGGGTCCAAAGCTACCTAAAGACGAGTCTGGGTCCCAGCTCCCAGACCCTGATTCTCAAGGCGAGATGCCGGAGGATCCATCTCCTTCAAATGGAGTCACTGCTGCTGAACAAGAAGATTTGGACCCCTCCGAGAAGGTCCGGATCACTTCAGAAGAAGCTCCGGGTTCCTCCAGGCGGAACTCAGAGGTCTCTGAACAAGGTCTAGACCCCTCCGGGAGGGTCCGGGTTGATGAGGAGGGAGCTCCGGGCTCCTTCGGGACAGTCCGGATAGTCCAACGCCCAGTGTATTTTATCAGCAAAGTACTCCATGACGCCAAGACTCGGTACCTGGAGGTGCATAAGCTTCTCTATACAGTTCTTATTGCTTCTAGGAAGCTCTGACACTACTTCCAACCTCACAAGATTTTAGTGGTAACTTCTTATCCACTGCGTGCAATCTTGCATAATCCCAACTCTAGGAACATTGCAAAGTGGGCAGTGGAATTGGCTGAGTTCG
This sequence comes from Tuctoria greenei, assembly GCA_036927565.1. NCBI lineage: Eukaryota > Viridiplantae > Streptophyta > Magnoliopsida > Poales > Poaceae > Tuctoria > Tuctoria greenei. The sequence continues at coordinate 221,944,566 of JAYESD010000003.1, forward strand.
ATCTTGAATTCGTCCCAAGACAAGCGATCAAGAGTCAAGCATTGGCAGACTTCGTGGCGGAATGGACCCCCTCTCCATCAAATCCTGGGGGCCCCAGTGAGCAGAAATCGGAACCCAAGGTTTCGGTCTTCACCGAGCCTCACTGGACTCTCTACTTCGACGGCTCCGTGTAGAGGCAAGGGGCTGGAGCTGGAGTCCTTCTCCTCGCTTCGACCGGGGAGAAGGTCAAATACATGGTTCGCCTTGACTTCAAGGCAACCAACAACATGGAGGAATATGAAGCATTAATCTACGGGCTCAAGGTGGCACTATCATATGGTGTCAAGAAGCTATTGGTAAAGGGTGATTCACAACTTGTTGTAAAACAAGTCAAAGGTGAATGCTGCTGCAATAACCCTCAACTAGCTGCATACCTACTCGAAGACCAGAAGCTTTAGAAGGACTTTGAAGTCCTGGACCTCTGCCATGTACAGCGTCTTAACAACGCTGAAGATGACGAACTCTCGACGAAAGCTTCAACCGGAGCTGCGGCTCCCGACGGAACCTTCGTCTGGAGGTTGTCTAAACCTACAGCTCAGCCTGCCAAAATGAGCGAAGGGGGCGAGACCAGCACCTTGAAGCTAGCGGTCCTGATGGCCCTCTTACCATGGTGTCCATCAAGGGTCGTAGGTATTGCAGGAAGCTCCGAGCAACCCAGCACGCAAGACTCAAATCCTCAAGCTAGCTCCGACGCATGGATCTCGGAGATCCGGAGCTACTTGAAAGACAATTTCCTTCCTGAAGATAATGTATCCGCTGACCGGATAGTCAGATTGGCTAAAAGATATACACTGGTAGAAGGGGATCTCTACCGGCGTGGTGCTAACGGCATCCTAATGCGGTGCATTACAAGGGAAGAAGGTTGCGAGCTCCTCGCAGAAATCCATGGAGGCAAGTGTGGGAACCACGCGTCTTCCCGCACACTAGTCAGTAAAGACTTCCGGCATGGTTTTTACTGGCCTACAGCACTCCAGGATGCAACCGATCTAGTGAAGAAATGCGAAGCATGCCAGTTCCATGCAAAGAAAATTCATACACCAGCTCAACCCCTACAAATGATACCTCCCACATGGCCATTCATTGTGTGGGGGAAGGATATCTTGGGACCTTTCCCAAGAGCCGTCGGAGGTTACAAGTTCCTGTACGTTGCCATTGACAAGTTCACCAAATGGCCGGAAGCAACTCCAGTTGTGACAATAAACAAGCAATCAGCTATCAACTTCTTGCAGTCCATAATATGCAGATTTGGAGTCCCAAACAAGATCATAACTGGCAATGGGACCCAATTCACAAGCTCCGCATTGCAAGGATATTGCGAAGACCTCGGCATTCAAGTCAGCTACGCTTCCGTAGCTCACCCGGCAAGCAATGGCCAAGCTGAGAGAGCAAATGCCGAAATCCTAAAAGGACTCAAGACGCGCACATATAAGCGTCTAAAAAGAACATGGAGCCAACTGGATTGAAGAGCTTCCGCCCACCCTGTGGGCCAACAGGACAACTCCAAACCGGTCAACTGGAGAGACACCCTTCTTCCCGGTGTACGGAGCTGAAGCAGTCCTTCCTCCGGAAATCACCTTGGGGTCACTCCGAGTCCGAACCTTCGACGAGGCCACGTAGGACCAGCTCCGTCGTGAAGACCTTGACCTCGTTGAAGAGGGAAGGTGTCGAGCAGCTGTTCGGAATGCCCGATACTGCCGAGCCCTTGGGCGCTATCATTAAAGACATGTTCACAGTCGACAACTCGAGGAAGGCGATCTGGTTCTACAGAGAACACAAACTCGAGAAGGGTTAAACAAACTCTCCCCCAGCTGGGAAGGACCCTTCCAAGTGATCAAAGTATCCCGTCCCGGATGCGTTCGCTTGGCAACCGAGGATGGGACATCGCTCCCGAATCCTTGGAACATTGAGCACCTCCGTAAGTTGTACGCTTAATATCACAGAGGTGAGTCTGTAGTTACATGTGGTGTATGTTATAGAGTCATTGTACAAAGTCGGGTAGCTCCTCCGGGAGAACAGTCGGACCTTCCTCGGAAGGTCCACAAAGTTTATGCAACACTTTTCACAATCTCAGAACTAAAAGTGCAGCTAGCTACCTTGGGTCAAACGAGAAATACAACACACTTAGCCTGGTTTTGTACCCTAAGAGTGTACTTGTTTCCCCTGTACCCCGGACCTATAATGAAAGACATCATTATGTGAAAACATACGTGCATTTACTTTGTACAGGCTCAATATTTTTTACTTTTCTCTTTCTTGTCTATAACAAAGTTGTGCAATTCTTAAGAAACTTTAGCTCAACCAATTCATATATAATTCAAGTTGCATTGTCAATTCTTCCGGGTCTAAACATTGTTAATGGTCTATTCGTCTGAATGCCGCCAAGCCAATCTAGGTCCGGAGTGTGCTATCGACTTAGCCTGGTCCTGCACCCTAAGTACGCCACTCTACCTACACCCCAGCAGGCCGAAGTAAGGTGAGTCCAGAAACGATCGGACCTGGAGAAAACAAGATAGTGCACTTGATTGTATGTAGAATTGCGTTCGACCTAAAAATTTCTTCCGGGAATAGTAAGCCACAAACAAGTTATAGATAAGAAATGGATTTTACTGTTTTTCTTGACTTCAGTGTGTAGGAAAAATAAGAATCTCGTGATGATGGTGGACAATACCGGAGCTACCAAAGCTCCGACATCCCCAAAGGTGGCTTGTTGTCGATGTTTTAAACATTGATAGCGAGCGTCGCTCAAGCTACTAAGTTCCAGCAAATCCAGGGGGCCATCCGTCAACTCGAAGAAAAGATGGTGGAAGAATGCTCCCTGCCATTGAACCTCTACGTGTTAACAGTGGTTGATGCCAGAGCTACCAAGCTCCAACAACCCCAGAGGACTTGCTATCAACGCCCTACACGTTGATGGAGGCTGCTGCCGGAGCTACTAAGCTCTGACGATGGTCGCTACCGGAGCTACTAAGCTCCAACAACCTCGGGGATCTCTACTGTCAACGCGATAAGACTTAGGACCTACGTTCTACAAGTTTGAAGAACGCAAGTCTTCAACAAAATGCTATATCCTCTTGGTACATGTTCACAATCAAATTGTGTACATCTACCAGGGGGCCAAGTGGGGCAAAGGTGTTGAAGACAAAAAATGAAATTCATAAAATTCTTGGATTTCATTCATCTAGAGACAAGAGAATACAAAATTGGAGAAAAAGAACAGAGGATACAAGTAGGAGCTACAAAGAGAGAGTCCTAGACCCTATGGAAGAACGAGGCGACCTTCTGGGCAACCTCCGACATGCTGGCTTTGGCGGCTTCTCCCTCTCCGTTGATGGGGCCTTCAAGCACCGGGTCCAGTGGAAAGTGAGGGTCCCGGCTTGTGTAGCACGTCAGCATGTACTCTGCAATGTTCTTCGCCAGGGATTGTCCTTCGGTTCCCAGCTGGTCCGCGATGACATCGCCCATCTTAGTGAGCTTGTTGCCCGTCGAGCTCAACGCTTGCAACGCATGGTCCAACTCCGGCTCCGGATCATCCGGACGCATAGGAATAAGACCCATCGACATCAGTGCGTCATTGAATTTGCCCAAGAAGTCCCAAATTTGTTGGGACTCTGCAGCCCTTGAGCCTCGCATCTCTTCCAAGGATCTCTTGGTCACTGCAATCTTCGAATTCTCCAGGGCAAGGCGATCGACTTCTTTGGTGTTCTGCTGAATCTTTTCAGCAACCTGCCTTTCGAGTTTATCGAGCTCCTCCTCCCGGAGGTGGATCTTGTTCTGGCGGTCGACCAGGTCCTTCTCCCAACCCTGCACTTTCTTCTCCCTGACAACAATTTCATCCTCCCTCCTGTGGAGGTCCTGTCCTCGCTGTCAGGCCTTCTTCTCCTCTTTCTCGCAGCGCTCCTCCAGCTTCTTGGTGCACTCCGCGAGACTCTTGTCACCCAGAGTCAGCCTCTGAGTAAGCTCCTCCTCCCTCTTCACGAGGTCATCCCGCAGCTTCAGGAGTTTCTGCTCTTCATCTTCGAGCTTTTGCTCCCGCTCCTAAAGAGCTTCCCGGCGCTTGACGAGGCTGTCGTGGATGGCACTGAGCTTCTCTTGGCAATCATTTGCTGCATTATTAGCAGCTACGTCCTGTTCATGGATGGCCCGGGACTGGTTTTCGATGGATCGCACCGTGCTTTCCCTCTCATCCAGCAGCTAACCCCAGTACTACAACTGGGCTTTCTCCCTTTTCACCCACTCCTTGTCGTCAATCAGCCTCGACTGTGTCAGCTTGGTCTCGAATTGGAGCCGGTTGCGCCACCTCCTAAGGGTTTGGCGCTCGTCCTCGAGGGCCTTGCTGTCGTGGTAAAAGGCCAGCTGGACCTGACAAAGACTGGAGCAGGCGTTGTCGATAGACAACGATAAAGGGATTTGCTCAGGACCTGTCGGGGTCTTCTCCGCTGGCTCCAGTGGGTTCTCCGTAAAAAAAATTGGGTCCCACTCCACAAGAGCGGTCCCCTGAGCTTCCACGGCACTAGGGCCGAACTCCGAGATAGCCTCATCCATCGCCGAGGAAGGTCCTGCAGCAGAAGTTTCTACCTCTAGAGTCGGCTCCGAAGGTCCCGCCGCCAGGTCATTAGCAACTGGTCCCTCAGATGGGAGAGCGGTAGCTTCATCTTGGCACCCTGTCTCAGGTGCGAGCACCTCCGGAACCACTACCTCCGGGGCAGGCATTGAAGGTTCGGACGAAGCTGAAGCCACTTCCGACTCCAACGTTGGTGCCTCCCCCACCGCCAGTTCAGGCGCTGGTGCCTCGACAGCCATTGGCTCGGGTGCCGGCACTTTTTCGACAATCGGCTCAGGTGCCGGAACTTCATCAAGACCGGGCTCCACCGCCAGAACTTCATCAACCACCGGCTCTACTGTCGGGGCTTCACCAACCACCAGCTCTACCGCCGAGGCTTCATCAACCACCAGCTCTACCGCCGTGGCTTCAACAACATTCGGACCTATGGCCGAAACTGCAACTACCTCCGGCTCGGGGGCCAGAGCGTCCATCATTACAGCATCCAAAACTGGAGCTTCAACCTCAGGAGCTGGTGCCACTGGCACATCTTCATTCCTGCGGCCCGGCGCTACCACGGGTGCTTCAGGAGATGAGTTGAGGTCTAGGACCAGAACAGTCGGCGCCAGGGCTGCCGCGACCTTAGCCGCCACCTAAGGCGGTGCTGGGATTGGAGCTGGAGCTTCTGCCTACACAGCCTCAGCCGCTACTGCAGGAACCGGAGCTTCAGCCCCTTTCTTGGGTACCCTGCAGTTGAAGGACAAAGAAACTCAAGACATGATTACAACAAAAACAATCAACTGAGGTAAAAATCAAATTTACCTCGGAAGGCTTCGGCTCCAGCTAGCGCGGAACCTCTTCACCGGACGCTCAGGACTGGACCCTGTCTCCACTGGCATGGGAGCTTCAGAAGGTTCCCCGGAGCTTGCTCACGCTGTCAGCGACGTCCTGGTTGTCGATCGGGAAGGACCTTCAGACCTAGAGCCTTCTGCTGCCCTGGTACCGGAGCCACAAGGCCGGATCTAGCGTCCCGGGGAGATGTTGATGCTGGAGTGGTCGCCGCCATCGAAGACCTCCCCCGCCGGGGAGAAGGAGCTATCTTGGAAGAAGCAGGTCTGACGGACCTTCCATCAGAGTGCTTCAACTTCCTGTTGCGGCTCGAGGGCTCGGCCAACTCCTTGCCCTTGCCCACGACTTCACCTCTCGGCTTTGGGGCAAAAGCAGAGCCACCCTCTGAAGCTCCATGGATCACCAACTTGGTGGTCGGAGGCCTCTAAACTTCACCGAGGTCGTCAAGTACCGACATCTTACGCCGGAGCTCCCTGCTGAACTCCGCCTCCATGTTTAGAGGGAGGAAAGCCGCTGGCAGAGCCAAATCATCACCCTCGACTTCGATGCCATGCTGGAACTTCTTGAGATGAAGCTCCAAAGCTGCGCCTTCCAGATTGGACTTCAAACCGGTCTCAATTCGGTCTTCCTCCATTACGCTGTTGAGGGCCCAGGCGAGTTTCTCTCTCTTTTTCAGCGGAGCCCACCTGTTGACCAGGAAGTTGCAAAAGACCGCCTGGGGAGTCACTCCCCCTTCCACACATTGGCAGACTCTGGTCAAGACAGGATCGAAGGCCTCCGACAGCACCGGAACTTCACTCCAACTTTAGTGTCAACGTTGGGAAGGCCTTCAAGCAGCTCGAACTTCTCGTGCTCCTCTGTTGTGATGACAATCCAATCCTTCTTCCAGTCGTCCCACTTGCCGGAATGGAACGACCTCAAGTACTTATACGGGCACTTCTTGCGCTTCACAAAATAGTAGAAGCCAAGGTACTCGTCACTCTTGCCGGTGGTGTGGATGGTGAAGAAGGTGCGGAAGACCTCAATGCAGGGGGGAATACCCACCCACATCTCGTAGAAGTGGACGAAGGTTGATACCAGAAGAATGGAGTGAGGTCTAAGGTGGTACAAATGGAGACCATAGAAGTCTAGCAGCATCAAGAGAAAGGTGGAAAAAGGTGGCATCAGTCCCACCATAGCGTACGCGGAAAAGTACACCATGTCGCCGGCGCACTTCTTCTTGAACGGGAGCTCGCTGGCGTGGACCAGGTGGTTGAAGGAGTCGCTGAACCACCCCATGTAGGTTCGGACCTTCTTCAAGTCATCATCAGTAGTCAGACGACTCTTACGGAGAACCAACTCCATCGCAGCATAGCGAGGCGAGAGAGGAAAAGCAAGCGAAAGTTTGGAGGATTTGAGCGCAAGTTCGAATGAAGGCGTAAAGAATCCCCAAACGATGTGCGCTTTCCTTCTTAAGTAAGCCCCCGCAAAGCTTGGATGGAAATTGCGGAGGGGCCGACAATACAGTTCAGAAACTTCACCATGCCAATGACAAGGGGGCCCGGGGCCACCCCGACGATCAAGTCGAGCTCCTTACCCCAGGCGAAAGGTTGTCATCATGAGAGCGGGAAGCCCGAGGGCGGCAGCCTGACAAGGCACGCAGAACCGATACAGTTTTCATATCGGGAACCAGCGACCTTCAACTGCGTGAGATCCGCACGCTCAGATCTCACCTACCGCATCCTGGGTATCCCACAGGGCGATGGTTTAACTGCGAACTACCGCCAACGGCACATCCAAAGACCCTTGAAGACACGGCTCAAAAACCGAAGGATGGACCCACCTCCGGCAGAACGACTTCATCCAAAAGGTCTCTCCCAGAGGTGGGCCCAGGGGGCCACTGTCGGTACCCTGCATACCATATACCCCTTTGGACTGCAAAAATACTAAAGGAACTTCACCTATCTGAGTTGAAGACCTCCAAAGGCCCCACATGTCATACGGGACCGGACCTGCCTCCCTTCTATGGTTAGTCCCTGTGCAGCCACGTGTATCCTGCAACCAGAGCTACATCCCACACATGGGAAAGCTTCGGGCTAAATACCTGTGCAGCACCTCCGGACCTAACCCCCGAAAGAGGGAAGCTCCCGTCCTGACACGTGTATAACAGCAACGGACCTACCCGTCCTAGACGGTAAGCTCCGGAGCTGCCACATGTCCAATCACCGGACCTTCAACTTCAACAAGCAGACTAGTGGACCCCCAATGGCTAGGACTTTCAAGGGGCAATTAAATACTTCAAGACCCTATTAAGTGTCATTAATACCATCTTAATGCCACACGATCGGAGGGACCTTAATACCTGTAATGGTACTGTCAAGACGCGTTACCACGCAATTAAGGGTAATTAAGCTCATTAGTTGTGTATTAAGCATCAGTAACCGCCAAGACCACATGTCGGGCCAGGCTAACGATGTAACGACTAGTCCTTGTACTATAAAAGGACTGGTCGACTGATACACAGGGAGACTCCCTCGGACTCTCTGAGACTCTCGGAGACTCTCTCGAACTCTCTCGGACTCTTCTGGAGACTCTTCCAGACTCGGCTCTAACACACGATCACAAGTGCTCAGACACCCAATACAACAACTACACACCCCGTGGAGTAGGGTATTACGCTTAGTCGGCCTGAACCACATAAATCCTCGTATCAACTTGACATCGTGTTTTGAATCCCTGCGCGCCCACTACCGAACTACAAACTCCGCGGGCTGCCAACGGTAGTACTGGGAGAATTGCCGCAAACAAACTTCGACAGCTGGTGTTGTTGAACTGGCGTTCACGAAACATTGGTGGTCGTGATGGCGGCTGCCACCTCTGGTCGGATGGTGATCGATACACCATTTGGTACTTCTGAGGAGCACCACCTCTGTTGCTCCACGGAGCACTCCTTTTCTTCTTGTCAGAGAACAGCTCCATAGTAGTGTCCTCCTGTACAATCGCTGTGTTGACTATGTTGTTGAAGATGTCGTTGTTGAACAAGGCAAGCTTGTCCTTCATCTTGGGGTTCAAAACCTGGTAGAAGCACTCGCACTTCCTATCTTCAGTACTCACTTGGTCCTGAGCATAATGGGCCAAGTGATTGAAGATCTTGGAGTACTCGTAAGCACTCTTACCTCCTTGCTTCAGCTCCAAGAACTTTTGAAGCTTCCTCCTCATGATCCTGGGAGGTATATGATAGGCGCGGAATGCCTCCCTGAACTCCTCCCAGCTCACAACATAGTCTGCTGGTCGTGCGGTGAGATAATTCGCCCACCATGCCCTAGTAGATCCCTGCAACAGTTGTGCCGCATACAGGGTCTTCTGCTGTTCGGTCATTCGCAGCAAACCAAACTTTCCTTCGATGGAGCGGAGCTAGTTGTCCGCCTCCAACTGTTCATTGGCCTCCATGAAGACCGGCGGGTGCATTGACAAGAAGTCCGAATATGAACTCGGAGAGGGCTGTCGTGGACCCACATCTGGTCGCCCCTCTTGACGGGATGAATGTTAAACCAAGGTCCGCAGCAACTCAGTTTGCTTGTCGCGTGAGCCGAGCACTGCGGCGAGAACCTCCGCGAGACTCCTCGGAAGTTCAGTAGGTGGTGGTGGTGGAACTTTTTGCTGCGGTGTCGCACCTTGCTCCTGGGTCGGAGATTTGTCCTCACGACTACGACTTGAACCTCCCATCTTAGGCGTCGAATGCGTACGCACCATTATGCATCCATATGATTTTAAAATCAGCAACATGTTTGCTTTTCCTTCATCGATTTCATATTACAGTAGTGCGAATTTTGACAAGGGAATAAGTGCATAACATTCACATATATTGATAAAGTACAAACTTTATACAGGATATATTGTCTCATGACCAAGTTTACAGTAGTGAACTCCAAAATGACGGAGTCTCACTACGAAAGTGCATCCCTACTGTACTTGGTCACCATGAGACATCATACCCACCTTGTTATCTTATACACACTCACTACTATTTATAATATGACACAAACATGGCCACAAAATAAATACGAGCAACTACTAAACTATATGTTACCCCGTGATGGCAGGAGTGCTGCCCCATCCAACTTTGATACGTCCTATTTGATGTACTCGAGTATCTCAGAATCTTCTTCATCCTCGTCCTCAGAAATTGGTGCCACAGGTGCCGGTGCTGGAGCAGGAGTTGCTGCCTCACCCGCCACCGATGATGTCACGACAACTAATGATTGCACATCAGCCTATAGAAGAAACATCTTATAGTCTTCCAGTTCCTTTCGTGCATACTCGCAACTGGATTTCCAATCCTGAGTCTCTTCCCTGGATTGATCCCGTTCTTGAGTCACCGTACTCAACTGATCATCCAGCAGCTGCACCTCAAGTTGGCTCGCCTCCAATGCGCTTTCTGCACAGTGTGTTTCCTGGCGAGCTTCTGATAGATCTTGAACAGCTCGGTGCCACTGATTCTCCCTAACGTTTAAACGTTGATTGAGAGGATCAATCATGGCTCTAAGTGAGTCATTGGACCACTCAAAATGATCTCCTCGAATCAAAGCTTGTTTCAGGTCACCCAGCAACCCTTCAATGCTAACATGTTGTGTAACGCTCACTTGACACTATGATGCTGCATATAATGCCAAGATTATCTTGGGTATCTCTCCGTGAATGCTATAATCTGTACTCATTCGACTCACCCACTCCTCACTAGCTCTACCATCGACTGGAAAGAGCGCGAACGGGGTGCCCACCAAATGACGAAAATGAAGCTTGCAAAACCTCGCAATAGCAACACTCACGGCAAAACACCACGTGTCTTCCAACTGAGCCCCTTTCACCTGGATGGAGAAAGGAGCCCATCCAATATATGATGGACCAGCGGGCACATCAACATAGATGGTGCATCTTGTCACACCTCCGTCATTGAATTCCCTGCCCCAATAGCTCGGTATGTCGCGATACCTGAACCGTTGAAGCAGCGCTATCAACAACTCCGGAAAACCTTTTCAATGAGCACACGTAGAGAACACCCATCCGTTCGGTAAGTTTACAATCAAATCCGCCATCTGCGGAAAGGATACTTGAACAATGAAAATGTTTCCAACTTCCAATAGTACAAGGAAAATTTAAAGCTGGATTAGTAATCACAGTCTGTTCCAGCTGACCTTCCTTTATAAATTCAAAATTTTTATACAGGAAACGTCAGAACCAGATGTTGGGGTGAATACAAAAGTTGTAGTACACTTTACAATCTTTCCATATTGTACTAATACAGATCCAGGTGATCTAGTAAGTAGAATCTATACAGGTTTAAAATTGACACAAATTTTCTGGAAATTTTGACAGAACCTCTCCTGTATATGTGGTTATTTCCACAATTTATACAAGTATATCATAACAATATATTGAGGTAATGACAAAATAAACATTGTATAACATCATGTTAAAAATCCAGAAGTAAAATATTTCAGCCTTGAAAAATTTGTTGTACAGGTATAGCGCGCAAATTCAAAACTATGCGCAAACTGTTTCAAGTTCTGGTCTGCCAGAACCAAGTTTGCGACAATAGAGAATAAACACAGTTACACCAAGATTCAGGTCATGAGTGCAACATAAAGTTGATAGAGGACTTCCTAAGATTTCCATAAATGTATATATGTGACCATGTCACTATTCTGTATTAAAATCTAGAGCTATCCAAACTTAACAGATGAACTGACTGGTTTCCACCAGCCGTCCTGCAGTTCATTGTTTTGAACTCAAAATTTGATTTGACTCAAATTTGAATAAGGAAAAACTTTGAATGGCAAATCTGTAGATCTTCTTCTACCCTTTCCAGATATGTATCACAATAAGGCAGAAGATTTTCTACTGTGAGTTATGGCAAAATAACAGAGACTGGTACAATGGTATGGTCATCTGGAGCAGTTGAAGTATACTCCAAATTTCAACAGATTATCAAGCTTTTATGCCTTGTGGGTCAACAGAAAAGTTGTAGAGGTCTTCAATAGCTTTCCATCCATATAGCATACCCCTATGTTTATTCATAGCTAACCAAGATCATAGTCCAGCGAAGTTGAACAAACTTCAGCCAGAAATCAAGAATATTGGTTATAACCCTTTGTCGAGTTGAAACTCATTTTGCGGAGCCCAAACCTACCCGCATCAGATATTGGACTTTCCAAAATGTAATTCATCCATTCTGTCATTGGAGATGGTCAAGTATCAAATTTGATACTGACGGTACTACGTGTCTCAACAAAGAAAATTCTAACTGGTATGTCCAGATACGTTTATAGGTGGCCCTAGTATCGTTCACTCGGAAACGTGTTCTACAGGGATCGCTACCGTAGTTAGTGCTGCAGAATAAAAACAATCCCCTTTCACACCTTCCCACCTCAAGGGTGGCACAAGAAAACATAACAGGCAGTCACAATAATAATATATATGAAAGTAAATGCATACGACTGGTGTGAGTCGCCCTCGAGCAATGTCATATCTCAAGGTACATGGTTGTACTACGTCTGTACAGCAAAGACTCCCGCACAACCGGCTTATACACGCTCGGGCATACGTGTTTCGCATGCCCCCATAGAACATGAATAGTTCTATAGATGCATACTATCGGGTTATCCACCACCCGACGGGGGCTCCCACTAATTTTGTGTCACGCTGGGGTACCGCGTGTCATATGTTCTCAGAAACATGAACAGCTTCAGAGACTCATATTGACTCTTCTGTGAAAATCCACGGAAAGATTTCCATGCTACCTCTCGCAGGTGAGCTTACTGCAATTGATCCGCTTGTGGTGGCGTACCTTACCTCTTACCTGACGTCGGAGCATTGTTACAGAATTAATAACACATAAGTTAGTTTGCCACTTTTATACCTTATACTAATAATACTCCTTATAAGGGCATATAGCTAATTCCTCACTCATATAACCCTAAGTTTTTGAAAATATGCTCTTTTCAAGCACACTGTTCCCAATGATGCTCTGATATCATGCTATGGGGACCAGAATCCCGACATCCAAGGATCTCATTGGGTGGTGTCGTGCGATGCGGCACCCAACAGTATACAAGAAAGGAACGAGAATAAAATACAATACCAAGTCTTTATTTATAAACGTAGCGAAAGTTTTACAATACTAAGTGAAAAGGAAATAAAACTATACATCATATCTTTTTTTTAAGATTGTTGCAAAGGTTTCATACGCTCTTGGCACTAGCTATGCAAAAGCAAAGTCATCCATTTCATGGATGCTTCGCACTAACAACACCCAACATACGGCGGCGTGCAGGGTTCCCACTTGGCTGTAAACCCTGGAGGGGATGCAGCCTCGTCATCGAACCCATCATTAGTCGTATAATCTGGAAAAACTTGTTAACTGCAAACGGGAGCTTAAGGCTCAGCAAGACTAGCCCGTCTCACTAGACATATGCAGGGGTGAATACTAAGCATAGGTAAGGAATAGCATAAAGGACTCACCTACAAGTGGATCCTTATAGTCATGTTTTAATTAGCACATGACATTCTTCAGGCACGACACATCATAGACTCCACAATCAAACAAGAAACATTTTGCCGATGATATGACATGCCCAAAGCACATAATGCTATTACAGGTAAAGTATGGGGAAACTGTAAACTTTTAATTGTGTTATCTGTAAGCCATACAAGGTTGCAAAACAATTATAATTCAATACATCATATTCTTCTGGCTTCTTAAGTATTTACTATGTCACGACACAGTGAACAAGTGGTACTCAATTACCGCAAGGGACGGTGATTGCAATCAGGACACACCCGGACAACACGACACATACGCACTTTCGGAAGCGCCAGCGAGTACATACGGCACTAACTACATAACACTTTAGTACTAGTCGTATATGGTCACCTTTCACCCAACACTCGAATGTCGAACCGGTCAATCCATCACGAGCAGGAGGTCACTGCGTGGGGCGTACTCTGACGTGCCCACCCGCTGATTTACACCTTGCTGCCCTCAACCCACGACTATAAAATGAAATGGAATGACTCGACAAACCAGTATCAAGCTACGTCAATTTACTGGAGCCCATTTCTCGAGTATGTCGTCGGTACAATTCAAGTTGACCGGTCTTAATTGACACGGTCAGAGCTATGCGACCAAGACCACCTCTTGTCGCTTCCTACTCATCTTTGACCGGTCTCCATTTCATATTTATAAATCATCTTTGGATCTAATTCATCTTGTGTGATAAAATCCTATCTCGTGAGTAGATTCCAACTGCTCAACTTCTATCGGATCCCTATGAATATAAGCATGTCAATTACTACATGAGTCTGTGAGCTATTCTAACCACTCCATGGATTATTTGGCCATGCAAGTGGATGTCAAACACCTTAAACATAATGCAAGAACATCTAAAGACGTAAGGTGAATGATTGCAAAGACACGATAAGGAACTTAAATGCAAACTGGGGATTGCCTGAATGCGAGTCCGAGTCTATGTTAGTCTCCGGCAGCTGGACTTCCAAAGATTTCTGCTGCTCCTCGACTTCAGCTACTACACGTTATGCATATACTATATATGAATGACTTTGAAAATAAATAATATGTTTAAGGTCACAAGCTAATATCTTGTGAATCAAATAAGATTATGATCTTAAATGGCTTTGGGACTTTTATGGTAGATACTAGGGACTATAATGGAGACTCTTGCAAAGAACAAGAGATGATCAAGGAAGTTTGTTGTTTTTAAAATTATGGTAAGCAATAACCTTTTCTGGATTTTGGTTGAAATTCTGGTGCTCTATCATGGCTACCAGTGGTTGTACCATGTAGAGGGGGTCTCACTGGTTCTATAAAAAAAATTTCACAATTTTATAAGCTTCCTACAGGGAGAAATTGATTTTACAAGTTTGGGAGAATTTCTAAAATGTTTTCTGTATTTTTCCCAATTTTTCAATTACATAGAGATTTGGAACACTGATCAACCCAGTAAATGAAGTCAATTGAACATGAAATTTTTACTAGATATCAAGTTTGTTATTAAGAGTGTTCTGACCAAAGTTGGGAATTTTCCAATTAACAGAACAGTAGTAATTAATTTCCCAATCAGTTAGGTCAAAGGATTAATTATGTAAATTCTGGGAGTTTCATGTCCAATAAATTGCATCACTTCAAAGTAGAGATTTATATGAGTTTACCAGAATTTATTTGGAAATTTTTGAGCAATTCTACTAGGAGTAATGAATTTTAGAAGTTTGATTGAATCCTGGAATTATTTTTCAATTGGAAAATTTAAATAAAGCAGCTGGGCCCACTGGATTAAAATCAACCAATCAGGGCTGGGCCGCACCGAGGGCCACAGAGCTAACCCGTGCAGCTGCACTGGATCCAGGCCACAGCTGATCCCGCGCGAGGGAGTAACTCGCTGACATGTGGGACCCGCGAGGCTTTCGTCTACCTCCCGACTCGCGATGCGGTTGCGGCGGTGCAGCGCCGGCAAGCTCGCCGGGATGGCTGTGTCGACCTACACTCAGCTCGGCTCTGACCGCCTAGTCTCAAAATCGACCGCGCAACACGATGGTGAGGTCCAATCGTGGCGGCGACGACCGGTGGTGGTGGCGCGACGGCGGCGACTGAGCTAGGGTTTCGGCTAGCATCGGAATCGCACGGGGACAAAGCAAGAGTCTCGGGAAAAGCTAGAAATGTTCCTGGAAGCACGAGGATGATGATTTGGAGGTTAGAAAGGGTTTACATCACCGGCAAAGATGAGTTTAACAGTGAACCACGACTTTTTCACCGGCGGCGACCAAAACTCGTCTAACTCGGTCAACACTAGATGGTTTTCAAATCTTTTTGATCCAAAGTGTTCGCAGGGAGATAGGGAAACTACCCCTTAACTATGATCAAGAATTATTAGACGTAGAAAATAAATTAAACCCCTAACCTAGAGACATAGGTATGAACTATCGTTGGGAAAAAATGGAAATAGGAACGATACAAGGGGTGGCATGGCTTGAAATTTGGTGAGCACGTTTAAGGTGCTTGCTTTGGAGCCTCCTTATTTGGTGCCTCCTTGTTTGGAGCCAGTGCAGTCTGGTGACCCCACTTATGGGTCACCTGATGTGGGGATGGCTCCATAGCGCCGGACTAGAGGAGCCACTACATGGCTCCTCCTGTGGCTCCCGCAAACCTGGACGATCAGATTGTTATTCGTCCGATTGGCGATAGGTAAGTAAATCTTTAACAATTCAATTTTTACATTTTTAGGATTATATATATACTAATTGAGAATCATGTATTAGGTCTTGGGAGGATTGTTCGTTCATGGGTCAGGGACACTTTCACATCCCGAATTTTAACAAATGGTAAAAATGACTCTGAATGAAATTTTTTGAGTAAAACACGAACAAACTGAATGTGGCCTAAAGGGGGGGGGGGGGGGGGGGTGAATAGTCCTTTTTGAAATTTTAGTTCGAACCCGCAACACTTAACAAACTGATCAAGTCCCAAGATATCGGACTAGTCCGGTAGAGTGCGGACTAGTCCAGTGCATGCGGACTGGATTGATCAAGTTCGATCAATGATTTCAGTACAAGCACAGTACGCAACAGAATATAGTATGTAACTTGAAAGTATCGAGTCAATGAAATTAAGTGTAGTACAAATTAACTTTGATTTGAATGTTTTAACGTAAGATGGACAAGATCAATCAAACCCTAGAATATGATATGAGAAACTTACGAATAAGTTTGAAACACGATGTTTATCTCGTGGTTCGGTTCCCACAGAGGCAACCTACGTCCACATTGAGGAGCCCACAAAAGGATCGGGTCTTCACTGACCCTGACCTCGTCGAATCACCACGAAGGCCAATTATTCTTCCACTATCACAAAGGGGCGAATCACCAAGTTCAAGGGGCCTTCTCACAGGTTGAGGGCTCCCCAAGATTACAATTCAAACACCACCAAGAACACACTCGTAAGATCAACAATGGAACAACAGGAGTGTGTTAGAGATCAAACCCAAGAGCTCAAACATGTGGAATCGTGTCTCTCCTTTGATCCAAAGTGAATCCTCAAGGGATTAATATTTCTTGCATTGGATTGCGTGGAGAGATGTGTTTTCTAAGCTCTTGGAGGGTGTGACGGTGCAGGGGGTCGAGAGTGTTGAAGGTTGGGTCGTGCACATCTATTTATAGGGTGTTTCCAAAAGTTACAGTTAGGGTTTCGAGGGCCCGGACTAGTCCATGGTGGAGTCTGGACTAGTCCGGTGTGCGGCGTGCAGGAAACCCTAAGTGTCCAGGAATATTGGACTTGTCTGGCTAGAAGCGGACTTGTCTGATTTTGGTCAGAAAGGTTTTCGGACTTGTTCGTGGTGATATCGGACTAGTCCGGTGTGGTGAAACCCTTAGTGAATAGAGGACAAGTCCGCACTTGGAGGACTTGTCCGATTTTAGTCAGAGGGTTTTTCGGACTAGTTTGTGAAGAGATAGAACTTGTCCGTTTTTTGTCAGATGCATTATCAGACTAGTCCGGACATTATCGGACTAGTCCGGTGCGAACAAGTCCGGACTGGCAGGACTTGTCCGAACCTATACAGAGAGGATATCGGACTAGTCCGGTGTACGTCGGACTAGTCTGTTTTTCCTGTGAAATGTGAATTGTGTGAGGATTTCTTTTGTGCTTGATCTCTTGGGATGTGTTACACCAACACACTCCCTACACAATGATGTATTCTATTCAGCTCTTGAGCTCTTTTCCGAATTGATCCTCATTATCCTTTCTTTTTGGTGCTTTCTTCATTCTTTCAATAAAACTTGCGCTCATCTCAATAATGTGGTTAGGATCTCATTTGTTTGTCATAAATCAACCAAAACCCACAAGGGATGCCTAGATGCACTTTCACAAACATTAACCATCAATAAGGACCAAAGCATATAAGAGTACAAATACGAACAACTACACTTTTAAATACAAACAAAATTATAAAATCGTTTTGAGATTAATGAAATTGAAAGTAACAGAATAGACAAAGTTGGCATATACAAATATTTACGAATATGTGAGCCCACCATTAATTAGAATAAACAAATAAATATGAATTTTCCATTAAGTCCTTCGACCAGACCTAGATCAAAATAATAACGAATACCCCATAAACAATTTAAACTGAGTAATCTATTTATAATGACCAACTATAAAATAAAATAAGGATAATATACATATGTGAATATGAATAAAAAATATGTGTACCAAAGTCTAATACAAGCCATCAAATAAATTAATAAAGGAAAGCAAAACGACTGATTAAATATTATAGTAATTTAAACCAAAAATGGAATTCAAACTTCAAATTTGAATTAGAATTCAAATGCCAAGCAAACCCAAAGTAGTGAATTAATTGAGAACAATTTAAAATCTACAAAAGATCAGGATCCAAAAGAATTCCCAGGATGGACTAAAATTAAAATACAAGTAATCAAAACACCTTGCTAAAAAATCCAAATAAAATACTCACAGAAACTGAACTTGAATCAAATTTAAAACTCATATTCAAACTAAAAATAGAAAAGGGAAATGAAAAAGGAAAAACGCAGTGGGTGCTGCCCAATTATTCCTCCACCACGCGGCCCTGCTAGCGGGCCCACCTCCCTTTCTCCTCCTCCTTTTTTTATCCTACGCGCGCGGCCCGGTCTGGCCCAGCAGTGAACCACCCCACCTTTCTCTTTCTTCCTGCTCCCGCCGTCTACCTCTTCAAGACCGATAGCGCTAGCTCGGCTCCGCGAAACCCAGCGACAAGACGCCCTCCCGTCGCATCACCTCGCTGGAAGCCTGGCGCGACATCCCCTCCTGCCCATTTCCTTCTCGCCATCATGAGCACAGCGAAACGCGTGCGCCACGGAACCGCACCCACCACCCTTGTCAACTCGTGCCACCAATGGCCAGTCCACGAACGCCTCCACGAACCGCCTCGTCGAGCCTATAAAACGGCCCCAATCACTCATATCGAGCGAAACACCTTCGCCCTCCTTCCCTACACCCGTCCAAGCACCAAGCCGCGCTTAACAAGTTCTCCACCGCCTCAATTTCAGAGTGCACCATTTCTTCCCCAACTTCGGCCGCCGACTTCGTTCCTGCACCGTAAGCAACTATCCTTCAATTATTCTCGCATGTACCTTCCATCGCTCATGCCTGATAAAGAACACACATTATCTAGTATTGGCCAGCACCATAGCAAGCTATCCGCCTCAAACCCTAGGTCACCGTTGCCCTCGCTCCGCGTGCACACCGCCGGCCACCGTGGGGTACTCCCCGGCTCCGCCAAATGCACCTACGCGCATTGAATCCTCACGCACACAATTCGGGAAGCTAGACATTTGTAGGAACCTCATGTAAAGTCGCCCCACCGAGCTCTACCGCCTCCCTCTGTCCTGCGCTGTCGCCAGCCATCACGGACGCCGCTCCGACCTCACAGAGCTCAACTGAAGCATACCACACCCCAGGACACGTTCCTGACATACCTTCTCGGTGAGAACCCGAGCGCACGCGTAGTATCACAGTGCGCTGCCGCAAACGGCCACCACGGCTCGCCGTCGGACGCCGCCGGCCGCCCTGCCCAAATGACACCATAGTGCACACCCTAACCCCTCAAAACACATGCACGACAGCAATAGTTGGATAAAACCGGTGCTTGCCCGGAGAGCCGCCATCGTTGCCTCCGACAGGTGCTCCTCAGCGCCTCCCGTGTTCTGTGAGCCTGCCACCCACGTGGCGCCCACTTGGCGGCAACATAGGCGCCACCTCAGCACCATGTGTGCACCACCCTTGCCACACACACACAAAGTCTCGGAGCCCCCTGCATGGACATGGTCCGTGTGAACCAGAGAGCCAAAGCCCGCTGTCGCCTGGTGTCCACCTCGTCTACCAGTGTGTGCCAGCCTGCAAGCCTCTGGTCGGGGTTGAATTGCTAGGCACACAAACGCATATACACAATTGGCAAAAGACCCACTCCCAGCCTCACAGTAAGCTAAGAAACTGCTAGGTCCACATGCTTGGTGTACACAGAAAAATATAATCTACATTTCCTAATATAATAAAGTTACAGAAAATATCCTAAAATCCTTTAATTGCTTTTACAGCATATTAGGGACGATTGATGGTATAAGTTTCATGAACAAATTGTGTCAAATATTAATGGTTTTCAAAAATGAATTAATCAGTTAGGACATTAAAAAGAAATAATATTTAGACTCTAAATTGATAATTATTTTGCAAATAATTTTCTAGAAGTTCTCTAGAATTATTTGGTAACTATTACGACATAAAATAGTGGTTAGTGACCCAAATAAAATTGCCAAAAATGAGAGACTTATTATTAACTAATAAATATTATTTGATTAACTAGGAAATCGGAAGAGTCTACACTTAGCCTCCCGATTTGATCATCCATTCACAAATAATAATCTAAGAATTATTATAAAAATTAATTTACAATTATAATTTAATAAAAAGTAACGTCCAACCAATATAGACTCTAAAGTGATAAAGCAATTACCATTCCTATAGGAAATAAATTGAATCATCAATAGATAGAAGAAAATCATGTATATACTTTAAATAGACAAATATTCTAACAAATAATTATCTAAACTCCTAAAATATATTGCTTGACATTTATAATATAATGTAGGTGGTAATGGACTAATATAAGTAATGGAATAAAGAAGTAGCTATCATTTCCATAGGAAAAATCATGTAGATATCCATAATTCGTAAAGTGCACACCGAAGCTTCTAAGTAGTCTCTTCACAAATGACCTTCTAAATATTTCTAAAAGTATATTATTAGGACTTTTACTGTAGAAATAAACTAAGATAAATTATAGGATAATGAACTACTTACCATGAATATAGAATATCAATTAGAGAGATATTAGATAATATAAATTCACATGCAAACTCAAAAATAAGGTGGACCCTTCACTAGAAATTCCTGGAAGTCCTAATAGCCTTACCCTGGTGAAGTTCTAAACTAGGTTCATTACTTTTAGAATACAACAAGGAAATAATAGATTAAGAAATGACATAAGTTAATGATCATACACTAGTTGTTATTAAAAAAATATTGAGTTGGCTCGAGAATATTAGAACTGATGCTTAGACTCTAAAACAAGTGGGTCTTACATTAGTAGAACCTTAGTGAATATACTACTATGAATGTAAAATAATTATAAATAAGGTCTATAGAAATTATGGTCAACTCAATGACCACAATATAAGTAATTTATGACATAACTTAGTGAGTTCACCTTGATTGACATAAACCAAGTAAATAACTAGCAGACTGAAAGAAATCGTATTAAACCCCAAACTTGGAAGTCTTGACACCCATAACTACATAAAGATATTATTGAAAACCTATAGCATAATAAGATTAAGAATTAAGCAGTTAAACTAAGAAGAACGATAAAACCATTATAGCCTTTCAATAATCATTTAGATAACCAACGAAACAGAAATGTTTCCAAACAGGCTACCAGTAGAATTACGTATTCTCCGATAAACCTTCTAAGAACCTTAGAAACCGCATTATTGAATGATTATTTGTAATTATTGGAATTTTATTTCGATTTATGGGATCTTTATTGATGCTTCATCACTACACAATAGCAGTGATGTGAGCACCTCCTTGTTAGTACTATGCTTAGGAAACCCTGCGATGTTCACAACGCAAACCACTATTGTGAGACCTATGTGTGATGAATACATTGGCTATGGCGATAAAAGTTTTGAATACTACCAAAAAACTTTATCATCAAGGTCTGGCTCTATGTCCGAGTATCTTTGGTTAGCTCCGGCGCTAGGTCCTGCTAGCTTTGGTAAGCTGTGATTCAATGTCCGGTTAGCTTTGGCGAGGTATGGTGCTTGATCGCAGTGTTTCTGCTTTTATCTTGCAATGTTTTGAACTTGCTTTACACTTATGGAAAGGTTGCTTAGTATTATTTTACTAAGTTTTTGGTGTGTTTTGGTGGTTAAGGCTGATATCATTTTGCTTATGGTTTGCAACATGCATATGTGAGGTACTCACGTAAGATGTTGTAGTTTCGGAACTAACGTGAGTCAAGTTGAGGACTTGTGCTCGAAAGTATTGGTTGTTTATTCATGTGCAGGTGTTGCTTGAGTTAAAGACATGTCTGGTGACGGGATCCATTGAACTAGTCTTAGGGAGAAGATGAGGTTCAACAACCAAGTTCGGGTGGAATTGTGGTTGAGTTGATCGGGAGGTTGCGCAGCATGTTTGATCAAGAACAATGCATATCAAGGTATCGTGGACGTTGTTGGAAGATGTTTGCACATATGAAAGGAGTGCATGGACGTTGCTACATGGTTCCGAGGCATGATGAAGAAATGTGGACGTAAAGAATTGGTCGGAAAGGTCCAACCGACTAGGTTATGGACTCAAGCTGCGGCTGAGTCGTGTTTGACTCAAATATGGAAAGATTTGAGTAGGTTATGATAGGATTTCGTGTGGGTTACGAATTTGAGTTGTTTTAAGAATGTGGGATACGTTCTTAAGGTGTTTGGAAGTCTTAAGATTGCTTCTATCTACGTATAGAAGAGTCCTAAGCAGTTATGGAAAGTTTTGATTTGTGGTTTAAGTAGGATTAGAGTCCTAGTTGAGATTGGGTTGGCCTAAGGATTGCTTATATAAGCAAGGGAGGTCAGAGCTCGTGTGAGACGACTTTGGGGCTGTTCCTCTTATGTTCTATTGAATAAATATCGTAGTTTAAAGGAACTTTTGTGCCTTCTACGTCCAACTTGTTTCTGTCAAGTCTTTCTCGTCGAGTTTCTGCACTGCACTACCTTTCCTTGGTGGTTTTATCATAACTCGAGTTTCACAAATCCAATTGAGGTGATTCTTTTTGGGTTGTCTTCATAACTTGATTTTATATCATATTTCAAAATTTCACTGTCATTGGATTTGTGATTAATGATCTACACGAGTTTCTTTGCAGTGTTCTAGAACTGTTTTTCTTGGGTAGGACAGATTGATCTTTGTTCGATCTTTCGATCGTAACTTGAGTTTCTCTAAACGGATTTGAGTAATTCTTGTTGTGTTGTCTTCATGACTTGATCCTCTCTGATATATATCACTTTTTTCATGGTGAAACACATTTAGATAAGTCTCACACACGATTTCTTTAACGGATCATTTTTCTACCGAGGGGTTTTCATTGCTTCCGCTGAAAAAGTTTTAATCTACCATTCACCCCCCCTCTGGTAGCTTTTCACGTGCTCTTCGATCTACAATTGGTATCAGATCCATGGTGCTCTAATCTTTGTGATTGGCATGTGTTTTTGACTAATCATCATAGAGAAATACTCCACCAAACCTTGTGTGTTTAGTGGTATTGATTTTTGGGTTTGGAAGGCACGTATGGAAGCTTTCATCCAGGCACAAGGATTTGCAATATGGGAGAAGTTATACAAGTCTTACGAAGTGCTGTCAAACAATCAAGTTACAGCTACAAATATGAGAGATTTTGACAACAACAACAAGGCTCGGAACATGATCATACAAGGATTAACTCAAAGCGACTTCGACCGTGTTGCACACCTCCGATCTGCATACGATGTGTGGAAAGCACTTTGTGACTACCACGAAGGATCCAACACGATCAAGGAGGTAAGGAAAGACATGTTATAGAAAGAATACATGCGTTTCGAGATGCAACCCGGTGAGTCCATTGATGATCTCTTTGCTCGCTTTAATAAAATTCTCAGCAACTTGCGTAGCGTCAATGTTAATTTTTCAGATGCTGAAAATGCTAGGCAATTACTAAGTGCATTAGACATGTCAATTTGGGAGATGAAGGTTACATCTATTTGTGAATCTACTTTCATGAGTACACTTACTTTAGATGTGCTATATTCCAAGTTAAAACTCATGAAATTGATATAATATCATGTAAGAACCCCAACAAGTCTATTGCTTTTGTTTCTCAACACGACATGCCTAGCTCCGGTCAATCATCATCTTGTGGTACACTTGCTTTCTTGTGCTCTCTAACCCTTGAACAGATTGAGAAATTTCCATAGGAGGAGCTAGTACTTCTCTCTACTAGGTTTTCAAAAGCATTGCAAAATGTTAGAACTAGAAGGAGTGGAAGCTCCAGACCTCAACGATGTTTCGAATGTGGTAAGATAGGACATTTTCGTTCAGATTGCCCTAACCTTTCAGGTCCTACCTCTCGG
Organism: Tuctoria greenei; assembly: GCA_036927565.1. NCBI lineage: Eukaryota > Viridiplantae > Streptophyta > Magnoliopsida > Poales > Poaceae > Tuctoria > Tuctoria greenei. Next base: position 221,968,258 of record JAYESD010000003.1, read on the forward strand.
GATGAAAAGCAAACAAGGACGAAGCACTCCTCTGCAAACGATAAGAAGAAAAAGAAGGGTTTTACAGGACGTCAATTGGTGAGTAGTTTTATCTCTGCACTTCAAGAACTTGGCGCAAGCAATGTGGACATTGGAAGTGACGAAGATGAAGATGATTTGACAAACCTGTGCGTCATGGCGGGCAAATCAAGATCAAGTATGGAGGATGCAGAACACAACAGCGACAATGAAGAGGTATGTCCTACTTGCTAAGAAATGTGTGACGCTATTTCTCGTGCCACTATTATAGTTAAGAAAAAAGACAAAAATGTTAGGGATAGTGCTGCTCAAATTGAATCACTAGAATCTGAAATCAACCGTTTAAAAACTTTGATTCCTAGTGATGATGCATGTCCCTCATGCGATTTAATATATGAACAATTATCCTCATTAAGAAGTACGCACATCTCCACACTTGATAAACTTGAGTTAGAAATTGAAAAGAACGGAGAGCTTGCTGCACTTAATGTTAAAAACTTGAAAAATGCTAGCTGTTCTATAATTGATTTGCATTGTTCTACTTGTGATTATCTTGATAAGAAACTACAAGATGCTATGAATGAAATTTCTATATTGAATAATGCATTATGTTCTCATGAAGTTAAATTTTGTTCTAATTGCAAATTAAAAGGAAAAACTTCATGTGAAAATTGTCTTGATCTGTCCAATAAACTTGATGACATGCATAGGACATTAGATCGGTTTTGTAATGGGAATAAGAACCTAAACTTGCTATTGAATTCTTCCAAGTCTTGCAATGATAAAACTGGTTTTGGTTTTGATTCTCATGCTCATGCTAAGGCACATGCACCTAAAATTGTAAAGTCATTAGGAAGTGGTTTGATTCAAACAATTCCTAGACAAAAAGATGTGGTTTTCAAATCTGCAGGAGTGATGTCTCATTTGGTTTCAAATAAAAATGTTGCTTGCTCATCTAGACATGAACACAAAGTTAAATTTCATTGTAACTACTATGGTAGAGATGGTCATGTCATAGATTTTTGTTATAGACTAGCTAAACAACAGAAAAAGGAAAGAATGATTGCTAGATCTCATAACTTTCATGCGAAATTTGTTGCACTTGCTAAACCGAATGATAGGAACATGCAATCTGCTGTAATGAGTCAAAAACATGCAAAGTTTGCTCCCAAACCTACTGTTTTTCGTGCTACACATGCAACACCTCGTAGATCAGTAGTTGGGTACAAAAATCCTCAAGCTTTGGCTCATAAACCTGCTGTTTTATCTCAGCTTTTGCGTGTTATTCCTGCTGGACGTCGTGTGACTCAGTACTGAATTCCTAAATGCTTTTTGACTAACCCCAGTATTGGGTCATCGACGTATTGTGCTTCTATGTAGGTTACACGCTTGAGGAAGGAGAACATTTGGATTGTGGATTCAGGTTTCTCACGCCGCATGACCTGTAACAAAGAATGGTTCTCCTCCCTCTTTTTTGTGTCATGTGTAGAGAATGTTACTTTTGTCGATAATTCTTCAACTCCTATAATTGCTAAGGGTTTAGTTAGAGTAAATGATCACTACACTTTGAAGGATGTGGCACTTGTTAAAAATTTTCAATACAACTTGCTTTCTGTTTCACAACTGCTAGATGAAAATCTGGAAATTATTTTCACTAAAAATTGCTACAGAGTTGTAAATTCAAACAGTGAACTTATTTTTAACATGTCACGGTTTGGAAGAGTTTTTAAAGCTGATTTTGATATGTATTCTTCTAAGCATAGGTGTCTAGTTTCTAATGATTCAAGGGACTTATATTTTTGGCATCGTAGACTTGGTCACGTAGGCTTTGATCATCTAACGCGTGTTAGTGCTCTTGATCGCGTATGTGGGCTGCCTAAGCTTAAAGGGGACAAAGAAATTGTGTGCTCTTCTTGTAGACATGCTAAGATGGTTGTAGGTTCACATACTCCTCTCACAATGATCATGACAACTGAATTGGGTCAACTTTTGCACCTTGACACCGTAGGACCTTCACATGTTCAATCCTTCGGAGGTAAATGGTATGTTCTTGTGATTGTTGATGATTATTCTAGATACTCTTGGGTTTACTTTATGACATCTAAGAATGAATTTTTTAGTCACTTTAGAACTTTATTTCTTAGATTATCAATTGATCACCCAGGATCCATAAAAGCAATTAGAAGTGATAATGAAACCGAATTTAAAAATCAATCTTTTGATCACTTTTGTGCTGAAAATGGAATAGATTATCAATTTTCTTCACCATATGTACCTCAACAAAACGGTGTTGTAGAAATAAAGAACAGAACCTTAGTTGAGATGGCTAGGACTATGCTTGATGAATATCAAACTCCTAGGAAATTTTGGGATGATGCGATTGCAACTGCTTGTTATGTCTCAAATCGTGTTTTCTTGCGCGCTAAGCTAGGTAAAACACCATATGAGCTCCGGTTTGGACATAGGCCTAGTGTTACACACTTTTGGGTCTTTGGTTGCAAATCCTTTGTTAAGAAACATGGTAATCTTGATAAATTTGAACCTAGATCCATTGATGGCATGTTTCTTGGTTATCCATCTCATACTAGAGGCTATCGTGTGCTTTTACTTGACACTAACAAAATTGTGGAGACTTGTGAGGTGTCTTTTGATGAAACTATCACAGGTACTAGCTCAAACATTGCAGGTCCAGATTTATATCCGCAGGGGGAGAGCATCTTCGTTGAAGATGAGGAAGAGGTGGAGTTGCTGTCCGAAAATTCAGCAGCTAACGACATTGTTCCAGCTCCTGATTTTGATTCACGGCCAGCACCGACGACCACCATTGCTGGTCCAGATCCTCCTCAAGTCACAAGCTCATCAATTTGTGATGAACATGAATAAGAAGAAGCTTGTGAAGTTTACACCCCTCCGAGTTCTCAAAATTCATCCTCCACAACATAATATTGGAAGCTTGCACGAACGAGTCACACGGTCCAGCTTTTGTGATATAAACTCCCATGCTCATTCTGCTTTTGTTGCTTCTTTTGAACCCAAAGATATATCACACGCACTCACTAATGAATGTTGGATTATTGCCATGCAAGAAGATTTAGAAAATTTTGAAAGAAATAGTGTTTGGAAACTTGTACCTCCACCTCAAGGTCACACTTTAATTGGAACTAAATGGGTGTTTAAAAATAAACAAAGTGAGGATGGGGTTGTGGTTAGGATTAATGCTAGGTTGGTTTCTCAAGGTTTCACTCAAGTTGAAGGTCTAGATTTTGATGAAACTTTTGCTCCTGTTGCTAGATTAGAAGTTATAAGAATTTTGTTAGTTTTTGCTGCATCTAAATGTTTTAAGCTATATCAAATGGATGTAAAAAGTGATTTTATTAATGGCTACATAGATGAGGAGTTTTATGTCAAACAACCACCGGGTTTTGAAAATCCAAATTTTCCTAATCATGTTTACAAACTGTCCAAAGCCTTGTACGGTCTCAAACAAGCCCCTAGAGCATGGTATGATAGGTTAAAAATATTCTTACTTGAAAACGGGTTTACCATGGGCAAGGTTGCTAAAACTCTTTTTGTGCTTAAGCATGCCAATGACTCATTATTCGTTCAAGTGTATGTGGATAATATTATCTTTGGTTGTGCTTCTCATGATCTTGTGTCCAAGTTTTCAGCTATGATGAGTTCAGAATTTGAGATGAGTATGCTGGGAGAACTCACGTACTTTTTGGGGCTGCAAATCAAGCAAACCAAGGATGGTACCTTTGTGCATCAAACGAAGTATACAAAAGACCTCCTAAGGCGTTTCAACATGGACAAAAGCAAGCCTCTTTGGACACCAATGGGAACAGCAACAACACTTGAACTTGATAAATATGGTGAAGCCGTGGATCAAAAAGAATATAGAAGCATGATCGGATTACTTTTATACCTCATGGCATCAAGATCGGACATACAATTCAGCGTATGTCTTTGTGCACGGTTTCAAGCCTCTCCACGTGCTTCACATCGTCAAGCCGTCAAAAGGATTCTCAAGTACTTACATGGAACTCAAGAATTTGATATTTTTCTTCCTTCTTCCTCAACCGTTACTTTGAAAGCTTTTTCGGATGCTGATTTTGGGGGTTGTAGGATTGATAGGAAAAGTACTTATGGTGCTTTTCATTTTCTTGGTAATTCACTTGTTGCTTGGTCCTCTAGAAAACAAAACTCAGTTGCACAATCAGCAGTTGAATATGAATATGTAGCTACTGCTAGTGCTTGCTCACAAATTCTTTGGATTGTTCAAACACTTAAGGACTATGGGGTTGATCTACATAGTGTTCCACTGTTTTGTGATAACACTAGTGCCATCTGCATTGCTAAAAATCCCATGCAACATTCTAGAACCAAGCACATTGGCATTAGGCATCACTTTCTCCATGATAATGTTGAAAAAGGAAACATTGTACTTCACCATGTAGATATCGAACAACAATTGGCTGACATTTTTACAAAACCTTTGGATTTCACTCGTTTTTGTTTCATTCATAGTGAATAGGGGTTATGCATCCTCATGGCTTAAATTGAGGGGGATTTTTGAAACTTGGGAAGTATATTTGTGAATCTGAACTTAAACTAATACGAGCATAGTATTTTATACATGTATGACTTTGTGATTCCTTTTACATGCTGAAAGTTCTTACTACATTACTCATGTTATACATTTTGTAGTTTTTGCCATGACTCATAATTGGAATAATTACTTACACTAAATCTGGTCATGATCGAACTTTCTTGCTGTTTTGAACTTGTTGCATGCTCACAAGTGCTTTTAATAATAAAAAATTAATCAATCAACTATTCACATGTTGAGCTTTTATGATCAAGTAAAAATAAGAAAAGATCAAGAGAATATGCATGCATCGCACTTCTTCTTTTGAGATGGCTTATCATTGCACTTAGATATGAACTTGGAAGAAGTTGTGTATGACTAAAACCATGTCCTTAAGCTTCTGATTGTCAAATGACATAAGCTTGGCTTGGTTGGTTAGAATAAGGCAGATGCGCATATAATCTCTTGCAAATATCATATGATCTAAATTTGTGCTTTGAAAAATAATAAAATACAGCAACAAGTTTCATGCTTTCAGGTTTTGAAATAGTTAAGTTTGTGAGATCATGACTTACTAAATTGGAAATTACATTTGATCTCTAGCATGGCTTACACTACTTTATGTATTTCATTGATGTGATAGTGTAAGTTAGTTGATAGTATGACTTGGATGAGCTTGTTTTATATGTATATGTTATAATATGCCCATAACAATTAAAATTTGTCTTATAAACCTTGCTGAATACATTGTCAAAGGGGGAGAGATAATATGTGAATTTTTAAAGATAAGTATGCAAGGGAGAGAAATTGATTACACATTGCACATATTCAATATTGTTTTTGGCACGATTCTTCTCAGGGGGAGAATTTCTTTTTCTCATTTTATTTCTGTTTTACAAAGGGGGAGAAATTGTTTTCAAAACTGTTAATGTGAATAAGCCAATGTTTGGATCTTAAGTGGTGTTGCCAATGCATTCATCAAGGGGGAGATTGTGAGACCTATGTGTGCTGAATACATTAACTATGGCGATAAAAGTTTTGAATACTACCAAAACACCTTTATCATCAAGGTCCGGCTCTAGATCTGACTAGCTTTTGTTAGCTTTGGCGCTAGGTCCTGGTAGCTTTGGTAAGCTCTGGTTCAAGGTCTGGTTAGCTTTGGCAAGGTCCGCTGCTTGATCGCAGTGTTTCTGCTTTTATCTTGCAATGTTTCAAACTTGCTTTACACTTATGAAAAGGTTTCTTAGTATTCTTTTACTAAGTTTTTGGTGTGTTTTGGTGGTTAAGGCTGATATCATTTTTCTTATGGTTTGCAACATGCTTATGTGAGGTGCTCACATAAGATGTTGTAGTTTCGGAACTAACGTGAGTCAAGTCGAGGACTTGTGCTCGAAAGTATTGGTTGTTTATTCATGTGCAGGTATTGCTTGAGTTCAAGACATGTCTGGTGACGGGATCCATTGAACTAGTCTTAGGGAGAAGATGAGGTTCAACAACCAAGTTCGGGAGAAATTGTGGTTGAGTTGATTGGGAGGTTGCGCAACATGTTTGAATCAAGAACAATGCATAGCAAGGTATCGTGGACGTCGTTGGAAGATGTTTGCACGTATGCAAGGAGTGCATGGACGTGGCTACATGGTTTCGAGGCGTGATGAAGAGATGTAGACATAAAGAATTGGTCGGAAAGGTCCAACCGACTAGGTTATGAACACAAGCTGCGGTTGAGTCGTGTTTGACTCAAATATGGAAAGATTTGAGTTCGTTATGATAGGATTTCATGTGGGTCACGAATTTGAGTTGTTTTAGGAATGTGGTATACGTTCCTAAGGTGTTTGGAAGTCTTAAGATTGCTTCTATCTGCGTATAGAAGAGTCCTAAGCAGTTATGGAAAGTTTCGATTCGTGATTTGAGTAGGATTAGAGTCCTAGTTGAGATTGGGTTGGCCTAAGGGCTGGTTATATAAGCAAGGGAGGTCAGAGCTCGTGTGAGATGACTTTGTGGCTGTTGCTCTTGTGTTCTATTGAATAAAGATCATAGTTTAAAGGAACGTTTGTGCCTTGTACGTCCGACTTGTTTCTGTCAAGTCTTTCTTGTCGAGTTTCTGCACAACACTACCTTTCTTTGGTGATTTTATCATAACTCGAGTTTTACAAATCCAATTGAGGTGATTCTTTTTGGGTTGTCTTCAAAACTTGATTTCTATCATCTTTAAAAATTTTACGATCATTGGATTTGTGGTTTATGATCTACACAAGTTTCTTTGCAGTGTTCCAGAACTGTTTTTCTCGGGTAGGACAGATTGATCTTTGTTCAATCTTTCGATCGTAACTTGAGTTTCTCTCAACGGATTTGAGTAATTCTTGTTGTGTTGTCTTCATGACTTGATTCTCTCTGATATCTATCACTTTTGTCACGGCGAAACACATTTATATTAGTCTCACACACGATTTCTTTAACGGATCATTTTTTTGTCGAGGGTTTTTATTGCTTCCGCTGATAAAGTTTTAATGTACCATTCACCCCCCCCCCCCTCTGGTAGCCTTTCATGTGCTCTTCTATCCTACAACTACACATTGTGTACATGATCGCGAAATGTGTTAAAAAGTGTTTGGTGGTGTGAGTTAGGATATGGGTGGGTGATTAATGAATTGTGTGTGTGAAGGGGAAGGATGGTCGAGGAGGGTTTGGTGATGGGATGCTGAATGCTTCAGTAATAATCCGATGACCATGCCTTCCAGATTATACTTATGCTGAGTACATTAGTTTAGTTCGATGATGTGTGTTCCGGACTAGTTCTTCATGGGATGCCGCGAGCTCCTTAAGAGGTATACCAGTTGAGGATGTGTATTCGGTGTAACCCACCGATCGATGCAGAGTGCTTCAGTGATAGTTCGATGACCATGTTTTCCGGGCTAGCCTTATGTTGAGTACTTCAGTTTAGTTCGATGATGTGTGTTCCGAACTAGTCCTTCTGCCAAGGACGGATGGAGCTGCCTCACCAATATAAGGACCGGTTCATTTGACCTCAACATAGTGATTTCGTACAACCACAGAAACTGGATGGGCGGGACTCGCCCTACCTTTCTGGTAACTGCCACATGAGAAAACCTAGAGAGCCATGGAGGACACGGTGGACCAGGAAATGGCAATGAGATTGAGGGTCGTCCGATGTCTGGCTGGGTAGTGAATGCCCGAATAGCCCCTGCGTCGGGCCGAGGTGTGAATGTGGGGTTACTCGAGGAAGATGGGATGAGCGTCATGTCATACCCTTGCTAGGTGTGTATAGCCTGTGGGTGAAGTGTACAAACTCTACAGAGTCTTAATCTATCTAGATAGTTGTTGTCATAGTCTTGGCACACTATGCTTTGAGCTCCTTATGATTAGCATTAGTGCATCTCCTTGAAGTGTGTGTGGGTGGTCGAGGCCGCCGTGTTTTGGGAAAGTATTGGCATGCGTGCTGGAGTCATTAGGGCCATGGGTCCGAAGACTCATCTAAAAGTGAGGGAACTGGCAGGACGGTGTGAAACTCCCCCAGGGCCCGCCAACTATAATAATACTAATTCAACTACTTCTCCACCTTATTGCAAAACTCTTTTCAAAGAGAACTTTGCATAAAATGCTTTTCGGTCAAACTAAGTTGTATGGCCTCTCCTTGCTACAAGCCTCAATGCATGAAACACCTCCCATTGAGTAGTGTTAGGGCTTGCAGAGTACCTTATGTACTCACTCTTGCTTTGTATGTGATTTATCAGAAGACAAAAAAGCTGATGTATGTGAGGATGACGGTTAGGTCTAGTCCTACTTCCCAAGTTTGCTTGTTGGGCATGGCGTCGTTCTACTCCGCTATTTTCTAAAGATATATCTATTTCGGTGGTCATCCTCGACCACGTCCAATGTAATCTAGATCATGTTTGTAAATATTGATTATTAATAAAGAATCATTACATGGATCTCGATCTATTCTGTTGTGCATACCAACTACTGATCCAGGGATTGGTACGAGAAGCACAAGTGGACCCTCGGAAGGCGGATCCTGACAGACACCACCAGCAGGTGAATGGTGTCTTGGGTCGTCTAGTCCATTTGCACTATCCCGGTGTAGTGAACGAACACGCTGCCACGTCTTGGGACGATTACACTACAGCCCAGGACCTTGCTCACGGCAACCGCTAGGAGGTTGTGGCACGACTTCATGGTAAGTATGAACAATTTTTATGTAATACAAATTTATTATAAGTTAAATACATTTACTTGTATATTTGTTCTTCTAGGCATGGTACCGTTTGGAGAACGAGGTCGAGTAGACGAATCACGATCATCTCATCTTCCATAACTGCGTCAAGAATCTCGTGACGCAGCCACTATCGACGGCTCGCATTCAAGCTATGAAGGCATACTTCAAGTTGCATCCGGAAGAGGGTCGCCCAGGAAGCACAGGGAAGCAACCGACAAGTGTACTTGATGGAGGCGTAGTACACTGAGGTAAAGTGCTTATTTTACTTTGATTCATTATCTGATTGTGATCAATGTTTTCATTTGATAATAAATGTGTGCAGGTCAGTGTAGCATGGCTTGACAACCGTCCGGGCGAGTATTGTGCCCTATGTGCTCGTTGGGGGAGCCAAGGCTGTCAATAAGGTTTCTCGGGGGCCGTCGTCAATAAAGTTCCCCCGCTGCCACGTGGATGGTGTGAGACCTAGGTGTGCTGAATACACTAGCTTTGACAATAAAAGTTTTGAATGCTGCTGTAACATCTTTTTAGCAAGGTCCAACTCTAGCTCCGAGCTTCTGCAAGGTCCGACAATAGGTCCGACTTTCTTTGTCTAGGTCCGACATGTTTTTGGGTAGCTCCGGCATGTCTTTGATAGCTCCGGCATGTCGTTGTTAAGCTCCGATATGTTTTGTTAGGTCCGACTTATGTTGGTTAGCTCCGACATGTTTTTATAGCTTTGGCTTTTGGGTTGACTAGTTCTGACTAGCTTTGGCAAGCTCCGGCGCTAGGTTGTACTGGCTTTGGTAAGCTCCGGTTCAAACTCTGATTAGCTTTGGCAAGATTTAGAGCTTGATCGCAATGTTCCAGCTTTTATTGTGAAATGTTTTGAACTTTCTTTACATTGTTGGAAAGATTGCTTAGTATTCATCTGCCAAGTTTTTGGCGCGTTTTGGTTGATATGGCTGATATCGTTTTACTGTGGTTTTGCAACATGCTTATGGAGGTGCTCACGTGAGGTGTTGTGTCCGGAACTAATTTGAGTCAAGTCGCGGACTTGGTCTCGTACGGATTGCTTATTTATTCATGTGCAGGTGTTGCTTGTTTTTAAGACATGGCTAGTGACAAGATCCATTGAACTAGTCTTAGGGAGAAGATGAGGTTCAACAACCGAGTTCGGGAGGAATTGTGGTTGAGTTGATCGGGAGGTTGCGCAGCATGTTTGAATCAAGAACAATGCATATGAAGGTATCGTGAACGTCATGGAAGATGTTTGCACGTATGCAAGGAATGCATGGACGTGGCTACATGGTTCCAAGACGTGATGAAGAGATGTGGACGTAAAGAATTGGTCGGAAAGGTCCAACCGACTAGGTTATGGACTCAGGCTGCGGCTGAGTCGTGTTTGACTCAAATATGGAAAGATTTGAGTTGGTTATGATAGTATTTCATGTGGGTCACGAATTTGAGTTGTTTTGGGAATGTGGGATATGTTCCTAAGGTGTTTAGAAATCTTAAGATTGCTTCTATCTGCGTATAGAAGAGTTCTAAGCAGTTATGGAAAGTTTTGATTCGTGATTTGAGTAGGATTAGAGTCCTAGTTGAGATTGGATTGGCCTAAGGGCTGGTTATATAAGCAAGGGAGGCCTGAGATCTTGAGGCACGACTTTGGGGTTGTTCCTCCTGTGGTTTCATCAATAAAATTTGTAGTTTGAAGGAACTTTTGTACCTTATTCGTCTGACTTGTTCCAGACAAGTTTTTCTCGTGGAGTTTCTGCACAGCACTACCTTTCTTGGGTGGTTTTATCATAACTCGAGTTTTATAGATCCAATTGACGTGATTCTTTTAGGGTTGTCTTCAAAACTTGATTATCTATCATCTGTCAAATTTTCACGGTCATTGGATTTGTGGTTTCTGATCTACACGAGTTTCTTTGCAGCGTTCTAGAACTATTTTTCTCGGGTAGGACAGATTGATCATTGTTCGATCTTTCAATCGTAACTTGAGTTTCTCTTGACGGATTTGAGTGATTCTTGTTGTGTCGTCTTCGTGACTTGACTCTCTATGATATCTATCACTTTTTTCATGGTTAAACTCGTTTTGATTAGTCTCACATACGATTTCATTAACAGATCATTTTTCTGCCGAAGGGGTTGGGATTTAATTGTTTCCGCTGCGTAGGATTTTTTTAATCTACCATTCACCCCCCCTCTGGTAGCTTTTCACATGCTCTTTGGTACTAAAATTGGTATCAAAGTCACGGTGCTCTAATCTTTATGATTTGCACGTGTTTTTGACTAATCATCATAGATAAATACTCCGCCAAACCTTGTGTGTTTAGTGGTATTGATTTTTAGATTTGAAAGGCACTTATGGAAGCCTTCATCCAGGCTCAAGGCTTCGCAATATGAGAGAAGGTATACAAGCCTTACGAAGTGCCATCAAACAATCAAGTTACACCTACAAATCTGAGAGATGTCGACAACAACAACAAGGCTCGGAACTTGATCATACAAGGATTAACTCAAAGCGGCTTCGACCGTGTTGCACACCTCCAATCTGCATACGATGTGTGGAAATCACTTTGTGACTACCACGAAGGATCCAACACGATCAAGGAGGTAAGGCAAGACATGTTCAAGAAATAATACATGTGCTTCAAGATGCAAACCGGTGAGTCTATTGATGACCTTTTTGCTTGCTTTAATAAAATTCTCAGCAACTTGCATAGTGTCAAAGTTAATTTTTCAGATGCTGAAAATGCTAGGCAATTGTTAAGTGCATTAGATATGTCAATTTGGGAGATGAAAGTCTCTATTCGTGAATCTACTATCATGAGTACACTTACTTTAGATGTGCTATATTCCAAGTTAGAAACTCGTGAAATTGACATAATATCACGTAAGAACCCCAACAAGTCTATTGCTTTTGTTTCTCAACATGACATGTCTAGCTCCAGTCAATCTTCATCTTGTGGTACACTTGTTTTGTTGTCCTCTCTAACCCTTGAACAGATTGAGGAATTTTTAGAGGAGGAGCTAATACTTCTCTCTACTAAGTTCTCAAAAGCATTGCAAAATGTTAGAACTAGAAGGAGAGGAAGCTCCGGATCTCAACGATGATTCGAATGTGGTAAGACAGGACATTTTCGTTCAGATTGCCCTAACCTTTTAGGTCCTACTTCCTGGGATGAAAACCAAACAAGGACGAAGCACTCCTCTGGAAACGATAAGAAGAAAAAGAAGGGCTTACAGGACGTCAATTGGTGAGCGGTTTTATCTCCGCACTTCAAGAACTTGGCTCAAGCGATGTGGACATTGAAAGTGATGAAGATGAAGATGATTTGGCAAACTTGTGCTTCATGGCGGGCAAATCAAGATCAAGTATGGAGGATGCAGAACACAACAGCGACAATGAAGAGGTATGTCCTACTTGCAAAGAAATGTGTTATGCTATTTCTCGTGTCACTATTATAGTTAAGAAAAAGGACAAAAATCTTAGTGATAGTGCTGCTAAAATTGAATCACTAGAATCTGAAATCAACCGTCTAAAAACTTTGATTCCTAGTGATGATGCATGTCCATCATGTGATTTAATATATGAACAATTGTTCTCATTAAGAAGTGCGCACACCTCCACACTTGATAAACTTGATTTAGAAATTGAAAAGAATAGAGAGCTTGTTGCACTTAATGATAAAAACTTAAAAGATGCTAGCTATTCTACATTTGATTTGCATTGTTCTACTTGTGATGATCTTAATAAAAAACTACAAGATGCTATGAATGAAATTTCTGTATTGAACAATACATTACGTTCTCATGAAGTTAAATTTTGTTCCAATTGCAAATTAAAAGGAAAAACTTCATGTGAAAATTGTCTTGATCTGTCCAATAAACTTGATAACATGCATAGGACATTAGATCGGTTTTGTAATGGGAATAAGAACCTAAATTTGCTGTTGAATTCTTCCAAGTCTTGCAATGATAAAACTGGTTTAGGTTTTGATTCTCATGCTCATGCTAAGGCACATCCACCTAAAATTGTAAAGTCATTAGGAAGTGGTTTGATTCAAAAAGTTCCTAAACAAAAAGAAGTGGTTTTCAAGTCTGCAGGAGTGTTGTCTCATTCGGTTTCAAATAAAAATGTTGTTTGCTCATCTAGACATGAACACAAAGTTAAATTTCATTGTACCTACTGTGGTAGATATGTCCATGTCATAGATTTCTATTATAGACTAGCTAAACAACAGAAAAAGGAAAGAATGATTGCTAGATCTCATAACTTTCATGCAAAATTTGTTGCACTTGCTAAACCGAATGATAGGAACATACATTCTGCTGTAATGAGTCGAAAACATGGAAAAGTTGCTAACAAACCTACTGTTTTTTGTGCTACACATGTAACATCTCGTAGGACAGTAGTTGGGTACAAAAATCCTCAAGCTTTGGCTCATAAACCTGCTGTTTTATCTCAACTTTCGCGTGTTATTCTTGCTAGACGTCGTGTGACTCAGTACTGGATTCCTAAATGCCTTTTGACTAACCCCAGTATTGAGTCATCGACGTATTGTGCATCTATGTAGATTACACGCTTGAGAAAGGAGAAAATTTGGATTGTGGATTCAGGTTGCTCACGCCAAATGACCGGTAACAAAGAATGGTTCTCCTCCCTCTTTTTTGTGTCATGTGTAGAGAATGTTACTTTTGTCGATAATTCTTCAACTCCTATAATTGCTAAGGGTTCGGTTAGAGTAAATAATCACTACACTTTGAAAGATGTGGCACTTGTTAAGAATTTGAAATACAACTTTCTTTGTTATCTTTTGTTGCATCTAAAGGTTTTAAGCTATATCAAATGGATGTTAAAGGTGCTTTTCTTAATGGCTACATAGATGAGGAGGTTTATGTCAAACAACCACCGTGTTTTAAAAATCCAGATTTTCCTAATCATGTTTACAAACTGTCCAAAGCCTTGTACGGTCTAAAACAAGCCCCTAGAGCATGGTATGATAGGTTAAAAACATTCTTACTTGAAAAGAGGTTTACCATGGGCAAGGTTGATAAAACTCTTTTTGTGCTTAAGCATGGCAATGACTCATTATTCGTTCAAGTGTATGTGGATGATATTATCTTTGGTTGTGCTTCTCATGATTTTGTGTCCAAGTTTTCAGCTATGATGAGTTCAGAATTTGAGATGAGTATGATGGGAGAACTCACGTACTTTTTGGGGCTGCAAATCAAGCAAACCAATGAGGGTACCATTGTGCAGCAAACAAAGTATACAGAAGACCTCCTAAGGCGCTTCAATATGGACAAAAGCAAGCCTCTTCGGACACCAATGGGAACAGCAACAACACTTGAACTTGATGAAGATGGTGAGCCCGTGGATCAAAAAGAATATAGAAGCATGATCGGATCACTTTTGTACCTCACAGCATCAAGACCGAACATACAATTCAGCGTGTATCTTTGTGCACGGTTTCAAGCCCCTCCACGTGCTTCACATCGTCAAGCCCTCAAAGGGATGCTCAAGTACTTACATGGAACTCAAGAATTTGGCATTTTTCTTCCTTCTTCCTCAATCGTTACTTTGAAAGCTTTTTCGATGTTGATTTTGGAGGTTGTAGGATTGATAGGAAAAGTACTTCTGGTGCTTGTCATTTTCTTGGTAATTCACTTGTTGCTTGGTCCTCTAGAAAACAAAATTCAATTGCATAATCCATGGTTGAATCTGAATATGTAGCTGCTGCTAGTGCTTGCTCACAAATTCTTTGGATTGTTCAAACACTTAAGGACTATGGGGTTGATCTACATAGTGTTCCACTGTTTTGTGATAACACTAGTGCCATTTGCATTGCTAAAAACCACGTGCAACATTCTAGAACTAAGCACATTGACATTAGGTATCACTTTCTCCGTGATAATGTTGAAAAAGGAAACATTGTGCTTCACCATGTAGATACCGAACAACAATTGGCTGACATTTTTACAAAACCTTTGGATTTCACTCGTTTTTGTTCTATTCGTAGTGAAATGGGGGTTATGCATCCTCATGGCTTACATTGAGGGGGAGTTCTAAAACTTGAGAAATATATGTGTGAATCTGAAATTAAAATAATCTGAGCATAGTATTTTATACATATATGACTTTGTGATTCCTTTTACATGCTGAAAGTTCTTACTACATTACTCGTGTTATACATTTTGTAGTTTTTGCCATGTCTAGTAATTGGAATAATTACTTACACTAAATCTGGTCATGGTCGAACTTTCTTGCTATTTTGAACTTGTTGCATGCTCACAAGTGCTTTTAATCATAAAGAAATAATCAAGTAATTAACTCATATGTTGAGTTTTCATGAACAAATATAAGTTGAGAAAAGATCAAGAGAATATGCATGCATCACACTTCTTCTTTTGAGATGGCTTATCATTGCACATAGATATGAACTTGGAAGAAGTTGTGTATGACTAAAATCAAGTCCTTAAGCTTCTGATTGTCAAATGACATAGGCTTGGCTTGGTTGGTTAGAATAAGGCAGATGCGGCATATAATCTCTTGCAAATGTAATATGTTAAAAGTTTGTGCTTTAAATAATAAAATGTAGTAACAAGTGTCATGCTTTCAGGTTTTGAAATAGTTAAGTTCGTGAGATCATGACTTGTTTAAATTGAAAATTACATTTGATCTCTAGCATGGCTTACACTACTTTATGTATCTCATTGATGTGATAGTGTAAGTTACTTGATAGTATGACTTGGATGAGCTTTGTTTATATGTATATGTTATAATATGCTCATAACATTTGAAATTTCTCTTTTGAACCTTGCTGAATACATTGTCAAAAGGGGAGAGATAATATGTGAATTTTTAATGATAAGTATGCAAAGAAGAGAAATTGGTTACACATTGGACATATTCACAATTGTTTTGGCACGATTCTTCTCAGAGGAAGAATTTCTTTTTCTTCTCATTTTATTTCTGTTTTACAAAGGGGGAGAAATTATTTTCAAAACTTTTAATTTGAATAAGCCAATGTTCAGATTTTAAGTGGTGTTGCCAATGCATTCATCAAGGGGGAGATTGTGAGACCTAGGTGTGCTGAATACACTGGCTTTGACAATAAAAGTTTTGAATGCTGCTGTAACATCTTTTTAGCAAGGTCTGACTCTAGCTCCGAGCTTCTGCAAGGTCCGACAATAGGTCCGACTTTCTTTGTCTAGGTCCGACATGTTTTTGGGTAACTCTGGTGAGCTTTCACTACAAGAATCGCGACGGCAGCTAAATTTATTGACGACGGTACCGTCGTCAATTAACTTATTGACGACGGCTAAAATCTGCCATCATCCATAAGTCATTAATTGACGACGGTTACCCAAGAACCGTCGTCTATTAAGTGACGGGCTTTATAGACGACAGCCAACCGTCGTTAACTAGCGACCGTCGACATATAAGTCGAATTCCGAGCCCAACCAAGTCATTAATTGACGACGGATTAATATAACCATCGTCAATTAGGGCCTTATAGACGACGGTGACCTAAACCCTCATCTATTAGCCTGTATTTCCCGTCCTCGCACCATTTCCTCGTCCGACGTTTACCACCCGCCGAACTCATTTTCGCCTGAGCTCTAGTTTCGCCTCCACCGCCACTCTCTGCCGCCGCACCGTCGTCCCGCCCTCGCTGCGCCGTTGTCCCGCTGCCGCACCTTCGAAGAGGACTGCCGCACCCACACCTGTCCGCGTCGTCATCCGCCGCCGCAAGTTGAGGTACGCCGTACCTCCACGCCGCCCCCTCCCCGGCGTCCTCTCCCCGAAGCCCCCACCGTGTGCTGCCCCTTCCCCGCCGCCCCCTCCCCGGCCCCTCACCGTGGCCGCTGGGACCTTGCCTGAGGGAGAAGAATGTTTGAAATCTAATGAACACTAAAATTGATACTCTTATGTAATAAAAATCATATCCAAATTTGTGAATCAATGCTGTGAATCATGCTCGCTGGCAACATGAACAAGA
Organism: Tuctoria greenei; assembly: GCA_036927565.1. NCBI lineage: Eukaryota > Viridiplantae > Streptophyta > Magnoliopsida > Poales > Poaceae > Tuctoria > Tuctoria greenei. The sequence goes on from JAYESD010000003.1 coordinate 221,985,089, forward strand.
AAATCAGATAGTGACCATCCAGATGCTTCCTTCCTCTGTTCTTGGAAATTCCTAATGTGATTTGGTTTTGTTCTGTATTATTTGGTTTTGCGCCTGTGGGGGTTCATGCTGCTATGTACACTACTAGTAGTGTGATAAAGTAGCCCTTAGCCTGTAGCAATGTGTCTTCACTCAATTATAATCAATTAGCAGTAGACGAAATTGAAGTTCTCATATTCTCACTACAGTACTGTTCTTGAGTTGGCTTCAAAGTTCCTACCATCTGATAATAATGAGATTTTTGACCTAATGAACCTGCTGGAGGATAGACTTCAGCATGCAAATGGAGCTGTTGTTTTGGCAACAATCAAAGTTTTTCTCCACTTGACAATGTCTATGACTGATGTTCATCAACAGGTGCGTATGTTTAGGTCACATTATATGACCAGAGATGTAATCTTCCTCATGCATAGGATGCTTCTTATACAAGTGGTACATTTGTGTCATGTTGTGCAATCAGATACACTGAACATGCCACATCGAAATAATTGTTGCTTACATGTGCTATTTTTTGATGTGCTTGTAGTAATCCCGAGGTCACTGGATTTATATGAACATCACATCTTTATGCATTTAATAATTTACATTTGTCCTCTTCATCTATCTCGTTTGGACTTTCCTGCTTTCTAATCTCCTCTCCACCTCAGGTTTACGAGCGTATAAAAGCACCTTTGCTTACTCTGGTGGGTGCCGGGAGTCCTGAACAGTCATACTCTGTGCTATGCCATTTACATCTTCTGGTGATCCTTCGTGTGTGAAGAAGCTGAAACTTGAGATGTTGACTACTATTGCCAATGAAAGCAATACCTATGAAATTGGTATGCCAGATATCCGATTTCAGACTCTAATATGTGACATGATATTACTCCAGTTGCCATTTTTTTAAAAATATCATGTCGAAGTGTTTGATATAACACTTCCCCCGGACCTGCTGAGAAGCAGCCCGCGGAGGTCTTTTGTGGTTGGGGCACGCAGAGATCAATATCAAGATGGTGACCCCAGAGATTTACGTAGTTCGGGCCGCCTGAGTGTAACACCCTACTCCACGGGGTTTGTGTGATTATATTGAGCGAGTGTGTTTGCTAAAGTCAGGTCGAATCCACCTAGCCTGGATTCAGATTGTCCTCATATTCGTGCGGTGCAGCCCTTTTATAGTTCTAAGGACTGACCGTTACAGAGCTGGCCTGGCCCAACATGTGCCCCTGGCATGCTTAATAACCTAATACACTGTATAAAGAGTATTAAATACAATTAATAGTGTGGTAACGTGCCTTCATGGCAGCGTTACCCTTTTCAACGGTGTACTGATCGTGTATCATTCATATCATTAATGATACATTATTAGACCTTATAACTGCTGCTTTAACCATCCTTGAATGGCTGTAATGGTCATGATCGGCTTGTATTTCTGTTGATGACGAAGTTCCAGAGGCTCCACACGTGGCAGATCCGGAGCTTTCCCTTGCGGGAGGGTAGGAAAGGGGTTGCCGTACACGTGTCGGTACCGGAGCTCCTCTTTGACGGGGGCTAGGTCCAGGGCTGTTGTACACGTATAATCGTCGGAGCTTCCCTTGGTTGGGAGTTTTGTTCCGGTCTTATTTTACACGTGTTAACCCGGGAGCCAGCTATATGAGAGGAGCAGGTCCGGTGCAACGTGACAAGTGGGACCCGCAAGGGCCTTCGACTCTAAGGGTGGAACTTACTTGCACTTCTTGCGGTATCGTGGGATACCCGGTATGCAGGGTACCGACATATCCATATTTTATTTTTTGCTCCCACCAGTGACCGAGCTTTGTGAATATACTGGAAATGTTGATGTACCGATTGCAAGAGAGTATATCCGGGCAGTTGGTAAAATAGCACTGCAGCAATATGATGTTAATGGCATTGTCGACAGGCTTCTACAATTTCTTGAAATGGATAAGGATTATGTTACAGCTGAAACTCTTGTGAGTGTTTGTAATTCTAATTGTTGATCCTCAACTCATGGTCTAGTCTTGTTGGGTCTCATTCAACTTGAATTTGGATGTTTCTGATCCAAAACTGAAAAGCAGGTGTTGGTGAAAGACCCTCTGAGAAAGTATCCTCAATGGAGCCATGATTGTATAGCTGTTGTTGGAAATATTAGTAGTAAAAATATTCAGAAACCGAAAGGAAAAGTAGCTCTCATATGGATGTTGGGAGAATATTCACAAGATATATGTGGTGGCAGCGGACGGGTAGCGTGTAGTGTAGCCGCTCCCTGATATGATGGTAAGTATCTTTCTACTAGCTATGAACTTATGAACCTATGCATCTTTACTTTACTTTTACGAAGTAAACTATCTTTTGAAACTGCTTACTCAGTTACACTAAACCTATTTCTAGCATCCCTGGTTAATTTGTCTGTGTCCATTCTTCTATGTGCCGTTTGCAATCGTCTGACTGTCTTTAATTTGTTAAGCCTATATATATGATAAGGCGATTGCCCTTTTAGAATTGTACTCTATGAAACATTTACACGACAGTCTGCAGTTCTGCACATTAATTTCAATATTTTTGTTTTGTAAAGTCAAGCTTTTGTTATAATAAGAAAACCTGAACCAAAAACTGAACAGCAATATTACAAATCACATTTTCTTGATTTGTATGGTTGGTTATATTTTAGTATCGCTGCAAGCCAATACATTCTTATATTCTTTTTCATGATCAAATTCCTTTTTCTTGTTGGACTCAAATCTTGGGATTTGTTCTTTTTTTGAAGGACCACCAGCAGCGCCTGATGAGCGATGATGGCATTTGCAGTCTTCCATTGTACTACTACTCATCGTTCCTCACATGATTTGTAATGTGTATTGTGGCGTGTGTATACTGTTTCAGAATTAGTGTTTTACAATGGTGGTTGAGATATATATGCTGTTTTCATATGCATGTGTGAGCTGGCCATCGAGCCACGGCTGGCCTCGAAGCTAGGACAACATTTTCTATTTTTTTTTTAATGCAAATCTTATATACGATGGTTTTCTTCTGGCCGTCGTCTATAAGGGGCTTATACACGACGGTTTAATTCTGGCCGTCGTCTATAAGGAACTTAAAGACGACAGTTTCGATAAGGCCGTCATCTATAAGCCTCTTATAGACGACGGGTTTTTTTTTGATGTCGTCTATAAGGAGCTTATAGACGACGGTTTTCTTGTGGCCGTCATCTATAAGTGTCTTTTGCTGCCATGTGGTGTAGTTGGCTAATCGACTTCCGGGTGGACGAGGCCGTCGTCAATTATGTTATAGACGACGGTTACCGTCGTCTATAAGCTTATAGACGACAAATAATTATAGACGGCCGAAAACCGTCGTCAATAAGCATTTACCATCGTCTATAACTTATAGGCGACGGTAAGGTCTTTATAGACGACGATTTCTGGCCGTCGTCTATTGCTGGGATTCATGTAGTGTTTGTCTTTAGCTCCGGCATGTCTTTGATAGCTCCGGCATGTCGTTGTTAAGCTCCGATATGTTTTGTTAGGTCCGACTTATGTTGGTTAGCTCCGACATGTTTTTCTAGCTCCGACTTTTGGGTTGACTAGTTCCGACTAGCTTTGGCAAGCTGCGGCGCTAGGTTGTACTGGCTTTGGTAAGCTCCGGCTCAAGCTCCGGTTAGGGTAAGCTCCGACTCAAGCTCCGGTTAGCTTTGGCAAGATTTGGAGCTTTATCTCAATGTTCCAGCTTTTATTATGAAATGTTTCGAACTTGCTTTACATTGTTAGAAAGATTGCTTAGTATTCATCTGCTAAGTTTTTGGCGCGTTTTGGTTGATATGGCTGATATCGTTTTATTGTGGTTTTGCAACATGCTTATGTGAGGTGCTCATGTGAGGTGTTGTGTTTGAAACTAATTTGAGTCAAGTCGCGGACTTGGGCTCGTACGGATTGGTTGTTTATTCATGTGCAGATATTGCTTGAGTTCAAGACATGGCTGGTGACAGGATCCATTGAACTAGTCTTAGGGAGAAGATGAGGTTCAACAACCAAGTTGGAGAGGAAAATTGTGGTTGAGTTGATCGGGAGGTTGCGCAACATGTTTGAATCAAGAAAAATGTATATGAAGGTATCGTAGACGTCGTTGGAAGATGTTTGCACGTATGCAAGGAGTGCATGGACTTGGCTACATGGTTTCGAGGCGTGATGAAGAGATGTAGACGTAAAGAATTGTTCGAAAAGGTCCAACCGACTAGGATATGGACTCAAGCTGCGGCTGAGTCGTGTTTGACTCAAATATAGAAAGATTTGAGTTGGTTATTATAGGATTTCGTGTGGGTCACGAATTTTAGTTGTTTGAGAAATGTGGGGTATGTTTCTAAGGTGTTTGGAAATCTTAAGATTGCTTCTATCTGCATATAGAAGAGTCCTAAGTAGTTATGGAAAGTTTTGATTCGCGATTTGAGTAGGATGAGAGTCCTAGTTGAGATTGGGTTGGGCTAAGGGCTGGTTATATAAGCAAGGGAGGCCTGAGCTCGTGAGGCACGACTTTGGGGCTGTTCCTCCTATGGTTTCATCAATAAAATTCGTAGTTTGAAGGAACTTTTGTGCCTTGTTCGTCCGATTTGTTCCAGACAAGTTTTTCTCGTTGAGTTTCTGCATAGCACTACCTTTCTTTGATGGTTTTATCATAACTAGAGTTTTACAGATCCAATTGACGTGATTATTTTTGGGTTGTCTTCAAAACTTGATTATCTATCATCTATAAAATTTTCACAATCATTGGATTTTTGGTTTCTGATTTACACGAGTTTCTTTGCAGCGTTCCAGAACTGTTTTTTTCAGGTAGGACAGATTGACCTTTGTTCGATCTTTCAATCGTAACTTGAGTTTCTCTTGACGGATTTGAGTGATTCTTGTTGTGTCGTCTTCGTGACTTGATTCTCTCTGATATCTATCACTTTTGTCATGGTGAAACACGTTTAGATTAGTCTCACACACGATTTCATTAAAAGATCTTTTTCTGCCGAAGGGGTTGGGATTTAATTGTTTCCGTTGCGTATGATTTTTTAATCTACCATTCACCTGCCCCCTGGTAGCTTTTCACGTGCTCTTCGGTCCTACAAATGGATTTAACTTATTGACAACAACTAAATTTTACCATCGTCAATTAATTTATAGACGACGGTTACCGTCGTCTATGAGCTTATAGATGACAAATAATCGTAGACGACCGAAAACTGTCATCTATAAGCTTATAGATGACGGTTTCTGGCCGTTGTCTGTTATCGCGATTCCTGTAGTGAATCCATTCAAATAAATTGTATTTAATTTTTAAAATACGATAAAAAACTAAAATTTGTTTCCAACATAAATCTTGTGCGGAAGAATGTATTTTTAAAAAGGTTTTGTAAATCTCTATATTGTAGCAATTCCTCTAATTTATACTACATAATTTTTCAGGTAAATGCATTATTTTCTACTACAATATATCTTTAGTCTGACATTTTGTATTCTGTCATAGAGCTTATAGAAATGAACTGAAAAGGTTCAGGAGTACAGCACAGGGGTCACCTATATATTTGAAAAAAAAAACAATGATAGTATTTTCCCATTTGTATTTCATATGTCTCAATGTTATAAAGTTACTTGCAATTTAAAATTTGATGCAATGTAGTTAGTAATTTTAAATCTAAGAATTATTCGAGCATCTCCTTCAATTTGATGTCCTATATGTTGTGACACGATTAAGATGTTAGCTATAAATGGAACTTGAATGCATGTTTGTGTGTGTCTATATATATATATATATATATATATATATATATATATATATATATATATATATTGTAAGTGCATCTAGGATATCCCTTGTGGGTTTTGGCTAATTGATGACAAACATATGAGATCCTAATGAAACTTTTGAGATGATTGCAGGACAAACAAATTGAAACAGCTCGGTGCACACAAAAAGGTGAAAAATGGAGTGGTGTCCAAAGAGGGATACTTTGATGGAGCTTGGAAGAACAAATTAGATTTTAAATTATAGGGAGTGTATGAAAGACACTCCAAGAGCTCACGACTTTGCGCAGGGGTAAGGGTTTTAAAATTAACCTAACTTTCACAGTGCACCGGACTAGTACAATCATGGACCGGACTAATCTGACAGACTTTCTGGAGTCTCCCTTCTCTGGAGACCGGACTAGTCTATGTGTCCACCGGACTAGTCCGTTAAACTTTCTGGAGTCTCCCTTCTCCAGAGACCGGACTAGTCCGTGTGTCCACCGGACTAGTCCGTTGAACTTTCTAGAGTCTCCCATATTGGGAGACCAGACTAGTCCGTGTGTCCACCGGACTAGTCCGTTGAACTTTCTGGAGTCCACCATCACACAGCACCGGAGTAGTCTGAGCTTGGACCGGACTAGTCCGCCAGACTCTCTGGACTTCAAGTTACACTGTGACCGAAAAAGTCCGGACTTGCACCAGACTAGTCCGGTATTAGGGTTTTTCAACGGTAAATTTTTGGAAACCATATAAATAGAGAATCCACGGCCTTCCACAAAAAAACACGTCGAATACTGCTCAAAACAAAAACCCTAGCGCCGCCACTTTGTCCTAAGAGCCCAAAACACATCTCCCCACACATCTAAAGTGAAAAACGAGCAAAATCAATTGAACACTTGGATTCGGGATTGAGAGATCGTCGTTCCTTTGTTGCGAGCTCTTGGGGTTTGATCTTTCTACACTCATACTCTGTAATACTTTCAAGTGTAGTTGATCACTCCTTTCATTGTAATTCTCGTGGGAGCCCTCAACGTGTGAGGTTGCCCCACAAACTCGGTGATTACCCGTGATAGTGGAATCAGGTCGGCCTGTGTGGTGACTTGAAGAGGGAAAGGGTTGGAGACCCAGCTTTGTGTGAGCTTCCTCAACGAGGACGTAGAGCTCGTGGTGAGATCGAACCTTGGTAAAAAATTGCTTGTCTCTTGTGCCTCATTTACCTTACTTTTTGTTTACTAGATCACTTGATTACTAAACATCAATTAAGTTGCTTATAAGTTTCCACGTGCATTCATATAATAATCTTAAATCAAAGAATTTGTTGTTCTCATTTGCGCTGCTAAAAGAATCTAATTTCCCAAACAATACTTAATCAATTCACATTTATCAGCACACCGGACTAGTCCGCCCACACAACCGGACTAGTCGGGTCAAACAAGTTTTTGACGACTCTATTAAGTGTGCAGGAGATTCAAAAGGCCTATTCACCCCCCCCCCCCTCTAGGCCACGTTCAATTGGTATCAGAGCAAGGTTCTCCGCCAACGAGACTCACATCTCGGAGAGATCAATGGCCTCTGAGAAGAACAATGATATCCCGAAGATGAACATCAATGAGGAGGAACAAGAAGCTAAAGCCTTCGATGTGTTAAAGAAAGTCCACATGATGATGAAGAAGTGCGACAGCTAAAGGCACTCCGGAGAAAGAAGTTGCTGGCACAGAAAGGGAAAGAAGAAGAGAAGACAACCGGGAGTGGTCATCACGACTACTCCCGATATCCTTACAACTACAACCGTCTCAATTCAAACAATCACTATCTCTCCATTCCTATGGGAAAGACTCCACAGTTTGACGGAAGTGACTACAACATGTGGAAGTACAACATGAAAATGCATCTAATATCCCTGAATCCTAGTCTGTGGCACATTGTTTGCACAGGCATAGATATCCTGGACACGGATGAGGAACTCACTCCAGAACAAGAACAAGAGATTCACAGAAATGCACAAGCCGTCACCGTGATCACATAATCACTAAGGAGAGAGGAATTCACCAAGATTGATGGTTTAGAAAGTGCAAAAGAAATCTGGGATACACTTAAGACAGCTCACGAAGGAAATAGGATGGTTCGTGAAGCTAAAATTGAGATGATTGAAGAAGAGCTGGGGAGATTTGCTATTGAAGAAGGCGAATCACCTCAAGACATGTACAACAGGATGAAGGCACTCATCAACAAAATTTGTGCCTATGGAAGTAAGAAATGGATGGATCACGAGGTGGTCAAAAGAATGATTAGAGCCTTTATGCAAAGAAATGTCACACTTTGCTCAATGATTAGAGAAAGCCCCGAATTTCACAAAATGACTCCGGATGAGTTATTGGGGAAGATCATAAATCATGAAATGATGGAGAAAGAGGCTCAATACGTCAAAGACTTAGCCGAACTCACCTCTTCTAAAAAGAAAGAAGTTGCTCTCAAAGCAACGTGCAGACCCAAACTCAAAGAAACTCGTGAAGACCAAGACGATGGGCATACAAGCGACGAGAGTAATGATCTTGATGATGAAGAAATGGTACTCTTTATCAAGAATTTCAAGCGCATGATGAAAAGAAGACATGGCAACAATTCAAATGAAGGAAAAAGCAAGGATAAAGGAAAATCCAAGGCTCGACGCACTTGCTACAACTGCGGAGAGTATGGTCACTTCATGGTGGATTGTCCTTATGAAGAAAACAAAAAGAAGAAGGAAACAAGACCTCAAGAAAAGAAAAATTTCAGAAAATAAGACAAGCGGCAAGGAGTGGGACTCAAACGACGAGTCCTCCTCTGATGAAGAAGAAGAGATAGCCACTATTGCAGTCAAGAAACATACTATGAAAGCCACACTCTTCCCAAACATGGGAGGACGAGATATGAACAACCACACTTGCCTTATGGCTAAGGAAGGCAAGAAAAAAGGTTCGACTCACTCTTCCTACGCTAAATTCCTCTATTGATTACTTTGATAGCTCTAGTGATAATGAAGAAATGTTTAGATGATTAAGTAAAATTGCTTTAAAGAAAATGGAAATGTTGTCGAACGAAATCTTTGAAAAGGAGGAACTTGTTAACCGACAAGAAGATATGCTCATCCGTGAAAGGAAGAGATATCAAGAAGTTGAAAAGCTTCTCGAGCTTGAAAGAGAGAAGAATGAGTCGCTTGAGGTTGAGCTAGCCTTGAGTAAGGAAACTTACTCAAAGCTAGAGGACTCGCATATTGCAATCAAGGAAGAACTTGCTAACTTGTCAAAAGTTAACAAGATCCTTGAGGTGCAAGTTGAGTCGCTCAAGCAAAGTGACTCCTCTTCCTCCAAGAGCTCTTCCTCCAAAGATATGAGTTCGACAACAATCGGAACTTGCACTTGCTCTAGTAAGAAGAATGTTATTTCTAATACTTCAACTTCTCATAATATGCATGCCTCTCCAAGCGGCATCTTTGATAAGGAGAAGATCAAATATGCACGCAGTGCATATATGGTCACTATACCTCCTAATGTCAAAGATGGCCTTAGTTTTGACAGAAACAAACACATGTCTACTCCTAATCATGCTAAGAATAGAATTGTCTTCGTTAAGGAAAAATCCCATGAATCTGATTTACAAATATTATTTTGTACATTTTATGCTTCCTATGTTCTTATGAAAGCCAAATATGGAAAAGTCATTGCTAAATATACAGAGTCACGCACAAGAACTTGAAAACTTGTGTGTGGGTGCCCAAGACTCTTGTGACTAACCTGAGAGGACCCAAGCAAGCTTGGGTACCTAAAACCAAAGAATAATTCTTTTTTGCAGGCTTACTCCTCCGGTGGATCTAAATGGGTGCTAATTAGCGGATGCACAAATCACATGACCGGAGAGAGAGGTATGTTTGTGGAGTACGAGTATAACAAGGATCCAAGTGAAGGCATATACTTCGGAGACAACAGCCAAGGAAAGGTCCTTGGTAGCGGTAACATTGAAATATCCTCTCAACACACCTTATCTAATGTTTTACATGTAGATTCTCTAGATTATAACCTTTTGTCAATATCTCAACTATGCGACAAAGGTTATAACTGTTTATTCACTAATGAGGGTGTGACCATTTTTAGAAGAAGCGATGGATCGATTGCATTCAAGGGAATGTTGAAGGGCAAACTTTATCTTGTTGACTTCAACAAAGATAAAGCCAAACTCAACACTTGCTTGGTTGCTAAGACCAACATGGGATGGTTGTGGCATAGACGGCTAGCCCATGTTGGGATGAGAAATCTGCAGAAACTTCTAAAAGGTGGTCACATCTGTGGTCTTAAGGATGTGGTTTTTGAAAAAGATAGGTCGTGCAGCGCTTGTCAAGCAGGAAAACAAGTCGGAGCACCACACCCCGCCAAGAATGTGATGACTACCGGAAGACCGCTGGAACTCCTCCACATGGATCTCTTTGGTCCAATCTCGTACATCAGCATCGGTAGTAACAAATACGGTTTAGTAATTGTTGATGATTTTTCAAGATTTACCTGGGTATTTTTCTTGTATGATAAATCAGAAACTCAGGGGATCCTCAAGAAGTTCTTGAAAAGAGCTCAGAATGAATTCTCATCAACCATAAAGAACATCAGAAGTGACAACGGGACAGAATTCAAGAACCTCCAAGTTGAAGAGTTTCTCGATGAAGAAGGGATAAAGCATGAGTTCTCAGCACCCTACTCCCCTCAACAAAACGGAGTGGCCGAAAGGAAGAACGGAACATTGATCGAAATGGCCAGAACTATGTTGGATGAATACAAGACGTCAGATCGATTTTGGGCAGAAGTGGTGAACACCGCTTGTCATGCCACGAATCGGCTGTACCTCCACCGACTACTGAAGAAAACTCCATATGAGCTCCTTACCGGTAAAAAGCCTAATGTTTCTTATTTCAAAGTAATTGGTTGTAAATGTTTTATTCTGAACAAGAAATCGAGGGCCTCGAAGTTCGCTTCAAAGTCCGATGAAGGGTTCTTGCTCGGTTATGAATTGAATGCCTACGCCTATCGTGTCTTCAACAAGGTGTTCGGCCTTGTTGAAGTAGCACGTGACGTAGTGTTCGATGAATCTAACAGCTCACAAGTGGAGCAAGTTGATAAGTGTGTGCTAGATAAAGAGGAAGCTCCATATGAAGCACTAAAGAAAATGGCACTTGGTGATATCTTACCACAAGAGCGAACATTCGACTCAAATGCACAAGATGAACTTCAACACGGAGGCAATGATCAAGGGGGAGATCTTTCACAAGATCAAGATGAGGAAGATCAAGAAGATCAAGACAATCATGGAAGCAATGATCTAGGGGGAGACAATGCACATGAAGATAATGAAGAACAAGCAACTACACAAGTTCCACATCCAAGAGTACATCAGAGCGTGCAAAGAGACCATCCTGTCAACAATATCATTGGAGATATTGCTAAGGGAGTAACTACTAGATCTCGAGTTGCAAATTTCTGTGAATACTATTCTTTTGTGTCTTTTCTAGAACCATACAGGGTAGAAGAAGCCTTAAGGGATCCAGACTGGGTGATGGCAATGTAAGAGGAGTTGAACAACTTCAAAAGAAATGAAGTGTGGGAGCTGGTGGAGAGACCATGGGCGAACATCGTTGGAACCAAGTGGGTCTTTCAAAACAAGCAAGATGAACATGGAGTAGTAACAAGAAATAAAGCGAGATTGGTGGCCAAAGGTTATTCTCAGGTCGAAGGTTTGGACTTCGATGAAACTTTCGCTCTGGTGGCTAGACTTGAGTCCATTCATATTTTATTGGCATATTATACTCACCATAATTTTAAGCTGTATCAAATGGACGTCAAAAGTGCCTTCTTAAATGGCCCAATAAAGGAGGAAGTTTATGTGGAGCAGCCACCAGGATTCGAAGACGAAAGGCATCCCAACCATGTCTACAAACTGCGTAAGGCTCTATATGGCCTCAAACAAGCTCCTCGAGCTTGGTATGAGTGCCTTAGAGATTTTTTGACTCAAAATGGATTCAAATATGGTAAAGCTGACTATGCACTCTTTACTAAACAGTGTGATGATCATCTATTCGTATGTCAAATTTATGTTGATGGCATTAACTTTGGATCCACTAACAAGTATTTTTGTGAAGAATTTAGCAAAATTATGACAGATAGGTTCGAGATGTCAATGATGGGCGAATTGAAGTTCTTCTTGGGATTCCAAGTGAAGCAACTAAGAGAAGGTAAATTTATAAGTCAAACCAAATATACACAGGACATTCTCAAGAAATTCAATGTGGACAAAGCCAAGCCCATCAAGACACCCATGGCCATTAACGGACATCTCGACCTCAATGAAGACGGTCCAAATGTGGACTAGAAGGTATATCGGTCCATGATCGGCTCCTTACTTTATTTATGTGCATCTAGGACAGATATTATGCTTAGTGTTTGCTTGTGTGCAAGTTTTCAAGCCGCACCTAAAGAGTGTCACTTAATTGCTGTAAAATGAATCCTAAGGTATCTTGTGCACACACCCAACTTGGGCCTTTAGTACCCCAAAGGATCCAAGTTTAACTTGATAGGCTACTCCGACGCTGACTATGCAGGATGCAAAGTTGATAGAAAGAGCACATCAGGGACTTGTCAATTTCTTGGTAGGTCCCTAGTTTCTTCGTCATCTAAAAAGCAAAACTCTATTGCTCTTTCCACAGCGGAAGCAAAGTATGTTGCAGCCGATAGTTGTTGCGCGCAACTACTTTGGATGCGACAGACTCTTAGGGACTACGGCTACAATCTTAGCCATATCCCGCTTCTATGTGATAATGAAAGTGCTATAAAAATTGCACACAACCCTGTAGAGCACTCAAGAACTAAGCACATAGATATCCGTCATCATTTTCTTAGAGATCATTCGTTAAAAGGTGACATTGCTATTTCACATGTTAGGACTGAAAAATAACTTGCGGATATTTTCACCAAACCATTATATGAGAAAAGGTTTTGTGAGCTTAGGAATGAACTTAATATTCTTGACTCTCGAAATGTGGCTTGAAACGTTGCATACCTGGTTGAAACTTCAAATGTCGCATTTTATTGTTGAAAATTGCTCATCACCTCTTTGTCTTCTAAGAAAACTATTTTTAATGAAGAAATCTTGCAGTTTATGACCACTTTTCATTGTTGCTTTTCTAATGGTCATAATTACCAAGATTATTTGCAAAACTATTGTCCTTGGATCACTATTAATCATTTCTATATGTATCCAGTCTGTTGGGACTAGACTTGTCAGGTTTACCACCGTACTAGTCCAGACAGACTCTCACTCCTAGGTTTTCTAGGGGCACCGAACTAGTCCATCACCCTAACCGGACTAGTCCGGTCAGCCGCGTATATAAGTGGCTGGCCGGCCCAAATCAAAATTTCAAACCTCCCTCCACTTGCTCTCCCTCACCTCTCCTCTTCACTCCTAAACCCTAGCCCCCCGAAGAGACCTTCGAGTTGATCCCTCAAAAACCAAGCTTTCTCCATGGGAAATCCTCTCCACGACGAGTTGATCCTCCCCTCCAGACAGATTCTAGCTTCCTCAACGCGAATCTTCAAATCTCGATAAAATTCACCCTAAAACCAAAATCTCAACTTTTCTCATTCTAGCTCGTTTCCTTTGATTCCAAGGTTGTACATTGGCTTCATAGATGTATTCCTACCACCTTACTGTCATTTTGTATCCTTAGATAGAAGTTTTGGAATTCAAGGAAATCATTAGGGTTCTTGCTAGGCCGGACTAGTCCGTCGCTCAGATACGGACAAGTCCGGTACGCCGGACAAGTCCGCACTCTGAACCCGGACAAGTCTGGTCTCTGACATCTGAATCCCTAATTTGACCTCGATCCTTGGTTCATTCTTATCTAATCAATGAACTCCTTATTATGCACGATGTCTTCAATCTCATATGACAACTCTTCCCACGTTGATGAAGAAGTTGAATGCGAAAGAGCGAGGAGTGCCAAGGAGAGGTACATGAAGAAAAGACATGATGTCAATGTCGACTCTCCACCCTCCGACGACAATCTGCCTAAGAAGAGGAAGGTTTTTGTCAAAAAGGACCAAGGAAAAGCTGTTGAGAGCTCATCAGGGCCAAGAAGGGCTCTCAATAAAGGGAAGGGACTTGCTAGTGGTCCCATTGGGCCCCTGAAGATGAAAAACCCCAGTCACCGCAATAGGCAGCATTCCATTGAGGATTTCACCGGAAAAGGGGGTGAGCTAGCCGATAGCTTCAGGAAAATTAATGTGTATAATCAACCTAGGCAATGCTCTGACCCAAGATTCTGGAGCAACTTCCATGCCGACTACTACGAGCACGTGTACATGAAGATGAAGAATCCTGTTGTGGAGAGTCAATGGGTGAATATTGGATACATGCAGTCAAAGAAGTATCCTGCCTTTCGTGAGGTGGTTGAGGCTCTGGAGAGGCACGGTCTGAAGGAACTGTTTTCCTTTGAGAATGACTGGAACAATGAGATCAACCCAATTTTACTCCACGCTCTACTTTGCTCATGGTGATGGAGACAGTCTTACTTGGATGACTCATGGTTCTAAGTATAGTGTGACTTATGATGAATTTGCAAGGATTCCTCACCTTGAACATACTCTGGATCATGATCTTGTCATCCACAATCTGCAACCCTTGGAGAAGGATGAGCTTAAGTTCCTCTATGACACAAGGATGCCCTATACTCCTCCCAACATCAAATATCTGAAGCCCTTCTTTGTGGTCCTCAACAGAATCTTGAGGAAGATAATAGCCCCAAAACATGGAGATGTGGGGACTATCCAAGGAACCTTGAGGACCTTAATGAAGGTCATTAGTGGAAGGATACGATTCAATGTCTTTGAGTACATCTACAACGACATTGTGAACATCTCAATCACTCCAAATAGGTCTTGCGGGTATGCCCCGTACATCATGTTCATGATTGAGAAAGTGACGGGACTTGAGTTTGTCAAGGATGTCTCTCATACGGGGTTGAAGCCACAAAAGCCCACCGAGTACACTCTTCCCTCAGCACCAACTGCTCCTGCCTCCCCTGAAGCTGAGAGGAGGTCTAAACAATCACGGGATGTGAATGCCACAAGATCTGCAGCTGCTCCTCCTGGCTCTACACCTGTCCATGAACCCTCTGATGGTGTCCTCAAAATGCTCTCCTCCATCTTTGCCTGCTGCCGCAAGATCGAAGTCAGGTAGAAGAAACATCAACAATATGTAAATGCCAACATCAAAGCTATCTGTGACAAGCTTGAGATTGAGCCGGTTGGATCACTGCCCGCCTTCGAGGACTCCGAGGAAGATCCTGCTCTGGTGAATGATGATGGTGATGAAGATGAATATCGGACCGAAACTGAAGAAGGGAGCGGCGATGAGTGGTTCCCCTCGATTTTTCCCTTTTTGGTGCCTTGATGCCAAAGGGGGGGAGATTGAGACTAGTTTGAGACTATCTCTAGTAGTAGTTATTATTCTCTTGTGATCGAGGACATGTACTTATTTTTAAAACTTTGTAATGCACTATTTCTTTTCCTATGTGTGATGCTTATTGTTGCTCGAATGATTATTTCTATGCGCATTATTGATTATCTTTATTTCATCACACTTTGTTGATCACACACCTGCTAGGCACCCCACCATAAGGTGTGTGCATATGTGAGAAGCTTTTTGTGGATTTATCGTTATTCTCATATGTGCACACCTTATGAAAATCAAAATTTTACTCTCATTTGTGATATCTCAAATGGTTGTCATCAATCACCAAAAAGGGGGAGATTGTAAGTGCATCTAGGATATCCCTTGTGGGTTTTGGCTAATTGATGACAAACATATGAGATCCTAATGAAACTATTGATATGATTGTAGGACAAACAAAGTGAAACAGCTCGGTGCACACAAAAAGATGAAAATGGAGTGGTGTCCAAAGAGGGATACTTTGATGGAGCTTGGAAGAACAAATTAGATTTTAAATATGTCGAAGGTCTTAAACGACACTTCCCCTGGACTTGCTTAGAGAGCAGCCCGCGGAGGTTCTTTGGATTCATGAGGGCTAGTCCCAGGAGATTGAGCGCAGCAGGATGGTGAACACAAAGGGTTTTATGTGGTTCGGGCCGCCGGAGCGTAACACCCTACTTCCATGAGAATGTGTATTGCCTTGCTAGAGCGTGTATGAGCCCTAGTCCGATTTTTCGATCCCTTCCCAAGGTCGTCTGCCGAGTCCTTTTATAGTTCAAGGACTCCGCAGTCACAAGGTGGGCCCCGGGGCCCGACAGGTGGTCCCGGGGAGAGCCAATTCCTATACAAGATCTAGGATTAAATGCTATCTACTTCCCTTTTTCAGGGGCATCAATGTGCCGTCCCGCCGCATCGTGCGCTAGGGCTACACATAGTTGGTGATGATGGCGGTGCACGTCCCGTCCGTCTTGTCCTTGCGGCTCATTCGTCCGTCTTGCGGCGCGGGTCTGTACCGGCTACTTGGACAAGACAGGACACAGGAGCCTTGACTTACGCATGCGCGACTCCGCTTTGCCTGGGGAAGGTGCGCATACTTTAATGTCTGGCCGAGAAGCACATGTCTTCCTTTACTGTGGCCTCCTACCGCACTGAGTTGGCCGTCCGCAACGTGGTTGCGCTGGAGCCTGCCTCTATGGGGAGTCGAGCACTTGATGGTACAGGCCACGTGGTGCATCCGGAGCCCACCCCTGTGGAGGGGTGGAGGCTCAGCCCTGCGGGCCACGTGGTAGTTCTGATGCCTTTCCCTGCGAGGAAGTGGGCCTGGCCCCGAGGTTCTGATTGGCCACATGGCAGCCCCGGAGTACGCCTCAGCGGGGAGGCGAGGGTCCAGTTTTGCCGGCCACGCGGCAGCCCGGGAGCTTACCTCGGCGGAGAGGAAGGATCTAGTCCTTCCCTCCACGACGTGGCAGCCTCGGATTCGTCCTCTCAAGTAGAGTCCGAGTCCTTAGCAATTTTCTCCTTGTGCGCGGGGGTACCCGGTCTGCGGGGTACCGACAGTGGCCCCCGAGACCACCTCGGGAGTCGTCGATACCGTGGGTGGGGTCTTCTTCCTTATCTTCCCGCGCAACTCTTTCGATTCCAATTCGGGGTAGTTCCTCGGGCGACACGTCCCTACCGTTGTGGCGGCGCATCTCCTCCTGGTAAGAGGAGGCACTGGACAGGCGCCGTGCGACATGACTTCCACCTTCAATCGTGCTTTAACTGCGGTGGTTCCCAAGGTGGCTCCTGCACTTCCACTGCTTTTGCCTTTTTAGAAACCGCCGAGTTACCTCCCGCACGATTGGCCATCCGGCTCGCCTTCTTTGTCGAGCGACTCGGGCCCTCATGTCATTGCCTGTGCGGGTCTGTTGCTCTTCTACCGAGGCCGTGGCGATTCACACGCCGCATCTGTTGGCTTGCAGAGGTGAATAAAAAGAGACCTTTCGCTCTAAGGGTCCTTTCTTCCGCTTCTGCATCCTTGCGCTCGTGCCTTCTTGCCCCAAGCCCAGTTCTTATGCTCTATCTCCCGATCTCCCCTTCCAGAGCCTCCTCCTTCGATCCTCATGGCGAGCATCCTGCCCAAGTCCCGGCTGTCCAGGTCCGCTGACGTGGCCCCCATGCGCCGGCTTCTCGGCTAGCATGCTCCTGAGCGGGAGAAGTGGCTCCATCCCGGAAAACTGCCGTTGAGCCTCTCCACTGGGGAGATGGTGCTTTTTTCGTCGTACGTGCTGGCTGGCTTCGTCCGCCTGCATCCGCCTTCCTGGTCATGCTCCTGGAGACCTTCGGCCTCCAACTCCACCACCTCGCGCCGAACTCGATCGCCATGCTGGTGGTCTTTGCTCACCTATGTGAGATGTTCGTGGGGGTGATGCCGTCGGTGAAGCTCTTTAGGTACTTTTTTGTACTGAGGGCCACCAGCGGAAGCTCGAAGGAGCATCTCGGCGCCTACTACTTCCAGCGTCGAACCAAGGTCCCCTCGATGTACATTGCTTCCTTCAACTCTGCACGATGGGAGCAGTGGCGCGAAGATTGGATGATCGCCAAGGTCGAAGCCCACGACCGGATGTGACTCCCCACTGGGATCCCCTACTCTGAGCGGTCATTCTGGGAGGAGCGCCCAGAGCTGGAGGAGGCGTTCAACCCGGTGTTGGAGAGGATCTAGATGCTGGCGGACCACGGGCTATCGTGTGCCGTGGTGCTGAGGGACTTCATGTCCCGCCGCATAGCTCCGCTCCAGCGCCGCAACCGCCCGGTGTGGATGTTTACCGGCCTATCGGACTGTACCCGGCTCGAGACCGGCCCCGACTCCAACCTGGGCGAGCAGCAGCTGCACGACATGCTGACCCGGGTCTGCCCCGATGACATCGCCCCCGAGGAGCTGGCTCTTCCGGCGGCCTGCCGCCCCTTGTGCTCAGACTCCGAGCTGAGGAGGCAGCTGCTGAAGACGATGTCGACACTCGACGAGTCCGGGCTGGCGCAGCGCCAGATCGGGGACCCGTTCCAGGGGGTCAACATCGTCGACAACGCTGAGGGAGGCGGGACTCCATCAAGCGACGAAGATCCTTCAAGCGACGATGCCTCAGGTGGGCCCCAGCACCGTCAAAGGGGAGGCGACAGCTCCTCTGTTGACAAGGGGAAAGGGAAAGCACTTGTTCTGGTGTCGGACCTGACCTCCAAGAAGCGCGCCCAGTCGTCGCCGTCGGCCCCCTCCGCTCCTCATCAGGACGTCGGAGCCCTACCGCATTCGTCGACAGGGGGCGCCAATGGCGCCACTCTGCCGCCCGAGTCCTCGACGCGCAAGAGGGGGAGGCTCCTCAACGCTGACGGGACCCCAGTGTTCCCTCGCCGTTCGGAGGAGTGCCCGACTTCGGGGGTGCCGCCGACTCCCCCATCACAGTGGCCCCCAGCACACTCAGTTGCCCCCGCCACGGGTTCGGGGGGTCCGAACCCCCCCAACCCTTTCGGGAAGTGGTGGAACTTCAACATCCCCCGGTAAGTCGGCATAGATTTTATCTTGGGTGATCTTTGTTGTGCACTTACCCTGTCATTTTCTTATGATTCGGGTTCTCTTGATTTCAGCACCACTACAGTTACTCCTTCTCCGCCCGCGGGCCCTTCTACTGGAGGGTATGCAGCTCCAGCTGGCTCGCGGGGCTCCTCTGCAGCCTCAGGCTCTGCTCCGACGCACCAGGCTACTGCCGCCGGGGTGCCCTGGGCCACCGTGCCCGAGACCCCCACAGCGGCTGCTGAAGCCCAACCGCACACACCGGCGACTGTTGCCGCACCCGCCAACGACTCCGCATCCACCGGCTACTCCGTGCTGGCCGATGTCGTCGCGCCGTCCGACACCGCTACGTCGACTGGCGCCGTCGCCCCGGGTGCCGCCGCCAGGGAGGGGGCCCTTGGGGGCGACGCGCCTGCTTCTGGTGGTGATCCCCCTCCGCCTTCTCCGATTGGGGGAGCTCTGGTCCCCGTCTCCCCAGTGGTCCTCCAAATGGAGGATGATATTGAAGAAGTGGGGAGGCAGGGACCCGCTGCTACGGTGGAGCCCCTCCCCCTATCTGAGGCCATGGTCGTGGCCTACTCCGGCTTCGGCAGGCTCAGGCGGCCCATGCCTGGGAGAAAGGGCGGCGTGAAGACAAGGATGACCGACTTCGGGAATGGGCGAGGACCCTGGAGGCCCGGACCCAGCTGGCGAAGAGCCGAGCGACTCAGCGGGAGGCGGTTGTTCGGAAGGAGATGAAGATCCTCGAGCAGGAGCGCAAGCTCATCGCTCAACTGGACGCCGTCACCCAGAAGCTGAAGGAGGACACCACGACTATCCACGCTGAGGCCAGCTCCCTCCTCCAGTCTTGCGAGGAGCTCCAGCAGCTGCTATCTCGCCGGGAAGCTAATCTTGTCGAACAGTAGCAAGAGTTGGCGGCGAAGCAGGCTGAGGTGGAGGCAACCTCCCGCTGGTTTGTCCTTCAGTAGGAAGGGGCGAGGGTTCGCGCCGCCGAGCTGGACCACCGGGATGCTGCCCTGGCTGAGACAGAGCAAACCCAGCTCACTGAGCGCCAGGCCCTCCTGGACCGTGAGTTCAACGTCGCCCTCAAGAAGGGTGACTTGAGCCGCCGCGGGAGGGAGGTCAACAAGTGCGAGGGGGCCCTGGCGGCCAAGGAGAAGCGGTTCCTGGACGGCGACCCCCGGGCGCTGGCGGCGACCCAACAGGAGGTGCAGGAGCTCCGGGCGTCGTGCTCTGCTGAGGCCTGGAAGGTCTGGGAGTTCCTTGGCGGTGCCGACTCGGCTCTGGTGCCGCTCGGCTTCAGCCCGGTGCGCGTGGGGGAACCAGCGCAGGAGGTGAGCCAGGTGTTCCCGGCACTTAAATCCACTAGCTCGAGGATGCGTTCGCTGGGGGCCATCATCGACAACCAGCTGGAGGCAGAAGGGAGGATGCTGGTGAAGGAGGTGGCGACGCATATCCTGTCCTACTACCGGAGTTGGTACCCCGACGTCCCCCTGTAGCCGGTCCTCTAGGGGCCCATCGCCGAGAGGGAAGAGGTCGCCAAGTCTGAAGTCTCGGATGCGGTGGCACTCATCACCTCAAGGTTCCAGCGGAGCGGCTGAGGGCTCCCCGTGCGCTGTTTATGTTTTGTGTTTCTTTCAGCTTTTGTCTGTGGTTGCTTGTGGTGGCAAACTTTTTATTTTGGAACAAAAAATCTGCCTGTGGTGCCTCTTATACTTAGCATGCTTTAATTTCCAGCAACATCTTCTAGTTGCTTGTTGTTCCTTAGCTTCCTGGACCTGTCATCCCCCAGAGTGTGCGGCCCCCTGGCAGGTGTGGCTAGTTGTTATGGGCACACCTGTCAGATACCTATAAGTTAGGGTGGACGGTTGCAGGGGAGCTTAGGATGCGTAGGTAGCATTGTTGTAACTGAGTATGCAGGGACGGCGAGCCCGCTGGGGGTGCCACCAGAGCTTCGGTCCAGCGGTGCCCACTATCTTCTGTGAAACGTCGATGGCGGGCCCCCTGGGGGTGCCACCGGAGCCTCATCCCGGCGGTGCCCACCATCTTTGGTGAAACGTCGGTGGCGGGGCCCCTGGGGGTGCCACCGGAGCTTCGATCCGGCGGTGCTCACCATCCTCGTGGGTACTCTGACGGTTATCGCCGGGATAACTCCTTGAAGACCTGCATATAGATCAAAAAACAGGAGAAGTAATTCTGTCTGCTGGTCATTGCTTCCCTGCTCCTTTTTAGTGTCGCTTGACTTATGATCTTGGGTTGGCTCGTGGGGCTTGGGTAATTCAGTGCGTCTGCACTTAGGGCTCGCTATCCATACTACTTAAGGGTGGTCCATCTGGCCCCCAGTACTCAGCTGCAACACTGGGGAGGCAGGGCGCACAGGCTTAGGGTGCAGGACCAGGCTAAGCAGGCTGTGCCCCTGGACC
This sequence comes from Tuctoria greenei, assembly GCA_036927565.1. Classification (NCBI taxonomy): domain Eukaryota; kingdom Viridiplantae; phylum Streptophyta; class Magnoliopsida; order Poales; family Poaceae; genus Tuctoria; species Tuctoria greenei. The sequence goes on from JAYESD010000003.1 coordinate 222,006,340, forward strand.
TCCCGCTCGGCGTAAACTTTTCCCGGGGGAGACCATCTGAAGACACAGACCCTTGAGTATGAGAACATCCGAGGCCCCAGGCACATTGCAGGTACCTCAAGCGACTCCACCTGCAACCATACAGCAAGGCTCCCACTATCGCTAGAGCAGGGAAAAATGAAAGCACCCACGATAGATCATGAGCTACAGCGAACGTACAGCAATATCATAAAAAAAATTAAAGATAATTTTTGAATGAGAAAACCTATACAGGACAGGACAACATTCTTTTCATTGCGTTCTCCCACAAGGTGGGACAGGTTTTACAAGGGGAACAACCCGGCTCGGGCGACAAAGGAAGTCGAGTGCACCTACTTAGGGTTCTGGACCAGGTTAAGCAAGATGTGCACTCAGAGCCTCGTCCCCATAGCCTTAGTTACCCTAAGTACCATTCCTAGGCACCATGTACCTTTTACAATGAAAGAGAACTGTCCTGACGCTGGTCTAGGGGTAGAACTTACGGAGGTGCTTGATGTTCCAGGGGTTGGGCAGTCGCTCTCCATTCTCTGTAGATAGGCGGACGCACCCAGGGCGACATACCTTCGTAACACGGAAGGGGCCCTCCCATCTGGGGCAGACTTTGTTAGCCCCTTCCTGGGAGAGTATGCGACGCAACACCAGGTCGCCTACCTTTAGCTCCCTACTCTGCACGGTCCTCTGGTCGTAGCGCCAGAGTGTGTGCCTGTACCGTGCATTTCGGATAGCCGCTATCACTCGTCCCTCGTTGACAAGGTCCACGTATTCACGTCGGAGCTGGTCCTGCGCGGCTTCGTACCCGGGCACGGGGGGGGGGGGGGGGGTGCCACTGGTAATTTCTGGGGGGGGGGGGGGGGGGGACGGCCTCTGCCCCATACACCAGGAAGAAAGGCGTTTCCCCTGTGGCCGAGCTGGTTGATGTCCGGCTAGCCCACAGTACACACGGAAGCTCGTCTACCCAGTTTTCACCATGCTTCTCAAGGCGTGAGAATGTGCGAGTCTTGAGGCCCTTGAGGATCTCTGCATTGGCCCTCTCGACCTGTCCATTACTCTCTGGATGAGCGACAGATGCATAGCAGACTTGGATCCCAAGGTCCTTGCAGTATTCCTGGAACGCCGCACTTGTGAACTGGGTCCCATTATCAGTGATGATTCTGTTCAGGACCCCGAACCGGCAGACGATCGACTTGATGAATTTGGCTGCTGACTGCTTGTTGATGGTGACGACTGGGGCAGCTTCCGGCCACTTGGTGAACTTGTCTACGGCGACGTAGAGGTGCCAGAATCCTCCAACAACTCTGGGAAAGGGTCCCAGGATATCCAACCCCCATACAGCGAATGGCCATGAGGGTGGGATCATCTGCAGCGCCTGAGCTGGTGTGTGGATCTGCTTGGCATGGAACTGGCACGCCTTGCATCTCCTGACCATCTCGGCGGCATCCTGGAGTGCTGTCGGCCAGTAAAAGCCGTGCCGAAAGGCTTTTCCGACCAGCGTGCAGGATGACGTGTGGTTCCCGCACTCGCCTCCATGGATCTCTGCGAGCAAGTCGCAACCCTGCTTCCGGGTAATGCAACGCAGCAGGATGTCATTGGCGCCATGCCGGTAGAGATCCCCTTCTACCAGCGTGTACCTCTTAGCCATGCAAACTATCCTTTCTACCAGGGCATGTTCTTCGGGAAGGATGTTGTCTTTCAAGTAGTCTTGGACCTCCGAGATCCATGCATCAGGACTTACTTGAGCCTCTGGATCTTGGGCGCCCGGTAGCTCGGAGCTCCTGGTGGCGCATACGATCCTTGGTGGGCTCCATGGTAGCAGGGCTGCCGGGACTACCAGCTTCGAGGTGCTGGGCTCGCCCCCTTTGCCCGGTTCGGCTGCTTGGGTGGTTGGTCGCGGTAACGTCTTTGCAAAGACTCCTTCAGGCACTAGGGCCCCTGTGGAGGCCTTCGTTGACAGGTCATTTGCGACTGAGTTGTTGGCTCGGGGTACATGGCACAAGTCCAAGACTTCAAAGTCCTTTTCGAGCTTTTGGACGTGCAGCAAGTATGCTGCAAGCTGTGGTTCGTTGCAGCTGCACTCCCCTTTGGCTTGCTTGATGATCAGCTGGGAATCACCTTTAGCCAGAAGCTGACGAAAATTGAGAGTCAGGGCAGTCTTTAGCCCGAAGATGAGGGCTTCGTATTCTGCCATGTTGTTAGTCGCCTTGAAGTCGAGGCGCACCATGTACCTGAACTGCTCCCCAGTCGGGGTGAGGAGCAGGACCCCGGCTCCGGCCCCCTGCTTCCGCGAGGAGACGTCGAATTAGAGCGTCCAGGGAGGTTCGGTGAAAACTGGAGCCTTGGGCACCGTTTCTCCGTTGTCCGGGTCCCCTCGGTTGCTTGGCGATGGAGTCCATTCTGCCAGGAAGTCCACCAGTGCTTGGCTCTTGACTGCATGTCGAGGTAGGAACTCCAGCTCGAACTCCGCCAGCTCTGCTGCCCACTTGGCAATGTTGCCAGTCGAGTTGGGGCTATGGAGCATTGTTTTTAGTGGGAAAGAGGTCACCACTGAAACCCGGTGAGCCTGGAAGTAATGCTGGAGCTTCCTCGACTCTATGAGTACTGCGTACAGTAGTTTGTGTACCTCCAAGTATCTTGTTTTTGCTTCATGGAGGACCTCACTGATGTAGTAGACTGGCTATTGGGAGGTCAGAACCCTCCCTGGGGGGTTCGGGGCTCCTTGCGGTGCGTCTGTATCCTGGGGAATGTGGCTCCCAGGGTCTAGTCGGACCTCCAGGGGCTGGGACCCAGAGGGCACATGGTTGTTGGAGCACACAGCAGGGGGGTTCTCTTCTGGGTTTGGCCCCTGAGGCTCAGCCTCCCCCTATGAGGCTCCTTCTGGTGCTTGTTGCGGCAGCAGCTCTGGCCGCTCTGCAACCAAGACCATGCTGACCACCTCCGTTGTTGCGGTGATGTATAGCAGGAGCGGTTCTCTGGGTTCTGGCACCACCATAATGGGTAGCATCGTCAGATGCTTCTTGAGCTCCTGGAATGCCGCTTCCGCTTCCTCGGTCCACTCAAAGGGACCCGACTTCCGCAGAATCTTGAAGAAGGGCAGGGCTCGCTCAGCCAGTCTTGAGATGAACCGGCTGAGGGCCGCCAAACACCCTGCAAGCTTCTGCACATCCTTGATACGGGCCGACGGCCGCATCAGCTCTATTTCCTTGATCTTCTCTTGGTTAGCTTCAATTCCTCAGTGTGAGACCAAGAAACCAAGGAGCTTCCCTGCAGAAACCCCAAAGACGCACTTGTCGGGGTTCAGCATTGTGCGCATCGTGTGCAGCTTGCTGAAGACTTGGGCCAGGTTGTCTAACAAGGATGTGCGGGCTCTAATTTTTACCACGATGTCATCAACATACACCTCTACCAGGTCTCTAATGAGGTCCCCAAATGTCTTATGCATTGCACGCACAGAGGTGGGGAGAGCATTCTTGAGTCCATAAGGTATGGATACATAACAATATAGGCCATCTACTATTATGAAAGGAGTGTGTTCCTCATTTTCCCTAGACATTGGTATTTGGTGAAAACCAGAATACGCATCTAGGAAACACAGAAGATCACAGCCTGATATTGAGTCTACTATTTGATCTATCCTAGGACGAGGGAATGGATCCTTTGGGCATGCCTTATTGAGATTGGTGTAGTCGATGCACATTTAGAGCTTCCCGCCAGCCTTGGGGATGATACAGGGTTGGCCAACCACCGTGGGTGGTGGACCTCCCAGATGAAACCAGCATCGAGCAGCTTCTTGATTTCTTCACGGATGAAGTTCTGCCTCTCGATGGACTGTTTCCTAGGCTTCTGTTGCACTGGTCGGGCGTCAGGGTATATCTTCAGATGGTGCTCAATCACCTCCCTAGGGATCCCGGGCATTTGTGATGGTTGCCATGCAAACACATCGACATTGTCCCGGAGGAAGGTGATGAGCGTGAGTTCCTATTTGCTGTCCAGGTTCCCCGTGATACGGGTTGTCTAGGCAGCCTCAGAACCAATCCTGACGACCTTTACTGAGACGTCGTCATTGGCTGGTTGCACACGGGGTGCAGAAGTGGAGGCTCGCTGCGTCAGACCCTGTTCTGGTTGACTCTCCTTCGCGCCCCCTGAAGCTGGAGCCCTCCCGGCTGTGAGCGCCTGGAGCTCCTCCAAGGCGGATACTGCTGCTGAGCAGTCCCCTCTCATCCTGAGGACATCGGAAGGAGTCGGCATCTTCAGGACGAGGTAGGCATAGTGGGCTACGACCATGAACCTGTAGAGCGCTGGCCTCCCGATGATTGCGTTGAAGGGGAGGTCGACGTCTGCCACGTCGAACAAAACGCTCTCCATACGGTAATTCTCTGGGGTCCCAAAGGTCACCGGGAGGTGAATGTTACCGTACGGGAGAATCTGCCCCGGTCCGACACCTGAGAACGGGCTCGAAGGTGTGAGCCAGAACATCGGCAGCTGTAGTTTCTGGAAGGCTGCCGTGGAGATGAGGTTGAGGCCTGCCCCACCATCAATCAGCACGTGAAAGACCTTCACGTTGGCAATGGTCGGGGACACCAGCAGCGGGAGTACGCCTGCCCCTGCCATGTTCTTCGGGCAGTCAGAGGCGTCGAAGCTGATTGCCATGCTCATCCACTTGTGGTGGGGAGACGGGCTCGGAGCAGGGGCCACCACGGCCACTGCCCATCGCAGAGTCTTCACTGCGTTCCAGGACGTGGGATCTGTGGCTCCCCCGTAGATGATGTGTAGAGTCTTGTGGCGCTCCTTATCGCTGCTGGAGTCGGAGTCACCACCCTCGAAGACGGCCTTCACCGCCCTCTGGGGTTCCTGGAACCCCATCTCGCTGTCATCCTCCCTTTCGGGGTTGACCTTCTGTTTGCCCTCCCTCTGGCAGGAAGGTGCGCCCTCCTGGCGCTGCTGCTTCTGCTTTTGTTCACGGAAGCGCTCCGCGAACTTCTTCACTTCCCGGCACTCGCTAGCGCTATGGCTATTTGTGCGGTGCACCGGGCACTTGAAGTCAAGCACCTCGGGTTCAGGCGACTGCCGAGGGCACTTGTCTTGGCGCGACGGTCGTGCTCCGTCGGGAGCTGCGGCTACCACTGCATGGGCTCCGGGCTTTGGCTTGTTCCTACCATTGCCCTTCTTCTTCTTCTTGCCGCTGCTCTTTGCAGAGGCTCCTTCTTCAGTCCACATGGCTTCCCTTGCCTCTGAGGAAGGTTTGGAGTGCCAGATGCATCCCTCAGCTGTCCTGGCACATCTGTCTCCCAGGACGAATAGCTCGGAGACATCACGCACTTCATGCGTGGCTAGCTTCTCAAGCATTTTCTTGTCCCTCACACCCTGCCTGAACGCAACAATAACTAATGTGCTAGCGATATGAGGGATTGTGTTCCGTACCTGAGAGAACTGCTAGATGAATGATCGTAGCGACTCTCCAGCGTGCTGTCTGACGGCGTGGAGGTCAAGCTCTGTGCTGGGGCGCTTGTAGGAACTGCCTAAGTTCGCCACGATATGTCGGCACAGTTCATCCCAGGAGGTTATGGACCCCTGGGGCAGGTTCATGAGCCATGACCGGGCTGGGCCGGTCAGGACGACGGGGAAGTAGTTGGCCATGACAGCCTCATCGCCTCCTGCAGCTAGTATCGCGGTGGAGTAGATCTGCAAGAACTCACTCGGGTTGACACTCCTGTCATACTTCTCCGGCATGTGTGGCCAGAACTTTCGTGGCCAGACCACGAAACAGAGGTGAGGTGCCAGAGCCGCACACCCTTGGGTGGGGCTGACTGGCGCTGGTGGTGGCATTGCATACCCCGGGTGAGCAGGTGGGCCTGCATACACCTGATGTTGGGGCGGTGCAGCGTACGCCTGTGGAGGTGGAGGCGTGACGTACGCCTGATATGGAGGTGGCGTAACATATTCCAGATTCGGCGGTGGCACGGCGTGAGCCTGGAGAACAGGGCCCGGCGCACTGTAGTCTGCCTCAAGGTTGCGCCGCCGTTCCCTCTGTCGCTCGATGGTAACTCGGCAGTCTTCTCCCGACCTGTGGCGCTGCAGCCCGGTTCTCAGGTCTGTTGCCGAGATCCTGGTCGATCGCGAGTTCGCCGTCCATCGGTCGATGGCTGGAGTCTGTGACAATGACACATGCATCGGATGGGCATGTGTCTCCCTCGGTGGAGGTCCGTTGAGTGCAGCGATGACGAGGTGGTCAACGTCGTTGATCCACTGCTGAGCTGCTCCCCGGGGAGCATCTCCAGCAGGTGGATTGTGGAGTAGCGCGCGCGCTGCTGCGAGCGCACTCTCCGGGCTTGCTGCCAGCGGCACTGTAGCTACCGTCACAGCTGGAGTACGCCATGGTGTGGCGTGCCGACCTGCAGCCGGCGAGGTGACAGCGGGGCAATGTGAAGGTCCCGGCCTCGCTGCTCTACTGCGGGATCCCACTCTAGAGCGAGAAGATGCCTGGTCCTCAGCTGCTGCCTGTTGTCGTGACTGCGGCCTGGATGTACCAGCGTTGGAATGGCCGTTCACCATTGCTGCTGGTGGTAATCTTCTTGGGGTAAAAGCCCCCTACCTGGCGCGCCAAATGTCGAAGGTCTTAAATGACACTTCCCCCGGACCTGCTTAGAGAGCAGCCCGCGGAGGTTCTTTGGATTCACGAGGGTTAGTCCTAGGAGATTGAGCGCAGCAGGATGATGAACACAGAGGGTTTTACGTGGTTCGGGCCGCCGGAGCGTAACACCCTACTTCCACGGGAGTGTTTGTGTATTGCCTTGCTAGAGTGTGTATGAGTCCTAGTCCGATTTTTCGATCCCTTCCCAAGCTCGTCTGCCGAGTCCTTTTATAGTTCAAGGATTTCGCAGTCACAAGGTGGGCCCCGGGGCCCGACAGGTGGTCTCGGGGAGAGCCAAATCCTATACAAGATCTAGGATTAAATGCTATCTACTTCCCTTTGTCAGGGGCGTCAATGTGCCGTCCTACCGCGTCGTGCGCCAGGGCTACACATAGTTGGTGATGATGGCGGTGCACGTCCCGCCCGTCTTGTCCTTGCGGCTCATTCATCCATCTTGCGGCGCGGGTCTGTACCGGCTACTTGGACAAGACAGGACACTGGAGCCTTGACTTACGCATGCACGACTCCGCTTCACCTGGGGAAGGCGCGCGTACTTTAATGCCTGGCCGAGCAGCGCACGTCCTCCTTTACTGCGGCCTCCTACCGCACTGAGTTGGCCGTCCGTTACGTGGTTGCGCTGGAGCCTTCCTCTGTGGGGAGTCGAGCACTTGATGGTACAGGCCACGTGGCGCATCCGGAGCCCACCCGTGTGGAGGGGTGGAGGCTCAGCCCTGCGGGCCACGTGGTAGTTCCGATGCCTTTCCCTGCGAGGAAGTGGGCCTGGCCCCGAGGTTCCGATTGTCCACGTGGCAGCCCCAGAGCCCGCCTCAGTGGGGAGGCGAGGGTCCAGTTATGCCGGCCACGCGGCAGCCCGGGAGCTTACCCCAGCAGAGAGGAAGGATATGGTCCTTCCCTCCACGACGTGGCAGCCTCGGATTCGTCCTCTCAAGTAGAGTCCGAGTCCTTATCCATTTTCTCCTTGTGCGCGGGGGTACCCGGTCTGCTGGGTACCGACAAAATGTATAGGGAGTGTATGAAAGACACTCCAGGAGCTCACGACTTTGCGTAGGGGTAAGGGTTTTAAAATTAACCTAACTTTCACAGTGCACCGGATTAGTCCGATCATGGATCGGACTAGTCCGACAGACTTTCTGGAGTCTCCCTTCTCTGGAGACCGGACTAGACCGTGTGTCCACTGGACTAGTCCGTTAAACTTTTTGGAGTCTCCCTTCTCAAGAGACCGGACTAGTCCATGTGTCCACCGGACTAGTCCGTTGAACTTTCTGGAGTCTCCCATATATGGAGGCCGGACTAGTCCGTGTGTCCACCGGACTAGTCCGTTGAACTTTCTGGAGTCCACCTTCACACAGCATCGGACTAGTTCGAGCTTGGATCGGACTAGTCCGCCAGACTCTCTGGACTTCGAGTTACACTGTGACCGGACAAGTCTGGACTTGCACCGGACTAGTCGGGTATTAGGGTTTTTCAACGGTAACTTTTTGGAAACCATATAAATAGAGAATCCACGGCCTTCCACAAAAAAAACACATCGAATACTACTCAAAACACAAACCCTAGCGCCACCACTTTGTCCTAAGAGCCCAAAACACACCTCCCCACACATCTAAAGTGAAAAACGAGCAAAATCAATTGAACACTTGGATTCGGGATTGGGAGATCGTCGTTCCTTCATTGCGAGCTCTTGGGGTTTGATCTTTCTACACTCATACTCTGCATTGTAATACTTTCAAGTGTATTTGATCACTCCTTTCATTGTAATTCTCGTGGGAGCCCTCAACGTGTGAGGTTGCCCCACAAACTCGGCGATTACCCGTGATAGTGGAATCAAGTCGGCCTGTGTGGTGACTTGAAGAGGGAAAGGGTTGGAGACCCGGCTCTATGTTAGCTTTCTCAACGAGGACGTAGATCTCGTGGTGAGATCGAACCTCGGTAAAAATTCGCTTGTCTCTTGTGCCTCATTTACCTTACTTTTTGTTTACTAGATCACTTGATTACTAAACATCAATTAAGTTGCTTATAAGTTTCCACGTGCATTCATACAATAATCTTAAATCAAATAATTTGTTGTTCTCATTTCCGCTGCTAAAAGAATCTAATTTCCCAAACAATACTTAATCAATTCACATTTATCAGCACACCGGACTAGTCTGCCCACACAACCGGACTAGTCCGGTCAAACAAGTTTTTGACGACTCTATTAAGTGTGCAGGAAATTCAAAAGGCATATTCACCCCCCCCTCTAGGCCACGTTCATATATAAACTAAGAATAAAATGGAAGTGGTGGTGTGTTTGGAAAATGAATTGCAAAGGATGACTAGAGTGAAAACAACTCTTTTGTGCAATCGTGTAAAATGCTCTCCTAGATCATATTATCTTCATTGTGGAGTTACAGAATTTATTCACTTAAATCATCTACCTAAAAACAAACAATATAACAGACAATTTTTGGACACCGTTACTAGGTGGAAGGGGCTAATTAAGTAAAAAAACTCTAGGATAAAGATCGTATGGCCAAAAAAGATTTTTAGAATCAAGATCATATTGCCAAAAAAGATTTTTACACAATTTTGCACGAAAATGTTGTTTGCATTCCAGTCATCACTGTTATCTAAGTATTCAACTTGTTAGTATTTGACAGTATGTAGATACATAAAAGGCTCTATATTTATTTACCTAGAACAAATTTATATTCTATATTACAATATAGAATAGCAGCCAAGGGCTTCAATAGGAAAGAAATTTCTCGGGGTTCATATACTCCCTCGAGTAAACTTAAAATAATGTTACGGAATGTTGTGCAAAATGTACATTATTTATATAAATATTATTGTAATAGTTTTAAAATTTTACCTGGTTTCTATGAGGGTGGTCAAAAGTATGCACAGTGCCTAAAGATGTCATCTCTTGTTATGACTGCTAGGGAAATGTTGAAGTAAACAATATACTATATTTGAAGTATTGCATGCAGCTGCGTGTAGATAAACACATGTGCGCATATACATATACGCACTACATACATACATTTCTGCATAGTGTCCCTCTGTTAGGCTAACCGCACCAACATACTTTATAACATACTTTAAAGTAGTCTAATCGAAGTCACATCATACTCTATAACTTACTATATATTTATTTTTACTCTCACAAAACTTTTAATATATTTTGCAGTAGATTTTACAGCAGACTTTACAGTAGCTTTTACAGCATATCATGGGAACAGTCTTATGAAAAAGGGCGGGAGGACTATGCATGCGTGGTTTTGCATTCGGAAAGAGAGGCGAGTGACAGGCAGGGCGCGTGGTGTGGTATGGCATGGCATCGCACTGTACTGTATGGCGGACCCCGGCGAGGATGTGACGAGACGCGTCCAATCTTGGGCCACCAGGATAGTACGGCTCCCTATTCCTCGTCGAGGGGCGTGGGGCCCAGCCCACACCTGGACGTGGGACCGGAACCGGACCAATAACCCGGTCCTGCGGTCTGCGGTCTGCGGACGTCAATTAAATCCAGTCAGTCTGTACGTATGTATCAATAACCCGGTCCTGCGGTCTGCGGTCTGCGGACGTCAATTAAATCCAGTCAGTCTGTACGTATGTATCTGCAGACGTGTCCGTGCCCGTGTGGCAAATCATCAGTCCCACACCCGCCCGGTTCTCTCGTCTTCCTCCTCGTCTCTCTCCATGACCGACCTTTAGCAGCATCGTACTAGTAGAACTGGCTCACATACTTCTTGAAATAAAGCCGATGAATTCACTTAAATTGGCTCCAATCACTGGCTCGCACTGTTGCATGAACCATGCATTCTTGTACGAGAGTAGACAAGTCCAGCCAGGTCGTGCGACCAACTCGCGACAGGGACACGTACATACACGCGCCGATACAGTTGCTGCTGGTGCTGGGCGAGCAGCGGTCACATCTTGAGCACTGTGGCCTCTCCGTTTTCACGACACCCGTTCATGTGTTCCTCAACTGTTTCTCTATGTCACCGACTTCTCTGTAGATGCATTCACAGACCGGCCGGTCGATTTCTGGAGTAGCAGGCATCTAGTATGTTCTATGTATACCATGGAACAATGATATCTCCTTTCTTGATGATGGTGTATGACTTTTCTTTTATTAATACATATAGGAAAGATATTCTTTAAAAATAGTTTCAGATGACGTTCTACGTACGGTTAAACGAACGATCAAAATGATATACTCCTAACAAGTTTAACAAGTACGCACGCTTCCAAACGAGCATTATATTGCAGGACTTTGTTTTATTTAATTATGTGCGTGTTTTGGATAAAAAAGGGCGGCATCCAGAAAGCCGGCCACGCCGCGCTACCGCATGCGGCGAAGCGCTAACAGTTTCTTCCTTTGACTGGGTTTCAGGTTTCAGCATGCTCTGATGTTTTATCTTTTCGTCAGATCTAGCTGCTTTTTCCCGTCACTTCTTCCAAAAGTGGGAGCTCACAGCACGTATAGAATAGAACACTCGAGTGAGTTCTAGTAGTAGGTAGCTCAGCATATCTGTGTCGTCCAATGTGATAGCGTCATCTACAGAACGATCCTATGCAAAAGTGCGTGTGTTGATGTGAGAAGGAACCTATGAAGCTGGGTTCAAGATCGTACGTTGGGAACTGAGGTGACAGGCATGGGTTCAGTTCACTGCTTGCGGATCAGCGGGCATGGCTATGCGCAAAGCCTTGTCTCCTTGAAGGAGAGAGAGGAGGAAAGAGATCGGAGATCATTGTTTGGTAAATATGTAGCCCTTGTCTCCTTGAAGGAGAGAGAGGAGGAAAGAGATCGGAGATCATTGTTTGGTAAATATGTAGCATAGAATAATTTTGTTTTCTCTCTTTCTCGGTGAAGCGAAGCACAAAAGGCCCAACTTGGAGCATCGTGAATCACTACTACTACTTTTTCGTTCGAGGATAATCACAGATTCTCAGCCCAGTTACAAATTCAGCTGACTACTGGCTGCGAGCGCTGCTCAGGAGGCCCAGTTCAGCCCAAAACTCACGCATCGATCCGATCTTCATCCGAAAATGAGCCTACTGCTGTCTTCCAGCTCCGGGTCGGTGGTCACCTCGCCGTCTTTGGAGCAGTCGACGGTGGCGGCGGCGCCAAAATGATGGCTGATGAGCGACTACCGAGTAGCGGTCCCCCTACTAGCCGGAGGCCCCGGCGGCTTCGATCGCTGGATCTCCGGCCGCCGAACAGCTAGCAGCTGACTGTCTCTCGCATCGTTACTATTGCCGCCGAGTACAGTGCTGTCGTGTTGCTCCCTCTCTACTGTAAGCGAGCGATCGAGCCGCATGCACGCAGGTACTCTCTCTATCTAAAAATCTTATCTTTTTTTAATTCAAAAATAAACTATAAAACGCCAAACTTTTTGGATAGAGGAAATACTTAATCTTCATAAATTTATTGTTTTATTTTTAAACAAAAAAGACAAATTTTTAAAACGGATGAAATACTTACTTACGTACACGCATGGCAAGCATTCAGAAGGAATCTTAGAGCCTCTTTATACAGCTTCGAGCTTCTGATTTATCTGATTCACTTCTGATTCTGTGAAGAAGTTGATTCTCGAGATGAATCAGAATCAGTTGTAAAAAAATATTTGGCAGAGAAACTTATTCTTGATTTCTGTAGGAGAAATGTTTGTATGAAATGACTATATCGCCCTTTGTTTTTTGAAGAACACAATACAAATATATTGTAAAATTTATGTACACACTAAGATATATATTTTGCATGTTTGAATGTATCAAAATCTTATTTTTGTAGCATTGTATCAATATCGTTATTTGTAACGTATATGAATACTATTTATTTTTAACAATGAACCAAATAAAAAGTTTGAATGAATGTAACATGACGAAAAATAGTTCACCAATACAGGACGTTGCATAACTTGATGTATCTATGAAAAAAACACGATGGATGGTACTGTACATTAAAAGATACTAGAACTATACAATGTGGTCCTCTGTCTTCTCGAATGCATGTCAAACATCTGACAATACAAATAAAATTGGTAAATCATTTACAAGAGTTCCTTATGAATTAATTATCTCATAATAAGACCTAACAAAAAAAAGGAACATACCACTACCCCTTGACTAAATAAGACAGGCAACGGCATAGTGAACATTTTGAGCTACTCAAGGCCAAACATCTCTTCTTCCAAGTAAATACATCTCTTCTCCCGATGATGGCACACAGGATCCAGGGGAGCCTACGAACAAGATCTGTGAGGAAAAATCAAAAGCTGTGGTGGAATCGAAGCCTTGCTGCAAAAATAAAACAACGAAATCAAACAAGGGAGAAGTACCTTCAGGGAGATCCGCGAGACAACTCGACCATGGGGAAACCGGCATCGGTGGAATAGAAGAACGGAGGAGAGGGAGGAGGATGCCGGCGGCGATCTTTTGGAGGCGTGGAGGGGCTCGCACGGGCCAAACCCTAGGCCGCCGCCTGGGTCTGTTGCGTCGCCATGGGAAACGGAGAAATCGCGAGGCGCGGCTGGAAACAGGGCAGAGAGGTCGGGTCGTGTTTCAGGGGTTTTGATGGATGGCAATGTGGGTAAATAATAGCCAACATTAAGGAGAGGTTTATATTTCGTTGGTTGAGAAGCTATTTTTATGTATGGAGAAGCAGGTTTTTTTGGCTTCACGGTTCTTTCACATAAATGAGAATTGATTCTCGCTGCTTCACCTGAGAATTAGATGATCAAAACGCCCGTTTGGTACAGCTTCTCGGATTCTCACAGAGAATCAGAAGTTGGGAGCTGTACCAAAGGGGGCCTTAATTGAATTGCGCGCCCGCTGACCAACCATCGGTTAAGCTGGCACCTGTGCTCACCTTTCGCGATACCACGAGCTTCCAGAGAGATCGGTGACGAGGCTAGCAGGAGAAGGATTATTAAGGATGAAAACCGATCGACTATTTTCCGATCCGGTCAATATAGTATTCCAAAAAAATCCGATCCATATTTGTTATAGTCGGATCTCAGTCGGATATGGATCAAATGTTGGATATTCTAATTCGGATATAGATCGGAAGCGGTATGAGTTAATATTGTTCGAATGAGCGGATATCCATATTGAGTCAGATATATCCGATTAATATCCAAAGTGTATCCGATTTTCAATTTGGCTCATAGATCACGACGGTCCAACCGCCCAATGCCCCAACCCCCAGCTCATCTTTGATCGAGGTCCATCACCGGTGCACCGCTAACCCAGTAAGGCAGTACGCCAGTAACCCTAGCCACAAGCCACGTCTTGCGCTCCACGCCGGCGCACCCAAATCGTCAATATATATTTTATAGCCTATTATTTAGTATAGTGAATTTTAATATTATGTATTTATATGATGTCATATGTGAAAAAGGTTTTCTCAAATAAATATCCGAGTCAATCTGATATCGATAAGTTTTTGATCTGATGAATCTGTTTTCGATGTTCCTACATATCCGATACTACATCCGCATCCGACAACATCCGATTCGAATTCGTTTTTGAAATTATTATATAAATATAGATATATATAAAAATCTTTTATCCATCTATATATGTCATTTTCATCACTAAGAACAATCACAAGCAGCGACGCAGGCTTAGGAAACATGTGTGTCCTCGAGATTCATGCACGCTTCCTACCTGACCTGCTTTGGTACCGCAGACATACAACCGGAGCTATTTCTGAGATAGATTCCACTTGTCACCACGCATCCAGAGCGCGCATGTAACATTGGTAGGGTTCTAATGTTTGTCATCATATCACTTAACTCAAGCCAAGCTCAAGGTGGTCTCGTCCAATTGTCAACGATTTAAAATAGGGATTATTGTGATTTTACTTCTGATTTGAAGTGCAAATGTGATTTTGCCCTTCAAAATAAGACTTCGTAATTACTACTGTTACTGTTCATCTTCTACCTTCGTTCATCATCTACCTTAAGAAGCCGCTGCCACCCCTGGCCCGCGCGCCAACCACCGGCGCCCCGGCTGCAGCCGCCACCTGCTTGCCCGCCACCGCTGCCATCCCAGCACGCCGGCTGCGCGGCCGCTTGCTGGCGCTATACCCAGCCCGCGCGCCTGCAGCAGCGAGGCACCCACACCTTCTCATAGAGAGGGGGCTGCTCGCCCCGTTGCCGTTCTTCGTTGGCGATGAGGAGCTCAGATTCGGCTGGCCTGGTAGCTTCAGGCTGGCCGCCGTCGTTGCGCCAACCGCAGGGAGCGATGCCCTGGAGGAGCCCGACCTCATGCTTTTAGGCTCTGACTGATCTCTCTACTAGGATGAGCTCGTGAATTTCTAATGATGTTTCTTGTTCTGATCTCCTCTAGTGATTTATCAGTTGTTTGATATCAATCAGATCATCACGGTCTCGATTGATCAGATCTTATTGTTTCGTGCCACTACATGAATCACGATAATAGACGACGGTTCGTGCGACCGTCGTCAATAAGGTTCCTTCGCTGCTATGTGGATGGAGTTAACTTATTGACGACAGCTAAATTTGGCCGTAGTCAGTTAATTTATAGACGACGGTTACCGTCATTTATAAGCTTATAGACGACAAATAATCGTAGAAGGCCGGAAACCGTCGTTTATAAACTTACCGTCGTCTATATGTTATAGATGACGGTATTGTCCTTATAGACGATGGTTTCTGACCATCGTCTATTTTCGCGATTCCTGTAGTGTGCGTCCAAATCTTTTTTGTACAATGTTATGTGCAAGAACTAGACCTATGTGAATTATTGCTAAATAAAACATAAAAGTAAAAACACAAGAGCATTTCCATCTTTTTTCCTCGTACTTAATGCTGTCAACACTTGCTAACGGAGTATGGATATATTTTGTCTTTGCTTCTAAAAAGCGGGGGTAAAATCAAAAACTCTTAATTTGAAACATAAAATCACAATTGAACTTCAAAGTAGGAGTAATATCACAATAGCTCCTATAAAATAAGGGATGGAGTACTACTCTGTACAAGTGGGCTGAATCAAGTCTTCGTGCTGATGTAGGCCTGTCTGCAATGGCCTGCTACAGTGACCAAATATTTTGGGCCGCACACGGCGGATTACTTAATTCTCATGACCTGGCTAATCATGCTACAATTATCTAGAAATAAAACAAATAACCGCAACATGAACTTGCACGCTTCTGGCTTTTTATTCTCCATACGTGATAACTGTGCAACCTGTCAGGACATTAGGATTTAAATGCATCATTTCACCACCTTAAATCTGATGTCCTGAATTTACCGCTTTGATGCCGGTCAACTCCTTTAGTGCCTGGAACCGAACTCTGGCAAGAGGCTTCGTTAGAATATCTGCATGCTGATCTTCAGTGCTAACATGTTTCACTAATATTTTCGCTTCCTCAACGCGAGTACTTACATCGGCCGTATTAACTTACGTCGGCCAGAAGAAACCGACGTAAGTTAACTAACTTTTATTGGCGGGCGACGTAAGTTAATAGACCGACAGGAAAAAACAAAAACTTATGTCGGTCAAGACACCAAGCCAACATAAGTTAATAGATAGACGTAAGTTAAGCATAACTTACGTCGGCCGCGATTATGGCCAACGTAAGTAACTCAGACCGACGTAATTATATTACTTAGCCGACATAAGTTACGGAATTTAACCTACCCGTGTGCGCCTCTCCTTTCCTTACCCGCGCGCCGCTTCTCTCTTCTCCCTACCGCCTCGCGCCCTTTCCTGACGCCGCCGCCACCAGGTACGACTCCTCCCTGAGCGCCGCCCCTCCTCCCCTCCCCTCCCCTCCCCGACCACCGGCCCGCCCCCCTCCTGCCCCCTCCCCGAGCGCTGGCCCCCCTCCCCGACGCCGCCGGCCCAGCCCTCCCCGCGCCCTCCCTAAGCTCCGCCCCCCTCCCCTCCCCTCCGCGAGCCCCCATCCCCTCCCCGCCCCCACCCCTCCCAGGCCCCCCTCCACCTCCCCTCCCCGGCCCCCCTCCCCCTCCCCTCCCCTCCCCAGAACACCCCCCCCAAACACCCCCACCCCACCCTAACCCTCCAACTGAAATTTGAAATTCAATTGAATTGCATTGTTCAAATTTGAATTGAATTGAATTGGAATCGAATTGAATTGAAGTGTTCAAATTTTTAATTGAATTGAATTGAATTGTTTAAATTATGCTTAAATTTCTTAATTGTTTATTTAATTATGCTTAATTAGTTAATTTGCTTACTTTAGATTATGTTTATTTAATTATGCTTAAGTGGTTAAGTTGCTTAATTATGCTTAATTTGCTTAGTGTATATTATGCTTAATTAGTGTAGTGTAGATTATGCTTAATTGGTTTCATTATGCGCCGAGCTTGACCGCCGCGGAGAGGGCGGAGACAGGGGCCGCCGGCTGTCGAGGTGCTGCGGCGCTGGGGGTGCGATTGGGGAACCGAGCTTGGGCGCCATGAGGAGGGCGGCATCGGGGACGACCGGCTGTCAGGACACTTAGGTTCTGTCGTGGCTATAGATGGCCAATGGGTCATGCCGGGCCGGCCCAGCCCGAGCTCGGCTGGGCTCGTGCCTAAAAACATTAGGCCCAGCACGGCCCACCAATTTGCCGTGCCGGGACGGGCCGGCACGACGGGCCATAAGCCAAGGCCAATCACGACGGATTCCATTTTACCCTGTTAGGCCGTGTCGGGCCCGTTCGTGGGTCGAGCGTGTCGTGCCGACCTGAAGCCTGGCCGAGCCGTGGTCACCTCCTCGCGCCTCGTTGCCTCCACCGCAGCTTCTTCACCAACAATTTTGTCAGCTTTCTGTAGACCTATCGGGGTCCTCACCTCCTCTGGGCGGGAGTCTAGAAGTCGTCACTCGTCGGGCTCGCCTCGCATCCTCATAGATTCGAGGAAGAATCAGGTTGGGCATCGCAAATGGAAGGCAGCGGCCGGCGACTCAATACAAGGTGAGGGAGCCGAGGGTGGCCGAGCAGGGTCCGGGGGACTCGGCGGCCGGGGAGGAGAGAGAAGGGTCGGGGACGGGCAGGATTCGGGATGTGTTGCTTGAAGTGTCAAACGGGGTGCTGGGTGCGGGGGCGGCGACCGAACAGGAGGAGTGGGAGGTGTTGTAGGGTTTGGAATTTCAGGTTACTACTTTTATATGCTAAGTGGTCTAAACGGGTCGTGGTCGGGCTGGGCCGGGTCAGTCGGGCTCATCGGGCCACATTGACGGGCCGACCGGGCCGTGCCGAGCTAGCCCGACAGTATTGAGGTCAAGCATGAGCACAGCCCGTGTTGGACTTCGGGCCGGCTCGGTCTCTATTGTTTCATGTCGGGCCGTGCTTGTGTCGTGCTTTTTTTATCGTACTTCAAGCCGACCCGTTTGTCCCGACCCATTTGGCCATCTATAGTCGTGGCCCATTTAGTGTGAACTTAAAGTATGCAACTAAATCACCGCGCGTGTGTATGGCGGACCCCGACGGACCCAGTTCACTGTCTCTCTCATTATTTTCTCTGTCGTTTATAAATTAAGGAGAAACTAACGGTAATTTTTTCCGGCTTTAAATTGCAGAGTCAAACATGGGCGAAGACCGTAGTTGGATGTATACTGGTTGGAAGAGCAGAACGGGTGGTCACTCAGATGAGTGGTACGCCAAGACAGAAGCTTTGTGGAACGAGCTTTTTCGTTGTCAAATAGCAATACGCGGTGCCCATGTACGAAATGCCAAAACGGAACACTTTTGGACAAAGTGGAACTTACAATGCACTTGTGTCAAAATGGTTACGTGTCACACTATGAGTTGTGGAACTTCCACGGCGAGACAACTTCTCAAGCTGTACAAGAAGTGGAAGCGGACAATGATGATGCCACGGAGGTTGATATGATGGATGAGATATTGGAAGCTATACGACCAGAGCTTATGGAGGATCCTCAAACAGCAAAGGTTATAAAGTTCTTCAAACATCTCAAAGATTCAGAAGAGTCACTGCATGGACACACTAAAATGACAATCCTCAATTTTATGACTAGACTTATGTCAATTAAGTCTAAGTTCTTCTTTTCTAATAACTGTTACAATGAGCTCATCAATTTGTTCAACGATGCCCTTCCTCATCCCAACAAAGTGCCTAAAGATATGTATAAGTTGAAGAAAATTTTTTCCGTTCTCGGTATGAAGTACAAGAAGATTGATGTGTGTCTGGACAACTGCATGCTTTTCTAGAGAGAGCATGCCAATGAGAACAAATGTTTGACATGTGGTCATCCGAGGTTTGTCGAAGTTGTTAATAACGATGGTGATACTTTTATGACAGAAGTTGCACGTAAGCAGCTTCGTTACTTACCTGTGACACCAAGGTTGAAGCGGTTGTTCCTTTCAAAAAAAAAAACGGCCAGACACATGAGATGGCACAAAGAAAGTGAGCATCAGAACAATGGAGTCATGATGCAGCCGTTCGATGGTGAGGCATGGAAGGCGCTGGACCGGTTCGACCCAAAATTCGGTCATGAAGCGAGAAATGTTCGCATCGGGTTGGCGACAGATGGGTTCACGCCGTTCAGCACAAACGACGCACCATACTACTGTTGGCCCATCTTTGTCATTCCGTACAATCTTCCACCGGCTTTTTGCATGAAGAATGAGTTCATGTTTCTTAGCCTCATTGTACCTAGGCTGGATCATCCTGGGTCACGTCTCATCGTGATGTTGACCATGTTGACCGAAGAGTTGAAAATGTTGTGGACAGGAGTCGGAGCGTATGACTGTTACAAGAAGCAGAAATTCAACCTTCAAGCTACTTATTTATGGTCCGTTCATGATTTTCCGACATACGACATGTTTTCTGGATGGAGCACTCATGGTCGGTTGATGTGTTCGATATGTGCCTCGGATACCGATTGCTTTTGACTTACCCATGGAGGCAAGATATCTTACTTCGATTGTCATAGACGTTGGCTGCCTCCGAATCACTTGTTTAGACAACAGAGGAATGTCTTTAGAAAGAACACCATTATCACTAAAGGACCACCGAAACATCTTAACGGCTCAGAAATATCTGATATGTTGGACAAATTGGTGTCAGATGAAGGTCATTCTGGATATTTCAAAGGTTTCGGAGACAAACACAATTGGACTCACATATGTGGACTTTGGGAGCTACCGTATGTGAAGTCGTTGATTCCAAGGCACAACATTGATGTCATGCATCAAGAGCATAACATGGTCGAATGTATCATAAGCACATGCATGGACATGACGGGCAAAATAAAAGACAATTTAAAGGCTCAAAAGGATCTCGCCGAGCTTTGTAACCGTCAAACTCTTGAGCTCTCCAAAAATGGTGGTAAACACGTGCTCCTTTCTATCTTCGACCTAAAGAAAATAAAGAAATTGTCGAATGGTTGCAAAGGTTGAAATTCCCAGATGGTTATGCAGCTAGTCTGAGACGAGCCGTGAATGTGAAAATGGGAAGACTCATTGGGTTGAAGAGTCATGATTATCACATAATCATGGAAAGACTTCGGCCTGTTATGTTTCGAGACTACTTTGACGATGCGGTGTGGAAGGTGTTAGCCGAGCTTAGCCACTTCTATAGGCAACTCTGTGCTAAAGAAATCACGCTAGAGATGATGACTCAGTTGGAGAAGGAGATTTCGGTACTTTTGTGTAAGATGGAAAAAAATTCCTCCAGGATTTTTCAATCTAATGCAACATCTCTTAATTCATCTTCCATTTGAAGCGAAAGTGGGCGGTCCTGTGCAATATAGGTGGATGTATCATATTGAAAGAGCACTTAGATATCTGAAACCAATGGTTGGTAACAGGGCAAGGGTTGAAGGTTGCATCGCCGAAGCTTTTACTCTTAAGGAAGTAGGATACTTCTCAAGTGTTTACTTTGCAGAGGAACACAATGTTAATACTTTGGTAATGCGGTACAATATGGATGAGCAACCTCCTTGTAGCGATCTCTCCATTTTGCAGTAAGAGGCACTACTGTTGGTAGTTACACTTCCTACGACATTAGCGAAAAAAAAGGGTGTGCTGCTTTCTTCTACATGTACGCTAATATGGAAGAAATGAATGAATATTTCAAGTAAGTGTTTTCTCCTACACTTATGCTTTTAACCATCTTTTCCAACACATGTATTCTAAAAGGTTCTCTTTTCATGTAGTATGTTCGACAAGCAAAATTGGTGACATGGACATCAACCCACGAGCAAGCAAATAGAACAGATTCGACGGGAAGGAATAAATGGGGGATCTAATTTTCTTTCCTGGTTTTGAGATCATGTAACGTTTTCTCGTTAACTTATCAATGTTAACAACATTTTATTATAACTTAAGACTGCTTACATTTTCTAATAACTTTATATCTTGGACAGTACAAAAAAGATGCCAACATCCATGAAGATTTGCGACAACTATCCCGTGGAGTGGTTAAGCTATGGTCGATATGACGTCAACGGCTTTTGATTCCGTACAACTCAATTTGAATCTCTTCGTCCTCTCGCGGCAATATGTAATACTGGATTTGTGATGAGGGCAATCGATTCGCAAGAAAATGAAACTCAGTACTACGAAATTATTAAAAGAATCCTTGAATTCACTTTTGTCGGAAACAAGAAAATTCGAGTAGTATTCTTTGACTGCGAATGGTTTGATTCCATTCATGGAATTCAAGTAACTGAATTTGGCATGATCGAAGTAAAACACAAGGAACGGTTGAAAGGATTCGATTCATTAGTTCTTGCACACCAAGTAGAGCAAGTGTACTATCTACCTTATCCATGCAATAAATTCAAAGCTTGGTGGGTGGTATATAAGGTGAATCCTCGTGAGCGGTTATACGCTCTAGGAGATGATGATTACCATGAGGAAGTTGAGGCTGATGTGGTCTACCAAGAGGAAGAGTTGCCAAACTCCTTCTCAGTCGAGCCCGGTGTAGGACTCGATGACTTAGTTGGAGACGCTCAAGATATCGAGACTGGCACGGAAGCGGAAACAGAATCAGAATCGGAAACTGAAGATATCGATTACTTAGTCGAACCTGTTGATTTGCACAAACAGAAACGATATGCGGAAGAAGAAGATCGATGGGCTGGTTTAAGAAGTAGGGTGCATGACTGTGATGTTGATGAATTTTGAAGTAACATTTTATTCACTAACTTAACATTAATTTTGTATATTATCTTTGAATATTAATCATTTATTTATTGCAACTGGATGTCGTTAAAGGAGAAGGGGAAGGGGAAGCCAGTGAGAGGGTTTGAGCCGCCATGAGACCCTTGCTCAGGGACCTTGTTACCTTTGAGCCAACGTTCCCTCTTTATGGTGCACGCTCCACCCTCAGCTGTCGTGTGCTTTTAGTGGACAGAGGTAAATTTTAGTTTACAATAAAGTTATTTTATAAATTTCAGTTGTTAATAATTATTTATTATCAATATTTTTCTTTTGTACAGTCTGACTCAGAGTCTTCTGAGTCCGAGTCAGAGGCTAGGGGGTCGCTACAGGAGCCCGAGTCAGAGGCGGGGCCGCTACAGAAGCCCTCTAGCGCTAGCCTTCCTCTGTCGCCGGCTACCGCTAGCCTTCCTTTGGACTCCGGTGGTTCTGCAGAGCCTTCAGGGTCACAGGACGCGGTGGCATCACAACAGAGGCGACGGACGAGGAGGACCTACTTTGCGACTCCTCCTTTGGTTACTTCTCAGCAGACAACGATCCGTCCTGTCGGTGACAGGTAAAATCTGTATATAGTATATTAAATATTAGATGTTGTTTTCCTTTACTTAATGATTTATTATATTTTGCAGATGTTGGTACGAATTTTTGTTCACGGGGGCCGAGAAACACCACAGGCAGGTTAACGGTGTCCTGGCTGCTATCTTGAAGTTGCACTACCCCGGTGTCATTGACGGTTTCCTTGCCCTGTCGTGGGATGACTACACTCGTGTCTCTCACGCGGTCTACGACACAGCTCAGGGAGCCGTGTGGCACGATTTTATGGTAAGTTTAACTGTTTTATTTTTTCAACTCGTTTGAATTGTTAATGCATATCACTTAAATGTTTGTTTGATTAAAGTTGAGGTACAAAGTAGAGGAACCGGGTATGGAGGACCATGTGATACGCGTGTTCCATTACAACGCTCGGAAGCTCACGACGGCGGTGTTGCCGAACGCCCGGACTCAGGCCGTCAACGCGTACTACAAGCGGCACCCCCAGGAGCAGGAGCAGTTGCAGCAAAGGGGTCCATTTAGGAAGGACTCCAATGTGTACTTGACAGAGGAGCAGTACGCGAAGGTAATTTTTTTAATATTGTTAAATATTTACAATATCTATGTATGTTAACTGCATTGATAAAAAAATGAAATATGTGCAGGTTCCAGGGTAACACCGAGACGTACTTAGCTCTCTGTCGGTACTGGGCTAGCGACGCTTTCATCAATAAGTCCACAAAGGCTAGACAGTGCTGCATGGGATCCGACGGCAAACACAACTATGGCGGCGACGGCTACTTGCATTTGGCTAAACCCATGGTAAGTAATTTTTCAATTTATTTATTTGTTCCTAATATATTTATCTCACTAACACGGCTATACAGGAGCGAGAGATGGGTCATGAGCCGACCCCGACCACGGTTTGGAAGAGAGGTCACAAGGGAAGTGACCCTTCTCAGCCAGGGCAGTGTAGTCAGGTCGCAGCCGACCGATTAGTAAGTTTTCAAAGTTTATCAATTTCATTATAACTAATACTATTATTGACATGGTTACAAGATTTCTTTCTTTTGTAGGAAAAGTACGCGCAGGAGGTCGCGAAGATACACGGTGCGAATTATGATTGGGAAAGCGCGCCGATCGACCACCAAGCCGCGTACGCGAGCGGAGGCGGGAAGGCCCATGGACGGTGAGTTCTTCATGCGTTTTATTTATTTTTCAATTTATCTTCTTCTACTTAGTGTTTTCATTCTTTTGCAGGTTTGCCATTTTTGATGGAGTTGTCGACTCGAGGTCGACACGACCTTTAAGAGGTGCTTCATCATCGCAGGCCTAGTCCGTTGGGACCACCAGTGGTCGTCTCTCGCAGACCCAGCTGGAGCTCCTCGCTTTGAAGAAGACGCTGATGCAGACCCAGACAGAGCTGGAGAGGTCGAGAGAGGAGCAGCAGAGGACGGCCTTAATGATGGCCTAGATGCAAGCAGCGATGACGGTAAGTAATTTAAAGTATCGTAGTTAAATTTCATAGCATTTTAATAACATATATCTTCTTATATATTGCAATGGCAAGCTCTTTCTCGACACAACGGTCAGGATATGGAGATTCCTACGCTTCTGCCGCAGCAGACACCGGAGCAGGTAATATATGTTTATCCCTCTTTTTGTTTTTTGTACACCCTGTTATTGTGTGTTTTAGCCTTAGTATCAAATAGAAACTTGTTAGAGGACTCCTTAAGCTTTCCAGACATGTATATATATTCCTATGTTTCTATTCAAATTTAGGAATTAAGTCTATATATAATCCTTGATGACAATTTGTTTTTAGTCTTAGTACAATTTCTCTGTCCACATTACTTTGATGAAACCATAGAAGTAATTAGATCATCACATGCAAATTTATGATAGTCATGAGAAAATGTTTTCAGTCATAGATAAATAATTAGCCAAGAACATTAGGACCTCACCTATACACGCTTGGGGCTTCTTTTACAGACAAGTTTCAAAAGAATGATAGTCCAGGTGTTCTTTCAGAACTCAAGACAATGAGACAATGCTAGGAATAGCTTGTTGGACATGTAAAAGGACTTACTTTTAATCCAGTTTATGATTCCCTTTTGATCCACCACCCACTTTTAATCCAGTATTACTAACTGTTTCACACTATTGACTATGCTTCTTCTGCAGGGTTCGGGAACGCGCCGAGAAGATCCTGGAGGTAGTGGAGGGGCTAGCGTGTAGCCCGGTACTAGAATTGTATTGTTCTTGATGTTTGAATAATATTTGAAATTGTCTGTTGTATCTATGTATATTTGTGTATATGCTTTGCCTGTTCTGTGTTCTCGCCATCGTGCGAGGTAGTCAGTTTCTGTTTTTTTAATCAAATACTTAACTTACGTCGGCTAAGGCCAGGCCGACTAGCCCAGTTAAACTTACGTCGGTCAGACCATACCAACGTAAATTAAACCACTTAACTTACGTCGATTTGGAGCAACCGACGTAAGTTAGACCATTTAACTTACATCGGCCTGTAGTGGCCGACGTAAGTATTCCGGCCCAACCCGCGGTCCATCCCGGCAAATAACTTACGTTGGTTGTCGAAAACTGACGTAATTAAGTAACTTGCATTGACCACTGATGTAAGTTATCTTAATTACGTCCAAACTGCTTTGTCGGCCGGCAACCGACGTGGTTAAGGGAAAACCAACATAATTAAGTAACTTACGTCAGTTTAAGCCTTAATTACGTCGGCCCTGGCCGATGTAATTGATCAGGATTCCTGTAATATGAGACATTATTTATATAAATATTATTGTAATAGTTTTAAAATTTTACCTGGTTTCTATGATGGTGGTCAAAAGTATCCACAGTGTCTAAGATGTCATCTCTTGTTATGACTGCTAGGGAAATGTTGAAGTAAACAATATAATATATTTGAAGTATTGCATGCAGCTTCGTGTAGATAAACACATGTGCGCATATACATATACGCACTACATACATACATTTCTGCATAGTGTCCCTCTATTAGGCTATCCGCACCAACATACTATATAACATACTCTAAAGTCTAATCGAAGTCACATCATACTCTATAACTTACTCTATATTTACTTTTACTCTCACAAAACTTCTAATATGTTTTGCAGTACACTTTACAGTAGCTTTTACAGCATACCACTGCGAACAGTATTCGAAAAATATCCGATCCATATTTGTTATAGTCGGATCTCAGTTAGATATGGATTGAATGTTGGATATTCTAATTCGGATATGGATCGGAAGCGGTATGAGTTAATATTGTTCGAATGAGCGGATATCCATATTGAGTCATATATATCTTATTAATATCCAAAGTGTATCCGATTTTCAATTTGGCTCATAGATCACGATGGTCCAACCTCCCAATGCCTCAACCCCCAGCTCATCTTCGATTGAAGTCCAGCACCGGTGCACCGCTAACCCAGTAAGGCAGTACACCAGTAACCCTAGCCACAAGCCACATCTAGCGCTCCACGCCGGCACGCCCAAGTCGTCAATATATATTTGATTGCCTATTATTTAGTATAGTGAATTTTAATATTATGTATTTATATGATGTCATATGTGAAAAGGTTTTCTTAAATAAATATCCGAGTCCGTCTGATATCGATAAGTTTTCGATCTGATGAATCTGTTTTCGATGTTCCGACATATCCGATACTACATCCACATCCGACAACATCCGATTTGAATTCGTTTTCGAAATTATTATATAAATATAGATATAGAAAAATCTTTTATCTGTCTATATATGTCATTTTCATCCCTAAGAACAATCACAAGCAGCAACGCATGCTTAGGAAACATGTGCGTCCTCGAGATTCACGCACACTTCCTATCTTACCTGCTTTGGTACCGCAGACATACAACCAGAGCTATTTCTGAGATAGATTCCACTTGTCACCACGCATCTAGCGCGCGCATGTAACATTGGTAGGGTTCTGATGATTGTCATCATATCACTTAACTCAAGCCAAGCTCAAGGTGGTCTCGTCCAATTGTCAACGATTTAAAATAGGGATTATTGTGATTTTACTTCTTATTTGAAGTGCAAATGTGATTTTGCCCTTCAAAATAAGACTTCGTAATTACTACTGTTACTGTTCATCTTCTACCTTTGTTCATCATCTACCTTAAGAAGCCGCTGCCACCCCTGGCCCGCGCGCCAACCACCGGCGCCTCGGCTGCAGCCGCCACCTGCTTGTCCGCCACCGCTGCCATACCAGCATGCCGGCTGCGCGGCCACTCGCTGGCGCTATACCCAGCCCGCACGCCTGCAGCAGTGAGGCACCCACACCTTCGCATAGGGAGGGGGTTGCTCGCCCCGTTGCCGTTCTTCGTTGGCGATGAGGAGCTCAGATTCATCTGGCCTGGTAGCTTCAGGCTGGCTGCCGTCATTGCGCCAACCGCAGGGAACGATGCCCTGGAGGAGCCCGACCTCATGCTTAGGCTCTGACTGATCTCTCTACTAGGATGAGCTCGTGAATTTCTAGTGCTGTTTCTTGTTCTGATCTCCTCTAGTGATTTATCAGTTGTTTGATATCAATCAGATCGTCACGGTCTCGATTGATCAAATCTTACTGTTTCGTGCCACTACAGGAATCACGATAATAGATGACGGTTCGGGCGACCGTCGTCAATAAGGTTCCCTCGCTGCTATGTGGATGAAGTTAACTTATTGACGACAGCTAAATTTGGCCGTAATCAGTTAATTTATAGACGACGGTTACCGTCGTTTATAAGCTTATAGACGACAAATAATCGTAGACGGCCGGAAACTGTCGTCTATAAACTTATACCGTCGTATATAAGTTATAGATGACGGTGTTGTCCTTATAGACGATGGGTTCTGACCATCGTCTATTATCGCGATTCCTGTAGTGTGCGTCCAAATCTTTTTTGTACAATGTTATGTGCAAGAACTAGACCCGTGTGAATTATTGCTAAAGAAAAAATAAAAGTAAAAACACAAGAGCATTTCCGTCTTTTTTTCCTCGTACTTAACGCTGTCAACACTTGCTAACGGAGTATGGGTATATTTTGTCTTCGCATCTAAAAAGCGGGGGTAAAATTACAAACTCTTAACTTGAAAAATAAAATCACAATTGAACTTCAAAGTAGGAGTAATATCACAATAGCCCCTATAAAATAAGGGATGGAGTACTACTCTGTACAAGTGGGCTGAATCAAGTCTTCGTGCTGATGTAGGCCTGTCTGCAATGGCCTGCTACAGTGATGAAATATTTTGGGCCGTACACGGCGGATTACTTTACACATTCATCCACATGATAATTGTTGGAATCAGGCCAGGAAATACATGTGAACACAGTGGAATTTGGTTCTATCTCTTGCCGGTATTCACAAGAACACGGGGATGAACACTCGTACAGACAGATGAACGAGAGAGAGAGAGAGAGCACGGGCAGTATTTTTTGACGCACACAACTAACTGACGTCTTTTCTGATTCTTTTTATTTAACATACTTGGCCGGCGACATGCAGTACTGCTAGCCACCGGAACCGGACACTTAATTAACAAACTCATCTACATGCAACAACGACATGGCCCACATCTAACAGAACCATCCACACGATAGGAACGTGCACCTGGACTCACCAAACCTTGGTCCTGACGAAAGCCATGCACTAACTAGTCCTATTCTCATGCATGCATCTAAATAACCTGGAGACTAATTCTCATGACCTGGCTAATCATGCTACAATTATGCAGAAATAAAACAAATAGCCGCAATGTGAACTTGCACGCTTCTGGCTTCTTATTCTCCATACGTGATAACTGTGCAACCTGTCAGGACATTAGGATTTAAATGCATCATTTCAACCCCTTAAATCTGATGTCCTGAATTTACCGCTTTGATGCCGGTCAACTCCTTTAGTGCCCGGAACCGAACTCTGGCAAGAGGCTTCGTTAGAATATCTGCATGCTGATCTTCAGTGCTAACATGTTCCACTAATATTTTCGCTTCCTCAACACAGTTCCTCACAAAATGATACCGCACATCAATGTGCTTAGTCCTCTCATGGAATACAGGATTTTTGCATAGGGAAATCGCTGACTGATTGTCAATTTTCAAAACTGATCTTTCAGTCTTGCTTCCAAGCAACTCCCCTACCAACCTTGCTAACCAGATTCCCTGGCAGGCAGCTAATGCAGCAGCAACATATTCAGCTTCGCAAGATGATTGGGCAACAATCCTTTGCTTCTGTGACACCCAAGAAACAGGACAATTGCCAACAATACATCACCTCGTAGTACTTTTTTGATCATCCACGTCGCCTGCAAAATCACTGTCACAATACCCTAATAGATGTGGTGTACCTTTGACTTTTCTGTAGCTGCAGCCATAATTAATTGATTCTTTCACATACCTCAGGATCTGTTTTACAGTACTCATGTGTTCCTTAGTCGGCCGTCATATGAACCTTCTAATATATCCAACAAAGTAACATAAATCAGGTCGGGTGTGCAAGAGATACCTCAGGCTCCCAACTATACTCCGATAAAGTGTAGGATCAACTTCCTCATCATGACTTTCTCTGCTCAGTTTGAGTCTTGGTTCCATTGGAGTGTGAGTTGGATTGCAATTCTCCAAACCCATCTTCTCAAGAATTCGAGCTGCACAATTGGACTGACACAAAGTGATGCCAGTTGCTGACTGCTTCACTTCAGTTCCTAAATAATAACTTAGCAGCCCCAAATCAGTCATTCTGAATTTGGACTTCATCTGCCTTTTAAAATCTGCAATAACTTGGTCACTATCACCTGTGATTACTAAGTCATCAACATAGACTCCAACGATCAGCACTGATTTTACTCCTTTTTTCTTATAGAAGCCTGACTCAGATGGACATTTCTCAAAGCCAAGGTCACAAAGTGTTGAATCAAGTTTAGAGTTCCATGCTCTAGGAGCTTGCCGCAGGTCATACAAAGCCTTGTGCAATTTGTAAACCTTGCTGCTTTCTCCAACAATTTCAAACCCTGGAGGCTGACTCACATACACTTCCTCGGCAAGAACTCCATTTAAGAATGCTGACTTGACGTCCATTTGATGAATCTTCCAACCAAACTGAGCCGCTAGTGCAACAAGCAATCTAATAGATTCCAGACGTGCTACTGGAGCAAAGAGCTCCTCAAAGTCAATTCCATGCCGTTGGCCATATCCCTTTGCAACAAGTCTTGCTTTGTGCCGAATAACTTTACCATACGGATCTTTTTTCAGCTTGTAAACCCACTTCAACCCAATTGGCATGTGACCCTTTGACAAATTGCAGAGTTTCCAGGTATTATTATCTTCAATTGAGGTCAGCTCTTCTCTCATCGCTCTCTGCCAGCACAACTCTTTCATAGCTTCTAGATGGGTGTAAGGCTCCTCCATACCCAGCAAACACAACTCAGAGTATGCAGTTATATGGTGTGATCAGGAACTCTGGTACATGCGCAGGAGATGTTGGGATAGACTCAATATCGAACGGAATCACAGCCCCGTCATTTGCCCTCCGCGTCCTCCGTTTCTGTTGGGGCGCTGCTGCATTGCCCAGTTTCCCTACACCAGCAGTAGAAATTGCTACCCCAACATCAGTTTTGTGAGCCACAGCAGAAGTGTTTGCAGCTGCTTCACCCTCTGTCACTGCAATGTCTTTTGCTGCCTTCTCATCACCCTTCGTTGCAGTCCTAGTTTCCCCACCATAAGACTGAGTTGGATAACTCACAATGAGAGGCTCTGGTGTTACATCTGCCTCTGATCCTAAGAAATTCCAATCCCAGGTCCTGGACTCTTCGAACACCACATCTCGTGAGACAACCAACTTATTTGGATCTGGATTATAAAGCCAATAGGCTTTTGAACCTGATTCATATCCTATCATCACCATCTGTTTACTTCTATCTCAGAGCTTGGATTGACCTGGGCCAGTCTTCTTTATGTGTCCAATGCAACCAAACGTCCGCAAGTGCTGAACTGAAGGTCTTCTGCCGTGCCATGCTTCATATGGCATCATGCCTTTCACGCTTTTTGTTGGTGCACGGTTCAACAAGTAGACTGCTGTGCGTACAACTTCACCCCAAAATCTTGACAGCATTCCCATACTTTTCAGTAGGCTTATTCCCATGCGGACAACTGTCTGATTTCTTCTTTCAACCACACCATTATGTTGAGGTGTGTATGGTGCAGTCAAGAAATGCTTCATTCTATGACTCTCACAATGCTCATTAAAATCAGACGAGGTAAATTCACCTCCTCGATCTCTGCGCACAGCCTTGAGCTTCAAATTTCTTTCGGTCTCAGTGACTGTTTCTACCTTCTTGAATGCAGCCAGTGCTTCATCCTTGCTCTTCAATGGAACAATCCATATGTATCGGGAAAAATCATCCACAAGGAACAGAAAAAACTTCTTATCACCAGGTGTCTCTGGGGATATTGACCCACACAGATCACCATGCCACAACTCCATCTGCTGTTTAGCACGATAAATTGATTGGGATGGGAACGGTAGACGATGCTGCTTGGCTATCATACACGCATCACATATCTGATCGACATGATCAATATGAGGCATACCAGCAACCATGTCACCATCTGCAAGTGCTTTTAGAGACCTGAAAATAATGTGACCATAGCGCATATGCCACAGGCACGCATCTTCACCTGCATGTGTCTGAAGACAAATAGGTTCAGCCTGTTGAAACTGCAATATGTACATGCGGTTGCGTGTACGTGGCACCCGGGCAACAACATTCCTCTGTCTATCCCAAACAGTCATCACCCCATCCTCACTGGAGTACTTCCAACCATTCTCGTCGAGCTGACCAAGACTGATTATATTGCTCTTCAATTTTGGCATAAAGTACACATCTGACAGTACTCGGTGTTCACCTGTTAGACACTGCATTAGCACAGATCCGCGGCCACATATCTCAACAGTGAATCCATCTCCAAAACGCACCTTGCCTCCCACTAATTGATCTAATTCAGCAAAATTTTCAGAGCTGACTGTCATATGGTTACTTGCTCCTGTGTCAAGGTACCAACCTTGATCATGTTTACCTGACAACTTGGGCACAACTTTCTCTTCATTGAGGAACACCTGCTCCTGGAGATTCCCATCTTGCGACACAACTTCAGAGGCCTCCAACATCAATCACTACTACAATAAGCCTTATCGCAGGCGGCTCCAAACCTATTATCACACGCAGTTTTTAAAACCACCTGAAACGAAGAGCCTGTGATAATCCGCAATTTCACAGGCGGAGAAGTGACACCGCCCGTGAAGACACATTATCACAGACGGTTTTTTACTTAGGCTAGCCGCCTATGAAGATAAGTTATCACGGGCGGGTCGTTCAGCATATATACCCGCCTGTAATATTATGTTATCACAGGCGGGTCGTGCAACATATCTAACCGCCTGTGATAATTGTGTTATCACAGTCGGATGTTGACCTACATCAAGCCGCTTGTGAATACTTTTTACCGCAGCTGGTTTCTACTATAACAGTAACCGCTTGTGATAATTAGGTTATCACAGATGGTTCTTTAGCTATATCTAGCCGCCTGTGATAATTGTTTTTCACAGGCATGCCTAGCCGTTGGTATATAACCGCCTGTGATAAGGTATAACCTATGCAGTACTACTACTGTTATTTCTAATTTCTAGGTCAATTCAATTTAATCACAGAACAGAAGTCAACAATATAATCACAAAACAGAAGTCAACAATATTATCATCACAGAAGTCATCTCACAGAATTCAATTTCACTAAACAATATACATATGTCACACCCGATTCCAACAAGACAACCGGATGGCTTCCACATGTATGTCAGGATCGATTCTCATCATACATGTGTAGACGAAAGTGTAATATCATTTGTTACAAGCCATGTTCGAGTACATAAATGTCTTATAATAATGACCCGTAGGTCTAAAATAAGATTACATAGCAAGCAGCGGTAAAAGTAAACTAGTGTGGCTTCATGCACAGGCGTTGCCCGGGGGTTGCGCCAGCCTAGAACGTCTCCTCCGGATCAGCAAAGAAGTCTTCATTCTCCACCTCTTCTCCATTGTAGACTGAGGAAAGATAAGCAACAAGCAAGTTTGAGTACCAACGGTACTCAGCAAGTGGGAAAGAGATGACATGAGGGTGTTTAAAAAGGAAGGCCAAATTTGGGTTAAGCACTATAGCAATACATCCTATCCTTAGCTTTCATTAGCACCTACTTCTAAGTGTATGAACCCAACCATAACCCATTTGTGATCCGAGTCCCAACCAACAAATCCACCATTCCCAATCATTGACTAATTATGAGATGGACACCAAGCCGCTCTTGTCCGTGAGCACGGCTGTCATGAAAGTTTCTAAATCTCTGCAGAGAATGTACCCTTTACCCACAAGCCGTGATTTCATCCCATGTTGCCAGGTGGACTAAGTAAACCTCCCTGATGCCCGTGGTCGCGAACCACATTGCACACTTCCTTTGGTGTGAGGCCAGGAGATCACTACGAGATCTTTGCAAAGGATTCTCCCGATGCGTACTAGCCCTTTGTTAAGTGTATTTGAATCTGGGCCATTGGATCAACCAGGGACGACCCGGATTTTAAAATGGCCGAAGGGGTACGGGGTTCTAATCTCGGCCGTCGGCCTTGGATCGACGGCCGAGGATGGGCCACGTCACCCCAGAGGCGACGCACCCAGGCACGCGGGGCGCGCGCTTGGCGCCCGGCGGCGCACGGCGGCGGGGGTCGCCGGAGATTGGCCGGAATGGCCAAATCGGCGCCTAACTCGAGCGCCCTACACACCAAACGGAAGAGAGGGGCATCACGCGCTCACCTAGGGGGGTTTCAGGACTTGAAATCGGGCGGAGGAGCGTCGGCGACGGTGTATGGCGGCGGACTCCGGTGGCGCTCGTCGGAATTGGTGAAGCGACGGCCAAATCCCCGACAGATGGTGTCCGGCGTGTTCCTGAAGGCATGGCGCACGCGTTAGACCGAGGGGGAGGGAGAGAACAGGGGCGAGTCGACGGGAACGTCGGCAACAAACCTTGAACGCCGGTGGCTAGGGTTTCGGGCTCGGGGTGGGGAAAATCGGAGGCGCACGGCGGAATTTATAGGGTGGAACGAGGGCGGCGGAGTATGGAAGGCGATCCCCGGCGATGGAAGGCGACAGGGCCATTATGGCCAGGAATTTCCTTGCCGGATTTTGAACCTGGGGCGGCATTAGCGGGTGCGGTCGGGCGTGCGGCGGGAGGAAGAAGGAAAGGGCTGATCGGCGGGGTCCACACGTAGAGAAAGGGAGGAACAGGAAAGAGAGGGAGGGGGCGCGGGCCAAGTTGGGCCGCTGCGGGGGTTGGGCCGGCGGGGAAAGAAAAGGAGAAGGGGTGGGGGGAAGAAAAGGAAGATGGGTCGGTTGGGGGATTAGGGCCCATGCGGCTGTTTTCCCTTTTTATTTTGTTTTCTCTTTTCTTCTTCATTATTTATACAATTTGAATTCTTTTTTCAAATTTCAACCAGATTCTAGCGCATTTTGAAATTGAATTTTCAATCAAATGCAAACATACATGATGCATTCCTAGTACATTTTCCAGGTTTTCAAATTTTGAAAATTTTGGGTGTTACAACATATGTACAAGTTACACATACAATTCATCTCATAGTTTACAAGTTTTCACTAAAAACTGTTTCTATTGGCATAGTCGCAAAGTTCTGACACATCAGCTGTTGCACCATTCTCATCAAAGAACTTCCCTTTTTTGTGCAAAATTTTGCTGAGTTCAGCAGCAATCTTGTCGGCTCCTCCATCAGGAATACTTCTACAGACCGGCCATTCTTCGTTCAGATTCTTTGTGTGCTGCAATATAACACAAAACAAGGTTTAGAATGTGTTGGTTTGAACAATCTCAAAGTATAGATCAAAGTGAGAGTATACAGGAATTTAGTTGGTATTTTTGGAGCAGTTGTACTATGAACAATTGAATTTTGAAGTTGGAATCAAAATATGAAAATAATTTTTCTGGTAATATTGAACAGCAGAGAATATAAGTATCAAACTATGCTAGTTACAATGAAAATGAAACTCAAAAGTAAGAAAATAAGGTATCGACATTAAGGATAACTTACATCCTCACGATTCACTCTATATACGACGGCGGTCCGAAGATGCTCGCATACATAATACCCGTATAAGACACTCCTAGTAGGCTACTTAGAACAAGCATAATACATTTTAATGTCCAATGCATTCGTATTGGAAGGTCTCTCACCGCCAAGCCGTTCCGCGTAAAACTGCCAAGCGCTGTAATACAAGAAATTTCATATAAAACTTGTCAACACATTCTCAATATGTGTAAATTAAAATTATTGAATAAACATACAGTTTCAAAATGGACCATATCTTGTGCTGGTAAGGATGTACCACTCATGCATTCTTTTGAGCGGGACGGGTTGTTTGCTAAGTTGTACGGATGTCATGAACGACTTCCCATTCTCAAATTTAGGAGGAACATCCTCAAGCTTGTATATTGGAACTCCTGGTTTAAATAAAGTCGTCCGCCGATTATACATGACATCGTCTTCTTCCCACTCCTCGATATCTCCTAATTCTGGCTCATGAGAAGAACGAGATGCACTCAATTTTATAATATTTTCCTTCATAGTTTCCAAATACTTTGACACTTCTGATGAAGGTTTCTTATTTTCGTATGAGCTAACTTTGATAGGCACTAATGATCGAGGAGTAGTCGTTGGAAGTTGGACACTGGCTTGTTGAACCTGTTGTTCAACTGATTGCTTTTTACTCCCAGCAGCTGGCTCTAGTACTACTTCAAGCTGTTGCTCAACTGGTTGCTCTTTACTAGCAATAGCTTGCTCTGGTACTGCTTGAAGTTGTTGTCCAACTTATTGCTCTTGAATATCTTTACTAGCAAGGTTACTATCATCCTTGCCGAGACATAGGAAGAGTGGATCTTCCTGGACTGGGAGTGGATCTTCATGCACTTTCGCCTTAGAAGACGGGGTTGCAGTATTTAGAGATGTGACGGGGCTAGAAATTGGCTCATCGTCCAACACGATATCGCGTCGGTGCCAAAGGATTAATCGGTTGACAGCCTGCCCTAAAGTCATGATCCCCTCAGGTGTGACGTGGTCTATTTCATAATGTTCATAATCATTATCAATTATCTGAAGAACATGCACCACAACATAATACAATTGAAGTGGATTGCCGTTAAAGTCACGATCACGCTTTGCCATAGCAGTGGCAACCTATTTTGTTTTGTTCCCTACTCTACCGATCGGGACAAGAAGATGAATAGATTTATCCTTAGCAATATCATCGGCATCGAACTTATGGGTTGACCCTGAGCCTGGAACAGAAGCTACGGTGCTAGGGTAGGCCGTTGGAGATACCAAATGCTCCTTTGGCACGGGAACCATCGCTGTACTCGGTGCCACTAATTGTCCCGATTGTCTAAGTTGTTTCATTATTTCTTGCACATTTTTCATGACCTTTTGAGCAATCGTTTCATCAAGTGTTTTCTTGAACTTCTCACATCTTCTATATGTCGCTTTATCTTTAGGGAAACCATCTAGCCAAGACATTTGAGAAGAGATTGCTCGAACCCTTCCACTGTGTTTAGGGTTTCCTAGGATAGCGGTAAGTTGGTCATTCTCCCTTTTCGGCTTGAAGAGACCCTTCTGTTGCTTTTCAATTACTTCTTTCATTTTGTGCTCTACTTCATTCATAGAGTCGGGCTTTTCAAGTTTGCCCTCGCTGGTCAAACCTGACCGAGCAAAGACCCACCACTGAGTTCTCTCATCGCAGCCTTCTAACGAGTGAGGATTGCCCTTACTGTTAATTTGGTATAATATCTTATTCCATTTATGGACTTTGGAGGCATATCCAGTAGACCCCAAGCGATGCTGGTATTTGTTCTTTTTGGCCAGCTCTAACCTAGTTGCACTTAGGGCTTTAGCATCAGGTGTGGTCTTTTGACGAACAAATTCTTGCCACTGAGCTTGTGTGATTTTTCCCATCTTCCTCGGGCTAGGGACCTTATCGGCCTTAACATAAGCATTCATTTCACTCTTCCAGCCACAAAACCTCTTGTCGCAAGAGACCAATGTTGCTTTCTTTACAGCTTCTACCATGCCTTTCGAAAACTTCAATTGTTTCTTTATCCTTTCCCACAACTCATTCTTGGTCTCCTCAGGTAATTTTCTCCAATTCTCGGTTGTGATTAGCACAAGCTCTCTAACAAGAAAACCGCATGCATTTCAGTACTTGGTAACTAAATCCAGTGGTTCTTGGGGAAGTTCACCTGGACCGATCCTTGTTATGTACATGATGCGGTCCAATGGACCCTTATTAGGACCTCGATGCCCTTGTTTCCACTTGAGTGAACCTGAGGATTCATCCATTGGAGAACCTTCTGCGGTTTTAGAAGTCGAAGTCACCTTGTTGTCTTCGCGATTAATCTAGGTAGAAAAGAATTATAAGACTTCGTATACTTGACAACCAACATTAACTTGAACTGCTAAAGTTAAGATTCATGATCCATACCTTGTGTGCAGGATCATATTCTGGGTCGAGATTCTCTGAAGTCTTTTTAAGTTTTATATTCGGAAAAGGATCTGATGGACTGTGAAAGGAGTCTGAACTGCTGGAGTCACTAAACTCCATATTGCCTTCTTTATTGTGACTACCATCAACAGTCTTCTTAGGTCTTTCCATGCTAGAACTAATAAGACATAAGATATAATGAATGGCATATTGACTCTACATGAAGTGTTGCATGAAGAAAAAGATGGAAGCATTCTAGGGTTTGATAAGGCATTCTAGGGTTTAAGGCCTGACCAAGGTGATTGACCAAGTTCCATTCTAGGGTTTAAGGCGACTGACCAAGGTGATTGACCAAGTTCCATACCTTTATATTCAACCCACCTTTCCTCTTATTTTTAAAAATATTTTCCCATTTTACTAGATGGTATTTCTT
Organism: Tuctoria greenei; assembly: GCA_036927565.1. Lineage (NCBI taxonomy): Eukaryota > Viridiplantae > Streptophyta > Magnoliopsida > Poales > Poaceae > Tuctoria > Tuctoria greenei. Next base: position 222,043,727 of record JAYESD010000003.1, read on the forward strand.
TTTCATTTGACCTCCTTGCCATAAAAACCTTCTTCTAAGTACATCCAACTTTTCCACAGTAGTTTTTTGCAAAATAAACATTGACATATGATAAATTGGAATACTAGAGAGATCAACATTAATCAAGGCAACCCTCCCTGCCATAGACAAGTTTGACTGTTTCCAACCAGCCAATCTCTTAGTCACCTTTTCTTCTAATTTATTCCAATCTTTTATATAGAGCCTACTGGCAGACACTGGAACACCTAAGTAACTAATAGGCAAACTACCCTTTTTACAATTAAAAATGTCAACAATATTCTTGGCTAAATTCTGGTCATGCCCAATGTTGTAAACTTCACTTTTTTCAAAGTTTATTTTAAGACCTCATAGCTTTTCATACAAAGCCAAAAGTAGTTTCAGATTTCTAGCCCCCATTAAATCATTTGTGATACATACAATTGTATCATCTGCATAATGTAAAACTGCCACACCATTATGCACTAGATCATCAGCTAAACCTGAAAACAATTTATTTTACTGGGCCTTATATATCATCCTAGCAAGACAATCAATAGCAATGTTAAACAAAAAAGGTGACAAAGGATCACCATGTCTAACCCCCTTGAAGCTTTTAAAGTAAGGACCAATCTCATTATTGATTCTAACACTCAAGGCCTTACATATATAGTTATATATTCGGAGCATAAACCACTGATAATGCTTCTATAAGGAAATCAACCACTGATAATGTTTGGAACAATAAGCAGATAGAGCATAATCCACTGATAATGATTCTATAAGGAAATCAACCACTGATAATGTTTGGAACAATAAGCAGATAGAGCAAGGGTTTGAGGCCACTGACCAAGGCACTGAACAACCACTGATAAACCACTAAAAATTCTTTGATTAATGAAATTAGATCAGAACCTAGGGTTTGAGGCGACTGACCAAGATACCTAGGGTTCAAAAACTTTGATTAAGGAAATCTATGGTGTGGCGGCAACGAGGACATCACTCGGCTGGCGATGAGCGCGAGGAGAGAGGCAGAACGGGGACGGAGGAGGAAAGGAAGCGGCAGCGTACCTGGCGGCAAGGTGAAAGATCGGCGGTGACGGCGAGGGCAAAGCTCAGTGTACCTGGAAGGAAGGAAGTGGGGAGGGCGAAGCACGTCGACAACGTCGAAGCTCGGCGACGACGGCGAAGCTTAGCGGCGACGGCGAAGCTCGGCGGCAAGAGCGGCGAAGACTTGGCGGCAAACGAAAATTTGGCAGTCTGATGGCGTCTAATTGATTTCGCCCGGGTTAGGTTTTTTTCAACGCAACCGAGGGCTATATATAGACGCCTATCTTCGCAGGCGGTTAGTAAGTACCGACCGCCTGAGAAAATGATTATCCTAGGCGGGTGGTAATTACCACCCGCTTGAGAAGATTTATTTATCTCAGGCGGTTGATAAGTAATAACCGCCTGCAATAAGCTTCTTCTCAGACGGTTATTCAGTACCAACCGCCTGAAAAGATCTTTATGTAAGCTTAATTAATATTCTTGATTAAATGTGGGACCTTTCAAAAGCCCAAATTCTACTTTATTGTAATATGATTGAGTATTAAAGGTTACCATTAAATTTCACTTCATAAAGCCTTTGAAATTGGTCAGAACATAAAAAACAAATAATAATTGCTATTTGTCATTTTTCTATCTTGATGAATATAATGATTTTTTCATTTAGTTTTTCAATGAACCTTTTTGGTCATCATACCAACCTCTATGTATTTTTCCAGATTTTTTTTTAATTTTTTTGAATCAATGTGTGTTCAAAATTTGATGAATGCCTCATATGTATATGAGCATTTGGTTAGAATGATGGATAATTTGAATTTTGACATGTTGGAATGCTTTAAAAAAAATTAACAAAATTCATACATGTATAAATAATACAAATGTGTTCATACAAACACATTTCAGTGACGGATCCCTTTTTTTAGGAGATACACAAATGTGAATAATATGTGAGTATAAATTAATTTGATATTTACCAAAACATTACAATGTTAGCTATACACAGTTTTAAAATATTTGGTCCAGGTGGTAGATGTTAATTTTTGAAAAATATAGAAGAAAGAATCATCGAATTTGGACTTGATTTGCAAAATATATACATGTTTGAGTTTTATATTGGAATCTAAATAAAAAAAGAAGCAAGAGAAAAGAAAAATGAAGAACATGATCAGGCAATCATCCCAGGCGGTTGATAAGTAATAATTGCCTGAGGTTAGCTTCTTCTCAGACGGTTGGTACTGAATAAAGATGGTGGTGAGTTATTCAGTACCAACCACCTGCGAAGTTGCAAAAGATAGATGACATATTATGTCCATATATCGACTGCGAAAATAAGATTGCTTGGATAGATGATATAGTAATCCAATCTCATTTGGTGAAAAGAGGTTTCAAAAAAAACTACACAATATGGACAGGGCATGGTGAGTTAGATACACATAAAGTGGATAAAGATGATGAGAGAGGTTCAGATGACGATAATGTTCATATCGATGATGGTAGTGACAATCAAGATGGTGATGATGATGATGACGAGTTCGATTGTGAGGAGATGTTGCGTCACATTGAACCATATGTATTTACTTCTATGGAAGCAAGTAAAGGTATAAGTAAAATGGAGACATTGCAGAATGCGGTGACGAGGCTTTTATATGATGAATCAAATGATTGTGACAAAGAGTTTACTACATTGCATGCAATCTTAGAACTCCTAAAATTGAAAGCCACATACAGATTGTCCGATTGTAGTTTCTCTGATCTTTTGAATCTTTTGGCAGAAATTCTTCCAACTCCAAATAAACTACCCAGAAGCACTTATAAAGTGAAGAAACTTCTTTGCCCGATGGCACTAGGTGTGATAAAAAATACATGCTTGTGTGAACCATTGTATTCTGTATCACAAAGAGCATGAGCTCGCAACTAGATGCCCCATCTATAGTGTCAGTAGATATAAGAATGACTACAATCACCAGTATGTTACCAACATGAAAAAGTCTGAGAGGAATAAGAAGTTTATTATTTGTAACACCTTGATTTTCGAGTTTCGGCAAATTAAAAATTTAAATGGGAATTTAGAGTTAATAATGGGAGTAAATTGTTTTTATAAACAAAAATATAAAATATATGCATCTCATGTTGCATTTGCATTCATCCCTAGGTATTAAATTTATTGCCAAGACAAATACATTAAAGTAATTAAATTGGCATATGAATACTAAATGAAAGAAATAAAGAAAAGAAAATTTATTATGAAAGAAAGAAACAATAGTTGTTAAGAATAATTTAATAAATAACAAACATAAAGAAAGAAATAAAATATATAACTTTAATTAAGTAAATAACTAAATAAATAAAATAAAAGAATAACAAATAATAGGAAAATAAAAGATAATATATATACATAAAAAGAGAAATAAATAATAATTAACAATATATAAAAAATAAATAAATAAATAATATAATATAATAGTATTTATATATAAAAAAGAAAGAAGAGAAATAAAAAAAAGGAAAAGGGCAACCGCCAGCCAGCCGTGCGACCCCGGCCCACCGGCGCGCGCTCCGCGCGTCCCACCCCGCCCATGTGCCTTCGCGTGACCCCGGTCCCCGCTAGCGCCAGCGCGCCCTGGCCCCGCACCGCTCCTGGACCCGCACCGCACCCCGCGCGCTCGCGCTTCCCGTGCGTGCCACGCGGCTGCCCCGCGCTCCTGCGTCCCGCCCGACCAGCCCGCACCGCGCACTTGCCCCAGCCCCGCACCGCGCCAGCCTGCCCCAGCGCGCACCCACCGGCGCGAGCGACCCCGTGCCCAGCACTTCGGCCCTAGCGCCGAGCGCCCCGCACCTCACGTGCGCTCGCCCAGGCTGAATCGGCCACTGTACCGCCCGCGCCCGGCTATAAAAGGCCTGGGGGCTTCGTATTTTCCTGTAGCCAAAAACCCTAGCGCCGGAAAAAAAGAACGAGAGAACAGAGGCGCCGCCAGAGGAATAAAAAGAGAGGAAAAAAGAGAGGGGAAGAAGAATAAAAAGAGGAGGGTTTCGTCATCCGCCGGAGATCGTCGTCATCGTGCCGCCGGAGGACCGCTGTGCCATCCACTTCGTCTATGCGTCGCCTCCGTTCCGCGATCTTTGAAGCCGTCGCATCTACGGTAGGATTCGTTTTTCCGATGCGAACTTTAGCGACGTATTGGATCTAATAGATGTAAATTGATTTTAGTTGCACCATAAATTTGTTTTCGGCAGCATTAATTCTCGCTAAAACCCCCGTAAACTCGTATGAACACATATGAACTAGTTGCATCTAATCAATAAACAACCATAGTTAATTAATTATTGAACCCTGTATGCATGCATGTCATCGCATGTTGGTTAATATGTGCGCATCATATTGATTTGTATGTATTTTCCTGTATGTGTGATCACGCGTAGAGGGAAGTGCTCAAGAGGTCGTGTACGAGGATTTCCAGAACCAAGACTTCGAAGCGCTTGAGCAACCCTATCTGTCAGATTAAGGCAAGTGTCCTTGAAGCATATGATCCTGTTTTGAAAATAAATGTTTTGTTTGCAAAACTGCATGCCGTGTCAATTTGAAGGGAAATCCTATGGTAGCAAGTTTACTAGATTTGTTTAACCACTCTTGTCACCTGGAATTATGGTAGAGAGTCAGGATGGGCTTTTTACCTTTTTGCTTCGCTTAATTAACCGGGATGGGAAAACAACACTATACATTTAATTATGCATTAATGATATTCTGGTTAATGTGAACTAGTCAATATGATGTGGTAATGGGTGATCTAAGCAAGCCTGGCATGTGGATGGATTGGATGTACGGTGGTTTGCTTGCTTTAGATCTAAGGACCGTTTCATGCGAGAATAGACCATGACTACAGTGTCACCACGAGGCCAAGTATGGGTGCGGCGTAGCTGATTAATTAGGGTATTGCTGGTATTGCGCAGATCATTTGGCGCACCGAGGAAGGGGAGTCGGATTGGGTTCGGATTTGTGGCAGGGACTCCATGGGATCCGAATGGCACAAGAGGGAGCCCTTGGTTGAAGATGTGCTCTGTAGGAGACGTCGCCACCGGTTAAACCTCAGTGGATCTGTACATGCTAGTAGTCCCTTTGTAAAGACTATTTTATGATCTCTTGGCCATACACCAAAGGAAGTGTAATTGGCATAAGGGAGGTTCTTTAGTCGCCGACGGGTGATGAAATCACAAACACGTGGGTAAAGTGGTACAAACTTTGCAGAGTATTAAAACTATCATGATAGTCGCGCTCCCGATTATGAGCGTCTGGATGACCTACATGATTAGAGGGAAATTGTGATTTGGGATGGTTATGGTTTGGTATTGGTTATGGCTGGTTTTGGATTAATTATGGTATTGGATGTGGTTAATGGTAATGGTGAAACCTGGTTTAATAATGATGGATATGGATTATGGACTTATATATTCATTGTGGGATATGATGGGTTTACTTCACATTCATATGTTATATTGCTTTTCAAATGTTTTACTGTACTTTTCAGCACTTAGTCATTATTACATTCGTCATTTGAATCAGCCACATGTCATACTTTCTATACTTGCTGAGTACGACATGTACTCACTCTTGCAACCCCCCCCCCACCAACACTTTCAGGTGATGGTTGGGAGTATCTTGAGGATAATGTGGAGTTCTAGCTTGTGTGCTGCCATCGACTTGCCTGTGGTGTTATTAGAGCTGCGCTATACCCTTTTGCTTAGTAGCTTATTAGTTTATTTCCGCTACATTAGTTCAAACTTGTCATTATTATCCATTAGAGCTTGTATTCGAGGATATAATGAATTATGTAATAATACTTATTTAATAATTTGAGCTGTGGTAATTATCTGTTTATCATTTGTGAATCACTTGTATATGTGTGTTAAACATTCTGGGCACACATATACTGCACTTGGTTCATTTTCGGAACCGGGTGTCACAGATTGTCAAAGCCACAGGTTGACCGCAGGATGCAGCTTATATAGAATGGACACTATAGAGCACATAGAAGCACTCAGGAAGCGTAGTGGTTTGTTTGGTGTGCTAATTGCTATGTAATGTTTGCTTGTATGCTTGTGTGCTTATTAGAGGATTTTGGGATGCTTTAGCATTGCCATATCCATATAGGCTTGTGTAGGTAGTTGTTTAGGATCATATACCTTGATGCATGCATATATGTTGGGATTCCTTCTATCTTCATTTCTGTCTCTACTTCAGTGGAAGATTGGCACTACAAGAAGATTCATAACCGCGGAAGAAGCTACATGAGAGCATGAAGATGTTATCAAGGGTTTTCTCATATCTTCTTTAATCCGTCCGAATCTCGAGGGCGAGATTCCTTTTAAGGGGGATAGATTGTAACATCCCAAAATTTTCAAACTTGGCTAATTTAAATATGAAAGGGATTTTAAAATTTTTGTTTCCAAATCTCTTCTTCAACCTATCCAAATCTCGAGGGCGAGATTCATTTTAAGGGGGTAGAATCGTAACACCCTGATTTTCGAGTTTCGGCAAATTAAAAATTTAAATGGGAATTTAGAGTTAATAATGGGAGCAAATTGTTTTTATAAACAAAAATATAAAATATATGCATCTCATGTTGCATTTGCATTCATCCCTAGGTGTTAAATTTATTGCCAAGACAAATACATTAAAAGTAATTAAATTGGCATATGAATACGGAATGAAAGAAATAAAGAAAAGAAAATTTATTATGAAAGAAAGAAACAATAGTTGTTAAGAATAATTTAATAAATAACAAACATAAAGAAAGAAATAAAATATATAACTTTAACTAAGTAAATAACTAAATAAATAAAATAAAAGAATAACAAATAATAGGAAAATAAAGATAAATATATATATATACATAAAAAGAGAAATAAATAATAATTAACAATATATAAAAAATAAAATAAACAGATAATAATATAATAATATTTATATATTAAAAAAAAAAGAGAGAAAAAAGGAAAAGGGCAACCGCCGGCCGGCCGTGCGACCCTGGCCCACCAGCGCGCGCCCCGCGCGTCCCACCACGCCCACATGCCCCCGCGCGACCCCCGTCCCAGCTAGCGCCAATGCACCTCGGCCCCGCACCGCTCCTGGCCCCGCACCGCTCCTGGCCCCGCACCGCACCCCGCGTGCTCGCTCTTCCCGCGCGCGCCATGCTTCCGCCCCGCGCTCTCGCGTCCCGCCCGACCAGCCCGCACCGCGCGCTTGCCCCAGCCCCGCACCGCGCCAGCCTGCCCCAGCGCGCGCCCGCCCGTGCGAGCGACCTTGTGCCCCGCGCGCTGGCCCTAGCGCGAGCCCCCCGCGCCTCACGCGCGCTCGCCTAGGCCGAATCGGCCACGGTACCGCCTACGCCCAGCTATAAAAGCCCCGGGGGCTTCGTATTTTCCTGTAGCCAAAAACCCTAGCCGCCAGAAAAAAGTAATGAGAGAACAGAGGCGCCGCCAGAGGAAGAAAAAGAGAGGAAAAAGGGAGGGGAAGAAGAAGAAAAAGAGGAGGGTGCCGTTGTCCGCCAGAGATCGTCGTCGTCGTGCCGCCGGAGGACCGCTGCGCCATCCACTTCGCCTACGCGTCGCCTCCGTTCCACGATCTTAGAAGCCGTCGCATCTACGGTAGGATTCATTTTTCTGATGCGAATTTTAGCGACGTATTGGATCTAATAGACGTAAATTGATTTTAGTTGCACCATAAATTTGTTTTTAGCAGCATTAATTCTCGCTAAAACCCCCGTAAACTCGTATGACCACGTATGAACTAGTTGCATCTAATCAATAAACAACCATAGTTAATTAATTATTGAACCTTGCATGCATGCATGTCATCGCATGTTGGTTAATATGTGTGCATCATGTTGATTTGTATGTATTTTCTTGTATGTGTGATCACGCGTAGAGGGAAGTGCTCAAGAGGTCGTGTACGAGGATTTCCAGAACCAATACTTCGAAGCGCTTGAGCAACCCTATCCGTCGGATCAAGGCAAGTGTCCTTGAAGCATATTGATCCTGTTTTGAAAATAAATGTTTTGTTTGCAAAACTGCATGCTGTGTCAATTTGATGGGAAATCCTATGGTAGGAAGTCTACTAGATTTGTTTAACCACCCTTGTCACCTGGAATTATGGTAGAGATTCGGGATGGGCTTTTTACCTTTTTGCTTCTCTTAATTAACTGGGATTGGAAAACAACACTATACATTTAATTATGCATTAATGATATTCTGGTTAATGTGAATTGGTCCATATGATGTGGTAATGGGTGATCTAAGCAAGCCTGGTATGTGGATGAGTTGGATGTACGGTGGTTTGCTTGCTTTAGATCTAAGGACCAGTTCATGCGGGAATAGGCCAGGACTACAGTGCCACAAAGAGGCCAAGTATGGGTGCGGCGTAGTTGATTAATTAGTGTATTGCTAGTATTGCGCGGATCATTTGGCGTACCGGGGAAGGGGAGTTGGATTGGGTTTGGATTTGTGGCAGACTCCCTGGGATCCGAATGGCACAAGAGGGGGGCCCTTGGTTGAAGATGTGCTCTATAGGAGACGTCACCACCGGTGAAACCTCAGTGGATCTGTACATGCTAGTAGTCCCTTTGTAAAGGCTATTTTGTGATCTCTTGGCCATACACCAAAGGAAGTGTAATTGGCATAAGGGAGGTTCTTTAGTCGCTGACGGGTGATGAAATCACAAACACGTGGGTAAAGTGGTACAAACTCTGCAGAGTATTAAAACTATCATGATATCCATGCTCCCGGTTATGAGCGCCTGGATGACCAACATGATTAGAGGGAAATTGGGATTTGAGATGGTTATGGTTTGGTATTGGTTATGGCTGGTTATGGATTAATGATGGTATTGGATGTGGTTAATTGTAATGGTGAAACCTGGTTTAATGATGATGGATATGGATTATGAACTTATATACTCATTGTGGGATATGATGGGTTTACTTCACATACATATGATATATTGCTTTTCAAATGTTTTACTGTACTTTTTAGCGCTTAGCCATTATTACATTCATCATTTGAATCAGCCACATGTCATACTTTCCACACTTGCTGAGTACGACATGTACTCACTCTTGCAACCCCCCCCCCCCCACCAACAGTTTCAGGTGATGGTTGGGAGTGTCTTGAGGATAATGTGGAGTTCTAGGCTATGTGCTACCGTCGACTTTCCTGTGGTGTTAATGGAGTTGTGCTATACCCTTTTGCTTAGTTACTTATTAGTTTATTTCCGCTGCATAGTTCAAACTTGTCATTATTATCCATTAGAGCTTGTATTCGAGGATATAATGAATTATGTAATAAGAGTACTTATTTAATAATTTGAGTTGTGGTAATTATCTGTTTATCATTTGTGAATCACTTATATATGTGTGTTAAACATCTTGGGCACACATATACTGCACTTGGTTCATTTTTGGAACCGGGTGTCAGAGCCACAGGTTGACCGTAGGACGCGGCCTAGATAGAATGGACACTTTAGAGCACATAGGAGCACTTAGAAATTGATGTGTTTTTGCTTGGTGTGTTGTTTTCTATATATTGTTTGCATGTGTGCTTAATAGAGGATTTTGGGATGCTTTAGCATTGCCATGTCCACCTAGGCTAGTGTAGCTAGTTGGTTAGTTTCATATTCCTTGATGCATATAGTTGGGGATTTGTTCTATCTCTCTTTTCTTTCTCACTCAACCTCTACTTCAATGGAAGAAGGACACAACCAGAAGATTCATTGTCTCATACGAAGCTGTATGGAAGATGAGAACAAAGATAGTGTGTCTAAGAGTAAGTTTTAAAATAAGGGGGGTAGAATCCTTCGCCAACCTTATTCTTTTGGATTCACAAGGATCAGACATGACACTTGGAATGGATTGGCTACGGAAGCATAATGGAGTGGTCCAGTATGCCACAAGGACAGTGCAATCGACATGTGATAAGGAAGTCAGCATTGGAGTTGATGCGTCACAATAGATATCAAGACTAACCAATCATCAAAGACTACTCCGATGCAGACGGGAAGAATAAGAGAAAAAATCCTACCTTGGTGATGTGGTACCTTCCGATAATTGATCGCTTGAAGCGTTTGTTCTCAAACCCTAGGGAGGCTGAACTTATGTGTTGACATTCCGAGCAGCGCGAGAACAATGAAAAACATATTTGACACCCTGGTGATGCAACACAATGGACATTTTTTGATATTCAGTATCCAGAATTTGCAAAGAAAATCGGAAATGTAAGTTTTGCCTTGGGCACAAACGCAATGAATCCGTTTGGTGAAAAAAGGAGCATACACAGCACATAGCTTGTGGTCTTAACGATGTACAACCTACCGACGTGGTTGTGTCACAAAAGGAAATATATCTTGTTATCTGTTCTTATCCAAGGTCCGAAACAACACAGCATCAAAATTGATTTGTTCTTAGAACCTTTAATGGAAGATATGGCAAAATTGTGGAAAGAAGGGGTACATACATGGGATGAGTACAAGCGGGAGTATGTCACGCTAAGAGCAATGATATTCGTTACCGTGCATGATTATCCCGGACTGTTTACATTATCGGGACAAATAAAAGGGAAGAAAGATTGTGTAAGGTGCGTGGATAGAATAGGATTTCTATACCTCACTTCATCCAAAAAGCGATGTACATGAGACTCCGACGGTTCTTGACAGATACACACAAGTATAGGAAGATGAAAGAACAATTTGATAACAAAATCAAAAAAGATACTGCACCGAAACCTTACAGTGGAAAACTCGTGTTCGAAATGGTCAAGAACATTCATATCGCTTTTGGTAAGGGCAAAAAATGTAAAGGAAAAAAGAGAAAGGAAAGTACATCTTCGGGTGATACAACTGACATAACTTTCAAGAAACAATCAATTTTTTCAAGTATCTTCCGTATTAGAAGAATCTAGAATGTTGCCATAGTATTGATTTGATGCACGTTACAAAGAATGTATTTGACAGCATCATTGGAACCTTGCTAGACATGCCGAGGAAAACAAAGGACGGATTAAATTCATGTATGGACCTAGTAAATCTTGATATGAGACCAGAGCTTCATCCAGTAGAAAAGGCGAACGGGAAGCTTTACCTTCCCCCAGCCAGCTACAACTTGACACTAGAAGAGAAAAAAGCAATTTGCGAATGCTTGCGTGGGATCAAAGTGCCCACGAGTTTCTCATCCAATATCTGCAAACTAGTCTCGATGAAAGACTTGTCTTTATTCGGCTATAATTCTTGCGACTATCACATGGTGATGACAGTGTTCCTTGCCATTGCAATAAGAGTCATCAAACCTGAGCATATAAAAGTTTTTATCACACGTTTGTGTTACTTCTTCAATGCAGTATCGCAAAAAGGTGATAGCACATGAAGATTTAGACTAAATGAAAACATACATCGTCGAGACTATGTGCAAGCTTGAAATGTGTTTCCCACCATCCTTTTTTGATATGCAAGTACACCTAATAATACATCTTGTTGATCAGATAAAAGCATTGGATCCACTATATTTACATCATATGTTTTCGTTGGAGGGATATTTAGGAGTATTAAAAGGTTATGTGCAGAACCGTGCTCACCCAGAGGGTTCAATTATGGAAGGATACACCACTGAAGAAGTGATTGAGGGTTGCGCTGATTACATCATAGATAGAAAATCGATAGGTGTGCCCATTCTAGTACATGAGGGTAGACTACGTGGGAGAGGCAAAGTGGGTAAGAAAACTTTTATCATTCAAGATTACAAGAATGTACACTGTGCACATTTTAGTGTACTACAACAGCTCACAATAGTTGAGTCGTACATCGAGGAACATCAAATTGAGCTTCGCCAAAAAAACCAAGACCGCACAGAGGACTGGATCATGAAAGAGCACAGAAGATGTTTCACTGAATGATTAATGGACAAAAATATACCATACGGAAACTTTGTAGAAGAGGCAACAATGAAGAAGTTAGCTTCTGGCCCATCTGCTTTGGTGGCATCATGGCAAACATATGACATCAATGGTTACACATTTTACACTAAAGAAAAGACGGTAAGAGTGTTGCACAAAATAGTGGTGTTCGTATTGAGGCTTATGATTCACAAGAGAAAAATACCACATACTTCGGATTCATAGAGGAAATATGGGAACTCGATTATGGCAAAAGAAAGGTAATGCCCGTATTTAAGTGCCAATGGGTCAAACATCTTGATGGTGTGAAAGTGGACAATTACAGGCTGACACTGGTAGACTTGAACAAAGTGGGTTATAAAGATGACCTCTGGGTTCTCGCCGATCGAGTTGCACAAGTTTTTTATGTACAAGATCCAGAAACTGAGAATATGCACATAGTTGTTTCTGGAAAGCAAAATATTGTTGGGGTTGAGAATGTGGGAGATAACGAAGAAGAATATAATCAGTATGAAGAAATTGAAAGCATCTAGGCCCCCATGAGGTACGGTTTCGGTGATTAATGACAACTATTGAATTTTACTAATGAATTTGTGGATGCAAGGTCTCCCATATCACTCAATCAAATGACATCTATATGAATATGAATATCAATTACTGATCATTGGAGACCCCTAAACATTCATTTTATGAGATCAATGAATGTTATGAAGACTAGAAGTAAAAGCTCATATGTCAAAGTCATTCAACCATAATTGACAACACTCAATGCTTGAAAATCATCAGAAGAATATTTGCAACAAATGTCTAAGAGGTCAATCTAGAAAAATACAAAAGAATCACTTAGAAACAACTCGAAGCAAACAAAATCAACTCACCGGATCAACCGGTGTTTTCAGAGAACAACACATCGGTCGAGTTGGTTCAGCAGAAGAAGAAGACCTCAGAACAAAGCAATCACTGGCTCATCCGATGTTAAGGGCAATGTTACATCGGTCCATCAGTACAATATGCAATATCCTTGGACCAAGTGTGGCACCGGATCATACAATGTACAACCTTTGAACACATCGGTCAATCACTCTAGTAAGCATCAAGTTTGAACCAATTCTGGAGGAAGTGCCACCGGATCATCCGATGAGAAGATAAATGCAACATCGGTCTAACAACGGTCATATCTGACACAATGACATCAGCTAATTTGGATTGGACCGATGATAATTGAAGGGGAGACATCGAATCATCCGGTGTTCGCAGAGCAGTGATGTCAGCCTACTTTTCCAACGGCTATTTCGTGGAGGCTGGCTATTTATACCCCTTCAACCTGTCAAATCGACAATTCTTGATCACCAGACATACTCTACACATTCTCAAGCATTCAAGACATTGAGCCATCACTTTACATCTTTTAGACCACTTACACACCAAGAGATAGGCTAGAACTAGCTAGAGAGAGAGCTTGTGTGCCTCCATTCTTGGTGAGTGGAATCTCTAGTGTAGTGAGAGCTGTAAGGGAGTGTCCCTTGGTGTTTGTAACTGAGAGAGGCTTCTGGAGCTTGCCAAGACGGTTGTGGAAGCTCGGAGGATCCAAGTTGTACAAGGCTTGAGCTCCACCTTGCCGAGGTTGGCGAACGGAGAAAATTAGTGAAGATCCCTAGTCTCGGTGACTTGGGTGTGGCTATACCCTTTGGTGGGTGCCACAACGTGGATGTAGGAATATCTTGACGATCTTGCCGAACCACAGGATAAATCTTCGTGTCTCCTCGGGAGTTTGCATTCTCTTCCCCTCACCCTACACTTATGCATTTTATATACCGCGAAGTTGCTATTTACTTGTTTGCATAGGTTGTTTGCGTAGGGAATTGGGCTTTTAGTAATTAAGTTTTATTGCCTTAAATTTTTGAAAAGAAGCCCAATTCACCCCCCCTCTTGGGCATTCGATCCTTACAAATTGTATCAGAGCAAGGTTGCTCATAGGATCATTCTAGCTTCACCGCTAGAGAATTAAAATGGCCAAGGTTGGGGGTTCGGTTCCTATCTTCTAGGGCAAGAACTTTGCCTATTGGAAAGCACGCATGTGCGCTTATCTAGAGGCTATTGCTCCCGAAGTATGGGAAGCGACCCACGCGGGGTTTGGTGAGCACAATTATGTTGGTGATCAAATTAAATGGGATGCTAAAGCTAGGAATGCAATTTATGAATGTATTAGTCAAGATGTGTTTGCTAGAATTGCTAGCAAAGAAAAGGCATGTGAAATTTGGGCTTGCTTGATAGAAATACATGAGGGTTCGTCTCGTGTCAAAGAACTAAAATATCACATGCTTAAAGCCAAATATGATGAATTTAAGATGCTATCTCATGAAAATGTCAATGAGATGTTCTCTCGCTTGAATGTACTTATTGAAGAAATTAATGCTCTTGACATTCTTCTCTTGGCAAGGGACTCATCAACCGCAAGATCCTCATGCTCCTTCCCAAGCCAAAGTACAACATCATCAACTCCATGCTTCAAAAAGAGTCTCTTGACCACATTGAAGTTTCAGAACTCATTGGAGAAATTCACGCTCATGAGATGAGTGTACTTGGGATGATGGGGCAATCATATTCAAAAACAATTGCTCTAAAGACCTCCACCAAGAAAACAAGCATCAAGAAGAAGAAGGTGGTTGAGCCTAGCTCAAATGAAGAAGAGCAAGCATCAAGTGAAGATGATGATGATGAGCTTGCATTGATGATGAGAAAGTTCTCACGCTTGAACTCCAAGATTACTAAGAAGGGATACACATTTGATCTCAAGAAGAAAGCGTTTCTACCAAGGAGAGATGTTCACAAGACTTGCTACAATTGTGGTGACCAAGGCCACATCTCCTATGATTGTCCAAAACCGGACAAAAGAAAAGAGAACCACAAGAGCAAGCATCGCAAGCTTGAAGATAGTGAAGATGATGAAGAAGAGGTCAAACCCAAGCCAAGATCTTTTGAGAAGAGGAAACATGACAAGGAAAAGAAGGCAAAACTCTTCCCAAAGAGGAGAAATGGCCCACAAAAGGTGTTCATGTGTGAGGAAAATGAATGGATCACCGACGAAGAAACAAATGATGAAGAGAGTGAAGCGTAAGTAGAAAGTTTGGCCGGCCTTGCCATTGCCAACAATGATGACTCACCTCGTCATCCACCACCCATGTGCCTCATGGCGAAAGGTAACACCAAGGTATGTGATGACTCTAGCGATGATGAGCTTTCCCCCGATGATTTAACTTCATTAATAAATGAATATCATACTATCATTAAGAGGGAAAAGAGTAAGGTTAAGGCTCTTGAAGAAACTCGTGCTAAGCTTGAGAGTGCTCACCTTGACTTGCTTGACAAGTATGAAAGCATACTTAAAGAGCATGACACGCTCAAATCCCATGTCAAGCAAGTTGAGGAGGATAAGGCTCAAATCAAGCTAGATCATCATGAGCTTGACTTAGCCCACCAAGCACTCTTGGGAAAGCACAATGAGTTGATCCAAGAGCATCAAATACTTAACCTTGCTTATGAAGCGCTTGATCAAGAATTGAAAAATATAAAGAAACAAACTCTTAATGATAAGGTATTCATTACTTCTCATGCCACTAATGTCTTGCACAAGTCTTTGCCTTTGAAATAGAACACTAGGGAGAAGGACTTGTTGGAAGAAATTGAGAGTCTCCGCACTAGTGTGGCTAGACTATCAAAAGGAGAAGTCAAGCACAAGGAAATCCTCTTCCAACAAGCAAAGGCCTTCAACAAGAGAGGACTTGGATCCTTCCCGGTGCCTAACAAAGGAAAGGTGCCCTCACCGGAGCTTAGAACAAGCTTCATCAAGGAAGTTGGTTATTATTGCCAACATTGTGAGGTCACCGGTCACCACACAAGGGAGTGTCCTCTTCTTAACCGACCTTCTCCAAAATTGCCCATTAATTACAAATCTACTTTCAATGATCGTTATTATCTCTTGAGAAAAGTAGATGGCAAGGTGAAGGCAAGGTTTATTGGCAAAGACATGAAGGGCATGAAGGGGAAGCTCCCCAAGCAACTTTGGGTCCCAAAGACACTTGTATCACATATACAAGGACCTAAGTTGGCTTGGGTGCCTAAAGTTAAAAATTGAATTCATGTGTGTAGGTGAACTACAAAGCCGGAGGAAAGCATTGGGTACTCGATAGCGGGTGCACTCAACATATGACCGGCAATGATGGTATGTTCACCACCATAGAAAACCCCGGCAATCATGAACAAGTCACCTTTGGTGATAACTCTAAGGGTAAGGTAATTGGGTTAGGTAAAATTGCTATTTCACATGACTTATATATTTCTAATGTATTGTGCGTTAAGTCACTTAGTATTAATTTACTTTCTATTGCACAATTATGTGATCTTGGACTAACGTGCACCTTTAGCAAAAATGATGTTGTTGTGAGTAGTGAAACAAGCCAAGAACTAGTCTTCAAAGGATTTCGGCATGGACATCTCTACCATGTAGACTTCTCCAACAAGAATGCTAGCTTGACCACTTGCCTTTTCACTAAGACAAGTTTGGGATGGCTATGGCACCGACGCATAGCGCACATAGGGATGAGCAAGCTCAAGAAGTCATTCAAGCTTGGGATGGTGACCGGCGTGAAGGATGTCACATTTGAGAAGAACAAGCTTTGTAGCACTTGTCAAGCCGGGAAGCAAGTTGCTTCACACCACCCGATGAAGAAAATGGTGTCAACCTCCAAGCCACTTGAACTACTCCACATGGACCTCTTCGGACCGTCCACATATAAAAGCCTTGGCGGTAACCTCTATTGTCTTGTTATAGTTGATGACTACTCTCGCTATGCTTGGACTTTATTTCTAGGTGACAAGAGTGAAACTCCAGAAGTGTTCAAGACCTTCGCCAACCGCGCTCAACGGGAATTTCAACTTCCCATCATCAAGGTCCGGAGTGACAATGGCACCAAATTCAATAACTACAACATTGGGGAGTGGTGTGACTGTGAAGGCGTGAAACATGAGTTTTCGGCCACATACACTCCTCAACAAAATGGTGTTGTTGAAAGGAAGAACAAGACTCTCATCACTCTTGCGCGAGCAATGCTTGATGACTACGGCACGTCGGAGAAGTTTTGGGCCAAAGCAATCAACACGGCATGCCATGCCGCAAATAGGGTCTACCTACATCGACTACTTCAAAAGACCCCGTACGAACTTCTCATTGGGAGAAAGCCCAACATCTCCTACTTTCGAGTCTTTGGGTGCAAGTGCTACATCTACCGCAAGAAAAGGCTCAGTAAGTTTGAAAGAAGATGTGATGTTGTTATATTTCTTGGTTATGCATCAAACTCAAAAGCATATCGAGTATTCAACCAAACCTCCGGTTTAGTTGAGGAAAGTTGTGATGTTGAGTTTGATGAAACTAATGGCTCCCAAGAGGAGAGTTTTGGTCATGATGAAATAGATGATGAGCCTCTACGAGAAGCCATGAAGAACATGACCATTGGAGACATCAAGCCGAAAGTTGAGGAGAGCCATGATCAAGGGGGAGCTTCAAGTTCCAACATCAACATATCAATGGCGCCTCAAGTTGACGAAGAAGAGAAGGATGATCCATTGCCAACTCAAGACTCACAAGCCACACAACATCAAGAAGAAGAAGAAATCCATGATCAAGTCCAACCACAAGAGGAGCAACACGCATCACCATCGCCAAGTGCTTCACAACCACTTATGAGGCATGGACGCATCTCCAAGGCGCATCCGATGGACCAAATCATCGGAAGTCCGTCAAGGGGTGTCAGTACACGCTCTCGCCATTTCGCTTCATTTTGTGAGCACTACTCGTTTGTTTCATGTGTAGAACCCACTCACATTGAGGAAGCACTCCAAGATCCAAATTGGGTGATGGCCATGCAAGAAGAACTCAACAACTTCATCCGCAATGAAGTTTGGGTGTTGGAGGAGCGAACCAAGGACAAGAACGTCATCGGAACAAAGTGGGTGTACCGCAACAAACAAGACGAGAATGGCGTTGTGGTCCGCAACAAGGCAAGACTTGTGGCCAGGGGGTTCTCACAAGTTGAAGGACTAGACTTTGGGGAGACATTTGCTCCGGTCGCCCGACTAGAAGCCATCCGTATACTTCTTGACTTTGCATCACATCATAATATTAGACTTTATCAAATGGATGTGAAAAGTGCCTTTCTTAATGGTTACATTAACGAGCTTGTTTATGTTGAACAACCTCCCGGGTTTGAAGATCCGAGGAATCCTAATCATGTGTATAGGTTGCACAAGGCGCTCTACGGGCTCAAGCAAGCACCTAGGGCATGGTATGAATGACTACGGGATTTCTTGATCATGCAAGGATTCAAGATCGGGAGGGTGGACACTACACTATTCACCAAAGACATCAACGGAGAATTATTTATTTGTCAAATTTCTATTGATGATATTATTTTTGGTTCAACTAACGAAGCTCTTAGCCATGAGTTTGGCAAAATGATGTCTAGGGAATTCGAGATGTCGATGATTGGAGAGCTCAACTTCTTCCTTGGATTCCAAATCAAGCAACTTCAAGAGGGGACCTTCGTCTATCAAGAGAAGTATACCAAGGACCTCTTGAAGAAATTTGAGATGGGAGATTGTAGCTCAAGAAGCACTCCAATGGCAACAAATTGTCATCTCGACGTGGATAAGGATGGTAAACCTATTGATCAATCTAACTACCGTTCTATGATTGGTTCATTGCTTTATCTTACCGCATCTAGGCCCGATATCATGTTTAGTGTATGCTTGTGTGCTCGCTTTCAAGCGGCACCTAAAGAATCGCATCGGAAGGCGGTCTTTAGGATACTTCGGTATCTTAAGCATACCCCTAGTGTGAGCTTGTGGTACCCTAAAGGTGCAAAATTCCACCTCTTGGGATACTCGGATTCGGACTTTGCCGGATGCCGGGTGGATCGCAAGAGTACCTCCGGTGGGTGCCACTTGCTTGGGCGTTCTCTAGTATCTTGGTCAAGCAAGAAGCAAAATTTTGTCGCCTTGTCCACGGCGGAAGCGGAATATATTGCGGCCGGTGCATGTTGTGCCCGAATTCTTTATATGAAGCAAACCCTTTTGGACTTTGGTATTAAACTTGGTTGTGTGCCTCTCCTTTGTGACAATGAAAGTGCGGTTAAGATAGCTAAAAACCCCGTTCAACACTCCCGCACTAAGCACATTGATATTCGCCATCACTTCTTGAGGGACCATGAAGCTAAAGGAGACATCTCCTTGCGAGGTGTTAGGTCCCAAGAACAATTGGCGGATATCTTCACTAAAACACTTGATGAGAAAACTTTTTCTAGACTAAGAAGTGAGTTAAATGTGCTAGATGCATCAAACGTCATGTAAGTCGCCATGATCATGTAAGAATGCATCTCATATAGGTCTTGTCTAACTTTCAAAGGAGCAAGGGTTAGCTTGGGATGGAGGTTCTTTTGGGTTTCCCCAAGGCTTGGAGGGTGGTTCTCCCTGAAGAGGCCTTTGAAAGGTTCAAATTTGGCAAGATAGATTTACTTTATGTCTTGCATGATGCCTGTCATATAGACTTGCACTCATATTTAAATCTCTTGCATTATAAATTGTTTGGCATTGCATACGGTAGATTGTCACAAAGGGGAACCCACCTCATGAGAAAGAGACTTGTTTGAAATACAATATCTCAACTCATATGATGTGGGAAGAACAAAATGTTAGGTGCGTTAATGCCTAAAGGAACATGCTTCTAAGAATAGAAGGCTTCATCCTCTAGCTCACAAAGCATGGGACTTACATTTTATTTGGATAATTTCCTTCCATTTTTCTCGGTGTTCTATTTGCTTTAGGTTTGACCAAGTTATTGGCATATTAGCTTTTTGAGGGGTAAGGGGTTGCCCAAAAAGTCCTAAGACATGTGTTTCTCATTGTTTGTTTGTTTGGTCAAAGGACATATATGGGATGTTGCTGTTTTGGAGTCATCGGATTATTCGATGCTTAGGCCAGACCACCATCGGATCAGTTGGTGTTCAACAGCCAAGGGTCAACTCTGTCAGTACCTCAAATCAACCGACGAGTTCATTCTGAGAAACATCGGTGCATCCGATGTTCACATTTCTGGAACTGTGCTAAAATCCACCGATGCTATCCCTTTCCACGTCGGTCCATCCGATGTCAACGGTACCTTTTTTGAATATCCTTACTGTGCCATTCGACCGATGCTCCTATCTTGTAACGTCGGTCCATCCGGTGTTAAATTTTCGGCTAGGGTTTGGGATCCAATATTTAAATGCCCCTTCACCTCTTAGTTTTCTCTCTCCCCGAACCCGACGCTCCCTCACCTCCGACCGCCGCTCCTCTCACCCAAGCGCCGCCACCGCCGCCTTCGGCCGCCGCTGCCCTCCGGCCACCGCCACACCTCCGCAGCAGCGCCGCCGCCGCCGCCGCTTCGTCCAGTGCCGCCGCCGCCGCTCTCCTCCACCGCCGCAGCCGCTCCACCCAAGCACCACCGCCACCGCCCCAAGCTCAGGCGCCACACCGCCACCCTCGCCGTCGTGGTGCCTCCCTCTACAGCCTCCACTACGCTGCTAGGGTTTCCGGCCGCGACAAATCTTCACATCGCCGTTCTGTGCACGTGACATCATCAACTTCATTCTCGCGCAGTGTCTCAATGGCTCGTGACAAGAAAGGAAAGGGCAAAGCCATTGCAGAGCCGACCGCAAAGAAGCAAAAGTTATCCAAGGAGGAGAAGAAGGCTTTGATGGCCGCTCGCGCTGCCGAGGAGCAAGAGCGTGGCCGAGGAGGATCACTGAGGATCCGCGAGGCTCGTCTGAGGCAGCCTCCCGTGCTAGATGAGTCCGAGGCAGAAGAAGAGCCGGAAGTTCCACTTGTTCACCGACGCTCAGCCAGGACCCATGGGGGTCATCCGCCGGCAGTACCACGTTCACGACTGTCAGATGTCGACCTTCGAGAGGACAGGGCGTCCCAGAGAGCCGTCTACGAGATGGACACCAACGTCCATGTTGGTGAAGGTGTCCGGCTGACAGATTACAGAAAGATGAAGGCCAAGCAGCTTAGGAGACTCAGATGGAGCGTTTTTCTTGAGGAGTGGTTCCCGCAGTCCAGAGAGGCACGTGTGGACAGCCGGTTCTGGACCTTGACTCAGGCTTCGCTGTACGAGATGTATAGATGCTGAGGCCATAAGCTCTTCCAGCACAACTTCTTGGACTGGGATCAGCTTGCTCTAGCAGCCGAGACGGAGATACGCCCCTACTTTGCGAGGTACAGAGGGCTGGTGGAGCTGGTGTCCTACGAAAGGAGTGCCTACGTGGAGAACTGGGTCCATGTATTCTACGCTACCCTCTATGTCTCTGAGGGCCGCAGGTCTATAGACTTCATGTTCATGGGCCAGCACCATCACCTGACGAGAAAGACTTTGGCACAGCTGCTAGGAGTGGATCTCCACAACACTTGCATGCACGAGAGAGTGTATGGACAGGCAGACCCACCGAGGAGGCCGCTCACTAGAGGAGTGGCACCACCACTGGAGGAGATACGCTCTCTGTTTGCACCGTCCTTCTCTCCAGACCGGCCGAGGGTACCGGCACTGTTGACTCCAGCTGCGCGCACAGTGCACCTTGCCTTGCGCCGCACACTCTTGCCGAGGTCCGGTTACCTAGAGGGGTTCACCAGCCTGCAGCAGACCCTCCTGTTCTACATCATGAATGGGATGGAGTTCGACATTGTGGACATCCTAATTTGTGAGATGGAGGACGTGATCACTGATGGAGTGGGCATGATGAGGCAGCTTGTGTTTGGACACTGGATCAGCTACTTGCTCTCCATGGTTGTTCCTGAGGAGTCCGCTGTGCGTGACCATCTCACTGACGAGAGTGTCATACGGTTCAGCCACTACCGAGCTCCAGCTCCTGGAGACCGTCACCTTGGCCATCCAGTCGAGCGTCAGGTCCGTGCTCGGCTATCCGAGGAGGACTGGTCTGACCTGGAGAAGGAAGATGAGAGGCTTGCACAGGCAGAGGCTCAGGGTGAGGACCTTCAGCACATTTGGTCCGAGAGTGACACAGATGACATTGTTGAGGAGTACTTCCCTCCTCCTCCCTCACCCAGGCAGCACGACGCGGAGGCTGGAGGCTCGACTGTGCCCCCTCCTACTCCACCTCCCATCTCAGAGGTACAGGTCTCTCAGCCGTCTGAGCTCACTTCACTCCTGCAACGGATGGTTGAGCAGCAGCGCCTGGACCGGCTTGTAGCTGAGCAGGCCCGAGCTGAGCAGGCAGCACGTCTCTTGGAGCTCCAGCAGTAGCAGTAGGAGATGCAGCGTCAGATTGCCCGTGAGAGGCGAGAGGACATAGACAGGCTGACTGGGTTAATAGACCAGATGCACCAGTGCTCCCTCGACCAGCAGCAGCAGACGCAGCAGGCGATGATGGGCATCCTGGGGTTGATCACCAACCTCTACACCCAGATCGAGATTGCCCTACCGTCGCAGCTGTCAGGCGTTGCTCCACCCCCGCCTGTCCTTGCTCCAGCTGCAGCTCCAGTGCCGACTACGCCGATCCCGATGATCAACATGTCTCCACTGCTGGCTCCAGGCGCACCGATCCACTCTCCGCTGCCGGCTACGACGTTGTTCCATCAGACGCCGGCATCCGTTGTCAGTGCCCCGTTGCCAGCAGCTCCGACTCAGCAGGCACCGACAGCGGCTCCTACGGCTCCTACAGCTCCTTCCACTTCTACTCCAGCCTCAGCCGCAGCAGCAGGCAGCAGCTCCGACGATAGCACCCCCGACATAGACCAGTTCGTCATCGCTCCGAGCACTCAGGGTTCTTAGGTACTCGGATTCCTTTTTGGTGTCTTGATGCCAAAGGGGGAGAAGAGTTAGAGAGTCAGGGGGAGGAGTGCTTAGTCTCAGGGGGAGTCCTAGCTGTAGGGGGAGTCTCTATCTATATCTTTGTAATTTGATGTTTTTGCTACTCATTTGCTATTCACTGAGTATTAATGTGCCACTTATTCTCTTGAGTTATTCATCGATTGAGCTTTCGAGTTATTTATCGGTTTTGAGCCTTAAAGTTTTAAGTGTGTACTCATTGCATATCTTCTTAAGTATTGTATTATCAAATTCATTACTATTATGCTTCACTTGTTGTGTTGTCATCAATCACCAAAAAGGGGGAGATTGAAAGCATCTAGGCCCCCATGAGGTACGGTTTCGGTGATTAATGACAACCATTGAATTTTACTAATGAATTTGTGGATGCAAGGTCTCCCATATCACTCAATCAAATGACATCTATATGAATATGAATATCAATTACTGATCATTGGAGACCCCTAAATAATCATTTTATGAGATCAATGAATGTTATGAAGACTAGAAGTAAAAGCTCATATGTCAAAGTCATTCAACTATATTTGACAACACTCAATGCTTGAAAATCATCAGAAGAATATTTGCAACAAATGTCTAAGAGGTCAATCTAGCAAAATACAAAAGAATCACTTAGAAACAACTCGAAGCAAACAAAATCAACTCACCGAATCAACCGGTGTTTCCAGAGAACAACACACCGGTCGAGTTGGTTCAGCAGAAGAAGAAGGCCTCAAAACAAAGCACTCACTGGATCATCCGATGTTAAGGGCAATGTTACATCGGTCCATCAGTACAGTATGCAATATCCTTGGACCAAGTGTGGCACCGGATCATCCGATGTACAACCTTTGAACACATCGGTCAATCACTCCAGTAAGCATCAAGTTTGAACCAATTCTGGAGGAAGTGCCACCAGATCATCCGATGAGAAGACAATGAAACATCGGTCTAACAATGGTCATATCTGACACAATGACATCAGCTAATTTGGATTGGACCGATGATAACTGAAGGGGGGACATCGGATCATCCGGTGTTCGCAGAGCAGTGATGTCAGCCTACTTTTCCAACGGCTATTTCGTGGAGGCTGGCTATTTATACCCCTTCAACCTGTCAAATCGACAAGTCTTGATCACCAGACATACTCTACACATTCTCAAGCATTCAAGACATTGAGCCATCACTTTTACATCTTTTAGACCACTTACACACCAAGAGATAGGCTAGAACTAGCTAGAGAGAGAGCTTGTGTGCCTCTATTCTTGGTGAGTGGAATCTCTAGTATAGTGAGAGCTGTAAGGGAGTGTCCCTTGGTGTTTGTAACTGAGAGAGACTTCCGGAGCTTGCCAAGACGATTGTGGAAGCCCGGAGGATCCAAGTTGTACAAGGCTTGAGCTCCACCTTGCCGAGGTTGGCGAACGGAGAAAAATAGTGAAGATCCCTAGTCTCGGTGACTTGGGTGTGGCTATACCCTTTGGTGGGTGCCACAACGTGGATATAGGAAGATCTTGACGATCTTGCCGAACCACGGGATAAATCTTCGTGTCTCCTCGGGAGTTTGCATTCTCTTCCCCTCACCCTACACTTATGCATTTTATATACCGCAAAGTTGCTATTTACTTTTTTTGCATAGGGAATTGGGATTTTAGTAATTAAGTTTTATTGCCTTAATTTTTTGAAAAGAAGCCCAATTCACCCCCCCCTCTCGGGCATTCGATCCTTACAAGGATGTATCTTTTCACTGAACCATAAAACATCAAGCGCGTAGAGAGAAACATTAAAAAAGAACCCTATATGAGAGAAGATGTCAATGCTGGAAAAATGTATGATATATATTGTATATATTTGTATCATCTGAAATCAACTTAGAACAATGCTCCATTTCAGCTTTATATAGCATGTTTCGAACATTATTAAATTCAGCTTCTGTAGAGAAGACAAATTGGGACAAGTGATCCTTTTTGGCTCGTTGACTATCATATTTATCACCTTCACATGTTCTATAAGTTATCAAATTGTATGTGTATATAAATTTCTTCTGACATATGATGATCAGGCTTGCCTTCCAACAATTTGGTTCCAAATAACATCTAGAAGCACAACTCTTGAAGCTCCTGTCAAGCTAATCCCTTCACAGCAAGCTCTTGTAGATGCAAGTAACACCCAGAACTCATCATTTGGATTGTTAAAAGCATCTATTGAAGTCTGACGATACTTCCCATCCATTTGAGGGCTTATTTGGATAGGAGTGGACCCACTTCAATATAAGTGGATTGAGGTGGATTGAGGAGAAAATTAGTTCATTCTTCACTCCAATCCACTTCAATCCAATTAGATTGAGTACACCCAAACAAGCCCTGAAATATTTCTTTCTCTTCTCTCCATTTTAAAAACTTACGAATATGCTACTTTATTAAGTCTAATAATGGCTGAATATATTGACTACAAATCAGTACCATCTCTCTTAGTGCTTCACACAAGCGACGAAGCGAACAACTTCAATCACAAATCCTGTTTTTACTCTTTTCATAGAAATTTGACCTTAATCTTTCAAGCATAGATTTATCAATAAGTGAAGCTTCCTCATTAGACATGTTAATGGCAGTTATAAGTGAAGGGTGTGTTGAAGCTAACGAAATCTCAACGGGACTGAAGACAAAGAGATGTTGCATATGAGTGATAATATTCAGGTTAGACAACATGAAGCTATGATGGTAGCCTTCAACAATATGAAAAGTGATGCCAAGGTTATGCTTGCATCAACCAAGGCATGTTGTGAGGGCATAACACTTGTTGGAGCATCACGGTTATGCTTGCCCCAACAAGTGTTATACCCTCACAACATGCCTTGGTTGATGCAAGTATAACCTTAACATCATTTTTCATGTTGTTGAAGGTTGTCATCAGAGCTTCACGCCGTCTAACCTGGATATTGCCACTCATATGCAGGATCTCTTTATCTTCAGTCCAATTCAGATTTTGTAAGCTTCGGCACATCCTTTGCTTGTAACTGTCATTAACATGTATGATAAGGAAGCTTCACTTATTGATAAGTTTATGCTTGAAAGATTATGGTCAAATCCCTATGAAAGGGTAAAAACAAGATTTGTGATTGAAGTTGTTCGCTTCCTCGCTTGTGTGAAGCATTAAGAGAGTAGGTACTGATTTTTAGTCAATATTTTAGGCATTAAAACTGAGAAAGGAGCATCTTACTAAGTTTTCAAATGGACAGGAGGGAAAGAAATCCTTCAAATAGATGGGAAAATCCTTCTAAAGATCGTCAAGCTTCAATTGAGGCTTTCAATAATCCAAATGATGAGCCACGAGTGTTACTTGCATCTACAAGAGCTTGCTGTGCAGAGATTAGCTTGACAGAAGCTTATCAGCATCACAGGCTGTTCTTAACTAACAAGCAGCCTGTGTAAACAATGACTTTCCCCAGGCAATTCTTCAACAAAAACCGCTTGTGATGATTGAATCAGTACATACGGTTCTTAAACAATGACCGCCCGTGAAAATCATGTATTTACCTAGGCGGTGGTTAATTAAGAACCGCATGTGAAGTTTGCTATAGTACAAGCGGTTCTTAATTAATAGCCGTCTGAGAAAATCATGTATTTACACAGACAGTTGTTTTTTAAAATCCGTATGTGATGTTCTGTTATGACATACGGTTATTGTATCATTCGTCATCACAGTCTATTTTTTACACACCGTCTGTATTTGAAAAATCGAGGCACCTGTGAAAATGCTTTTTGTAGTAGTGTGCCCTCTATTTCTTTTCTATCCTGAGTCATATAACTGTGATACGCTGACCAGCTTAATGGGGAAACACAAGTACATTGAACGCTAAATAAGTGGCCACATTATTGTAGTAATCGTGTGACCAAACCATAGCATGAGCCTTCAAACTGGCTAGTGACTCACGCGCCCACACACAAATATCTAGACCGTCACATCCGCGGCGGCTGAGGTGGCGACGACCTGGGGATGTTTGAGTGAGGGCCAATCGGAGGTCGACTAGCCGGAGATGGAGGCAGTGGTGACTCATGCAGCTCGATCAGGAGTCTCCGCCCGCCGCACTGCAGCCGACAGTAGCGCGCATCGCCGGCTCCCCATTCTGTAACCGATACGCAGTCTATACGCAATCAAACCGAAATCAAACTAAATACGACAAATGCATATGCGTGAACGGGCGCATGCATGCAGGATTGCAGGCTGCTGCACAGAGGCGCATAACGTACCTTCTGGGATGCCACGAGCTTCTCGAGAAGATGGGCACGAGAAGAGGAGAAACAGGGTTAGGAGGAGCGCAAGCATCTCCTTGACAATAAATCGCGATCGGAATACTACTGCTCTCTAGCAGGCTCCAGCTAACTAGTAACCTGAGTAATGAGTAAGGAGAGTATATTTGTGGAAGATGGAAGGTTGCATCACCGTATACTTATATGGAAATAGCAATAAGTTTATAAAGCCGTTCAGTTCAGTTAGATTATTCTTCTGTCGTTCTGCTCGAGGTTTCGACATGTGAGTGCATGCATGGTTCGTCTAGGAGCTCGAGCTAACTGTACGTAGTGATTCTTCGAGATTCGCGGTGTCTGGTTTTGAGTTTGGACTTTGTAGATGTACGTACGGGAGACTGATTTATGGACAGATTCGATCTGTCTCCACGGTCAATTGATGACGTAGTACAATAACTATTTGATGGACGAAAAACAAGTTTATGAAAATCCGTTAAAAGATAATGTAAAAATTATGCCCCTTCGATCCAAAATATAAGTCTCTAAACATTTTTCCACGAAACAAATGTCCATTAAAATTTGTAATATCTCTTTTTCTATAACCCTCTTTAAGTGGTTCCTAATCAATCTCATTGCTGTCTGCTTACCACAAACCGCAACTCTATATACAATATAGAAGGGTAACATTTCTATTGTTTATCTAGTTCCCTACACAAGTCAACTTTTGGGAGGTCACTGACATATCATTAATAATCTATTTCCTGCGGCTGTCATCATTCGCAGGCGTCGGTATAGACTTTCACAAGCTGAGGTTCCAACAAGGGAAAAAGAAGGGTAGCTGGTTAAGTAATCAAGTAATTGTTGGTACAAGTATTTAACTCCAGCAGAGGTTGTCCTCAATGTCAACTACGTCTAGTCCAAGGCATAAGTCATTTGCGGAAATCTGCGTCAACATTTTAAGTTTCGAGATGCAGAGAAAATTAGCCTATTCAATTGTCCTGGTTAACGATTTACTCTTTTCATCCCAAAAAGTTTGTTTTATAATCCAAAAATGAACAACAACTACAAAGCGAAAAACTTATTATGCGACAGAGGGAGTACTTTTTACATAAGTTGTTCCGTTGGTGAGTGTGTGTCTGTGTGTGTATGTATGTATATGTAGAGAGAGACACTATTCCTCAAATGTCTGAACCTAAATATTTTTAGACGATCATTAGATTTGCTTTGCTAACATTTCCTCTCCCAATCCTTTTCTCTCGCGATCCTTTCTTCTTCCGATCTGATCCGGCGAATGGTGCAAGCTGCAGCCGCGCCCACGGTGCGAGACGTGCGGAGGCGTGCTGGCGGCGTTGCGAGCTGCAGGGGTGCGCGGCGGCATCCGAGGAGTGGACAAAGAACACTACAAGAATCGGGCAAACAAATGTCGACTACAGTAAAATCATCGGGGCCGTCGATTTTAAGTCGACTAAAATTATCGGTTTTTTGCACTCGACGGCAAAAACTTTATAACCGTCGGTCCTTTTATTTCAGCCGACGGCCATAAACTATTTGTCGGTTCATTTAGGGATCCCGACGTCTTAAACTAAAATCGTTGGTTTGAACAATACGACCGACGGTCAAAAGATAAAGGTGTGGATGAAGAAATCAGGCCGACGGCCATAACTGGAGCGAATTTTTTTAAAACCGAGTGGCGCCAGCGCTGAGTCTGCTGATTGGGGGTATATGTGTGTAGCCTATTTTATAGGATCTCCAACAGTAAAAATAAAATAGGATACAACCAACAGAGTGTAGCGGGAAAACTTCCCAGAGATTCACTCCCGCGTTAACAGGCACGAGGGCCACGTTCTCCGGCGGCAAAGGTACGCAAGATCTCCGGTGTAGTTGACGAGATTGCGAGTTTACGCGGGTGCAGAAAAATGCGTGCTTGCATACGCGCGCGCGGTGGCCAGAGAATTCACGGGAGGCGGGCGCGTGTGGGAGTGGCCCGCTGGGGATTGCATCTGTGTGCGGGAGTTGACACTGGGTGATAGCGGGAGCCAGGCGCCTAGCTTGGCATGCGAGACGAGCTCTGCAAGTAGTACTTGTGTATTTTAATTTATTGCTTTCGATTAGTTTGCTCCCTGACGTTTTTGTACCTTAAAACTGCAGATTGTGCTAAGGACATATAACACATGCCCATCCAACACTGAATCAACAATGCAGCTGATTCAACATATGTAAAACAATTGATCAAGATTAAGACTAATATCAACTGATGGCAACCTGCTGTGTTGCAGAAAAATCACATGTTTTTGTGTGTTTCCTGGTTTTGGCTGGCTGGTGTTGCGTTCAAAAAATAATCCTGAATCTAATCTGCTAGGCACCATCTTTCCGGCACCTCCATCCATCCAATCTGGCAGGCACCATCCATCCAATCCGTCAGGCAGCTGCTCCACGCCCCGTCCACCGCCTGCTCCTCAACACGGTAGAAGGTCTGCTACACTACTATCCAGTACTAGAGACAACAAGGCAGCACTAGGCGCACATGAATCTTCGCCGGATCAGGGGTGCGGCAAGATCTTTGGCTACCGATGGATCCTCAACAGGGCGCGGCTGCTCGACCAAGGCACCAGATTTGCAGAAGATAGAAGCAGGAGTGTACCTGGTGGCCTCGTCGCTTGCCACCGGTCTCCTCGATCTCTGCCTGTCCGTCTCCTCTTCTCCGCAGCAGTAGTTTTTTGTTTTTCTTTTTTTCTGTCTGCCACCGGTAGTTGAGATGGGAGCGTAGGAGAGCGCCCCCATGTTTGGGAGTCGGAAGGGAGGGCGCCTCAGATGTGCTTTCGGTATAGGCTATCTGTTGGAGGATGTTTTAATACTTAAATAAGGTTTGGACACTCTAAGGGTGTGTTTGGTTCGAGAGATATAGTGGGACGGGACGGAACGATCCTACTTTTCTGTTGTTTGGTTTGGAAACATGTGGGATGGAGTCATCCCTTAAAAGAGAATATTCCACCTAGATGCGGGATGGAACCATCCCACCTGTAGGATCGAAGAGCACGTGAAAAGCTACCAGAGGGGGGGTGAATGGTAGATTTAAAAATCTTACGCAGTGGAAACAATTAAACCCCAAACTCTTCGGCAGAAAAAGATCTGTTAAAGAAATCGTGTGTGAGACTAATCTAAACGTGTTTCACCGTGACAAAAGTGATAGATATCAGAGAGAATCAAGTCACGAAGACAACACAAAAATAATCACTCAAATTCGTCGAGAAAAACTCAAGTTATGATCGAAAGATCAAACAATAGTCAATCTGCCATACCCGAGAAAAACAGTTCTGGAACGCTGCAAAGAAACTCGTGTAGATCATAAACCACAAATCCAATGACCGTGAAATTTTGATATATGATAGATAATCAAGTTGTGAAGACAATCCAAAAAGAATCACGTCAATTGGATCTGTAAAACTTGAGTTATGATAAAACCACCAACGAAAGGTAGTGTTGTCCAGAAACTCGACGAGTAAAACTTGTTTGGAACAAGTAGGACGAACAAGGCACAAAAGTTCCTTCAAACTACGAATTTTATTCAATAGAGCACAAGAGGAACAGCCCCAAAGTCGTACACCACGAGCTCTGGGCTCCCTTGCTTATATAACCAGCCCTTAGGCCAACCCAATATCAACTAGGACTCCAATCCTACTCAGATCATGAATCGTAACTTTCCAAAACTGCTTAGAATTCTTCTATACGCAGATAGAAGCAATCTTAAGACTTCCAAACACCTTAGGAACGTATCTCACATTCCTAAACAACTCAAATTCGTGACTCACACGAAATCTTATTATAACCAACTCAAATCTTTCCATATTTGAGTCAAACCCGACTCAGCCGCAGCCTGAGTCCATAACCTAGTCGATTGGACCTTTCCGACCAATTATTTACGTCCACATCTCTTCATCACGCCTCGGAACCATGTAGACATGTCCATGCACTCTTTGCACACGTTCAAACGTCTTCCAACGACGTCCACGATACCTTCATATGCATTGTTCTTGATTCAATCATGCTGCGCAACCTCCTGATCAGCTCAACCACAATTCCTCCTGAATTTGGTTGTTGGAACCTCATCTCCTCCCTGAGACTAGTCCAATGTATCTCGTCACCAGCCATGTCTTGAACTCAAGCAACACCTGCACATGAATAAACAACCAATCCATACGAGCCCAAGTCCTCGACTTGGCTCAAGTTAGTTCCGAACACAACACCCTACGTGAGAACCTCACATAAGCATGTTGCAAAACCACAGTAACACAATATCATCCATATCAACCAAAACGCACCAAAAACTTAGCAAATTAATACTAAGCAATCTTTCCAACAATGTAAAGCAAGTACGAAATATTGCAAATGAAAAGCAGAAGTACTACAGTCAAGTTCCGGACCTTGCCAGAGCAACCCGGACCTTGAGCCGGAGCTAACAAAACTAGTAGAGTAAAGCACCCGCCGGAGCTTACCAAAAACTAGTAGAGTAAAGCACCCGCCAGAGCTTACAAAAAACTAGTCAAAACTAGTCAACCCAAAACCGGAGCTAGACAAAGTACGTCGGGGCTTAGCAAAAGTATGTCGGAGCTATCAAATATATGCGGGAGCTATCAAAGTCATGCCGGAGCTAAAGATAAAGCTCACCGGAGCTAACCAAAGCTAGTCGGACCTAGCATTTAACGTAGCCGGAGCTACCCAAAACAAGTCGGGCCTATGGTCGGACCTTGTTATAGCTCGGAGCTAGAGTCGGACCTTGATAAAAAGGTGTTTTGGTGATATTCAAAATTTTTATCATCAAAGCCAAGTATATTCACTACAAGCCAATGTATTCAACAAACATAGGTCTTACAATCTCCCCCTTGATGAATGCATTGGCAACACCATTTAAATTCCGAACATTGGCTTATTCACACAAAAGTATTGAAAACAATTTCTCCCCCTTTGTAAATCAAAAGTAAATGAGAAGAAAATCCAAAAAATATCCCATATTATCTTTCCCCCTTTATTATCTCTCCTGATGCACATATTCTCTTTCTCTTCATGCTTATCTCTCCCCCTTTGACAATGTATTCAGCAAGTCAAGAGATATAAACAAATTATCTCTCCCCCTTAGGTTGTTATGAGCATATTATAACATATACATATAAAGAAAGCTCATCCAAGTCATACTATCAAGTACCTTACATTATCACATCAATGAAATACATAAAGTAGTGTAAGCCATGCTAGAGATCAAATGTAATTTTCAATTTAAGCAAGTCATGATCTAACAAACTTAACTATTTCAAAACTTGAAAACATGACACTAGTGCTGAATTTTATTATTTTTCAAAGCATAAATTTGGATCATATGATATTTGCAAGAGATTATATGCGCATCTGCTTTATTCTAACCAACCAAGCCAAGCCTATGTCATTTGACAATCAGAAGCTTAAGGACATGGTTTTAGTCATACACAACTTCTTCCAAGTTCATATCTAAGTGCAATGACAAGCAATCTCAAAAGAAGAAGTGCGATACATGCATATTCTCTTGATCTTTTCTCAGTTTATATTTGTTCATAAAAACTCAACATGTGAGTTGATTACTTGATGAATTCTTATTAAAAGCACTTGTGAACATGTAACGAGTTCAAAACAGCAAGAAAGTTCGACCATGACCAATTTTAGTGTAAGTAATTATTCCAATTACTAGACATGGCAAAAACTACAAAATGTATAACACGAGTAATGTAGTAAGAACTTTCAGCATGTAAAAGGAATCACAAAGTCATATATGTATGAAATACTATGCTCATATTATTTTTAATTTCAGATTTACACATAGACTTCCCAAGTTTCAAAAACTCCCCCTCAATTTAAGCCATGAGGATGCATAACCCCTATTTCACTACGAATGTAACAAAAACGAGTGAAATCCAAAGGTTTTGTAAAAATGTCAGCCAATTGTTGTTCGGTATATACATGGTGAAGCACAATGTTTCCTTTTTCAACATTATCACGGAGAAAGTGATACCTAATATCAATGTGCTTAGTTCTAGAATGTTGCACGGGATTTTTAGCAATGCAAATAGCACTAGTGTTATCACAAAACAGTGGAACACTATCTATATCAAACCCATAGTCCTTAAGTGTTTGAACAATCCAAAGAATTTGTGAGCAAGCACTAGCAGCAGCTACATATTCAGATTCGGCTGTGGATTGTGCAACTGAATTTTGTTTTCTAGAGGACCAAGCAACAAGAGAATTACCAAGAAAATGACAAGCACCGGAAGTACTTTTCCTATCAATCCTACAACCCCCAAAATCAGCATCCGAAAAGCTTTCAAAGTAACGGTTGAGGAAGAAGGAAGAAAAATGTCAAATTCTTGGGTTCCATGTAAGTACCTGAGAATCCTTTTGACAGCTTGACGATGTGAAACACGTGGGGAAGCTTGAAACCGTGCACAAAGACATACGCTGAATTGTATGTACGGTCTTGATGCCGTAAGGTACAAAAGTGATCCAATCATGCTTCTATATTCTTTTTGATCCACGGGTTCACCATCTTCATCAAGTTCAAGTGTTGTTGTTGTTCCCATTGCTTTTGTCCATGTTGAAGCGCCTTAGGAGGTCTTTGGTATACTTCGTTTGATGCACAAAGGTACCCTCCTTGGTTTGCTTGATTTGCAGCCCCAAAAAGTAAGTGAGTTCACGTATCATACTCATTTCAAATTCGGAACTCATCATTTCTGAAAACTTGGACACAAGATCATGAGAAGCACAACCAAAGATAATATCATCCACATACACTTGAACGAATAATGAGTCATTGCCATGTTTAAGCACAAAAAGAGTTTTATCAACCTTGCCCATGGCAAACCCCTTTTCAAGTAAGAATGCTTTTAGCCTATCATGCCATGCTCCAGGGGCTTGTTTGAGATCGTATAAGGCTTTGGACAGTTTGTAAACATGATTAGGAAAATCTGGATTTTCAAAACCCGGTGGTTGTTTGACATAAACCTCCTCATCTATGAAGCCATTAAGAAAAGCACTTTTAACATCCATTTGATATAGCTTAAAACCTTTAGATGTTGCAAAAGCTAACAAAATTCTTATGGCTTCTAATCTAGCGACAGGAGCAAAAGTTTCATCAAAATCTAGACCTTCAACTAGAGTGAAACCTTGAGCAACCAACCTAGCCTTATTCCTAACCACAACCCCATCCTCACTTTGTTTATTTTTATATACCCATTTAGTTCCAATTAAAGTGTGACCTAGAGGTGGAGGTACAAGTTTCCAAACATTATTTCTTTCAAAATTTTCTAACTCTTCTTGCATGGCAATAATCCAAGATTCATTAGTGAGTGAGTGTGATATATCTTTGGGTTCAAAAGAAGCAACAAAAGCAGAATGAGCATGAGAGTTTGGATCGCAAAACCAGGACCGTGTGACTCGTTCGTGCAAGCTTCCAATCATCTGTTGTGAGGGATGATCTTTGTAAAAACGTAGGGGAACAGATGTCTCACAAGCTTCTTCTTCATTAGGTTCATCGTAGATTGATGAGCTTGTGACTTGTGGACAATCAGGACCAGCATAGGTGATAGCCGGAGCTTGTTCAATGTCCGGAGCTGGACACGTGTCAACTTCGGAACTACCAGGCAGTATCACCGGCTCTTCTTCATCTTCGAAAATACCCTCCCCCTGAGGATACGGATCTGGTCCTGTAACACCGGAGCTAGTACCTGGGCTAGCTTCATCAAAAGACACTTCACAAGTCTCCACAATTTTGTTAGTGTCAAGTAAAAGCACACGGTAGCCTCTAGTATGAGATGGATAACCAAGAAACATGCCATTAATGGATCTAGGTTCAAATTTATCAAGATTACCATGTTTCTTAACAAAGCATTTGCAACCAAAGACCCGAAAGTGTGTAACACTAGGCCTATGTCCAAACCAAAGCTCATATGGTGTTTTACCTAGCTTAGCATGCAAGAAAACACGATTTGAGACATAACAAGCGGTTGCTAACGCATCAGCCCAAAATTTCCTAGGAGTTTGATATTCATCAAGCATAGTCCTAGCCATCTCAACTAAGGTTCTGTTCTTTCTTTCTACAACACCGTTTTGTTGAGGTACATATGGTGAAGAGAATTGATGATCTATTCTATTTTCAGCACAAAAGTGATCAAAAGATTGATTTTTAAATTCAGTTCCATTATCACTTCTAATTGCTTTTAATGATCTTGGGTGATCAATTGATAATCTAAGAAATAAAGTTCTAAGGTCACTAAAAACTTCATTCTTAGACGCCATAAAGTAAACCCAAGAGTATCTAGAATAATCATCAACAATAACAAGACATACCATTTACCTCCGAAGGATTGAACACGTGAAGGTCCTACGGTGTCAAGATGCAAAAGTTGACATGGTTCAGTTGTCATGATCATTGTGATAGGAGTATGTGAACCTGCAACCATCTTAGCATGTCTACAAGAAGAGCACACAATTTCTTTGTCCCCTTTAAGCTTAGGCAGCCCACGTATGCGATCAAGAGCACTAACACGCGTTAGGTGATCAAAGCCTACGTGACCAAGTCTACGATGCCAAAAATATAAGTCCTTTGAATCATTAGCAACTAGACACCTATGCTTAGAAGAAGACATATCAAAATCAGCTTTAAAAACTCTTCCAAACCGAGACATGTTAAAAATAAGCTCACTATTTGAACCTACAAATTTGCAGCATTTTTTATTGAAAATAATTTCTAGATTTTCATCTAGCAATTGTGCAACAAAAAGCAAGTTGTATTTCAAATTTTTGACAAGTGCCACATCCTTCAAAGTGTAGTAATCATTTACTCTAACCGAACCCTTAGCAATTATAGGAGTTAAGAATTATCGGCAAAATTAACATTTTCTATACGTGACACAAAAGAGAGGGAGGAGAACCAATCTTTGTTACCGGTCATGTGGCGTGAGCAACCTGAATCCACAATCCAAATGTTCTCCTTCCTTAAACGTGTAACCTACATAAAAGCACAATACGTCATTGACTCAATACTGGGGTTAGTCAAAAGGCATTTAGGAATCCAGTACTGAGTCACGCGACGTGTAGCAGGAAAAACACGTGAAAGCTAAGACAAAACAGTAGGTTTATGAGTCAAAGTTTAAGATTTTTTATTCTTGACTACTGACCTATAAGGTGTTACTTGTGTAGCACAAAAATCAATAGCTCCGGAGGTAAACTTTGAATGTTTTTGACTCAAAACAGCAAGTTGTACATTCGGTTTAATGTGTGCAGCAAACTTTGCATGAAAGTTATGAGATCTAGCAACCATTCTTTGCATTTTCTGTTGTTTAGCTAGTCTATAACAAAAATCTATGACATGACCATCTCTACCACAGAAGGTACAATGAAATTTAACTTTGTTTTCATGTCTAGATGAGCAAGCAATATTTTTACTTGAAATCGAATGAAGCAACACTCCTGCAGATTTGAAAACCACTCCTTTTTGTTTAGGAACTGTTTGAATCAAACCATTTCCTAATGACTTTACAACTTTAGGTGGACGTGCCTTAGCATGAGTATGAGAATCAAAACCTAAACCAGTTTTATCATTGCATGACTTGGAAGAATTCAGCAGCAAGTTTAGATTCTTATTCCCATTACAAAATCGATCTAATGTCCTATGCATGTCATCAAGTTTATTGGACAGATCAAGGCAATTTTCACATAAATTTTTTCCTTTTAGTTTGCAATTGGAACAAATTTTAACTTCATGAGAACGTAAAGCATTGTTCAATATAGAAATTTCATTCATAGCATCCTGTAGTTTCTTATCAAGATCATCACAAGTAGAACAATGCAAATCAATTGTAGAACAGCTAACATCTTTCAACTTTTTATCATTAAGTGCAGCAAGCTCTTTGTTCTTTTCAATTTCTAACTCAAGTTTATCAAGTGTGGAGGTGTGCACACTTCTTAATGAGGACAATTGTTCATATATTAAATCACATGAGGAACATGCATCATCACTAGGAATCAAAGTTTTTAAACGGTTGATTTCAGGTTCTAGTGATTCAATTTTAGCAGCACTATCCCTAAGCTTTTTGTCCTTTTTCTTAACAATAACAGTGGCACGAGAAATAGCATCACACATTTCTTCGCAAGTAGGACATACCTCTTCATTGTCGTTGTTGTGTTCTGCCTCCTCCATACTTGATCTCGACTTGCCCCCATAAAGCACAAGTTTGCCAAATCATCTTCATCTTCATCACTTCCAATGTCCACGTCGCTTGAACTAAACTCTTGAAGCGCGGTGATGAAACTGTTGATCATCTTGCGTCCTATGGTACCTTTCTTCTTCTTGTTGAATTTTCCAAACGAGGTCCGGACCTTGCTTTGTTTTTCTTCCCGGGTGGTCGGACCTGAAAGGTTAGGGCATTCTGTACGAAAGTGTCATGTTTTACCACATTCAAAACAGCGTTGAGGTCCGGAGCTTCCTCTCCTTCTAGTTCTCACATTTTGCAATGCTTTTGAAAATCTAGTAGAGATGACTGCCAACTCCTCTTCTGGAAATTCTTCGATCTGCTCCAGGGTTAGTGAGGACAACAAAGCAAGAGTATTGCAGGATGATGATTGGTCGGAGCTAGACATATCACGTTGTGAAACAAATGCAATAGACTTATTGGGGTTCTTACGTGAGATTATGTCAATTTCATGAGTTTTTAACATGGAGTATAGCACATCTAAAGTAAGTGTACTCATGACAGTAGATTCACGAATAGATGTAACTTTCATCTCCCAAATTGACATGTCTAATGCACTTAACAATTGCCTAGCATTTTCAGCATCTAAAAAATTAACATTGACGCTACACAAGTTGCTGAGAATTTTATTAAAGCGAGCAAAGAGATCATCAATTGACTCACCGGGTTGCATCTCAAAGCACATGAATTCTTTCTTCAACATGTCTTGCCTTACCTCTTTGATCGTGTTGGATCCTTCGTGGTAGTCACAAAGTGCTTTACACACATCGTATGCAGATCGGAGGTGTGCAACACGGTCGAAGTCGCTTTGTGTTAATCCTTATATGATCAAGTTCCGAGCCTTGATGTTGTTGTCGACATCTCTCAGATTTGTAGCTGTAACTTGATCGTTTGATGGCACTTCGTAAGGCTTGTATACCTTCTTCCATATTGCAAAGCCATGTGCCTAGATGAAAGCCTCAATGCGTGCCTTCCAAACCTGAAAATCAATACCAGCGAACATGCAAGGTTTGGCAGAGTACTTCTCCATGATGATTAGTCAAAAACACGCGCAAATCTCAAAGATTAGAGCACCGTGGCTCTGATACCAATTGTAGGATCGAAGAGCACGTGAAAATCTTCCATAGGGGGGGTGAATGGTAGATTTAAAAATCTTACGCAGTGGAAACAATTAAACCCCAAACCATTCGGCAGAAAAACGATCTGTTAAAGAAATCGTGTGTGAGACTAATCTAAACGTGTTTCACCTTAACAAAAGTGATAGATATCAGAGAGAATCAAGTCACGAAGACAACACAAAAATAATCACTCAAATCTGTCGAGAAAAACTCAAGTTATGATCGAAAGATCAAACAATGGTCAATCTGCCCTACCCGAGAAAAACAGTTCTGGAACGCTGCAAAAAAAAAAAACTCGTGTAGATCAGAAACCACAAATCAAATGACCGTGAAATTTTGATATATGATAGATAATCACGTTGTGAAGACAACCCAAAAAGAATCACGTCAATTGGATTTGTAAAACTTGAGTTATGATAAAACCACCAACGAAAGATAGTGCTGTCCAGAAACTCGACGAGTAAAACTTGTCTGGAACAAGTAGGACAAACAAGGCACAAAAGTTCCTTCAAACTACGAATTTTATTCAATAGAGCACAAGAGGAACAGCCCCAAAGTCGTACACCACGAGCTCTGAGCTCTCTTGCTTATATAACCAGCCCTTAGGCCAACCCAATATCAACTAGGACTCCAATCCTACTCAGATCATGAATCGTAACTTTCCATAACTGCTTAGGATTCTTCTATACGCAGATAGAAGCAATATTAAGACTTCCAAACACCTTAGGAATGTATCCCACATTCCTAAACAACTCAAATTCGTGATTCACACGAAATCCTATCATAACCAACTCAAATCTTTCCATATTTGAGTCAAACCCGACTCAGCCGCAGCCTGAGTCCATAACCTAGTCGGTTGGACCATTCCGACCAATTCTTTACGTCCACATCTCTTCATCACGCCTCGGAACCATGTAGCCACGTCCATGCACTCCTTGCACACGTGCAAACATCTTCCAACGACGTCCACGATACCTTCATATGCATTTTTCTTGATTCAATCATGCTGCGCAACCTCCTGATCAGCTCAACCACAATTCCTCCTGAATTTGGTTGTTGGAACCTCATCTCCTCCCTGAGACTAGTCCAATGGATCCCGTCACCAGCCATGTCTTGAACTCAAGCAACATCCGCACATGAATAAACAACCAATCCATACGAGCCCAAGTCCTCGACTTGACTCAAGTTAGTTTCGAACACAACACCCTACGTGAGAACCTCACATAAGCATGTTGCAAAACCACAGTAACACAATATCATCCATATCAACCAAAACACACCAAAAACTTAGCAAATGAATACTAAGCAATCTTTCCAACAATGTAAAGCAAGTACGAAACATTGCAAATGAAAAGCAGAAGCACTACGGTCAAGTTCCGGACCTTGCCAGAGCAACCCGGACCTTGAGCCGGAGCTAACAAAACTAGTAGAGTAAAGCACCCGCCGGAGCTTACCAAAAACTAGTAAAGTAAAGCACCCGCCGAAACTTACAAAAAACTAGTCAAAACTAGTCAACCCAAAACCGGAGCTAGACAAAGTACGTCGGAGCTTAGCAAAAGTATGCCGGAGCTATCAAATATATGCCGGAGCTATCAAAGTCATGCCGGAGCTAAAGACAAAGCTCACCGGATCTAACCAACGCTAGTCGGACCTTACCAAGAAGTCGGACCTAGCATTTAACCTAGCCGGAGCTACCCAAAACAAGTCGGACCTATGGTCGGACCTTGCTATAGCTCGGAGCTAGAGTCGGACCTTGATAAAAAGGTGTTTTGGTGATATTCAAAACTTTTATCATCAAAGCCAAGTATATTCACTACAAGCCAATGTATTCAACAAACATAGGTCTTACATCACCCAAAACATGGGGACGGATCCGTCCCACCTCCGTGGAGACAGGCGCGCGACCTTCCAGAAGTACTTATAATCACATGTCTCTGTCCCATCCTTTCATTCAAACAAGAGACGGGATCATTCCGTTCCATACCATCCCACAAAACAAACAAGAAACAGGGATCATCCAATCTCTCTAGACGAACAGAAAACGGGATTATCTCATCCCTAAAAACTGAGATGGATTTATCTCATCTCACTTTGACTCCCAACCAAACACATCCAAATAGAACATCTGTTGGAGATTGTCCCGTTGGCCGGGATTCCCGTCGCGCCCCGCTCATTCCTTCCCCGATCTTTATTTCTCTTTCCTCCCCGGTCTTTCTCTTTCTTCCACAGCCGCCGCCCACCAGAACCCTAGCCCGCCGCCGCCCAGCACAGGTCCGCGCCTCCCGGCGACTCCCGCGGCGCAGCGGCCTCCCGGCTGCTCCAGCGGCGCCTCCCGCTGCGTGGCCTCCCGGCGGCATCCGCGGCGCGCCTCACGGCGGCATCTGCGGCGTGGCCTCCCGGCGACTCCTGCGTGGCCTCCCGGCGGCTCTAGCGGCGCGGCCTCCCGGCGACTCCCGCGCGGCTTCCCGGCGCCTCCAGCGGCGCGGCGGCCTCCCGGCGACTCCCGCGCGGCCTCCTGGCGGCTCCAGCGACGCGGCGGCCTCCCGGCGACTCCCGTGCGGCTCCATCGGCGCGGCGGCCTCTCGACGCCCCCGGCGGCTCCAGCAGCGCGGCGGCCTCCCGGCGACTCCCGCGGCGCGCGGGCTCCTGCATCCAGCTCCGTTTGATGTCATGGACTGATGTAGCTTTGTTCTTGTACTAGATTGTAATACGTTTTTGCTTGATATGTTTGTACTATTGCCAAGAAATGCTGATGTGTTCTCTGTTTGATGTCAAGAAATTTGAACTGTTGGATCTGTAATTTTGTTCTAGGTTTCTGTAGTTTCCAGATTTCCAACACTGATCAAAATCCAGTCAAATGTAAATTACCAGATGCAAAGCGTTCACTCGAATTAAAACCCAGATGCAAAGCGTTCAAAAGGATTAAAACTGTCAGGTAGCCAGTGCGCATTAAAGCTGTCGGGAGTGGATTGTGGCCGACGGCTTTAGTCACTTCAGTAGGTCGGTTTGTGCTCCGACGGTGATAACTTGTTTACACAATAAAAATGTCGGATATCATTGGTCGACGGCTTTAAATTTTTAAGATCATTAGGACCGACGACCATATCAGATAAGAATGTCGAAGATGATTTGTCGACTATGACCTCGGTTTACCGACATTTATACTTTATAGCTGTCGGCCTCTGTTGCTTACTGACAGTTACATGGCCGACATTTCTTTACCCGATTCCTGTAGTGAAATGTTAAATTTTTTGTTAATATGTTAATTTGTAAGAGTTATGTTAGGTGTAAAATGGTCAATTAAAATGATTTTATGACTGTAAAGATCATAGAAAGAAATTATTAGTTTTGTTCGTTGTTAGGATTAA
Organism: Tuctoria greenei; assembly: GCA_036927565.1. Taxonomy (NCBI): domain Eukaryota; kingdom Viridiplantae; phylum Streptophyta; class Magnoliopsida; order Poales; family Poaceae; genus Tuctoria; species Tuctoria greenei. The sequence continues at coordinate 222,085,619 of JAYESD010000003.1, forward strand.
CTGTTTATATAAGGATTAGTTCTTAATGATGCTAATTAGCTGCTAATTACCGTCACTTAGAATCTTCCATGTATATAACATTAACAATCGTGGACACATGATTTATGTTCGACTAGCACGCTTTTCAAGGAAGAAGTTTAAGTTGATAGCCATCTTAGTTCGCGCATGTAGTAACAATCCTTACGTAATGTAATAGGTGACGGGCAAACGTGACCCGTCACTAAGGAAAGATGGATGGTGGCAGCACTTGGCACTGCCAGCAAGGCTGACGGTTGGTGGTGGGAGAGCACCAAAGCGACTGGCGGCAGGCAGACGCTTGCGAATCTGGCATCATGGGCGCCGCATGAGACGTCCGTATGTTGTGCGTTGGGCCGTCGGGGGAGCTTGCGCGGTCGCTGATTTTCCGGAGAAGAACGATCGATCCAAGGAAGAACTGACATGACCCGTCCAATCGATCGTGAATCAAACGACACAGCGTTTTGGCCGGACTGAGAAAATTAGCATTTTCAATCGTCTCAATAACCATTTTTTGTTTAATGCTTTAAGTTTGTCGTCAAGAGCAAATTCGTTTTATAGAACAAGACAGATCGACCAATCCATGGAAGAAAAATATACTTCCTCTATCCTTAAATATTTATCATCGGTTAATTTAAAATTGAACTAACATGTGATAATTATTTGAAGATGATCGTGGATTAGGAAAATTAGCATCCATCTTGAAGCGTCTGAATGTAGGCCCTCCCTTCGATTAATTACCATTTTTCCATAATTGAATAAGCCTTGTCTCGAGATCAAAATATCTCTACCTACAACCAGGTCGGATCTGTGCATTCTGTTTTGACGCACGTGTTCTCGTCCTCAGACAGAAGCATGCATACACTTTAGGTAGGATATATAAAGTGATAGCTCTTTGAAGTTTAAGGGGATTTCATCCCCTCTCAAATTTTTCATGAACTGAGGATTATACAGTGTATCCAACAAATAAATTACAGAATACTCCCTCCATCTCATATTATTTATCGTTTAGGATAAAAAATTTAGTTCAAATTGAACTAAAATTCTTATCCGAAACGACAAATAATATGAAATAGAGGTAATATATAGTTGGGAGCTCTTCAACGTAGCCCGACCGTTTAACTGTCGGGACTTGTGAGAACTAATTAAGGAGCACTGGCCAACATCCAAATAATCTGTTGATCTGTCTCTCTCGAGATACTTATTGCCACCCACATCAACGACAACGGCAAAGGTGCATGGCCTGACAAGTATTTACGATTACGTGCAAAACGGACGAGTGGTTATCACGTCGAAGGACGGCGGGGCCGGGGCACGGCGGCGGCGGTGCGACCGTGCGAGTGCCGAAGGAAGTGCCTGCCGTCGGTGACGGAGGAGCGAGCAGGGATTGCTTAGGCTTACTTGGACCCTGTGGTACCCCGGCGCGTCCTGCGTATGCACAGATTAAGGGAACAGATGATTAAACTTATACACACATACACACACTAGCTCGCTGCAATTGAGAGAACCGGAAAAGTCACTGACCTGGTGGTGCTCGAGCCTCCGATGAACGAGGCGATGCAACGAGGGCGAGCAGCAGGACGGTGACCAGAAGCTGAGATGGCGGCCTCGCAACACATGCACTCCACATCGTTTCTGCTCAGTAATCGATCAGGTTATTGGAAGAAATCAGTAACCAATATTCTGCAGTACGTCAGATTAAGCAGTACACAGTGCGAAGCTATGTATTTATGGGGCTCCATGGAGACGAAGCTGTACGTATAGGACGGAGGAGCAAGGAACTTCAAGGTCACCTCAGAGGCTGAAACGACCTCTGGTGGAGTGGCGGATTATCCTCTGCACTCTCAGCCACAATTTGATATACTATTGATGTGAAAAAAGTCAAAACATTCAGTACCCAGGAAAAGTCAAACAAGGCATTATGGTGGACAAATCAACCGATTTTTGCATTGTTAGCTCCTTTGCCTCTTTTGCACTTAAGAAGATCTTTCACCATCATCACCCTTGATGTGAAAACTCAAAAGGGTTGACTAATAGACATTTTATAAAATTGGAACGAGATAGAAAATATCAGACCATTGCACAAAGATGACACGCACAAACTAATAGGTACTCCCTCTATCCTAAAAAGTTTGTCGCTTTGTAGTTCATACATGGGTATATACTCTGAGTAGCACTACTAAGCTCCTGAGTTCGATTCCCGATGGGAGCGAATTTCAGGCTGAATTTCACAATATTAAATACAGGTACTCTACAGAGAAAGTTATGGGCATAGGATCTGGAGTGCACTTACGAAAAATGTGAAGGGATAAATATGCCGTAATATTGGCTTACGAAGTCCGGTCCACAGTCGTGTGCTTAGTCATCCAGTTATTATCGTCGCCTTGTTCTAGATAATGAGTTGTGAGTGTCTGCATTTGTACTTGCTTGTAATAAATTGGTCATAACCTTCTCGGAGGGAAAGATCGAGACTTTACCCATCATCTCAAAAATGTGTCATTGTTTATAACATTTTTTCCATGGTGATGGTATTTGCCAGTACTTTCTATGTACTAGTCCATTAACATGTGCAATACTTCCACAACTAGTTTTTTTTCCAGTAAAGTGCATCCATAGTTCCTGAACTTGTCTGAGTGTGTCATTTAGATCCATGAACTTTTAAAATGCATATTTAGATCTATGAATTTGTTAAAGTGTGACATCTAGATTCAAAATACCGAAAATGTCCCTATGACAATTGAGATAATTGTTACTTGAGTTTTATATTTCACATTAATTACTTTCTTAAATCAGCGTTATTATCATAATTCATACTGAAGGTTATTAACACTTATTTGGAGAGAGAATAAATGTGAAAATAAAGCTTAAGTAATAGTTATGTTAATACTCATATGAGTATTTCTGGTATTTTGGACCTATATGACACATTTAACAAGTTTATGGACCCAAACGTGCATTTGAAAAGTTCGTGGACCTAGATGACCAGTCAGACAAATTCATGAACCATTGATGCACTTTACTTTTTTTCTTCTGTTTTTATATGTAGGATACAATTTGTCGACAACCATATATATATATATATGCATATTTTTAGTTATATATAATTATACAATTTCAACCATCATATTTATATAGTTATTTATACATTTAGTTTTTCAACAGTAACAAGAATATTATCTTAAAGTGTCATAAAACTATAATGTTAAAATTGTTCAGAATTTATTCATTAATAATTTTTGTTCCCCTCTCTTTGGCTAAGATAGATATGTATATATTTTTTATTTTTAACAAAATATATGTTTAGTGAAACCATTAAGACAAATACATATTTTGAAACTGTTTTATTTTTGACCTAACTTGGCAGGTGTTATGTCTTTTCACTAAGATGGAGGAGAGATTGGCCGTACGGCCGAAGCAGCTGTTACACTTCCACGGACGAAGCTGCAATAATCCAGGGAAAGACCGCCGAATCTGGCTGACAAAGTGACAAAGCCAAAGATGCGGCCTCGGCAGGTTCGAGACAGAAGGTATAGTGGCCGAAAGACTGGCCCAGGAAAAGAAGGAAAAACAAACAAGGAGAACTAGTAAAAGCTATCGGCAATTCCAAGGCCAAAGCAAGCTCCAGAATATACTCGGCGACTTCACTCACTGTCACTGGCAGACCGTACAGGAATTATAGGGGGTGAACTTCGCTCAATACCCAGCTGAGCTCGCTGCCACCAACACGTGCTCGTACGGTGCATCGAGGCTTATCTAGCAAAATTCTTTAATTACAGATGTCTAAAGGGCTTATACAGTACTAAACTGAAATTACTGAAAAGCTAGGGGCTAAAATGTAAAGTCTCGGGATTAATTTTCTCACATACAGAGAAGTAAATTGGTCATTCTGTTAAATTGCAAAAGGGATACACCACGCTCTAATCAGAACCGACGGATCTAAATATTACGACATAAATTTAATAATGCAAAGGGGTATTTCAAGATTTATTCAAACCCGAATGATGTTAAAGGCTCCGACTACTGTGCAATCAAGTTATTTCTGCAATTGTGATGGTATGGTGGCTGCAAATTTCGTACTTAAGTCCTCCCCCCTGAGCCAAAAATATATGCAATTACAATCCCGAGCCGAGCCGTGTACGCACCCGATCATGGCCAGAAGTCGATCGCCCAACGCCCAACTTCCTTTGATGTCTCCCTCGCCGAATCGCACTCGTCTTAGATTGGCCACCGGTGTCCTCGCACGACGTCGTGGATGTCGCCCTCGCACACCGTCTAGCTCGGCCGCCAGTGCCCTCGCACTACATCGCGGATCATTGCCGGATCGCCCTCGTCCTCGTCCGACGCCGCAAACGTCAACAGATCGCGCTTGTCAGCGATGCTCTAATCCACGCGACAGCTCGTTCTGCAGCCCGGCGAAAGCAAGTCAGAACCTGCACGTACATGCATGTCCATTCTGTTATCGTGTGAACACGGTTGCTGGTCATGAATCAAGAAATCGATGGAGTGTCGACAGAAAGAGTGTGGAACGCGCACTCCATTCAGCTAGCGCACGGTCGAGGGATGCGACCTCCGTCCACGAGCGAGGAGCACGAGATCCGCGTGTTAAAACTGAGATGAGTGCTTAGCCATAATTGGAGATTAGGGATCGACCTAAGTAGCAAGAACAGGGAGCAATCACCAATCAATCTAGCTAATCTACTAGGGTTGCTGGTTTAGATGAACATACCTTCATTTGCAGAGGAGTTAGCAGCCATTGCAATCTGTCGGGAGGGCTAGAGCACCTCCACCGACGTTGGAGCGGCGCTGGCATCGAGGTGCAGCAACCTTGGGGTGCAGCACGATAGGGAAGCCTTTCCCGAGCTTTCCTCTCAAGAAGATTGGTTCCTTCTGATCTGAGGTGGTTTTTGGAGTCTAATTATGATGGCTAATTCTAGGCAATTAGCCCTACTTATATAGAAGGGGAGGACGCCCAAGGGGGCCACCCCAATAGTATTCTGCTGGGAGTCCTCCAATCAAGTCTTGGGGAGATTAGAAGAGGAGTTTGAGTTGGTTACGGTGTAACCAACTCCTAATCACATGTGGTCAATCTAATTAAGTTCTAACATTCTCTCCCTTGACCACGGGTCACATAAGCTAATTTATAAGCACATAGACTTTTGACATTATTTTCGCATGCTCGACATAAAGGGAATGACACATCGAAGACAACTACTTATGTACTGCTTGACTCGATGACCACATTACATCTCACACTTAGAAACACGTCTTAAACTGAGTTTGGCCCCTGAGTATCTAGCTATCACAGGTTCTCCCTTAAACCCATACCGGTTACGTGTCTCCTGAACACGCTGGGCGAAAGACCTTTGGTAAGCGGATCTGTGAGCATTTGCTCGGTACTGATATGCTCTAGACTGATGACATGATCCTGGATTCGCTCTTTCAAAACATAGTACTTAATGTCGATGTGTTTGACAACACCACTCGACTTATTGTTGTAAGAGTATAATACTGCGAGTTTGTTATCGCAGTATAGCATAAGTGGTTTCTCAATGCTGTCGACCACTCCAAGTCCGAGTACAAATTTCTTAAGCCACATAACCTGCTCCGAAGTCTCATAACAAGCAACAAACTCAACATACATCATGAATGATGTCATGATGGTTTGTTCGGAGCTTTTCCAAGAAATAGCTCCATTTGCAAGGGTGAAAATATAGTTTTATGTGGATTTACTAGTATCCACGCACCCTGCAAAGTCTGAGTCTGAGTAACCCACTATTTCTAGTGAGTTCGATTTCTGATAACTCAACATGAGGTTCTTAGTACCTTGCACATATCTAGTGCTTTCTTAACTGTCTTCCAGTGGTCGGGTCCTGGATTGGCCTGATATCTGCCAAACATCCTGGTAACATAAGTTAAGTTAGGGCGAGTACAAACTTGAGCATATTGAAGACTTCCGATAGCTGAAGCATAGGGAATTGCTATCATCTGATCGATTTCGTACTGATTTTTAGGACACTGAATGTTCCCAAACTTATCGCCCTTGACAATAGAAGTAGGTGTGGCCTTGCTCTTATGCATATTGTACCTTTTGAGTACATTCTATAAGTACGTCTTTTGTGAAAAACCTAATACCCCCTTAACTCTATTTTGGTGAATCTCTATGCCCAAGACATTGGAGGCTTCACCTAGATAAGAGAAAGTAGTATGTCATCTACATAAAGCACGAGAAACATGAATTTCCCGTTTTTAAACTTAGTGTATATGCAATTGCCCTCCTCATTTTCATTGAAGCCAAATTTTCTGATTGTTTCATCGAACTTGAGATACCATTGTCGTGAGGCCTGTTTTAGTCTAGAAATGGATTTCCTAAGTCGCCATCCAATGTTATCCTTACCCTTAGCGACGAAACCTTTCGTCTGCGTCATATAGACGTCCTCATTTAGATCCCCATTGAGAAATGCTGTCTTTACATCCACCTGCTGTAATTCTAGGTTATAATGCACTACTAATGCCATAATAATTCTGAACGAATACTTAGTTGAGACAGGTGAGAATGTCTCATTGTAATCAACACCCTCTCTTTGAGTGAAACCCTTTGCAATAAGTATGGCTTTATACTTTTGAATGTTCCCTTTGGAGTCATGTTTGATTTTGTAGACCCATTTACAACCTACCGTTTTTGCTCCTTTAGGTACTTCAACTAATTCCTAGACTTTGTTTGCATCCATAGACCTCATCTCATCCTCCATGGCTTTACGCCACTCGGATGACTAAATACTGCTCATAACTTGTTCAAATGAGGAGGGATCAACCTGCATTTGAAACTCTTCACTCATATAGACCTCATAATCAGCTGGTATTACTGATTGTCTGACTCTTTGAGATCTCCTAAGTTGTGCAACATTTTGGGGCGGTTGTTGTTCCTCATTAGCGATATCTGACTCAGGTTGCTCAGAAGGCTGAGCTAGCTCTTGTTGTACAGGAGCATCACTATTTGATATCGCTGATGGAGAACTAACAACAGGTGTTGCACCACTATCATGAGACACTTGTGGTGCATCGACAACAGGTAGAGTGAAGAATGGTTCTTGAATCATAGGAGTGGGTACGTAGACCCACTTCTCCTCAAGATCGATCTCACATCTTACCATGCTCCCCTGATCATGTAATCTTCTAGGGCCCTATTTGGCACAGCCAGAACTTGTTACAAAAACAATTTATTTAAAAAGCTAGTGGAAAGCAACTTCTGCTTATGTCCTGCTTTTAGTTCATTCTGAGAAGCAGCTGAACTAATAAGCTGTTACAAAATTTTCCTGTTTGGCACACCCTCAGCTTATTTTTATGAAGAAGCTGCAGCAGAAGCTGTGCCAAACAGGGCATAAGAAAATGACATGTCTTGTTTCTACAAACTTAGTGTGTCTGTCGGGACAGTAGAAATGAAAGCCCTTACTCTTATTTGGATAGCCAAAAAAATGGCAGCTAACTATTATAGGATCCAATTTTTCTATGTTTGGGTTAAATATCTTAGCCTCAACAGGACAACCCCAGATGTGCAAGTATTTAAGTGACGTCTTACGTCTAGTCCACATCTGATGCGGTCACTTGATACATCCACACCAACTCAGCTACCGGTTTCTGGTCCGATCACTCGCGCTCGTGCACATCAACTAAATTATGAGGTGAACTCGTTCTTGGCCTTATGTCCATCTTATCTAGGCCGTGAAACTACGTGCTTTCTTGTTTTTCTTAGGAACAATGAAGAGGAGCCAATGGGAAGGGAATTCGCGCGGACGGGATGTGGACAGCAGAACATCACCAACTTGTGACAGCCACCATGACTTCATACGGACTCCGATATGGGCGTTCAAGTACTTCCTGGAAATATTATCAAGTATACTTTCAAACGGATCTGACCTCATGTCCATATCTATTCGGAGTCGGCCGCAATCGTTATTTTAATACCAAGACCTTTTCTGTCCATGGTGCTGCATCACCAAAATTGGGCCCATGGCCCATGTATCGCTTGGAGTCCATTAGAGACTCGTGATTAGGGTTCCTCACGAACCCAGGGAGGTAATAAATAGTAGCCGCCACCCGCATTAGCTGGTGGGTTTTGTTTAGTCGTAAGTTAGCTTCTGCTGCTTCTTTGTACACGCGCGTGTCGACTAGATCGCCCATCTACTTGTATCCAGAACCCCACTTTAGATTGATTCAACAGATAAGTGCTTGTTCTTCTTGTTCTTGCGTGTTCTTCGATTGCTTGCATGAACAAAGGCCCTCGTGGTCAGATTGATTGTGCGCCAACAAGATTAATACAACTTCGGAGTTGGTGTACCGATCGCTAAGGCGCATCGTCTTAGGGATGGTGTAGTCAGATCGCCAACGTCTTCTCCTACACAAATCAAACCCTCCTATTCTCATCGAAATATCGAAAAACAAAAATCACAACCCCAGATGTGCAAGTATTTAAGTGAGGGCTTACGTCCAGTCCACATCTGATACGGTGTCTTCGACACCGCCTTAGTAGGAACCCGATTAAGCAAATGAATGTCAATTTTTAATGCCTCCATCCACAAGTTAATCGGCAAGTATGAGTAACTAAGCATGGATCTAATCATGTCTATTAGCATACGGTTGCGCCATTCCACTACTACATTTTGCTAAGGCTCGCCCGATGTAGATTACTGGGCGACTATGCCATGTTCCTGTAGGAATCATGCACACGGTCCTGGAACTTGGCCATATGGGGTGTGCCGACCGTAGTACTCACCACCACGATTGGACTTAACGACCTTTATCTTAGTGTTGTTCTAATTTTCAACTTCAGCCTTAAATGTCTTAAATTTATCCAATGCTTCGGATTGATCATTGATTGGATCAATGTAGCCATAACGAGTATAGTCATTCGTAAAGGTTGTGAACGAGTCAAACCATCAATGGAGATCATGGGAAAAGGGTCACAGATGTCTGTGTATACTAATTCTAATATTCCCGTACTGCGTTTGGTGCATTTTTAATAGTCTTAGTGAAATTGCCTTTTATGCAGTCTATGCATTCTTCTGAATTCAAAAAGTCCAAATGAGGAAGAATCGATTGCAAGACGAGTCGTTCAATTCTCCCCCTCGAAATATGACTTAAGCAACAGTGCCATAATTTCGATGATGTTTCGTGATCAATTCTTTTGCGCTTGTGAAAGCCTGAGTCGTTATGTGAGAGATTCTGAATGTCGCTTATTTGATTCACATCATCATGCATAGGTAGCAAATAAAGTTGGTCTTTTCTGATGGCAACACCCACAATCTTATTATTAAACTTAATGAGATATTTATCATTGCCAAAGTGGCATACAGATCCATAATCATCTAAGCATGAGACCGATATTAAATTCCTCCTAACTGAGGGTACATAGAGGACGTCAAGAAGCACAAGTAAAAAGCCATCTTGAAGTACTAAGGGATTTCTCCAATTGCTTCAACATGAGCTTCGTAACCGTTAGCAACTCTAATGCTCCTTTCTCCTCTTCTTAGGTTCGTCCTTATATTCAACCCCTGCAACAAACGAGTAACGTGCACAGTGGCACCTGAGTCAATCCACCAAGTAGATGATGAATAGTCTAAGTAAAGGGATTCATCAACTAAAGTTACTAAGTCCATACCTCTCATATTGCACCACTTTAGAAAGCCAATGCAATCTTTCTGAAAATGTCCCTTCTCTTTACAGAAGAAACACTTATCTTTGTCCACCTTCTTACCCTTGCTAGACTCATCATGTGAGACCTTAGCTTTTCCCTTATCCTTCTGAGGAATGCTTAGATTTGGCTTTGAAGAATGGGGGTTCTTCTTGCCCTTTCCACTCACGTAGTTGATTGTGTCAATTTCGCGAGTGAACTTAATTCTTTCCTCTTCTTGGACACACATAGCCATCAATTTTTCTAAGTTCCATTGCCCTGGCATAGAGTGAGGCTCAAATTGATGACAAATGGCTCAAATTATTTTGGAAGTGAGGCGAAGATGACATGCACAAGGAATTCATCTTTCACCCCTATGTCCATTGTCTTAAGCATAGTAGCCATGCTTGTCATCCTAACTATGTGATCTCTCACATTACCTCTAGTGAATTTCTCAGTGAAGAGTCTCTTGATAAGAGTGCTTGCAGTGGCCTTAGATGAACCAGTGAACTGATTCTTGATTTTTTGGAGGTACTCTATGGAAAATTCGCAATCAGGAATGGAGATCTTAATTGCTTCTGAGATAGTGCCCTTAATTATCATCAAACATTTCTTGTTTGATGCATTCCACTTAGAACGAACCTCATTGTAGGATGCGAGAGACTTATGATAGGTATCCATCCACTTATTGTAAGCCTCCTGACTTTCCTGAGCTTGTTTCTCAGAAGGAGTGACAGAAGCTGAGGGTAGAGATGTCGTCAGTGCTAAGTCTAAGTATGAAACAACCAGAGTAATCTTTAAATTCTCTCTCCATGCACCATATTTGTTGCCATTAAGGTGCTCAATGGAGGACATGAGACTGAGTGCGTGATTCACGCCTGAGGAACCTTCAAAAAATGTAAAAAGAACAATAAAACATAAGCAAATGCATAAACTTATTAAAAGGCAAACAGAAATGCAGTATTTTGTCTTTTCACGTTGGCTACTTCAACAAAACACATCATTCAAAATAACTTAGAACATGACATATTTTATTTTTCATGTTGACTACTCAACAAAATTCCATGACTTAATGACTGAGAGCATAGTAAATTATGTTGCTCACGTTGGATATTTAAACATAATTTACCATGAAACTGAGAGCATAATAAAACTTTGATGTTCAATTTGGCTACTTAGCAAAATTTTATCATGCAAGATATTACTGAGAACATAGTAATTTTAATTTTCACGTTGGCTACTTCTTAAAATTACCATGAAAAACTAAAACAACAGAAGCATAATAATGAGCATTTTTCATAATTTACTGAAATGATCTACAACAATTATTAAATTAAATGACTAAGTGAGCAATAATAAACAATAAAATATTAAAGCATTACACCAATACATAGCAATACATCAGACAAAACTAATTATTTTTCTCAGCCAATTTACTTTAACAATTGGGTCCCACATGATTATTGCCCATATGTCATTGTCTAAAAATAACAGAAAATGCTAAAATACCCACTTCTGATTTTGGCCTAAAAGGCCCTAATAAGCCCAACCCAAGAAATGTTGAAAACTAAGTTTTATTTGAGTGGCCCAAAAACTTGGGAACCAGCCTACTAAGGAAGAGGAGCCCAAAAGGCCCACTGAATATTACAGAAAATCCCACGAAAATAAAAAGGAAATTCGACCTGCGCGGCCTGGTCTCACCCGCAATTGACCCATCAGTCTGCTAAGGAGAGTGGGAAAATTCTAGCTAATTCTAAAGGGCAGCCCATAGACGCACGAGGGTGCCCGCACTAGGTGGGAGGCCCAGTCGCGCGCGCCGCCGTGCCGCAACTGCAAATGCTGAGATGGACGGGTGAGATTTTTTGGTACACATCACCTGAAATTTCTAATGCGTCGATTTTCAATTCGATGGCTAGAACTGATCGCACTAAAGTATATAGGCTGATTCGAGCAAAAACCCTAGCCATTCACCTCAATCCCATTCGCCTCACTGAGAGAGAGAGCGAGAACGAGAGTGACGGGTGGCACTGCCAAGGCGACGGTGTGCTTCGGCGCCGTCACGACCACCGCGCCGATGCACGAGCTCCCCGTGAGGCAGCTTGCCATCGGGAGGCAGACCGCCAGTTGGAAACACCTAAGAGGGGGGAAATCCTGCACCCTAGGGTTAGGGTTTCAACCCTAACCACGATGGCTCTAAGGCCTGGTGGTGCCCGTGGTCCTCTCGCCGGCGCGCGACGATCGCTGTTGGGCGAGTGCGCCGCCATCGAGCGGTCCGACGGTGTGGCGAGAATCGGCTGAGGAGGTGCTAGCCTCGGGTGCTCCGGCGAGGAGGCAACCCTAGGAGCACGACGGCCTTGTCTCCGGCGAGCGTAGGGCGTCGACATGGAGGACCAAGGCCGAGGCTAAGGTGAGTCCACTTATTCCCCTTTCTAATAAGAGTTTAATATGATTTTAGGCTTAGATTTGATCTGAGTTTGAGTTGGATCTGAAGTCGATTTCAAATCCTCTCCTAAGTGTGCATCTGATTTGCTCCAAATTGATTTGACTTAAAATTTGGACTGTGATTTGTTTCTGATTTGACCCAATTTGTGTGCTAATTAGGGTTCCAAACCATAATCAAGTTCTGATTATGAGATTAGAACTCTAATCCCCAAATTTTGGTTTTGATTTCGGCTGAAACAAACCCTAATTGATTTATACGATCACCTCCTTCTAATTGCTCTTAGATCATGGCTTAGGGTTCGAGATCCGTGTTGATCTCACTTATTTGATCAACATTGATCAATCTTAGGTTGTGAGATTTAGTTGGCCGAAGTCCTAACCCCTATTAGGGAAGGCTCTGACGCCATTGTTAAAAACTGAGATGAGTGCTTAGCCCTGATTGGAGATTAGGGATCGGCCTAAGTAGCAAGAACAGGGAGCAATCACCAACCAATCTAGCTAATATACTAGGGTTGCTGGTTTAGATGAACAATACCTTCGTTTGTAGAGGAGTTAGCAGCCATTGCAGTCTGTTGGGAGGGCTATAGCACCTCCACCGATGTTGGAGCGGCGCTGGTGTCGAGGTGCAGCAACCCTGGGGTGCAACACGATGGGGAAGCCTTCCCCGAGCTTTCCTCCCAAGGAGATCGGTTCCTTCTGATCTGAGGTGGTTTTTGGAGTCTAATTGTGATGGCAAATTCTGGGCAATTAGCCCTGCTTATATAGAGGGGGAGGACGCCCGATGGGACCACCCCAACAATATTATGTTGGGAGTCCTCCGATAAGGACTTGGGGAGATTATAAGAGGAGTTTGAGTTGGTTACAGTGTAACCAACTCCTAATCACATGTGGTCAATCTAATTAAGTTCTAACACCGCGAACGGGGCAGGGCGTCGTGCCTCGCGTCGGCAGTTACATAGGTCGCTACAGTGCCCTTTTTCGGTCAAGCAAGACGCAAAACAAAGAGTGCGATGGGGAAGAAGGTGCTTGGCTCGGCTGACAGACGACACTGGCTCCGTTCGGCTTGGGGTTGTAATTGCATATTTTCCTGTCTCAGGTGGGAGGACTTAAGTGCAAAATTTGCAGCCACCGTAAGATCACAATCCAAGGAACAAAAATCAATGATTGCAAGGTTGCACAAAGAGCCTGATTGCACAGTAGTAGGAGCCAATGTTAAACGGGTGGAGCTAATTTTAAATATGGCCAAAGGGTACGCGGGGCCTACTAAGGACCGACGGATGGTGGAGATTTAAAATAGGCAAACCACTTTATAATCAAGACTGCTCCTGTTGAATCTAACAGCTAGGGATGCCAAGACGTACTGTGCATCTTCTCCGATGACTTCACACGGCGGCCACACCATGGGCATGAGGAGCGAACCTTGCTAGAGCCAAGCAAAATGCTGCTAACACCTCTAATACTCGAATGTAACTATATAAATCAGTAGAGCGGAACACGAAGAACTCACCTATGGTGTTTTTGGATTCCAAAATGGCACGAGGAGAGGCTCGCCGCCCACGCTCGCGCACCCGCGGGCCCGCCACTGCATGCCGCGCTGTTCCTTGGGGGTGCGTGTGTGTGTGTGTGTGTGGTGTGTGTGTGTGTGGGGGGGGGGGTGCTCAAGGGGCTCAAGGGGTGGATCCCTATGCGACGGACGATCGGGGGGCTCGAGCCCCCTCTAACCCCGTGGATTTGTGTCACACTCGGTTTTATTAAGCATAAAACCAGCTGCAAAATACATGTATGCCAGTATCAGTTTCACCATACGTGTATGACAAATAGTGATAAACAATTCTATATCGCATACAAACAACACTTATACCTTTAAAAAAGTTTTGAAACAACAGCAGAAGAGGAAAAACTCTAGGGCAACCACAAGCAAATCGATTGGCGACAACACGACCTTCTACACACCATCTTCAATTTGCACTTGTCTTCATTGAATCCTCTTTTCACTGAGCAGCATTTATAAAAACCACAAAAGCAAGCGCATGAGTACATAGAGTACTAAGCAAGTGTGGGAAATAAATGACATGAAGGCCAATCAAAGAGGAAAGTTTCATAGTCGTTTAAGCGCTAAGCATTAAACATACTCTTAGCTTTCTTTAGCCACCTACATCTAGGTGAATAATCCCAACCATAATAAAATAATAAATAAAGAACCAATACCAATGTCCATTCACAATCATCATTCCAACCATTGACTAATTATGTATTCGACACCAAGCCGCTCTTGTCCGTGAGCACGATTGTCATGACAGTTTCTCAGTCTCTGTAGAGAATGTATTCTTTACCCACAAGTTGTGATTTCATCTCCTGTTGCCAGGTGAACTAAGAAACCTCCCTGATGCTAGTGGTGTACAACCCACATTACACACTGTTGTAGGTGTGTGGCCAGGAGATCACTACGAGGTCTTTACAAAGGTTCTCCCAACGCGTACTAGTCCTCTGAGGTTTTGTCCCTGTACCAAAGTGTGAGCCGACAACTGCGTCTCAACACCCTAGTTGCCCCCTCTTGAGCCATGCAGATCCCAAGGCACTAACTCTGAACCAACTCCCCGCACTATCCAATCACCAATACTGTGCCGAGAGAGGCCTAATTAATTGACCAAGCTGCCTGCCTCACACTCAGTCTTGTAGCGATACTGTAAAGCTTAGTGGCTTCCTCCATAAATCGGTCTTTAGAATCTGGCAAGGTCCAAAACCCAATCTCGGGTCTCGTGCATATTGCACCATACCATTCAATCCAACCCGCCAGATTCCTATTCAGTATAATTCATTTTCCAATATCATAATCATGATCATAAGTCATAAGTAATAAATTTGATCCATGTCTTTCCAACTATCTACTTTGCATAGCTAAGCGTAAAGTAATTCCCAAATACCACCCTTCGTTACTGTCAGTACCCAGCGTACTGGGTACCCTATGATGCCGCAAGAAGTGAAAGAGAGTTCCACCCATCAGGGATGAAGGCTTCCTCAGGCCCCACGTGTCACACAACACTGGACCCGCCTCCCTCATATGGGTAGCTCTAGGACTGCCACGTGTAATGTAAGACCAGAGCTGAACCCGCCGTAGAGGGAAGCTCTGATGCCGCCACGTGTATAACAGCTCCGGACCTAACTCTCCGCAAGTGGAAGCTCCAGAGCTGCCACGTGTGGACCCTCCTGACCTTACACTAATGGGAATATTAGCGGATCTCCAACAGCACCAACATTCAAAGGACAGTTAAAGCGACAGTTACAAGATCTGATTACGTGTCATTAATGCTATATCAATGACACATGATTAGTGGGGTATTATAGGGGTAACGCTGCTATTAAGGCACGTTATTACACTGTTAATCACTCTCAATACTCGTAGACCGTGTATTAGGCTGTTAAATATGCCAGGACCACATGTTGGGTCAGACAAATGTTGTAACGGACAATCCTTAGACTATAAAAGGGCTGTACCGCACAATACATGGACATCTGATCCAAGCTCATACGCACGCCAGCACTGCCGTGATCCTTAATATAACAACACAAATCCCATGGAGTAGGATATTACGCTCAGACGGCTCGAACCACATAAATCCTCCGTGTCATCATCTTGTTTAAGATCTCCGCGTGTCCAAACCGATACAAGAACCTCCGCAGGCTATAATTAGTAGTACCGGGGGAAGTGTCATTCATACGCTTCGACAGATACCCAAGCGACAAGGAAAGTAAGGTAAAGCAAAAGGGTATTCATAACATGGGATTCATATTATTTAGCATGCAACTAACTAAAATCCTTCAAAAGGTACAAGATGATTAAGGGCACTTTCCTATTTTTATATAGCTGCCCAGTTCATCTTGATTGAAGTCTTGACCTTCATATCTTTATGTTGCTTCTTCATCATAACAACAATGCGTATAAACTACTGTCAAAAGAGAAATAAAGACATTCAAGAACAATATACCAAAACATTCACATAAGTATAAAATCCTATGCTAATACGTCTCTACAAGGTATTTATTATTTTCATAGCCAAAGAAATGCATTTACTATTTATTTCCCATTTTTATTATTTATTTATAGGTTAACATTTTAAATGAATTTCCCATATTTTATATGCACTTTATAATTTTATTTCAGCTTAAATGTTTTATAAATAATTTTCCTACTTTTTCTACGTTTATTCTCCATTTTTTGTATTTCTTTATAGCTGAAAAAATTTAAATAAAATTTTCATAGTCAAAATATATTTTATATGTATTCTACCATTTTATTGTAGTATAAAAGATCTTATAAACAATTTTTTACCATTTCTACATTTATTTTTCTCATTTACAAATGTATTTCACTCATTAAATGTATTTTTAACCAATATCCCACAATTAAATACAAGTTCGGGGGTTGTTTAGCAATTTTTCCTAACTAGATAGGGGTTAAAAGTGTGATTCATGAAAATTACAGGGGCCTCCTAGCAAGTTTCACTTAAATACATGGCTTTTATCTATTTTAAATAAAGCTTGGGGTCTTTTCTGCAAGGTCAGGGGCATATTCATAATTTAATAAAAGTGCTTGAGGAGTTAACTACAAAATACCGTTTTCCTTTTCTTTTTGTATTTATTTTTCTACGCAAAACTTGGTGGACCGGGTCCATGTCATCGTGGACCGAGGGTTAGGGCTAGGGTCCATGGTCCACTATGGACCGGAGCCATACCCCTTCGGGGTGATCTAATCCAGGCCATCCATTGCAGATCTGATGGCTCATGGCGATTCGGCAGGCGGGCGGCGATGATGAGCGCGGGTGCAGCAGCGCCATAGGCAGCCTCGCTAGAGAACCGCCGTAAAGGCACTCAGGTGGTATGTTCTACTCGGGAAATGGTGGAAAGGAGAGAGGATCACATGGGGAACTCACCACAGTGTCACATGCGTGGAGAGAATGTCGGGGACGGGCGCATGATGGCGGCAGCGAGCCTCCGAGCATCAACGGCGTCGGGGAGAGCCTCGGGTGGCGTGAACTCGGCGTTGAGGGGCGCTTTAGGGGCGGAGAGGTGTTGCGGAGCCTCACCAGGTGTCGGCAAGATGGTGCTCCCTGGCATGGCATCGAGCTCGGCCGGGGCGGCCATGGTGGCGATTGGGCTAGGGTTTTGGAGTGAGGGGAAATGGGGGTGCAAACATGATATTTGTAGGGGGATGTGGTCGCGCGGGGGCGGTGGTTGCCCGGAGTGCAGCGCGGCGCAGAAAGCGGCGTGACGTGGGCACGGGCGCACACGACGTCGGCCTGGCCGAACATGGCGGTGTGATGATGGTTGGGGGAAGAAGGTCCTGATGAGCAGGCCCCGCGTGTCAGACAAAGAGATAAAGAGGGGACGAAGGGTTGCGATGTGCTTGGCCGTCCGGGAGAAAAGAGGAGGGAGGGGGACTGCGTGGGAGCTTTTGGCCTAGACTAGGTTTTTATTCCTTTTCTTTTTGTTTTTGTTTCTTATTTCACATATTATTTATTTTCATTGCTTTTAATTCTATTTTTATTTTCTTGTTTAGAAATGTGGGTGTTACAATACGCCCCTATATCACTAACCAATCTAACGTTGTCGCCAAAATTACTGACAACCTACAGAGATGGAGTGGCTCCTAGCCGCCACATGCTTGGTGGCTTCAGCGAAGATCAAGATCATCACCGAAGCAACAATTATATTTGTGGAAACAAGAAGGCTCGAGGGCTTCTTCTAGATTCTCATTTTTTTTACTATTCAACCCTCTAAGACTACGCACATATATATGGGACCTTTCTTAATTCGCTAGCTCCTACAGGGAAGCATGCGCCATAATTATCTTCATACGATCTCCCATAAATTGAGAAAGTACAAATTGCTCGAACGATTTCTACCGGAATAATAAGATGGAACAAGAAAGTGCCTGTCAAGTGTAAATTATTTTCGATCATGACAAGGATACGGTCATGCGCGTCTAATATTTTATCTCAGCTCACCCCTCAATTCTTGAGAGAACAGATTCTCTTGAGATAGTATCAGGACCCGCTTTCTGTGGGTCTACTTGTGCATCTCGTATCAATTCCTGGATCAGTAGTTGGTACGCATAACAAAATAGATCAAGATCCATGCAACGATTATTTATTTATAAACAATATAAGTCTTACAAACATGATCTAGATTACATTGGACGTGGCTGTGGATGACCACCAAAACAGATAAATCCTTAGAAACAACGGAGCAGAACGACACCATGCCCAACAGACAGACTTGAAAGGTAGGACTAGATCTAATCATCATCTTCACACGCTTCAGCTTCTTTGTCTTCTGATAAAACACATATAAAGCAAGAGTAAGTACATAAGGTACTCCGCAAGCTCTAACACTACTCAAGGGAGGTGTTTCATGCATTGGGGCCTATAGCAAGGAGATGTCATACGACTTAGTTTTGTCGAAAAGCATTTTTGCAAGGTTCTCTTTTAAAAGAGTTTTGCAATAAGAGGAAGAAGTAGATGAATCAGTATTATTATATTTGGCGGACCCTAGGGGAGTTTCAGACCATCTCGTCAGTTCTCTCACTTTTAGATGAATTTTCAAACCCATGACTCTGACGACTCCGGCACACATGCCAACATTTTTCCAAAACACGGCGGCCTCGGCCACCCACCTACATACACAATTCAAAGAGATGCACTAATGCTAATCATAAGAAGCCCAGGGCATAGCGTGCCAAGACTGTCACTACAGGAATCCCGATGATTTGCGACTACTAGGGCCATCGCAAATAAGGGAGAAACCATCACAAA
The DNA here is from genome assembly GCA_036927565.1 of Tuctoria greenei. Taxonomy (NCBI): domain Eukaryota; kingdom Viridiplantae; phylum Streptophyta; class Magnoliopsida; order Poales; family Poaceae; genus Tuctoria; species Tuctoria greenei. The sequence continues at coordinate 222,104,555 of JAYESD010000003.1, forward strand.
TAAGCTATTTGCGACGGCTTTCCTTATATGCGACGACTTTTGACCGTCGCAAATAATTCATTGCAATTAAGCTTATTTGCGACGGCCACCATTGCAAATAAGTCTATTTGCGATGGCTAACTTTAGCCGTCGCAAGTTATTGCCAGGGGACATGGTGGGCCCCACATATCTATTAGCGATGACCTGGCCGTCGCAATTAAGTCCATATTTGCGACGGCCATGCTGTCGTAAATAAGTTCAGCCGGTAGGACCCACGTGTCCTCTGGCAAGACCCATGCGGCCATTTGCGACGGCCGGGCCGTCGCAAATAGAGCCTTAATTGCAACGACATGGCCGTCACAAATAACAGATGCTTGTTTGCGGCGGCCTGGGTCCTTATTTGCGACGGTACTGTATAGAAAGCCGTCGCAAATAAGGTTTTTTCTTTTTTTTTTTAAAAAAAAACTAAAAATACTACCCGGCTCGATGTCTAGAATCACAGAACAGAAAAGATAATATATCACAATCACAAACAACATCACAATCACAAACAAGATCACAATATCATCGATACATCGCACATCACCATCAACAAAGCAAACAAGGGTTCACTCGCCCGTCTAACCTCCGAAGCCACCTCCATAGCCACCTCCAAAGTAGAAGTCGTCGTCGCGCCTCATTCCAGGTGGCGGTAACGACAGCGAAAGAGTTTGAGCAGCCGTCGCAGATCTCTGCAATTATTGAAACTTAGAGTTAGAATATAAATGCATCAACATCTCTCTCCCTCCCTCTCTCTCTATCTCCATCTATATCCCCTCTCATTCCTCTCTCTATCTCAACCTATCTCCCTCTCACTCTATCTCTCTATTGCTATCATTTTCCCTCTATCTTCCTCCCTCTATCTCCATCTACATCTCCCTCTCTCCCTCTCTCTTCCTCTCCTTCTATCTCCATCTACATCTCCCTCTCTCTCTTTATTCCTCTCCCACTCTATCTAACTATCTCTCACTCTTTATTCTATCTCTCTCTTTCTTCTGTCTTAATCCTTTTCTTCTATCTAACTATCTTCCTCTCTCTTCTATTTCAATCCTTTTTTCCCTATCTTCCTCCTTCTTCTAACTCCATCTCTCACTCTATCTATCTATTTATTTTTCACTGTCACTCCATTTTCTCGCTTTATTTTGGTTGAGGTAAACTAGAATTGTTAAGGTGACATAGAAAATTACCTGACCCGCAGAAGAAGGATCGCGTGAAAGGACCGATAGTGGCGGTAGCTGGATCCCCAGACCTTGCACCCGATCCATGCCTGTCATGACAAACATTAAATGTTACCTATTAGTAAGTCATTTATACTGACTTAATGGGAACTTTAGTTTCCATTTTGTTACCTTCATTGTGTCCCGCATCTGCGCCATCCAGGCTGCCTGGGAAGAGATCGTGGCCTCCATCACGATCCTTTGCTGTTCCGCCTCCTCCTGTCGCATGAGGTTCTCTTCTACAGTTTGTCGGAGGGACTGCATCTCAATGTCCCTCTGCGAGACGCGGCGACCTGACGTGCCCACCGACGAAACCTGCATGGAGCTGCCTCTCGCAGGTCTCGCCACCCTTGAGTCAACAACTCCGTTGAATATGGCGAGCCTATAAAAAAGAGAGTGAGTAATATGAAATTGAAATATCTTGAATACTTTGATTGAAAATGATAAAATGACTTATAAACTCACCTTTCGTGTGCTTTTCCACCTCCGCTTTGCATACGCGGCTTGAGGATTGATTGATTCACGTTTCCAATCGAAATATTCGCCGTGTATCTTCCTAGCCTCCTCCCCGTACTTAGCCTGTAAAATAAGAAAATCGTGTAAGGTCAACAATCCATATAGTTATATTTAATATGAATGATTTCTAAACATACCAATCGCTCGGCTGCAGCCTGACTGCACCCCTGAGGCTGAGAAGGATTCCTGTGACCTCTCTTCCAAATCTCAGCAGGGGTCGGCGGCACCCCCGTCTCGCGCTCCTGTCAATACGTGTTAGTACGAATAATATATTATGAATATATAAACATAAGTTACATACACTTACCATGGGTTTAGCTAAACGCAAGTGATTATCTTGGTCGTGCCTGCTTTTCCCCTCGACCCCTCTACATTCTCGACCCTTCCCGGACTTATCCTTAAACTCATCACTAGCCCAGTAGCGACAAAGGGCCCGAAATGCATCGGACCGACCCTGCAACCAGCTCACGTGGCCCTGCACATAGTTGTAAGTTGTTGAAAATACCATCGAGGAAATTATCAGAAAAAATACTTACTATACCCCATGTACCCGTGCGTACTCCTCCTCCGTCAGGTGCCTCTCACCCTCTTGCCAGAAGTGTAGCATATGGTGCTGGTTCACCTTCAAGTGCTCATTAATAATTTGAATATGAGCATTCGACAAAGCTTGTCGAAGCGCCTTGTCAGCGTTGTAGTGAAACACTCTCCTCGCATCCTCAACCATGCGAGGGTTGTTCAGATCCTCTAAAGTATACCTTGCCTGTGATAAAGAATATATTGAAGAGATGTTCATTAAAAGAGTTTAAGAGTTAAAACTTAGAAACTATTTTTAACATACTTACCATAAAATTGGCCCATACGGCCTCCTGAAGGTTGCCGTGCTCCTGGTGATGGACGCGTGTGTAGTCCGCCAACGAAAGAGCAGGTACCCTGTTGATGACCCCGGGATAGTGCAAACGCACTAAGGACCCGAGGACACTGTTCACCGGTCTTTGGTGTCGCTCACCGGTGAAAGACGTGTCGTCCCAAACCCTGCAAGATATTTATTGATTCATTACTTAAGTAATCAAAAGAAACTAGAATTGAACACTATAATTTTTATTACATGTCTCCGACCAGACGAATCACGATCTTCTGTGAAGGGGCCGCAAGAGGACTGACAAAGTGAGTCCTCCTCGTCCTCCGCGTCCGCTGGGGCACCACGTCAGGTGACCCAGACAGCTAGTCACCGTCCGAGTGAAAGGGCTCAGGAACAGAAGGCTCGCCAGCCGAGGGCTGGCTGGCCGAGGCCTGGCTGGCCAAGGGCTGGCTCACCGAACAGTAGCTAAGGTCAACTGGCGCCGTAGCCTCTGAGTCAACCGGTGAGGACTACAACATACAAATGATTCATAATTAAGTTTAATTGGAAATTGAATTTAAAGAGTTTGTCAAAAACGAGTGAAATTTACCTGTGACGAAGCTTTGAGCTGCTCAGAACATGCCCCAACAGCTGAGAGCATCTGCTCCCAGTCGACAAGGCACCAGCGAAAGCGTCCTTAGGTCTAGAGGGGAAGAACCCCCTTGTCGGAAACACCTTATTACCCTTCTTTGATGCCATCCCATTTTAATAGATAATTAGTAAATATGCAAATAAGATACATGAAATTCATGTTACTATCTTCAAGAAAACATTCATCAACATCATTATCATGTGCCCTACTCCTTAAACTAGCCCAACGATCTTCCATTGTGGCCTGTTCTAATTTCCATTTTCGCATGTCATCTGGCTCTACATCTTCAAAATCTTCAACATCTCCAACTAACTGATCGAGTCCTGCACGATGATAAAAGTGTCTGCCAACTCTTCTTCTTGGTACACTTCTTCAACGTCTTCACTATCATGGTAACCTTCATCCCCAGGAGTATATAACCGCTCACGAGGATTCACCTTATATACCACCCACCAAGCACTGAGCTTCGTGCATGGATAAGGTAGATAATAGAACAAACGTATCATAACCTCGTAGTCAGTCCTTATGTTTCACTTCCACCATTCCAAATTTGTTTTCTCTAGTTCCATAAGTGCGATCAAACCAGTCATAGTCAAAGAAGACAACTCGAAGGGTCTTGTTTCCGGTAAAAGTAAATTCAAGGATTTTGTTAATGATCCCATAATAATCGGTTAAATTCTCTTGAGTGTCAATTGCTCTCGTCACAACATCGGAATTTGATGTTGCCACAAGAGGACCAAGAGCTTCAAAATTAGTTGTACAGAATCAAAATCCATTTACGTCATATCGACCATAGCTTCTAACATTCACCAATCCATAAGATAGGTTCCACAAATATTCATGGACATTGTGAGTCCGCACTGTCATAAATGATCATAAGTTAAAATAACTCTTCTTTAATAATAGTAACTTATAATATATAGAATACGAGAGATTATTACATAATCTCGAAACCAGGATAGGAAACTCGGCCCTCCATTTATTCCTTCTTTTCACATCCCTTCTACTTTTTTGGCCGTAGGTTGATGCCTATGTGGCCAACATTGTCTGTGGAACTGGCTGAACGTGAAAAAAACATCTTTTAGAATACATGTGTATTGAAATATGTCGATTAGCATAAATGTAGGACAAACACTTACTCGAAGTATTTCTGCATGCCTTCTATATTTGCGTACATGTAGAGTAAAGCAATAGTCCTATCACGTTCGGATAGCATGTACGTCATGTAGCTACCAATGGCAGTACCTCTCATTTGAAAAATGGAGAGGTCGCTTAAGGGGGGGGGGGGGTGCTTCGTCCACATCGTACCTCATCGACGAAGTATTGATATTGTTTTCTTCTGCAAAGTAGACAATTGAAAAGTATCCTACTTCCTTAAGAGCATATGCTTCATCGATGCACCCTTCCACCCTTGCCCTGTTGCCAACCATTGGTTTCAGATATCGTAGCGCTCCTTCAATGTGATACATCCACCTGTATTGCACAGGACCGCCAACTTTAGCTTTGAAAGGAAGATGGATAAGCAGATGTTGCATTGGATTGAAGAAACCCGCTAGAAAATTTTTTCCATCTTACATAAAAGTATGGGTATCTCCTTCTCTAACTTATCCATCATTCCTATCTTGATTTCTTTAGCACAAAGCTGTCTATAGAAATAGAAATATCTGAGCTTGGCTAAAACCTTCCACGCTGCATCATCTAGATAGCCTCGAAACATAACAGATAAGAGTCTTTCCATTATAATGTGATAATCATGACTCTTCAACCCAGTGAGGTTTCCTGTGTTCACATTCACGGCTCGTTTCAAGCTAGCCGCGTAACCATCTAGGAATTTCAAAGTTTACATCCATTTCATGACTTCTTTCTTTTATTTAGATCAAAGATAGAAGGAAGCACGTGGCTTCCCACCACTTTCAGATATTTCAAGAGTTGGACGGTGACAAATGTCTTCCAAATCCAGTCTAGCTTTGTAATTGTCTTTCGTTTTGCCAGGCATATCCATGCAAGTTCTTATGATACTTTCGCTCATGTTACGCTCCTGATGCATGACATCAGTATTGTACATTAGAATCAACAATAGCTCCCAAAGTCCACATATGTGAGTCCAATTGTGTTCCTCTCCATAACCAACGAAATATCAGAAATTTTGGACCCGTTGAGACGTTTCGGTGGTCCTTTAGTGACAACGATGTTCTTTCTAAAGACATGCCTCTGTCGCCTAAACATGTGATTCGAAGGCAGCCAACGTCTGTGACAATTGAAGTAAGATATTTTGCCTCCATGAGTTAGTCGAAAGCAATCCATGTCTGAAGCACATATCGGACACGTCAGATGACCGTGAGTGCTCCATCCGGAAAACATGCATTATACCGGCAAATCATGGACATACCACAAATAAGCAACTCAAAGGTTGAATTTCTGCTTCTTGTAACTGTCGTATGCTTCGACTTCTGTCCACAAGACTTTCAATTCTTCGATCAACGGTTTCAACATCACGTTGAGACGTGACCCGAGATGATTAGGTCCAGGTACAATGAAGTTGAGAAACATGAACTCGTTCTTCGTACAAAGAGCCGGTGGCAGGTTGTATGTAATGACAAAGACGGGCCAACAGGAGTATGGCGTGGCGTTTGTACTGAATGGTGAGAATCTGTCTGTCGCTAATTCGATGCGAACATTCCTCGCATCATGAGAAAAATCTAGATCGAAACGGTCTAGCACCTTCCATGCATCACCGTTGGACGGATGCATTAAGAATTCTTTGTTCTCGCGTTTACCTTCTTTGTGCCATCTCATGTGTCTTGCTGTTCTTTTTGAAAGAAACAACTGCTTCAACTGAGGTGTCACAGGCAAGTAACAAAGCTGCTTATGTGCGACATCTGTCATCACATTATCGCCATCGTCATTAAGAACTTCGACATACCTTGATTTACCACATTTCAAGCACATCTCATTAGCGTGCTCTATTCAGAATAGCATGCAGTTGTCTGGGCACACATCAATTTTCTCATAGTTCATACCGAGACCAGATATCTTGATCTTTGACTGATACATATCTGGTGGCGCTTTGTGAGGTTGTGCAAGGATATCGCAGATCAATTTCATGAGATCATTGTAGCAGTTGATGGAAAAAAGTACTTGGACGTAATTGCCATAAATATGGTCAAGAAAGCAAGTACAGTCACAACCGTGTGTTCATGCAACGACTCTTGTGATTTCTTCAGCTCCTCAAAGAACTCCTCTGCCTCATTTGTAAGAGGATCCTCCGCTTCCAGAGCTTCTAGCATCTCATCCATCCTATCAACCTCTGTTGTATCATCATCCTCATCCACTTCTGCTATGACTCGAGATTTAGTCTCGCCATGGAAGGTCCACACTTCATAATGTGGAGTGAAACCGTTTCGACATAAGTGAAACGAAAGCTCCCATCTTCTCAAAATTTGGTGTTCTGACATTTTGTACATGGGAACCGCACCACATCTTCCGTTGACAACGAAAATGCTCGATCCAAAAATTTATATAACTTGATGTACCACTCATCTGAGTGACCACCAGTTCTGCTCTTCCAGCTAGTATACATCCAACTGCGGTCTTTACCTATGTTTGGCTCTGCCATTTAAAGCAAAAGAAATTGTCGTTAATGTATGCAGGATAGGTCCTAAAATTTCGACAGTATAACACCGCCTATTTAACACTACACCCCCAATGTTCTTGTAAAAGGGTTATTTACAACCCTGGTTTAGACGCATACTTTAACTTCCAACTAAATAGGCCTTGTCGGGTCCTAAATGGGTTGTGTCGGGTCAAGCCAACCCGAATCCCATTTTTGTACATATATTAACACTCAAGCAATCAAATTAAAAATTATAACCATAATCTAAAAAACAAAGCAATTCAATTAAATTTAAACATAAGAATTATTAAATTGCAATTTATCAATTAATAAACATAAACCTAAATATAAACAATTGTATTATAAACATAGACATAAACATTGACCTAAACATAAGCAATTTAATTCTCAATATAAACATAACCATAAACTTAAACATAAGCATCAATTCAATACAATTCTATTCTATTCATAAGTATCAAATCAATTCTCAACATAAATTCAATTCAACTCAATTCTACGCTCGAATTCGATTGTAAGTATCACAATTCTAAGAATCACAATTTCAACATAAGCATCATATAAACATAAGCATCTGAAAGTGCATCTAGGCATTCCTTGTGGGTTTTGGTTGATTTATGACAAACAAATGAGATCCTAACCACATTATTGAGATGAGCGCAGATTTTAATGAAAGAATGAAGAAAGCGCAGGTTTTAATGAAAGAATGAAGAAAGCTCCAAAAAGAAAGGAGAATGAGGATCAATTCATGAAAGAGCTCAAGAACTGAATAGAATACATCATTGTGTAGGGAGTGTGTTGGTGTAACACATCCCAAGAGCTGAAGCACAAAAATCCTCACACACTTCACATTTCACAGGAAAAACGGACTAGTCCGATATACACCAGACTAGTCCGATATCCTCTCTGGCAGGTTCGGACAAGTCCAGCCAATGCAGACTTGTCCACACCGGACTTGTCTGAAAAAGTCCGGACTAGTCCGATAATGCCTCTGACTAAAATCGGACGAGTCCTTAAAGTGTGACTGTCCTATATTCACTAAGGGCATCACCACACCGGACAAGTCCGATAATAGCATGGACAAGTCCGAATACCGTTCTGACTAAAATCGGACAAGTCCGCTCCTAGACGGACAAGTCCGATATTTCTGAACACTTAGGGTTTCCTGCACACCGCACAACGGACTAGTCTGGACTCCACCACGGACTAGTCTGGACCCTCGAAACCCTAACGGTAACTTTTGAAAACCCTAATATAAATAGATGTGCACGGTCCAACTATCAACTCTCTCAACCCCCTGCACCGTCACATCTTCCAAGAGCCTAGAAACACATCTCTCCATGCAATCCAACACAAGAAAGATCAATCCCTTGAGGATTCACATTGGATCAAAGGAGAGACACGATTCTACACTTTTGAGCTCTTGGGTTTGATCTCTAACACACTCCTGTGGTTTCATTATTGATCTTATGAGTGTGTTCTTGGTGGTGTTCGAATTGTAATCTTGGGGAGCCCTCAACTTGTGAGAAGGCCCCTTAAACTTGGTGATTTGCCCCTTTGTGATAGTGGAAGAAGAATTGGCCTTCGTGGCGATTCGACGAGTTTAGGGTCAGTGAGGACCCAGTCCTTTCGTGGGCTCCTCAACGTGGATGTAGGTTGCCTCTGTGGGAACCGAACCACGGGATAAAATTCTGTGTCAAACTTGCTCTTGAAGTTTCTCATATCATATTCTAGGTTTTGATTGATTTTGTCCATCTTACGTTAGAACATTCATATCAAAGCTAATTTGCACTACACTTAACTTCATTGAGTCAATACTTGCAAGTTACGTACTATTTTCTGCTGCATACTGTGCTTGAATTGAATTCATTGATCGAACTTGATCAATCTAGTCCGCACGCACCGAACTAGTCCGCACTCTACCGGACTAGCCCGATATCTCGGGATTTGATCAGTTTGTGAAGTGTTGCAGGTTCCGACTAAATTTCAAAAAGGCCTATTCACCCCCTCTAGGCCACATTCAATTGGTATCAGAGCAGGACTCTTCGCAAGAGACTAATCGCTCAAAGAGAACATGTTGGACATGAAGGATGTGCACAAGAGTCTCAACGAAGAGAAGGTTGAAGACAAAAAAGCTCAAAAATTGGAAAATCTCCTTGATGCTATCCAAGACTTCGAGGACAATGATGAGGAGATGCTTGAACTCAAGGCGCTCCTAAGGAAGAAAGCACTCTCGAAAGGGAAAGTGAAAGTCGAGGACGAGAAGAAGAAGAAGGGGAGTAGTCACACCGACTACTCCTGATATCCTTTTAATTATGACCGCTTAAATTCTAACAATAATCATTACCTATCTATTCCCCTTGGAAAAGCCGCACACTTTGATGGCAATGACTACTCAATGTGTAGGAAAAACATGAAAATGCACTTGATCTCACTCAATCCAAGCTTGTGGCACATTGTGGTTACAGGAATAGATATCCCCGACGATGATGAGGAGCTCACGCCCAGCCAAGAGCAAGCAATCCATCGAAATGCCCAAGTTGCAGCAGTCATCACATCATCACTAAGTCGGGATGAGTTCACCAAGGTGGATGGACTCGAGATTGCAAACGAAATATAGGACACGTTGGAAACTGCACATGAAGGCGATCGTCATGTACGAGAGGCAAAGATCGAGATGATCGAAGGCGAATTGGGAAGATTCACCATTGAATAAGACGAGTTGCTGCAAGACATGTACGACCACTTAAAGACGCTCATCAACAAGGTTCGAGCATACGGAAGCAAGAAGTGGAACGATCACGAGGTGGTGAAGCTCATCCTTAGAGCTTTCATGCCTTGCAACATCACCTTGTGCTCGATGATTAGAGAAAGCCTCGGGTACAAGAAAATGACCCCGGATGAGGTACTTGGGAAAATCATCAATTTCGAGATGATGGAAAAGTAGGCAAAGCATGTCAAGGAGATTGCCGACCTCATCTCGGTAAAGAAGAAATGGGTTGCCTTGAAGTCCACCTGCAAGCCCTTGTCTAAAGAAGCTCGAGAAGCTCAACAAGAAGAGGACATCGACGACGAGAGCAGCGACATCGACGAAGAGGACATGATCCTCTTTATGAAGAGATTCAAGAAAACGATGAAGAAGAGACAAGGGGGAAAATCAAGTGAAGGAAAATATAAAGAGAAGTCAAGACCAAAGTTGAAGCGGGCATGCTATAATTGTGGTGAATATGATCACTTTATAGTTGATTGCCCATACGAAGAAAACAAAGGAAACAAGACCTCAACCCAAGAAATTCTTCATGAAAAAGAAGCAAGCTGGACAAGTGCATCTAGGAAAGGAGTGGGACTCAAATGACGAGTCCTCATCTGAAGAGGAAGAGGAGATGGCTAGCATAGCCTTTGAGAAGACATCCAAGAAGTCCACCCTCTTCCCAACTCTAGGCACATGGAAGGGCAACAACACTTGCCTCATGGCAAAGGAAGGTAAACGAAAGGTAACAACCAAATCCTCTTCCTTGCATTCCTATTCTAGTGATAGTGAAGTTGCTAGTGATAATGAAGACATGCTCGTTGGCTTAGATAAGAATACAACAGCAAAAATGAAATTCCTACTTGATCAGATTGTTGAGAAGGAGAAGTTAATCAACCGTCAAGAAGATATGATTATATCCCAAAAGGAGGAATATGTTGAACTTGACAAACTTCTCGAACGTGAAAAGGGGAGAGGCAAGTCACTGGAACTTGAGTTAGCCTCAAGCAAGGAAGCTTGCTTGAAGTTAAGCGACTCAAACACCACCATCAAGGATGAACTTGCTAACCTATCCAAGGTTAACAAAATCCTTGAGGTACAAGTTGAGTCACTCAAACAAAGTGACCCCTCATCCTCTTTAAGCTCACCTTCTCAACCACTTAAAAATGAAGCTACAATTACTTGCTCATGTGCTAAAATTGACACTAGCTTGAAAGAAAAGTCAACCTCTACCGAGGACAAGCATCCTCCCAAAGTGGCATATTTGACAAGGAGAAGATCAAATATGCACATAGTGCATACTTGGTCACAAGAGCTCCTAATGTCAAATATGGCATTGGTTATTCTTATGGTGAAAAGCAGTATGCTAGAAGCCATAAAAATAACAAGCAGAGCATTGCCTTTGTGAAGGGAAACTCCCCTCAATCTAGAAAAACCAATAATGCTAATAAGTCCAAGATAGTCAACACATACAACAACCGGACTAGTCCGGTCCTTACTCAGACAAGTCCGGTCCTCCGGACAAGTCTGATTTCCCAGACCAGTTCTATTTATAAACAACAACAAATATTATTCAGGACTTTTGATGCATCCTATGTTCTAATGAGAAGCAATTTTGGTAAAATTTATGCTCATTATGTTGGGCCATGCCATGGGAACACCAAGTCTCATGTGTGGGTGCCCAAATCTCTTGTAACAAACCTCCAAGAACCCAAGCAAGCTTGGGTACCTAAAACTAAGGCATGATTTGTTTTTGTAGGCCTATTCCTCCGGTGGATCGAAATGGGTGCTAGACAGTGGTTGCACCAACCATATGACCGGAGAAAGAAGGATGTTCGTTGAGTATGAAGAAAATGAGGGTCCAAGCGATGGCATCTATTTTGGAGACAATAGTCAAGGAAAGGTGCTCGGTACCGATAAAATTGTTATATCATCTCAACATACTCTTTCTCATGTGTTACATGTTGATTCCTTAGATTATAACCTGTTGTCCATATCTCAATTATATGACAAATGTTATAATTGCTTGGTCACTAATGAGAGTGTGACCGTCTGTAGAAGGGGTGATGGTTCTATTGCATTCAAGGGTATGTTAAAGGGAAAGCTTTACCTTGTTGACTTCAACAAAGATAAAGCCAAACTTGAAACATGCTTGATTGCAAAGACCAATATGGGTTGGCTGTGGCATAGACGGCTAGTGCATGTTGGTATGAGGAATCTTCAAAAACTCCTCAAGGGCGATCACATCCGAGGTTTGAAGGATGTTGTTTTTGAGAAAGACAGGCCTTGTAGCGCATGCCAAGCCGGGAAGCAAGTTGGAGCACTTCATCTCACGAAGAACGTCATGACTACAACTAGACCGCTCGAGCAACTTCACATGGACCTCCTCGGTCCAATTGCTTACATAAGCATCGGCGGTAACAAATATGATTTAGTAATTGTTGATGACTTTTCGTGCTTCACTTGGGTTTTATTTTTGCATGATAAGACAGAAACTCAAGGAACCATCAAGAAGTTTAACAAGCGTGCTCAAAATGAGTTCTCATTAAATGTCAAGAACATACATAGCAACAACGGCACGGAGTTCAAGAACACTTAAGTTGAGGAGTACCTAGATGAAGAAGGCATAAAGCACGAGTTTTCAGCACCTTACTCTCCTCAACAAAACAGAGTTGCCGAAAGAAAGAACCGAACCCTCATAGAGATGGCGAGAACAATGCTCGATGAATACAAGACCTCGGATCGGTTTTGGGCGGAAGCGGTTAACACCGCTTGCCACGCCATAAACCGACTCTACCTTCATCGACTACTCAAGAAGACATCATATGAGCTACTCACCGGTAAAAGGCCAAATATTTCTTATTTTTGAGTTTTTGGTTCTAAATGCTATATTTTGAACAAGAAGCCTAGGACTTCAATGTTTGCTTCGAAGTCCGATGAAGGTTTCTTGCTTAGTTCTGATTCGAACTCTTACGCCTATCGTGTCTTCAACAAGACCTCCGGAATTGTTGAAGTAGCATGTGACGTAGTGTTCGATGAAACTAACGGCTCCCAAAAGGAGCAAGTTGATCCATGTGTGCTAGATAGAGAAGAAGCTCCTTGTCAAGCATTGAGAAGAATGGCGTTGGGTGAAGTTCGACCACAAGAGCCAGCTCTACATGTGCACGAGGAAGATGAACCACAAGTGGAGGCCAATGATCAAGGGGGAGCTTCTGCACAAGATCAACCTCAAGAAAACAGAGATGATCAACAAGTCAATGAGGGCAACCATCTAGGGGGAGAAGAAGAAGATAATGAAGACACAAGACCGCAAATGCCACACCCGAGAGTACACCAATGCATCCAAAGAGATCACCCAATCGACAACATAATCAGTGACATCCAAAAAGGAGTAACAACTAGATCCCGCATAGCTAACTTTTGTGAGCATTACTCTTTTGTGTCCTTTTTGGAACCACGCAGGATTGAGGATGCATTGAAAGATCCGGACTGGGTGGTGGCGATGCAAGAAGAACTGAACAACTTAAAATGAAACGAGGTGTGGGAACTTGTCGAAAGACCTAATGTGAACATCGTCGGCACCAAATGGGTCTTTCACAACAAACAAGACGAACACGGGGTGGTGACAAGGAACAAGGCACAACTTGTGGCCAAAGGGTATTCACAAGTCGAAGGTTTGGATTTCGATGAAACCTTTGCTCCCGTAGCTAGACTTGAATCAATTAGAATGTTGCTTGTGTGAGACCTATGTGTGCTGAATACATTGGCTTGTAGTGAATACATTGGCTTTGATGGTAAAAGTTCTGAAATACTGCCAAAACACCTTTTTATCTAGATCCGACTCTAGCTTCGAGCTACAGCAAGGTCTGACGATAGGTCCGACTTGTTTTGGGTAGCTCTGGGTACATTCGATGCTAGGTCTGACTAGCTTTGGTTAGCTCCGGTGAGCTTTGTCTTTAGCTCCGGCTTTTGGGTTGACTAGTTCTGACTAGTTTTGATAAGCTCTGGCACTAGGTCCTGCTAGTTTTGTAAGCTCCGATGGGAGCTTGGTTATAGTAGTTTTGGTAAGCTCCGGCGCTAGGTTCTACTAGCTCTTGTTAGCTCTGGCTCAAGGTCCGGTTTTCTCTGGCAAGGTCCAAAACTTGACTGCAGTGTATCTGCTTTTCATTTGCAAAGTTTCAAACATGCTCTATATTGTTGGAAATATTGCTTAGTATTCATTTGCTAAGTTTTTTGGTGCATTTTGGTTGATATGGATGATATCGTTTTACTGTGGTTTTGCAACATGCTTATGTGAGGTGCTCATGTAAGGTGTTGTGTTCGGAACTGACTTGAGTCATGTCGCGGACTTGGGCTTGTACAGGTTGGTTGTTTATTCATGTGCAGGTGTTGCTTGAGTTCAAGTCATGGATGGTGACATGATCCCTTGGACTAGTCTCAGGGAGGAGATGAGGTTCCAACAACCAAGTTCAGGAGGAATTGTGGTTGAGCGGGTCAGGAGGTCGCGTAGGATGATTGAATCAAGGGCAGTGCATATGAAGGTCAAAGGAAGGTGTTCGCACGTATGCATGCGGTGCATGACGTGACAACATGGTTCTGGAGACGGAATAAGGAAGGAAGATCTGATTGGAAGGATCAGATCGTACTGGATGATGACTTTGGCTGCTGGCTGAGTTGGTTATGGCTCGGTATGGAAATATCGAGTTGGTTATGGTAGATTTTGTGTGTTGCACGAAAGTTGAGTTGTGTTCGGGGATACGGGATGTGTTCCGAATGTGTTTGGAAGTCTCAAGATTGTTTCTATCTGCGTATAGGAAGATCTTGAGCAGTTATGGTTAGATGCGATTCGTGATCAGGGTAAGATCAGAATTCGGATCCAAGTTGAGTTGGCCTGCGGGCTGGTTATAAAAGCAAGGGAAGGCCAAGACTCGTGGTAGGCAACCGATGTAACAGAGAAGGGTTGTAGACAACTTTGGGGCTGTTCCTCTTGTGTTATATTGAATAAAATTCGAAGTTTGAAGGAACTTTTGTGCCTTGTTCGTCCGACTTGTTCTAGACAAGTTTTACCCGTCGAGTTTCTGGACAACACTACCTTTTGCCAGTGGTTTTCTCATAACTCGAGTTTTAAAGATCCAATTGATACGATTCTTTTTGGGTTGTCTTCACAACTTGATTATCTATCGTCTGTCAAAATTTCACGGTCATTGGATATTTGGTTTCTGATCTACACGAGCTTCTTTGCAGCGTTCCAGAACTGTTTTTCTCGGATAGGACAAATTGACCTTTGTTCGATCTTTCGATCATTACTTGAGTTTCTCTCGACGGATTTGAGTGATTCTTCTTGTGTTTTCTTTGTGACTTGATTCTCTATGATATATATCACTTTTGTCATGGTAAAACACGTTTAGATTAGTCTCACACACGATTTCTTTAACAAATCGTTTTTCTACCGAAGGGGTTGGAATTTAACTGTTTCCGCTGCGTAAGATTTTTAAATCTACCATTCACCCCCCCCTTTGGTAGTTTTTCACGTGCTCTTCGATCCTACAATTGATATCAGAGCCACAATGCTCTAATCTTTGTGATTTGCACGTGTTTTGACTAATCACCAATGGAGAAATACTTCGCAAAACCTTGTGTCTTTAGTGGTATTGATTTTCAGGTTTGGAAGGCACGTATGGAAGCTTTCATCCAGGCGCAAGGATTTGCAATATAGGAAAAGGTGTACAAGCCTTACGAAGTGCCACCTAACGATCAAGTTATGGCTACAAACCTACGGGACGTCGACAACAACAACAAAGCCTGAAACTTGATCATCCAAGGACTCACTCAAAGCGACTTTGATCGTGTCGCGCACCTCCGTTCAACATACGATGTTTGGAGAGCTCTCTGTGATTACCATGAAGGCTCCAACACAATTAAGGAGGTAAAACAAGATATGTTCAAAAAGGAATATATGTGTTTTGAGATGCAACCAGGTGAGTCTATCGACGACCTCTTTGCTTGTTTCAATAAAATTCTCAGCAACTTACGTAGTGTCAATGTTAACTTTTCTGATGCTGAGAATGCTAGGCAACTTCTTAGTGCATTAGACATGTCAATATAGGAGATGAAAGTAACATCTATTTGTGAATCAACTGTCATGAGTTCTGTTACATTAGATGTGCTTTATTCTAAACTAAAAACTCATGAAATTGACATCTTATCACGTAAGAACCCAAATAAGTCTATTGCATTTGTCTCACAACGTGATATGCCTAGCTCCGGCCAGTCATCATCTTGCAATACTCTTGCTTTGTTGTCCTCACTAACCCTGGAGCAGATCAAAGAATTTCCAGAAGAGGAGTTGACACTCATCTCTACTAGATTCTCAAAAGTATTGCAAAATGTGAGAACTAGAAGGAGAGGAAGCTCCAGACCTCAACGCTATTTTGAATGTGGTAAGACATGACACTTTCGCACATAATGGCCTAACCTTCCTGGTCCAACTACTCGTAATGAAAAACAGAGCAAGGTCCGGACCAACTCTGGAAATCCCAACAAGAAGAAGAAGGGTACCATAGGACGCAAGATGATTAATAGCTTCATCACCGCGCTTCAAGAGCTCAGATCAAGTGATGTAGACTTTGAAAGTGATGAAGATGATGATGATCTGGCCAACTTATGCTTCATGACGGGCAAAACAAGATCAAGATCAAGTCAGGAGGATGCATAACACAACAGTGACGATGATGAGGTATGTTCTACCTGTAATGAAACGTGCGATGCTATTTCTCGTGCAACTGTTATTGTCAATAAAAAGGACAAAAAACTTAGGGATAATGCTGCTAAAATTCAATCACTAGAATCTGAAATCAATCGGTTAAAATCTCTGATTCCTAGTGATGATGCATGTCCCTCATGTGACTTAACTTATGAACAATTGTCCACATTAAGATGTGCACACTCCTCCATTCTAGATAGACTTGATGAAGAAATTGAAAAGAACAAAAAGCTTGCTGCACTTAATGATAAAAATCTAAAAGATGTTTCTTGTTATACAGATGATTTGCATTGTTCTGCATGTGATATTCTTGATAAGAAACTAAAAGATGCAGTGAATGAAATTTTCATTCTGAACAATGCTTTACGTTCTCATGAAGTTAAATATTGTTCAAATTGCAAATTAAAAGGAAAATCTTCATGTGAAAATTGCCTTGATATGTCCAATAAACTTGATAACATGCATAGGACATTAGATCGGTTTTGTAATGGGAATAAGAACCTAAACTTGCCGCTGAGCCTTGCAATGATAAAACTGGTTTAGGTTTTGATTCTCATGCTCATGCTAAGGCACATCCACCTAAAATTGTAAAGTCATTAGGAAGTGGTTTGATTCAAATAGTTCCTAAACAAAAAGAAGTGGTTTTCAAATCTGCAGGAGTGCTTTGTTCTGTTTCTAATACTGGGTGCTCATCGAGACATGATTACAAAATTAAGTTTCATTATACTTACTGTGATAAATATGGTCATGTCGTAGATTTTTGTTATAGACTAGCTAAACAAATTAAAAAGGATAAAATGTCTGCTAGATCTCATAACTTTCATGCTAAACCTAAAATTAGAAACATGCAACCTGCTTTAATGAGTCAGAAATTTGAAAAGGTAGCTTCTGGACCTTTTGGCAAGAAAGCTAGAAAGGCAGCTCCGGTAGTTCCGATGGCTCCGAGAGCTCCGGGACCTTTTGTTGTTCCCTACGGAGCTTCAGTTTTTGCCTCTGGAACTTCTGCGTTCACCTCCGAAGCTATTGGTTTTCGTGCTAAACGCGTAACAACCTTTAAATCAGGAGTTAAAAACAGAAAACCTCAACCTTTGACTCATAAACCTGCTGTTTTGTCACAGCTTTCGCGTATTTTTCCTACTGGACGTCACATGGCTCAATACTGGATTCCTAAATGCCTTTTGACTAACCCCAGTATTGCGTCATCGACGTATTGTGCTTCTATGTAGGTTACACGCTTGAGGAAGGAGAACATTTGTATTGTGGACTCAGGTTGCTCACGCCACATGACCGGTAACAAATATTGGTTCTCCCCCCTCTCTTTTGTGTCACGTGTAGAGAATATTACTTTTGCTGATAAATTCTTCAACTCCTATAATTGCTAAGGGTTCGGTTAGAGTAAATGATCACTACACTCTGAAGGATGTGGCACTTGTCAAAAATTTGAAGTACAACTTGCTTTCTGTTTCTCAATTGCTTGATGAGAATTTGGAAATAACCTTCACTAAAAATTGCTGCAAAGTTGTAGATTCAAATAGTGAGCTTTTGTTTAACATGTTTCGTTTTGGAAGAGTTTTTAAAGCTTATTTTGACATGTCTTCCTCTAAGCATAGGTGTCTAGTTGCTAATGATTCGAAAGACTTATATTTTTGGCATCGTAGACTTGGTCACGTAGGCTTTGATCACCTAACGCGTGTTAGTGCTCTTGATCGCATACGTGGGCTGCCTAAGCTTACAGGGGACAAATAAATTGTGTGCTCTTCTTGTAGACACGCTAAGATGGTTGCAGGTTCACATACTCATCTCACAATGATCATGACAACTGAACCGGGTCAACTTTTGCACCTTGACACCGTAGGACCTTCACGTGTTCAATCCTTTGGCGGTAAATGGTATGTTCTTGTGATTGTTGATGATTATTCTAGATACTCTTGGGTTTACTTTATGGCATCTAAGAATGAAGCTTTTAGTCACTTTAGAACTTTATTTCTTAGATTATCAATTGATCACCCAAGATCATTAAAAGCAATTAGAAGTGATAACGGAACTGAATTTAGAAATCAATCTTTTGATCACTTTTGTGCTGAAAATGGAATAGATCATCAATTTTCTTTGCCATATGTACCTCAACAAAACGGTGTTGTAGAAAGGAAGAACAGAACCTTAGTTGAGATGGCTAGGACTATGCTTGATGAATATCAAACTCCTAGGAAATTTTGGGCTGATGCGATTGCAACCGCTTGTTATGTCTCAAATCGTGTTTTCTTGCGCACTAAGCTAGGTAAAACACCACATGAGCTCCGGTTTGGACATAGGCCTAGTGTTACGCACTTTTGGGTCTTTGGTTGCAAATGCTTTGTTAAGAAACATGGTCATCTTGATAAATTTGAATCTAGATCCATTGATGGCATGTTTCTTGGTTATCCATCTCACACTAGAGGATATCGTGTGCTTTTACTTGACACTAACAAAATTGTGGAGACTTGTGAAGTGTCTTTTAATGAAGCTAGCCTAGGTACTAGCTCCGGTATTGCAGGACCAGATCCATATCCTCAGGGGGAGGGTATTTTCGAAGAAGAAGAAGAGCTTGTGATACTGCCTGACAGTTCCGAAGCTGACACGTGTCCAGCTCCGAACATTGAACAAGCTCCGACTACCACCTCTGATTGTACTGATCGTCCACAAGCCACAAGCTCATCAATCGGCGATGAACCTAATGAAGAAGAAGCTTGTGATACATCTGTTCCCTCATGGATTTGCAAAGATCATCCCCACAATAGATTATTGGAAGCTTGCACGAACGAGTTACACGGTCCAGGTTTTTCGATCCAAACTCTCATGCTCATTCTGCTTTTGATGCTTCTTTGAAACCAAAGATATATCACACGCACTCACTAATGAATCTTGGATTATTGCCATGCAAGAAGAGTTAGAAAATTTTGAAAGAAATAGTGTTTGGAAACTTGTACCTCCACCTCAAGGTCACACTTTAATTGGAACTAAATGGGTATTCAAAAATAAACAAAGTGAGGATGGAGTTGTGGTTAGGAATAAGGCTAGGTTGGTTGCTCAAGGTTTCACTCAAGTGGAAGGCCTAGATTTTGATGAAACTTTTGCTCCTGTTGCTAGATTAGAAGCCATAAGAATTTTGTTATCCTTTGCTGCATCTAAAGGTTTCAAGTTATATCAAATGGATGTTAAAAGTGCTTTTCTAAATGGCTACATAGATGAGGAAGTTTATGTCAAGCAACCACCAGGTTCTAAAAATTCAGATTTTCCTAATCATGGTTACAAACTGTCCAAAGCCTTGTACGGTCTCAAACAAGCCCCTAGAGCATGGTATGATAGGTTAAAAACATTCTTACTTGAAAAGGGGTTTACCATGGGCAAGGTTGATAAGACTCTTTTTGTGCTTAAGCATGGCAATGACTCATTATTCGTTCAAGTGTATGTGGATGATATTATCTTTGGTTGTGCTTCTCATGATCTTGTGTCCAAGTTTTCTTCTATGATGAGTTCAGAATTTGAGATGAGTATGATGGGAGAACTCACGTACTTTTTGGGGCTGCAAATCAAGCAAACCAAGGAGGGTACCTTTGTGCATCAAACGAAGTATACAAAAGACCTCCTAAGGTGCTTCAACATGGACAAAAGCAAGCCTCTTCGGACACCAATGGGAACGGCAACAACACTTGAACTTGATGAAGATGGTGAACCTGTGGATCAAAAAGAATATAGAAGCATGATCGGATCACTTTTGTACCTCACGGCATCAAGATCGGACATACAATTCAACGTATGTCTTTGTGCGTGGTTTTAAGCTTCCCCACGTGCTTCGCATCGTCAAGCCGTCAAAAGGATTCTCAGGTACTTACATGGACCTCAAGAATTTGGAATTTTTCTTCCTTCTTCCTCAACCGTTACTTTGAAAACTTTTTCCGATGCTGATTTTGGAGGTTGTAGGATTGATAGGAAAAGTACTTCCGATGCTTGTCATTTTCTTGGTAATTCACTTGTTGCTTGGTCCTCTAGAAAACAAAATTCAGTTGCACAATCCACAACCGAATCTGAATATGTAGCTGCTGCTAGTGCTTGCTCACAAATTCTTTGGATTGTTCAAACACTTAAGGACTATGGGGTTGATCTAGATCGTGTTCCACTGTTTTGTGATAACACTAGTGCCATTTGCATTGCTAAAAACCCTGTGCAACATTCTAGAACTAAGCACATTGATATTAGATATCACTTTCTCCATGATAATGTTGAAAAAGGAAACATTGTGCTTCACCATGTAGACATCGAACAACAATTGGCTGACATTTTTACAAAACCTTTGGATTTCACTCGTTTTTGTTACATTCGTAGTGAAATAGGGGTTATGCACCCTCATGGCTTAAATTGAGGGGGAGCTTTGAAACTTGGGAAGTCTATATGTGAATCTGAATTAAAATAATATGAGCATAATATTTCATACATATATAACTTTGAGATTCCTTTTACATGCTGAAAGTTCTTGCTACATTACTCATGTTATACATTTTGTAGTTTTTGCCATGTCTAGTAATTGGAATAATTACTTACACTAAATCTGGTCATGGTCGAACTTTCTTACTGTTTTGAACTTGTTGCATGTTCACAAGTGCTTTTAATCATAAAGAATTAATCAAGTAATCAACTCACATGTTGAGTTTTTGTGAACAAATATAAGTTGAGAAAAGATCAAGAGAATATGCATGCATCACACTTCTTCTTTTGAGATGGCTTATCATTGCACTTAGATAACTTGGAAGAAGTTGTGTATGACTAAAACCATGTCCTTAAGCTTCTGATTGTCAAATGACATAGGCTTGGCTTGGTTGGTTAGAATAAGGCAGATGCACATATAATCTCTTGCAAATATCATATGATCTAAATTTGTGCTTTGAAAAATAATAAAATGCAGCAACAAGTGTCATGCTTTCAGGTATTGAAATAGTTAAGTTTGTGAGATCATGACTTGCTTAAATTGAAAATTACATTTGATCTCTAGCATGGCTTACACTACTTTATGTATCTCATTATTGTGATAGTGTAAGTTACTTGATAGTATGACTTGGATGAGCTTTGTTTTATATGTATATGCTATAATATGCTCATAACAATTAAAATTTCTCTTTTTAACCTTGCTGAATACATTGTCAAAGGGGGAGAGATAATGTGCAGGGAGAGATAATATGTGCATAGAGAGAGATCAACAAAGGGGGAGAAATTGTTTTCATTGACAAAGGGCGAGAAATTGTTCTCAAAACTTTTTCATGTGCATAAGCCAATGTTCGGATTTTAAATGATGTTGCCAATGCATTCATCAAGGGGGAGATTGTGAGACCTATGTGTGCTGAATACATTGGCTTGTAGTGAATAAATTGGCTTTGATGGTAAAAGTTCTAAAATACTGCCAAAACACCTTTTTATCTAGATCCAACTCTAGCTCCGAGCTACAGCAAGGTCCGACGACAGGTTCGACTTGTTTTGGGTAGCTCTGGGTACGTTCGATGCTAGGTCCGACTAGCTTTGGTTAGCTCCGGTGAGCTTTGTCTTTAGCTCCGGCTTTTGGGTTGACTAGTTCTGACTAGTTTTGATAAGCTCCAGCGCTAGGTCCTGCTAGTTTCGTAAGCTCCGGCGGGAGCTTGGTTGTACTAGTTTTGGTAAGCGCCAGCGCTAGGTTCTACTAGCTTTTGTTAGCTCCGGCTCAAGGTCCGGTTTGCTCTAGCAAGGTCCAGAACTTGACCGAAGTGTTTATGCTTTTCATTTGCAAAGTTTCAAACTTGCTTTACATTGTTGGAAAGATTGCTTAGTATTCATTTGCTATGTTTTTGGTGCGTTTTGGTTGATATGGATGATATCATTTTACTGTGGTTTTGCAACATGCTTATGTGAGGTGCTCACGTAAGGTGTTGTGTTCGGAACTGACTTGAGTCAAGTCGCTGACTTGGGCTCGTACAGATTGGTTGTTTATTATTGTGCAGGTGTTGCTTGAGTTCAAGTCATGGCTGGTGACAGGATCCCTTGGACTAGTCTCAGGGAGGAGATGAGGTTCCAACAATCAAGTTCAGGAGGAATTGTGGTTGAGCGGGTCAGGAGATCGCGCAGGATGATTGAATCAAGGGCAGTGCATATGAAGGTCAAAGGAAGGTGTTCGCACATATGCATGCGGTGCATGACGTGGCAACATGGTTCTAGAGACAGATTAAGGAAGGAAGATCTGATTGGAAGGATCGGATCGTACTGGATGATGACTTTAGCTGCTGGCTGAGTCGGTTATGGCTCGATATGGAAATATCGAGTTGGTTATGGTAGATTTCGTGTGTTGCAGGAAAGTTGAGTTGTGTTCGGGAATACGGTATGTGTTCCGAGTCTGTTAGGAAGTCTCGAGATTGTTTCTATCTGCGTATAGGAAGATCTTGAGCAGTTATGGTTAGATGGGATTCGTGATCAGGGTAGGATCAGAATCCGGATCCAAGTTGAGTTGGCCTGCGGGCTGGTTATAAAAGCAAGGGAAGGCCAAAACTCGTGGTAGGCAACCGATGTAATAGAGAAGAGTTGTAGACGACTTTGGGGCTGTTCCTCTTGTATTATATTGAATAAAATTCGAAGTTTGAAGGAACTTTTGTGCCTTGTTCGTCCGATTTGTTCTAGACAAGTTTTACCTGTCGAGTTTCTGGACAGCACTACCTTTGGTCGGTGGTTTTATCATAACTCGAGTTTTACTGATCCAATTGACGCGATTATTTTTGGGTTGTCTTCAAAACTTGATTATATATCGTCTGTCAAAATTTCACGGTCATTAGATTTGTGGTTTCTGATCTACACGAGCTTCTTTGCAGCGTTCCAGAACTGTTTTTCTCGGGTAGGACAGATTGACCTTTGTTCGATCTTTCGATCATAACTTGAGTTTCTCTCGACGGATTTGAGTGATTCTTCTTGTGTTTTCTTTGTGACTTGATTATATATGATATATATCACTTTTGTCAGAGTGAAACATGTTTATATTAGTCTCACGCACAATTTCTTTAACAAATCATTTTTCTTCCGAAGGGGTTGGGATTTAACTGTTTCCGCTGCGTAAGATTTTTAAATCTACCATTCAGCCCCCCTCTGGTAGTTTTTCACGTGCTCTTCGATCCTACAGCTTGCATATGCTACTCACCATGATTTCAAGCTCTACCAAATGGATGTGAAAAGCACCTTCGTCAACGGTCCAATCAAGGAGGAGGTGTACGTGGAGCAACCTCCTGGATTTGAAGACAAAAAGTTCCCCGACCACGTCTTTAAACTGTGTAAGGCTTTCTACGGCCTCAAACAAGATGCTAGAGCTTGGTATGAGTGTCTTAGATATTTCTTAATTGAAAATGGTTTCAAGATTGGAAAAGCAGATTATACACTATTTATGAAACACTTCGACAATGATCTTTTCATCTGTCAAATCTACGTTGATGACATTATCTTTGGTTCAACTAACAAATCCTTTTGTGAAGAATTTAGTAAGATTATGACAGATAGGTTTGAGATGTCTATGATGGGAGAAGTGAAGTACTTCTTTGGACTCCAAGTGAGACAACAAAAGGAAGGAACATTCATAATCCAAACTAAGTACACTCAAGACATACTCAAGAAGTTTGAGATGGACAAGGCGAAGCCTATCAAGACTCCCATGACAACTAATGGACACTTGGAACTCAATGAAGATGGACCAAGCGTGGATCAAAAGGTATATCGCTCCATGATTGGATCCTTACTCTACCTATGTGCATCTAGGCCTGATATTATGTTGAGTGTATGTTTGTGTGCGAAATTTTAAGCCAATCCTAAGGAGTGTCATTTGACAGCCGTTGAAAGGATCTTGAGATATTTGGTTCATACACCCAACCTAGGCCTTTGGTATCCCAAAGGTTCCAAGTTCAATCTCATTGGATACTCCGATGCAGATTATGCCGGATGCAAAGTAGATAGAAAAAGTACCTCCGACACCTGCCAATTCCTAGGTAGATCCCTAGTCTCTTGGTCCTCCAAGAAACAAAATTCCATTGCCTTATCCATGGTCGAAGTGGATTATGTTGCAGCCGGGAGTTGTTGTGCACAACTCCTTTGGATGCGACAAACTCTAAGGGATTACGGTTACAATATGAGCCATATTCCACTCCTTTGTGATAATGAGAGTGCCATCAAAATTGCTCATAATCCAGTTGAACACTCTAGAACAAAACAAATAGACATCCGACATCAATTTTTGAGAGACCATTCAATGAAAGGAGATATAGCCATTTCCCATGTCAACACCGAAAAGCAACTAGCCGATATATTTACCAAGCCACTAGATGAAAAACGTTTCTGCGAGCTCTGAAATGAACTAAATATCCTTGATGCTCGGAATGTGGCTTGAAAACTTGGGTACCTGTATGGACTCTTCAAAATATATTGTTTGAGTTGCGAAAATCATCTTTCTCATTTTTCTCCAAAAAAAAACTATTTCAACTACTTGATCTTGATGAATTATGATCATTGCTTGATTGTTGTATGCTTACTGATCATATTCATCAAGATTATTTGATTTACTTTGCCCCCCTATTTTCTTAATAAGTACCTTCGAATATATATGAATAGGCTAAGAACTTCCTTTCTGGTGACCACGGACTAGTCCGTGGTTACCCGGACTAGTCTTCCCATGCAGACTAGTCCGTAGAGTGACTGTTAGTCCGGACTAGTCCGGCCAACCACGGACTAGTCCGATGTAGGCTCTGGAAAAGTTCGAACTAGTCCGATTATTTTCGAACAAATCCAATTTTTAGACTCCATAACCCTAGCCGCCGCCAAACCCTAATCTTCTTCACCCACACACTTGCCTCAAGCTCTCTCTCTCTCCTCGCTCGAGCTCCCAAAGGCGATTTCCTTCGTCCTCCATCAAACCTCTTCGTGTTTTGGTGGAAAACGACCTCCATTGCTTAGGGATTGAAGACCACGTACTTGTCCGCACCTTCAACTCCTCCATCTTCAAGAATCGAGCAATTTCGGTAAATTTTCCTCCCCAACCCTAGAAATTGTAATTTCCTTCGTTGTTGGCCAAATAGCTTAGTTCCTTTCACCAAATACATGTTTCCTTGATGTATTACATTGATGTTGTGCCATTATTTCATTGAAAAACACCATTGGACCTCTAGTTAGGGTTTAGGATGATGAACATCGGACTAGTCTGGTCCATGTACGAACAAGTCTGGTCACCCGGACTAGTCCGTACCTGTACGCCGGACTAGTCCGATTTTTTCTGAACTCAACCCTAATTTCTCATTCCTCAATGCAATTCCTTTCCATCAATTCTCATTCATACCTTGTGTAACCCATTCTCAGGACAATGTCCAGCACCAACGATGAAATCCCTGATTTCGAGGCCAAGATGGACCAAGAAGCCTTGCTTCGGTCCTCGACGGGCCAAGGCAAGAAGCACTAAGAGCGCCCATTTGAGCTGGCACTCTCACCACCTCAGGCTTGATGGAAGGTCCTTGCTAAGAAGCCTGTGTCCAAGGCTAAGGACGCAGTCGGCTCCAGCTCGGTAGCTCTTCGCCAAGTGAAGGGCAAGGGCAAAGGGATTGCCACGGGCCCGATCGGCCCACTCAAGTTGCGTGCTCCAAGGCAGGGAAACAGAGATACCTCCGAGGAGAAGTTCAACTGCAAGGGAAGCGACACTGCTTCCAACTCAGATTTGTGGATTGCTACAGCAGACCCAAGAAAGCTGCAGATAACATATTTTGGAGCAACTTTCATGTAGATTTCTACAGCTCAGTGTACCTGACCATGAAGACCCCAGTGGTCCATAGCCAGTGGATCGACTGGGATCATTTTGAGAGGAAGAGCTGTGGAGCATTCGATCAGGTGGTTGAGGCTGCAGCCAGGCATGGTCTGAAAGATCTGTTTGCCTTCAGATATCACTGGAATGATGAAGTTATTGCTCAATTTTATGCCACTTGTTTCTTTGCCAATGATGAGGAGGAAATGGTGACTTGGATGACTCATGGATCCAAGTACACTATCACCTATGATGAGTTTGCAAGACTCCTTCACCTTGAAGACACCGGAAACAATGAGTTGACCATCCACAACATCGGTGTCTTGAGCAAGGATAAAATGGACTTCCTCTATGATACTAGTCTGAAGTTCAATCCCCCCTCAACCAAGAACATGAAGCCTTTCTTCATGGTGCTCAACAGGGTGCTGAGGAAGACAATAGAACCAAAGGATGGGGATGCTGGAAGTGTCCAAGGTTACCTGAGGACCTTGATGAAGGTGATAAGCAAGAACAGGAAGTTTGACATCTTTGACTATATTTGGAATGACATGGTCAACATATCTTGTACTCCGAATAGTTCCTATGGCAATGCACCTTACCTGATGTTTATGATTGAGAAAGTCACAGTGATAGAATTTGTGAAGGATGTGGAGCACACTCCATTGAGGCCACAAAAGCCTCCTCAAGCAACGATCCAAGCTGCTCCTTCTCCTGTGTCTAGTGAAGAGGCACCATGGAGAGCTAGAGGTGATGCAAGGGCTGATCCCACCGCTAGGGCCCCTCCCTAAAAAGGGTCCCCTAGTGGCATCTTGAAGTACTTGGCAGCTATTTTTGCCTCTTGCAAGAAGGCCGAAGTGAACACGCACAAGCTGAACAAGGCGAGAAAGGCTGATATGTGGTACGTTAAAGAGAATGTGAAGCACATTTGCCAAAAGCTGGAGATCGATCCCATTGGATCTCCAGTCATTTCTGATGATTCAGCCTTAGATTTCACTGAGCTCGGGCCCTTGACTCCCTCCGAGCTTGCTTATTTTGGCATTGGGGGATCGAGTGGATCCGCTCCTCCTCCTCCTCCTCCTCCTCCTCCTCCTCCTCCTCCTCCTCCTCCTCCTCCTCCTCCTCCTCTACTCGAGAATGAAGACGAAGATGATGAGAGGACCGATAGCGAGGACTGAAGTTCTTAGATCCCTCCTCTCCTTCTTTTTGGTGTCTTGATGCCAAAGGGGAAGAGATTGAGGGGGAGTCATCAATAGATCTTAGCTGTAGGTTGAGAGATGAGAGCCTCTCTTATGCATCTTTTTATGTCTTTTGGGTTGTAAGACTTAATATTGTGCTCTTTTGGTACTTTTAATCCCGTGATAAAATGCTGAGTGATTTATGCTCATATTCATGAAATCTGTGATTTTGCTCTATAATTGACATTTATGCTTGTTGTTGATATATTGATGTCAATTATTTCATTGTCATCATGATTACTGCTCTCACTCGTTTAGTTGTTGCATCCCACCATAAAGAGTGCATATATGTATTATTTTGTCATTGCCAAATAAGTTTCAAGCTCATATGTGCACACTTTATGAAATTTTTTGCATTTTTATCATATTTTGTGAAATCTCAATTGGTTGTCATCAATCACCAAAAGGGGGGAGATTGAAAGTGCATCTAGACATCCCTTGTGGGTTTTGGTTGATTTATGACAAACAAACCTCATTATTGAGATGAGCGCAGGTTTTAATGAAAGAATGAAGAAAACGCAGGTTTTAATGAAAGAATGAAGAAAGATCCAAAAAGAAAGGAGAATGAGGATCAATTCGGAAAAGAGCTCAAGAACTGAATAGAATACATCATGGTGTAGGGAGTGTGTTGGTGTAACACATCCCAAGAGCTCAAGCACAAAAATCCTCACACACTTCACATTTCATAGGAAAAACGGACTAGTCCGATATACACTGGACTAGTCCGATATCCTCTCTGGACAGGTTCGAACAAGTCCAGCCAATGCGGACTTGTCCACACTGGACTTGTCCAAAAAAGTCCAGACTAGTCCGATAATGCCTCTGACTAAAATCGGACAAGTCCTTAAAGTTCGTCTTGTCCTATATTCACTAAGGGCATCACCACGCCGGACAAGTCCGATATCAACATGGACAAGTCCGAAAACCGTTTTGACTAAAATCGGACAAGTCCGCTCCTAGCCGAACAAGTACGATATTTCTGAACACTTAGGGTTTCCTGCACACCGCACACCGGACTAGTCCGGACTCCACCATGGACTAGTCCGTACCCTCAAAATCCTAACGGTAACTTATGAAAACCCTAATATAAATAGATGTGCACGGTCCAACTATCAACTCTCTCGACCCCCTGCGCCATCACACCTTCCAAGAGCCTAGAAAACACATCTCTCCACGCAATCTAATGCAAGAAAGATCAATTCCTTGAGGATTCACTTTGGATCAAAGGAGAGAAACGATTCTACACTTTTGAGCTCTTGGGTTTGATCTCTAACATACTCCTGTGATTTCATTATTGATCTTACGAGTGTGTTCTTAGTGGTGTTTGAATTGTAATCTTGAGGAGCCCTCAACTTGTGAGAAGGCCCCTTGAACTTGGTGATTTGCCCCTTTGTGATAGTGGAAGAAGAATTGGCCTTCGTGGCGATTCGACGATGTTAGGGTCAGTGAAGACCTGGTCCTTTCGTGGGATCGTCAACGTGGATGTAGGTTGCCTCCGTGGGAACCGAACCACGGGATAAAATCGTGTGTCAAACTTGCTCTTAAAGTTTCTCATATCATATTCTAGGGTTTGATTGATTTTGTCCATCTTACGTTAGAACATTCATATCAAAGATAATTTGCACTACACTTAACTTCATTGAATCAATACTTGCAAGTTACATACTATTTTCTGTTGTATACTGTGCTTGAATTGAAATCATTGATCGAACTTGATCAATCTAGTCCGCACGCACCGGACTAGTCCGCACTCTACCAGACTAGTCCGATATCTAGGGATTTGATCAGTTTGTTAAGTGTTGCAGGTTCCAACTAAATTTCAAAAAGGCCTATTCACCCCCCCCCCCTCTAGGCCACATTCAGCATCACCCAAACATAAGCATCATCTAACATCACAATTAAATCAACTAATCAACAATTTAACCAACAAATTACAAAATTCAATCCTCTAATCAACTAATCACCAATTAACATAACTAACTGAACACATTAAGGAAAAATTCAACACTAATTAAACAAATTAAATCATTAGAGGAGAGGAGGGAGGGAGGGGCGGCCATGGAAAATGGGGAGGAGGGGGTCAGCTAGGATGAAGGTGAGGGGTGAGGGGCGGCCATGGAGAGTGGGAGAGGGAGGGGGCAGCCATGGAAGGTGGGGAGGAGGGGGGAGGGTCGGCTAGCATGAAGGTGAGGGGGGAGGGGCGGCCATGGAGTGTGGGGGAGGGAGGGGGCGGCCATGGAAAGTGGGGAGGGTGTGGGGGGTCGGCTAGAAGGAAGGGGAGGGGTGAGGGGCGGCCTTGGAGAGTGGAGGAGGGAGGGGGCGGCCATGGAAGGTGGGTAGGAAGGGGAGGGGAGAGGGGTCATACCTTGAGGCGGTGGAGCGGCGGCGGCGACACGGCAGCGGCAGCGGCGCGGAGGCGGCGATGTACAGTCGGTTCAACGGCTCGATATGGAAGAAATGAGTTTGGCCCGACGGTATAGGCATTTAACATGCGACAGCCAGGTTAATTGCGACAACATTAGGTATGGCCGTCGCAATTAACGCTATTTGCGACGGCTACTGTAAAAGGCCGTCGCAAATAAGTTTTATTAGCGACAGCTTTGTTATTTGCGACGGTTCGTCTGGAGGCCGTCGCAAATTAGAGTCTATTTGCGACGGCTTATTTTATTTGCGATGGCTAGGTGCGGGCCGTCGCAAATAAGGTTATTTGTGATGGCTGGCCATCTCAAATTATGTCGGCTATCGTAAATGATCGTGTTTCCTGTAGTGTGTGACAACAACTATCCAGATAGATTAAGATGCTGCAGAGTTTGTACACTTCACCCACAGGCCATGCTCACTGTGGTGCGACATGACGCTCATCTCATATTCCCCGGGTAACCCCATAATCACACCCCGGCTTGACATAGGGGCTATTCAGGTATTCACTACCCAGCCAAACATCGGATGGTCCTCGGACCCCACGTCATTTCCTGGTCGACCGTTTCCTCCATGGCTCTCCAAGTGTCTCATGTGGTAGTCACCATGTCCCGCCCATACATATTCTATGGTTGTACAAAATAACTATGTTGAGGTCAAATGAACCGGTCCTTACATTGGTGAGGCGGCTCCATCCGTCCTTTGCAGAAGGACTAGTCTGGAACACACAACATCGAACTAAAATGAAGTACTCAATATAAGTATAATGCGGAAAGCATGGTCATCGTACTATTACTGAAGCACTCAACATCGATCGGTGGGTTATACCGAATATACAGTCGCAGCTGGTATACCTCTTAGGGAGCCCGCAACATCCCATCACCATACGTGCCACGACCACCCTCCCTCTTCACACACACAATTCATTATTCACCCACCCATATCCTAACTCACACCACCAAACACCTTTTAACACATTTCACAATGATGTATACACCGTGTAGCGGTTTGCGATGCGAACATCGCAGAGGTTCCTAAGAATAGTACTAACAAGGAGGTTCTCACATCACTGCTATAGTGCAGTGATGAAGCTGTTAGGTTATCAAGGGGTTGTGTTGTCAAGGTCAAGGAGGGGATTGTGATAGTGACTGCTATTATCGTAACTGATGTAGCGTCTCATTTCAAGCCATTAATAGCGAGTAACCATTGTGTTACTATTTATCGTTGGCAAGTAGCTAACACCGATATACAGTCATGAACATAGCTCATGCTACCACATTCAAGTGGTACATAGCATAACACCATTTTAAAATAGGCATACAGTCATGCAATGAAAACAGGCAATAGGTGCGATTGCAAAACATAGGTGAGATATGATCAAGGAGCTAGAGCTTGCCTTTATTGTGTTTCATCAATGTCTTTGTCAAATTCTTTGTGATCTGGGTCTTGAATATATCCTTTGTGAACTCTCCGATTACTAAGTGAGTAGCTACTTTAAGAAAATACGATTCATCAATAAAGATCCAAGAAATCCAAACAGAACTCCAATAAATAGAAACAATCATTCAATAACACGATTTCTAATATCCTTAGAAGGCGTATCAAAAAATATTATATTCTACTATTGATTTGTTTGGAAATTTTACTATTTATTTGATCAACCAATCGGTCATTGAAAGGTTATAAATGTTTTATTGGTCTCCTTAGTTATTTACTTGGTTTATGAAATTTAAGCTGAACTCACTAGCTTATTCTATAAATTACCCATATTGTGCTTAATGAGTTGACCTTAATTTTTATGTGTCTTCTTTATAATCACTATATCTTAACAATAGTATCTTCACTAAAGTTCTAATAATGTAAGTCTCACGTATTTTAGAGACTAAGCATGAGTCCTAACGTGTTTGAACTTAAGGCAACATTTTTTTAGTGAAGACTGGTGTGTGACTTATCAACTTATTGTTGACTGCTCTTATATACCAATTTCACCCGTCAATATAACTCTATTATGTGAAGGAAATATCATTTCTTGCACACATCACCTTTCTATTTAACCTATTCCACTTTTCTTTGGAGAAACTAGTGCATGCAGGCATTCTATGCAGAATTGAAGTGAAACAAGGGGATCTATCTTATAAAATATCAGTCCAGCCAATCAGGCGACACCACGTGGCATCACATGGATCAAATGGCCAACAAACAGAAGTATCTGAGGCCATCCAATGGTGTAGCACCCATATCAGTCAATGGGACCCATCTGGAAATCACCCCAAGGAAGCACACCAGAAATGGTCAACATTTCTGTTCGGTTGACTAGGGGCTTCGACCGAATCCTTCGTCGCGCCAAACTCGGTCAACTTCCACTTGTCGACTCCCTGTGGTGCCCTGGTCACCATGAAGACTGATTCACGTGCTTTTGGCGGCAGGAACCGACCCTTCTCCAAGCTATAAATAGGACCCCTCACTACTCACTTCAACACACACCACTTGAGTATTCATCCATTGTATCCACTACTCTCCATAGGTTTAGATGATTGTAGGCTATAGAGAGGAGAGCCTCTAGTCCATAGTCCAAGTAGGAGAAGAGTATAAGGAGTCTCTTCCAATTTCCAATTGGGAAAGGAATGTCTCCCATATTCTTATTTGTATTTGTGACTTTATTCTTGATAAAGATGTTATCTTTAGTCTTCCATTGTTCATATACTTGGATGAAGCATTTCTTTTTTGATTGTGGATTCCATATATGTGATAGAAGTAGTATTTATGATTATGCTATACAATTATCATTATATCATCATAAACACTATAAACCTCCACTATAGTCTAATTAGCTATGATATGATTATATTAACATGAATCACTTGTGTTATGAATTAACATTAGTTCAACGATGATTTAGTTCATTGTTTTAGGATGGCTTGTGCCTAGGCTCTTAAGGTAATTACTTAATATGCTAGCATGGTGTTAGGATAGAGAGTAGCGTTGATTGTCTCATATGCCCACGGATGGAAGAGGTAGGCAGTAGGGGGTGACAACCCTATCTGTCCTTTGTAATCCTCCACGTCCGCCTATGCCACAGGCTCTTGGCGGGAGTCGTCCTAGTATTGTTAGGGATAAAACAGTGTCCAATGTGTTAATCCACTTAGCATGAGAATTCATAATTGACATGATCATTAGTAACTAACCTTAGCTATGTATATGTACATTAGAAGCATTGTAGGAGTCTTTACCTAGTTCTTAGCCTTGTCCCTATTTATTCCATATTATCTCCTTAGGATAGAATGCTCTTGTGTGTGTCACACCACCTCAATTACCCTTTACCCATCCTTGCTAGAACCCTACCTAGGCCAACCTAGCCTCTCCACTTGATGATTGGTTTACTTCCATGTAGCCTTCCTTTGGGAGAATATAAATGACACCCTTTGGGAATACTCTTAGAGGGGAAATGCTACATCATAGTTTCAGTGCGCTTGTGGATTTACATGTATAATCTAAATCTATTAACAACCATTTCTGGCACCACTGATAGAGATGAATTTTAGTAGTACGTAGGAACTGTCAAGAAGCATTTCTGGTACTGTTGTCGGGGAAGGAAGCCGAAGTATTACATGATTGAGTGAATAGGATAGGACCCTGATAGGTTTTAGTAGGATGACCCTTCTTTGTTTTCGCATTTTATGTGAAAATAGGGTAGTGTATATCTGGTTTCCGCTTGCCGAAAAACTTGGTTGAAGATCTCGAATCCCTTCTGGGAGATCTACCTCGTGTCGTTACTCCTCATAAGCTTCGAGTGGCAAACAATGTGCATGTTGGGCCCACTATTAACACGAGAGATGTAAACTTCAAAATCAAGAATAGGCTTATCACTATGGTGCAAGCCAATCCATTTTGTGGGAAGCCTAACGAGGATGTAAGTGCTCACTCGCAACAGTTCCTCGAGATCTGTAGCACAACATATCTCCCGATGCGGTCCATCTTAGGCTGTTTCCGTCTTCTTGGGAGAGCAAAATAGTGGTTCTATGCAAACCGAAGTGCTGTAGATACTTGGGAGGAGTGTTCTACAACATTCCTCGCCAAGTTTTTCCCGTTGGGCAAGACCAATAACCTACGTGGAAGAATTTCCAGCTTCTACCAAGATGCCATGAAATCTATTCCCGAGGTTTGGGAAAGGATTGAAGAGTACCCCTAGCCTGTCCCCACCATGGGATGAATGACTGGCTCATTATCCAAAACTTCTACAATGGGCTGATCCCTTCCCCCCGTGACCATGTTGATGTGCTGCTGGAGGTGCCTTCTTCTCATTGACGGTGCCCAAAGCCAAAGATTTGATTGAGAAGATGGTGTCAAACATGGGTCGGAGCGACGAGCGTCTCCATACCCGCTAGCGAGGCATGCACACCTTGAAGGAGGTGGACATGATCGCTGCCAAATTGATCCTCCTTATGAAGAAGATTGATGGACAAGGCAATGGTGAGATATGTGGCAATGCCTATGCCTTAGACTCTCACATCATGTGTGAAGTCTGTGGCAACACGGGCCATTTGGGTAATGACTGCCCCAAAACTCGTGAGGATGCCTTATACGTAGCCAACAATGGAAACAACAATGGCTATTGTCCAGGAGGTCAAGGGTGGGGTCAACCACGCCCATTCTTTCAAGGAGGGAACAACAACAATGGCAACAATGGAAATCAACCCAACTTGAGAGAACTTGCCATCGGCCAGCTGAAGATCAATGAGGCTATATCAAAGAAGCTGTCAGCTAATGACAAGACCCTAGAGAGTATAAATGCCAACATTGAAGGACTATCCTCAGCCTTCAAGAATCAATTGAGTTTCAACAAGATGTAGGAGACTCAGTTGGCTCAACTGGCAGCTGCTGTTCCTCCTGTGGAGAATGGCAAAATGCCAGGACAGCCCGAACACCCTGTGGAAAATGTCAACATGATTTCTCTACAAGGAGACAACTAGCTGAAGGACCCTGAATGTCCTACAATTTCATGTTCAATTGGGGCACACCACTTGGACAAGGCCCTTTGTGACCTAGGAGCAAGTGTGAGTGTGATGCTCAAGGTGGTTTTTGACAAGCTGAACTTCACGGAACTTACTCCAACACCAATGTAGCTCTAACTGGC
Organism: Tuctoria greenei; assembly: GCA_036927565.1. NCBI lineage: Eukaryota > Viridiplantae > Streptophyta > Magnoliopsida > Poales > Poaceae > Tuctoria > Tuctoria greenei. Next base: position 222,139,543 of record JAYESD010000003.1, read on the forward strand.
TAATTCCTCAGTCCGTTATCTGGTGGGTATCACTAAAGATGTTCTGATGAAAATCTAGAACTGCTTTATTCCCGTGGATATCGTGGTGCTCGACATGGAGGTCAAGAAGGATACACCACTCATTCTTGGGTGCCCATTCCTAAGCACCGCGAAGGCTCGCATAGATGTGGGAGCTGGAGAAATCCACTTCCATATCAATGGCAAGGAGAAGTTTAACTTTCGCCCAAAGTTGGAGCAATGCTCCATGATCCTTATCAAGTATGGGACAAATGTTAAACACATTCAAGAGGTCGAAATCACACCTCCAAAGGTGGACCCGCTCATTGTATTCATGAGGAATTTGATCTATGCGGAAAACACGTCTTATCATCCACGCCGACATCCTAAGAAGACGGAGAAGTTTGGGCCTCCTCAAAGGCCCAAGTCCACCAAGCCGCCAAATAAGGTATGGCAGAAGAAGCAAGACAAACCGTCCGAGCCCATCCCCCAAGGCCCGAATGTTAAGAAATGAACAAGGAGGAATGTCTATATCATCGGACGATGGTGAGACCTACCCAATAGGTTACATTGGTAGTTATCGTTTTCTTTGTTTTTCTTTTCTCTTTGTTTGGTTTTCCGCATTTAGTTTGGTTTTCCCCATTGCATATTTGATTTTCTTAGTATGTTGAGAATCTTATATTCTCAACTATCATTTTTATTTCTTTATTTTCACAAAAAGAAAATTGTTGGGTTTTGAAAAAGGAGTTTTTATTTGGAAAAGAATTTTTTTGAGCTACAAAAGTGGTATTCACCAACGTGCTAATTCCATAGCCATTGGGGAGCCACCTGCCAAAAAGGGAATAGGGGGGCCCACTTGTCAGGTCGGCCGACCCCCTTGTTCGGTCGACTAGGGGAAGGAGCCACTTTGGCTCTCTGAAAGCATCTAGGCCCCCATGAGGTATGGTTTCGGTGATTAATGACAACCGTTGGATTTTACTAATGAATTTGTGGATGCAAGGTCTCTCATATCACTCATTACAATAAAATCTATATGAATATGAATATCATCTACTGATCACTGGATACAATTGGAGACCCCTAAACAATCATTTTATGAGATCAATTAATGTTATGAAGATTAGAAGTAAAAGCTCACATGTCAAAATTATTCAACTAATATTGACAGCAATCAAAGCTTGATAATCATCAGAAGAATATTTCAAACCAATGTATAAGAGGTCGCTCGAGAAAATTCCAAAAGATTCACTTAGAACAACTCGAAGCAAACAAAATCAACTCACCGGATCAACCGATGTTTCCAGAAAACAACACATCGGTCGAGTTGGTTTAGCAGAAGAAGACCTCAGAACTAAGTACTCACCGGATCATCCGATGATGAAGGGCATGTTACATCGGTCCATCTGTACAGTAAGCAATATCCCTAGACCAAGTGCCACCGGATCATCCGATGTACAACTATAAACACATCGGTCGATCACTCCAGTAAGCATCAATTCTGAACTAATTCTGGATGAAGTGCCACCGGATCATCCGATGAGAAGGCAAGGGCAACATCGGTCTAACAACGGTCATATCTGACATAGTGACATCAGCTAATTTGGATTTGACCGATGATAACTAAAGGGGGAGCATCGGATCATCCGGTGTTCGCAAAACAGTGATGTCAGCCTACTTTTCCAACGGCTATTTCGTGGAGGTTGGCTATTTATACCCCTTCAACCAGTCTATTCGACAAGTCTTGACTACCAAACCTACCCTACACATTCTCAAGCATTCAAGACATTGAGCTATCGCTTCTACATCATCCACACTACTTACACACCAAGAGATAGGCTAGAACTAGCTAGAGATAGTGCTTGTGTGCTTCCATTCTTGGTGATTGGAATCTCTAGTGTAGTGAGAGCTGTAAGGGAGTGTCCCTTGGTGATTGTAATTGAGATAGACTTTCAGAGCTTGCCAAGACGGTTGTGGAAGCCTGGAGGATCCAAGTTGTACAAGGCTTGAGCTCCACCTTGCCGAGGTTGGCAAACGGAGAAGTATAGTGAACATCCCTAGTCTCGGTGACTTGGGTGTGGCTATACCCTTTGGTGGGTGCCACAACGTGGATGTAGGAAGATCTTGACGATCTTGCCGAACCACAGGATAAATCCTCGTGTCTCCTCAGGAGTTTGCATTTTCTTACTCTCACCTTACACTTATGCATTTCATATACCGCAAAGTTACTATTCACTTGAATGCATAGGTTGTTCGCATAGGGAATTGGGCTTTTAGTAATTAAGTTTTATTGCTTTAAATTGTTGAAAAGAAGCCCAATTCACCCCCCTCTTGGGCATTCGATCCTTACAATTGGTATCAGAGCAAGGTTGCTTATTGGATCATTCTAGCTTCACCGCTAGAGAGCTAAAATGGCCAAGATTGGGGGTTCGGTTCCTATCTTCGAGGGCAAGAACTTTGCCTATTGGAAAGCACGCATGCGCGCTTATCTAGAGGCTATTGCTCCCAAAGTATGGGAAGCGACCCACACAGGGTTTGGTGAGCACAATTATGTTGGTGATCAAATCATGTGGGATGCTAAAGCTAGGAATGCAATTTATGAATGCATTAGTCAAGATGTGTTTGCTAGGATTGCTGGCAAAGAAAAGGCTCGTGAAATTTGGGATTGCTTGATAGAAATTCATGAGGGTTCTTCTCGTGTCAAAGAACTAAAATATCATATGCTTAAAGCCAAATATGATGAGTTTAAAATGCTACCTCATGAAAATGTCAATGAAATGTTCTCTTGCTTGAATGTGCTTATTGAAGAAATTAATGCTCTTGACATTGCTTCTCTTGGCAAAGGACTCATCAAACGCAAGATTCTTATGCTTCTTCCCAAGCCAAAGTACAACATCATCAACTCCATGCTTCAAAAAGAATCTCTTGACCACAATGAAGTTTTGGAACTTATTGGAGAGATTCACGCTCATGAGATGAGTGTACTTGGGATGATGGAGCAATCATCTTCAAAGACAATTGCCCTAAAGGCCTCCACCAAGAAAACAAGTCTCAAGAAAAAGAAGGTGGTTGAGCCTAGCTCAAGTGAAGAAGAGCAAGCATCAAGTGAAGATGACGATGATGAGCTTGCATTGATGATGAGAAAGTTCTCTCGCTTGAACTCCAAGATTGCCAAGAAGGGATACACCTTTGATCCCAAGAAGAAAGCGTTCCTACCAAGGAGAGATGACTACAAGACTTGCTATAATTGTGGTGATCAAGGCCACATCTCCTATGATTGTCCAAAACCGGACAAAATAAGAGAGAACCACAAGAGCAAGCACCGCAAGCTTGAAGATAGTGAAGATGATGAAGAAGAGGTTAAACCCAAACCAAGATCCTTTGGGAAGAATAAACATGACAAGGGCAAGAAGGCAAAACTCTTCCCAAAGAAGAGAAACGGTCAACAAAAGGTGTTCATGTGTGAGGCAAATGAATGGATCACGGACGAAGAATCAAGTGATGAAGAGAGTGAAGAGGAAGAAGAAAGTTTGGCCGGCATTGCCATTGCCAACAATGATGACTCATATCTTCATCCACCTCCCATGTGCCTCATGGCTAAAGGTAACACCAAGGTATGTGATGATTCTAGCGATGATGAGCTTTCCCCCGATGACTTAACTTCATTAATAAATGAATATCACACTATCATTAAGAGGGAAAAGAGTAAGGTTAAGGCTCTTGAAGAAACTCGTGCTAAGCTTGAGAGTGCTAACCTCGATTTGCTTGACAAGTATGAAAGCATACTTAAGGAGCATGACACGCTCAAATCCCATGTCAAGCAAATTGAGGAGGATAAGGCTCAAATTAAGCAAGATCATCATGAGCTTGACTTAGCCCACCAAGGTCTACTGGGTAAGCATAATGAGTTAATTCAAGAGCATCAAATACTTAACCTTGCTTATGAAGTGCTTGATCAAGAATTGAAAAATATAAAGAAACAAACTCTTAATGATAAGGTATCCATTACTTCTCATGCCACTAATGTTTTGCACAAGTCTTTGCCTTTGAAAAGAAATGCTAGGGAGAAGGACTTGTTGGAAGAAATTGAAAGTCTCCGCACTAGTGTGGCAAGACTATCAAAAGGAGAAGTCAAGCACAAGGAAATCCTCTTCCAACAAGCAAATGCCTTCAACAAGAGAGGACTTGGATCCTTTCCGGTGCCTAACAAAGGAAAGGTGGCCTCACCAGAGCTTAGAACAAGCTTCATCAAGGAAGTTGGTTCCTATTGCCAACATTGTGAGGTCACCGGTCACCATACAAGGGAGTGTCCTATTCCCAACCGACCTTCTCCAAAATTGCCTACTAACTACAAGTCTACTTTCAATGATCATTATAATCTCTTGAGTAAAGTAGACGACAAAGTGAAGGCAAGGTTCATTGGCAAGGACATAAAGGGCATGAAGGGGAAGCTCCCCAAGCAACTTTGGGTCCCAAAAACACTTGTATCACACATACAAGGACCTAAGTTGGCTTGGGTGCCTAAAGTCGAAAATTGAATTCATGTGTGTAGGTGAACTACAAAGCCGGAGGAAAGCATTGGGTACTCGATAGCGGGTGTACTCAACATATGACCGGCAATGATGGTATGTTCAGCACCATAGAAAACCCCGGCAATCATGAACAAGTCACCTTTGGTGATAACTCTAAGGGGGAAGGTAATTGGGTTAGGTAAGATTGCTATTTCAAATGATTTATCGATTTACAATGTATTGTACGTTAAGTCACTTAGTTTTAATTTACTCTCTATTGCACAACTATGTGATCTTGGACTAACGTGCACCTTTAGCAAAAATGATGTTGTTGTGAGTAGTGAAACAAGCCAAGAACTAATCTTCAAAGGATTTCGGCATGGACATCTCTACCTAGTAGACTTCTCCAACAAGGATGCTAGCTTGACCACTTGTCTTTTCACTAAGACAAGTTTGGGTTGTCTATGGCATAGACGCATAGCGCACATAGGGATGAGCAAGCTCAAGAAGTCATTCAAGCTTGGGATGGTGACCGGCGTGAAGGATGTCACATTTGAGAAGAACAAGCTTTGTAGCGCTTGTCAAGCCGGGAAGCAAGTTGCTTCACACCACCCAATGAAGACAATGGTGTCAACCTCCAAGCCACTTGAGCTACTTCACATGGACCTCTTCTGTGACGCCCGGTTCTGAAAACTGAACCAAGCTAACGCATATGTGTGCCCAGGATGTTCAACACACATACACGAGTGATTCACAAATGATAAACAGATAATTACCACAACTCAAATTATTAAATAAGTACTCTTATTACATAATTCATTATATCCTCGAATACAAGCTCCAATGAATATTAATGACAGTTCAACTAATGCAGCGGAAATAAACTAATTAAGCAACTAAGCAAACTAAGCAAAAGGGATAGCGCAGCTCCATGCAACACCACAGGCAAAGCTGACGGTAGACACGGCCTAGAATTCCGCATTATCACCATTAAACTCCCAATCTTGACCTGCAACTGTTGGGGGGATTGCAAGAGTGAGTACATGTCGTACTCAACAAGTGTGGAAAGTATGACATGTGGCTGATTCAAATGATGACAATAATAATGGCTAAGTGCTGAAAAGTACAGTAAAACATTTGAAAAGCAATATATCATATTTATGTGAAGTAAACCCATCATAAACCATAAATAATACCATAATACCAGTCCATAATTCACCATCCTCATCCATGATTCCAGATTTCATCATTTGCCAATAACCATATTCAATACCAGAAATTAATCCATAACCATCCATAACCAAACCATAACCATCCCAAATTTCCAATTTCCCTCTAATCATGGAAGTTGTCCATGTGCTCATAACCGGGAGCACGGCTATCATGATAGTTTTATTAACTCTGCAGAGTTTGTACCTCTTTACCCACGTGTTCGTGATTTCATCACCTTTCGGCGATTAAGAATCTCCCTTATGCCCATGACCCGTCGGTCATATTACACACTTCCGTTGGTGTGTGGCCAAGAGATCACAAAATAGCCTTTACAAAGGGATTACTAGCCTATTTAGACCCCACTGAGGTTTCACCGGTGGCGATGTCTCCCGCAGAGCACATCTTCAACCAAGGGCCCCCTCTTGAGCCATTCGGATCCCAGGGTAGTCCCACCAATCATCAACAAACCCAATCCGACTACCCCTTCCCCGAGCATCCACAATGGTCCAAACAGCACTAGCAAAACCCTAATTAATTAGCTACACTGCACCCATACTTGGCCTCCTGGTGGCACTGTAGTTCTGGCTTATTCTCGCATGAACCGGTCCTTAGATATAAAGCAAGCAAACCACCATAACATCCAACCCATCCACATACCAGGCTTTTTTAGATCACCCATCACCATACCGTATCGACCAGTTCACATCAACCAGAATATCATTGATGCATAATTAAATGTGTAGTGTTGTTTGTCATCCCAATTAATTAAGCGAAGCAAAAAGGTAAAAACCCTTCCTGACTCTCTACCATATATTCCAGGTGACAAGGGTTGTTAAACAAATCTAGTAAACTTCCTACCATAGGATTCCCATCAAATTGACACAACATGCAGTTTTACAAACAAAACATTTATTTTAAAAACAAGATCAATATGCTTCAAGGACACTTGCCTTGCTCTTGCTGTTGATTAGGGTCAAAGCCTTCAAACTCCTGGTGCTGTAGATCCTCCGCGGCACTTTCTAGCGCAAATCCGTCTAATCGACACAATAAACATACAAGACAAGAAACACAATCAAAGAGTGCGCAAATATTACTCAATATGACATGCATGATTGATGCAAATGCAAGGTAGAACTCGTTACTAGATTGCTTTTAATGATCACTAATTAGTTATAATAGCTTTTAACAAGTTTATACAGGTTTGGATTCGATTAGATCAAATTTTAGAGTCAATTCAACACAATTTAACCAGGAAGATGGGACTAGTCCGCTAGGGACCGGACAAGTCCGCACTTCGCGAGATCAGCGGATTAGGGTTTTCTAGATTGACGTGAATTTGTAGATTAGGGTTTGAATTCACGTAAGGAAAAGAGAATAGGAGGTATACCAGGTGTTTAGAACTCCAATGAATCAAGAAACTTGGAGGTAGCACTTGGATCTTGATGATCTAGGGTTGGTGATGAACTTGGAGATGAATTGGTGGTGAAGGACGAAACTTGGTGGAGATCTTGATCCTCCTTCGTTTCCTCCTCTTCTTCCTCTTGCTTGGGATCTTCTCCTCCCTCCTTGATGGTGGCTCCCCACGAACTAGGGTTTGGGTGGGTGGAAAAAGTGGCAAATAGGTGTCAAACCAAGGGGTGGGGCTGTTTATATAGAGGTGGAGGCTAGGGTTAGATGGATTTCGAGTTTTGGGATGAGTAGAGGCCGGTTTAGAGTCCCACATGGCTCAAAAAGAGTTAGGCACGGCGTCCCTAGGCCCACTCAACGTGAAACCCAAGAAACAAGTCGTAAAACAAAAGATCAACTCGGAGTCGTGAAATATCGGACAAGTCCGGAAAGGACCGGACTAGTCCGAAGTCGTCCAGAGAGAAAATCAGACAAGTCTGGCCAAAAATCGGACAAGTCCAAATTTGAACAGAGAGGAAAAACGGACAAGTCCGCTGGAACACCGGACTAGTCGGGAAAAGTCCAGGGACTTAGCAAATTTTCAAGGATTCATGGAATATCGGACTAGTCCGCACAAAATCGGACAAGTCCGAAAGTTTCCAGAGCAAAAATCGGACTAGTCCGCAGCAAAAACGGACAAGTCTGTTTTTAGTCAGAGAGAAATCGGACTAGTCCTTAGTAAAATCGGACTAGTCTGCACTTTCCTACGTTTTAAGTGCGGTTTTGCTCCAAATCAATTTTAAACTCGTTCCTCTTGTTGTGGGTTAATGTTAAACATGTATATGAGTGCATGTATGGCATGATGCATGAAAATGAGGGTGTTACAAACCTACCCCCCTTAAAATGAATCTCGCCCTCGAGATTCGACGCGGCAGAGAAGAGATAGGGAAATTCCTTCTTGAGATCATACTCCAATTCCCATGTCGCTTCTTTTTCGGCGTAGTGCTTCCATTGAACTTTACACCATCTAATGACCTTGTTCCTTGTGACCCTCTCCTTAGTTTCCAAGATTTTTACCGGTTGCTCGGCATACGTCAAATCTTCCTCTAGTTCCAATTCTTCCATTGGCACTTGATCTTCCAGTACTCTCAAACACTTCTTGAGCTGGGAAACATGAATGACATCATGTACATCTGAAAGATGAGCTGGCATCTCCAACTTATACGCTACTTCTCCTCTTTTGTCCAAAATCTTGAATGGTCCAATATAACGAGGTGCGAGCTTGCCTCTTATGTTAAACCTCTTATGACCTCTCATTGGTGACACCTTGAGGTAAACAAAATCTCCTATTTCAAAGGCTAATTCCCTTCTCCTATTATCCGCATAGCCTTTTTGCCTTGATTGGGCAGCCCTCAAGTTTTCACGAATTATTTGGACTTGCTTTTCGGCTTCTTGCAACACGTCCGGACCAAACACTTGAGTTTCTCCTACCTCATTCCAGAATAAAGGTGTCCTACACTTCCTCCCATAAAGCGCTTCATATGGTGACATTTTCAAGCTTGCTTGGTAACTATTGTTGCTTTTGTCCCAACTTTTCCCATGCTTTAAATCACAAGCTCTTAACATGTCCTCCAAAATCTGATTGGTCCTCTCGGTTTGTCCGTCCGTTTGAGGATGATATGCTGAACTAAAATTCAACCTCGTTCCCAAAGCTTCATGCAATTTTTGCCAAAATCTGGAGGTAAATTGAGAACCTCTATCCAAGACTATCTTCTTAGGGACTCCATGTCGACACACAATATGCTCCATGTATATTTCGGCCAATTGTGCAGCTGTATATTTGGTCTTCACAGGGACAAAATGAGCTGACTTGGTTAAGCGATCCACAATTACCCAAATTGAGTCATACCCGGACTGAGTACGTGGTAACCCAACTATGAAGTCCATTCCAATTTCTTCCCACTTCCATTCCGGAATCTTCAACGGTTGCAATAATCCAGCTGGCCTTTGGTGTTCAGCTTTAACTCGTCGGCACACATCACAAAGTGCAACATATTCGACTATATCCTTCTTCATGCTATCCCACCAATAGCGAGTCTTTAAGTCTTTGTACATCTTTGTACAACCAGGGTGAATTGAGTAAGGCGAGTCATGTGCCTCCTTTAATATTGTCTCCCGAATATGCTTTACATTAGGCACAAAGATCCTCTTTCCAAGCCATAAGGTACCATGTTCGTCTTCATCAAATCTGAATTCTCTCCCTTCTTCAGTCCTTTCCTTGATTTCATTGATCTCTTCATCTGCGGTTTGGGCCTCTCGAATTTCTTGCTCCAAGGTTGGGTTTAACTCCATCATCCCCGTCTCATTTACAAACCCGAGGTTCAACCGTTCAAACTCCTTACATAACTCGAATGGTAACTCTTGAACCGTGAGTTGATGACTTACTCCTTTTCTACTCAAAGCATCGGCCACTACATTGGCTTTTCCTGGATGATAGTTGATTCCCAAATCATAATCCTTGATGAGCTCCAACCATCTTCGTTGCCTTAGGTTCAGATCCGTTTGTGTGAAAATATACTTCAAACTCTTATGATCCGTGTAAATTTCACATCTATGTCCCAGAATATAGTGTCTACAAATCTTCAATGCATGTACCACGGCTGCAAGTTCTAAATCATGTGTTGGGTAATTCTGCTCATGTTTCTTCAATTGTCTTGACGCATAGGCGACCACTTGACCTTCTTGCATAAGCACGCATCCGAGTCCTTGTCTTGATGCGTCACAATAAATATCAAAACTCTTGCTTACATCCGGCAATACCAAAACTGGGGCTGTTGTCAACCTCTTCTTCAACTCCTCAAAACTGTTTTGACAAGCTTCAGTCCATTGGAACGCCTTTCCCTTCATTAGCAACTCCGTTATAGGCTTGGCTATCTTGGAAAAATCCTTGATAAACCGACGGTAATATCCAGCCATCCCAAGAAAACTCCTTATTTCCTTGACGTTTTGCGGTGGTTCCCACTTCAACACATCTCTCACTTTTCCAGGGTCAACCGATACTCCTCCTCCTGAGATTATATGACCCAAGAATGGCACCTCTTTCAACCAAAACTGACACTTGTTGAACTTGGCATACAATCGATGCTCCCTCAATTTCTGCAACGTAAGCCTCAAGTGTTCCTCATGTTCCTTCTCATACTTCGAGTAGATCATAATATCATCAATAAACACCATGACAAACTTATCCAAGTACTCCATGAAGACTTTATTCATGAGGTACATAAAGTAGGCAGGCGAATTTGTCAATCCAAAAGACATCACGGTGTACTCATAAGATCCATACCGTGTCCTAAAAGCTGTTTTGGGTATGTCCGACGGTCTAATCTTCATTTGAAAGTATCCTGACCTCAAATCAATCTTGGAAAACACACAGACACCTTTCATCTGATCAAACAAGTCCTCTATATGGGGCAAGGTGTACTTGTTCTTGATGGTCACCTCGTTGAGAGCTCGGTAATCCACACACATCCTTTGGGATCCATCCTTCTTGTCCACGAATAGAACGGGCGCTCCCCAAGGCGAAGTGCTAGGGTGAATGAAACCCTTCTCTAATTGCTCTTGAATCTGCTTCTTGAGCTCCACTAATTCCATAGGAGGCATCCTATACGACCTCTTAGATATAAGTGCAGTTCTAGGTATTAAATCAATAACAAACTCAATGTCTCGATCGGGTGGCATACCTGGCAACTCGTCCGGAAAAACATCCAAAAATTCGCACACCACAGGAATCTCCTCAATTGTGGCACTGTCCATATGATTCAACTCCAATTGCTTCGGTGCAGTTTGAGATGCTTCAAATTCTACGGTGATCCCTTCCTCATTGGTCAACTTTACCGTCTTTGTGGCACACTCAATAACTCCATTGTGCTTCCTCAACCAGTCCATACCAAGTATAATGTCCAATCCTTGAGAATCCAAAACTATGAGGTTGGCGGAGAAGTCTACCCCCCTTATTCTAAGGCTTACTTTTGGACATACTATATTTGTCCTCATCTCTCCTCCAGAAGACTTAACCAATAGAGTAAACTTCATATGAGAGATAGGCAAACTATACTTGGCAACATACTTCGATGCAATGAATGAATGCGATGCTCCAGAATCAAATAACATAGTCGCGGGGTTGGAGTTTGCAAGAAACATACCAATGACCACGTCATCCGCTTGTTGAGCATCCTCCGTAGAGACATGGTTCACGTTGCCACGAGCAAAATTCTGCTGTCCACGGCTTCCTTGTGGCTGTCCTCCATTGGGTCTTGGGTTTTGCCTCGGTGCATTGCTTCCTTGACCAAGGCTTGACTTAGGACATTGATGCGCAAAGTGTCCAGCTTCTCTACAAGTATAACACTTCTTAACCCCACTAGAATTGCTGGGACGAGCTTGGTTTTGAACATTGGCTCCAGGAAAATCAGCACGAGGTGCATAAGGCATTGGAGGCCTAGGTGCTTGCATAACAGGGCGCTGCTGCACAAACTGAGTTGGGCGTGGTGCATAACCAGGGCGCTGAGCAGGAATAGAGGAGCTGTAATGAGGCGCATTGGGTGGCGCAAAGCGAGGGTGCACATTACTTCCTTGTTGCTGTCCTTGATATGGCGCCTTCCTCTTGTTGTCTTGCTCCATCTCACGAATCTTATTCTCAACCACAATTGCTTTGTCCACAAGCTTCTGGAAATTGGCATAATCACAATTGAGTAATTGCACTTGGATCTCATTGTTCAAGCCCCTCATGAACAAGTATTGCTTCCGGCTGTCCCGACTAACATCCTTAGGCGCGTACCTTGAGAGTTGAGTGAACTTGTTGAGATATTCACTCACGCTCGATTTCCCTTGCCTCAAGTTCTCAAATTCTTGTCTCTTCAAGATCATAACACCTTCCGGCACATAATGAGAACAGAAGTTCTCCTTGAATTCCACCCAGTTAATTCTCTCTTGATTCTCATGAGCATTGCAATAAGAATCCCACCAATCCGCAGCTGCTCCAACTAGTTGATGAGAAGCGAATAGGACCTTCTCTCGGTCACTGCATTGGACGATAGCAAGTTTCTTCTACACGGACTTGAGCCAATCATCCGCATCCATAGGGTTTGCGGCTTGAGCAAAGGTTGGCGGCCTAGTCCTCATAAACTCTCCCAATCGGTTATGAGGAGGCGGGGGTGGCGGTGGAGGCATGTGGGGCTGATTGTTGATATTGCCAGCCTGCAGCTGTCCCATAGCCTGTATCATGGTCTGCATGAGCTGGTTTTGCATAGCCAAAAGCTGCTCAATGTTGATAGCTCCATGAGCAGGTCCTTGCCCATTGTTGTTTTGAGGTACTCCATTGTTCTCCTCCTCGTCATTGCCATCCCTCTGGTTGCGAGTCCTCACCATCTGAAGAAAAGCAATATGTAAGAATTAGAAAACGTCCCCAACTATATGCATCAAGGGATATGAAGCTAACCAACTAGCTACACTAGCCTAGGTGGACATGGCAATGCTAAAGCATCTCAAAATCCTCTATTAAGCACACAAGCAAACAATATATATAGCAAACAGCACTCCAAGCAAAAACACATCGATTCCTGAGTGCTCCTATGTGCTCCAAAGTGTCCATTCTATCTAGGCTGCATCCTACGGTCAACCTGTGGCTCTGATACCAATCTGTGACGCCCGGTTCCGAAAACTGAACCAAGCTAACGCATATGTGTGCCCAGGATGTTCAACACACATACACGAGTGATTCACAAATGATAAACAGATAACTACCACATCTCAAATTATTAAATAAGTACTCTTATTACATAATTCATTATATCCTCGAATACAAGCTCCAATGAATATTAATGACAGTTCAACTAATGCAGCGGAAATAAACTAATTAAGCAACTAAGCAAACTAAGCAAAAGGGATAGCGCAGCTCCATGCAACACCACAGGCAAAGCTGACGGTAGACACGGCCTAGAATTCCGCATTATCACCATTAAACTCCCAATCCTGACCTGCAACTATTGGGGGGGATTGCAAGAGTGAGTACATGTCGTACTCAGCAAGTGTGGAAAGTATGACATGTGGCTGATTCAAATGAAGACAATAATAATGGCTAAGTGCTGAAAAGTACAGTAAAACATTTGAAAAGCAATATATCATATTTATGTGAAGTAAACCCATCATAAACCATAAATAATACCATAATACCAGTCCATAATTCACCATCCTCATCCTTGATTCCAAATTTCATCATTTGCCAATAACCATATTCAATACCAGAAATTAATCCATAACCATCCATAACCAAACCATAACCATCCCAAATTTCTAATTTCCCTCTAATCATGGAAGTTGTCCAGGTGCTCATAACCGGGAGCACGGCTATCATGATAGTTTTAATTAACTCTGCAGAGTTTGTACCTCTTTACCCACGTGTTTGTGATTTCATCACCTTTCGGCGACTAAGAATCTCCCTTATGCCCATGACCCGTCGGTCATATTACACACTTCTGTTGGTGTGTGGCCAAGAGATCACAAAATAGCCTTTACAAAGGGATTACTTGCCTATTTAGACCCCACTGAGGTTTCACCGGTGGCGATGTCTCCCGCAGAGCACATCTTCAACCAAGGGCCCCCTCTTGAGCCATTCGGATCCCAGGGTAGTCCCACCAATCATCAACAAACCCAATCCGACTACCCCTTCCTCGAGCATCCACAATGGTCCAAACAACACTAGCAAAGCCCTAATTAATTAGCTACGCCGCACCCATACTTGGCCTCATGGTGGCACTGTAGTCCTGGCTTATTCTCGCATGAACTGGTCCTTAGATCTAAAGCAAGCAAACCACCATAACATCCAACCCATCCACATACCAGGCTTGTTTAGATCACCCATCACCATACCGTATCGACCAGTTCACATCAACCAGAATATCATTGATGCATAATTAAATGTGTAGTGTTGTTTGTCATCCCAATTAATTAAGCGAAGCAAAAAGGTAAAAACCCTTCCCGACTCTCTACCATATATTCCAGGTGACAAGGGTGGTTAAACAAATCTAGTAAACTTCCTACCATAGGATTCCCATCAAATTGACACAGCATGCAATTTTACAAACAAAACATTTATTTTAAAAACAGGATCAATATGCTTCAAGGACACTTGCCTTGCTCTTGCTGTTGATTAGGGTCAAAGCCTTCAAACTCCTGGTGCTGTAGATCCTCCGCGGCACTTTCTAGCGCAAATCCGTCTAATCGACACAATAAACATACAAGACAAGAAAAACAATCAAAGAGTGCGCAAATATTACTCAATATGACATGCATGATTGATGCAAATGCAAGGTAGAACTCGTTACTAGATTGCTTTTAATGATCACTAATTAGTTATAATAGCTTTTAACAAGTTTATACAGGTTTGGATTCGATTAGATCAAATTTTAGAGTCAATTCAACACAATTTAACCAGGAAGATGGGACTAGTCCGCTAGGGACCGGACAAGTCCGCACTTCGCGAGATCAGCGGATTAGGGTTTTCTAGATCGACGCAAATTTGTAGATTAGGGGTTGAATTCACGTAAGGAAAAGAGAATAGGAGGTATACCAGGTGTTTAGAACTCCAATGAATCAAGAAACTTGGAGGTAGCACTTGGATCTTGATGATCTAGGGTTGGTGATGAACTTGGAGATGAATTGGTGGTGAAGGACGAAACTTGGTGGAGATCTTGATCCTCCTTCGTTTCCTCCTCTTCTTCCTCTTGCTTGGGATCTTCTCCTCCCTCCTTGATGGTGGCTCCCCACGAACTAGGGTTTGGGTGGGTGGAAAAAGTGGCAAATAGGTGTCAAACCAAGGGGTGGGGCTGTTTATATAGAGGTGGAGGCTAGGGTTAGATGGATTTCGAGTTTTGGGATGAGTAGAGGCCGGTTTAGAGTCCCACATGGCTCAAAAAGAGTTAGGCACGGCGTCCCTAGGCCCACTCAACGTGAAACCCAAGAAACAAGTCGTAAAACAAAAGATCAACTCGGAGTCGTGAAATATCGGACAAGTCCGGAAAGGACCGGACTAGTCCGAAGTCGTCCAGAGAGAAAATCAGACAAGTCTGGCCAAAAATCGGACAAGTCCAAATTTGAACAGAGAGGAAAAACGGACAAGTCCGCTGGAACACCGGACTAGTCGGGAAAAGTCCAGGGACTTAGCAAATTTTCAAGGATTCATGGAATATCGGACTAGTCCGCACAAAATCGGACAAGTCCGAAAGTTTCCAGAGCCAAAATCGGACTAGTCCGCAGCAAAAACGGACAAGTCCGTTTTTAGTCAGAGAGAAATCGGATTAGTCCTTAGTAAAATCGGACTAGTCCGCACTTTCTTGCGTTTTAAGTGCGGTTTTGCTCCAAATTAATTTTAAACTCGTTCCTCTTGTTGTGGGTTAATGTTAAACATGTATATGAGTGCATGTATGGCATGATGCATGAAAATGAGGGTGTTACATCTTCGGACCGTCCACATATCAATGTCTTGGCGGTAACCTCTATTGTCTTGTAATAGTTGATGACTACTCTCGCTATGCTTGAACTTTGTTTCTAGGTGACAAGAGTGAAACTCCGTAAGTGTTCAAGACCTTCACCAATCGTGCTCAAAGGGAATTTCAACTTCCCATCATCAAGGTCCGGAGTGACAACGGCACCGAATTCAAGAACTACAACATTGGGGAGTGGTGTGATCGTGAAGGTGTGAAGCATGAGTTCTCGGCCACGTACACTCCTCAACAAAATGGTGTCGTTGAAAGGAAGAACAAGACACTCATCACTCTTGCACGAGCAATGCTTGACGACTATGGCACGTCCGAGAAGTTTTGGGCCGAAGCAATCAACACGGCGTGCCATGCCGCAAATAGGGTCTACCTTCATCGACTACATCAAAAGACCCCATACGAACTTCTCATTGGGAGAAAGCCCAACATCTCCTATTTCCGAGTCTTTTGGTGCAAGTGCTACATCTACCGCAAGAAAAGGCTCGGTAAGTTTGAAAGAAGATGTGATGTTGGTATATTTCTTGGTTATGCATCAAACTCAAAAGCATATCGAGTATTCAACCAAACCTCCAGTTTAGTTGAGGAAAGTTGTGATGTTGAGTTTGATGAAACTAATGGCTCCCAAGAGGAGAGTTTTGGTCATGATGAAATAGATGATGAGCCTCTACGAGAATCTATGAAGAACATGACCATTGGAGACATCAAGCCTAAAGTTGAGGAGAGCCATGATCAAGGGGGAGCTTCAAGTTCCAACATCAACACATCTATGGCGCCTCAAGTTGATGAAGAAGAGAAGGATGATCCATTTCCGACTCAAGCTTCACAAGCCTCACAACATCAAGAAGAAGAAGAAGTCCATGATCAAGTCTAACCACAAGAAGAGCAACACGCATCACCATCGCCAAGTGCTTCACAACCACTTATGAGGCATGGACGCATCTCCAAGGCGCATCCAATGGACCAAATTATCGGAAGTCTGTCAAGGGGAGTAAGTACACATTCTTGCCATTTCGCTTCGTTTTGTGAGCACTACTCGTTTGTTTCATGTGTAGAACCCATTTACATTGAGGAAGCACTCCAAGATCCAAATTGGGTGATGGCCATGCAAGAAGAACTTAACAACTTCATCCGCAATGAAGTTTGGGTGTTGGAGGAGCGACCCAAGAACAAGAACGTCATCGGAACAAAGTGGGTGTACCGCAACAAACAAGACGAGAACGGCGTGGTGGTCCGCAACAAGGCAAGACTTGTGGCCAAGGGGTTCTCGCAGGTTGAAGGACTAGACTTTAGGGAGACATTTGCTCTGGTCGCCCGGTTAGAAGCCATCCGTATACTCCTTACTTTTGCATCACATCATAACATAAAGCTTTATCAAATGGATGTGAAAAGTGCCTTTCTTAATGGTTATATTAACGAGCTAGTCTATGTTGAACAACCTCCTGGGTTTGAAGATTCGAGGAATCCTAATCATGTGTTTAGGTTGCACAAAGCGCTCTACGGGCTCAAGCAAGCACCTAGGGCGTGGTATGAACAACTACGGGATTTCTTAATCATGCAAGGATTCAAGATCGGGAGGGTGGACACTACACTCTTCACCAAAGACGTCAACGGAGAATTATTTATTTGTCAAATTTACGTTGATGATATTATTTTTGGTTCAACTAACGAAGCTCTTAGCCATGAGTTTGGCAAAATGGTGTCTAGGGAATTCGAGATGTCGATAATTGGAGAGCTCAACTTCTTCCTTGGATTCCAAATCAAGCAACTTCAAGAGGGGACCTTCGTCTATCAAGAGAAGTATACCAAGGACCTCTTGAAGAAATTTGAGATGGGAGATTGTAGCTCAAGAAGCACTCCAATGGCAACAAATTGTCATCTCGACGTGGATAAGGACGGTAAACCTATTGATCAATCTAACTAACGTTCTATGATTGGTTCATTGCTTTATCTTACCACATCTAGGCCCGATATCATGTTTAGTGTATGCTTGTGTGCTCGCTTTCAAGCGGCACCTAAAGAATCGCATCGGAAGGCGGTCTTTAGGATACTTCGGTATCTTAAGCATACCCCTAGTGTGGGCTTGTGGTACCCTAAAGGTGCAAAATTCCATCTCTTGGGTTACTCGGATTCGGACTTTGTCGGATGCGTGTGGATCGCAAGAGTACCTCCGGTGGGTGCCACTTGCTTGGGCGTTCCCTAGTATCTTGGTCTAGCAAGAAGCAAAATTCCGTCGCCTTGTCCACGGCGGAAGCGGAATATATTGCGGCCGGTGCATGTTGTGCCCAAATTATTTATATGAAGCAAACCCTTTTGGACTTTGGTATTAAACTTGGTTGTGTGCCTCTCCTTTGTGACAATGAAAGTGCGGTTAAGATAGCTAGAAACCCCGTTCAACACTCCCGCACTAAGCACATTGATATTCACCATCATTTCTTGAGGGACCATGAAGCTAAGGGAGACATCTCATTGCGAGGTGTTAGGTCCGAAGAACAATTGGCGGATATCTTCACTAAACCACTTGATGAGAAAACCTTTTCTAGACTAAGAAGTGAATTAAATGTGTTAAATGCATCAAACGTCATGTAAATTGCCATGATCATGTAAGAATGCATCTCATATAGGTCTTGTCTAACTTTCAAAGGATAGGGGTGAGCAAGGGATTAGCTTGGGATGGAGGTTCTTTTGGGTTTCCCCAAGGCTTGGAGAGTGGCTCTCCCTGAAGAAGCCTTTGAAAGGTTCAAATTTGGCAAGATAGATTTACTTTATGTCTTGCATGATGCCTGCCATATAGACTTGCATTCATATTTAAATCTCTTGCATTATAAATTGTTTGGCATTGCATACGATAGATTGTCACAAAGGGGAACCCACCTCATGAGAAAGAGACTTGTTTGAAATGCAATATCTCAACTCATATGATGTGGAAAGAACAAAATGTTAGGTGTGTTAATGCCTAAAGGGACATTCTTTAAAGAGATAGAAGTCCTCATCCTCTAGCTCACAAAGCATGGACCTTACATTTTATTTGGATTTATTCCTTATTTTCTTCGGTGTTCTATTTGCTTTAGGGCTTAGCCAAATTATTGGCAATTAGTATTTTTGAGGGGTAAGGGGTTGCCCAAAAAGTCCTAAGACATGTGTTTCTTTGTGTTTGTTTGTTTGAGTCAAAGGACATATATGAGATGTTGCTGTTTTGTAGTCATCGGATTATCCGATCCATAGGCTAGAAGCTCATCGGATCATTTTGTGTTCAAATGCCAAGAGTCAGTTCAGTCAGTAAGACAAATCAACAGACGAGTTCATTCTGAGAAACATCGGTCCATCCGATGTTCACATTTCTTGAACTGTGCTAAATTCAACTGATGCAAATCCTTTCAACGTCGGACCATCCGGTGTCAACGGTACCTTTTGGAATACCCTTACTGTGCCATTCGACCGATGCAGCCCTCATCTTACGTCGGTTCATCTGATGTTAATTTTTGAGCTAGGGTTCGGGCCCCACCTTTTAAGCGCGCCTCTTCCCACCTTTCTCTCTCCCCGACATTTCCTCTCCCCAACGCCGTGCCTCACCTCCGCCGCCGCCGCTCCCTCGCCCTGTCGCCGCTACCGCCCTCTTCACCGCCGCCGCTGCTCCACCCAGCGCCACCGCCGCCGCCTCTGCTCCACGCAGCGCCGCCGCCGCCTCAAGCAGCGCCACCACCACCAAGCACAGCCGCACCACTGCCCTCTGTGCCGCCATGGTGACCTTCCCCCCTCCACGGTCGCCGTCTCTTACGCTGCTAGGGTTCCCGGCCGTGACGATCTTCGTGTCGCCGTGCCGTGCGTCCGACATCGTCATTCCACGACCTCATTCTCGCGCATCATCACTTGTCTCATCACAATGGCCCGTGACAAGAAGGGAAAGGGCAAGGCCATTGCGGAGCCGGCCGCCAAAAAGCAAAAGCTATCGAAGGAAGAGAAGAAGGCTTTGATGGCCGCTCGCGCCGCCGAGGAGCGAGAGCGTGGCTGAGGATGATCGTTGAGGATCCGCGAGGCTCGTCAGAGGCAGCCTCCCGTGCCGGATGAGTCCGAGGAAGAAGAAGAGCCCGAAGTGGCACTTGTTTGCCGGCGCTCAGCTAGGACCCGTGGGGGTCATCCAGCGGCAGTACCATGACGGAGACCGTCAGCCGCTGATCTTCGAGAGGACAGGGCGGCCCAGAGAGCCGTCTATGAGATGGACACCAACGTCCGTGTTGGTGAGGGTGTCCGGCTGACATACTATAGGAAATTGAAGGCCAAGCAGCTCAGAAGACTCAGATGGAGCATCTTGCTTGAGGAATGGTTCCCACAGCCCAGCGAGACACTTGTGGATAGCCGCTTTTGGACCTTGACATAGGCGTCGCTGTACGAGACGTACAGACGTCGGGGCCATAAGCTCTTCCAACACAACTTTCTGGATTGGGATCAGCTTGCACTGGCAGCCGAGACTGAGATACGCCCCTACTTTGAGAGGTATAGAGGGCTGGTGGAGCTGATGTCCTACGAGAGGAGTGCCTACATGGAGGACTGGGTCCGCGTATTCTATGCTAAACTCTACGTCTCTGAGGGCCACAAATCCATAGATTTCATGTTCATGGGCCAGCATCATCACTTGACCAGGCAGACCTTGGGACAGCTGCTAGGAGTGGATCTCCATGACACTTGCCTGCACGAGAGAGTGTATGGACAGGCTGACCCACCAAGGAGGCCGCTCACTGGAGGAGTGGCACCACCGCTGGAGGAGATACATTCACTATTTGCTCAGCCTTTCTCTCCAAACCAGCCGAGGGTACCGGCACTGCTTATTCCAGTTGTGCGCACTGTGCACCTTGCCTTGCGTCGCACACTACTGCCGAGGTCCGGATACCTTGAGGGGTTCACTAGCTTGTAGCAGACTCTCCTGTTCTATATCATGAACGGGATGGATTCGACATTGTGGACATCCTCATATGTGAGATGTAGGACATGATCACTGATGGAGTTGGGATGATGAGACAACTCGTATTTGGTCACTGGATCAGCTACTTGCTCTACATGGTTGCTCCTGAGGGGACGGCCGTGCGTGACAGTCTCACCGACGAGAATGTCACAAGGTTCAGCCACTACCGTGCTCCAGCTCTTGGAGACCGCCGCCTTGGCCGTCCAGTTGAGAGTCAGGTTCGTGCTCGTCTATCCAAGGAAAACTGGTCAGACCTTGAGAAGTAAGACGAGAGACTAGCACAGGAAGAGGCTCAGGGTGAGGACCTTCAGCATATTTGGTCCGAGAGTGACACGGATGACAGCGTTGAGGAGTACTTCCCACCTCCTCCCTCACCCAGGCAGCACGACGCGGAGGCTGGAGGCTCGACTGTGCCACCTCCTACTCCACCTCCGTTGTCAGAGGCACAGGTTTCTCAGCCATCTGAGCTTACCTCCCTACTTCAGCAGATGGTTGAGCAGCAGCGCCTGGATCGGCTTGCAGCTGAGCAGGTTGCACGTCTCTTAGAGCTCTAGCAGCAGCAGGAGGAGATGCAGCGACAGATCGCCCGCGAGAGGCGAGAGGACACTGACAGGCTGACTGGGCTGATTGATCAGAAGCATCAGTGCTCTCTTGACCAGCAGCAGCAGACGCAGCAGGCGATGATGGGCATACTGGGGTTGATCACCAACCTCTACACACAGACCGGGATTGCCCTGCCGTTGTAGCTTCCAGGCTTTGCTCCAGCTCCACCTGTCCTGGCTCCAGCTTCAGCGCCAGTGCCGACCACGCCGATCCTGATGATCAGCATGTCTCCCCTGCTTGCTCCAGGTGCCCCCATCCACTCTCCGCTGCCGGCCACAACGCTTTTCCAGCAGACGCCGGCATCTGTTGTCAGTGCCCCGTTGCCAGCAGCTCTGACTCGGTAGGCACCAACAGCGGCTCCTACAGCTCCCGCCACTTCTACTCCATCCTCAGCCGCAGCAGCAGGCAGCAGCTCCGACTATAGCACCCCCGACGGTGACCAGTTCGTCATCGCTCCAAGCACTCAGGATTCTTAGGCACTCGGCTTCCTTTTTGGTGTCTTGATGCCAAAGGGGGAGAAGAGTTAGAGAGGTGTTAGGGGGAGGGATAGCTTAGTCCCAGGGGGAGTCCTAGCTGTAGGGGGAGTCTATTCTATCTTTTTGGGAGTCCTTTTGTAATTTGTTGATTTGCCTCTCTTTTGCTATTTCATTGAGTATTCTTGTGACTCTTAATCCTCTTATGTGCTATTGAGTGATTGTTAAGCTTTCACGTTATTAATCTCTTTTGAGTCTTCAAGTTTAATGTGCCATATATTGTACTCATTGCATATCTTCTTGAGTATCACATTGTCAAATTCATTACTATTATGCTTCACTTGTTGTGTTGTCATCAATCACAAAAAAGGGGGAGATTGAAAGCATCTAGGCCCCCATGAGGTATGGTTTCGGTGATTAATGACAACCGTTGGATTTTACTAATGAATTTGTGGATGCAAGGTCTCCCATATCACTCATTACAATGAAATCTATATGAATATGAATATCATCTACTGATCACTGGATACAATTGGAGACCCCTAAACAATCATTTTATGAGATCAATCAATGTTATGAAGATTAGAAGTAAAAGCTCACATGTCAAATTATTCAACCAATATTGACAGCAATCAATGCTTGATAATCATCAGAGGAATATTTCA
The DNA here is from genome assembly GCA_036927565.1 of Tuctoria greenei. Classification (NCBI taxonomy): domain Eukaryota; kingdom Viridiplantae; phylum Streptophyta; class Magnoliopsida; order Poales; family Poaceae; genus Tuctoria; species Tuctoria greenei. The sequence continues at coordinate 222,161,896 of JAYESD010000003.1, forward strand.
AACTAATGTATAAGAGGTCGCTCGAGAAAATTCCAAAAGATTCACTTAGAACAACTCGAAGAAAACAAAATCAACTCACCGGATCAACCGATGTTTCCAGAAAACAACACATCGGTCGAGTTGGTTTAGCAGAAGAAGAAGACCTCAGAACTAAGTACTCACCGGATCATCCGATGAGGAAGGGCATGTTACATTGGTCCATCTGTACAGTAAGCAATATCCCTGGACCAAGTGCCACCGGATCATCCGATTTACAACTATAAACACATCGGTCGATCACTCCAGTAAGCATCAATTCTGAACTAATTTTGGATGAAGTGCCACCAGATCATCCGATGAGAAGGCAAGGACAACATCGGTCTAACAACGGTCATATCTGACACAGTGACATCAGCTAATTTGGATTTGACCGATGATAACTGAAGGGGGAGCATCGGATCATCTGGTGTTCGCAGAACAGTGATGTCAGCCTACTTTTCCAACGGCTATTTCGTGGAGGCTGGCTATTTATACCCCTTCAACCAGTCTATTCGACAAGTCTTGACTACCAGACCTACTCTACACATTCTCAAGCATTCAAGACATTGAGCTATCACTTCTACATCATCCACACCACTTACACACCAAGAGATAGGCTAGAACTAGCTAGAGATAGTGCTTGTGTGCTTCCATTCTTGGTGATTGGAATCTCTAGTGTATTGAGAGCTGTAAGGGAGTGTCCCTTGGTGATTGTAATTGAGATAGACTTCCGAAGCTTGCCAAGACAGTTGTGGAAGCCTGGAGGATCCAAGTTGTACAAGGCTTGAGCTCCACCTTGCCGAGGTTGGCAAACGAATAAGTATAGTGAAGATCCCTAGTCTTAGTGACCTGGGTGTGGCTATACCCTTTGGTGGGTTCCACAACGTGGATGTAGGAAGATCTTGACGATCTTGTCGAACCACGGGATAAATCCTCGTGTCTCCTCGGGAGTTTGCATTCTCTTCCTCTCAACTTACACTTATGCATTTCATATACTGCAAAATTACTATTCACTTGAATGCATAGGTTGTTCGCATAGGGAATTGGGCTTTTAGTAATTAAGTTTTATTGCTTTAAATTTTTGAAAAGAAGCCCAATTCACCCCCCTCTTGGGCATTCGATCCTTACACTCTCTCTCCTCCAACGGCTACATTTGGTTCCCTAGTGACCGTTGGAGATTGTACACTATAAAATGGTGACCGTGAGGAGCTCTTCTCCTCACACTTCACCTCATTTCATACCCCCCTAAAGTCACTCTTGCTCACATTGTTTTCTTGCTCTACATTGAAGTACTCTTGATCAATTCCCAACTCAAAAAGATTTGCTTTCATTTGCATTTGCAATTTGCTCTCAAGTTCTTCAAGGGAAAATTCGTCAGGGGTTTTGCTTTCACTAACATCACCTCTTTTGAGTTTTTACCTTGTTGTGGCCATGCAAGGAATGAAGAGGTTGTTTAGAAAGAGGAAGGAGGCTGCAAGCTCAAGCCATGGTGGAGACTGAAGTGCATGCCCCTCTTCTGTTCCTACACCAAGTTTATAGAGGAGGAGTGTAGTAGAGGACACTCCCATGGGTGAGAGGAGCAACCCACACCAACTTCTTCATGACGACGACCTCGACATACAAAGTGAAGTTGAAGATCAAGCACGCAAGCTTCTCCATGATCGTGAGTTTTCTCATACGAAAGCTTATGATCCGGATTTTATCTCCAAAATAGGTATGGATTCCAAATTCTTTTCCATTTGGTGTGCATTAGGATGGGAAAACTTTGCTCACATAGAGGAGAAAGGTTCACACCTTCCCTCCATACAATTCCTTTGTACACTCAAGATAGGATTTGATGGTATTACTTTTCGATTATTTCAAAAAGAATACAACATCCTATGGAAAGAATTAAGTGAAATTATCGGCTTCCATAAACATTGTTTGCTAGTTTTGAACACTTTGCCGAAATTTAACAAACAAAGTTCTTGCCAAGATTTAATTGGAGAGGTCAAATGTAGTGCACCTAGGAATAGCCACTTGCACAACCCTACTTTGCGCTTCATGCATAGATGGGTGGCTATGACTATGTTCCCTAGAGGAGATGTAAGGGTAGGACGTGATGATGAGTTGAAAATTTTATTTGCCATGATTAAAAAGATAAAAGTTGCTCCAGTTATTGCCATGATGACACAATGGTTATATTACGTTCCAAGGGTAGGGCCTGTTGAATGTACTTCATTGATTACCCATATTACTACTAGGGTAGGAGCACTAGAATATTCTTCATTTGAATGTATTGAAAATGAAAGAGAATTAATTATGAATATTATTTAGTGCAAGGGCATACCCTTAAGCATAATCAAGATGGCTCTTTGATATTTTATTATCCTGGCTTTGTCAATGAAATTCGGTTACCTAACCCAGATTATCATTTGTACAAATGCCGAAGGCTAATCATTGAACTCCTTCCCAACGAGAAAGCCATAAGAAGTAATGTCTCTAGCAGGGTAACTAGAAGCCGTACAAGGAGAGCGGCTATGCCTCCGACAACCTCCACGGTCAATGAGTATGAAGAGGAAGAGAACCCAACGGATGAAACACCCTGATGGACTCAACCTCTATCTTATGAGATCAAAGGTCCGTCTTGGCAAGGATGGCCAGGTGCCACATGGGAGCCACCCCTATCCACTTCAAGCTCTAACAGCTTGCCTCCATCGTCCATGAAAAGATGTCATTCCTCTTCGGCTAGAAGTCATCATGACTATAGCCAAGGAATGACGGATGTCACTAGATGTATGGATGAGCTTGAAGTGAGAATGGGTGACATCTACAACACTCTCCAAGGGCATGTCCAAGGTACCCAAGACTGACAACAACATATGGATGCTCAATTCATCAACCTCAACTCCACGCTACAACAACAACAAGCCGATCTCACGGCATACTTCCATCATCAAGGGTTCAATCCTTGACACGCAGGTGAGTGAAGAATAAGCTTGGGGGAGGACCCCCCACTTGAGGTAAATTTTATCAACCCCTTTGCATATTTATTTTCCATTTGACCATCATTCACTTTGCATATATAAAAATAATAATAAATTTTATGATAGATTTGTTTTTCAATAAAATAAATGATGTGCGGTAAGAATGGTTTGGAATTCACATGGATGAAATGATGAATAGTTGCTCTGTTTTAGTTTTCCTAAGTCCATAGTTTACAACTTACTACTATCCAACATATTGCTCTCATTGGCTAAAAATTGCTTTTGCCTTGATTTGGAAATTGTGGGTAGTAAAAGCTTAATCCATTTTAAGTTGTTGTGAGATATGATATAGTGATAGGGATGCTATTCCTAGTTTGAAAGTGAAACTTACATTTCTAGAGAATCTAACAAGATCTAGGTTATTCTCATTTGATTGGAAATACCTACCAAAGCCATATGATATATCACATTGATAGACCTTATGCATATGCTATTTGTCTTCACATTGAGTTTTGTCAAACTAGTATAGACCTATGTGAGATTTCATTCATTACTTTTTGAATTTAAGACTTCACTTGCACATGCTATACTTCTCCACTAGAAGTACGCAAAATTCCACCATACCACCATTCCACAATAAAAAGGAGAAACTCCATATCATTCATGCTTAGTACTCTCTCCAGAATTTCTTGTATAAAAAGGGAGTAGAAGACATGGCTACAAGAAAATGAAAAAGAAAAAAAGAGAGAAAAAAAGAGAGAAAAATGCATGCTTACATCATAAGCATGAGAAAAAAAAGAAATAGCCATGTTTCGTCCCTGCAAAATAAGAGAGTCCACTAAAAAAGGAGTCATCTCAAGATCCACATCCACTCCATTCCATCACACACGCACAAGTCTTGAATCAAATTGTTTTGAATTGATTTCTCCTAAGGCTTACTCTTTTGACTTAGCAATATTGTGTTGCAAATATGCCTACTATATTCCCTACCAAGCTCCACATACAAGCCTTATGTAGGGGTAGGATGAATTTAGGCAAAGTGCCTTGGTGAGGATATATTTCCACTACACCCAAAGGAGAGACTTGAGAGAATCAAATTGAGATACTTAAAATCTAAATTGGACTCTCCGAATTTGAGTGGAACTTGACTTCTAGGGTATGTGTGCTTCATTTGCTGTTCTATCTTTCAACCACAAATGAATAGGAGATGGTATAAGCCCCATAATGACTTAAGATGGGTGAAGTACCGTGTCAATTTTTGCAATACTAGGTAGAGTATTTTGTTGTGCACATGATACTTTTGAAAGGTAAAACATTGTAGCAACTCCTGATCATCAATCTAAAGTCTTGACTTTGCTCGGAACGAGTAAAGGATAATCTTGGGGAGTTTGTTGATGGCTGTTATATAAAAATTTCACCTGTCAATATAACTCAATTATGTGAAGGAAATATCATTTCTTGCACACATCACCTTTCTATTTAACCTATTCCACTTGTCTTTGGATAAAGTAGTGCATGTAGGCATTCTATGCAGAACTGATGTGAAACAAGGGGGTGGATCCTACAAAATATCATTCCAGCCAATCAGGCGAAGCCATGTGGCACCATATGGATCGAATAGCCCACAAACAGAAGTATCTAAGGCCATCCAATGGTGTAGCACCCATATCATTCAATGGGACACACCTGGAAGTCACCCCGAGGAAGCACACCAGAAATGGTCAACATTTCGGTTTGGCCGACTAGGGGGTTCGGCCGAACCATTCCTGGTGCCAAACTCGGTCAACTTCCACATGTTGACTCCCTGTGGAGCCCTGGTCACGATGAAGACCGATTCACGAGATTTTGGTGGCGGGAACCGACCTTCTCTAAGCTATAAATAGGACCCCTCACTTCAACACATACCACACTAGTATTCATCCATTGTATCCACTACTCTTTGTAGGTTTAGAGGAGTATAGGCTGTAGAGAGGAGAGCCTCTAGTCTATAGTCCAAGTAGGATAGGAGTAGAAGGGGTCTCTTCCAAATTTCCAATTGGGAAAGATATGTCTCCAATATTCCTATTTGCATTTGTGACTTTATTCTTAATAAAGATGTTATCTTTAGTCTTCCATTGTTCATATACCTGGATGAAGCATTTCTTATTTGATTGTGGATTCCATATATGTGGTAGGAGTAGTATTTATGATTATCTTATACCATTATCATTATATCATCATATAAACCACCACTATAGTCTAATTAGCTATGATATGATTATATTAACATGAATCACTTGTGCTATGAATTAACATTGGTTCAATGATGATTTAGTTTATTGCCTTAGGATGGCTTGTGCCTAGGCTCTTAAGGTCGTTACTTAATATGCTACCATGGTGCTAGGATAGAGAGTAGCGTTGAATGTCTCGTATGCCCACAGATGGAAGAGGTAGGCAGTAGGTGGTGACAACCATATTTGTCCTTTGTAATCTTCCACGTTCGGCTATGCCATAGGCTCTTGGCGGGAGTCGTCCTAGTATTGCTAGAGGTAAATATGTGCCCGACGTGTTAATCCACTTAGCATGAGAATTCATAATTGACATGATCATTAGTAACTAACCTAGGCTATGTATATGTACATTAGAAGCATTGTAGGAGTCTCTAACTAGTTCTTAGCCTGGTCCCACTTTACCCCATATTATCTCCTTAGGATAGAATGCTCTTGTGTGTGTCACACTAGCTCAATTACCCTTTATCCATCCTTGCTAGAACCCTACCTAGGCCAACCTAGCCTCTCCACTTGATGATTGTTTTACTTCCATGTAGCCTTCCTTTGGGAGAATATAAATGACACCCTTTGTGAATACTCTTAGAGAGGGGTTTACATGTATAATCTAAAATCTATTAACAAACATTTCTGGCACCACTGCTAGAGATGAATTATTAGTAGTGCGTAGGAACCGTAAACACTTATTCAAGTTCTTACTTTCTTATTTTCTTTATACACTCTAAAGGTTATGAACTTATTATGGAGTTTCCATAGTGTCGGTACCATTAAGGCACTCAGAGCACTGTTAATAGGGGTAACGCAACCATTAAGGCACGTTATGACACTACTAACCACGCTTAATGCTCATAGATAGTGTATTAGGCTATTAAATACGCCAGAGCCACATGTCGGGCCAGACAAATGATGTAACAGCCAGTCCTTAGACTATAAAAGGACTGCGCCGCACGGCCCAAAGGGGAGACCAGGCTCACACGGATACTAGGGCTACTAAAAACTCAATGCAACAACACACTCATACCGTGAAGTTGGGTATTACGCTCAGGCGACCTGAACTATGTAAATCTCCTGTGTCATCATCTTGTTCCTGATCTCTGTGTGCCCGAACCAATACAAGAACCTCCACACGCTACAATCTAGTAGTACTGGGGGAAGTGTAGTTTAACCACTTTGACATTTGGCGCGCCAGGAAGGGGGACCCGAGATCGCAAGATGGTGAACTCCACCGCATGATCCTCTAACGGTAACCATGCTGAATTACCTGCTAGGGGCAATCCCTCCAACATGCAGCAGCTCGCGGGCGCCGTTGTCCCAGCGGGTGTCATGCCACCTCCACCACCATCTGCCCCAGCAAACAATGCTGGACAGCAGGATGGTGTACTTGTGTCGATCACAGCATCGGCAAACAACAACCCCGAAAACACGCTAATTGCTGCGCGAAGTCTGTTGGAGCGCCCACCAGCATCCGGAGCACTTCAGGGTGCGATGGAGAAGTGGCGCGCGGATGTACAGCATCTGGTTGCAGCTGCAACCGATGCCATCAGCAACCAAGGTCCTCCCCCTTCGGGTCAGGCAACAGCTCAACGTAGGACCTTGTTTGGAAGACTTGATCCTCACGTGTCACAGCACCGACGGCGTGCTACATCCCAACAGGTGACTTCGTTGCCTTTCAGGGCACGATGCACCCACACCATCACCAGGATTCCGACTCAGGACCTGTGGTCAGAACTTGATCGCCGTTACCAGCAGTAGGACGACCGCGTCCATATCGAGCGTGCTCGCGAGAGGCGAGAGGCTCGGGACAACCCTGCTCCTCAGGGAGTAGGGGGAGGTTGTTCTGCCCTGGCCATGCACTTACGCATGGTCAGATGGCCACATAAGTTGTGGCCTCATTTGCTGAAGAAATTCGACAGGACTGTCAACCCTGCCGAGTTCCTTCAAATCTACTCCACTGCTATACTGGCGGCGGGGGGCAATGAGGCCGTGATGGCCAACTACTTCCCAGTGGCTCTGACTGGGACTGCAAAGTCCTGGTTCATGAGTCTTCCACCCAACTCCATCAATAGTTGGGAGGAACTATGCCAAAAGTTCACTGCTAACTTCGGGAGTTCTTACACCCAGCCCAGCACTGAATCGGACTTGTTTGCTGTGAAGCAAACAACGAGGGAATCATTGTGATCCTTTATCCAGCGATTTTCTTAGGTACACAATATCATTCCCTCAATCTCGAGCGCTTCTGTTATTGTTGCATTCAGACAGAGCGTTCGAGACAAAAATATGCTGGAGAAGCTGACGACTAAAGAAGTCACCAGTGTCACGGAACTCTTCAGCTTAGCATATAAATGTGCAAAAGCTATGGAGGGACGTGAGATGCACTCCAAACCCCCTCTGGAGGCTAATAAGAAATCTTCCAAGACTGAGGCCACTACATACGGAGGTGGCAAAAATAAAAAGAAGCCCAACGACAAGAAGAAGCTGTCAGCCGGCGCACCTACTGCTGCGGCTGCTGCAGCTCCAGGTGGCCGGGGGCCACGCCCAGAAAAACGACCTCGTCCTTTGTCAGAAGACGGCAGCAGCTCCAAGATGTGGTGTCCGATTCACAAGACGGACAAACACAGTTTGGAAGAATGCTGAGAGGTTCGAACCTTGTCGAGCGCTACAACAAGCACAGAGAAGAAGTTCCTTTCCGCCAGCGGGAAGGAAAACAAAAAGTCGACGAAGCTCCAGATGAAGAGGACCTAGGCTTTCAGGACCTCAAGAAGGTCTCGAGGGATGTTTACAACACCGTCGACGACGACTCCGATGTATCTAATAACGAGCGTCGAAAGACCCTGAACACCATTTATGGTGGTTCTTGGGACATCACCTCTCGCCGCGTCCTCAAGACAATGCAGTGGGACATGGCTGCTGCAGCTCCCATCGCCAGGGCGGAGCCTCATCGGAAGTGGATGGACACTCCCATCATTTTTGATGCTTTGGACTGCCATCGTAACATGATCGGAGATGGCCAACTCCCGTTAATGGTATCTCCAACCATTAACAATGTTCAACTCCACCATGTACTGGTGGACGAAGGTGCATGGCTGAACCTCATAAGCTTTGAAGCCTTCGTCAAGCTCCAACTCTGAGTTTTGGACCTTCGCCCCTCTCGACCTTTCTTTGGGGTAGGTTTGGGGGCCATTACCCCTCTCGACTCCACCACACTCCCGGCGACCTTCGAGACTCAGGAGAACTACAGAACTGAGAAGTTGGTCTTCAACGTAGTGCATATGAGTTTGCCTTTCAACGCCATATTGGGCAGGCCTGCCTTCTACAAATTCATGGCTGCTGCTCACTATGGCTACTTGGTGTTGAAGATGCCCAAACCGTCAGGCGCTCTCTGGATTTGTGGGGATCGGACTGCAGGAATCAATGCACTGGAAGAACTCCACGTGCTTGCTACAGCGCATGAGGAAGCATGCGGTAAGGAGCTAGCTCTGAAACCTTTGAGTTCTCATCATCGAGGCTCAACTTATGCACCTCGTGTGCAACCAAGCGGCGACACCGACATTCCCGTGAAAGTCATCCAAATTGGTTCTGATGTTGCTCAGACCACCCGTATATCGGGAGGTCTGAACAACAAATAGGAACTCGTGCTCATCACTTTCCTCCGGGCGAATGCCGACGTGTTTGCATGGCAACCGTCACAAATGCCTGGGATCCCTAGGGAGGTGATTGAGCACAATCTGAAGATTTATCCTGATGCATGGCCTGTACACTAGAAGCCCCGGAAGCAATCAATCGAGTGGCAAAACTTCATCAGATAGGAGATCAAGAAGTTGCTCGAAGCTGGTTTCATCTGAGAGGTGTTTCATCCAAAATGGCTGGCAAAATCAGTCGTGGTGCCCAAGGCTAGCGGGAAGTTTCGGATGTGTATCGACTACAACACCTTAAATAAGGCATGTTCAAAGGATCCATTTCCACTACCTAGGATAGATCAGATAGTGGACTCCACCTCCGGGTGCGAGCTATTATGTTTCTTAGATGCATATTTTGGATATCATCAAATCCAAATGTCTAAGGAAGATGAAGAGCATACTGCCTTCATAACAGTAGATGGATTGTATTGTTATACTGCCATGCCTTTGGTCTCAAAAATTCTACTTCAACATTTGTGTGAGCTATGTACAAAACATTTGGAGAGCTAATCAGAGACTTGGTGGAGGTGTACATCGATGACATTGTCGTGAAGATCAAGAACAAGGAGTCACTCCTTGATATAACTTGCAAGCTATCTTTGACAAGTTGCACAACACACGCACTAAGATGAACCCATACAAATGTGTCTTCGGGGTTAGCTCCGGTAAGCTTCTAGGTTTCTTGGTGACGCACTGAGGAATTGAAGCAAATCCGGCAAATATTAAGGCCATAGAAGATATGCGGCCCCCAGCCCGCATCAAGGATGTCCAGAAGTTAACTGGATGTCTAGCTGCGATCAACCGGTTCATCTCAAGACTAGCAGAGTGGGCACTTCCCTTTTTCAAACTCTTGAGGAAGTTCGAACCATTTCATTGGTCTGAAGAAGCAGAAAAGGCGTTCCAAGAGCTGAAACAACTCTTCACCACACTACCAATCTTGGTAGCTCCGAATCCTGGTGAGCCTTTACTGCTTTACATTTCTGCAAATGTCGAAGTTGTCAGCATGGTCCTGGTCGCGGAAAGACCGGAGCCACATCCAGTTCAAGAGACTAGGCCTCGTGGGGAGGGTCCAAAACTACCTGAAGTCGAGTCTGGATCCCAGCCCCCAAACACGAATCTTCAAGATAGAGTACTAGAAGATCAACCTCTCTCATCTAAGGGAGTTTTAACGACTCTTCAAGGAGATCCGGACCCATCCGTGAAGGTCCGGGTTGAACAGGAAGAAGATCTGGACCCCTTCGGGAGGGTCCGGGAAGCTCAACAAGAAGGCTAAAACCCCTCTAAGAGGGTCCGAATCGATGGAGAAGAAGCTCTGGGCCCCTCCGAGAGGGTCTGGACCGTCCAGCGCCTAGTGTACTTCATTAGCGAAGTACTCCATGACGCCAAGACAAGATACATTGAGGTGCATAAGCTTCTTTATGCAGTTCTTATTGCCTCAAGGAAGCTTCGTCACTACTTCCAAGCCCACAAAATATCAGTGGTAACTTCTTTTCCGCCGCACGCTATTTTGCATAACCCTAACTCTACTAGTAACATCGCAAAGTGGGCAACGGAGCTGGCTGAGTTCGATCTCAAATTCGTGTCACGACAAGCAATCAAGAGTCAGGCTTTGGTAGACTTCGTGGCGGAGTGGACTCCCTCTCCATCAAACCCTGGGGGCCTCAGGGAGCAGAAGCCAGAACCCAAGGTCTTGGTCTTCACTGAACCACACTAGACTCTCTACTTTGACGACTCCGTGCAGAAGCAGGGGGCTAGAGCTGGAATCCTTCTCCTTGCTTCGACTTGGGAGAAGGTCAAGTACATGGTTCACCTTGATTTCAACATGACCAACAATATGGCGGGGTATGAAGCTCTCATCTACAGACTCAAGGTGGCACTATCCTATGGTCTAAAACAGCTGTTGGTGAAGGGTGGTTCACAGCTCATCATCAAACAAGTCAAAGGTGAATGCTGTTGTAACAATCCCCAACTAGTTGCTTATCTCCTTGAAGTCCAGAGGCTCCAGAAGGACTTCGAAGTCCTGGATCTCCACCATGTCCAGCTCTTCATAAAACTGAAGCCGACGAACTCTTGACAAAGGCTTCAACCGGAGCTCTGGCTCCTGACGAAATCTTCACCCGGAGGTTGTTAAGACCAACAACTCAGCCTGCCGAACTGAGCAAAGGGGGCGAGACCAACACCTCAAAGTTGGTGGTCCCGGTGGCCCTATTACCATGGCGTCCACCAAGGGTTGTAGGTGCTGTTGGAAGCTCCGAGCAACCCAACATGCAAGACTTAGAAGCTCAAGTCAGATCCGATGCATGGATCGCGGAGATCCGGAGCTACTTGAAAGATAGCATCCTTCCTAAAGACGGTGCATCCGCTGACCAGATTGTCAGGCTGGCTAAAAGATACACATTGGTAGAACGGAATCTTTATCGGCGTGGTGCCAACAGCGTCCTAATGCATTGCATTACAATGGAAGAAGGTTGTGATCTTCTCGCGGAAATCCATGGAGGCGAGTGTGGAAACCACACATCTTCCCGCACGTTGGTTGGTAAAGCCTTCTGACATGGCTTTTACTGGCCTACAACACTCCAGGATGCAGTTGAGCTAGTGAAAAAATGTGAAGCGTGCTAGTTCCACGCAAAACAGATTCACACACCGACTCAATCACTCCAAATGATACCTCCTACATGGCCATTTGCTGTGTGGGGCATGGACATCTTGGGACCATTCCCAAAAGCCGTCAAAGGTTACAGGTTCTTGTATGTCACCATCGACAAGTTCACCAAGTGGCCGGAAGCAACTCCAGTTGTGACAATTAACAAGCAATCAACTATCAAATTCTTGAAGTCCATAATATGCAGATTTGGAGTTCCAAACAAAGTCATAACTGACAACGGAACTCAATTTACAAGTGCTGTATTTCAAGAATATTGCAAAGACCCCGACATTCAACTCAGCTACGCCTCAGTAGCTCACCTAGCAAGTAGTGGCCAAGCCGAGAGAGCAAATGCATAAATCTTAAAAGGACTCAAGACATGCACCTACGAGCACCTAAAAAGGCATGGAGCCAACTGGATTGAAGAGCTTCCATCCACATTATGGGCAAACAGGACAACACCTAACCGATCAACTGAGGAGACACCCATCTTCCTAGTGTACGGAGCTGAAGCAGTACTTCCTCCAGAGATCACCATGGGGACCCTCTGAGTCCGGACCTTCGACGAAGCCATGCAGGACCAGCTCCGACGCGAAGACCTTGACCTCAATGACGAGGGAAGGTGCCATGCAGCTGTCCGGAATGCATGCTATCGCCAAGCGCGCTGGTGCTATCATCAAAGGCACGTGCGCAACCGACAACTTGAGGAAGGCGACCTGGTGCTATGGAAAATACTAACTCACGAAGGGATGAATAAACTTTTCCCCAGCTGGAAAGGTCCCTTTTGAGTGATCAAAGTATCCCGGCCCGAATGCCTTCACTTGGCAACTGAGGATGGGACTCCGCTTCCTAATCCTTGGAACATCGAGCACCTCCGTAAGTTTTATACTTAGAATCAGGGAGGTGAGTCTGTAATTACACATAATGTATGTTATAGAGTCAATACACAGAGAGGCGTAGATCCTCCGGGAGATCATCCGGACCCCTCTGGGAAGGTCCGGGAAGTTCATGTAACACTTGATACAGTCATAGTACTAAAAGTGTAACTACCTACCCAGGGCTAGTACAAAATGCATAGCGCACTTAGCTTGGTCCTGCACCCTAAGTGTGTCCTTGTCTCCCCTATAATCTGGACCTATAATGAAAGACATTGTTGTGTGAAAACAGACCCCACGTGCATTTATTTTTGTACATTGCTCGATATATCAAATTATTGTTTTTATCCTTCTTGTCTATAATGAAGTTGTGCAATTCTTTTTTAGTTTTTGTCCAAGTTATTCATATGTGTTACAAGTTATATTATTGATCTCTTTGGATCTTAACATGCTGTATAGTCTACTTGCCTGAACGCCAAGCCATCATAGGTCCGGAGTGTGCTATCGACTTAGCCTGGTCCTGCGTCCTAAGTACGCCACTCTACCTACACCCCGGCAGGCCTCAGTAGGGTGAGTACTAAAAAAGCATATGGGTCCGGAAAGATTACATCAATATGCTTGTTATCATATCGAGTATCTTTGGATCTAAAACTCAAATAAGAATGATAAGTCACAAACAATTTATAAACAAGATGACAAATTTTACTCTTTTCTTGTATTTAATGTGTAGGAAACACAGAAATTCATAATGATGGTGGACGACGCCGGAGCTACTAAGCTCCGACATCCTCCAAGGGGGCCCGCCGTCGACATTTATTATGTTGACAGTGGATGACGTCGGAGCTACAAAGCTCCGACAACCACTGGAGGCCTACCTTCAACGATTTGTGTGTTGACATCGGGAGCTACCGGGCCTATCAAGCTCTGATAAATCCCTGGGGGCCAGCCGTCGACATGTTACATGTTGATGGTGGGTGCCGTCGGAGCTACCAAGCTCTGGAAGCCCTAGGGGGCCAGCCGTCGACGTATCGGAGATAAAGACTTTAGACCTAAAATTTACAAGTTCGAAGCATTCAAGTCATCAACATACTGTCAAATCCTTTTAGTACATGTACACACTCGAATTGTGCACATATACTAGGGGGTCAACAAGACAGAACACAGTATATTGAAGATAATGCGAAATTTATGGCAAAAAGAGTGGATTTCATTAATTCAAAGTACTGGATTACAAAATCGGGATTATAGCAAAGGGAAAAGGTCCTATCTACTGGAGGATCTAAGTCCTGTGGAAGAATGAGGCGACTTCCTTGGCAACTCCTTGGACGCTGGCCTTGGCGGCATCCTCCTCTTCAGCAACGGGACCGTTGAACACCGGGTCTAGGGAGAATTGGGATCTCGCCTCACATAACACGATAGCACATACTCTGCGACGTTCGTAGACAAAGATTTCCCCTCGGTCTCCAGCTGGTCCACAATGACGTCACCCATCGCGTCGAGTTTGCCGCCACCAGCATTTAGGGCCACCAGTGCTCGGTCCAAGTCCAGCTCCAGAATGTCCAAACGTACAGGACTGAAACCTAGTGGTGTCAACGCGTCATTGGCTCGCCCCAACATATCCCACACTTGAATGGACTCAGTCTCCCTCAAGCTCCGCAGCTCCTCTAGTGATCTCCGGGGTGCCGCAAGCTCCGAACCTTCCCGAGTGAGGCGCTCGACCACTTTGGCATGTTGTTGCATATTCTCAACAACTTGCTTTTCGCGATCGGTTAGCTCCATCTCTCGGAGGTGGATGCGGTTCCGCCATTCCGCCAGGTCTTTCTCCCTGCCTTTCCCTTCTCTGGTGGCAACATCAGCTTCTCTTTTCAAGAGCTCCTGCCCCAGTATCCAGTACTTTTCCTCTTCCTCCTTACTCCACAGCTCAAACTTCTTTGAGCGATCCGCCAAATTGCTCTCCCAGGGTTTGCATCTAGGCGAGCTCCTCCTCTCTCTTCAAAAGATCCAAATGTTGTTCCACGAGCTTCGCTTCCCTTGCCTCAAGGTCCGCTCGACACTTCAGGAGGACCTCATTTAATTCATTGAGGTTTTTGTGATGCTCATCAACAGCATTACTCGTTCACTTGGCCTGCTCGAGGATCTCCCGAGAGTTAGCATCGAGCACCCTGATGGCGGATTCCTTCTCTTCCAGCAGCTTGCCCCAGTACTCCATCTGGGCCGTTTCCATCTTGACCCACTCCCCTGGTCAGAAAGCCTCGTCTAAGCAAGCCTTGTCTCAAAATGAAGCCTATTGTGCCAACGCCTTAAGGTGTGGCGCTCCTCTTCCAGGACCTTGCTCTCATGATCAAAGGCAAGCTGAACTTGTCAGAGGCTTGAGCAGGCATTGTATATGGACAATGCCAAGGAGATAGGCTCTGAACCTGCTGGGTCATCTCTTCTAGTTCCGGGGGATTCTCCATAACAAAAGTAGGATCCCACTCTACAAGTGAGGTCCCCTGGGCTACTGGAGCACTGGGGCCACTCTCCAGAAGCTCTTCAACAGCAGCAGAGAGAACCCACTGGGGGAACTTCCACCTCCGGAGCAAAAGTCGAAGGTGCTGCTTTTGGGTCTTCAATTGCCAGCTCCGAGGGTGGAGAACCTGCCACCACTTATTCACGGTGCTCCGGCTTTGGCCCGGACACCTTCAAAGCAGCTATCTCCGGGGCGACAGTTGGGGCTTCTTTCAGTGCCTCTACTACCGCTGGCTCAGGTGCCGCCAAGTTAGCCACTTCGGTTTCAGCAACCGGGACTTCAAGCATTTCTGGCTCAACAGCCGGACCTTCAACAACTTCTGGCTCAAGGGCTGGAGCTTCAACGATCTCCAGCTCAATGGTTGGGGCTTCAATCATCTCTGGCTCAGCGTCCAGGGCTTCAATGACATCCGACTTAAGAGCAGGAACTTCTGACATCTCCGGCTCCTGCATTGGAACCTTAGCCAACGGCGCTGTTGCCAGCGATGCGCCTTCAACTTCTCCCCCGTGGTCTGACGCTACCACGGGAACTTCCGGTGAAGACACTGAATCCAAATCCACAACAGCTGGGGCCGGAGGTGCCGTGACTTCTGCCACCACTTGAGGAGGAGGCTCAATGGTTGAAGCCAGAGCTTTAGCATGCGCAACCACAATCGCTGCAACAGATGCCGAAGTCTTTGAGTCCTTTCTTGACACCCTGGAAATAAAGGGACAAGAAGATTAAAGACATAATAAAAACAAGATTAGCATTTCAAGGCGAGCCCACAATGCTTACCTAGGGATGCTACTGCCCCAGTCACCTCATAACCTCTTCTTCTGAGGCTCGGAGTTAGAGCCCATAAAATTTGGTGAGGCAACAACTTCAGACCTCAGCTGGGGACCACTTGTGGCAGCTGGAGTCTTCTCGGCCAGAACTTCACTCATTCGGGAAGAACCTCCAGACCTGGAGCTCTTAGCCGGCGCAGAGGCTGGAGTTGACTGTCCGGAACTGGCGCCTCTCGAAGACACCTGCGCCGGAGGTGTAGCCGCAAAAGATCTCCCTCGTCGCGGAGAAGGGGCCGTTGGAGAGGGAGCAAGCCTGACGGACCTCCCATCAGCGTGCTTCAGTTTTCACTTTCTGCTAGAAGGTTCGGTTGGTTCCTTGCCCTTGCCCTTGTTGATATCTTCAATCCTCTGGCTCGGAGCAAGGGCGGCCACCTCCTCGGAAGCTCTGGGGATTACAACCCTGGAGGTCCGGCGCTTCTCCACTTCACCTAAGTCATCAAGCTCTGACATCTTCCTCCGGAGCTCCCTGCTGATCTCTGGAATCATGTTTAAGAGCAGGAAGGCAGCCGTCGAAGCCAATTCGTGACCGTCGAGAAGCCCATGCTGAAACTTCTTGAGAAGGAGCTTCAAAGCTTCGTCATCCAAGTTGTATTTCAAACCGGTTTCAATCCGGTCATCATCCATAACATTTTTTAAAGCCCAGGCGAGCTTCTCCCTCTTTCTCAGCGGAGCCCATCTGTTCACCAAGAAATTTCCGCAGACATTCTCGGGGGGTCACTCCAGCCTCCACGCATTCTCGGACCCTGGTCAGGACAGGGTTAAATGCACCCGACAGCTTCAGAACTATACTCCAAGCGTCGATATCAACGTTGGGGAGTCCTTGGGGCAGCTCCAACCTGTCATGCTCCTCCACTGCAATGATAACCCAATCCTTCTTCCATTCATCCCATTTGCCACAAGGGAATGACTTCAAGTACTTGAAGGGGCAGTTCTTGCGCTTCACGAAATAGTAGAAGCCAAGAAGCTCAGTCCCCTTGCCAGTGGTTTGGACCGTGAAGCAGGTACCGAACAGCTCGATGCAGGGGGGAACACCCACCCACATCTCGCAGAAGTGGACGAAGGTTACCACCAGCAGAAGAGAATGGGGACCAAGATGATACAGTTGGAGACCGTAGAAATCCAGCAGCATTAAGAGGAAACTTAAAAAAGGTGGGATCAATCCCATCATGGCGTACGCTGAGAACTACACCATGTCGCCATTGCACTCCTTCTTGAATGCGAGCTTACCGGCGCAGATCAAGTGGTTGAAGGAGTCACAGGACCACCCCATATAGGTCCGAGCCTTCATCAGATCATCCTTGCTCTTGAGGCAGCTTTTGGGAAGACCCAACTCCATTGCGGCAAACTGGAGCAAAGGAAGGGAAAGCTAGGCGGAGTTTGGGAGGCTCTGAGCGTGAGTTTGATCGAAAGCGTAAAGAGTTCTCAAACGATACATACTTTCCTTCTTAAGTAAGCCTCCGCGATGCTTGGATGGAAACTGCAACGAGAGCAAGGTCACATTTCAAAAATATACCCCGTCAATGACGGATGGGCTTGGGGCCACCCCGACGAAGAGGTCAAGGTTATTACCCCAGGCGAACCATTGTCATTATGGGTGGCGGGAAACCCAAAGGCAGCATCCTGACAAGGCGCTCGGAACCGATACGATTTTCGTATTGGGAACTAGCGACCTTTCATTACGTGAGATCCGCTCTCAAAGATCTCATCTGACGCATTCATAACAAGCCACGCGGCGATGGATTAATCCTGGAACATTGCCCCAACAGAACATCAGAAGACTTTTGAAGTCAAAGTGCGAGAATCAAGGATGGCCCCACCTCTAGTAGAATAACTTAACCCAAAGGGTTTCTCCCAGAGGTGGGCCCGAGGGCCACTGTCGGTACCCTGCGTACCGGGTACCCCACGGTACCGCAAGAAGTGCAAGAGAGTTCCACCTGTCAAAGTTGAAGGTCTCTTCAGGCCCCACAGGTCACACTACACCGGACCCGCATCCCTCATATGAGTAGCCCTGGGATTGACACGTGTAATGTAAGTCCGGAGCAAAACTCCCATCATAGGGAAGCTCCACAGTCAACACGTGTATAATGACCCCGGACCTAACCCCCAGCAGAGGGGAGCTCCAGTGCCGCAACGTGTATAGCGGTTCCGGAGCTACCTCCCCGCAAGGGGAAGCTCCGAAGCTGCCACGTGTGGAGCCTCCAGACCTACACCACCAACGAGTACACTGGCAGATCTCCAACAGCACTGACATTCAAGGGACAGCTAAAGCAGCACATACAAGACCTGATTATGTGTCATTAATGCTGTATTAATGACACACCATCAGAGCACTGTAATAGGGGTAATGCAACCATTAAGGCATGTTATCACACTACTAACGACGCTTAATGCTCATAGATAGTGTATTAGGCTATTAAATACGCCAGAGCCACATGTCGGGCCAGGCAAACAATGTAATGGCCAGTCCTTAGACTATAAAAGGATTGCGCCGCACAACACACAGGGGAGACCAGGCTCACACGGATACTAGGGCTACTAACAAACTCAATATAATAGCACACTCATACCGTGGAGTTGGGTATTACGCTCAGGCGACCTGAACCCCGTAAATATCATGTGTCATCATCTTGTTCCTGATCTCTGCGTGCTCAAACCAATACAAGAACCTCCATGGGCTACAATCTAGTAGTACCGGGGGAAGTGTCGTGTAACCACTTCGACACATAGTGTATAGTTATTAGGACTTCCAGGAATTACTAGTGAAGGGTCCACCTTGTTTTTGAGTTTGCATGAGAAGTTATATTATCTAATATATTTCTATTTGATCTTCTATGTTGATGGTAAGTAGCTCATTATCCTAGAATTTATTTTAGTTGATTTCTATTCCAAAAGTCCTAATAATATACTCTTAGAAATATTTAGAAGGTCATTTGTGAAGAGACTACTTAGAAGCTTCGGTGTGCCTTTTACCAATTACGGATATCTACCTCATTTTTCGTATGGGAATGATAGCTAATTCTTTATTCCATCATTTATATTAGTCCAATACCACCTACATTATATTATATATGTCAAGCAATGTACTCTAGGAACTTTAGACAATTATTTGTTAGAAAGTTAGCCTATTTAAAGTATATATATGATTTTCTTCTGACTATCGATGATTCAATTCATTTCCTATAGGAGTGGTAACTACTTTATCACTTCATAGTCTGTATTGGTCAGACGTTACTTTTTATTACATTATAATTGTAAATTAATCTTTATAATAATTCTTAGATTATTATTTGTGAATTGATTATCAAACCGAGAGGCTAAATGTAGACTCTTCTGATTTCCTAGTTAGTCAAATAATTTTTATTAGTTAATAATAAGTCTCTCATTTTTTGCAAGTTATTTGAGTCACTAACCGCAATTTTTATGTTCAATAGTCATCAAATAATTCTAATGAACTTATAGAGAATTATTTGCAAATATTTATCAATTTAGAGGCTAAACATTATTTCTTTTTAATTTCTTAACTGATTAATTCATTTTTGAAAACCATTAATATTTGACACAATCTGTTCAAGCAACTTATACCATCAGTCGTCCCTAATATGCTCTAAAGGCAATGAAGGGTTTTTAGGATATTTTCCATAATTTTATTATGTCAGGAAATGTGGATTATATATTTTTGTGTACACCAAGCATGTGGACGTAGCAGTTGCTTAGCATACTATGAGGTTGGGAGTTGGTCTTTGTGCCAGTTGTGTGTATGCGTGTGTGTGCCTAGCGATTCAACCCACGACCAGAGATTGGCACGTGGTCACATGCTGGTAGACGAGGTGGACCCATGTGACAGTGGTCTTTGGCTCTTTGATTTACACGGACCATGTCCATGCAGGGGGGCTCCGGGACTTTGTGTGTGTTTGGCAGAGGTAGTGCTGAGGTGGCGCCTAGCTGGTCGCCATGTGTGCGCCACGTGGGTGGCGGGCTCGCAGAACAGGGGAGGCGATGGGAAGCATCAGCCGGAGGCAACGGCGGCGGTGGTTCTCCAGGCAAGCATTGGTTTTCTCCAACTCTTGCTTATGTGCGCGTGTTCTAAGGGGTTATGGTGTCGTTTGGGCAGGGTGGCGCCGACGGCACCCAATGGCGAGCTGTTCGTGACGACGCAATGTGGTACTACGCGTGCGCTCGGGTTCTCACTAAGAAGGGATGTCAGGAACATGCCTTGGGGTGTGGGTAAGCTCTTGTTGAGCTCTGTGAGGCCGGAGCGGCGTCTGTGATGGCCACCAACAGTGCACAACGGAGGGAGATGGTGGAGCTCGGTGGGGCGACTTTACATGAGGTTCCTACAAATTTCTAGCTCCCGAAGTGTGTGCGGGAGGATTCTATGTGCGTTGGCGCATTTGGTGGAGCTGGGGAGTACCCCACAATGGTCGACAGCATGCACATGGAGCGAGGGCGGCAGCAACCTAGGTTTTGCGGCGAATAGCTTGCTATGGTGCTGCCTAGTACTAGCTAACGTGTGTTCTAGCTCACGCATGAGCCAAGGAAGATACATGCGAAAATAATTGAAGAATAGTTGCTTACTGGTGCGGGAATGAAGACGGCGGCTGGAGTCTGGTGTTGACGGTTGTTATATACCAATTTCTACCATCAATATAACTCAATTATGTGAAGGAATAAATATTTCTTACTAACATCATCGTTAGGAATAACCTAGTTCTACTTGTACTTGGAGAAATTGGTGCATGTAGGTATTTTATACAGAATTGAAGTGAAACAAGGGGATGTAGAATATCAGTCCATCCAATCGGGCATCGCCACGTGGCATCACATGGATCAAATGACCCACAAACAGAAGTATCTGAGGCCATCCAACGGTATAGCACCCATATTATGGAGTGGGACCCACCTATCAGTCACCTGGAGGAAGAACTGGCCGTTTGGAGCTAGGACCAGGTCGGCCGACTAGGGGGGTCAACCGACCCCTTCCTGGCGCCAAACCCGGTCAAACTCCACTTGTTGGCTCCTCCTGGCTTGAAGAAGTCAGTGGTGACTGATTCGCGCGCTTTTGGTGGCGGGAACTGACCCTTCTCCAAGCTATAAATAGGACCCTCACCCCTCACTTCAACACACGCCACTTGAGCATCACTCTATTGTATACACTAGTTCTCCTAGTTCCCTAGTGAGGTTAGGCTATAGAGAGGAGCCTCTAGTCCCATGTCCAAATTGGGAAAGGTATGGCTCATGTATCTTCTCTTGTATTTGTGACTTTGTACTTTATAATAATATCATTATTAGTCTTTATTTACTTATATACTTGGGCAAAGTGTTCCTTGTTTGGTTGTGGAGTCCATGTATGTTCTAGGTGTAGATGTTGTCATGGTCTATACATAATTCCATTATCATGTTATCATAAACATCATACACTACCACTATAGTCTAATTAAGTAATATATGATAATGTTAATATGAATATTTTAGTGCTTGGTCCCAACATTGGTTCAAAAATGTTTAGTCATTGTCTTAGGGTGGCTTGTGCCACGGCCCCTTAGGTATTTACTTAATATGCTAGCATGGTGCTAGGATAGTTAAGTAGCGTTGGATGTCTCATAGACCCACAGATTGAAGAGGTAGGCAGTAGGTGGTGACAACCCTATCTGTCTTTATAATTGATTAGTATCCCATAGCTTGATCATAAGAGTAGTGTTTAGTTTATTCCATTGCCTTCCTTTGGGATATATGCGATACCCTTGGGAATACTCTTGGGTTAAATGCTACACGATGGTTTCTGTGCGCTTGCGGACCTCATCTCTTTCGAGAGATGATCTATGATGTAAGAAACGTCAACATCGTGGAAGAAATGGTGCGCTCTAAAATTGGGGCGGAGGAGAGCTCGTTAAGTGCAGCTTGGTGATTGGATGGGTGTAGGGAAGGAGGGTGAAGGCGTTTCGCACGATAGGAGGGATGAGGCCGTTTTATAGGCACAGCGAGGCGGTTCATGGAGGCGGTCGACAACGCGGCTTTTGTCGCGAGTAGAGGCGGTGCGCAGAGGTTCCGTGGCGCATGCGTTTCTTCGAGGCTATCATGGCGTGGCAGAGCGTAGGCGGTGACGTGATACGGTGTTGTGACAGGAGGAGCTGGCATGGAGCAGGCGTTCCCGGTCGGCATCCCATCGATGATTTCCCGTAGTCCTGTCGGGCTCGGACGAGAATGGGGTTGGAAGAAGGGGATGGGGCTGTGCACGCGGTTGGACTAGGCTGGGCCGCGCGCCAGAAAAAAAGGCTAGTGGGCCGTGTAGGGGGGGAAAGGGAGGCCAGACGGCCCAGGCCGGGGAGTAGAAAAGGTGGGCTATGCCCGCTTTTGTTTTTCATTTCATTTTTCCACTCCATTTGAGTGTGAACTTGAATTCTGTTTTGGTTTGAATTTGAATTGGGTTGTTTTATACTCTCAATTTATTTATGAAAATCATTTATTATTTGCACTTCTATATGCATGTATATTTATATGTCGTCGTACATACTATTTGTTTAAAAATAAATCTGGGTGGATTTTCACTAGGTCCTAGGTATGCCTTTTATTTGAATTTTGTTTATAAGCAAATTTAGTTTTAACATTTCAAATGCTTACTTTATTTGAGTCCATTATTTCATTAGTTGACAAGCACATGTTGACATATATGTGTCGCTCCGTTTATTTAGTCGCTTTTTATCTTGACCATTGTATCTTAAGTTCGTAGTTGGTGTTGGCTTCATATTTTATTGGTTTTTGTTACAGGGTTTGAATCGACATAGAATTCTATACATTTAATCAATCGTCCGTTCTCCTTTATTTTCTATCTTGATTAGTGATGAGCCCATGTATACATGTATATGTGTGTATTATGTCTTCATTTCTACTTTCATATTTATTTTTATTTGGTTCAGATTTATTTTACAGTTTGCCATATTTAAGTGTGCATGTGTTCGTATTTACACATCCATTTGCCTTGATTTTCTATTGACTGTTAATGTTCGTTTAAAAAAAAATAATTCGGAGTCATTTTTAATAGTTTAAGATTTTGGGTTGTGAGAGATAGAGATGGAGAAGAAGTTTCGATACAAATATACATATGATCCCCCTTTGGTAGAGCTTCACGAAGCTGATTCTCAGGCAGAATCAGGGAAGCTGTGCCAAACACTATTTTTCAGAAGAAGTGATTCTCGGCTGATTCTGTGAAGTGATTCTCTGAAATGAACTAAGGGGTTGGAAGCTGAAAAAAGTAGCTTCTCCTGATTCTGTGAAGTGATTCTCTGTCCTGATTTTAAGAGTTTATTCTAAAAAATCATAGAGAATCATTTTCAGGCACAGAATCACTTCACTAGAGAATCAGGAGTGAATCTAGAGAATCAGCTTTGTGGAGCTGTGCCAAAGGGGGCCTAAGTGCAGAAAGTGCTTCATGAGCATATTCCCAGGAGTAGAAGACAGAAGACGTTTTGCACGAGATTCGTCGGCGAGCTCAGGGGATACTGATGATGCCATAATATCATCGAGGTACCAAATGTATAAAACTTGGACTCTACCAATCAGGATGCCTTGTCATACACGGAGTCAATTCTAGGAGGTCGCGGAATACGTTCCGAATTTAATTTGGTAAAAGGTGGACGTCGGACTATTACCTACACGAGGGTCTGAAAATATGGATAATTTCCATGTCTTATGTAAATGATCTTCACATATGGCTACCGCTTCTACCGAACCAAATGTCTACTGACTGCCGACCAATCATGCATCGACATTACGAATCTAGCATATATAATTTGTCTTTTAATAAGATCGAGAAGTAGGAGTACAAGCATGAAACTATTTCATATCCCGTTTTCGTTGAAAAGTAATACATCTATATATACTCCCGTACATCAGATGCATGCACACGCTGATAATGACAGATTCCATACGGCCAGCTAGGTAGTGCATGCATGCACCTGTAAACATAACTAATTATAGGTCTTAATCAACAAACTTGGGCAGTACAACACGTTAGCAGTCCAGATCCAAATTATAGTAAACGCCAACCATCATGTACAGCGCGTGAACTTATGCCTGCATGCATGCTACCGTAGCCGCGCGCAAAATATGTCTTCCTAATTGATGCTCTCTACTAGCTTCACCCCTGGCTGATGATGACATATGTCATATGGCCAGCTTTAGCTAGTGCACGCACCTCTAAACATACGGAGTATCTAATTAGGATATGTTTTTCTAATCAACCAACTTGGGCAGTACAGTATACACAACACTTTAGCAGTTCAGATCCTAATTATTAGGCGCCAACCACCGTGTACAGCGAGTAAACCCCATGTCTGCACGCATGCTATTAGCGGCCGCGCAAAATATCTCTTCCCAAAAGCACTGAACCTCTACCAGCTGTATGGATGGATCTTACGTGACACTTTTGCTAATTATATATCGATAAGTAAATTCTAAAAGGAGTGTGTGTAGACAGTGAGGCAAATAGTGACATATTTGGCGTAATGTCTATCTAAATCTGCATTGTCGCTAATTGATAAATTGTACTTCCTCCGTTCTGAAAAGTGTAGTTTGTAGTTCAAAAATAAACTATAAATCGATAGCTTTTTAGAACGGAGCGACTACGTGACACGACAATGCTGATTTGGTGCTGCTATGCAGAAAATAACTCGACTGATGATGCAAATAAGTCTTCTGCCCCGTAGGATTATGTGAAAAAGACGTCTCAACTAATTTGTGATTGTAGTGGAACCAGAGATGGTGTGTATTCAGGTTGGTTCTCTGCAATATCAGAGCTGATGCAACCCATTCACGTTCAGGAAGATGCTAGTCTATGGCGCTTAGCAATGACGATGTTTGGATATGCCTTTTTCTTCCATTACCAGACATCTCACCCGGTTTCTGGGCATCATCACAGAATCTAGTTATTAAAAAACAAAAGGAATTGTGCCTGAAATTAGAAAAGATTTTAAGTGGCTGAAATTAGAAAAAATTTCAGGCACCGGACAATTAGCAGTTAATTACTATCATTAATCACTAACTATTTTAATCAATTAATAATTTTTAATTTTATAGGTTAATCAATTATAAATTTATTTTATTATTATTTTACAATTAACATAATCCATATAAATTACGGATTACAATTAACAAAATAAAAAAGTTAATTATTTTCCTCCCAGTCTGCTGCACGCTCGCGAGTGAGGGAGCTGTCGCCTAACCCATCAGACGACTGAAGAATAGCCATTCCGAAAACAAAAAGTTTTCCCCGTCGCCGGATGACGACCAGGTCGTTTGTCGTACCCAGCCGCCCTACGTCAGGCATGTGTACATACAGCTTAATGAGTTCTGCAGGTGGGGTGCTCATTACTGTATTACGTACAACTATTAATCAAACTCAAATAGAGTAATTAACAAGTCAAAGCCTGTCTTCTCCGGCCGGCAGCAAGCAGGATGGATCGCATGAGCCGTCAATTAAGTACTTGCATTATTAGTGTTTGTGTTTAATTTATAGAACAAGCTTTGGTTACTATATACGTGCTTGCTTGCTTGCTTGCTTGAGCACATACGAATGGAGCCTAACGATCACTACACGCAGCTCCATCAGCTTGCAGAAGACAGCCAAGACGATGACAGCCTCAAAGTACCATGGCCTACTGCATCTCCCAACTTGCTCCACAACCATGGCCACGAGGACCAGTACTCAGCAGCCTCCTCGTCGGAACGCATGAGCCGCACCGTCCCGCTCTTCGGACCAAAGCTTCATCAGCTTCATTTCGGTGGCGTCATTGACGGTGGCTACCGCCAAGAGGACAGCAGCAGCGATACGGTTAATGTGTCTACTTCTACCACCGCCACGAGTACGAGGACGCAGGCTTCACCAGTAGCCCCGAAGCGGCGGCGGGTCTCCATTCGATCGCAGGTACAGGAAGTTCAGCAACAACACCCCGACGTCGTCGTCGAAGACAAAGGAGGGCGGTCAAGCAGCATCAGCAACGAGGAGCCGCTGATGATCGGCGTGCGGAAGCGTCCGTGGGGCAAGTACGCGGCGGAGATCAGAGACTCCACGCGCAACGGCGCCCGCGTGTGGCTCGGCACCTTCAACACCGCCGAGGCCGCCGGGCTCGCCTACGACCAGGCCGCCTTCGCCGTCCGCGGCCCTGCCGCTGTGCTCAACTTCCCCCTCAAACGCGTGCAGGAGTCTCTCCATGCCATGGGCCTCAGCGCCACCGCAACGGGAGACGACTCGCCCGTGCAGGCACTGAAGCGGCGGCACTGCATGCGCAGGCGCTCGAAAAAGAGCAAGACCACGGCCCTGAAGCCGTTTAAGGAACAGATGAAGGCTAGCCACGGTGACATGCAGCAGCAGCAGCAGCAATACGTGCTGGAGCTGGTGGACCTGGGAGCTGACTACTTGGAGGAGCTGCTCGCTTCATCTGATTCATCCACTTTGCTACAGCATACTGATCCATGCATGTTTTGATGGTATCCGATTGAGTTGAGCTCAACGCGCCGTTGTTTCAGCTTGGGGTTCTTCCGGTGCATCCTGGTGGAGCGCACTAGTCGCTTCAGCACTCCGCGACCGCGATACCACTTCAGGTCCGTCCCATATCATCCTCGCTCGCTTCCTTACTCATGTCATGTCTTGTGCCGGTGAGTCCTCTTGTTGGACCCCTCTTGTAGGTCTGGTCATAGTTTTAGAACAAGGAAAGTGTTGGTAATCTTGAGAAATTGATTCAGAAGAGCAGTGGACGAATATATTTTCTTCCATTGACAGTATTGCCATTGAGTTCAGCAAAATTGCGGCAGCACCTCTTGGTGCGATAAAAGCATACTTCTAACTTGTATCTTTCCTTTGTTTTGTTTCAGAGTCCGAAGATGACAATGCATATGCTCACTATTGCATATTGATACGTACCGTGGCTCTTGAACTTTGACAATGCACATATCTAGAACAGTGGTTTCAGGTGTGAGCTGATACTCGAGGCTGGCTCTGAACCTGACGTTGTGGGAGGATCAAATTTTTTATATAATTGTGAGCCTGATGTAAAGTGTAGTTCTGAAATTGTATTACAACATTTGTGATGTGTATCAAAAATTGTATTTTTAAGGAATAAATATGGATGTCCGGAATCATCTAATGTGTGAAGATGTTCTGAAATATAAGACTATTTTCAGCATTACATATTATTTGGAGGTTCTAAAATACAATTATGGATGTATTAAAAATATGAGAGATTTGCTTTTCCACTTGTTGCAGAATGAAATCTGAATGTGCAAAAAACAAGGAGGAAATACAAGTCTCTTACTTGGAGTTGATCAAGATGTCAAATCTTATTTTATTGAAAACTACATTTTGAAGGAGTGGTACTTTCGGAAAAAAACATTTTGATGGGCTAACAATTACCAAACCATGAATATATATATATATATGTATATATATATATATATTAGAAATTATATTATTCTACTTTTTAATTGATTTAATCTTCTTGTATCCATAAGCTAAAATGTACTATGTCACACTATAGTTTATTTTCAACAATGAACCACATACATTTCAGATTTTATTCATCAAAATGTTGTGGCATTATAAATTACATATTTGATATTTTAGATCCTGAAATTTGTATAGATCAGATTTCAAAACAGTGAATACACTACTGTATATATTTTACACATTCAAAAAATGTATAATCAATACCCTGAAGTTGTGATGATAAGAGTCCGAAGAAAAAATATATTAGAATAATCCAATAATCAATCGCCATTAACTCTTGTCGGTACCTGGTGAACCGGGTATCCCTAGATACAAGAAAGGAGGCACGTTGGTTCCCACTGGCCGTGGGGGCAGGACCCGATGTGGTCCCAAGGTGCCGTGTGGCGTGCGGCATAGCCATGCCTCTCCACTGAGGGGTGGCCCAACGCAGCCACGTGTCCTGCAGCTCCAGGTGCATCTCCCTCACAGAAGGGACGTCCAGCGCTGCCACGTGTCCCGCAGGTCTGGGTCCACCTCCCCGCTAAGGAGAGGTCCGGCGTGCTCATCAGGTCGGAAGCCCCGGACCTGCCTCTCTGCAGGAGGAAGGTCTGGTGCAGCCACGTGTCCTGAAGCTCCGTGCCCGATCGCACGGCAGAGGAAAGGACCAGACTTGCCATGTGGCAAACAGCACCGCACCTAGCTCATCCTGCGATAGTGCAATAAAGTGGGACGAGCCCAGTGCACCTAAACGGGAAAGATGCGCGTGTTCCCTAGGCAAGCAGGAGCTCGCACTCATAAGTCAAAAGTCCTATACCAAGCCCGTCGATAACAGGCTGGCGCTGAACTACTATGTACGACGGGTGAATGAGAGGTCGCGACAGGACAGACGGGACACCGCCTGCCATGATGAGGGGCTATGTGTAGCCCTGCAACAAGGCATGGCCAGACGGCACATTGAAGCCATTATTAGTGAATAGCATTTACTTCCAAATATTCAGAGGGGTTTGGTACACCCAGGGCCACATGTCGGGCCTCGGGTCCCTCATGTAAGCTGTTCGGCCTTAGACTATAAAGGGACCGAGCAGCAACCAACTAAGACACGTTCACTCAGACCTAGAGTTCGCTCAGACTCAAGCAATACAATATACAAACCATCGTGGAGTAGGGTATTACGCTCAGAAGGCCTGGACCACGTAAATCCCTCGCGTTCATCATTCTCTGAGCTTGATCTTGCTAGGACTAGGCCCCCGAAAACACATCGAACCTCCGCGGACTGCTCCCGAGTAGGTCCGGGGGAGGTGTCAGTTTAGACACCTCGACAATGCTGACTTTGCATCAACCGTCCTTTATGTGACTGTAAGATATTTACCCAAGATACAGAAGTTTTCACATCCTGCTCTTTATGATCAAGTGGTTTAGGCATGTCTGTGTTTTGCATGACTTTTTATCAAAAACTATATTTTTAATAGAAATTTACAAAATAGGGTGTCTAATACAATCAATTGTGTGAACAGGATCATCCCGCCCGCTCAACGAGCAAGATCAGATCTTGCCCTGTGGTGGGGCGAGATTTGACCAAATCTCGGCCAATCACGGGATGAGATCTTTCAAGGGAAGATAAAGTGATGGTAATTTTCTCGTGAGGAACCGAAATTCATAATTTCATACAATTCTCCACCCGTTGGTCGGGGGCGACATTACTCAAAAAAATATCTCGCCCAACCACCAAGTTAGATTTGGACCCGCAACACGTAAACATGTTCCAATCTTCTTTTATTCTAATTACATACACATAAATACTTACAAAATTGGATTGTCAATATTTAGGACACAAACATTTGAAATTCACCATTACAGCATGTTACAAATCATACATAGACATACAAAGTTCAACATTACAATATATTACAAATCATGCATACTGTCAGGACCCGCCTTTCGAGGGTCCACTTGTGCATCCCGTACCAATCTCTGGATCAATAGTTGGTACGCACAACAGAATAGATCGAGATCCATACGAAAAGTATTTATTTATAATCAATAAAAGTCCTACAAACATGATCTAAATTACAATGGATGTGATCAGAGATGACCACCAAAATAGGAGAAATCTTCAAAACAGCGAAGCAGAACGGCGCCATGCCCAACAGACAGACATGGGAAGTAGGACTAGACTTGCTAAAATCCTACCCCACTTAAATAAAATTCTAACTACTGTATTTTTTTCGTTAGTGCGGGTTCATTATTATTATTATTATTATTATTATTATTGGTAAATTTATATTTTATTATTAGTAGTTTTGTTTGGTTTTTTTATGTATTTAATTATTTATTTATTGACTTTGGGAGTTAACTGGAGTACTTGGATTGAGACGGTGTTCCTGCATGAGCAGTATGCTCATGGTGAGCTCGAACAGAAATAGACTTCTGAATGGCTATTTCGTTGCTATGGTAGGAAGGGAGGGGTGGAAGACTTTGTTTTGACCGTTATTATTATCCTCACGTGTATACGTATGTAGGTATAATTTAAGTTTTATTTTACGTATATACGTTCATTTGCATATATATATTAAATATTATGTTGTGTATTCTTATTGGTGCATTATATTCAATATACATACATGCATACGTGCGTAGGTATATAAATACACGTAACACAATGTATTTACTTTATTAGACACCCAACTTATCTTCTTTTATTTTATTATTGATCTATGTTTGTATTAGAGCACACAATTTCACTCAATCAAAGAACCAAATGAAAATCGGCGAATCACACTCAAACATAACTAGATTACAAACTTATATATTATACTATTAATTGTTCCATTCGTGGCTTACTCTAGGTCACTATAGGTCAAGCCATTCTACTCATGGACACTACAATCATTCTAGGATTCTATTGATGTGACCGAGGAACGTAGGGATGCACGTGGTTGCTCTTCCACCGATCCTAACGTCACTCTTGATATGTGTCGACGACGTCTTCGAGTAACCTTCGTAGAGTAACTGCTTTCTTTATCTTCATGCACCCTCTTGATTGATTAGAAGGTTGTTTGACTGATCGCATCCTCGAATCATCGGGTGCAGATGTTGCATGGTTCCAATATTGAGTATCGCGTTGACATCCATCTAACTCTTGATCGACCAAGGTGTATTGATAGGACTTGGTGACAACGTCGATAGAAACAAATTATGTTTTTAACATAGAACGAGGGTAAGTGCAGAAAGAACATAGAGGAGAGAGAGAATTTTTCATAATTAGTTTATACTTTTCAAAGTATGTGTTAAGGGTATAGGATGACTCTAAGGTTTCATCCTACAGCCAAGTATGGCTCTGATACCACTCTGTCAGGACCCGCCTTTCGAGGGTCCACTTGTGCATCCCGTACCAATCCCTAGATCAGTAGTTGGTACGCACAACAGAATAAATCGAGATCCATACAACAAGTATTTATTTATAATCAATAAAAGTCTTACAAACATGATCTAAATTACAATGGATGTGATCGGAGATGACCACCAAAATAGAAGAAATCTTCAAAATAGCGAAGCAGAACAACACCATGCCCAACAGGCAGACTTGGGAAGTAGGACTAGACCTAATCGTCATCCTCACACGCTTCAGCTTCTCTGTCTTCTGATAAAACCACATATAAAACAAGAGTGAGTACATAATGTACTCCGCAAGCCCTAACACTACTCAAGGGGAGGTGTTTCATGTATTGGGGCTTGTAGCAAGGAAAGGCCATACGGCTTAGATTTGCCGAAAAGCATTTTATGCAGGTTCTCTTTGAAAAGAGTTTTGTAATAAGAGGGAGAAGTAGTTGAATCAGTATTATTATAGTTGGCAGGCCCTGGGGGAGTTTCAGACCATCCCGCCAGTTCCCTCACTTTTATATAAGTCTTCGGGCCCAAGGCCCTGATGACTCTGACACGCATGCCAACTCTTTCCCAAAACACGGTGGCCTCGGCCACCCACACACACACACTTCAAGGAGTTATACTAGTGCTAATCAATAGGAGCCCAAAGCATAGTGTGCCAAGACTGTGAGAACAGCTATCCTGATAGATTAATACTCTGCAGAGTTTGTACACTTTACCCACAGGCTACGTACTCCGGATCAGAGAGTAACGCAATGCTCATCTTATCTTTCCCGAGTAACCCCACATTCACACCTCGGCCCGACACATGGTCTATTCGGGCATTCACTACCCAGCCAGACAACGGACGACCCTCGGTCTCCGTGCCATTTCCTGATCCACCGTGTCCTCCATGGCTCTACAGGTTTTCTCATGTGGCAGTTACCAGAAAGGTAGGGCGAGTCCCACCCATATAGGTTCTGTGGTTGTACGAAATCACTATGTTGAGTTCAAATGAACCGGTCCTTGTATTGGTGAGGCGGTTCCATCCGTCCTTGGCAAGAGGACTAGTTCGGAACATACAACATTGAACTAAACTGAAGTACTCAGCACATGGCTAGTCTGGAAAACATGGTCGTCAGACTACTACTGAAGCACTCAGCGCCGATCAGTGATTACACCGAATACACAGCCGCAACTTGTATACCTCTTAGGGAGCCCGCAGCATCCCATCACCATACCTGCCTCGACCATCCTTCCCCTTCACACACATAGTTCATTAATCATCCACCCATATCCTAACTCACACCACCAAACATCTTTTAACACATTTTGCAATCATGTATACAGTGTGTAGTGGTTCGCGATGCGAACATCGCAGGGGTTCCTAAGCATAGTACTAACAAGGAGGTGCTCACATCGCTGTTATAGAACAATGATGAAGCTGTTAGGTTGTCAAGGGGTTGTGTTGTCAAGGTCAAGGAGGGGACTGTGATAGTCACTGCTATTATCATAACTGATATAGTGTCTTGTTTCAAGCCATTTATAGCGAGTAACTTATGTGTTACTGTTCATCGTTGGCTAGTAGCTAACACCGATACTCAGTCATTAACATAGCTCATGCTACCACATCAAGTGGTTCATAGCATAACAATATTTTAAAATAGACATACAGTCATGCAATGAAAATAGGCCATAGGTGCGATTGCAAAACATATGTGAAATATGATCAAGAAGTTAGAGCTTGCCTTTACAGTGGTTTATCAAAGTCCTTGTCTTGTTCTTCGTGATGCGTGTCTTGAATATCTCCTTCACGAACTCTTCGATTACTAAGTACGTAGCTACGCGAAGAAAATATGGTTCATCGATAAAGATCCAAGAAATCCAAATAGAACTCCAATAAATATGAACAATCTTCAATAACACGGTTTTAAGATTCTTATAAGGCTTATCGGAGAATACATAGTTTTACTAGTGGCTTATTTAGAAACATAACTATTTCGTTGTTTATCTAAATGGTCATTGGAAGACTATAATAGTTTCACCGTTCTTCTTAGTTTAATTGCCTAATTCTCAGTTTTACTGCACTATAGGTTACTAGGAATATCTTTGTATAATTATGTTGACATAACTTCCAAGCTTGGGGTTTAACAAAGGTTTTCTTCAACCCTCTAATCATTTACATGGTTTATACTATAAATTACTTATATTTTTGTGAATGAATCAACCATACTTTCTTTATAGTTATTCTATATTCATCTTAGTATGCCCAGTGATGTTCTATTAATGCAAGTCTCAAATATTTTAGAGGCTAAGGATAGGTTCTAGTATTTTTGAGCTAAATGAGTGTCTGGTGTCCGCCTCATCAATTTATTCATTTTCTTAATATATTATTTTGTTAATATGTTCCAAAAGCTATGGACATGTTTATGTATCTCTCTAGTATGGGACCATTGAGACTTTTAGAATTACTAGTGAGGGCATCATTTTATTTATTTCTCGCACGTGAGTTTTTATTATTAATAATTCCCTAATTATCTTCTATGTCGATGATAATTAGTTCATTGTTCCATACTTTATTTTAGTCACTCTTCATTCCAAAGTTCTAATAGTATCTTCCCAGAAATATTTAGGACATTGTTTATGGGGGGAATTAATTATTAGCTTATACGTGCATTTTGTTAATATGAATACCTACACGATTTTCCTATGAGAATGATAACACTCCATATTCTATATTCGTTGGGCCTAATACTTTTTAGATATTTATTTGTTGAAGGTATATCGATTTGGGAGGCTAAATATAATTTTTTTCCAGTCTCCTAGTTAGTTAAATGATTTTTAATGGCTAATAATGAGTCACATTTCGTGCATCTCATTTGTGCCATTAATCAAAGTTTTTATATTCTAATAGTCATCAAATATTTTTAGGGAATTTCTAGAATATTATTTGTAAATATTTTAGAGCCTAATATAATTCCTCTTTGATTTCCTAATTGATTATTTCCTTGTTGTAAACTAATTACATTTAACACAATATCGACAAGCAATTCATACCATAAATCACTCCTATTATGTTCAAAAAGCAATTAAGGATTTTTAGGGGATTTTACAGAATTTTCTAATACTAAGAAATGTTATTTTTTTATTTTCTGTGTACACAGTCTGGGTGGCTGTAGCAATTTCCGAACGTACTGTGAGGCTGGGAGTGGGTCCTTGCACTAGCTGTGTGTACATGCGTGTGCGCTTGGCGATTCAGCCGAAGACCAGAGACTAGCAGGTAGGGCCACACAGGCAGTGGCTAGGTTGGCATTCAACCATGTGGACCGGGTGCACCCAAGGTGCGTGCGCTGGGGTGGCGGACCACGATTACGTGGCGCCCCAGCGGGGTGAGGTGGCGTCCATGTGGCAGCCACGTCGGTGCCATGTGGGCACTGCGTT
Source organism: Tuctoria greenei (assembly GCA_036927565.1). Lineage (NCBI taxonomy): Eukaryota > Viridiplantae > Streptophyta > Magnoliopsida > Poales > Poaceae > Tuctoria > Tuctoria greenei. The sequence goes on from JAYESD010000003.1 coordinate 222,195,956, forward strand.
TGCGATGCAGGGGAGGCGATAGGGAGCGCCGACCGAAGGCAACAGCGGCGGCGGCGGCTTGGCGCGGGTCCCTGCGGGTCGCTCACTGAGCTAGGGAGCCGGGAGCGCGCCTACGCGCGGGGGAAAATCTCCCGTTGAGTGAGGCCGGGTCGGTGTGGCACCCGTGGTGCTGGCGTCGGCGCGAGACAATAGGTGACGGCAGTGCACCTGGGGACTACTCGTGCACGCAAAATCTCAACGAACTAGTGTGCCGGGGGTGTGTTCCATAGTGTGTGCGAGGTTGTGGGGTGCTCGACCTGGGCAGAGAGGTGCCCACAGCAGCCAGCGACGCGCCTTGGCGGCGAGCGATGGTGAAGCTCAGGGAGACTCGCGTGCGTTTGCCAAAACGACAGGATAGCTGGCCTACTGCATGTTCTACCGTGCGTGGAAGGTGGTGGAGTGACTGTTTCGACCGAGGCGAGGCCCATGGCAACCGGCGATGGGGTAGGGCAGCGGCCTTGGAGGCAGCGCATCGGGAACGCCCCTCCGGTGGTCTTCTATTCCATTGAAGTGCACCTACGTGTTCGAGGAGCTAATACGAATACTTATGGCAAGGTGTATCGGGCTTATGGGGTCCCTAGCTCGCCGGCAACGATGGTGTGCAGCGGCGCCGGCGAGGGGTCGTTGGGATTTGTTCCGTAGTGCGCTATGTGGCGAAGCAACGATTATTCTAGGCGTTTTACACAATATGGAATCTATTAAAGAAGTTAATTGAAATGAGGGAACCCACCGGAGCGGGAATGTACTCGGCGGCTAGCGGCAATGGAGATTGGGGAAGGCTCCAAATTCCCGGCTGGGAGGGCCGCACGAGCTGTGCAAGGTGTGGAGTGAGCGAGAGGGATGGTGTGCGAGTCCTTGGGTAAATAACGGAGGGGTAGGAGCTGCTTTATAGGAGTCCGAGGTGGTTCCCATGGCAGCGGCTTGAGGCGGCTCGCGGCAGTTTCGTGGCGTGCGCGTTTCGTCATTGCCATGATGGCTAGGTGGAAAAGGGTGGGACATGACGACGCGCTAGGATTCCAGCTCGATATGCGATGGGACGGCAACGGCGGGGGCAAAAAGTGGAGCGCAGGGCGTCGGCGGATTTCCTGGGCGTAGGCGGCGTGCCATAGGTGGAATAAGGTCCGTTGGACCTTGGGCTGGGCCAGGCCGTGCGCATGGTGAGGAGTGGACCAGGCGGGAGGAGAGAAAAGGGAAAGGGAGGTGGGCTGTGCCCAGAGAAGACGGGCCGCGCGCAAGGTAAAGGGAGGGGGGAGAGGCTGGGCCGCGCGGAAAGGAATAGAGAGAGGGGAGATGGTTGGGCCGCTGGGAGAAGGAAGGAAAGTGGGCTGTGCCCAATTATTTCTATTTCCCTTTTGATTTCACTTTTCTATTCCATTTGAGTTGGAACTTGAAATCTCATTTGATATTTGCTTCAAATTTGAATTCAGTTTGGGTAATTTAAATTCTGGTTTTTGTTGGATATATTCTAATCTGATTAAAATATTTATTTGGCATACATACACATACACATACACATATGTACTTATATGTGTTATTTAATTACTGCCTCTCGTTTTATAATATATTCTGGTTAGGTTTGCGCTTAACCGGATCTTTTTATTTGAATTTGGTTTAAACTCAACCTGTCTCCTTATCTCTTGAATTAGGGTTTCCTAGCTCTATTTATTTGGTCACTTTTATTTCAATCCCTATACCTTAAGCTTGTAATTTGAGTTGAGTTCATGTTTAATTGGTTTCCGTTTCAGGTTTTGAGTCACCGTAGAATTCCGTGATATTTTTTCAATAGACTATTCTTCTTTACCATCCTAGTTTGATTTAGTGGTGAGCTCACCTATACATATGTGTGTGTTCGTATTAGTACACTCGTTCACTCTGTTTTTCTCTTGACGATTAATGTTTGCTCACGACTTGTTCAAAATTTTTAATTCGGAGTGATTTTAATCTTTAGTTAAAATTTGGGCTGTGACACATACATACATAAAGTTAAACGTTGCAATATGTCATAAATATAACATAATTGTGCTCATATGTTACACACTAATTACAAATGAGCTCGTTACATGAAATTCGATTGACTGCCGCGAGCACAAAGACGCCTCAATCTGGAGAATGCAGCCAGTGAAGACCTCCCATTTGTATCATGTTCTGAAGTGCCTTCTTGAGCGGATGAAGGTCTTCCTGCATTCCTGCTACAAGTCTTATATTCCAACTCTTTAAACACACATCAACGTCTCCTCCTTCCATGCCCTACCTCCGACTCATCCATGTCATTCCGAATGCGTTATGTTCTACAATATCCTTTCGTCATGCGGGCAGTCCTCGTCTCAGGAACATGGACCACTATTTCTCCCGTCTCTATGAAATGGGCACGCTATATCAATTTCATACAACTCAGACTTCCAAGTATGCGCAATGTAATCCTTTTTGAAGTATGGAGAAACATAATATTCATGAGGAATATCACGCTCTCCACAGTCCATAATGGCCCGTGTAACATGTGGAAGTAGGACTATTACTTACACGAGGGTTTGAATCAGGATAATTTCAGACCAGGGGCGTTGGTCTAGTGGTCTGGGGTGCAGACTTGCCCCAGGCGGTGGGTGTTCGATCTCCCGCTCCGGCAACTTTGCCCTCTGATGCCATCAGCAGTCTGGTTAACCGGAAGAAGGGGTCAGCGACCAGCTCAAAAAAAAAATGAGCATAATTTCCATGTCTTATGTAAATGATCTTCGCATATGGCTACCGCTCCTACCGAACCAAATGTCTACTGATTGCCGACCAATCATGCATCGACACCACGAATCTAACATATATGTCTTTTAATAAGATCGAGAAGTTGTACATGCATGAAACAATTTCATATACATCCCGTTTTCGTTGAAAAGTAATACATCTATATATACTCCCCGTACATCAGATGCATGCACACGCTGATAATGACAGATTCCATACGGCCAGCTAGTTAGTATGAATGCACGCACCTGTAAAAACATAACTAATCATGGGTCTTAATCAACAAACTTGGGCAGTACAACACGTTAGCAGTCCAGATTCCAGATCCAAATTATAGTAAGCGCCGACCACCATATGTACAGCGAGTGAACTTATGCCTGCATGCATGGTACAGTACAGTAGCCGCGCGCAAAATATCCCTTTCCCAGCTGATGCTCTTCACAGGCTCCGCTCCTCTGGCTGATGATCACAGATATCATATGGCCAGCTCTTTACTTTTTTCGGAAAAAAAGCCATATGGCCAGCTCTAGCTAGTGCATGCACGCACCTCTAAACATACCTTAATTAGGATATGTTCTCTTAATCAACCAACTGGGGCAGTACTCTACAATACTACAACACTTTAGCAGTTCAGAGATCATAATTATTAGGCGCCAACCACCGTCTACAGCGCGACTACACCCCATTTCTGCACGCATGCTACTAGTGGCCGCTCGAAATATGTATGGATCTTGTGCACTGAAACTACCAGCAGTATGGATCTTGTGCGATACTTTTGCTAATTATGTATCGATAAGTAAATTGGAAAACGAGTGTGTATAGACAGTGGGGTAACTAATGAGATAATTAGTGGGACTCAACAAAATCATTCATATTATTGGCGTAATGTCTATCTAAATCTGCGTTGTTGCTAATCAATAAATCGTACTCCATTCATTCCTATAATGTTGCCCATTTCTAATTCATTTTGAACTAGAAAGTGACGAAGTTTTGAGAACTGAGGAAGTACATGACATGATAATGATTACTACAGGAATATCGACGATTTGCGACAGCCACGACTGTCGCAAATAAGGGAGAAACCGTCACAAATAAGCTATTTGCGTTTCTGGCCGTTGCAAGTGTCTCGTCACAATTAAGATTATTTGCGACAACCACCGTCACAAATAAGACTATTTGCAATGGCTCGCGACGGTCGTCGCAAATTATTGCCCGGATGCCGATGGGCCCCGCACGATAATTTGCGACGGCCAGGTCGTTGCAAATTATACCAGCCGATGGGACACACATGACAATTTGCGATGGCACGGCCGTCGCAAATAGGTCCTTAATTGCGACGGCTAGGCCGTCGCAAATAATAGAGGTTAGTTTGCAACGGCCAGAAGCCTTATTTGCGACGGTACTATATAAAAAGCCGTCGCAAATAAGGTTTTTTATTTTTTTAAAAACAGAAAATACTACCTGACTCGATGGCCAGAAACACAGAACAGACAATAACCACAACAGTTACAAAAGACATCACAACAGTCACAATATAATCGTCAATACATCGTAACACCATCTACAAACCGAACAAGGGCGGCGCGTGTATATCGGGGGCGCGGCGTGCGAGTGAGTGAGTCTATCGGGGGCCGACGGGGCAGTCTATAGCCATTTATTTGCGACGGTTGCCTTAATTGCGACGACCCTAGGTTTGGCCGTCGCAATTTATGTTATTTGCGACGGTTCTTTTTCAGACCGTCGCAAATAACCACCTATTGGCGACGATTATTTAATTTACGACGGCCCTAGGGTTGGCCGTCGCAAATAAAAGATATTTGCGACGGCTTCTTCTGCAGCCGTCACAAATAGGTTGTTATTTACGACGGCTACCCGTTTTGCGACGGCCACAGGCGGGCCGTCGCAAATAACTTTAGCTGTTGCAAATGATCGCGTTTTCTGTAGTGGATGATTTGTGCTGCTATGCAGAAAACAAGTCGACTGATGCAAATAAGTCTTCTGCCCAATAGGATTATGTGAAAAATATGTCTCAACTCATTTGTGTTTAATTTGTAGTGGAACCAGGTGGTACATTGTGTGTTCAGATTGGTTCTCTCTGCAGTATCAGAGCTGATGCAAACCCATTCACCTTCAGGTAGATGCTATAGTCTTTTGGATTTTCCTTTTTCTTCCATTACCAGACATCACACGGTTTCTGGGCATCATCCCAGAATCTACTAGTAGTTATTAAAAACAAAAAGTTTTGGATCGCCGGATGACGGCCACGTGGTTTGTCGTACCCAGCCGCCCTACGTCATCATGTGTACATACAGCTTAATTAGTTCTACAGGTTGGGTGCTCATTACTGTATTACGTATAACGATTAATCAAAGTCAGATAGAGTAATTAACAAGTCAAACCCTGTCTCCTTCGGCCGGCAGCAAGCAGGATGGATCGCATGAGCCGTCAATTAAGTACCTGCATTATTAGTGCTTGTGTGTAATTTTATAGAAGACGCTTTGTTACTATCACTACAGAAATGGACCCTAACGATCACAACGCGCAGCTCCATCAGCATGCAGCAGACAGCCAAGACGATGACAGCCTCAAAGTACCATGGCCTACTGCATCTCCCAACTTGGTCCACTACCACGGCCACGAGTGATAGACTTAGGGATTACTTAGTATTCAAACTTAGGAACTGCTAATCTAGGTGCTTAATTAGGCATAAATCAAGCAATCAACAGACAATGCATATAGACTAAGACATAATTAACACTACCTAAACATGATTAAGACAACAGCCTAAGATCCTAATTAACATTAACTAAAACATGATTAAGGGATGGGATTAGGAGGACATACCTTCGGGTGGAGTTGCAGTGGATGTCGACATTGGCGTTGGAGTGCCTTGACGCCGTGCAGAGCGGCTCGCCGAAGATGGCCGGGGTAAGATAACTTCCCACACTGCCTTAGATCGCCGAAGATGGGAAGAGACCTTTCTCTCGCTACCGCGCGCTTAGGATCAAGAGTTACGGAGCTGTGGGAGGCGTTAGGCGTGGGTGCCAAAAGTGCATACCGCCCGACTGCCTCTCGTATGTTAATATAGCACGGGCGAGAGAGGGCCTCAACTGAAACAGATTTGGTTACGCCCCCGATCAAGGCTCTTAAGGGGAGAGGGACCCAGTGCGGTTGTTACCCACACGGGATCTCCCGGGTTCATAACTAACATTCTACCCCTTGATAACGGGACATAAGACTTACCATCTTACTTTCTTAATTGCTAAACTTAGTGTATATCTCCTTACGCTAAATATAAAGAGCACGATGCATCAAAACAGCCATTATACACTGTTTGACTTGACGGTCACGATACGTCTCACGCTTAGAAATAATCTTACTCTTAATTGGCCCCTTAGTATCCATGATAGTTCACAGTCTATCCCTTAAACTCATGCCGGCTATGTGTTATTTGAACACAAATTACATAAGAAAGGCTCATCTGAGACGAGCTCCAACAAAGAAGGAAGACGAACAAACTGTTCATCTCTGTCGTCACGTCTCGCATTACGTTGTCATGAGAGACGTGCGGATGGCGCGTCGCCGATCATCCTAAGTGCGAGACACGCTCAAAGGAAGTGTGTCTCCTTTCTTTGTGTCATAACATATGTTATTTACGGGATCATTGGAGATGTGAGTGGTGCGCGTCGCCCATCAGCATACATGCGAGACAAACACTAACAAAGCCCATCACAAATTTATTGGCTGATCCGGGACGCGCTTTATTGTAGCTTGTTGCAAATTTGTTTACTGATCTGAGACGTGCTTTATGGAAGCATGTCTCCTTTATTTAGGTAATCGGAGACGTTCTTTGTTACAGCTCGTCGCTGATTGTTTACAGGCAAAGTCTCCTATTAGGTGCCCCCACTCCTGATTATCCTGATTGCCGGCTGAATTCTGGAGCTAGCCAGGATTCGGCAGCCGCATTGCCAGTGTCAGCAACATACACATATATGAACATATGTATAGCCAAAAAGATCACACCTTAAATTATATTTATCTATCAAATATTAACAAAGTGTTCATCCTGATTACAATGTAACTAATTACACATATCATAACTATCATCATCTAATCCTGTATATCGTAATGAAAATTCTCTCGATCAATGACTTCATTAACGATGAGCTTTCATAGCCCCTAATGCTCCGACTGAGACATCATCAAATTCGATAAAATCACTGAAATCATATAAAACATTATCAAATTGCAGTCACATTCGCTTAACCAGTCACATAAGGTAGCAAATATCTGAAGGCTTAGAAACAAATTGGTATACAATTGTTATAAACACAGGAACTGTTACTGAATGGAGAACTGAGCTTACTTGTAAAACAAACAGTTGGTAAGCTTCTACAAGGCATCAGCAGAGAATTTGTCCTCATGGTAAAGGATATGGCACTGAGCTAGTGTGCTTATCCCCTAAAAAAGCAAACAATTTACACTCCACTGATGGTTTTATAGCCTGATATCAAAAACTTGTGAGTAAACACCAATTATCACATAGGTATCTTGATTCTAGCATGGCTACAGAGGTAGAAATCAAACTCAGTGGGATGGCAAATGCTAGTGTCAATCACAGTTCCTGCAGTTTCAAGGGTTTGTGAATCAGAATCCGTTATACATTGATAGTCCAAACAAATACATTACTTCTGCATTGGACATAAACAAGGAAGATGAATGTATACCATGATGAAAATTCTCCATTTGGGTCAATGACTTCATGAATGATGAGCCTTCATTGGACATCCTCAAATTCAATAAAATCACTGGAATGCATGCTCTGAGGGTAGGGCCGAGGTGGCGGTGTGCTCTGGGGACAGGGGATGAGGCGACATCGTGCACCGGGACTAGCTGGCAGAGGCACTAGAGAGGCGGTTCCTCAACTCTCTAATGACAGCAGGCCGACGTGCTCTGGGGACAGGTATAACATTTCCACTTATGTGGAGACGGTGACGTGCTCATACCGATTACCGAGGTCGGGGTCGAGGCGGTGGCGTGCTCCAGGGACAGGGGACGAGGCGGCGTGCTCTAGCATGCTCAACTCTGATGACGAAGGTTGGGGTCGACAGCGAGGTCGGGGTCGATGGCGGCAGCGCGATAATGATGAAGAGCGAGTTGAGGAAGAGGGACGACAATGTCGTTCTCAAGAGCTGTGGTTTTCTAGGTCGATAGGGCGTGCGAGAGCTAAATTTTTTTGCCAAGTATTGGGAGAGAGAGCGCGAGAGATAAAAATAGCAAAACTCGAAGACGAGCCTCTATAACACCCGTCTCCCATTTCAATGTCTCCCTTTGGTCGAGAGAGCGCGAGTAAGTTTTGCGCGATTGCCCAACTAGAAACTATGCACAATGCCTTATATGATCGTTTCCAAGGGCTCAACATTCCGTGGTGGACAAGAGATCTTCAGCATGAATCAGAGACGAGCCTGGGTAACGAGCGTCTCGCATTATTTTGTGGCCGAACGGGCATGCATCATGCGAAATATGTTGTTCGCGTAGTGCGACACCATCTTTTGCATACTAGCATGTCCAACTGGCAACTGTGCGGAATGCCTTATATGATCATTGCAATGCGCACAACTTTCCGAGGTGGGAAAAAATCTTCAGCATGAATCAGCGACGCGTGCATCATAAGGCGCATCACACATTATGTTTTGGCCGTACGGGCAAGCCGCATGCAACAACTGTTGTCCCGTGAACAACAAATGTCGCATGCAGACTTGTCCAACTGGAAACTGTACGCAATGACTTATATGACAGTTGCAACGCGCTCAGATTTCCGAGGTGGGACAAAAGATCTTCGGAAAGAATCAGAGACGCGCTCAGGTAAGGCGCGCCTCACATTATTTTTTTGTTGAACGGGCATCCGCTATGTGAAAAGATGCGCCACAGTGTGCTGAAGCTAGGAACAACATCTTTTGGCAACTGGGCATGTCCCACTGGCATCTGTGCGCAATTCTTCATATGATCGTTGCAACGCGCACAACTCTCTGAGGTGGGATAAAAGATCTTCAACACGAATTGAAGACGTGCCCGAGTAAGGCACGTCTTCCTTTTGTCGGATCTCAGAAATTTGAGACGCGCCTTTTTAAAGTGCGTCTCTCATGCACTCATCTCCCTATTGCCACTCACACGACATCGTGAGCATCCGTTGTCACTCGCACATTATCGTGAGTGTCTGTTGCAGGGATAAACAAACACAATAATATTGCAATTAAGGGATATAATTGGAATTCAGGGATAAACAAACAAAAGGTATTGCAATTCAGAGATAATTTGCATCTCAATGAATTTCATAGTTCATACACATTGCGTGCCCTCTAAACTAATTTCGAATCTAAACTTATTCCTAAAGATCCCATTGATCAATCTAAACTGTACCGTCCAACTTGCTCCCGAACACGTCTCTTATATTCCCATGGATCCTGAAAATATTGACATTCTTTAAATTAACAAATGTCGAATGAGGAATGAATAACCTATATTGGTCACTAACACAAAGTGTCTAACCTTGATAAGTAGAATATAGCAATCATTTTCAACATCAGGTGCATTTGGCTGATGAAGCAAACGCTGAACTTAATGTAGTATAGTTTTTATTGTAAAACTAGTCCACCACCCCTACGAAATATCAATTTAAGCAATATAAGAAACCAGTTTAAATAATTTTGGCAACAATTATTTTCAACATGAGCAAAATAAGTCTATCTTACTGTCTCTTGATCAAGAATCCCAATGCAGAGTGCTCCTGAGTGATGGACATTTTGGTAGAAGAAACCACATGGAAAGGCACATCTTGGAGGCACCAACGGATAGTCCTCCGAGAAGGAGATTGTCAGGGGGTAGTAACCACCTTCCGAGTCAGTCTACAAAGGAATTCATTAATAAGAGAATGATGGTTAAACTCATATGATTGTTCTTGTTCTTCATGACATACCCCTTCTTTACCAGGGACGATGCACTGTCACTTCAATAAATCTCGTGATTTAGGCTTCGCAGACAAACCCTACGCAGAGAAATTAAAAATACCAAAAACGAACAGTTAAGTTCATCAGTCGATTGCATAGCTACATATATACAATCATGCGACCGGTGCCATATGTACATACATGGGGATGGTTCTTGCGCCACGCCAAGCGCTCCTCCTTCAGTCAGCTACGCGCCAAGCCGATATCTAACCCAGCCATGAACAGTGACGACGATGAGGAGGACGGCGACAACGATGATGAAAGCGATGGCAAACAGAGGCGACAGTCACACTGGAGTTGGTCGATTAGTAAAGGAGCGTTAGTCTTAGTAAAGGAGCACTAGAAGTGAAGAGACAAGCGAGATAAATGTGAGATGCACGAGAGACTAAAGCGAGATGCGCGGGAGACTAAAGCGAGACACGCTATATGAAAGTGCGTCTTCCATTGTTGAAAGAAGGATGCGCGACACGAGGAATGCAGAGAAATTAATTTTGGCGGCGATGGTGCAGAGTTGCGTGCGACAGGCATGCACGTCCTTTCATTTCCCCGAGGCAGTATCGATGCATCTCATCGTTCCATCAATGCGCCGAGAACCAACCGCTCCATCGTCGACTCCGCGCAGACCTTATTTAAGACGCGCCATCACTCGTCAGTTCTCCACAATAGTGTCGCTCATTTTGAAATCGTTTCTTCTTCTTCGTCTTCTCCAAGTCGACGACCCACCACCACCATGGCCAACCTTCTGCCGCCAAGCCCGCCGAGGGAGCCACTGGGCAAGAAACTATGCTTCAGCTCCCCCGAGAGGTTCAACACTGAGCAGCGCTGCCTTATGGCAAGAGGCGTACAAAAATACGTCTCGTGTCATGAGTTCCTTGGGTCTGGGTACCCTTCCACAGTTTATTGGAATGGGTACCATCAGCGACTACCCCTTCGTCCTCACAGGGGTGGTCGATCCAGGTGCTCGGCGCCGAGGGCCGCAGAAAGCTGGTGGAGGCAACGGAGAGCAACCTCGGTCTCGGGGTTGCACCACCGGTGCAGCCGGCGCAGCTGGCGCAGCCGGCCCGGGCTCCTGTTGCACCGGCGCTAGAGTCGCCGCCACCGGAGGAGGAGAAGAAGTAGGATTTAGTTTTTCTTTGTTGTTTTTAGTTGCTTGTACTTTTTTCTTGTGTTTTGTAATATATTGTGTTAATGAATGAAATATATCTTTGTTCATCTATGTAATTGAATATTATCTTTTGTGTTCAACCACCGTGTGAATGAATATATTACAAAACATTGGCCATTGTGTGAATGAATGAATTTGTGGTGTGTTCATCGTGTTCCTCAGGAATCATGAGGAAGGATTTGATTATTTTCTGTACAAGTGAATGATTTTGTTATAAAGTGAATGTGCTCTAAGTTCAGTGATTTGTGATATAAACAGTAAACCGAAGCAAAATGGAGAAAATCACAAAGCTAAAGGAGACGTGGGTAATAGGAGATGCGCTTTACGTAAGAGCGTGTCTCCCTTATTAATCTGTGTGATGAATATTTTGTGTGTTCAACTGTGAATGAATGAATTAATCGTTCAGCGACGAGTTCATGTCTGTCTGTAAGTGAAGACAAAGAAGACGCGCTTTCTGTGAAGTACATCGTATTTCTTTTGCTAATAGAAGACGTGCTTTGTTAGAAGCGCGTCTCCCATTCGTCCGAGAGAAGGCACATCTCGGATACCTACTTAACTGAGACGTGCTGTATTGTAACACATCTCCTTGAACATTCAGCGGAACATATCAGGTCCTCGCTGAAGCAGGCTCGTCTTGCTTTACTTTATTAGAGACGTTCGCCTTTGAGCGTGTTGCCCATCTTTGTCTCTTATTTGACTTTATTACGTAGTGACATTGGGTGGAAGGCTCTTTGTTAGTGGATCCGCAAGCATGTGCTTGATACTTATATGCTCGAGGCTAATTGTGTGATCCTGGATTTTCTTTCACAATGTAGAACTTAATTTTGGTGTGTTTGGCAGCACCACTCGATTTGTTGTTGTGAGAATATTGTGCTCTGGGATTGTTGTCACAGTATAACTTAAGTGGTTTATGAATGCTGTCAACCACTCTAAGATGAGGTACAAACTTCTTAAGCCATAATGCCTGCCCAGTGGCCTCATAACAAGCAACAAACTCAACATACATTGTGGATGATGTCATGATGGTTTGTTTGGAGCTTTTCCACTAAATAGCTCCATTCACGAGGGTGAAGATATAGCCTGAGGTGGATTTCCTAGTATCCATGCACCCTGCGAAATCTGAATCCAAGTATCGCACTATTTCTAGTGAGTCTGACTTACTAAATGTCAACATGAGGCCTTCTGTACCTTGGACGTATCTAGGTGCCTTCTTAATGGCCTTCCATTGATCAATCCATGGATTGGACTGATATCTGCCAAGCATCTCGATCACAAACGCTAAGTCTGGGCGTATACACATTTGAGCATACTGAAGGCTCCCGACGGCCGAAGCGTAGGGTATTGATTTCATCTTATTGAGCTCATACTGATTCTTAGGATACTGAAAATCCCCAAACTTATCACCCTTGACTATTGGAGCAGGCGAAGGCTTGATAGCATACATGCTGTACTTCTTGAGTACGCTATCCAAGTACGCTTTCTGAGATAGGCCTAACACCCCCTTACTACGATCATGGTGAATCTCGATTCCTAATATGTAGGAAGCTTCACCTAGATCCTTCATATCGAAGTTGGAGGATAAGAACTTCTTAGCCTCTAAAGGTAGATGAATGTCACTACTCGCAAGTAGTATGTCATCCAAAAAAAGAACGAGAAAAATAAATTTCCCATTCTTAAACTTAGCATATATGCAATTATCCTCCTCATTCTCCTTGAACCCAAACCTTCTAATCGTCTCATCGAATTTGAGATACCATTGCCTCGAGGCCTGTTTAAGTCCATAAATGGACTTCTTAAGATGACATCCCATATGTTCCTTACCCTTAACGACAAAACCTTTCGGTTGTGTCATATATACGTCCTCGTATAGATCCTCATTGAGGAACACCGTTTTTACATCCATATGTTGCAACTCTAAGTCAAAATGCACTACTAATTCTATAATGATTCTAAAAGAATCCTTACTAGAGATGTGTGAGAACGTCTAATTATAATCCATGCCTTCTTTTTGAGTGAATCTTTTTGCCACAAGTCTGGCCTTATATTTATTGATCTTACCTTTGGAGTCACGCTTAATCTTGTAGACCCATTTACAGCCTACCATTTTGGCTCGATTAGGAATTTCGACTAATTCTCAGACTTTGTTGGTATCCATGGACCTCATTTCATCCTCCATGGCTTTACGCCACTCGGATGACTGAGTCTCCTCATAGCATCTTCAAATGAGGTGGGATCACCCTCCATTTGAACTTCTTCACTCATGTAGACCTCATACTCACTCGGAATAGTCGAGCGTCTCACTCTTTGAGATCTTCTAAGTTGCGCATCTTCTATGGGTTGGGGAAGTTTTTGCTCCTCATCGTTTGCGATAGCTGACTCAGAATGCTCGAAAGGCAGAGCTGGTTTCTGTGGTGCAGGAGCCTCACTAGTTTCAGTCGCTGATGAAGGCACAACAATGGGTGTTGAATCACTAGTGCCAGGCACGAATGATCCAACATCAACAGGTATGCGAAGTAGGTTTTTTGAACCATAGTAACGGGTGCATAAAAGTGCTTTTCTTCAAGATCTATTTCACGTCTTACCTTGCTCCTCTTGATCATGACATCCTCTAAAATGACAGAGTGTCTCGTGTAAAAGCCCTAAATTCAAAGTGCAAAGTTCAGAAAGGAAAAGTTAAAATTTGATTGGGGAATAGAAATCAAATGGCAATTGGGAAATTAAACCAATCCAAACTTCAATAGAAGAGATTCAATCGATGCATCGTAAATAGTAGTGGGAGTCCGTCATTTTGGAAGTCACTATTGTACACTTGGTCATGAGATAATATATCTTGTATAAAGTTTGTACTTTATCAATATATGTGAATGTTATGCAATTATCACATTGTCAATAATCGCACTACTATGGTATAAAATGAATGGAGAAACAAACATGTTGCTGATTTAAATCATGTGAATGTAGAATGGTGCGTACGCGTTTGACGCCCGAGATGGGAGGCTCGAGCCGGGGTCGTGAGGATGAATCTCCGACCTGGGAGCAAACCGTGACACCACAACAAAAAGTCCCTCCACCACCACCACCTGAACCTCCGAGGATGCTCGTGGAGATTCTTGCCGCAGTACTCGGCTTGCGCGACAAGCAAACCGAGTTACTGCGTATGTTGGTGCAAAATTCGTCCGTCAAGGGGGGCGACAAGACAATGGGCAACGCCAACCCCAACAAAGCTCGTATTCAGATTTCTTGGCGACGCATCCACCAGTCTACACGGAGGCTGAGGAGCCTCTGGAAACGGACAACTTTATCCGCACTCTTGAGGCAAAGTTCGGTTTGCTTCAAGGATCCCCCGACGCTTGGTGGGAGAAGTTCGCCTCACTGCCAGCCGGTCATGCTGTCACCTGGATCGAACTCCGGGAGGCGTTCCATGCCTACCATATACCTCCCGGAATAATGAAGAGGAAGCTTCAAGAACATTTGGAGCTAAAGCAAGGCGGGAGGAGTAACCACAAATACTCGTGTGCTTTCAACCATCTAGCACAGTACGTGCCGGATTATGTTGGGAAAGAGGACAGAAAGCGAGATATCTTCTTCCGGGGTTTGTACCCCAAGATGAAAGTCCAACTCGCACAATGCAACCGCGGCACCTTCAACGACATCGTCAATGCCGCGGTTGTACAAGAGGATGCTCAGCGCGAGCTCGTTTCTGATAAGAGGAAACGGAGAGCGTCATCGAGCAGCAGTGGGGGTGGTCCGCAGAAGTACCATGTGGTGTATCGCTCACCATCCGGTCAGCGATGGCAGCCACCGGCGTGAACACAGCAATTCCGTGGTCGATCTTAAACCGCCATCTCCACAACAGCAGCAGCAGCAAAGGATGGTCACGCGTACATATCCACCTCCACCACGTGCATCGGGATTCCGTCTGCAGATTGGAGGGAACTCGACACAGTACACATGCTATACGTGTGGCTGTGCCGGGCATTTCGCGAGGGACTGGCCCGAGCAGCGTCAAGGCAGTGGGCAAGCACCATATCGCGGCGCCGTTCAACCCGGCAATGTCCACCACTTAGATCTTGAAGACGTGCCAGAAGGCGAACCCATTCTCGCGGGTACGTTTTCTTTACTCCAAAATCCCGTAGTCATTTTATTTGACTCCAATGCCACCCATAATTTCATTAGCCAATCTTATGTTGTCAAGCATCAATTACCTATCACTCCTATAGAAAGTCCATATTTGATTTGCTCTCCGGGTGGGAAAATAGCAGCGGAAATAAAAGTCCATAAAGCACAACTTAAGATGGATGGAAATATCTATCCGACATCTCTAATTACATTAGAGGGTCAAAAGCTTGATGTTATCTTAGGGATGTCGTGGCTGCACCATCATGGTTCTGTTCTCGACATTGTTCCACGTGTGGTCCATTTGAACTCTCCACTACACGAACCACACACTCTCATTCTAGACCGCCTTATCCAAGAAATTCCAGCCACATATAACACGGAAGCCACAAAGCTTGAAGACATCCGTGTGGTCTGTGAATATCCGAACGTGTTTCCCGACGACCTTCCGGGTATGCCACCGGATAGGGACATCATGTTCAAGATTTAACTTATTCCGGGAACCACGCCTATTTCTCGGAGGCCGTACAAAATGGCACCAAATGAGTTGGCCGAATTGAAGGAGCATTTGAAGGACCTACTGGACAAAGGTCTCATATGCCCAAGTTCATCACCTTGGGGCTGCTCCACATTATTTGTAAAGAAGAAGGACAAGACGTTATGTCTATGTGTGGACTATCGTTCGCTCAACGCCGTGACGATCAAGAACAAGTATCCACTACCACACATCAATATTTTATTCGATCAATTAGTGGGTGCTAAAGTATTCTCGAAGATGGATCTTTGGTCCGAATATCATCAAATAAAAATCCGACCGGAGGATATACCGAAGACGGCATTCTCAACAAGATACGGGCTCTATGAATATCTCGTCATGTCGTTCGGACTTACAACGCGCCGGCTCACTTCATGTATTTGATGAATTTAGTGTTCATGCCGGAGTTGTACAAGTTTGTCGTGGTCTTCATCGACGACATTTTGGTTTATTCAAAATCGGAGGAAGAACACGCCAAACACTTTCATATCATGCTCCAACTATTGGGAGATCACAAGCTTTATGCAAAATTCAGCAAGTGTGAATTTTGTATCAGCCAAGTGCCTTTTCTTGGTCACATTATTTCAGCGGAGGGTATTGCTGTTGATCCAAGCAAAATTGTGCAAGTGCTGAAATAGAAGTCTCCAACATACGTACACGAAGTTCGCAGCTTCCTCGAGTTAGCGGGATATTATCGTAGGTTCATTCCGAGCTTCTAAAAAATTGCTAAGCCAATGGCAGAGCTGCTGAAAAAGGAGACTAAATATATTCGGAGCAAGGCATGTGAGGATGCATTCCAAGCATTGGTGAAACATCTCACAACAGCCCCAGTGTTAGCTCAGCTGGATATGACCAAATCTTTCGATGTTTATTGTGATACGTCTGGCATTGGTCTCGGCTGCGTATTAATGCAAGACGGTCGCGTGATCACATATGGCTCATGGCAGCTTCGAAACCATGAGAAGAATTATCCAACTCATGACCTTGAGCTCGTTGTTGTGGTACTCGCTTTGAAAATATGGAGGCATTATTTGCTCGGAAATCTAGTGCACCTCTACACCGATCACAAGAGTCTGAAATATATCTTCACTCAGAAGGAGCTGAATATGCGGCAGCGATGATGGTTAGAACTGATCAAATATTATGAGATTGAAATTCATTACCATCCCGGCAAGGCGAATGTAGTTGCCGATGCGCTGAGTCGCAAGTCTCACGTCAATAATTTGTCCATCAGTCCAATGGAAGAGGACGGACCGAGT
Organism: Tuctoria greenei; assembly: GCA_036927565.1. Classification (NCBI taxonomy): domain Eukaryota; kingdom Viridiplantae; phylum Streptophyta; class Magnoliopsida; order Poales; family Poaceae; genus Tuctoria; species Tuctoria greenei. Next base: position 222,212,810 of record JAYESD010000003.1, read on the forward strand.
CTATACTTGGTTCCATATAGAGCGTTATATAATCTTGCTCTCATTCCTACCATACGAGAGGAGATTATGGAAGATAAAAATAAATATGTGGGTATGTTGCACATTCGGAGGAGAATGAAGGATGAGGAAATGAAGTGCTTCCAAAGTGATGAACATGGTACTCTATGGTTCAAAGACTGTATAGTGGTACTCCGTGACATGACACTTCGAAAGAAAATTGTGGACGAAGCTCACTTGTCTAAGTATTGTATTCACCCGGGCAGCAACAAGATGTACCAAGATTTGAAAACCAGATTTTGGCGGACACGGATGAAAAGGAGATTGCAAAGTACGTATCCGTGTGTGATACGTGTCAGCGGGTGAAAGCCGACCACATGAAGAAAGCCTCATCATCTCTCCCGTCTTAGCAATAGAGACCACAGGCTCAGTAGGGCAAGGACTCGTCAGTGCGTAGTACAACTCATAGACCACAAGGGCGATCTCAAGTCTCTCTATCTCCATAAGCCATAATTGTGATCCGTAAGTGGCTCAATGGAGGAGATAAAACTCAGTGCGAAAGGAAAGATGGATGAACCTTGAAAAAACATAAATATAAACATAAATAAATATACAACTTAATTCAAGAAGAATGTTGTATTTTGCTTTTTTGCAATGGCTACTTCGCAAAATAGAACACTCACTTAATAAAACTTAAACAAACAAAAATGCGCGTGTTTTGTTTTTCGCATTGGTTACTCCGCAAAACACGTTATTTAGAACTTAACATAAAGCATTGCAAATTTAAGTTTCACGTTGGCTACTCATTTAAATTCCATGCAACATAAAATGTGGTAAATTCAATTTCAAGTTGGCTACTTTATGAATTTACCAAATTAAACTTAACGTAACCTAAAAAATATGGTAAATTAATGAAAGTGCATCTAGGAATCCCTTGTAAGTTTTGGATGATTTACGACAAACAAATGAGATCCTAATCACATTGTTGAGATGAGCACAAGTTTTAAGTTTAAAATAAGCAAAAAGTGCTAAAAAGAAGCGAGAATGAGGAGCAATGTGAAGAAGAGCTCAAGGAACAAGTGTAGTAGATCATTTTGTGTGGAGTGTGTTAAGGAAACACACCTCAAGAGCTCAATCACAAATAAACACACACATTGCACAAATTTATACAGGACCAGACTAGTTCGACTGACCCCGAACTAGTCCGATATCCTCTCTGCACAAGATCGGAAAAGTCCGATATCCATGAGACTAGTCCTATATCTCTCTGACTAGAATCGGATTAGTCCTCCCCAGTGTGGACTAGTCCTCAAAACACTTCACAAGTCACACAAAATCGGACAAGTCCGATAACACACCGGACTAGTCCGATATCTTTCTGATGTCAATCGGACAAGTCCGATATTAGCACGGACTAGTCCGAAAAACTCTCTGACCTAAATCGGACAAGTCCTCAAAGTGCGGACTTGTCCTCATAACCACTTAGGGTTTCACTGTCCGGACAAATCTGATGTCTATCGGACTAGTCCGAAGATTTCCAGAAGCGAAATCGGACAAGTCCGCTCCTAGTCGAACTAGTCCGATATTTCGGGACACTTAGGGTTTGCTACACACAACACATCGGACTAGTCTGGTGTCCACAACGGACTAGTCCGATCTTTCTAAACCCTAACGGTCACTTTTAGAGACCCCATATAAATAGAGGTGCACGGCCCAACTTTAACAAAAATCTTGAACCCTAGCGCCATCACACCTCCCAAGAGCCTAAAAAACACATCTCTCTACGACATTAAGTGCAACAAAGATCAATCCTTTAAGGATACACTCTAGATCATTGGAGAGACACGTTCAACACTCATTGAGCTCTTGGTTTGATTCCCTAACACACTCCTATGATTTTCATTGTAATCTTTTGAGTGTGTTCTTGGTGGATTTGTCATTGTAATCTAGAGGAGCCCTCAACGTGTGAGAAGGCCCCTTGAATTTGGTTATTCACCCTTGTGATAAGAGAAGGGGATTGGCCTTCATGGCGATCCGACAAGGGTAGGGTTGGAGAAGACCCAGTCCTTTTGTGGAATCCTCAATGTGGATGTAGGTTGCCTCTGTGGGAGCCGAACCACGGGATAAATTCTTTGTGTTTTTTCTTTGTGTTCATCATTCTTATTCATCACATTAATCTAGGGTTTGAATAAATATTGCTTACTTTATGTTGAATCATTAAGTATAAGATTGAATTGTGATACATCCTAGTCCATAATCGTGCAACACCTAAATCACAAATATATTTCCGCTGTTTACATCGTAGAATCAAATTAATCGATCAAACATAATCAACCTAGTCAGTACCCACTGTACTAGTCCGATATCTCAAGTTTTGATCTGGTGGTTAAGTGTTGCAGGTTTCAACAAATTTCAAAAAGGCCTATTCACCCCCCTCTAGGCCACATTCAATTGGTATCAGAGCAGGTTCTTCAAGAAAGAGACTAATCGCTCGAAGAAGATCATGTCGGACATGAAGGATGTCCACAAGAGTAACAACCAAGAAAAGGTTGATGATGACAAGAACCAAAAGGTGGAGAAGCTCCTCGAAGCCATTCAAGACTTCGAGGACGACGATGAGGAGACACTGGAAATAAAGGCGCTCCTAAGAAAGAAGACACTTTCAAAAGGGAAAGTAAAGATTGATGAGAAGAAGAAGGGGAGTAGTCACACCGACTACTCCCGATATCCTTTCAACTATGATCGTCCTAATCCCAGCAATAATCACTATTTATCTATCCCTCTAGGAAAAGCCCCACACTTCGATGGAAGTGATTACTCAATGTGGAGGAAAAATATGAAAATGCATCTAATCTCTCTCGATCCAAGTCTATGGCATATTGTGTGCACAGGAATAGATATCCCGGATGACGAAGAACTCACACCAAGCCAAGAGCAGGCAATTCACCGAAATGCTCAAGCCGCAGCAGTAATTACCTCTTCGCTCAGTTGGGACGAGTTCACCAAGGTGGATGGACTCGAGATTGCAAAGGAGATATGGAACACATTGCAAACTGCACATGAAGGTGACCGACATGTGCGTGAAGCAAAGATCGAAATGATCGAAGGCGAATTAGGAAGATTTTCAATCGGAGAAGACGAGTCACCCCAAGATATATACGACCGATTAAAGACACTCGTAAACACGGTTTGATCATACGGAAGCAAGAAGTGGAATGACCACGAGGTGGTGAAGCTCATCCTTAGAGCTTTCATGCCTTGCAACGTCACCCTATGCTCAATGATTAGAGAAAGCCCCAGATACAAGAAAATGACTTCAAATGAATTACTTGGAAAAATCATCAATTTCGAGATGATGGAAAAACAAGCAAAGCATGTCAAGGAAATTGTCGACCTCACCTCGGCAAAGAAGAAAGGGGTTGCTTTGAAGTCCACCCTCAAGCCCCTATCTAAAGAAGCTCGAGAAGCTCAGCTAGAAGAAGACAGTGATGATGAGAACAGTGAATTAGATGAAGAAGACATGATACTGTTCATGAAGAAATTCAAAAGAATAATGAAGAAGAGACAAGGTACTAAATCAAGCGAAGGAAAGTACAAGGAAAGAACAAAGCCAAAGTTGAGGCGGGCATGCTATAATTGTGGTGAGTATAGCCACTTTATAGTTGATTGCCCATATGAAGAGAACAAGAAGAAGACCAAAGAAGCCAAGCCTCAACCCAAGAAATTTTTCAAGAAGAAGAGACAAGCTGAACAAGTGCACATAGGAAAAGAGTGGTACTCAAATGATGAGTCCTCATCATCCGAAGAAGAAGAGATGGCTAGCATAGCCATCGAAAAGACATCCAAGAAGTCTACTCTCTTCCCTACACTCAGCGCATGGAAGGGAAATGACACTTGCCTCATGGCAAAGGAAGGTAAACGAAGGTAAACACCAAACCCGTTTCCATGCATTCCTATTCTAGCGATGATGAAATCAATAGTGATAATGAGGATATGCTTATTGGATTAGATAGGAAAACTGCCACAAAAATGAAATTTTTACTTGATCAACTTGTTGAGAAGGAGAGGTTGATACATCGTCAAGAGGACATGATTATCTCCCAAAAGGAGGAACATGTCGAACTTGACAAACTTCTAGAGCTTGAAAAGGAGCGAAGCAAGTCACTAGAGGTTGAGCTAGCTTCAAGCAAGGAAGCTTGCTTGGAGTTAAACGACTCAAATGCTGCAATCAAGGAAGAACTTGCTAACCTAATCAAGGTTAACAAGATCCTTGAAGTGCAAGTTGAGTCACTCAAGCAAGGTGACCCTTCATCCTCTTCAAGTTCACCTTCTCAACCCATTAAAACTGAAGTTGCTTCTACTTGTACATGTAATAAAGTTGACACCAGTTTGAAAGACAGGCCAACCTCTACAAAGGATAAGCATCCTGTCCAAAGTGGCATATTTGACAAGGAGAAGATCAAATATGCACGTAGTGCATACTTGGTCACAAGACCTCCAAATGTCAAATATGGCATTGGTTACTCTCATGGTGAAAAGCAACAAGCTAGAAGCCATAAGAATAACAGGGACATCAATGTCTTTGTAAAGGGAGGGGCCTTCCAACCTGGAAAATAAAAATTAATAAGTACAACACTCATGACCGCAAGACTAGTCCGGTCAGGGTCCGGACAAGTCCGGCCTCCCAGACTAGTCCTATGTATAAACAACAAAAGCTACTTTTCAATAGTTTCGATGCATCCTATGTCTTAATGAAAAGTAATTATGGAAAGATTTATGCTCATTATGCTGGGCCACACCATGAGAACACCAAATCTCATGTGTGGGTGCCCAAATCCCTTGTGACTAACCTAAGAGGACCCAAGCAAGCTTGGGTACCTAAAACCAAGGCATATATTGTTTTTGCAGGTCTATTCCTTCGGTGGATCTAAATTGGTGCTAGACAGTGGTTGCACCAACCATATGACCAGAGAAAGAAGAACGTTCGTTGAATATGAAGCAAATGAGGATCCAAGCGAGGGCATCTACTTCGGAGACAATAGTCAAGGAAAGGTGCTCGGTACTGGTAAAATTGCCATATCATCTAAGCACACACTTTCACATGTATTACATGTTGACTCCTTAGATTATAACCTGCTGTCCATATCTCAATTATGTGACAAAGGTTATAATTGCTTGTTCACTAACGAGAGTGTGACCGTTTCTAGGAGGAGTGATGGTTCCATTGCATTCAAGGGTATGTTAAAGGGAAAGCTCTACCTTATTGACTTCAACAAAGATAAAGCTGAACTTGACACATGCTTGATTGCAAAAACAACCATGGGTCGGCTGTGGCATAGACGGCTAGCGCATGTTGGTATGAGGAACCTTCAAAAACTCCTCAAGGGCGATCACATCCGAGGTTTGAAGGATGTTGTTTTTGAGAAAGACAGGCCTTGTAGCGTGTGCCAAGCCGGGAAGCAAGTTGGAGCACCTCACCTAGCCAAGAATGTCATGACTACAACAAGACCGCTTGAGCTACTTCACATGAACTTATTTGGTCCAATTGCCTACATAAGCATCGGCGGTAACAAATATGGTTTAGTAGTTGCTGATGATTTTTCTTGCTTCACTTGGGTTTTATTTTTGCATGACAAGTCAGAAACACAAGGAATACTCAAGAAGTTCTTCAAGTGAGCTCAAAATGAATTCTCATTGACAATCAAGAACATTCGAAGCGACAACGGCTCGGAGTTCAAGAACACACAAGTGGAGGAGTACCTAGATAAAGAAGGCATAAAGCACGAGTTTTCAGCTCTGTACTCCCCACAACAAAACGAAGTTGCCGAAAGAAAGAACCGAACACTCAAAGAGATGGCAAGAACAATGCTTGAGGAGTAAAAGACCTCGGATCGATTTTGGGCGAAAGAAATTAACACTGCTTGCCATGCCATAAATCGACTATGTCTTCATTGACTACTCAAGAAGACATCCTATCAGCTACTTACCGGTAACAAGCCTAATATTTCATACTTTCGAGTTTTCAATTCCCCATGCTATATCTTAAACAAGAAGCCTAGGACTTCAAAGTTCGCTTCGAAGTCCGATGAAGGTTTCTTGCTTGGTTATGATTCGAACACTTACGCCTATCGTGTCTTCAACAAGACCTCTAGACTTGTTGAAATAGCACGTGACGTAGTGTTCGATGAAACTAATGGCTCCCAAAAGGAGCAAGTTGATCCATGTGTGCTAGATAAAGAAGAAGCACCTTTCCAAGCATTGAGAAGAATGACGTTAGGCGAAGTTCGACCACAAGAGCCACCTCTACATATCTATGAGGAAAACGAACCACAAGAGGAGACCAATGATGAAGGGGGAGCTTCCTTACAAGATCAATGTCAAGAAAGTGAAGATGATCAACAAGTCAACGAAGGCAATCATTTAGGGGGAGAAGAAGATGATTATGAAGATTCAAGACAGCAAGTACCACACCCAAGAGTACACCAATGTGTCCAAAGGGATCACCCAATCGACAACATCATCAGTGACATCCAAAAGGGAGTAACTACTAGATCTCGCATAGCTAATTTTGGTGAGCATTACTCGTTTGTGTCCTTTTTGGAACCACGCAGGGTTGAGGATGAAATGAAGGATCCGGATTGGGTAGTGGCCATGCAAGAAGAACTTAACAATTTCAAGAGAAATGAGGTGTGGGAACTAGTCGAAAGACCCAAATCCAATGTCGTCGGCACCAAATGGGTCTTCCGCAACAAACAAGACGAACACGGGGTGGTGACAAGGAACAATGCATGACTTGTGGCCAAAGGGTATTTACAAGTCGGAGGTTTGGATTTTGAAGAGACCTTTGTTTCCATAGCTAGACTTGAATCTATTAGAATATTACTTACATATGCTATTCACCATGATTTCAAGCTCTATCAAATGGATGTGAAAAGCGCCTTCCTCAATGGACCAATCAAGGAGGAGGTGTATGTGGAGCAACCCCCCGAGTTTGAAGATGAAGAGTTCCCTGACCAAATATTTAAATTGTGTAAGGCTCTCTACGGCCTCAAACAAGCTCCTAGAGCTTGGTATGAGTGTCTTAGAGATTTCTTAATTGAAAATGGCTTTAAGATTGGCAAAGTAGATTATAAACTGTTTACGAAGAATTTTGACAATGATCTTTTTGTTTCTCAAATCTATGTTGATGATATAATCTTTGGTTCAACTAACAAATCTTTTTTTGAGGAGTTTAGTAAAATTATGACAGACAGGTTTGAGATGTCTATGATGGGAGAGCTAAAGTACTTTTTGGGATTCCAAGTGTGACAACAAAGGGAAGGGACGTTCATAAGCCAAACGAAGTACACTTAAGACATACTCAAGAAGTTTGGGATGGACAAGGCGAAGCCCATAAAGACTCCCTCGGCAACGAATGGTCACTTGGATCTCAACGAAGATGGACCTAGCATCGACGAAAAGGTATATCGCTCCATGATTCGATCTCTACTCTATTTATGTGCATCTAGGCCAGATATTATTATGAGTGTATGTTTGTGTGCAAGATTTCAAGCCAATCCTAAGGAGTGTCACTTGACAGCCGTAAAAGGATCTTGAGATACTTAGTTCATACACTAAACCTTGGTCTTTGGTATCCAAAAGGCTCCAAATTCAACCACATTGGCTACTCAGATGCAGATTATGCCAGATGCAAGGTAGATAGAAAAGTACCTCCGGTACATGCCAATTCCTAGGTAGATCCCTAGTTTCTTGGTCCTCCAAGAAACAAAATTCCATTGCCTTATCCCAGCCGAAGCGGAGTATGTTGCAGTCGGGAGTTGTTGTGCACAACTCCTTTGGATGCGGCAAACTCTAAGGGATTACGGTTACAATATGAACCACATTCCACTCCTTTGTGACAATGAGAGTGCCATTAAAATTGCCCACAATCCAGTTGAGCACTCTAGAACAAAACATATAGACATAAGGCATCACTTTTTGAGAGACCATTCCATGAAAGGAGATATAGCCATTTCTCATGTCAACACCCAAAAGCAATTGGCCAACATATTCACCAAGCCACTTGATGAGAAACACTTTTGCGAGCTTCGAAATGAACTAAACATCCTTGATGCTTGGAATGGGGCTTGAAATGTTGCATACCTGTATGAATTCTTCAAAATATGTTGATTGGATTGTGAAAATCATCTCTCTCAATTTTTTCCCGAAAACTATGTCAATTTCTAGATCTTGGTGAATTATGGTCATTGCTTGATTGTTGTATGCTTACTGATCATATTCATCAAGATTATTTGATTTGATTTGCCTTCCTATTTTCTAAATATGTACCTTCAAATATATATGAATGGGCTAAGAAGTTCTTGCCTGGTGACCACGGACTAGTCCGTGGTTACCCGGACTAGTCTGCCCATGCAGACTAGTCCGCAGAGTGCCGGTTAGGCCGGACTAGTCCGGTAGACCACGAACTAGTCCGATATAGCCTCTGGAAAAGTTCGGACTAGTCCAGTCATTTCCAGACTTGTCCGATTTTTCGTGTCCATAACCCTAGCCGCTGCCAAACCCTAATCCCCTAATCTCCACTCTTGCCTCACGCGTTCTCTCTCTTCGCCCTCGAGCTCCCAAGGCGATTTTGCATCCCCTCCACCAAAAAGCTCCACATTTGGGTGGAAATCAAGCTTCCTTGCTCGATTGAAGTTCTCGGACAAGTCCGGACTTCAACACCTCCTTCTTCGAGAATCAAGCGAATTCTTCAGTAATTTTCACCAAAACCCTAGAAATCCCTATTTTCTTCATTGTTGATCGAATAGCCTAGCATCCCTCACTATATACATGCCTCCTTGATGTATTACGTTTATGCTAAGCTAGTTGTGCATCAGGAATCGCCATTTGTCTAGTTTCTTAGGTTTTTGAGGATGAATACCGGACTAGTCCGATCCATGCACGGACAAGTCCGGTCACCCCGGACTAGTCCGTGCCTGTACACCGGACAAGTCCAATTTTTCTGAACTCGAAACCTAACCTGTCAATTCCTCAATTCAATCCTTGTTATCCTTTCTCACCCATGCCTTGAATAATCCATTGTTATTCATGTCTTGCACAATTCATTCTTAGGACATGTCGAGCTCAAACGACGGGATCTCCAATTTCGAGTCCGAGATGGACCACGAGGTGGCACCTCGGCCCTCGACAAGCCTTGGCAAGAAACGCCAAGAGCGACCTTCCGAGCCAGCTCCATCTCCTCCTCAGGCTCAGAGGAAGGTGCTTGCCAAGAAGCCAGCCTCCAAGGCAACTACAACAACAAGTGGCCCTCGGCAAGCTAATGGCAAGGGCAAGGGAATAGCAACGGGCCCGGTTGGCCCCCTGAGGCTGCATGCTCCAAGGGAAGGGGTTAGGGACCCCACTAAAGACAGATTCAATGGAAAGGGCAGTGACTCGTCGGCGAAGTTCAGAAGCATTGATTGGTATGGCCGTCCAAAGCAAGCTGCCGACGGAAGATTTTGGTGCAATTTCCATGCAGATTTCTACAAGTCTGTGTACCTCCCCATGAAGACACCAGTAGTGCGCACCCAATGGATCGATTGGGCGCATTTTGAGAAGAAGGGTTGCTCCCCGTTTATTGAAGTGGTGGGTGCAGTTGAGAGGAATCGCCTGAAGGATCTTTTTGCCTTCAGGAACAATTGGAATGATGAAGTGATTGCGCAATTCTTTGCGATATGCCACTTCTCAAGTGAAGATGAAGAAAGTGTTACTTGGATGACTCATGGATCCAAGTACAATATAACTCAAGAAGATTTTGGAAGCCTGCTTCACCTTGACACCTCAATACCTGACAGCTTGATCATCCACAACATAGGTTTCATTGAGAAGGACAAGATGAAATTCCTTTATGAGCCAAACTCAACGTTCAACCCTCCCTCCACAAAGAACATGAAGCCTTTCTTTGTGGTTCTGAATAGAGTCTTGAGGAAGACTATTGCTCCCAAGGATGGAGATGCTGAGAGTACGCAGGGCTATCTCCGGACCCTGATGAGGGTCATAAGCAAGGACTGTCAGTTTGATGTGGTGGACTATATTTGGAATGACATGGTGAACATTTATTGCACCCCCAACAGGTCTTGTGGTTATGCTCCATATCTGATGTTTATGATTGAGAAAGTCACTAGAATAGAGTTTGTGAAAGATGTGGAGCACCTTCCATCGAGGCTCCAGATGCCTCAGAAGCCAAGCATACAGGCTGCTCCTTCTCCGGCCTCCAGTCCTGAGGCTCCGGCAAGAAGAAGTGAAGATGCCAGGGCTGCCCCTCCCACTAGGGCAACTCCTCAAAAAAGATCTGCAAGTGGCATCTTCAAATACTTGACTGCTATCTTTGCTTCCTGCAAAAAGGCCGAAGTGAGGGCCCACAAGATGGACAAGAAGAGAAAGGAAGACATGAAGTATGTCAAGGCCAATGTGAAGCAAATATGCCAGAAACTGGAGATCGAGCCCATTGGATCTCCAGTGATCTCTGATGATTCTGATTCAGACTTCACCGAGCTCGGGCCCTTGACCCCCTCCGAGCTTGCCTACTTTGGCATTGGGGGCTCGAGTGGCTCTACACCTCCTCCTCCTCCTCATCATCATCCCAAAGACGACGATAGGACCAACAGCGAGGAGTGAAGACTTTAGGTCCCTCCTCTCCTTCTTTTTGGTGTCTTGATGCCAAAGCGGGAGAGATTGAGGGGGAGTCTTAGTCTTAGCTGTAGGATGCAAGGACTTTTATGCTTTTTGACAATTTTGTGGGTTGTAAAGCCTTTACTATGTTCTTATGATGATTATGGTCCTGTGATGCATTATTTTGATCTACTTGAGAAGTAATTGTTGAAAACTGTGTTGTTGCTCCTAGAATGACATATATGCTTGGTTTTGGTTCATTAATGTCTATTATGTCATTCTCATTGTTTCAATCTACTTAGTCATGCATCCCACCATAAAGAATGCACATATGGATTATGTTTCATTGCTTGATGTATTTTAGACTCATATGTGCATACTTTATGAAAATCTCAATTTTTATCAAATTTGTGAAATCTCAATTGGTTGTCATCAATCACCAAAATGGGGGAGATTGAAAGTGCATCTAGGAATCCCTTGTGGGTTTTGGATGATTTATGACAAGCAAATGAGATCCTAATCACTCTGTGAGATGAGCACAGGTTTTAAGTTGAAAATAAGCAAAGTGCCAAAAAGAAGGGAGAATGAGGAGCAATGTGAAGAAGAGCTCAAGGAACAAGTGTAGTAGATCATTGTGTGTGGGGTGTGTTAAGGAAACACACCCCAAGAGCTCAATCACAATTAAACACACACATTGCACAAATTTGTACAGGACCGGACTAGTTCGACTGACCCCGGACTAGTCCGATATCCTCTCTGCACAAGATCGGACAAGTCCGATATCCATTTGACTAGTCTGATATCTCTCTGACTAGAATCGGACTAGTCCTCCCCAGTGTGGACTAGTCCTCAAAACACTTCACGAGTCACAAAAAATTGGACAAGTCCGATAACACACTGGACTAGTCTGATATCTTTCTGATGTCAATCGGACAAGTCCGATATTAGCATGGACTAGTCCGAAAAACTCTCTGACCTAAATCTGACAAGTCCTCAAAGTGCGGGCTTGTCCTCATAACCACTTAGGGTTTCACTATCCGGACAAGTCCGATGTCTATCGGACTAGTTCGAAGATTTCTAGAAGCGAAATCGGACAAGTCCGCTCCTAGCCGGACTAGTCCGATATTTCGGGACACTTAGGGTTTGCTACACACAACACACTGGACTAGTCCGTTGTCCACAACAGACTAGTCCGATCTTTCTAAACCCTAACGGTCACTTTTAGAAACCCCATATAAATAGAGGTGCACGGCCCAACTTTAACGAAACTCTCGAACCCTAGCGCCGTCACACCTCCCAAGAGCCTCAAAAACACATCTCTCTACGAAATTAAGTGCAACAAAGATCAATCCTTTGAGGATACACTCTAGATCATTGGAGAGACACGTTCAACTTTATTGAGCTCGTGGTTTGATTCCCTAACACACTCCTGTGATTTTCATTGTAATCTTTTGAGTGTGTTCTTGGTGGATTTGTCATTGTAATCTAGGGGAGCCCTCAACGTGTGAGAAGGCCCCTTGAATTTGGTTATTCACCCTTGTGATAAGAGAAGGGGATTGGCCTTCGTGGCAATCCGACGAGGGTAGGGTTGGAGAAGACCCGGTCCTTTTATGGACCCCTCAACGTGGATGTAGGTTGCCTCTGTGGGAGCCGAACCACGGGATAAATCGTTTGTGTTTTTGCTTTGTGTTCATCATTCTTATTCATCACATCAATCTAGGGTTTGAATCAATATTGCTTAATTTACGTTGAATCATTAAGTATAAGATTGAATTGTGATACATCCTAGTCCATAATCGTGCAACACATAAATCACAAGTATATTTCCGCTACATACATCGTAGAATAAAATTAATCGATCAAACTTAGTCAACCTAGTCGGTACCCACCGGACTAGTCCGCACTTTACCGGACTAGTCCGATATCTCAAATTTTGATTTGGTGGTTAAGTGTTGCAGGTTCCGACAAATTTCAAAAAGGCCTATTCACCCCTTCCTCTAGGCCACATTCAATTAATTTTAACGTTGGCTACTCATTTAAATTACCATAAATAACATAATAACAGCGGAAGCTAACTTACTTTCTTAAATTTCACAGCATCATAATATGAAATAATTAAATAAGCCGAGAAAATATCTTAACAACAACAATAATAAATATTGCAGCAAGAAATTAAACAATCATCACACAAAAAACACAAAATTTCTTAATTATTCTCAGCTCATCTAATTAATTTTCCTGTGTGGCCTATATGACAATTTAGTCCATACTAAAATGCCAAGAAAATACTCAGAAAAATAAAAGGGTCAGCACCCAAAAGTGGCCCAAGACCCACTGTCAAAACTCAGAAAAATAGGAAATTAAATTTCCATGCGTGCGGCCCAACAGAGGTTGGCCCATAAGCTAAATCATCCCAAAATAAAATTCTTAAAAATCCCAAAATTCTAAATGGCAGCCCACGACAGCCCAAGACAGCGCCCACATGGGCCTCGAGCCCGTTCGTCGCAGGTGGTGTGCGCGGCGCAGCTAAGGTCCATCGGATTTCGACCCGATGGCTGAGGATGTTTGGTGGCACATCATGTTGATGGAATCTCGGCCGTAGACCATTGATGCATTGGTTGCGCGATGGTTTTGGGGAAATACTAAAGGCGGCAGACGCCACCCGAAACCCTAATACACCATTTCTTACCTTCCCTCTCTCTTTTATCGGTCGTCAGCACGAGCGAAACAGAGAGGAGCACGAGGGATGAGCCCAGCAGCGGTGAGGCTCTGGCGAGGCTACGGTGCCGCCACGGCCTTCCCCATGGCGCGCAAGGTGCCGCCGATGGCACGCGCTCTGGCTGGCAACCACTTAGGGGAGAGCCACGCTTGGGATAGGGTTTCGACGTAGAACCCTAGTGGGTGTGCTAAGACAGACGCTGCTGCCGTCGACATCATCGTTGGTTAGCGTGTTCCATAGAGTGTGAGCGTGCTGCCGTCGATGCCATCGACGCGCAGTGCCACGTAGGGTGCAGATCCAGTGGCGGAAGGTGCACCTCTTCCTGGGTCCCCTCATACCGAGGGCTTTTTCGATGATTAGGGCGATGTTGTCTCCCTCGCCCGACGCTCAATGTTGGTGGAGGGGGGGGGGGCGAGGGACCAGGATACGGCGATCCATCTAAGGTAAGCAATCTGCACCTCTTTTCTTAGTTTTAATCTTACATTGCTTCGGTTTTTCATATGATTTGAGTTTGCTTAGGCCAAACCCGAAGCAAATACTCTCCTCCTTCTACATGCTGTGAAATCCACTTAAACTAAAACTTAAAACATAATTTAAACTTAATTTCACCAGATTAGCAAAACCATAAGGTGGCTCGGACACCATTGATAGACTTAGGGATTACTTAGTACTCAAACATAGAGTCTGCTAATCTAGGTGCTTAGGCATAAATCAAGCAATCAACAGATAATGCATATAGACTAAGACATAATTAACACTACCTAAACAGGATTAAGACAACAGCCTAGGATCCTAATTAACATTAACTAAAACATGATTAAGGGATGAGATTAGGAGCAAATACCTTCGGGTGGAGTTGCAGTGGATGTCGACATGTCATTGGAGTGCCTTGAGGCCGTGCAGAGGGGCTCGCCGAAGATGGCCGGGGGAAGATAACTTCCCAACGCTTCCGTAGATCGCTGAAGATGGGAAAAGACCTTCCCCTCCCTACCGCGTGCTTAGGATCAGGAGTTATGGAGTTGTGGGCAGCGTTGGGCGTGGGTGCCAAAAGTGCATACCGCCCTGGCTGCCTCCCGTATGTTAATATAGCGCGGGTGAGAGAGGGCCTCAACTGAAACAGATTCGATTGCACCCCGATCAGGGCGCGTAAGGGGAGTGGGACCCGGTGCAGTTGTTACCCACACGGGATCCCCTGGGATAACAACTAAAAACGAGGACCAGTACTCAGCAGCCTCCTCAGTGGAACTCATGAGCCGCACCGTCTCGCTCTTCGGACCAAAGCTCCATCGGCTTTATTTTGGTGGCGCCATTGACGATGGCTACTGCCAAGAGGACAGCAGCAGTGATACTAATAATGTGTCTACCTCCACAACCGCGACGAGCACGAGGAGGAAGTCTTCTGCATTGGAATCCCCAAGGCAATTGCGGCCAATTGCACAACGGCTTGGAAAAATTGCAGCAGTGGGAGGTGGAAGATTAACAATACCACACACGATCATGGCACAACAAATGCCCACATCGTCGAATGCTATGTCCAATACGTGTTCCACACAACTAATCGATGAGTACATGGTTCAATTTATACGCACATGGAGCAACCAACTCCAATTTTGCCGGGGATCATGATCTGCCGTTCGCGCCCACCTCATGACCCGAGCTCTGACTCGGCGTGCGTGGCGCACCCACGACACCCACCTCGGCGACCCACTGTGCGACCTACGCCCTCCGACACACTCGAAAACTCCTTGCACACATGCTGCACGCACACACGCACACAAGTTATCGTCGCTCGCTGGCGCGCCCTTGTTCGGACATGGCCGCGCCCACCGTCGCGATCGGGTTTATTCCAACTAACTCCTCCTAAACACAATCGCCGATGGTTGAATCACAGAAGAGCCAACTCCTCATTGGCATCGACGAGCAGAGCCTCCTCCTCCTCCTTCGTCTTGCGGCAAACCCGGGCAAAGTGGCCACGAATGTCGCAATTGAAGCACTTTCCGATTGTATTCTTCAATTTCGAGTGCGACATCCATTCTGCCTTTGTGAGGAGCAGCTGTCCATCGCCGTAGACGTCTTGCCACCATGAGTGCGCCGTTGGCAATGCTCTTCAAACGCCATCAGCCTCCCAAGTGCCTTCTCGAAGGCCATCTTGTCGACGTCGCAAAATTGCTCGATCCCTGCAATGGTAGGATAGAGCCGATCTGGGACGGTGTCGAGGAGCTTCTTGACCATGGAAGCATCGTCGACCGTCGAGCCCAGCCCGGCGTACCTTGTTGTTGTGCCACTGATTTTGCCGGCAAAATCATCCAGCAATTCGTTGTCTCGCATGGTCAATCTGTCGAATTCGCCCTTCAGCGTAGACAGCCGAGCCACCTTTACTCGATCCGCACTGATGAACACAGTGTTATGTTCATGGCGCATAAAGTTTGCATATGTTCAAATGAGAAAGCTCCTTTTGTGCTACAACAACATGGTAAAGTAAAAGGATGCACTAACGCTAATAATGTCTTGGCAAATTTTTCTAGTATTACTTTCTTGCAGCAGGGAAAAATATAAAAGAGGAGTATTGTTCGTTGCGATTGTGCAATATGGACAACTCTCATTCTACACCTAAAGCAAGCCTTTTTGCTGGACATACGAGCAAGCTGAGGACGTTTTGTCATCAAGAAGGGGAGAATGATGAGATCATGCATATTATAAATGCACATACAAACATGGTACATCATTTATTTGTTTGGGATCCTGGCTCGATTGAATGTGCACGCGTATTTGATGAAGAACATGGAGATGCTGCACTATGTCATCCACCACCTTGGCCTCCTCTTTTTATGCGTACAAGAGAATTTGATGGCGTTGCACTTTTTGACCCAAACATGAGAGAAGATGAACTTGAGTCGAGGAAAACTCCAATTCAAGAAGGAGAGGATGATTAGGACACCACTCCTATGGATACACACAATACTTTATTGAACATACAAAATGCAATCATTAGGTTCACACACATCTATTCTCAGAGGTTAGCTCATTCTTATATGAGTTGTTATATGTTTTTGAGAATAGATTGCTACCTCATGACTTAATTGTGATTAGGATCCATGAAGAGGTTCAAGGATTACTTGGAAGAAGTCTTAGAGGCATGGAGGACCAGAGAATACGTCAAAATAAGATGGAAACTGAGCCAAACTCAAAATCGAGTCCAACATAGAGTCTAGAAGCACTTTGCACTAAAACGGACGCCCAGGACTCATACGAACTCCATTTTGGACATTATACATATGAATGAAAAGGGGAGAGGAAAAACTTTCCAATGCCGCTGGTCCCATGTCAAAATTCCCTCGGAGTCGACAGGAATAGTCAAAACAAAATTGAGTTCAGAATCTATCAGGGTGATGCACCATCGTGTTGGGCCATTTGGCCTCGTATCAAGTCTACATCTCTTATTTTCGTGTCTTAAGGTTTGGTCACGACCCTAACAACCCATAGACGTCCTTCCACCTATTTATATCTCCTAGCCGCCACCGTAATCAATTGAGTTTTGATAAGATTAATCTGTTATACACAATTTCGCCGTTTATCGGTTTGTGGAACCCTAGTTCAGCGATTTCAGATTGCATCTACCTTGTTCTTTCTTGGGTTCTCAATTGCACTTGCAGGGATTAACATTGTTGGCGAGGTCAAGCATGTGTAGCATGGTTGATAACCAACAAAGTAATGGTGTAGTGATTGTAGAGGATGTTTGTGTTCTGCTCGGAGCCTTGGATCATCAACGTCGACATCTCCATCAATCGACTTATCCATTACCTATCGGAAGATCGGGACCTAATATACTCCTTTTACCCATAAATTGATATCATATTTCTATGTTATCCGTTAGGTAATTCATCTATCGATTAGATTAGTTTTGTTTTTCATACCTAGAGTACGCAAAAAACCTTGTAGTTTAGTAGATCTATTGATCACTTTGTCCAAACCACCATTGAGACCTTGCAACTTTGTTATTTAGTTTGGTTTTGCTGACTTTGTGTCCATGATTGAGTCATATTGCTGGTTTAGAAAGTATTTTTGGTCTTAGTTTGAGTTTTGCATTGTGTTGAATCATCATTTTGAATCACGTCATCATGTCTAGATTAGATTCATCTCTGTCCAGTACAATATTTAGATCATATCTCACTCATAATAACTCAATTTTTTGTGTTCTTGTACTTTATGAAAAGCATAAGATGTTATCTAAGACTTTCATATTCATAAGATTTCCAGAAAAAGGAGTTATCATGATCAAAATTGCATTAGATCAGAATCTATTCTTCATCTAGAATTTCTGAACCATCCATATTTCGAGGGCAATATCTCCTATTGTTTTGGTACAAAATAGGTCTTCCATATACTCAACTATAGAGGAGAGATAGATCTACAATCTTGCTGTTGTAAGTTTTTTGACTTGGAGCCTCTAAGTTTTCCTAATTGTTCTTGGAAGATTAAGCAAAAAATATGTGACAGACCAATGAGATATCTTTGATGGCTTTGCATTGTGTTTCTTTTGCAGCACATTCTAAAAAAAAAGAGAAAAAAAAAGGCAAGTGCAAAACAAGATACAAAAGCCGCACAATAACAAAAAAGGAGGAAAACAATAAAAAAATAGAAGTGCTTGCATCCTTTGTGTCCTCTGATTTTATTATGCTAGCTTGAACTACTAGAAACACATTTAGACCAGCAACTTTGACAAGTACTTTGGAAACTTATTCAACTTTACTATCAGTTTCATTGTTGCTAATCCTTGCTACGCTATAAAGTGTCGTCCAAGCTACACTTTTCTCTTGAGTTGAATTTGTACACCTTTTGCAATCATCCCACTCTCAATTGGTTCTTCACACCGGCCACTATTTGCCACCTGCAGTGCCAGTAAGAACACTTGTAAGAGTGTGGTAAGATGCTTGAGAGTGTGTGATTTTACTTTCACCTTGCCATTGCCATAGGTAGTTGTTAGGGATAACATATTTTTGTTGTCTTCTATTTGCTACTAACAATGTCAGGTGAAAAAAAGAATGATGAATGTGCTCTACATGTTGAGTTACTTGGCATGAGGAAGATGACGATGGGGCTGCTCACCAAGCAACAAACACTAGTCGAGGCTACACAATTCAGACCACCTTTACAACTCCTTCCACAAGAAGTAGTTACATTCTCTCATCTCTTTCTTCATATTATGGTTTTGGTTTTGATGAATATATTACTTGGGAAATAGAGATGGATAAATTTTTTGAACAATGTCGTATGTGTGAAAAGAGAAAGATTATGAATATTGCTAGTACATTAGTTGCTTGTGCATTAACTTGGTGGGACTTTAGTGATTTATACAAACCTCGAACATGGAAAGATACAAAAATTCTTATGTGAGAAACTTTTGCCAATGTATCTAATTGCAAAGATTGAATACATGAACTTGAGATGAATTTTCTTGTACCTCTTCCTATGCCCAACTTTTTGCAGGAACATGAATGAATAAATGTAGATGCAATTGAGAGTGAGGTGTTGAACAACTTTTCTGAATTTTTTGATGAATCAACCCATAATGCATTTGAGGTTCTTGCTGAAAATGATAGTAATGGTAATGAACAATGCTCTACATTAAACCAAGATATGATATTTTTAGATGTGCTGAATTTTGTCACCAATCATGCTACCAATGAGCAGCAAAAGATGAACCTTTTCTGAAAACATCTTTATCACTAGTTGATTTTTCTACTGATTCTTACAATAATAATAAGTTATGTGCTGATGCTTCTATTATTGTTATGCCACAACAAGTGCATGAACTAGACGATGTTGTTTTCAATACAACAACCTGTGCTGAAATTAATCATTTGATTCCCATTACGCGTGAAAATAATGAACTAAAATTGTTGTCTTTTCTAAATACTTTAGGTTATATTGAATTTGACACTCTTTGTGATCTAGATACTATAGAGAGAAGAATATTTTCGAAATTTGAATTACCTTTGCTGACAAGAAATAGTTTTTATGCTATAGGCAAATATGAACATAGTTGTATGTTTATGGCGCATAAAGTTTACATATGTTCAAATGAGAAAACTCATTTTGTGTTGCAACAACATGGTAAAGTAAAAGGATGCAGTAATGATAATAATGTCTTGACAAGTTTTTACAGTATTATTTTCTTGCGGTAGGGACAACATATAAAAGAGGAGCATTGTTTGCTGCAGTTGTGCAATATGGACAGCGCTCATTCTACTCCAAAGCAAGCCTTTTTGCTGGACATGCAAGCAAGCCGAGGACAGCTTGACATCAAGAAGGGGTGAATGATGAGATCATGCACATTATAAATGCACATACAAACATGGTACACCATTTATTTGTTTGGGATCCTGACTCGAGTGAATGTGCACGCGTATTTGATGAAGAACACGGAGATGGTGCACTATGTCATCCACCACCTTGGCCTCCTCCTTTCATGCATACAAGAGAATTTGATGGTGTTGCACATTTGAATCCAAACATGAGAGAAGATGAACTTGAGTCGAGGACGACTCTAATTCAAGAAGGAGAGAATGATGAGGACATCACTCCTAAGGATACAAACCACACTTCATTGAACATACAAGATGCAATCATTAGGTTCACACACATCTATAATTTGAGAGGTGAGCTCGTTCTTATATATTTTGTTATATGTTTTTGAGAATAGATTGCTACCTAATGACATAATTGTGATTATGATCCATAGAGAGGTTCAAGGAGTACTTGAAAGAAGTATTAGAGGCATGGAGGACCAGATAATACGTCCAAATAAGATGTAAACCGAGCGCAACTCAAGATCGAGTCCAAGTGGGAGTCCAGCGGCATTTCGCACTAAAACGGACGCTTAGAACGCATACAAATTCCGTTTTGGACGTTCTACATATGCATGGAAAGGGGAGAGGATAGACTATCCAATGCTGCTGGTCCCATGTAAAAATTACATTGGAGTCGACGAAAACCATTGAAATAAAATCGAGTTCAGAATCTGTCAGGGTGCTGCGCCACCGTATTGAGCAATTGGGCCTTGTATCAAGTCTACATCTCTTATTTTCATGTCTTAGGGTTTGGTCATGACCCCAACACCCCATAGACATCCTCTCACCTATTTATACCTCCTAGCCGCTGCCATAACCAATTGGGTTTTACATAGATTAATCTGTTAGACACAATTTCACCGTTTATAGGTTTGTAGAACCTCAATTCAGCAATTTCAGAGTACATCTATCTTTTTTTTGCTTGTGTTCTCGGTTGCACTTGCAGGTATTAGCCTTATTAGCAAGGTCAAACGTGTACAACACGGTTGATAACCAACAGAGTAGTGATTTAGTGATTGCAGGGGCTGTTCGCGTTCTGCTCGGAGTCTTGGATCATCAACGTTGAGATCTCCATCAATCGACTTATACATTACCTATTGGAAGATCAGGACCTAATCTACTCCTTTTACTCATCAGGTTAGCTGGAATTGGTGCAGCCATTTGGAGGCGTGGGGAGTGCACCAGTTGCTTCACAGCACTCCGCGACCGCGAGACCACTTCAGGTCTGTCCCATCTCTTCCCCGCTCGCTCCCTTACTCATGTCTTTGTGCCGGCGAGTCCCCTTGTTGGACCCCTCTCGTAGGTCTGGTCATAGTTTGAGAACAAGGAATGCGTTGGTAACCTTGAGAAATTTATTCATAAGAGCAGTGGTTATATATTTTCTTCAATTGACAGTATTGCCATTAAGTTCAGCAAAATTGCGGCAGCACCCTCTTGTTGTGACAAAAGCATACTTCTAACTTGTATCTTTGCTTTGTTTTGTTTCAGAGTCCGAAGATGACAATGCATATGTTCATTATTGCATATATTGCATATTGATACCGTGGCTCTTAACTTTGACAATGCACATATCTAGAACAGTGGTTTCAGGTGTGAGCTGATACTCGAGGCTGGCTCTGAACCTGACATTGTGGGAGGATCAATTTTTTTATATAATTGTGAGCCTTATGTAAAGTGTAGTTCTGAAATTGTATCACAACGTGTGTGATGTATCAAAAATAATATTGGGATGTCTAAATTTCAGGTGCGTGAAATTTAAGAAATTTTCATGTACCCAATAATTAAGCAGCTAATTGCTATCATTAACCACTAATTCACCGAAACCCAATCAATTACGTCGGCCAGGGCCGACGTAATTAAGAGCAAAGCCGACGTAAGTTACTTAATTACGTCGGTTATCGGCCGATGTGGCATTTTAGACGTCATTAAGCTAACTTACGTCAGCTGTCGATGTAAGTTACTTAATTACATCAGCCGTATCTTAATTACGTTGGTCGTCGATATCCGACGTAAGTTAGTACTTATGTCGGCCGTCAGTAGCCTCATAAGTTACAAACTCGAATGTTAAATTTCTGCTTCATGTAACAGTCGTACACTTCGACTCCTGTCCACAACATTTTCAACTCTTCGGCCCAGGTACAATGAGGCTAAGAAATATGAACTCATACTTCATGCAAAAGGCTGGTGGTAGGTTGTACGGAATGAAAAAGACAGGCCAACAGGAGTATGGTGTGCCGTTTGTGCTCAACGGTGAGAACCTATCTGTCGCTATCCCGATGCAAATATTTCTCGCTTCACGGTCGAAATCTGGATCGAACAGGTTCAGCGCCTTCCATGCCTCACTGTCAGACGGGTGCGTCATAACTCCATTGTTCCGACGTTTACCTTCTTTGTGCCATCTCATGTGTTTGGTGGTTTTTTTGAAAGGAACAACAGCTTCAACCTAGGTGTCACGGGTAAGTAACGAAGCTGCTTACGTGCGACTTCCGTCATCACAGTATCACCATTATTATTAACGACATCGACAAACCTCGATTGACCACATTTTAAACATTGTGTTCTCATTGGAATGCTCTCTCTAGAAAAGCATGCAGTTGTCCAGACACACATAGATCTTCTCGTAGTTCCTACAGAGATCGGAAAGAATTTTTTTCGACTTTTACATATCTTTAAGCACAACGACATCGATGAACAAATTGATGAGGTCATTGTAAGAGTTATTAGAAAAGAAGTACTTAGACTTAATTGCCATAAGTCTAGTCACAAAAGTGAGGATTGCCATTTTAGTGTGTCCATGCTGCAGTTGTTATGAATCTTTGAGAAGCTTGAAGAACTGTTTAACCTCCGCTGTAGGAGGATCCTCCGTAAGCTCTGCTTGTATAGCTTCCAGCATCTCATCCATCATATCAACCCCCATGTCATCATCATTGTCCGCTTCCACTTCTTGTACAGCTTGAGAAGTTGTCTCGCCATGGAAGGTCCACAACTTATAATGTGACACGTAACCGTTTCGATACAAGTGCATCAAAAATTTCACTTTGTCCAAAAACATCCCATTTCGGCATTTCTCACATGGGCACCGTGCCTTATCGCTGTTTGACAACAAAAAAGCTCATTCTACAAAAGCTTCTGTCTTGGCATATGCAAAAGCCCTAAAATTCATAGTGCAAAGTTCAGATAGGAGAATTAAAAATTTGAATGGGAAAAAGAAATAATAAGGAAATGGTAAAATGAGGGTGAATTAAACACTACAAGAGAGAATTCAAAAATTCAAAATAGCTACGGTTCAAAAGTAGTTAAAACATAGAATTAAGTTCACAATTAGCTTTCCGATGTTCCAAATATGGTCTCTGCCAAATTCTAGAAATTTTGATGTCAATTTGCTATGTATTTCAGTGGCTCCATTGAATACCATTTGAATTTAAATTCAAATTTTGTATTCCAATTAAACTTGGTCAATTCAGTGAATTGATTTTAGAATCATATTCTCTATCTTTGAATTGTCCTCTCCACAAATATCTGGAATTTTTGGACAAATATTGGTGGGTGAATTGAAGGACCAGAGAGTGGATTAGGGTGAGGCGTCTGTGGGACCCACTGGTCAGCCTCCCAAATGTGTTGAGCCGACTGAGCCTCCTCTGTTTTCTCTGCTCCCCACGTTTCAACCTCGGGAGAGCTCACCACCGAGGCAGGCATGCAACCAGCAAGCGGCTGCGTAGCACTGAGCTCCAAATCTTCCCTACTTAACCCTGGTGACTTCCCTTCGACGTCTTCCTGTCCCCTTCTCCCAAAAACAGAACGCCGTCGCCATTGTTGCCGCCTCCCACTTCTTCCCTTCGTCTGGCCGTTCTAGCCAACGGTTGGTTTTGTTCCCAGAAGCAAAGTGAAGCACAACTTGATTCTACACCTTCCTCTGTCATTTTCCTGCTGTGTCCTCAACTCCTGCGTCGGTATTTTGCAGTTTTGCGGATGTCGCCGTTGAGCCGCTGAGGTGGACACCTCTGCCTCCCCGTTGCACCGGCGCTACAGGATTTGTCACGAGCTACTGCCAAAATCAAAAAGGTGCGCCTACCTGAGCTGCTTGTGATCACAAAGTTTCGGGTTGAGTCGTGGACCATAGGTCAAGTATTTCCAGTTCTCCTGATTACATGAGCATAGCTTCGGTTCTAGGTCGTTGACTTAATTCCATTTTTATGTGCAAAAATTCTTTAATCTAGTTAGGTATTATGTTCAGGACCTCCTAGTGCACACTTCTACCAAGAATCAACGAAAATCATCGAGTGAGAGCTGAGTTATGCAAGTTTTCCCCATCGCCATGGAAAAAGCTTCGATTCACTGTCAAACTCCATATGGCTGACTGTTCCATCCATTTTTATCTCCATTTTGATCTTCTCCTTGATTCCTAGAAGCTTCCCAACCATTTTTCATGTTGTTTAGGCTACGGGACAGCGATTCCGACATCGTCAGAACCCTAACCACTGTTGCCGTCGTCGTGCCGCCATTTCTGGCTGTCGCCGCGTCGATTCAACCCCACCATCGTGTTCCTCGACCCTTAAAACAGTTAGGAGGAGAATATCAGCAAGGAATATGGTCGGGGAAAGGGAGCCAGCGAGCTCACCGGTGCAGCGCCGTCTGTGCCACTACGTAAGAAAGGCTCATCCGAGACGTGCCCTAATGAAGAAGGGAGACGAACAAACTGTGCGTCTCCGTATTCACGTCTCGCATTACGTTGTCATCAGAGACGTGCTTATGGCATGTCGCCGTTCATCCTAAGTGCAGGACACACTTAAAAGAAGCACGTCTCTTTTTTTTTGTGTCATAACAGACATTCTTTACAGGGTCATTGAAGATGCAGGTGGCGCGCGTAGACCATCAGCATACATGCGTGACAAGCCCTAACAAAGCGCGTCACAGATATAATGATTGATCCGATACATTCTATATTGTAGCATGTCGCAAATTTGTTTACTGATCTGAGACGAGCTTTATGGGAGCTTGTCTCCTTTATGTAGGTTATCCGATATGATCTCTGCTACAGCTCGTCGCGGATTGTTTACAGGCAGGATATCCTATTAGGTGCCCCCACCCCTGATTATCCTAATTGTCGGCTGCATCCTGGAGCTAGCCAGGATTTGGCAGCCGTATTACCAGTATCAGCAACATATTGTTCATATATTAACATATTGTTCGTACTGTTCATGAACATATGTATCGCCAAAAATATCACACATTAAATTATATTGACCAATCAAATATTAAAAAAGTGTCAATTGTGGTTATCAAGTATACTAATTACACAACAAAGATTGTTCATCCTTATTACAATATAACTAATTACACACATCATAACTATCATCATCTAATCCTGTTGGAGAACCGAGCTTACTTGTAGCATAAGCAGTTGGTGAGCATATGCAAAGCATTAGTAGAGAAAATGTTCTCATGGTAAAGGACATGGTAGTGAGCTAGTGTGCTTGTTCCATGAAAAAACAAACAATTACATTCCACTGATACATTTATAGCATGATATCGAAAACTCATTAGAGAAACACCAATTATCGCATAGGTACCTTGATTCCAGTATTGCTGCAGAGGTAGAAATCAAACTCACTAGAATGGCAAGTGCTAGTGTCAACCACAATTCCTGCAGTTTCAATGGTTTGTGAATCAGAATTCATTATATACATTGATAGTCAAAACAAATACATTACTTCTGTATTGGACATAAACAAGGAAGATGAATGTATACCGTAATGAAAATTCTCCCTTTGGATCAATGAATTCATTAACGATGAGCCTTCATTGGACATCCCCAAATTCAATAAAATCACTGGAATGCACGCTCTGAGGGCAGGGTCGAGGCGACGCCGTGCTCCGGGGACAAGGGACACGGCGGCGTGCTCCGGGCCGAGCTGGCGGAGGCGCCGGAGTGGCGGTTCCTCAACTCTCTGGTGACAGTAGGCCGACGTGCTCTGGGGACAGGGAGAACATTTCCACTTATGTGAAGGTGGTGGCGGGCTCATACCGCTTACCGAGGTTGGGGTTGAGGCAGCGGCGTGCTCTAGGGACAGGGGACAAGACAGCGTGCTCCAGCGTGCTCAACTCTCTGATGACGAAGGTCTGGGTTTACATCGGGGTAGGGGTCGACGGCGGCAGCACGCCAATGACGAAGAGAGAGTTGAGAAAGAGGGACGGCGGTGGCGTGCTCCGGGGACTGGAGACGAGCCGGCGTGCTCAACTCTCTGATGACGCGAAGGTCGGGGTCGACGGCGGCTGTGCGATGTTGACGATGACAGGACAGTGGCGGCGTGCTCAGGAGCTGCGGTTTCTAGGTCGAGAGAGCGCGCAGGAGCTAAAATTTTTGACAAATGTTAGGAGAGAGCGCACGATGGATAAAAATAGCAAAACTCGGAGTCGTGCCTTTATAACACTCGTATCTCATTTCAGCGTCCTTTGGTCGAGAGAGCGCAAGAAAAGTTTTGCCAATAGAGTGCGCGAGTGTTTAAAATAAAACTCGGAGACACACATATATAACGCAGGTCTCGCATTATCATCTTTCGCATCAGGGCATTTTCTCGCATGCAACAGATGGCCCACGGTGTGCTGAAGCAGGGAACATCTTTCACATGCAGGTATGTACCACTGGCAACTATGCGCAATGCCTTTTATGATCGTTACACTGCTCTAAACTTTCCGAGGTGGGACAGAATATCTTCGGCATAAATCGGAGACAAGCCCAGGTAAGACGAGTCTCTGCCAATGTAAGGCGCGTCTCGCATTATTTTGTGGCCCCGGACACGCTGGGGTGTCCTGGATGCGCCACAGTGTTCTGAAGCCAGGAACAACACCTAGGACATTCCGGCGTGTCCAACTGGCAACTTTGCGCAATGCCTTATACAATCGTTGCAACATGCTCAACTTTCTGAGGAGGGACAAAAGTTCTTCAGCACAAATCGGAAACGTGCCCGAGTGCAGCACGTATCCCTCTTGCCGGATCTAAGATATATGAGACACACCTTGCTAAAGTGCGTCTCTAATGCACTCTTTATCCATTGCATGCATAAACAAACACAATGACATTGCAATTAATGGATTAATTGGAATTCAGGGATAAACAAACGCAATGACATTTCAATCCAGGGATAATATTCAACTCAATACATTTCATAGTTCATACATTGTGTGACCTCTAAACTAATTTCGAATCTAAACTTATTCCTAAAGCTCCCATCGAACAATCTAAACTGTACCGTCCAGCTTGCTCCCAAACACTTCTCTTATATTCCTCTGGATCCTGAAAATATTGACATTCTTTAAATTAACAAATATCAAAGGAGGAATGAATAACCTACGTTGGTCACTAACACAAAGTTTCTAACCTTGATAAGTAGATTATAGCAATCACTTTCAACATCGGGCGCATTTGGATGATGCAGCAAACGCTGGACTTCAAGTAGTATAGTTTTGATTTTAAAACCAGTCCACCACCCCTACGAAATATCAATTTAAGCAACATAAGAAACCAGTTCAAATAAGTTCGGCAACAATTACTAATTACATGAGCAAAATAGGTCTATCTTATAGTCTCTTGATCAAGAATCCCAATGCAGAGTGCTCCTGAGCGAGGGACATTTGGGTGGAAGAAACCACTTGGAAAGGCACATCTTGGAGGCACCAAGGGATAGTCCTCTAAGAAGGGGATTGTCAGGGGATAGTATCCACGTTCCCAGTCATACTACAAAGGAAATTCATTAATAGGAGGATGATGGTTAAACTCATATTGTGATTGTTCTTTATGACTTACCCCTTCTTTACTGGGGACGATGCACCACCACTTCAATAAATCTCCTGATTCAGGCTTCGCAGAGAAACCCTACGCAGAGAAATTGAAAATACCAAAAACAAACAAGACGAAAAAAACTATAGTTAAGTTCATTAGTCTATTGCATATCTACATATATACAACCATGCAACCGGTGTGCCGTATGTACATATATGGGAATGGTTCTTGTGCCACGCCAAGCGCTACTCTTTCAGTTGTCTGTGGGGACCAGAATCCCGACCTCCAAGGATCTCATTGGGTGGTGTCGTGCGATGCGACACCCAACAGTATACAAGAAAAGAATGAGAATAGAATACAATACCAAGTCTTTATTTATAAACACAGTGGAAGTTTTACAATACTAAACAAAAAGGAAAGATAACTATACATCATAGCTACGCTTTCGGCACTAGCTATGCAAAAGCAAAGTTATCCATGCCCTGGATACTTCGCACTAGCAACACCCAACTTACGGCGGCGTGCAGGGTTCCCACTCGCCTGTAAACCCTGGAGGGGGTGCAACCTCGTCATCGAACCCATCATCAGTCGCATAAGCTGCAAAAACTTGTTAACTGCAAACGTAAGCTTAAGGCTCAACAAGACTAACCCGTCTCACTAGACATATGCAGGGGTGAATACTACGCATAGGTAAGGAATAGCATAAAGGACATGCCTACAAGTGGATCCTTATAGTCATGTTTTAAGTAGCACATGACATTCTTCAATCACGACACATCATAGACTCCACAATCAAACAAGAAACGCTTTGCTGATGATATGACATGCCCAAAGCACATAATGCTATTACAGGTAAAGTATGGGGAAACTGTAAACTTTTAATTGTGCTATCTCTAAGCATACAAGGTTGGCGAAACAATTATAGTTCAATACATCGTATTCTCCTGACTTCTTCAGTATTTACTATGTCACGGCACAGTGAACAAGTGGTACACTATTATCGCGAGGGACGGTGATTGCAATCAGGACACACCCGGTCAACACGACACATATGCACTTTCGGAAGCGCCAGCGAGTACTTACAGCAGTACCTACATAGCACTTCAGTACTAGTCGTATATGGCCACCTTTCACCAAACACTCGAATGTCGAACCGCTAGATCTGTCATGAGCCTGAGGTCACTGCATGGGGCATACTCTAACGTGCCCACTAGCTGATTTACACCTCGCTACCTTCAACCTACGCCTATAAAATGGAACGGTATGCCTTGACAAACCAGTATCAAGCTACATCAGTTTGCTGGAGCCCATTTCTTTAGTATGTCACCGGTACAATTCAAGCTTGTCTAGCGGGGACCCACACGAATCGGTCCTCAATCGACACAAGCAGGGATACGCACGTGAGACCACATCTCACTGCATCCTACTCACTGCTTGGTCTCAATTTCATAT
The DNA here is from genome assembly GCA_036927565.1 of Tuctoria greenei. Lineage (NCBI taxonomy): Eukaryota > Viridiplantae > Streptophyta > Magnoliopsida > Poales > Poaceae > Tuctoria > Tuctoria greenei. The sequence continues at coordinate 222,241,758 of JAYESD010000003.1, forward strand.
TCATAAGCCATTTCTTGATCCAATCCATCTGTGTGATAAAACCCTATCTCGCGAGTAGATTCCCACTACTCGACATCTATCGGATTCCTATGAATATAAGCACGGCAGTTACTACACCAGTCTGTGAGCTATTCTAACCATTCTCTGGTTTCTTTAGTCATGCAAGTGGATGTCAAACATCTTAAACATAATGCACAAAGATCTGAAGATGTAAGGTGAATGAAAACTACAAAGACACTGTAAGGAACTTAAATGCAAACCGGGGCTTGCCTGAATGCGAGTCTGAGTCTATGTGAAAGTGCATCTAGGAATCCCTTGTGGGTTTTGGTTGATTTATGACAAGCAAATGAGATCCAAACCACTTTGTTGAGATGAGCACAGGTTCTAATGAGAAAATGAGCAAAGTGCCAAAAAGAAAGGAGAATGAGGAGCAATGCGGAAAAGAGCTCAAGAAATAAGTGTAGTAGATCATTGTGTATGGAGTGTGGTAAGGAAACACACCCCAAGAGCTCAAGCACAAATAATCTCACACATTGCACAAATTTATACAGGACCGGACTAGTCCAACTGACCCCGGACTAGTCCGATATCTTTCTGCACAAGATCGGACAAGTCCCCACAATGCTGACTTATCCTCACAATCCAGTTTTTCACTTACAAGACTAGTCTGATATCACCACGGACTAGCCTGATATCTCTATGACTAGAATCGGACTAGTCCTCCCAAGTGCGGACTAGTCCCCCAAACACTTCACAAGTTGCACAAAATCGGACAAGTCCGATATCCATCGGACTAGTCCGATATCTTTCTGATGTCAATCGGACAAGTCCGGTATTAGCACGGACAAGTCCGAAAACCCTCTGACCTAAATTGGACAAGTCCTTCAAGTGTGGACTTGTTTCCCAAATTCACTTAGGGTTTCACTTATCTGGACAAGTCCAATATTCACCGGACTAGTCCAAAGACTTCCAGAACCAAAATCAGACAAGTCCGCTTTCAGCCGGACAAGTCCAATATTTCAAGACAACTAGGGTTTTCTACACGCAGCACACCAGATCTTTCTAAACCCTAACGGTAACTTTTGTAAACCCCATATAAATAGGTGTGCACGACCCATCTTTTAAATCTCTCGACCCCCTGCGCCATCACACCTCCCAAGAGCCTAGAAAACACCTCTCTCCATGAAACCAAATGCAAGAAAGATCAATCCCTTGAGGATACACTTTGGATTATTAGAGAGACACAGTTCATCACTCATTGAGCCCTTGGTTTGATTCCCTAACACACTCCTGTGGTTTTCATTGTGATCTTAAGAGTGTGTTCTTGGTGGTGTTCATATTGTAATCTTGGGGAGCCCTCAAAGTGTGAGAAGGCCCTTTGAATTTGGTTATTTTCCCTTTGTGAAAATTGAAGAGGATTGGCCTCCGTGGCGATCCGACGAGGGTAGGGTTGGAGAAGATCCGGTCCTTTTGTGGACTCCTCAACGTGGATGTAGGTTGCCTCTGTGGGAACCGAACCACAGGATAAAGTGCTTGTGTTCTTACACTTCATATCAATCTAGGATTTCAATCAATCTTGTTCACTTTACTTTAAAACATTGAATATAGGATTAACTTGTGGTACATCCTAGTTCATAACTGTGTAATACTTCAATTACAAGTATATTTCCGCTGCATACATCCTAGGATCAAGATAATCGATCCAAATTGATCAACCTAGTTGGTATACACTGGACTAGTCCGCACTCCACCGGACTAGTCCGATATCTCGAGATTTGATCTGGTTGTTAAGTGTTGCAGGTTCCGACAAAATTCAAAAAGGCCTATTCACCCCCTCTCTAGGCCACATTCAATTGGTATCAAAGCAAGTTTCTTCAAAAGGAGACTAATCACTCAAAGAGATCATGTCGGACATGAAGGACGTACACAAGAGAGTCAACCAAGAGAAGGTTGACGAAGAAAAGAACCAAAAATTGGAGAGACTCCTCAAGGCCATTCAAGACTTCGAGGATGGCGATGAGGAGACGCTAGAACTCAAGGCACTCCTAATAAAGAAAACCCTCTCCAAGGGAAAAGTGAAGATTGAAGACGAGAAGACGAAGAAGGAGAGTAGTCACACCGACTACTCCCGATATCATTTTCATTATGATCGCCTAAATTCTAACAACAATCATTATCTATCTATTCCACTTGGAAAAGCCCCACACTTTGACGGCAATGACTACTCAATTTGGAGGAAAAACATGAAAATGCATTTGATTTCTCTCAATCCATGTTTGTGGCACATAGTATGCACAGGAATAGATATCCCCGACGATGATGAGGAGCACACACCTAGCCAAGAGAAAGCAATCCATCGAAATGCTCAGGCTGCTACAGTCATCACCTCATCACGTAGTTGTGACAAGTTCAAAAAGGTGGATGGACTCGATATCGCAAAGGAGATATGGGATACATTGCAAACCGCACATGAAGGCAATCATCATGTGCGAGAAGTGAAGATCGAGATGATTGAATGCGATTTGGGAAGATTCACCATCGAAGAAGACGAGTCGCCACAAGACATGTACAGCCGACTAAAGACTCTCATCAACAAGGTGCAAGCATACGGAAGCAAGAAGTGGAACGACCACGATGTAGTGAAGCTCATTTATGGAGCTTTCATCCAAGAAGAAAAGGGTCGCTTTGAAGTCCACTCTCAAGCCCTTGTGTAAAGAAGCTCGAGAAGCTCAACTAGAAGAAGACAGTGATGATGAGAGAAGTGACGTGGATGAAGATGACATGATACTATTCATGAATAAATTCAAAAGAATGATGAAGAAAAGACAAGGGGCTAAATCAAGTGAAGGAAGTACAAGGAAAAATCAAGACCAAAGTTGAGGCTGGCATGCTATAACTGTGGTGAGTATAGCCACTTTATAGTTGATTGCCCATATGAAGAGAACAAGAATAAGACCAAGGAAACGAAGCCTCAAGCCAAGAAATTCTTCAAAAAGAAGAAGCTTGATGAACAAGCGCATCTAGGGAAGGAGTGGGACACAAATGATGAGTCCTCATCCGAAGAAGAAGAGGAGATCGCTAGCATAGCCATCGAGAAGACATCCAAGAAGTCCACTCTCTTCCCCACTCTCAGCGCATGGAAGGGGAATGACACTTGCCTCATGGCAAAGGAAGGTAAACGCAAGGTAACAACCAAACCCTCTTCCGTACATTCCTATTCTAGTGATAGTGAAATTGCTAGTGATAATGAAGATATGCTCATTGGCTTAGACAAGAAAATAGCTGCGAAAATGAAATTTCTACTTGACCAACTTGTTGACAAGGAGAAGTTGATAAATCATCAAGAAGAAATGATTATCTCCCAAAAGGAGGAATATGTTGAACTTGACAAGCTTCTAGAACTTGAAAAGGAGCGAAGCAAGTCACTAGAGCTTGAGTTAGCTTCAAGCAAGGAAGCTTGCTTGGAGTTAGGCGACTCAAATGTTACAATCAAGGATGAACTTGCTAACCTAACCAAGGTTAACAAGATCCTTGAGGTACAAGTTGTGTCACTCAAGCAAAGTGACCCTTCATCCTCTTCAAGCTCGCGTTCTCAACCCCTTAAAACTGAAACTGCCTGTACTTGTGCATGTGGTAAAGTTGACACCAGCTTGAAGGACAAGTCAACCTCTACCAAGGACAAGCATCCTTCACAAAATGGCATATTTGAAAAGGAGAATATCAAATATGCACGTAGTGCATACTTGGTCACAAGACCTCCAAATGTCAAATATGGCATTGGTTACTCTTGTGGTGAAAAGCAACATGCTAGAAGCCATAAGAATAACAAGGAGAGCATTGCCTTTGTTAAGGGAAGACCCTATCAAACTAGAAAGTCCAATTAACACATATAATCACCGGACTAGTCCGGTCGGGACACGGACAAGTCCGATCTCCTGGACTAGTCCTGTATATAAACGACAACAGCTGCTTTTTAGAACCTTTGATGCATCTTATGTTTTAATGAGAAGTAATTCTGGTAATATTTATGCACATTATGTTGGGCGACGCCATGGGAACACCAAGTTTCATGTGTGGGTGCCTAAATCCCTTGTGACTAACCTAAAAGGACCCAAACAAGCTTGGGTACCTAAAACCAAGGAATGATTTGTTTTTGTAGGCCTATTCCTCCAGTGGATCTAAATGGGTGCTAGACAGTGGTTGCACCAATCATATGAACAGAGAAAGAAGGATGTTCGTGGAGTATGAAGAAAATGAGGATCCAAGCGAGGGCATCTATTTTGGAGACAATAGTCAATGAAAGGTGGTCGGTACCAGTAAAATTGCCATATCATCTCAACATACTCTTTCTCATGTATTACATGTTGATTCCTTAGATTATAACCTACTGTCTATATCTCAATTATGTGACAAAGGTTATAATTGCTTGTTCACTAATGAGGGTGTGACCGTCTCTAGGAGGAGTGATGGTTCCATTGCATTCAAGGGTATGTTAAAGGGAAATCATTACCTTATTGACTTCAACAAAGATAAAGCCGAACTTGACACATGCTTGATTGCAAAGACCAACATGGGTTGGCTGTGGCATAGACGGCTAGCGCATGTTGGTATGAGGAATCTTCAAAAACTCCTCAAGGGCGATCACATCTGAGGTTTGAAGGATGTTGTTTTTGAGAAAGACAAGCCTTGTAGCGCGTGCCAAGCCGGGAAGCAAGTTGGAGCACCCCATCCCGCTAAGAACGTCATGACTACAACAAGACCACTCGAGCTACTCCACATGGATTTGTTCGGTCCAATTGCTTACATAAGCATCGATGGTAACAAATATGGCTTAGTAGTTGTTGATGATTTTTCTCACTTCACTTGGGTTTTCTTTTTACATGATAAGGCAGAAACACAAGGAACCTTGAAGAAATTTTTCAAGCGTGCTCAAAATGAGTTTTCATTGACGATCAAGAACATTCGAAGCGACAATCGCACGGAGTTCAAGAACACACAAGTTGAGGAGTACCTAGATGAGGAAGGCATAAAGCATGAATTTTCTGCACCTTACTCTCCTCAACAAAATGGAGTTGCCGAAAGGAAGAATCGAATCCTCATAGAGATGGCGAGAACAATGCTTGATGAGTACAAGACCTCAGATCGATTTTGGGCGGAAGCGGTTAACACCACTTGCCACGCCATAAATCGACTTTATCTTCATCGACTACTCAAGAAGACATCCTATGAGCTACTCACCGGTAACAAGCCTAATATTTCATACTTTCGAATTTTCAGTTCCAAATGCTATATTTTGAACAAGAAGCCTAGGACTTCAAAGTTTGCTTCAAAGTCCGATGAAGGTTTCTTTCTTGGCTATGATTCGAACTCTTATGCCTATCGTGTCTTCAACAAGACCTCCAGACTTGTTGAAGTAGCATGTGACGTAGTGCTCGATGAAACTAATGGCTCCCGAAAGGAGCAAGTTGATCCATGTGCACTAGATAGAGAAGAAGCTCCTTGTCGAGCATTAAGAAGAATGGCATTGGGTTAAGTTTGGCCACAAGAATCACCTCTACATATGCATGAGGAAAATGAACCACAAGAGAAGGCCAATGATCAAGGGGGAGCTTCCATATAATATCAACCTCAAGAAGACAAAAATGATCAACAAGTCAATGAAGGCAACCATCTAGAGCGAGAAGAAGATGACCATGAAGATTCAAGACAGCAAGTGCCACACCCAAGAGTACAACAATGCGTCCAAAGGGATCACCCAATCGATAACATCATCAGTGACATCCAAAAGGGAGTAACTACTAGATCTCGCATAACTAATTTTTGTGAGCATTATTTGTTTGTATCCTTTTTGGAACCACACAGGGTTGAGGATGCATTGAAGGATCCAGATTGGGTAGTGGCCATGCAAGAAGAACTCAAAAACTTCAAAAGGAACGATGTGTGGGAACTACTCGAAAGACCCAAATTCAACGTTGTCGGCACCAAATGGGTGTTCTGCAACAAATAAGACGAACACGGGTTGGTGACAAGGAACAAGGAACGACTTGTGGCCAAAGGGTATTCACAAGTCAAAGGTTTGGATTTCGATGAAACTTCGCTCCAGTAGCTAGACTTGAGTCTATTAGAATATTACTTGCATATGCTACTCACCATGATTTCAAGCTCTATCAAATGGATGTGAAAAGCGCCTTCCTCAATGGACCAATCAAGGAGGATGTGTATGTGGAGCAACCCCCCGGATTTGAAGATGAAGAGTTCCCCAACCATGTATTTAAACTGCGTAAGGCTCTCTACGGCCTCAAACAAGCTCCTAGAGCTTGGTATGAGTGTCTTAGAGATTTCTTAATTGAAAATGGTTTTAAGATCAGTAAAGTAGATTATACATTGTTTACAAAGAACTTTGACAATGATCTCTTTATTTGTCAAATTTATGTTGATGATATAATCTTTGGTTCAACTAATAAATCTTTTTGTGAAGAATTTAGTAAAATTATGACAGATAGGTTTGACATGTCTATGATGGGAGAGCTAAAGTACTTCTTGGGATTCCAAGTGAGGCAACAAAAGGAAGGGACGTTCATAAGCCAAACTAAGTACACTCAGATATACTCAAGAAGTTTGGAATGGACAAGGCGAAGCCTATAAAGACCCGCGTGGCAACGAATGGCCACTTGGATCTCAATGAAGATGGACCAAATGTCGATCAAAAGGTATATCGCTCCATGATTGGATCTCTACTCTACTTATGTGCATCTAGGCCAGATATTATGTTGAGTGTATGCTTGTGCGCAAGGTTTCAAGCAAACCCAAAAGGGTGTCATTTGACAGCCGTTAAGATAATCTTGCGGTATTTAGTTCATCCACCCAACCTAGGCCTTTGGTACCCCAAAGGTTCAAAATTCAATCTCATTGGTTACTCCGATGCAGATTATGCCAGATGCAAAGTAGATAGAAAAAGTATCTCCTGTACATGTCAATTTCTAGGTAGATCACTTGTTTGTTGGTCCTCGAAGAAACAAAACTCCATTGCCCTATCTACGGTCGAAGCGGAGTATGTAGCAGCCGGTAGTTGTTGTGCACAACTACTTTGGATGTGACAAACTCTAAGGGATTACGGTTACAATATGAACCGTATTCCACTCCTTTGTGACAAAGAGAGTGCCATTAAAATTGCCCATAATCCCGTTGAACACTCTAGGACCAAACACATAGACATCTGGCATCACTTTTTGAGAGACCATTCAATGAAGGGAGATATAGTCATTTCACATGTCAATACCGAAAAGCAACTAGTCAATATATTCACCAAGCCACTTGATGAAAAACGCTTTTGCGAACTCCGTAATAAACTAAATATCCTCGATGCTCGGAGTGTGGCTTGAAATCTTGTATACCTGAATGCTATCTTCAAAATTCATTGATTGTGTTGTGAAAAATCATCTCTCTCAATTTTTCTGAAAAACTATGTCAATTATTATATCTTGGTGAATTATGATCATTGCTTGATTGTTGTATGCTTACTGATCATATTCATAAAGATTATTTGATTTGATCTGCCTCCCTATTTTCTTATTAAGTACCTCCGAATATATACGAATGGGCTAAGCTTTTCTTCCCTGGTGACCACGGACTAGTCCGTGGTCGCCCAAACTAGTCTGCCCGTGCAGACTAGTCCGCAGAGTGACGGTTAGGCCGGACTAGTCTGGAATACCACGGACTAGTCTGATATAGTCTCTGGAAAAGTTCGAACTAGTCCTATCATTTTTAGACAAGTCCGATTTTTCAATTCCATAACCCTAGCCGCCGCCAAACCCTAATCTTCGTCACCCCACACTTGCCTCAAGCTTTCTCTCTCCACACTCGAGCTCACCAAGGCTATTTCCATCATCCTCCATCAAAACTCCTTGGATTTTGGTGCAAGATGACCTCGATTGCTCAGGGTTTGAAGACCACGGACTTGTCCGCTCCTTAAACCCCTACATCTCCGAGAATCGAGCAATTTTGGTAAATTTTCCTCCCAAACCCTAGAAATTGCTATTTCCTTCGTTTGTGATCAACTAGCTTGGTTCCTTCCACCATATACATGCTTCCTTGATGTATTACATTGATGCTAAGCTAGTTGTGCATTAGGAATCACCATTGGTCTCATAGTTATAGTTTTAGAGGTTGAACACTGGACTAGTCCGGTCCATGTACGGACAAGTCCGGTCAACCGGACTAGTCTGTGCCTGTACACCGGACTAGTCTGATTTTTCTGAACTCAACCCTAACTTCTTAATTAATCAATACAATTCCTTGTTATCTATTCTCATTAATACCTTGTGAAATCCATTCTCAGGACAATGTCGAGCACCAACGACGAAATCTCTCATTTCGAGGCCAAGATGGACCACGAAGCTGTGCTTCGATCCTCGACAAGCCTAAGCAAGAAGTGCCAAGAGCGCCCATCTGAGCCAGCTACTTCTCCTCCCCAGGATCAAAGGAAAGTGCTCGCAAAGAAGCCTGCCTCCAAGGCTTCTGCTGGAGGATGCCCTAGCTTAGCAAGTGCTCGCCAAGGAAAAGGCAATGGCAAAGGGATATCAACGGGCCCGATTGGCCCCCTAAAGATGTCAGCTCCAAGGGAAGGGGCCTGGGATCCAGCAGAGGAGAGATTTAATGGAAAGGGAAGCGACACGGCTGCAAAGTTCAAAAATATTGATTATTACAGCTGTCCCAAGCAAGCTGCTGATGGAAGGTTTTGGAGTAACTTCCATGCAGACTTTTACAAGTCTGTATATCTTCCGATGAAGACCCCCGTGGTGCGCAGCCAGTGGATCGATTGGGTGCATTTTGAGAGGAAAGGTTGCTCAACTTTTGTTGAGGTAGTCGAGGCAATCGAGAGGCATGGATTGAAGGACCTTTTCGCCTTCAGAAACAACAGGAATTATGAAGTCATCGCGCAGTTTTATGCTACTTGCCATTTTTCCAGCGATGAGGAAGAGCGCGTGACTTGGATGACTCATGGATCCAAGTACACCATTACCTACGATGAGCTTGCAAGGATGCTACATATGGATAGCTCTAGCAATGACAACCTGATAATCCACAACATTGGTGTCATTCAGAAGGACAGGATGAAGTTTCTCTATGAACCCAACTCCAAGTTCAACCCCCCTTCCACTAAGAATATGAAGTTTTTCTTTGTGGTGTTGAAGAGGGTTCTAAGGAAGACCATTGCCCCCAAGGATGGGGATGCAAGAAGTGTGAAGGGGTATCTCAGGACCTTGATGAAGGTCATTAGCAAAGACAGGAAATTTGATGTATTTGACTATATTTGGAATGACATGGTGAACATCTCCTGCACGTCGAACAGGTCCTGTGGCTACGCACCTTACCTCATGTTCATGATTGATATGGTTACATGCATAGAATTTGTCGAGGATGTGGAGCATCTCCCCTTGAGGCCCCAGAAGCCTCAACAAGCAAGTGTCGTGCTGCTACCTCTCCAGCTTTGAGTCCTGAGGCCCCAGTGAGAGCTAGTGGTGATGCTCGGGCTGCTCCCCCCACTAGGGCCCCTCCTCAAAAGGGGTCCCCTAGTGGCATCTTGAAGTATCTGTCAGCCATCTTCGCCTCTTGCAAAAAGGCCGAAGTAAAAGCCCACAAGCTGAACAATAGAGGAAAGGCCGACATGAGATATGTTAAAGAGAATGTGAAGAAAATCTGCCAGAGGCTGGAGATCGAGCCCATTGGATCTCCAGTCATTTCTGATGATTCTGATTCTGACTTCACCGAGCTCGGGCCCTTGATTCCCTCTGAGCTTGCCTATTTTAGCATTGGGGACTCGAGTGGCTCCGTTCCTCCTCCTCCTCCTCATCAGCCCGAGAATGAAGATGAAAATGATGAGAGGACCGACAGCGAGGCTTGAAGACCTTAGGTCCCTCCTCTCCTCTTTTTCGTGTCTTGATGCCAAAGGGGGAGAGATTGAGGGGGAGTCTTAGAGTCTTAGGCTTTAGCTATAGGATGCGGGGAGAGCTCTCTTTTTGTGTCTTTTGGCTATTTGTGGGTTGTAAGACTTTTAATATGCTCTTTCAGTACTATTGGTCCTGTGATGCAATGATTTGAACTACTTATGAAGATATTGATGAAATCTGTGATTTTGCTCTAAGAATGGCATATATGCTTGTTGTTAATATGTTGATGTCAATTATGTCATTCTCATCATGATTATTGTTTCTATACACTTAGTTCTGCATCCCACCATAAAAGAGTGCACATATGGATCATGTTTTCAATGCTAAATGTGTTTTAAACTCATATGTGCACACTTTATGAAAATCTCAACTTTTTATCATATTTTGTGAAATCTCAATTGTTTGTCATCAATCACGAAAAAGGGGGAGACTGAAAGTGCATCTAGGAATCCCTTGTGGGTTTTGGTTGATTTATGACAAGCAAATGATATCCTAACCACTTTGTTGAGATGAGCACAGGTTCTAATGAGAAAATGAGCAAAGTGCCAAAAAGAAAGGAGAACGAGGAGCAATGCGTAAAAGAGCTAAAGAAATAAGTGTAGTATATCATTGTGTATGGAGTGTGTTAAGGAAACACAACCCAAGAGCTCAAGCACAAATAATCTCACACATTGCACAAATTTATACAGGACCGAACTAGTTAGACTGACCCCTGACTAGTCCGATATCTTTCTGCAAAAGATCGGACAAGTCCTCACAATGCGGACTTGTCCTCACAGTCAAGTTTTTCACTTACCGGACTAGTCCGATATCACCACAGACTAGTCTGATATCTTTCTGACTAGAATCGGACTAGTCCTTCCCAGTGCGTACTAGTCCCCCAAACACTTCACAAGTTGCACAAAATCGAACAAGTTCGATATCCATCGGACTAGTCCGGTACCTTTCTGATGTCAATCGGACAAGTCCGGTATTAGCACGGACTGGCCCAAAAACCCTCTGACCTAAATCGGACAAGTTCTCCAAGTGCGGACTTGTTTCCCGAATTCACTTAGGATTTCACTTATCCGAACAAGTCCGATATTCACCGGACTAGTCCGAAGATTTCCAGAACCAAAATCGGACAAGTCCGCTTTCAGCCGGACAAGTCCGATATTTCAGGACAACTAGGGTTTGCTACACGCAGCACACCGAACTAGTCCGGTGTCCACCACAGACTAGTCCGATCTTTCTAAACCCTAACGATAAATTTTGGAAACCCCATATAAATAGGTGTGCATGGCCCATCTTTTAAATCTCTTGACCCCCTGCACCGTCACACCTCCCAAGAGCCTAGAAAACACCTCTCTCCCGAAATAAAACACAGGAAAATAAATCCCTTGACGATACACTTTGGATCATTGGAGAGACACGGTTCATCACTCATTGAGCTCTTGGTTTGGTTTCCTAACACACTCCTGTGGTTTTCATTATGATCTTATGAGTGTGTTCTTGGTGGTGTTCATATTGTAATCTTGGGGAACCCTGAAAGTGTGAGAATGCCCCTTGAATTTGTTATTTGCCCTTTGTGAAAAGTGAAGAGGATTGGCCTCCGTGGCGATCGGACGAGGGTAGGGTTGGAGAAGACCCGATCTTTTTGTGGACTCCTCAACGTGGATGTAGGTTGCCTCTGTGGGAACTGAACCAACGGATAAAGTGCTTGTGTTCTTACTTTGCGCACCTCATTCTTACACTTCATATCAATCTAGGGTTTCAATCAATCTTGTTCACTTTACATTGAAACATTGAATATAAGATTAACTTGTGGTACATCCTAGTTCATAACTGTGTAGCACTTCAATTACAAGTATATTTCCGCTGCATACATCCTAGGATCAAGATAATTGATCCAAATTGATCAACCTAGTCAGTATACACCGAACTAGTCCGCACTCGACCGGACTAGTCCGATATCTCAAGATTTGATCTGGTTGTTAAGTGTTGCAGGTTCCGACAAAATTCAAAAGGATTATTCACCCGCCCTCTAGGCCACATTCACTATGTTAGTTTCGGCAGCTGGACTTCCAAAGCTTTCGGCTGCTCCTCGACTTTAGTTACTACACGTTATGCATATACTATATATTAATGACTTTGAAAATAATTAATATGCTTAAGGTCACAAGTTAAAATCTTGTGAACAAATAAGATTATGATCTTAACTGGCTTTAGAACTTTTATGGTAGATACTAGGGACTATAGTGGAGACTCTTGCAAACAACAGGAGATGATCAAGGAAGTTTGTTGTCCCCAAAAATTATGGTAAGCAATAACATTCTCTAAATTTTTGGTTGAAATTTTGGAGATCTATCATGGATACTAGTGGTTGTACCATGTAGAGGGGGTCTCACTGGTTTTAGGAAAAATGGTTTCACAATTTTCTAAACATTCTACTATGAGATATTGAATTTAGAAGTTTGTACAATTTTCTGTAAATTTTTAATTGAATTTGGCTATTTATATGTGCATAGAGAATACACAGGTGATCAGACCATGCAATTGAAGTCTAATGACCCTGAAATTTTTACTGGAGTTCAAGGCTATTTAAATGAAGGTTATGGAAAATTTTGATAGTTTTCCAAAGAGCACAACTATAGGAACTAATTCTATAAATATTTTTTATGTGAATTATGGAGTAATTACTATAGACTTTCATACAAATCCAAGTGTACCACTGGAGAGTATCCTTCATGCTGGTTCTAACAAATTTATTTGGGAATTTTTGGACACTTTTACTAGGAGTTATGGATTTTCCAAGTTGGGGCAAAATCTGGAATAAAATTCCAATTGGAAATTATTTGCATAAAGGGTTGGGCCCACGTATTTGAAATGGGCCAATCGGGTTGAAGCCGCACGGGGGCCACAGATTCAATCCACATAGCCACACAGGATCCTTGGACCGCAGCTGATTCGCGCGCTCGCACGCGTCACTAACACGTGGGGCCCGTGGTCTTCGTCTTCCTCACGACGCGCCGCTCGGCCGCGGTGGCGCTGCGCCGGCGAGCTCGCCGCGACGGCTGCGTTGACCTCCACTCACCTTGGTACTGACCGCCAAACCATAAAATCAACCGCACAACACGATGGTGAGGTCCAATCGCGACGGTGACAGCTGGAGATGGGTGCGCGATGACGGTGGCGGAGCTAGGGTTTCGACTATCTTCAGAATCGCATGGGGATGGCGCAAAAGGCTCAGGAAAAATCTAGAAACATTCCTGGGAGCATGAGGATGATGATTTTGATGTTAGGAAGGGGTGACATCACCGGCAAAGTCGACTTCGACGATGGACCGACGCGGTGGGGAAATCTTGAATATCTCAAGCTTCATTCGATGGCGTCTACTGATTTTTGGCAAGGGGGTGCGCTAGGAGGTACTGAATATAATCCTTACCTAGATTGAGGAATTATTACATGTAGAAACGGAATTAAACTGAGAAGTGAGCTAGTTCAATGGCAAGGGCCGAAAGAAAGACTGGAAGATACTACTCGATACTGAATGAAAAGAGGCACAACTTTTACCGTGAGAAAGAGCTCGGGATGGCGATCCTTTTTGCTGTTGAGGTTGAGTTGTGGCACTGCTTGTTGAAGACTGGCGATGGTGGATCAGAGGTGGCGTTCATCCTCAATTTCGGTGGTGTCCGCGGAACTTTAAACTACGGCCAACACAATGAGGAAAATGCTAAGCGGGTTGGCGTAGATGATAGAGCACAGACTTGGCGTCAACTTTGTTGTTTGCATCGAAGGAAAATAACTCGAGGAGAAAGCGCTCACCAGGGAGGAAGAGAAAGCGGCGAGAATGGCTACGGGGCGGGGCGAAGGTGAGACGGAGCTCGACACCGACGGCCAGGGGACGGGTATTTATAGGACAGGGGGTATTTAGGCCACGGAGTTGCCTGCTTGCATGCCGTGTCGCGGTGGCGAGCGCTCCCGGTGTCGATCGGTGGGGACAGCCGTATAAAGAGCACGTCCTTCGGTTAAACCGAGTGTGTGAGGCTGACAGCGGGTCCCACCGCTCCTTATCCTCTTCCCTTCTCTGCAACTTAAATTCTCATACCAAACTTGATCCAAAAATTCTAGATTTTTGTGGGGAGTCTCAAATAAATACCTGGAACTTGATTCTGAAATTGGATTTCGAATTTGGTCAAGTTTCATTTGAATTCCAAATTTGAATTTGAATTTGAATGAAATTCAATGGGGCCACTGAATTACATAGCAAATGAGTTTCAAAGATTGTGAAACTTGGGGAATAAGTCAAGCAAGTCATGCTGACCATGATGGTGTGTTCAAATCTTGATGTTCAAATGAGTTTGAACATAATTCAAAATTTGAACTTCAATATGGCTAGTATTTGCTAAGCGTCTCAAATAAAATAGCAAACGAAATTCAAAAATCTTGAAACTTGGCAGAAAGTCTATTTGGAATATTATGAGGCCATGGAAAAATTTACGGCCTCAAATTTGAATATTTTGGCAGGGCCTAAATGTAGAGTGCTATATTCAAATTAATTTGAATATATTACTACTGCATAATAATTTGCCCCAAAATTTTTTATTCAATAGCTTCCAAAATTTGTAGAAAGTCACCTAAATTATTCTAATGTCATTGATGAAGTTCATTCCTTCCGTTACTAAAATTTTAGTATGAGTAAAAGAAAGATTATTGGTGATATCAAGTTTATGTGTACAACCATAATTGATCTTCACCTTGGTTGACAACTGAAAGTGCATCTAGGAATCCCTTTTGGGCTTTGGATGATTTATGACAAGCAAATGAGATCCTAACCACTTTGTTGACATGAGCATAGGTTCTAATGAGAAAATAAGTAAGGTGCCAAAAAAGAAGTGATAATGAGGAGCAATGTGGAAAAGAGCTCAAGTAACAAGTGTAGTATATCATTGTGTATGGAGTGTGTTGAGGAAACACACCCCAAGAGCTCAAGCACAAATAACCACACACATTGCACAAATTTATACAGGACCAGACTAGTCCGACTGACACCGGACTAGTCTGATATCTTTCTGCACAAGATTGGACAAGTCTGATATCATCACGGACTAGTCCGATATCTCTCTCACTAGAATCGAACTAGTCCTCCCCAGTGCGGACTAGTCCTCCAAACACTTCACAAGTTTCACAAAATTGGACAAGTCCGATATTAGCACGGACTAGTCCGAAAAACCCTCTAACCTAAATCGGACAAGTCCTCCAAGTGCGGACTTGTCCCCAATTCACTTAGGGTTTCAAGTTTCCGGACAAGTCCGATATCTACCGACTAGTCCAAAGATTTCCAGAAGTGAAATCGGACAAGTCCGCTTCTAGCCAGACTAGTCCGATATTTTGGGACACCTAGGATTTGCTACACATAGTACACCGGACTAGTCCGGTGTCCACCACGGACTAGTCCGATATTCCTAAACCCTAACGATAACTTTTTGGGAACCCCATATAAATAGGTGTACACGACCCATCTTTCATAGCTCTCGACCCCCTGCGCCGTCACACCTCCCAAGAGCCTCAAAAACACATCTCTCCATGAAATCAAAAGCAACAAAGATCAATCCCTTGAGGATACACTTTGGATCATTGGAGAGACACGGTTCATCACTCATTGAGCTCTTGGTTTGATTCCCTAACACACTCCTGTGATTTTCATTGTAATCTTTTGAGTGTGTTCTTGGTGGTGTTCTTGTTGTAATCTTGGGGAGCCCTCAACTTGTGAGAAGGCCCCTTGAATTTGTTTATTTCCCTTTGTGATTGGTGAAGAGGATTGGCCTCCATGTCGATCCGACGTGGGTAGGGTTGGAGAAGCCCCGATCCTTTCGTGGACTCCTCAACGTGGATGTAGGTTGCCTCTATGGGAACCGAACCACGGGATAAAATCATTGTGTTCTTCGTTTGTGCTCATTGTACTTACATTATATATATATATATATATATATATATATATATATATATATATATATATATATATATATATATGGTTTTGATCAATCGTGTTCATTTTACGTTGAAACATTGAGTTTATGATTGAATTGTGATACACCCTAGTTTATAGTTGTGTAGCACTTAAATTACCAGTATAATTCCGCTGCTTACATCCTAGAATCAAATTAATTGATCAAATTTGATTAACCTAGTCGGTACACACTGGACTAGTCCGCACTTGACCGGACTAGTCCGATATCTCGAGATTTGATCTGGTTGTCAAGTGTTGCAGGTTCCGACAGAAATTTAAAAAGGCCTATTCACCCCCCTCTAGGCCACATTCAATTAGTATCAAAGAAAGGTTCTTCAAGAAAGATACTAATCGCTCAAAGAGATCATGTCAGACATGAAGGACGTACACAAGAGCAACAACCAAGAAAAGGTTGATGAAGACAAGAACCAAAAATTGGAGAAGCTCCCCGAGGCCATTCAAGACTTCGAGGATGACGATGAGGAGACACTGGAACTCAAGGCGCTCCTAAGGAAGAAAACCCTTTCCAAGGGAAAGGTGAAAATCGAAGATGAGAAGAAAAAGAAGGGGAGTAGTCACACTGACTACTCCCAATATCCTTTTAATTATGATCGCCTAAATTCTAACAATAATCATTATCTATCTATTCCACTTGGAAAAGCCCCACACTTTGACGGCAATGACTACTCAATGTGGAGGCAAAACATGAAAATGCATTTGATTTCTCTCAATTCAAGTTTGTGGCACATAGTATGCACATGAATAGATATCCCTGATGATGATGAGGAGCTCACGCCTAGCCAAGAGCAAGCAATCCATCAAAATGCTCAAGTTGCTGCTGTCATTACTTCATCGCTCAGTCGGGATGAGTTTACAAAAGTGGATGGACTCGAGATCGCAAAAGAAATATGGGATACATTGCAAATCACACATGAAGGCGATCGTCATGTGCGAGAAGCGAAGATCGACATGATTGAAGGCGAGCTGGGAAGGTTCGCAATCGAAGAAGATGAGTCTCCACAAGACATGTACAACTGATTAAAGACGCTCGTCAACAAGGTGTGAGCATACGGAAGCAAGAAGTGGAACGACCACGAGGTAGTGAAGCTCATCCTTAGAGCCTTCATGCCTCGCAATGTCACCTTGTGCTCAATGATACGAGAAAGCCCTAGATACAAGAAGATGACCCTGGCTGAGCTACTTGGGAAAATCATCAACTTTGAGATGATGGAAAAACAAGCCAAAAATGTTAAGGAAATTGCCGACCTCACCTCGGCAAAGAAGAAAGGGGTCGCTCTAAAGTCCACCCTTAAGCCCTTGTCTAAAGAAGCCCGAGAAGCTCAACTTGAAGAGGACGATGATGATGAGAGCAATGACTTGGATGAAGATGACATGATACTATTGATGAAGAAATTCAAGAGAATGATGAAGAAGGGACAAGGTGCTAAATAAAGTGAAGGAAAGTACAAGGAAAGATCAAAACCAAAGTTGAGGTGGGCATGCTATAACTGTTATGAGTATAGCCACTTTATAGTTGACTGCCCATATGAAGAGAATAAGAAGAAGACCAAAGAAGTGAAGCCTCAACCCAAGAAGTTTTTCAAGAAGAAGAAGCAAGCTGAACAAGCACTTCTTGGGAAATAAGGGACTCAAATGATGAGTCCTCATTCGAAGAAGATGAGGAGATGGCTAGCATAGCCATCGAAAAGACATCCATGAAGCCCACTCTCTTCCCCACTCTTGGCGCACGAAAGGGGAACGACACTTGCCTCATGGCAAAGGAAGGTAAACGCAAGGCCTATTCCTCCGGTGGATCAAAATGGGTGCTAGACAGTGGTTGCACCAACAATATGACTGGAGAAAGAAGGATGTTCGTTGAGTATGAAGCAAATGAGGATCCAAGCAAGGGCATCTATTTTGGAGATAATAGTCAAGGAAAGGTGCTCGGTACCGGTAAAATTGCCATATCACCACAACACACTCTTTCTCATGTATTACATGTTGATTCCTTAGATTATAACCTGATTTCCATATCTCAATTATGTGACAAAGTTTACAATTACTTGTTCACTAACGAGGGTGTGACCGTCTCTACGAGGAGTGATGGTTCCATTGCATTCAAGGCTATGTTAAAGGGAAAGCTTTACCTTGTTGACTTCAACAAAGATAAAACTGAACTTGACACATGCTTGATTGCAAATACCAACAAGGCTTGGCTGTGGCATAGACGGCTAGCGCATGTTGGTATGAGGAATCTTCAAAAAATCCTCAAGGGCGATCACATCCGAGGTTTAAAGGATGTTGTTTTTGATAAAGACAAGCCTTGTAGCGCGTGTCAAGCCGGGAAGCAAGTTGGAGCACCCCATCCCGCAAAGAACGTCATGACTACAACAAGACCGCTCGAGCTACTTCACATGGACTTATTTGGTCCAATTGCCTACATAAGCATCGGCGGTAACAAATATGGTTTAGTAGTTGTTGATGATTTTTCTCGCTTCACTTGGGTTTTCTTTTTACATGATAAGTCAGAAACACAAGGAATACTCAAGAAGTTCTTCAAGCGAGCTCAAAATGAGTTTTCATTGACAATTAAGAACATTTGAAGCGACAACGACACGAAGTTCAAGAACATACAAGTTGAGGAGTACCTAGACGAAGAAGGCATAAAGCACGAGTTTTCAACACCTTACTCCCCTCAACAAAACGGAGTTGCTGAAAGGAAGAACCGAACCCTCATAGAGATGGCTAGAACAATGCTCGATGAGTACAAGACCTCAGATCGATTTTGGGCGGAAGCGGTCAACACTGCTTGCCACGCCATAAATCGACTTTATCTTCATCGACTACTCAAGAAGACATCCTATGAGCTACTCATCGATAACAAACCTAATATTTCATATTTTCGAGTTTTTGGTTCCAAATGCTATATTTTGAACAAGAAGCCTAGGACTTCAAAGTTCACTTCGAAGTCCGATGAAGGTTTCTTGCTTGGTTATGATTCGAACACTTACACCTATCGTGTCTACAACAAGACCTCCGGACTTGTTGAAGTAGCACGTGACGTAGTGTTCGATGAAACTAATGGCTCCCAAAAGGAGCAAGTTGATCCATGTGTGCTAGATAAAGAAGAAACTCCTTGTTAAGCATTGAGAAGAATGGCGTTAGGCGAAGTTCGACCACAAGAGCCACCTCTATATATGCATAAGGAAAATGAACAACAAGAGGAGGCCCATGATCAAGGGGGAGCTTCCATACAAGATCAACCTCAAGAAAGCGAAAATGCTCAACAATTCAATGAGGGCAACCACTTAGGGGAGAAGAAGATGATCATGAAGATTCAAGACAACAAGTACCACACCCAAGAGTACACCAATGCATCCAAAGGGATCACCCAATCGACAACATCATCGTGACATCCAAAAGGGAGTAACTACTAGATCTCGCATAGCTAATTTTTTTGGGCATTACTCGTTTGTCTCCTTTTTGGAACCACGCAGGGTTGAGGATGCATTGAAGGATCTGGATTGGGTAGTGGCCATGCAAGAAGAACTCAACAATTTCAAAAGGAACGAGGTGTGGGAACTAGTCGAAAGACCCAAAACCAACGTCGTCGGTACCAAATGGGTCTTCCGCAACAAACAAGATGAACACAGGGTGGTGACAAGGAACAAGGCACGACTTGTGGCCAAAGGGTATTCACAAGTCAAAGGTTTGGATTTCGATGAAACCTTTGCTCCCGTAGCTAGACTTGAGTCCATTAGAATATTACTTGCATATGCTACTCACCATGATTTCAAGCTCTATCAAATGGATATGAAAAGCGCCTTCCTCAACGGACCAATCAAGGAGGAGGTGTATGTGGACCAACCCATCGGGTTTGAAGATGAAGAGTTCCCTGACCACGTATTTAAATTGCGTAAGGCTCTCTACGGTCTCAAACAAGCTCCTAGAGCTTGGTATGAGTGTCTTAGAGATTTCTTAATTGAAAATGGCTTTAAGATCGACAAAGTAGATTATACATTGTTTACAAAGAACTTTGACAATGATCTCTTTGTTTGTCAAATCTATGTTGATGATATAATCTTTGGTTCAACTAACAAATCTTTTTTTTTGAGGAATTTAGTAAAATTATGACAGATAGGTTTGAGACGTCTATGATGGGAGAGCTAAAGTACTTCTTGGGATTCCAAGTGAGGCAACAAAAGGAAGGGACGTTCATAAGCGAAACTAAGTACACTCAAGACATACTCAAGAAGTTTGGAATGGACAAGGCGAAGCCCATAAAGACTCCCATGGCAACGAATGGCCACTTGGATCTCAATGAAGATGGATCAAACATCGATCAAAAGGTATATCGCTCCATGATTGGATCTTTACTCTACTTATGTGCATCTAGGCCAGACATTATGTTGAGTGTATGCTTGTGTGCAAGGTTTCAAGCCAACCCAAAAGAGTGTCATTTGACAACCATTAAGAGAATCTTGCGGTATTTAGTTCATACATCCAACTTAGGCCTTTGGTACCCCAAAGGTTCCAAACTTAATCTCATTGGTTACTCCGATGCAGATTATGCCGGATGCAAAGTAGATAGAAAATTTGAGAGACCATTCAATGAAGGGAGATATAGCCATTTCACATGTCAACACCGAAAAACAACTAGCCAATATTTTCACCAAGCCACTTGATGAAAAACGCTTTTGTGAACTCCAAAATGAACTAAATATCCTTGATTCTCGGAGTGTGGCTTGAAATCTTGTATACCTGAATGCTATCTTCAAAATTCATTATTGTGTTGTGAAAATCATCTCTCTCAATTTTTCCGAAAAACTATGGCAATTACTAGATCTTGTTGAATTATGATCGTTGCTTGATTGTTGTATGCTTACTGATCATATTCATCAAGATTATTTGATTTGATTTGCCTCCCTATTTTTTAATTAAGTACCTTCATTATATATACGAATGGGCTATGCATTTCTTCCCTGGTGACCACGGACTAGTCCATGGTTACCCGGACTAGTCCGCCCATGCAAACTAGTCCGCAGAGCGCCGGTTAGGCCAGACTAGTCCGGCAGACCACGGACTAGTCTGATATAGCCTCTGGAAAAGTTCGGACTAGTCCGATCATTTTTGGACTTGTCCGATTTTTTGTGTCCATAACCCTAGCCGCCGCCAAACCCTAGTCTCCCTCACCCCACACTTGCCTCAAGCTTTCTCTCTCCACGCTCGAGCTGCCCAAGGTGATTCGACGATTTCTCCATCAAAAATTTCCAAGTTTGGGTGGAAATCAACCTCCTTCGCTTAGGGATTGAAGACCACAGACTTGTCCGCCCTTCAACCCCCTCTTCTCTGTGATTCAAGCGATTTTTCAGTAAATTTCCCCCCAAACCCTAGAAATCTCCATTTTCTTCATTGTTGATCGAATAGCCTAGCTTTTGTCATCTAATACAAGTGTCCTTGATGTATTGCATTGCTGTTAGGTTAGTTTTTCATTGAGCAACTCCATTTGTCTCATAGTTAATTTTCTTGAGGATGAATACTGGACTAGTCCGATCCATGCACAGACAAGTCTGGTCATCCGGACTACTCCGTGCCTGAACACCGGACTAGTCCGATTTTTCTGAACTCAACCCTAACTTATTAATCCCTCAATGCAATTCCTTGTCATCTATTCTCATCAATACCTTGTGCAATCCATTCTCAGGGCATGTCGAACTCTCACGATGAAGTCTCCGACTTCGAGGCCGAGATGGACCACGAAGCCGTGCTTCGGTCCTCGATAAGCCTTGGCAAGAAGCGCCAAGAACACCCCTTCGAGCCAGCTACCTCTCCTCCCCAGGCTCGAAGGAAAGTCCTCGCGAAGAAGCCAACATCCAAGGCTTCAGCTGGTGGTGGCCCTCGCCAAGCCAAGGGCAAGGGCAAGGGAATTTCAACGGGCCCGATTGGCCCTCTAAAGCTGTCAGCTCTAAGGGAAGGGCCAGGGACCCCGCAGAGGAGAGATTCAATAGGAAGGGTAGTGACACGACTGCGATATTCAGAACGTTGATTGTTACAGACGTCCGAAGCAAGCTGCCAATCGGAGGTTTTGGAGCAACTTCCATGCAGACTTCTACAAGTCTGTATACTTCTCAAGTGACGAAGAAGAAAGTGTGACTTGGATGACTCATGGATCCAAGTACAACATAACTTATGAGGAATTTGCAAGACTGCTACACCTTGACACCTCAAGCAATGAAAACTTGATCATCCACAACATATGTGTCATTGAGAAGGACAGGATGAAGTTCCTCTATGAGCCCAACTCCAAGTTCAACCCCCCTTCTACAAAGAATATGAAGCCTTTCTTTGTGGTGTTGAACAGGGTCCTGAGGCAGACAATTGCTCCCAAGGATGGAGATGCTGGGAGTGTGTAGGGGTATCTCAGGACCTTGATGAAGGTCATTAGCAAATACAGAAGATTTAATGTTTGTGACTATATTTGGAATGGCATGGTGAACATCTCCTGCACACCGAACATGTCATGTGGCTATGCTCCTTACCTCATGTTTATGATTGAGAAGGTCACAGGAATAGAGTTCGTCAAGGATGTGGAGCACCTACCCTTGAGACCCCAGATGTCTCAAAAGCGAAGTGTTCAAGCTGCTCCATCTCTGGGATCCAGCCCTGAGGCCCCAGCGAGAGCCAGTGCCGGTGCTAGGGCTGCTCCCGCCACTAGGGCCCCTCCTCAAAAGGGGTCCCCAAGTGGCATCTTCAAGTACCTGGCAGCTATCTTTGCCTCCTGCAAAAAGGCTGAGGTGAAGGCCCACAAGCTCAACAAAAGAAGAAAGGATGACATGAGATATGTCAAGGAGAACATGAAGCAGATTTGCCAAAAGCTGGAGATTGAGCCCATTGGATCTCCAGTAATTTCTGATGACTCCGACTCTGATTTCACCGAGCTCAGGCCCTTGACTCCCTCTGAGCTTGCCTATTTTGGCATTGGGGGCTCGAGTGGCTTCGTTCCTCCTCCCCTCCTCATCAGCCATAAGATGAAGATGAAGACGATGAGAGGACCGACAACGAGGCTTGAAGACTTTAGGTCACTCCTCTCCTTCTTTTTGGTGTCTTGATGCCAAAGGGGGAGAGATTGAGGGGGAGTCTTAGGTTTTAGCTGTAAGATGTGAGGAGAGCTTCTTTATTACGTCTTTTGTCTATTCTGTGGTTTGTAAAACTTTTAATATGCTCTTATGATACTTATGGTCCCGTGATGCAATGTTCTGAACTACTTATGAAGTAATTGATGAAATTCGTGATTTTGCTCTAAGAATGACATATATGCCTGTTGTTGATGTGTTGATGTCAATTATGTCATTCTCATATTGATTATTGCTTTTATACACATAGTTCTGCATCCCACCATAAAGAGTGCACATATGGATCATGCTTTCATTGCTTAATATGTTTTAAACTCATATGTGCACACTTTATGAAAATCTCAACTTTTTATCATATTTTGCGAAATCTCAATTGGTTGTCATCAATCACCAAAAAGGGGGAGATTGAAAGTGCATCTAGGAATCCCTTGTGGATTTTGGATGATTTATGACAAGCAAATGAGATCATAACCACTTTGTTGAGATGAGCACAGGTTCTAATGAGAAAATAAGCAAGGGGCCAAAAAGAAGGGAGAATGAGGAGCAATGTGGAAAAGAGCTCAACAAACAAGTGTAGTAGATCATTGTGAATGGAGTGTGTTATGGAAACACACCCCAAGAGGTCAAGCACAAATAATCACATAGATTGTACAAGTTTATACAGGACCGGACTAGTCCGACTGATACCGGACTAGTCCGATATCTTTCTGCACAAGATCGGACAAGTCCGATATTACCACGGACTAGTCTGATATCTCTCTGACTAGAATCGGACTAGTCCTCCCCAGTGCAGACTAGTCCTCCAAACACTTCACAAGTTGCACAAAATCGGACAAGTACGATATCAGCACAGACTAGTCTGAAAAACCCTCTGACCTAAATCGGACGAGTCCTCCAAGTGCGGACTTGTCCCTAATTCACTTAGGGTTTCACATTCCCGGACAAGTCCGATATCTACCAGACTAGTCTGAAGATTTCCAGAAGCAAAATCGGACAAGTCCGCTTCTAGCCGGACTAGTCCGATATTTCGGGACACCTAGGGTTTGCTACACATAGTATACCAGACTATTCCGGTGTCCACCACGGACTAATCCGATATTCCTAAACCCTAACGGTAACTTTTTGGAACCCCATATAAATAGGTGTACACGACCCATCTTTCATAGCTCTCGACCCCCTACGCCGTCACAGCTCCCAAGAGCCTCAAAAACACATCTCTCCACGAAATCAAAAGAAACAAAGATGAGTCCCTTGAGGGTACACTTTGGATCATTGGAGAGACATGGTTCATCACTCATTGAGCTCTTGGTTTGATTCCCTAACACACTCCTGTGATTTTCATTGTGATCTTTTGAGTGTGTTCTTGGTGGTATTCTTGTGGTAATCTTGGGGAGCCTTCAACTTGTGAGAAGGCCCCTTGAATTTGGTTATTTCCCTTTGTGATTGGTGAAGAGGATTGGCCTCCGTGGCGATCCAACGAGGGTAGGGTTGGAGAAGACCCGGTCCTTTCATGGACACCTCAACGTGGATGTAGGTTGTCTCTGTGGGAACCGAACCACGGGATAAAATCATTGTGTTCTTCGTTTGTGATCATCGTACTTACATTATATATATATATATATATATATATATATATATATATATATATATATATATATATATATATAGGGTTTCGATCAATCGTGTTCACTTTACTTTGAAACATTGAGTTTAAGATTAAATTGTGATACACCCTAGTTTATAGTTGTGCAACACTTAAATTACCAGTATAATTCCGCTGCTTACATCCTAGAATCAAATTAATCGATCAAATTTGATTAACCTAGTTGGTACACACCAGACTCGTCCGCACTTTACCAGACTAGTCCGATATCTTGAGATTTGATCTGGTTGTCAAGTGTTGCAGGTTTTGACAAAAATTTAAAAAGGCCTATAGGCCACATTCAACAACCAACTGGTAGTGAACTTGATAATACGGAAAATTGGGATTTTACATTCCTTCCCCCTTAAAAGAATCTCGTGCCGAGATTACAAAAGGAAGGATAAAAGAAAAAGACCTAACGAACATATGCCGGTAACAAGTCCGGATAGTTTGTTCTAAGATATTCCTCGCTTTTCCCACGTTGCTTCTTCAGCGGTGTGGTTGCCTCACAAGAACTTGTAGAAATGCAAGGTGTGGCTTCTTGTGGTGCGAGTCTTCTCATCGATTATCTGGGTTGGATGCTCAAAGTAAGTGAGATCTGGTTGGAGAGCCTCCAAATCCTCCATACGGACGTCATCTGGGGCCTTGAGACATTTTCGCAACTGTGAAATGTGAAACACATTGTGGACACCTGAAAGCAATGCTGACAACTCTAGCCGATAGGCCACAGGTTCGCATTGTTCAATTATTGCGAACGGCCCAATGAAACGTGGAGCTAGCTTCCCTTTTACTCCAAAGCGATGAATCCCTTTCATTGAGTATACACGAAGATAAACGTGATCCCCGACATCGAGGTGAAGGGTTCGACGCCGTTTGTCCGCATAGCTTTTCTGACAAGACTGAGCAGCCTTGAAGTTGGCTTGAATAACTCGTACTCGTTCTTCGGCTTCATTCACCAAGTCAATACCATATATCACTCGTTCACCAAATTCACACCAGTTCAAGGGTGTGCGGCACTTCCGGCCATATAGAGCTTCATATGGTGCCATTTAGATGCTAGCCTGATGACCGTTGTTGTATGAAAACTTCGCCAATGGTAGGTGATCATCCCAATTCTTACCATGTTGGATGGCACATGCGCGGAGCATATCTTCTAGCACTTGGTTTACTCGCTCCGTTTGACCATCAGTCTGAGGATGGTAAGCTGAGCTTTGAATCAACTTGGTATCCAACGATGTGTGGAGCTGCTCCCAAAATCGAGCAACAAATATGGCTCCATGATCTGAGATAATGGTGCTAGGTACTCCATGTAAGCACGTGATTCTAGCAATATACAACTCTACGTACTTCGAGGCATGGTAGTTGACATTGACGGGTATAAAATGAGCCGACTTGATCAATCGAGCAACTATCACCCAAATGGAATCATGCTTACGGAATGTGAGAGGCAATCCCACGATGAAATCCATGTTGATGTCCTCCCAATTCTAGATCGGTATGCTTAAAGGTTGTAGTTGTCCGGCTGTCTTCAGATGGTCGGCTTTCACACGTCGACACGTATCACATTCGGATACGTACTTCACTATCTCCCTCTTCATCCGAGTCCACCAAAATTTCTTCTTTAGTATTGGTACAATTTGTTACTTCCTAGATGAATAGAATACTTGGACAAATGAGATTCATCCAATATCTTCTTCCGAAGTCCCACATTGTGGGGCACCACGATGCGGTCTTTGAACCAGATGGTACCTTCATCGTCACATCGGAAACACTTCATCTCCCCCTCCTTCATTCTTCGGCAAATATGCGATATGCCCTTGTATTTCTTCTAAGCCTCCACAACTTCTTCCCTTATGGTAGGAATGAGAGCTAGATTGTAGAGCGCCCCACATGGAACCAAGTAGAGAGTCGACTCTTCTTCTTCCATCAAAGTGATAGAAAGACTATTGACATGGGACTTGCGACTCAGCGCATCTACAACTACATTCGCCTTGCCAGGATGGTAGTGGATCTCAATCTCGTAGTCTTTGATCAATTCCAACCATCTTCATTGTCGCATATTCAAGTCCTTTTGGGTGAAGATGTACTTCAAGCTTTTGTGATCGGTGTAAATATGCACTAGGTTGCCTAATAAATTGGGGCTTTCACATCTTTAATGCAAGTACCACGGCAACAATCTCAAGATCATGAGTCGGATAATGCTGCCCGTGATTCCGAAGCTGCCGTGATTCATAAGTGATCACCCTTCTGTCTTGCATTAATACACAACCCAAACCAATCCCAGATGCATCACAATAAACATCAAATGACTTGGCTGTGTCTGGTTGGGCTAATACCGGTGCTGTTGTGGGGTGTTTCACTAATGCTTGAAAACCTTCCTCACATTCCCTTGTCCATACATACTTCTTCCCTTTCTTTAGAAGTTCCATTATTGGTTTAGCTATCTTGGAGAAACTTGGAATGAACCTATGATAATATCCTACTAAACCCAGGAAGCTTCAAACTTCATCCACATACTATGGAGACTCCCATTTGAGTACTTGCTTAATCTTGCTTGGATCAACTGCAATCCCCTCGGCGGAAATGATGTTCCCTAGAAATGGCACTTGGCTGATCCAGAACCCACATTTGCTGAACTTGGCGTACAGCTTGTGGTCTCGCAATCGTTGAAGCATGATGTGCAAATGATGTGCATGTTCTTCTTCCGATTTCGAATACACAAGGATGTCATCTATGAAGACCACGACAAACTTGTCCATTCGGGCATGAACACCAAATTCATGAGATACATGAAATGGGCCGGTACATTGGTCAATCCGAAGGACATGACAAGGTACTCATATAATCCATACCTCGTCGAGAATGATGTCTTAGGTATATCCTCTGGTCGAATCCTGATCTAATGATATCCAGAGCGAAGATCCATCTTTGAAAATACCCTAGCACCCACTAATTGATCGAACTGAATATCGATGCGTGGTAATGGATACTTATTCTTGATCGTGACAACATTGAGTGGATGATAGTCCACTCATAGTCTCAACGTTTTATCCTTCTTCTCCACGAACAATGCAGAACAACCCCAAGGTGATGAACTTGGACGAATGAAACCCTTGTCCATAAGTTCCTTCAGCTGCTCTTTCAGTTCTGCAAGTTCCTTAGGTGCCATCTTATACGGCTTCCTTGAGATTGGCACTTTTCTCGGTACAAGTTCAATCTTAAACTCGACATCTCTTTCTGGTGGCATACCAGGAAGATCTTGGGGGAATACGTCTGGATACTCACATACCACTGAAATGTCCTCAAGTTTACATGCCTCGGTTTTGTAAGTAGTTGGAGTCACTTGGATATTACTCTCAAGAGTGAGAGCTTGGGGAGGGTGGAGTGGAGAATTTAGATATATTCTTCGAGGAATGATGTCTATAATAGCACCATTGTGTTGCAACCATGCCATCCCTAAGATGACATCTAGCTTCTGATGCTCTAGTAATATAAGAGATGTAGGGTATATGTTCTCACCCAGATTAAGAGGTACCCTGTGAACCATCTCATTTGCTACTTTTCTCCCACCCGGAGAACAAATCATATATGAGCTTTTTGTGGAAGTGATAGGCAACTAATATTGAATGACATAAGACTTGCTAATAAAGTTGTGGGAAGCACCGGTGTCAAAGAGGATGACTACGTGAAAGTGCATCTAGGAATACCTTGTGGGTTTTGAATGATTTATGACAAGCAAATGAGATACTAACCACTTTGTTGAGATGAGCACAGGTTCTAATGAGAGAATGAGCAAAGTGCCAAAAAGAAAGGAGAATGAGGAGTAATGCGGAAAAGAGCTCAAGAAACAAGTATAGTAGATCATTGTGTATGGAGTGTGTTAAGGAAACACACCCTAAGAGCTCAAACACAATTATTCTAACACATTGCACAAATTCATACAGGACCGAACTAGTTCGACTGACCCCGGACTAGTCTGATATCTTTCTGCACAAGATCGGACAAGTCCTCACAATGCGGACTTGTCTTCACAGTCCAGTTTTTCACTGATCGGACTAGTCCAATATCACCACGGACTAATCCGATATCTCTCTGACTAGAATCGGACTAGTCCTCCCCAGTGTGTACTAGTCCCCTAAACACTTAACAAGTTGCACAAAATCGTACAAGTCCGATCACACACTGGACTAGTCCGATATCTTTCTGATGTCAATCGGACAAGTTCGATATTAGCACGGACTAGTCCCAAAAACCCTCTGACCTAAATCGGACAAGTCCTCCAAGTGCGGACTTGTCCCAAATTCACTTAGGGTTTCACTTATCCGTACAAGTCCGATATTTATCAGACTAGTCTGAAGATTTCCAGAACCAAAATTGGACAAGTCCGATATTTCGGGACACCTAGGGTTTGCTACACGCAGCACACCAGACTAGTCCGGTGTCCACCACGGACTAGTCCGATCTTTCTAAACCCTAACGGTTACTTTTGGGAACCTCATATAAATAGGTGTACACGGCCCATCTTTCAACATCTCTCGACCCCCTGCACAGTCACACCTCCCAAGAGCTTATAAAACACCTCTCTCCACGAAATCAAACGCAAGAAAGATCAATCCCTTGAGGATACACTTTGGATCATTGAAGAGACACAATAAATCACTCATTGAGCTCTTGGTTTTATTCCCTAACACACTCCTGTGGTTTTCATTGTGATCTTAAGAGTGTGTTCTTGGTGGTGTTCATATTGTAATCTTGGGGAGCCCTCAACATGTGAGAAGGCCCCGTGAATTTGGTTATTTCCCCTTTGTGATTAGTGAAGAGGATTGGCCTCCGTGGCGATCCAACGAGGGTAGGGTTGGAGAAGACCCGGTCCTTTTGTGGACTCCTCAACGTGGATGTAGGTTGCCTCTGTGGGAACCGAATCACGGGATAAAGTGCTTGTGTTCTTTCTTTGCGCCCATTGTTCTTACACTTCATATATATCTAGGGTTTCAACCAATCTTACTCACTTTACGTTGAAACATTGAATATAAGATTAACTTATGGTACATCCTAGTTTATAGTTTTGTAACAGTTCAATTACAAGTATATTTCCGCTGCATACATCAGGATCAAGATAATCGATCAAATTTGATAAACCTAGTCGGTACACACCGGACTAGTCCGCACTCGACCAGACTAATATCTCCAGATTTGATCTGGTTGTTAAGTGTTGCAGGTTCTGACAAAAAATCAAAAAGGCCTATTCACCCCCCCCCCCCCCCGCCTCTAGGACACATTCAATTGGTATCAAAGCAGGACTCTTCAAAGGAGACTAATCACTCGAAGAGATCATGTCGGACATGAAGGACATACACAAGAGCGTCAACCAAGAGAAGGTTGAAGAAGAAAAGAACAAAAAATTGGAAAGGCTCCTCGAGGCCATTCAAGACTTCGAGGATGACGATGAGGAGACGCTGGAACTCAAGGTGCTCCTAAGAAAGAAAACCATCTCCAAGGGAAAAGTGAAGATTGAAGACGAAAAGAAGAAGATGGGGAGTAGTCACACCGACTACTCCCGATATCCTTTTAATTATGATCGCCTAAATTCTAATAACAACCATTATCTATCTATTCCACTTGGAAAAGCCCCACACTTCTACAGCAATGACTACTCAATGTGGAGGCAAAACATGAAAATGCATTTGATTTCTCTCAGTCCAAGTTTGTCGCACATAGTATGCACAGGAATAGATATCCTGGATGATGATGATGAGCTCACACCTAGCCAAGAGCAAGCAATCCATCGAAATGCCCAAGCTACTGCAGTCATTACCTCATCACTCAGTCGGGATGAGTTCACAAAGGTGGATGGACTCGAGATCGCAAAGGAGATATATGATACGCTGCAAACTGCACATGAAGGCGATCGTCATGTGCGAGAAGCAAAGATCGAGATGATTGAAGGTGAGTTGGGAAGATTCGCCATCGAAGAAGACGAGTCACCACAAGATATGTACAACCGACTAAAGACGCTCATCAACAAGGTGCGAGCATAGGAAAGCAAGAAGTGGAACAACCACGAGGTGGTAAGGCTCATCCTTAGAGCTTTCATGCCTCGCAATGTCACCTTGTGCTCGATGATACGAGAAAGCCCCGGGTACATGAAGATGACCCCGAATGAGTTACTTGGGAAAATCATCAACTTTTAGATGATGGAAAAGCAAGCCAAGCATGTTAAGGAGATTGCCGATCTCACCTCGGCAAAGAAGAAAGGGGTAGCTTTGAAGTCCACTCTCAAGTCCTTGTCTAAAGAAGCTCAATTAGAAGAAGATGGTGACAATGAGAGCAGCGACTTGGATGAAGATGACATGATACTATTCATGAAGAAATTCAAAAGAATGATGAAGAAAAGACAAGGGGCTAAACCAAGTGAAGGAAAGTACAAGGAAAGATCAAAACCAAAGTTGAGGCAAGCATGCTATAATTGTGGTGAGTATAGCCACTTTATAGTTGATTGCTCATATGAAGAGAACAAAAAGGAGACCAAGGAAATGAAGCATCAACCCAAGAAATTCTTCAAGAAGAAGAAGCAAGCCGAACAAGCGCATATAGGGAAATAGTGGGACTCAAATGATGAGTCCTCATCCAAAGAAGAAGAAGAGATGGCTAGCATAGCCATCGAGAAGACATCCAAGAAGTCCACTCTCTTCCCTACTCTCAATGCATAGAAAGGGAACGGCACTTGCCTCATGGTAAAGGAAGGTAAACGCAAGGTCACAACCAAACCCTCTTTCGTACATTCCTATTCTAGTGATAATGAAATTGCTAGTGATAATGAAGATATGCTCATCGGCTTAGACAAGAAAACAGCTGCAAAAATGAAATTTTTACTTGATCAACTTGTTGAGAAGGAGAAGTTGATACATCATCAAGAAGACATGATTATCTCCCAAAAGGAGGAATATGTTGAACTTGACAAGCTTCTAGAACTTGAAAAGGAGCGAAGCAAGTCACTAGAGCTTGAGATAGCTTCAAGCAAGGAAGCTTGCTTGGAGTTAAGCGACTCAAATGCACAATCAAGGATGAACTTGCTAACCTAATCAAGGTTAAAAAGATCCTTGAAGTACAACTTGAGTCACTCAAGCAAGGTGACCATTCATCCTCTTCAAGCTCACCTTCTCAACCACTTAAAACTGAAGCTATCATTACTTGTTCATGTGGTAAAGTTGACACCAGCTTGAAAGACAAGTCAACCTCTACGAAGGACAAGCATCTCTCACAAAATAGCATATTTGACAGGGAGAAGATCAAATATGCACGTAGTGCATACTTGGTTACAAGACCTCCAAATGTCAAATATGGCATTGGTTACTCTTATGGTGAAAAGCAACATGCTAGAAACCATAAGAATAACAAGGAGAGCATTGCCTTTGTAAAGGGAAGACCCTCTCAAACTGGAAAGTCCAAAGTTAACACACATGATCACCAGACTAGTCCAAAGTTAACACACATTGCTTTTTAGAACCTTTGATGCATCTTATGTTTTAATGAGAAGTCACTCTGGTAAGATTTATGCTCATTATGTTGGGCCACGCCATGGGAACACCAAGTCTCATGTGTGGGTGCCTAAATCCCTTGTAACTAACCTAAAAGGACCCAAGCAAGCTTGGGTACCTAAAACCAAGGCATGATTTGTTTTGTAGGCCTATTCCTCCGGTGGATCTAAATGGGTGCTAGACAGTGGCTGCACCAACCATATGACCAGAGAAAGAAGGATGTTCGTTGAGTATCAAGAAAATGAGGATCCAAGCGAGGGCATCTATTTTGGAGACAATAGTCAAGTAAAGGTGCTTGGTACCGGTAAAATTGCCATATAATATCAACACACTCTTTCTCATGTGCTACATGTTGATTCCTTAGATTATAACCTGCTGTCCATATCTCAATTATGTGACAAAGGTTATAATTGCTTGTTCACTAATGACGGTGTGACCGTCTCTAGGAGGAGTGATGGTTCCATTGCATTCAAGGGTATGTTAAAGGGAAAGCTTTACCTTGTTGACTTCAACAAAGATAAAGCCGAACTTGACACATGCTTGATTGCAAAGACCAACATGGGTTGGTTGTGGCATAGACGGCTAGCGCATGTTGGTATGAGGAATCTTCAAAAACTCCTCAAGGGCGATCATAACCAATGTTTGAAGGATGTTATTTTTGAGAAAGACAGACCTTGTAGCGCGTGCCAAACCGGGAATCAAGTTGGAGCACCCCATCCCACTAAGAACGTCATGATTACAACAAGACCGCTCAAGCTACTCCACATGGACTTATTCGGTCCAATTGCTTACATTAGAATCGTCAGTAACAAATATGGTTTAGTGATTGTCGATGATTTTTCTCGCTTCACTTGGGTTTTCTTTTTACATGGTAAGGCAGAAACACAAGGAATCTTGAAGAAAATTTTCAAGCGTGCTCAAAATGAGTTTTCATTGACAATCAAGAACATTCGAAGCGACAACGGCACGGAGTTCAAGAACACACAAGTTGAGGAGTACCTAGATGAAGAAGGCATAAAGCATGAGTTTTCAACTCCTTACTCCCCTCAACAAAACGGAGTTGCCAAAAGGAAGAATCGAACCCTCATAGAGATGGCGAGAACAATGCTCGATGATTACAAGACCTCAGATCGATTTTCGGTGGAAGCGGTCAACACTGCTTGCCACGCCATAAATCGACTTTATCTTCATCGACTACTCAAGAAGAAATCCTATGAGCTACTCACCGGTAACAAACCTAATATTTCATATTTTCGAGTCTTCGGTTCCAAATGCTATATTTTGAACAAGAATCCTAGGACTTCAAAGTTCGTTTCGAAGTCCGATGAAGGTTTCTTGCTTGGTTATGATTTGAACTCTTACGCCTATCGTGTCTTCAACAAAAACTCCGAAATTGTTGAAGTAGCACGTGACATAGTGTTCAATGAGACTAACGGCTCCCAAAAAGATCAAGTTGATTCATGCATGCTAGATAGAGAAGAAGCTCTTTGCCAAGCATTGAGAAGAATGTCATTAGGCGAAGTTTGACCACAAGAACCACCTCTACATACGCATGAGGAAGATGAACCACAAGAGGAGGCCAAAGATCAAGGGGGAGCTTCCATACAAGATCAACCTCAAGAAGATGAAAATGATCAACAAGTCAGTGAGGGCAACCATTTAGGGGGAGAAGAAGATGATCATGAAGATTCAAGACAGCAAGTGCCACACCCAAGAGTACACCAATGCGTCCAAAGGGATCACCCAATCGACAACATCATCGGTGACATCCAAAACGGAGTAACTACTAGATCTCGCATAGCTAATTTTTGTGAGCATTATTCGTTTGTATCCTTTTTGGAACCGTGCAGGGTTGAGGATGCGTTGAAGGATCCGGATTGGGTAGTGGCCATGCAAGAAGAACTCAACAATTTCATACGGAACGAGGTGTGGGAACTAGTCGAAAGACCCAAATTCAATGTTGTCGGCACCAAATGGGTCTTCTGCAACAAACAAGACGAACACGGGGTGGTGACAAGGAAAAAGGCACGACTTGTGGCCAAAGGGTATTCACAAGTTGAAGGTTTGGATTTCGATGAGACCTTTGCTCCCTTAGCTAGACTTGAGTCTATTAGAATATTACATGCATATGCTACTCACCATGATTTCAAGCTCTATCAAATGGATGTGAAAAGCGCCTTCCTCAACGGACCAATCAAAGAGGAGGTGTATGTGGAGCAACCCCCCAGTTTGAAGATGAAGAGTTCCCCGACCATGTATTTAAATTGCGTAAGGCTCTCTACGGCCTCAAACAAGCTCCTAGAGCTTGGTATGAGTGCCTTAGAGATTTCTTATTGAAAATGGCTTTAAGATTGGTAAAGTAGATTATACATTGTTTACAAAGAACTTTGACAATGATCTATATATTTGTCAAATTTATGTTGATCATATAATCTTTGGTTCCACTAACAAATCTTTTTGTGAGGAATTTAGAAAGATTATGACAGATAGGTTTGAGATGTCTATGATGGGAGAGCTAAAGTACTTCTTGGTATTCCAAGTGAGGAAACAAAAGGAAGGGGCGTTCATAAGCCAAACTAAGTACACTCAAGACATACTCAAGAAGTTTGGAATGGACAAGGCAAAGCCTATAAAGACTCCCATGGCAACGAATGGCCACTTGGATCTCAATGAAGATGGACCAAACGTCGATCAAAAGGTATATCGCTCCATGATTGGATCTCTACTCTACTTATGTGCATCTAGGCCAGACATTATGTTGAGTGTATGCTTGTGTGCAAGGTTTCAAGCCAACCCAAAAGAGTGCCATTTGACAGCCGTTAAGAGAATCTTGCGGTATTTAGTTCATACACTCAACCTAGGCCTTTGGTACCCCAAAGGTTCCAAATTTAATCTCATTGGTTACTCCGATGCAGATTATGCCGGATACAAAGTAGATAGAAAAAGTACCTCCAGTACATGCCAATTCCTAGGGAGATCCCTAGTTTCTTGGTCCTCCAAGAAACAAAACTACATTGCTTTATCTACGGCCGAAGCGGAGTATGTTGCAACCGGGTTGGATGCGACAAACTCTAAGGGATTACGGTTACAATTAGAACCGTATTCCACTCTTTTGTGATAATGAGAGTGCCATTAAAATTGCCCATAATCCCTTTGAGCACTCTAGGACCAAACACATAGACATCCGGCATCACTTTTTGAAAGACCATTCAATGAAGGGAGATATAGCCATTTCACATTTCTATATCGAAAAGCAACTAGCCGATCTATTCACCAAGCCACTTGATGAAAAACGCTTTTGCGAGCTCCGAAAAGAACTAAATATCCTCGATGCTCGAAGTGTGGCTTGAAATCTTGCATACCTGAATGTTATCTTCAAAATTCATTGATTGTGTTGTGAAAATCATCTCTCTCATTTTTTCCGAAAAACTATGTCAATTACTAGATCTTGGTGAATTATGATGATTGCTTGATTGTTGTATGCTTACTGATCATATTCATCAAGATTATTTGATGTGTGTTTGCTCCCTACTTTTCTTAATAAGTACCTTCGAATATATACAAATGGGCTAAGCATTTCTTCCCTCGTGACCATGGACTAGTCAGTGGTTGCCCGAACTAGTCCGCCCATGCAAACTAGTCCGTAGTGTGACGGTTAGGCCAGACTAGTCCAGCAGACCACAGACTAGTCCGATATAGTCTCTGGAAAAGTTTGGACTAGTCCGCTCATTTTCGGACTTGCCCGATTTTTTGTGTCCATAACCCTAGCCGCCGCCAAACCCTAATCTTCCTCACCCCACACTTGCCTCAAGCTTTCTCTCTCCACGCTCGAGCTCCCCAAGGCGATTCTTCGATTCCTCCATCAAAACTTCGCAACTTTAGGTGCAAATTGACCTTCTTCACGTAGGGATTCAAGACCACGGACTTGTCCGCTCCTTCAACCCCCACATCTCTGAGAATCAAGCAATTTCGGTAAATTTTCCTCACAAACCCTAGAAATTGTTGTATCCTTCGTTTGTGATCAACTAGCTTGGTTCCTTCCACTATATACATGCTTCCTTGATGTATTACATTGATGCTAAGCTGGTTGTGCATTAGGAATCACCATTTGTCTCATAGTTAGGGTTCTAGAGGTTGAACACCGGACTAGTCCGTGCCTGTACACCGGACTATTCCAATTTTTCTGAACTCAACCCTAACTTCTTAATTCCTTAATGAAATTCCTTGTTACCTATTCTCATCAATACCTTGTGAAATCCATTCTCAGGACAATGTCGAGCACCAACGACAAAATCTCTGATTTTGAGGATGAGATGGACTATGAAGTCGTGCTTCGGTCCTCGACGAGCCTAAGCAAGAAGCGCCAAGAGCGCCCATCCGAGCCGGCTCCTTCTCCCCCCCAGGCTTGAAGGAAGGTGCTTGCGAAGAAGCCTGCCTCCAAGGCTTTTGCTGGAGGTGGCCCTCGCCAAGCAAAGGGCAAGGGCAAAGGGACTGCAACGGACCCGATTGGCCCCCTAAAGTTGTCAGCTCCAAGGGAAGGGGCCCGGTATCCCGAGGAGGAAAGATTCAATGGCAAGGGAAGCGACACGACTGCAAAGTTCTGAAATGTGCATTGCTACAGCCGTCCCAAGAAAGATGTTACTGGGAGGTTTTGGAGTAACTTCCATGCATACTTTTATAAGTCTATCTATCTTCCAATGAAAACCCCGTAGTGCGCAACCAATGGATCGATTGGTCGCATTTTGAGAAGAAGGGTTGCTCACCCTTTGTGGAGGTAGTAGAGGCTATTGAGAGGCATGGCTTGAAGGACCTCTTCGCCTTCAGGAACAATTGGAATGATGAGGTCGTCGCGCAATTCTATGTGACGTGCCACTTTGCTAGTGACGAGGAAGAAAGGGTGACTTGGATGACTCATGGATCCAAGTACACCATCACTTATGAAGAGTTTGCAAGATTGCTGCATCTTGACACCTTGAGCAATGAAAACTTGATAATCCACAACATTGGTGTCATTGAGAAGGACAAGATGAAGTTTCTCTATGACCCCAACTCCAAGTTCAACCCCCCTTCCACTAAGAATATGAAGCCTTTCTTTGTGGTATTGAAAAGGGTTCTAAGGAAGACCATTGCGCCCAAGGATGGGGATGCATGAAGTGTGTAGGGGTATCTCAGGACCTTGATGAAGGTCATTAGCAAATACAGGAAATTTGATGTCTTTGACTATATTTGGAATGACATGTTGAACATCTCCTGCACGCCGAACAGGTCCTGTGGCTACGCACCTTACCTCATGTTCATGATTGAGAAGGTCACAGGCATAGAATTTGTCGAGGACGTGGAGTACTCCCCTTGAGGTCCAGAAGCCTCAACAGCCAAGTATTCAAGCAGCTTCCTCTCCAGCTTCCAGCCCTGAGGCTCCAGTGAGAGCCAGTGGAGATGCTAGGGCTTCTCCTGCTCCTAGGGCCCCTCCTCAAAAGGGGTCCCAGAGTGGAATCTTGAAGTATCTATCAGCCATCTTTGCCTCTTGCAAAAAGGCCAAAGTAAAAGCCCACAAGCTGAACAAGAGGAGAAAGGTCAACATGAAATATGTCAAAGAGAATGTGAAGCAAATTTGCCTGAAGCTGGAGATTGAGCCCATTGGATCTCCAGTCATTTCTGATGATTCTGATTCTGACTTCACCGAGCTCGGGCCCTTGACTCCCTTTGAGCTTGCCTATTTTTCCATCGGGGACTCGAGTGGTTCCATTCCTCCTCCTCCTCCTCATCAGCCAGAAAATGAAGATGAAGATGATGAGAGGACCGACAGTGAGGCTTGAAGACCTTAGGTCCCTCCTCTCCTTCTTTTTGGTGTCTTGATGCCAAAGGGAGAGATTGAGGGGGGAGTCTTAGAGTCTTAGGATTTAGCTAGGATGTGAGGAGAGCTCTCTCTTTTTGTGTCTTTTGTCTATATGTGGGTTGTAAGACTTAATTTGCTCTTTTAGTTCTATTAGTCCTGTGATGCAATGTTTTGAACTGTTTGTGGAGATATTGATAAAATATGTGATTTTGCTCTTAGAATGGCATATATGATTGTTGTTAACATGTTGATGTAAATTATATCATTCTCATCATGATTATTGTTTCTATACACTTAGTTCTGCATCCCACCATAAAGTGTGCACATATGGATCATGTTTTCATTGCTTAATGTGTTTTAATTTCATATGTGCACACTTTATGAAAATCTCAACTTGTTATCATATTTTGTGAAATCTCAATTGGTTGTCATCAATCACCAAAAAGGGAGAGATTGAAAGTGCATCTAGAAATCCCTTGTGGGTTTTGAATGATTTATGACAAGCAAATGAGATCCTAACCACTTTGTTGAGATGAGCACATGTTCTAATGAGAGAATGAGCAAAGTGCCAAAAAGAAAGGAGAATAAGGAGTAATGCGGAAAAGATCTCAAGAAACAAGTGTAGTAGATCATTTTGTATGGAGTGTGTTAAGGAAACACACCCCAAGAGCTCAAGCACAATTATTCTCACACATTGCACAAATTCATACAGGACCGGACTAGTCCTACTGACCCCAGACTAGTTCAATATTTTTCTGTACAAGATCGGAAAAGTCCTCACAATGCGGACTTGTCCTCACAGTCCAGTTTTTCACTGATCGGACTAGTCTGATATCACCACAGACTAGTCCGATATCACCACGGACTAGTCCGATATCTCTTTGACTACAATCGGACTAGTCCTCCCCAGTGCGGACTAGTTCCCTAAACACTTCACAAGTTCTACAAAATCGGACAAGTCCGATCACACATCGGACTAGTCTGATATCTTTCTGATGTCAATCAGACAAGTCCGATATTAGCACGGACTAGTCCGAAAAACCCTCTGACCTAAATCGGACAAGTCCTCCAAGTGCGGACTTGTCCCAAATTCACTTAGGATTTCACTTATCCGGACAAGTGCGATATTTATCGGACTAGTCCGAAGATTTCCAGAACCAAAATCGGACAAGTCCGCTCTCAGCTGGACAAGTTCGATATTTCGGGACACCTAGGGTTTGCTACACGCAGCACACCAGACTAGTCCGGTGTCCACAATGGACTAGTCCGATCTTTCTAAACCCTAACGGTTACTTTTGGGAACCCCATATAAATAGGTGTACACGGACCATCTTTTAACATCTCTCAACCCCCTGCGCCGTCACACCTCCCAAGAGCCTATAAAACACCTCTCTCCACGAAATAAAACGCAAGAAAGATAAATCCCTTGAGGATACACTTTGGATCATTGGAGAGACACCTAACACACTCCTGTGGTTTTCATTGTGAT
The DNA here is from genome assembly GCA_036927565.1 of Tuctoria greenei. NCBI lineage: Eukaryota > Viridiplantae > Streptophyta > Magnoliopsida > Poales > Poaceae > Tuctoria > Tuctoria greenei. The sequence goes on from JAYESD010000003.1 coordinate 222,281,335, forward strand.
CTTAAGAGTGTGTTCTTGGTGGTGTTCATATTGTAATCTTGGGGAGCCCTCAACGTGTGAGAAGGCCCCGTGAATTTGGTTATTTCCCCTTTGTGATCAGTGAAGAGTATTGGCCTCCGTGGCAATCCGACGAGGGTAGGGTTGGAGAAGACCCGATCCTATTGTGGACTCCTCAACGTAGATGTAGGTTTCCTCTGTGGGAACCGAACCATGAGACAAAGTGCTTGTGTTCTTTCTTTGCGCCCATTGTTCTTACAATTCATATATATCTAGGGTTTCAACCAATCTTACTCACTTTACGTTGAAACATTGAATATAAGATTAACTTGTGGTACATATTAGTTTATAATTTTGTAACACTTCAATTACAAGTATATTTCCGCTGCATACATCCTAGGATCAAGATAATCGATCAAATTTGATAAACATAGTCGGTACACACCGGACTAGTCCGCACTCGACCGGACTAGTCTAATATCTCGAGATTTAATCTGGTTGTTAAGTGTTGCAGGTTCCAACAGAAAATCAAAAAGGCCTATTCACCCCCCCCCTCTAGGCCACATTCACTACGGGATGACCAATGAGAGAGAATGTACCCGTGAGTACGGGTGCGCCTTTCGGAACATCCTCGAGGGCGAGGTGGTGGACATTGCCGGTTCTGGTGGCTGGCTTCTTGGGATGGTTGCGGGGCTGGTTTGCCCCTTGGTACGGTGACTGTCCTCCGCTCTGCGGGCAGTCCTTGGCGAAGTGCCCCATACAAACACACGTGAAACACGTGTACAGGGCCTGACCGGCACGGAAGGGAGGACGAAATCTCGGTGCACGCGGCGAAGGCAGAAGTGCACACGGAATCATACCCTACTGCTGTTGTGGGTGAAAGCCGGTGTTGTTGAACGGGCGACCATGAAACATCGGTGGTCGCGATGGAGGCTACCACCTCTTGCCAGATGGTGATCGATACACCATTCGGTACTTCTGAGGAGCACCCCCTCCGCTGCCCTTTGGAGCACTCCTTTTCTTCTTATTAGAGAACAGCTCCCTAGTAGCATCCTCCTGCATGATCGCGACATTGACCATGTTGTTGAAGCTACCGCTGTTGAACAAGGCAAGCATGTCCTTCATCTTGGGGTTCAAACCCCAATAGAAGCATTCATGCTTCCGGTCTTCAGTACTCACTTGGTCCTGAGAATACTGGGCCAAGTGGTTGAATGCCTTGGAGTACTTGTAAGCACTCCTTCCTCCTTGCCTCAGCTCCAAGAACTCTTGAAGCTTCCTCCTCATAACACCGGGTGGTATGTGATAGGCGTGAAACGCCTCCTGGAACTCCTCCCATCTCACGGCATAGTCGGCTGGTCGTGCGGCAATATAATTTGCCCAACACACACTAGTAGACCCTTGTAACTGTTGGGCCGCGAAGAGGGTCTTCTAGTGTTCGGTCATTCGTAGCAAATCGAACTTTCCTTCGATGGAGCAGAGCCAGTTGTCCCCCTCCAACGGTTCATCGGCCTCCATGATGACCGGTGGGTGCGTTGACATGAAGTCCGAGTATGAACTCAGAGAAAGCTATCGTGGACCCGTGTTGGTATCCTAGAAACCGTACACCCCTTGAGGTTATAAAAATCTCAAAGGAAAATCATCTACTTGGTTTGAAGACCCTCGAAGGCCCACATGTCAGACATAACCGGACCCGCTTCTCCAACATGGTTAATCCCTGGGTCACCACGTGTACTACCAAACCGGAGCTACCGCCCACAAGGGGGAAGCTCCAGACCATGTACCAAAATGGCACCCCCGGACTTAGCCCCTGACTGAGAGAAGCTCCGGACCTGACACGTGTCGGGTAGTCCCGGAGCTACCTGTTTCCCACAGCAAGCTCCGGAGCTGCCACGTGTCCGATCGTCGGATCTTCAGCTTCTAACCTCCGGAAGACCCCGCAACGGCTCCAGATCTTCAAAGGAGAACCAAGTACTTCAAGACCCGATTAAGTGTCATTAATGCCATATTAATGACACTTAAACGGACGATCTTAACACCAGTAACGGTGTTGTCAAAGCCCGTTACAGGATCATTAAGAGAAATTAAACGTGTATCAATACTAGTAACCGCTGGGGCCACATGTCGGGCCAGGCTAACCTGTAATGACCTGCCCTTGCACTATAAAAGGACAGGCCGACGATACACATGGGGCGGGACATACACGTGCCTCATACGCTCATCACAAGCTCATACTGCTAATACAACACCAACACACCCGTGGAGTAGGGTATTACGCTCAGGCGACCCGAACCACGTAAATTCTTGTGTCTCCTGTGTCAATCCTTATTCACCTTCTTGAATCTCCGCGCGCCCACACCGAACATCAAACTCCCCTATCACTTTAGTAGTGTAGGGAGATATGCCGGTTCCAAACCACCGACAGTTGGCGCGCCAGGAAGGGGGGCCTGAGATTTTGAGAATGGTGAATTCTGCTGCTGGATCATCCAACGGCCAACCTGCTGCTCAGGCTGTTGGAGGCAATCCCTCCAACAGGCAGCCACCGGCAGGAGCCTCAGCACCAGCAGGAGTCACACTCCCACCACCACCGTCTCCTCCAGCAAATCGTGTTGGGCAGTGTGATGGTGCGCCGGCGTCAATCACTGCGTCGGCAAATCATGACAATCCGGAACACGCGCTTCATGCAGCGTGTGCTCTCATCTAATGCCCACCACCTCCGGATGCATCCCAGGATGCACTGGAGCAGTGGAGGGCCAATGTGGAGCATTTGGTTGCAGCAGCAGCCGAACGCCTCAGCAACCAAGGTCCTCCTCCTTCAGGAAGAGCCCCGTCGCAGCGGCGGACTTTGTCTGGAAGACTTGGTCCGCATGTCTCTAATAGCAGGAGACGTGTTGCGTCACAACAAGTGACGTCGTTGCCCTCCGGGGCTCGGCGCACTCACACGGTATCCAGGCTTTCGACTCATGACCTCCGGGCGGAGCTTGATCACCGATACCGCCAGCAGGACGGCCGAGTCCATATTGAGCGTGCCCGAGAAAGACGGGAAGCTCAGGACCTTTCCACTCCTGAAGGAGTAGGAGGAGGCTGTTCAGCCTTGGCCATGCATCTGCGCATGGTTAGATGGCCACAGAAGTTCTGGCCTCACCTGTCGGAAAAATTCGACGGGACTGTCAATCCCGCCGAATTTCTTCAGATATACTCCACTGCAATCTTAGCAGCCGAAGGAAACGAGGCCGTGATGGCCAATTACTTTCCAGTGGCCTTAACTGGGACTGCCAGGTCCTTGTTTATGAGCCTTCCACCCAACTCTATCAACAGTTGGGAGGAGCTGTGCCATCAGTTCACTGCCAACTTCGGTAGTTCATACACCCGGCCAGGCACTGAACTGGATCTTTTTGCGGTCGTGCAAAAAGGGGGAGAATCCTTGCGGTCATTCATCTAGAGGTTCTCTAAGGTACGAAACACTATCCCTTCTATCTCTAGCGTCTCTGTCATTGTGGCATTCAGACAGGACGTACGGGACAAGAAGATGTTGGAGAAACTGGCGATCAAGGAGATCACCAGTGTCACGGAACTCTTCAGTGAGATGCACTCCAAACCAACCTCGGAGGGTCACAAGAAACCCTCCAAAGAAGAAGCCGCTACCTCCGGGAGTGGCAAGAAGAAAAAGAAGACCAACGGCAAGAAGAAGTCATCGGCCGGCACATCCAATGTTGCGGTTGCTGCAGCTCCGGGTGGCCGGGGGCCATGCCCCGAGAAGCGACCTCGACCGTCTTCTGAAGACGGTGGCAAACCCAAAGTGTGGTGTCCCATTCACAAGATGGGCAGCCATAGTTTGGAAGACTGTCGGGAGGTCCAAAACCTTGCCGAGCGCTACAACAAGCGCCGGGAAGAATCTCCTTTCCGACAGAGGGAAGGAAAGCAAAAGGTCGACGAAGCTCCGGCTGAAGAGGAGTTAGGGTTTCAGGATCCCAAAAAGGTCCTGAAGGCCGTCTACACCTCAGTCGACGATGATTCTGACGTCTCTGACAACGAGCGTCGGAAGAACATGAACATCATTTTCGGTGGATCATGGGATATCACCTCCCGTCGCGTTATCAAGACTATGCGTCGGGATATGGCCGCTGTAGATCCTACAGTCAGGCCGGAACCTCATCGAAAGTGGATGGACACAGCCATCACTTTTGATGCTTCGGATTGTCCCCGGAGCATGGTTGGAGCAGGACAGTTACCCTTGATGGTATCTCCTACCATCAACAACATCCAGCTCCACCACGTCATGGTAGACGGAGGTTCGGGGCTTAACCTCATCAGCTTCGAAGCTTTCACTAAGCTTCAGCTCCGACCTTCGGATCTCCACCCCTCTCGACCTTTCTCTGGAGTAGGTCCGGGGGCCATCACCCCACTCGGAGCTATTACTCTCCCCGTTACCTTCAGGACACGGGAGAAGTACCGCACCGAGAAGTTGATCTTCGACGTCGCGCAGATCAACTTACCCTTCAATGCCATCTTGGGTAGACCTGCCTTGTATAAATTCATGGCGGATGCTCATTATGGCTATCTGGTGTTGAAGATGCCAATGCCAGTAGGCGTTCTCCGGATCCGCGGAGATCGCACCGCCGGAGTAACTGCACTGGAAGAGCTCCATGCGCTCACCACGGCGCAAGAGGAGGACTCCAGGCAGGAGCAAGCTCCAAAACCCCCGAGCATTCATCAACGAGGCTCGACTTCTGACCTCGAGTGCAGCCAAGCGGTGGCACCGACATTCCCGTCAAAGTCGTCCAAATTGGTTCCGATGGCGCTCAAACCACCCGTATATCGGGAGGATTGAACGACAAATAGGAACTCGCGCTCATCACTTTCCTCCGGTCTAACGTCGATGTGTTTGCTTGGCAACCGTCACAAATGCCTGGGATCCCCAGGGAAGTGATTGAGCACAATCTGAAGATCTACCCCGATGCCCGGCCTGTGCATCAGAAGCCTCGGAAGCAATCTGTAGAGCGACAGAACTTCATCCGACAAGAAGTGAAGAAGTTGCTCGAAGCCGGATTCATCTGAGAAGTCTTCCATCCAAAATGGCTGGCGAACCCAGTCGTTGTGCCCAAGGCCGGCGGGAAGCTTCGGATGTGCATCGACTACACCACACTAAATAAGGCATGTCCAAAAGATCCATTCCCACTACCTAGAATAGATCAGATAGTGGATTCCACCTCTGGGTGTGAATTACTGTGTTTCCTAGATGCATATTCCGGATATCATCAAATCAGGATGTCTAGGGAAGATGAAGAGCATACTTCATTCATCACAGTAGATGGATTGTATTGTTACACAGCCATGCCCTTTGGTCTCAAGAATGCAGCTTCAACTTTTGTATGAGCTATGTACAAAACTTTTGAAGAACTTATTATAGACATAGTGGAAGTGTACGTCGATGACATCATGGTCAAGGTCAGGAACAAGGAGTCACTCCTTGACACCTTGCAGGCTGTCTTCGACAAGCTGCGGGCCACCCGCACAAAGCTAAACCCAGACAAGTGTGTCTTCGGGGTTAGCTCCGGAAAACTTCTTGGTTTCCTGGTAAGTCACCGGGGCATAGAAGCTAATCCGGCGAAGATTAGCCATTGAAGACATGCGGCCACCAACCCGCATCAAAGACGTCCAAAAGTTAACTGGATGTCTAGCAGCCCTCAGCCGGTTCATTTCAAGACTGGCGGAACGGGCACTCCCCTTCTTCAAGTTATTGAGGAAGTCCGGACCATTCCAATGGTCCGAAGAAGAAGAAAAGGCATTCCAGGAGCTGAAACATTTCCTCACCACCCTACCGATTCTGGTAGCTCCGAACCCTGGTGAGCCTTTATTACTTTATATTTCAGCTACTGACGAAGTCGTCAGCATGGTTCTGGTTGCGGAGAGACCAGAACTACCCCATACTCAGGAATCCAGACCCCTTCGGGAGGGTCCGGAGGTTCCTGAAAGTGAGTCTGGGTCCCAGCTCCCAGATTCGAATCCACAAGAAGTTGCTTCAGGAAGCCTAGACCCCTTAGGGAGGGTCCAGGTCATTTCTGAAGAAGCTCCGGGCTCCTCCAGCCAGAACCCGGAGGTCTCTGAAGAAAATCCGGATTCCTTCGAGAGGATCCGGGTCAGTGAAGAGGAAGCTCCGGACCCCTCCAAGAGGGTCCGGACCATTCAGCGCCCAGTGTACTTCATTAGTGAAGTACTACATGATGCCAAGACTCGATACCTAGAGGTGCATAAGCTGCTCTATGCAGTTCTTATTGCCTCCAGGAAGCTTCGCCATTACTTCCAAGCTCACAAAGTCTTAGTGGTGACCTCTTACCCACTTCGAGCAATTTTGCATAATCCCAATTCAATTGGGAATATTGCAAAGTGGGCAGCGGAATTGGCTGAATTTGGTCTTGAATTTATTTCAAGACAAGCAGTCAAGAGTAAAGCATTGGCAGATTTTGTGGCAGAATGGACTCCCTCTCCATCAAACCCTGGGGGCCCTAGTGAGCAGAAGACGGAGCATCAAGCTCCAACCTTCACCGAGCCTCACTGGACCCTCTACTTCGATGGCTCCATGCAGAAGCAGGGGGCCGGAGCTGGAACCCTTCTCCTTGCACCGACTGGGGAGAAGGTGAAATACATGGTACACCTTGATTTCAAGGCAACCAACAACATGGCGGAGTATGAAGCACTCATCTATGGACTAAAGGTGGCACTGTCATACAACTTTAAGCAATTGCTGGTCAAGGGAGATTCACAGCTCATCATTAAGCAGGTGAAGGGTGAATGCTCCTGCAATAATCTCCAGCTAGCTGCTTACCTCCTTGAAGTCCAGAGGCTTCAGAAGGACTTTGAAGTCCTAGATCTCCAACATGTTTAGCGTGCCCATAACGCTGAAGCTGACGAACTCTCAACCAAAGCGTCAACCGAAGCTCCGGCTCCAGACGAAATCTTTGTCCGGAGGTTGTCAAAACCCACAGCTCAACCTGCCGAACTGAGCGAAGGGGGCAAGATCAGCATCCCGAAGCTGACGGTCCTGATGGCCCTGTTACCATGGCAGCCATCAAGGGTCGTAGGTGCTGCCGGAAGCTCCGAGCAACCCAGCACGCAAGACTCAAATGCTCAAGTTAGTTCCGATGCATGGATCTCGGAGATCCGGAACTACTTGAAAGACAACGTCCTTCCTGATGATGATGTATCCGCTGACCGGGTAGTCATATTGGCTAAAAGATACACACTGGTAGAAGGGGATCTCTACCGGCGCGGTGCCAACGACATCCTAATGCGGTGCATCACGAGGGAAGAAGGTTGCGAGCTCCTCGCAGAAATCCATGGAGGTGAGTGTGGGAACCACGCGTCTTCCCGCACGCTGGTTGGTAAAGCCTTTCGGCATGGCTTCTACTGGCCTACAGCACTCCAGGATGCAACTGAGCTGGTGAAAAAATGCAAAGCATGTCAATTTCATGCAAAGCAAATTCACACTCCGGCTCAGCCCTTACAAATGATACATCCTACATGGCCCTTCGCTGTGTGGGGGATGGACATCTTGGGACCTTTCCCAAGAGCCGTCGGAGGTTACAAGTTCCTGTACGTCGCCATTGACAAGTTCACCAAGTGCCCGGAAGCAACTCCAGTTGTGACAATTAACAAGCAATCTGCTATCAACTTTCTGCAGTCCATTGTATGCAGATTTGGAGTCCCAAACAAAATCATCACTGATAATGGGACCCAATTCACAAGCTCCGCATTCCAAGGATATTGCGAAGACCTCGGCATACAAGTTCGCTACGCCTCCGTAGCTCATCCAGCCAGCAATAGCCAAGCCGAGAGAGCAAATGCTGAAATCCTTAAAGGACTTAAAACACGCACTTATGAGCGCTTGAAAAAACATGGAGCCAACTGGATCGAAGAGCTTCCGCCCACTCTATGGGCCAACAGGACATCTCCAAACCGGTCAACCGGAGAGACACCCTTCTTTCTGGTGTACGGAGCTGAAGCAATCCTTCCTCCGGAAATCACCTTGGGTTCACTCCGGGTTCGGACCTTCGACGAAGCCGCGCAGGACCAGCTCCGGCGTGAAGACCTAGACCTCCTTGAGGAGGGAAGGTGCCAAGCAGCTGTTCAGAATGCCTGATATTGTCAAGCCCTATGGCGTTATCACCAGCGGCATGTACACAACCGACAGCTCGAGGAAGGCGATCTGGTGCTATGGAGAATACAATACAGAGAAGGGTTAAACAAACTCTCCCCCGGCTGGGAGGGGCCCTTCCGAGTGATTAAAGTATCCCGTCGCGGAAGCGTTCGCTTGGCTACCGAGGATGGGACACCTCTCCCAAATCCTTGGAACATCGAGCACCTCCGTAAGTTCTACACTTAATACCACGGAGGTGAGTCTTGAGTAACTTGAGATGTATGTTATAGAGTCATTGTACAGAGTCGGGTAGTTCCTCCGGGAGAGCAGCCGGACCTTTCCCGAAAGGTCCACAAAGCTCATGCAACGCTTGTCACAGTCTTAGGACTAAAAGTGTGGCTAACTACCCTGGGTGAAACGAGAAATGAAACACCCTTAGCGTGGTTCCGTACCCTAAGAGTGTACTTGTTTCCCCTGTACCCCGGACCTATAATGAAAGACATTTTCATGTGAAATAGACTCCACGTGCATTTATTTTGTACAGGCTCAACATTTTTAGTTTTCTCTTTCTTGTCTATAACGAAGACGTGCAATTCTTAAGAAATTTTAGTTCGACTGGTTTATATATGATTCGAGTTGTATTGTCGATTCTTTTGGATTCAAATATTGTTCATGGCCAACTCGCCTGAAAGCCGCCAAGCCAATCTAGGGCTGGAGTGTGCTATCGACTTAGCCTGGTCAAGCACCCTCAGTACGCCACTCTACCTACACCCCGACAGGCCGAAGTAAGGCGGGTCCGTGTACAGTTGGAACTAAAAGAAAAGACATCACATTCGGTTGTATTTAGAATCACGTTTGACTTAAAATCTTCTTGAGAATCATAAGTCGCGACGAAGTTATAGACAAGAAACAAATTTTACTATTTTTATTGACTTAAGTGTGCAGGAAAAATAAAATCTACATTGATGGAGAAAAGCCGAAGCTAAATAAGCTCCGACTCCCCTAAGGGGGCCAGCCGTCGATGCCGAATAAAAGATGGTGAGAAGACCCCGTAAATGGAGTCTGCTGCCAACAAACTGAGTGTTGGCAAAGGTCACTGCCAAAGCTACTAAGCTTCGACACCCCGGAGGGTTAACTATCGATGCTCTACGCGTTGATAGAGGCTATTGCCGGAGCTACTAAGCTCCGGCGATAGACAATGCCGGTGCTTCTAAGCTCCGACAACCTCAGGGGGCCTTCACTATCGAAGACTTCGAACCTAAATTCTACAAGTTCGGAGCAAAAGAGTCTTCAACAATGCACAATATCCTCTTGGTACATGTTCACAATCAAATTGTGTACATCTACCAGGGGGCCAAGTGAAGATAAGAGTGTTGAAGACAAAAAGTGAAATTCGCAAAATTTGGGATTTCATTTATCTGGAGACAAGAGATTACATCTGGAGACAAGGGATTACAAAATTGAGGAAGAAGAAGAGAAAATACAAGTAAAAATTACAGAGATGGTCCTAGACCCTATGGAAGAATTGGGCGACCTTCTGGGCAACCTCCGATACGCTGGCTCGGGTAGCTTCGCCTTCTCCTTCGACGGGGCCTTCAAGCACCGGGTCCAGAGGAAATTGGGAGTTTCGGCTGGTGTAGCACGTCAGCACATACTCTGTGACGTTCTTCACCAGGGATTGACCCTCAACCTCCAGTTGGTCCGCGATGACATCGCCCACCTTGGAGAGCTTGCTACCTGTTGCGCTCAACGCCTGCAGCGCTAGGTCTGGCTCTGGCTCCGGATCATCCGGGCGCACGGGGCTGAAACCCATCGGTGTCAGCGCGTCGTTGGCCTTGCTCAGGAACTCCCAAATATGTAGGGAGTCCGCGGTCCACAAGCCCTTTATCTCTTCCAGGGATCTCCTGGCCACCGTCAGTTCGGAATTCTCACGGGCAAGGCGCTCAACTTCTTTGGCGTTTTGCTGAATCTTTTCAGCAACCCGCCTTTTGAGTTTTCCGAGCTCCTCCTCCCAGAGGTGGATCTTGTTCCGGCGGTCAACCAGGTCCTTCTCCCTACCCCTCACTTTCTTCTCCCGGGCAACAAGGGCACACTCTTGTTCATAGAGTTCCTGCCCTCGCACCCAGGTCTTCTCCTCTTCCTCTTAGCAGCGCTCTTCCAATTTCTTGGCGCGCTCCTCGAGGCCCTTGTCAGCCAGAGCTACTTTCTTGGTGAGCTCCTCTTCCCTCCTCAGGACATCATCCCGCAGCTCAAGGAGTTTCTGCTCTTCATCCTCGTGCCATTTCTCCCTCTCTTCAAGTGCGTCTCGGCGCTTGATGAGTGCGGTGTTAACGACATCAAGCTGTTTGTTGCGTGCATCGGCCGCGTTATTGGCAGCTTTGGCCTGATCGTAGATCTCCCGGGATTGAGCGTCGAGGGCACGAGTCATACTCTCCCTGTCATCCAGCAACTTGCCCCAGTACTCCAGGCGGGTCTTCTCCCGTTTGATCCACTCCTTGTCATCCGCTAGCCTCGACTGCGCCAGCTTGGTCTCGAAGTAGAGCCGATTACGCCACCGCCTAAGGGTTTGGCGCTCCTCTTCAAGAGCCTTGCTGTCGTGGAAGAAGGCCAGTTGGACTTGACGCAGACTGGAACATGCGTTGTCAATGGACAACGACAACGGGATTGGCTCCGTACCTGCTGGGGTCTCCTCCGCTGGTTCCAGCGGGTCTTCAGATACAAAAATCAGGTCCCACTCTACAAGAGCGTTCCCCTGAGTCTCCAAGGCACTAGGGCCGTCCTCCGGGATGGCCTCAGTCGCCATCGAAGAAGGCCCCACCGCCAAGTCTTCGTTCACCCCCTCGGGCAGGGGGCCGGCGACTTCGCTTAGGCACTCCGGCTCGGCCGCAGGTACCTCCGACGTCGTCGCTTCCGGAGCAGGAGTCGCTACTGGCTCCGGTCTGGGTACCTATTCCGAGGGAGGCTCGAGCTCCGTCACCTCTTCAACAACCAGCTCAGGAGCCGGAAGGTCTTCAACTTCGACCGGCCCTGTGACTGGAGCTCCAACAATGACCGGCTCAGCAGCCGGTGCTTCGGAGGTAGCCGTCCCAATTGCCGGAACTACCTCGATTTCCGGCTCGCATGCCGGGGCATCAGCCATCTCCGGCTCAACCGCCGGGGCTTCGACACTTTCTGGCTGAGAGGCCGGGATTACTACTTCCTCCGGGTCAACAGCCGAAGCTTCCATCATTGCAGCATCAAGACCCGGAGCTTCAACCTCCGAGACAGGTGCCGCTAGCGCATCTTCACTCCCGTGGTCCGGCGCTACCACGGGAACTTCTGGGGATGAGTCAAGGTCCATGACCACGACAGCCGGCGCCGGAGCTGTCGCAGCTTCAGCCACCACTTGGGGCAGCACCGGGACAGGAGCAGAAGCTCCCACCCTCACCGTCTCCGACACTGTGCCTGAGGGTGGAGCCTCACTCCCCTTCTTGGGGACGTTGCAGATGATGAGCGAAGAAAATTAACAAACAGTGGCTACAATTAAAATAATTGTCCAAGGTAGAGATTAGAAATTACCCTGGGAGGCTTCCGCACCAGCTTGCGCGGAACTTTTTCCCACGGTGTTCAGGGCTGGCCATAGTCGGCGTAGAAGCTCCGGAAGACCCCCCGAAACTTGTCGCGGCCGCGGGCGTTTCCCGGGTCGAGGCTCTCCTCGATCGGGAAGAACCCCCGGACCTGGAGGCCTCCACCGGCCCAGGTGCTGGAGTCGCGCGCCCGGAGCTAACACCCCGGGAGGACCCTACTGCGGGGACAGCCGCTCTCCGAGAGGACCCTACTACAGGAACGGTCTCGTTCCGGGAAGACCCCATTACGGTGACAACCGCCGCGATTGTAAAAGACCTTCCCCTCCGGGGAGAAGGAGCCAAGGCGGAAGTAGCGGGCCTGACGTACCTTCCGTCGGCATGCTGCAGCTTCCTCTTCCGGCTCTCGGGTTCGTCCGCCAGCTCCTTGCCTTTGCCGAAGACCTCAACCCTCGGCTTTGGGGCAGGAACAGAGCCATCTTCGAGCATTCCGGGAATCGCCACCCGGGTGGTTGATCTTCTCTCGACGACACCAAGGTCGTCAAGTACGGGCATCTTTCGCCGGAGCTCCCTGCTGAACTCCACTTCCACGTTCAGAGGGAGGAAGGCCGACGTGGGAGTCAAGTCATCACCGTCGACGTCGATGCTGTGCTGGAATTTCTTGAGGTGGAAATCCAAGGTTTTCCCCACCATGTTGGACTTCAACCCGGTCTCAACCCGGTCGTCGTCCATCACGCTGTTGAGGGCCCAAGCGAGCTTCTCCCTCCTCTTCAGCGCCGCCCACCTGTTGACCAGGAAATTGCAAAATACCGCCTGAGGAGTCAATCCTCCCTCCACGCAATGGCGAATCCTGGTCAGAACAGGATCGAAGGCATCCGCCAACACCGGAGCTTCACTCCAAATCGTTGTGTCAATGTTGGGGAGGCCTTCGGGCAGCTCCAGCTTCTCGTGCTCCTCCACCCGGATGACTATCCAGTCCTTCTTCCAGTTGTCCCACTTCCCAGAAGGGAACGACCGGAGGTACTTGAATGGGCACTTCTTGCGCTTCACGAAGTAGTAGAATCCAAGGTACTCATTGCTCCTACCGGTGGTATGGACGGTAAAGAAGGTCCGGAAGAGCTCGATACAGGGGGCAATGGCCACCCACATCTCACAGAAGTGGACGAAAATGGATACGAGGATAATGGAGTGGGGGCCGAGATGATACAACTACAGACCATAGAAGTCTAGCAGCATCAAGAAAAAGGAAGAAAAAGGTGGGATCAACCCCACCATGGCGTACGAGGAGAAGTACACCATTTTGCCGGAGTGCTCCTTCTCGAACGGGAGCTCTCCACCGGCGCGGACAGAATGGTTGAAGAAGTCCGAGGACCACCCCATGAGGGCCCGGACCTTCTTCAGATCGTCGTCGGTCTTCAAGCGACTCTCGCGGAGACCCAACTCCATCGCAGCACAGCTAGGCAAGAGAAGAAAAGCGAAGCACAAGTTGGGAGTTTGATCGCAAGAACAGATGAGAGGCGTAAAGAACTCCCGGTGGTGCGCACTTTCCTTCTTAAGTAAGCCCTCGCGACGCTCAGATGAAAACCGCAAGGAAGTCGAAGGTACCACCCAAAAATTTCACCCAGCCGATGACAAGCGGGCCCGGGACCACCCCGACGATCAAGTTGAGGTTCTTACCCAGGTGAACGGTTGTCATCAAGAGGCGGGAAGCCCAAAGGTAGCGGCCTGACAAGGCGCGCGGAACCGATACGGTTTTCGTATTGGGAACCGGTGACCTTCAATTGCGTGAGATCTGCACGCCAAAGATCTCATCTGCCGCACGCGGGATATGCCACGTGGTGAGGATTTAATTCCAAGTCCTTGCCAACGGCACCCTCAAAGACCCTTGAAGACTCAGTTCAAATGTCGCGAAGATGGACCCACCTCCGGCGGAATGACTTCCCCGGAGGTAGGTCCAGGGGCCACTGTCGGTATCCTAGAAACCGTACACCCCTTGAGGTTATAAAGATCTCAAAGGAAAATCATCTACTTGGTTTGAAGACCCTCGAAGGCCCACATGTCAGACATAACCGGACCCGCTTCTCCAACATGGTTAATCCCTGGGTCGCCATGTGTACTACCAAACCGGAGCTACCGCCCACAAGGGGGAAGCTCTAGACCATGTACCGAAATGGCACCCTCGGACTTAGCCCCTGACCAAGAGAAGCTCCGGACCTGACACGTGTCGGGTAGTCCCGGAGCTACCTGTTTCCCACAGCAAGCTCCGGAGCTTCCACGTGTCCGATCATCGGATCTTCATCTTCTAACCTCCGGAAGACCCTGCGACGGCTCCGGATCTTCAAAGGAGAACCAAGGACTTCAATACCCGATTAAGTGTCATTAATGCCATATTAATGATACTTAAACGGACGATCTTAACACCAGTAACGGTGCTGTCAAAGCCCGTTACAGGATCATTAAGAGAAATTAAACGTGTATCAATACTAGTAACCGCCGGGGCCACATGTCAGGCCAGGCTAACCTGTAACGGCCTGCCCTTGCACCATAAAAGGACAGGCCAACGATACACATGGGGTGGGACATACACGTGCCTCATACGCTCATCACAAGCTCATACTGCTAATACAACACCAACACACCCGTGGAGTAGGGTATTACGCTCAGGCGGCCCGAACCACGTAAATTCTTGTGTCTCCTGTGTCAATCCTTATTCACCTTCTTGAATCTCCGCGCGCCCACACCGAACATCAAACTCCCCTATCACTTTAGTAGTGTAGGGAGATCTGCCGGTTCCAAACCACTGACAACCCGCATCTGGTCGCCCCGCTCGACGGGACCAAAGTCTGCAGCAACTCGGTTTGCTCGTCACGCGAGCCGAGCACTGCGGCGAGAACCTACGCTAGACTCCTTGGAAGTTCAGGAGGTGGTGGTGGTGGAACTTGTTGCTGCGGTGTCGCAGCTGGCTCCTGGGTCGGAGATTTGTCCTCACGACCCAGACTTGAACCTCCCATTTCAGGCGTCGAGCGCGTATGCACCATTCTGCATCCATATGACTTAAAATCAGCTCATGTTTACTTTTCCTTCATCCATTTAATGTTATAGTAGTGCGAATATTGACAAGGGAATAAGTGCATAACATTCACATATTTTGATAAAGTACAATATATTATCTCATGACCAAGTTCACAGTAGTGAACTCCAAAATGACAGACTCCCACTACGGAAGTGCATCTCTACCATACTTGGTCCCCATGAGATGTCATACACACCTTGTCATCTTATACATACCCACTGCTATTCTTAATATGACACAAACATGGCCACAAAATAAACATGAGCAACTACTAAACTATACGTTGCCCCGTGATGGCAGGAGTGCTGCCCATCCCCCTTCGATACGTCCTATTCGACGTACTCGAGTTGCTCGGGATATTATTCCTCCTCTTCGTCCTCAGAAATTGGTGCCACAGGTGCAGTTGCTGGAGCACGAGTTGCTACCTCACCCACCATCGATGATGTCGCGACAACTAAAGATTGCACATCAGCCTGTAGAAGAAACATCCTTAAGTCTTCTAGTTCTTTTCGTGCATTCTCGCAACTGGCCTTCCAATCCTGAGTCTCCCCCTGGATTGATCCCTTTCTTGAGTCATCTCACCCAACGGTTCATCCAACAGTTGCACCTCAAGTTGACTCGCTTCCAACGCGCTTTCCGCGCATTGCGTTTCCATGCGAGCCGCCGATCGGGCTTTAACAGCCCGGTGCCACTGATTCTCCCTTAAGTTTATACGTCGATTGAGAGGAGCAATTGTGGCCCTAAGTGAGTCATTGGCCCCCTCAAAGTGATCCCCTCGAATTAGAGCTTGCTTCAGGTCACTCATTAATCTTTCAAGGCTAGCATGCTATTCAAGGCTCTTTTGACATGCTGATGTTGCATATGACGCTAAGATCATCTTGGGTACTTCTTCAGGATGTCCATATGCTGCAACCATCCGACTCGCCCACTCTTCACCAGCTCTACCGTCGACTGGAAAGAGCGCGAACGGAGTGCCCACCATAGCACGATAATGAAGTTTGCAAAACCTCATTATGGCAACACTCGCGGCATAACACCACGTGTCTTCCAATTGAATCCCTTGCACTTGGATGGAGAAAGGAGTCCATCCAATATCCAATGGAGCAGCAGGTACATCGACATAAATGGTGCATCTTGTCACACCTCCGTCATCAATCTCCTTGCCCCAATTGTCCGGTATTTCGTGATACTCGAACCGTTGAAGCATTGCTATCAACAAATCCGGAAAACCTTTCAGAAGAGCACACTTCGTGAATACCCATCCATTTGGTAAGTATACCATTGAATCAGCCATCTGTGGAAAAGACACTTGAACAATGAGAAGGTTTCCAACTTCCAATAGTTTAAGAAAATTTAAAACTGGAGTTGTAATCACAGTCTGTTCCAGCTGACCTTCCTGTACAAATTCAAAACTTTCATACAGGAAACGTCAGAACCAGATGTTCGTTTGAATACAAAAGTTGTAGCACAATTTAAAAAATTTCCAGATTGTACTCATACAGATCCAGGGGAGCTAGGAAGTAGAACCTATACAGGTTTAAAGTTGACCCAAGTTTTCTGGAAATTTTGACAGAACCTCCCCTGTATATGTGGTGATCTCACAAATTTATACAGGTATATCATATCAATATATTGAGGTAATGACAAAATAAACATTGTATAACATCAAGTTAAAAATCTAGAAGAAAAATATTTCGGCCATGAAACATTTTTTATACAGGTATAGCGCGCTAATTCGAAACTATGTGCAAACTGTTTCAAGTTCTGGTCTGCCAGAATCAAGTTTGCGACCATAGGAATTAAACATAGTTAAACCAAGACTCAGGCCATGAGTGCAACATAAAGTTGATAGAGTACTTCCTAAGATTTCCGTAAATGTATATATATGACCATGTCATTATTCTGGATCAAAAGATAGAGCTGTCTAAACTTTAATAGATGAACTGACTGTTGTTCAACAGCAGCCCTGCAGTTCACTGTTTTGAGCTCGAAATTTGAATTGCCTCAAATTAGATTCAGGAAATACTTTAAACAACAAAACTGTAGATATCATTCTACCCTTTACATATATGTATCACAATAAGGCAGAAGATTTTTCTACAGGGAGTTATTGCAAAAATACAGAGACTGGTACAATGGTAGGGTCATCTGGAGCAGTTTAAGCATACAAATTTCAATAGATTATCAAGCTTTTCTGCCTTGATGGTCAACAGAAAAGTTGTAGAGGTCTCATGAGTTTTCCACCCATATAGAATACCCCTATGTTTATTCCTAACTAATCAAGATTACAACCTGGCGAAGTTGAGCAAACTTCAGCCAGAAATCAAGAACCTTGGTTCTAACCCTTTGTTGAGTCGAAACTCATTTTGCGGAGTCAAACCTACCAGCACCTGATAGTCAGACTTTACAAAATGTAATGCAACCATTATGTCGTTGGGGATGGTCGAGTATCAAAGTCGATACTGACGGTACTACGTGCCTCACCAAAGAAAATTTTAACTGGTATTTCCGGATAAGTTTATAGGTGGACCTAGTATCGTTCACTCGCAAATGTGTTCTACACGGGTCGCTACCATAGTCAATGCTGTAGAAGACAAACAATCCCCTTTCACACCTTCACACCTCAAGGGCGGCACGGGGAAACATGATAGGCATTCACAATAATAATATATATGAAAGTAAATGCATACGACTCTGGTGTGAGTCGCCCTCGAGCGATGTCATGTCTCGAGGTACATGGTTGTACTACATCTGTACAGCAAAGACTCCCGCACAAACTGGCTTATACACAGTCGAGCATACGTGTTTCGCATGCTCCCATAGAACATGAATAGTTCTAGAGATGCATACTATTGGGTTATACACCACCCGACGGGGTCTCCCCTAACTTTGAAGCACGCTGGGGTACCGCGTGTCATAGGTTCTCAGAAACATGGAAAGTTTCAAAGACTCCTATTAACATTTTCGTGCCAAGCCACGGAAAAACTTCCATGCTACCTCTGGCATGGTGAGCTTACCGCAATTGATCCACTTATGGTGGCGTACCTTACCTCTTACCTGACATCGGAGCGTCGTTACAGAATTAATAACACATAAGTTAGTTTACCACCTTTATATATTATACTAATAATACTCCTTATAAGGGCATATAGTTAACTCCTCACTCAACAATCCTAAGTTTTGAAAATATGCTCTTTTCAAGTACATTGTTCCCAATGATGCTCTGATACTACGTCTGTGGGGACCAGAATCCCGACCTCCAAGGATCTCATTGGGTGGTGTCGTGAGATGTGACACCCAACAGTATACAAGAAAAGAACGAGAATATAATACAATACCAAGTCTTTATTTATAAACACAGCAGAAGTTTTACAATACTAAACGAAAAGGAAAGAGAACTATACATCATAGCTACGCTCTCGGCACTAGCTAAGCAAAAGCAAAGTTATCCATGCCCTGGATACTTCGCACTAGCAACACCCAACTTACGGCGGCGTGCAGGGTTCCCACTCAGCTGTAAACCCTGGAGGGGGTGCAACCTCATCATCGAACCTGTCATCAGCCACATAATCTGCAAAAACTTGTTAATTGCAAACATGAGCTTAAGGCTCAACAAGAAGAACCCGTCTCACTAGACATATGCAGGGGTGAATACTACACATAGGTAAGGAATAGCATAAAGGACACGCCTACAAGTGGATCCTTATAGTCATGTTTTAAGTAGCACATGACATTCTTCAGGCACGACACATCATAGACTCCACAATCAAACAAGAAACGTTTTGCCGATGATATGACATGCCCAAAGCACATAATGGTATTACAGGTAAAGTATGGAGAAACTGTAAACTTTTAATTGTGCTATCTCTAAGCATACAAGGTTGCCAAAACAATTATAATTCAATGCATCGTATTCTCCTGACTTCTTTAGTATTTACTACATCACGACATAATGAACAAGTGGTACTCTATTACCGCGAGGGACGGTGATTGCAATCAGGACACACCCGGTCAACATGACACATACGCACTTTCGGAAGTGCCAGTGAGTACTTACAGCAGTACCTACATAGCACTTCAGTACTAGTCGTATATGGCCACCTTTCACCAAACACTCGAATGTCGAATCGATCGATCCGTCACGAGCAAGAGGTCACTGCGTGGGGCGTACTCTGACGTGCCCACCAGCTGATTTACACCTCGCTACCCTCCACCTACGCCTATAAAATGGAACGGTATGCCTCAACAAACCAGTATCAAGCTACGTCAGTTTGCTGGAGCCCATTTCTCCAGTATGTCACCGGTACAATTCATGCTTGTCCAGCGGGGCCGCACACGAATCGGTCCTCAATCAACACAAGCAGGGCTACGCACGTGAGACCACGTCTCACTGCATGCTACCTGCCGCTTGGTCTCAATTTCATATTCATAAGCCATTTCTTGATCCAATCCATCCGTGTGATAAAACCCTATCTCGCGAGTAGATTCCCACTACTCGACTTCTACCGGATTCCTATGAATATAAGCATGGCAGCTACTACATGAGTCTGTGAGCTATTCTAACCACTCCCTAGTTTCTTTAGTCATGCAAGTGGATGTCAAACACCTTAAACGTAATGCACAAACATCTGAAGACGTAAGGTGAATGAAAACTGCAAGGACACTGTAAAGAACTTAAAATTCAAACTGGGGCTTGCCTGAATGCGAGTCTGAGTCTATGTTAGTTTCTGGCAGCTGGACTTCCAAGGCTTCCGGCTGCTCCTTGACTTCAGTTACTACACGTTATGCATATACTATATATTAATGACTTTGAAAATAATTAATATGCTTAAGGTCACAAGTTAAAATCTTGTGAAACAAATAAGATTATGATCTTAATTGGCTTTAGAAATTTTATGGTAGATACTAGGGACTATAGTGGAGACTCTTGCAAAGAACAGGAGATGATCAAGGAAGTTTGTTGTCCCCAAAAATTATGGTAAGCAATAACCTTCTCTAAATTTTTGGTTGAAATTTTGGAGATCTATCATGGCTGCCAGTGATTTTTCCATGTAGAGGGGGTCTCACTGGTTCTAGGAAAATTTGTTTTACAATTTTCTAAACATTCTACTATTAGATATTGAATTTAGAAATTTGGACAATTTTCTTTAAAAATTTTAAATGAATTTGGCTATTTATATGTGCATAGAGAATACACAGGTGATCAGACCATGAAAATGAAGTCTAATGACCCTGAAATATTTACTGGAGTTCAAGGCTATTTATATAAAGTTTATGGAAAATTTTGATAATTTTCCAAAGAGCAGAACTATAGGAATTAATTCCATAAGTATTTTTTTTTGTAAATTATGGAGAACTTCCTATAGATTTTCATACAAATCCAAGTGTACCACTGGAAATTATCCCTCACGATGGTTCTAACAAAATTTATTTGGGAATTTTCGGACACTTTTACTAGGATTTATGGATTTTCCAAGTTGGGGCAAAATCTGGAATAAAATTCCACTTCGAAATTATTTGAATAAAGGGTTGGGCCCACGTATTTGAAATGGGCCAATCGGGTTGAAGCCGCACGGGGGCCACAGATTCAACCCGCGTAGCTGCACAGGATCCTTGGACCGCAGCTGATCCGCGTGCTCGCACGCATCACTGACACGTGGGGCCCGCGGTCTTCGTCTTCCTCGTGACGTGCCGTTCGGCCGCGGTGGCGCTGCGCCGGCGTGCTCGCCGCGATGGCTGCGTTGACCTCCACTTGCCTCGGTACTGACCGTCAAACCATAAAATCGACCGCACAACACGATGTGAGGTCCAATCGCGGCGACGACGGCCGGAGATGGGTGTGCGACGATGGCGGCGGAGCTAGGGTTTCGGCTATCATCGGAATCGCATGGGGATGGTGCAAAAGGCTCAGGAAAAAGCTAGAAACATTCCTGGGAGCATGAGAATGATGATTTTGATGTTAGGAAGGGGTGACATCACTGGCAAAGTCAACTTCGACGATGGACCGACGGGGTTCTATTGGCGGTGGGGAAAAATTGAATATCCCAAGCTTCATTCGATGGCATCTACTGATTTTTGGCAGGGGGGTGCGCTAGGAGGTACTGAATATAATCCTTAACTGGATTGAAGAATTATTACATGTAGAAACGGAATTAAACCAAGAAGTGAGCTAGTTCAATGGCAACGGCTGAAAGAAAGACTGGAAGATACTGCTCGATACCTAATGAAAAGAGGCACGGCTTTTACCGTGAGAAAGAGCTCAGGATGGCGATCCTTTTTGCTGTTGAGGTTGAGTTGTGGCGCAGCTTGTTGAGGACTGGCGACGGTGGAGTACTGGCGGCGTTCGTCCTCAACTTTGGTGGTGTCTGCGGAACTCCAAACTACAGCCAACACAATGAGCAAAACGCTAAGCGAGTTGGCGTAGATGATAGAGCACAGACTTGGCGCCAACTTTGTTGTTTGCATCGAAGGAAAATAACACGAGGATAAAGAGCTCATCGGGGAGGAAGAGAAAGCGGCGAGAATGGCGACGGTGGGGCGAAGCTGAGACGGAGCTCGACGCCAACGGCCAGGGGACAAGTATTTATAGGATAGGGGGGTGTTTAGGCCACACAGCTGCCTGCTTGCGTGCCGAGTCGCGGTGGCGAGCGCTCCTGGCGTCGAGCGGCGGGGACAGCCGTATACAGAGCACGTCCGTCAGTTCAACCGAGTGTGTGAGGCTGACAGCGGGTCCCACCGCCCCTTATCCTCTTCCCTTCCCTACAACTTCAATTCTAATACCAAACTTGATCCAAAAATTCTAGATTTTTGTGGGGAGGCTCAAATAAATATCTGTAACTTGATTCTGAAATTGGATTTCGAATTTGGTCAAGTTTCATTTGAATTTCAAATTTGAATTCGAAATTGAATGAAATTCAATGGGGCCACTGAATTACATAGCAAATGAGTTTCAAAGATTGTGAAACTTGGGCAATAAGTCAAGCAAGTCGTGCTGACCATGATGGTGTGTTCAAATCTTGATGTTGAAATGAGTTTGAACATAATTCAAAATTTGAACTTCAATATGTCTAGAATTTGCTAAGCGTCTCAAATAAAATAGCAAACGAAATTCAAAAATCTTGAAACTTGGCAGGAAGTCTATTTGGAATATTATAAGGCCATGGAAAAATTTATGGCCTCAGATTTGAATATTTTTGCAGTGCCTAAATGTACAGTGCTATATTCAAAATAATTTGAATATATTAGTAATGCATAATAATTTGACCCAGAAATTTTTATTCAATAGCTTCCAAAATTTGTAGAAAGTCACTTAAATAATTCTAAGGTCATTGATGAAGTTCATTCCTTTTGTTACTAAAATTTCAGTATGAGTAAAAGAAATATTATTGATGATATCAAGTTTATGTGTACAACCATAATTGATCTTCACTATGGTTGACAACCAACTGGTACTGAACTTGATAATAAGGAAAACTGGGATTTTACATTTCAGTCGGCTACTTGCCAAGCTGATACCAGCCATGAACAGTGACGACAACGAGGAGGACGGCGACGATGACGACGACGAGGATAGCGACAATGATGATGATGAGGACGGCGACGACGACGACAACGGCAATGGCGAACAGAGGAGGAGGTCGCACTGGAGTTGGTCGATTAGTAAAGGACCGTTGATCGATTAGTAAAGGAGCACCAAGGAGAAGAAGAGACAAGGGAGATAAATGTGAGATGCGCTAGAACAAAGAGAGACGCTCGTTAAGTTAAAAAGCGTCTTCCATTTTCGAAGAGACGAAGATATGAGGGAGATAAATGCGAGACACGCTATAACAAAGAGAGACACGCGTTAAGTTAAAGAGCGTCTTCCATTGTCAAAGAGACAAAAAGACGAGGGAGATAAATGTGAGACGCGCTATTACAAAGAGAGGCGTGTTATGCTAAAGCTCGTCTTCTATTATCGGAAGAGAGACGCGCGGCACCAGTTCTGCAGAAAACTTAATTTCGGCGGTGTGGTGAAGAGACGCGTGCGACGTCCGTGTGCGACCTTTCATTTCCCGGAGGCGGCATCGATGCGTCCCATTGTTCCATCAATGCGCGGGAAACCAACCGCTCCTTTGTCGACTCCGCGCGGACCTTATTTAAGACACGCCATCACTTGTGAGTTATCTGCAAGTGCATCGCTCACTTTGAATCCTCTTCTTTTCCTCATCTTCCACGTGTCGACGACCCACCACCACGATAACCGGCCTTCTGCCGCCAAGCCCTCCGAGGGAGCCACTGTTCAAAAAACTGTGATGCAGCTACTCCAAGAGGATCAACACCGAGCAGCGCCTCCTTATGGCACAAGAGGCGTACAACAATACGTCTCGCGTCATGAGTTCCTTGGGTCTTGGTACCCTTCCCCAGTTTACTGGAACGAGTACCATCGGCCACTACCTCTTCACCCTCACGGGGGTGGCTGATCGTCTCAACATTCTGTTCGAGATGATGGCCCAGGTGCTTGGCCCTGAGGGCTGCAGATACCTGGTGGAGGCAACGGAGAGCAACATCGTTCTCGTGGTTGCACCGCCGGTGCAGCCGGCGTAGCCGGCCTAGGCTCCGGTTGCACCAGTGCTGGAGTCACCGCTGGAGGAGGACCCGAAGGAGGAGTAGGATTTAGTTTTTCTTTGTTTTTTTTAGTTGCTTTTGTTTTGTAAATATTGTTAATGAATGAAATCTATCTTTGTTCATCTATGTGATTGAATATTATATTGTGTGTTCTTCAGCTATGTGAATGAATGAATGTGTTGTGTGTTCATCGTGTTCCTCAGGTATCATAAGAAATGATCTGATTATTTTCTGGACAAGTGAATGATTTAGTTATCAAGTGAATGTTCTCTAAGTTCCACCGCCAAGCCCACTGCGGGAGCCACCTTGCGAGAAACAGTGCTGCCGCTCCCCCAAGAGGCTCAGCAAAGAGCTGCTCAAGATGCTGTTCGACAGGTTGTTCGACTGGTTACAGAGGCTGCTCGGGACGATGGCTGAGGTGCTCGACGCCGATGGCTACAATGTCCTTGTGGCGGTGATGGCGAGGAACCTCGGTCGCGAGGTTGCACCGCTGGATCCGGACCAGCTGGAGCAACCGCCAGAGCAACCGGAGGAGGAGGAGGGGGAGGAGTAGGACTTAGGTTTTCTATTGTTTTTTTTGAGTTGATGTTGTTTTTATTTTCTTGTGTCTTGTACTTTTTTCTAGTGTTTAGTAATATATTTGTTAATGAATATCCGTGTTCATTTGTGTGATGAATATTTTGTGTGTTCATCCGTGTTATATGTGTTCAACTGTGAATGAATGAGTCAATTAAACGTTCGGCGACGAGAGTCTATAAGAGAAGACAAAGGAGACGGGTTTTGTGTAGAGTACATCTCATTTCTTGCACATATTGGAGACGCGCCGTGTTTGATGTGCGTCTCCTGCTTGTCAGAGAGGATGGCATGTCTCGGACACCAATTTATCTTTATTTTAACGCGTCTACTTGTACTTTCAGCCGAGCATGTTAGATCCTCACTGGAGGGGCACGTTTCCCGGAACATTATCAAAGACGCCGCCTTTGAGTGTGTCACCCATCTTTGTCTCCTATTTGATTCTCTTACGTAGTGTGCCGCGAAGTTAAAGAAGATGGGGTGGGTCCCACATGACAGTGAGTGTTATTCTCGGTGGGATCTGCTGCGGCTAGGGATCAGGTGCGACTGCACGGTTTAAATCATGGCCCTCAGTGTGGCCCAGTAAAGATTGGCCCATTTTAAATGGGTGGGGCCAGGCGGGTTAATTCAAATTTTTCAATAGGAAATTAGATCCAGATTTTGAGCAAACATCTACATTCAATTACTCCTAGTAGACTTGATCAAATAATTCCCAATAACTTTTGGTAGACTCATATTGATCCCAATTTTGTAGTGGTGCAATTTGTTGGACATGAAAGTCCCAAACGTTTTATATTGAATTTTGTAGAGCTAACTGCTTGGGAAATCAATTACTCTTGTTCTGCTAATTGGAAAATTCCCAATTTTTGTCAGAACACTCTTAAAAATACCCGGGATATTCAATAAAAAATTCATGTTCATTGGTATACATTTATTGGGTGAATCCGTGTTCCAAATGTCTATGTAGTTTTAAAATTAAGAAATGTACAGAAACATTTCCAGAATTTTTTCCAAACTTGTAAAATCAATTCCTCCCTGTAGGAAGCTCAAAAAATATGAAACAAATTTTCATAGAACCAGTGAGACCTCCTATACCATGATAACCCACTATTAGACATGACAAAGCTCCAGATTTAATACCAAATTTCAGAGAAGGCTTTTGATTGTTGGAATTCTAGAGGCAACAAGCTTCTTTGAACATCTCCAATTCTTGGTCCAGTTCTTCCACATAGGACCTAGTATCCACTGTATAAATCCCAAAGCCAATTAAAATAATTTAGTAATAAAAACTGTATTTAGAAGTTGATTTGTATAGTTCTATGTCACTTATATACATTCATATTATGCACATCATATAGTGACCTAAATCGAGGAGGAGCTGGAAGCCTTGGACAGCAGACTCCCGGAGACTAACTTTGAATCTGACTCGCATCCAGGCAAGCCCAGGTTTGCATTTAAGTGCGTTTGCAAAGTTTTGGTTTGTATCACATATGTCTAGGGTGAATATTGTGCATTAGGGCTAAGGTGCTTGTTACTCCACTTGCATAACCCACAAATCACATGGAGTATTGGGTAGGTCTACAGCTTGACGAGTAGAAAATGCCATGCTAAGATTTTTAGGAATCCGGTAGAAGTCGAGAAGTTGGAATCTACTCGCGAGATATGATTTTATCACACAGGATGGATTTGATCAAAGAATGGTTTATGAATATGAATTTGAGACCGAACAGCGGATAGGATGCAGCGAGAAATGGTCTCATGTGCATAGCCCTGCTTGTGTTGATTGAGGACGGATCCATGTGCGGACCTGCTGGACAAGTTTGAACTGTACCGGATGCATACTGGCTATATGGAAACCAGGAAACTGATGTAATTGGTTAACCTGGATGTCGAGGCTTACCCTACCATTTTATAGGAGTGGGTTGAGGGCAGCAAGGTGTAAATCTGCCAGCGGGCATAGACGCGCTCCGCGCGGGGACCTTCTGCCCATTACGGAAGGACCAATTCGGCATTTGGGTTTCCTTTGAAAGGTTGCTGCTTACAACATAGTATTGAAGTGTGATTCGCTCCAATTCCAAAATGGGTATATGTGACGTGTTATCCAGGTGTCTACTAATTGCAATCACCATCCCTCGCAGTTATTTGAGTACCGCTTGTTCACTGCGCTGTGACGTAGTAAATATTGAAGAAGCCAGAAGAATACAATGTATTGAATATAGTTGTTTTGCAACCATGCCTTCTACAGTATATTGCTCACTAAAGTTACATTCTGAATATTTAAGTTGCTGCTAATAACTTGGAGGTAAGGATCCACTTGTCGGCGAGTCGTTTATGCAATATCACTGCCTATGTTTATATGTATCCCTGCATGTAGAGTTCCATGCTTAGGTGAGACGGTTAAGTCTTGTCGAGCCTTCATGCTCACGGTTGCTATATTAATTTTTTTGTAGGTGAGACGTGTGAGAAAGGGCCCGAAGATGCGGTGATGCCCCCGTCGGGGTATACCACCGAGAGGGAGCCCTGCACGCCGCTGTGAATTGTTGTGTGTTGCTAGTGTGTAGCGTCCTCGGGCTAGATGGCAGCACTTTTGCATAGCTAGACTGAGAATTTAGCTATGAGTATTACTTCCGCTGTACATTATGTATTGTAAAAGACATCTGCTATTTCTATAAATAAAACTTTGTATTTTGTTGTATTCTTTCGTGTGTGCTGTTGGGTGCCGCATTGCACGGCACCACCCTCTGTGATTCCTGGAATGTGTGGACCCGGTCCCCACAGCCTGGTCTCAGAGGCGCATTGGGAATAGCATGCTCGAAAGAGCCTATTTTGAAAACTTAGAAGTAGTCCAGTGAGGATTAGTTATTATGCCCACATAAGGTCTATTATAGTATTAGTTACTTAAGGTGGCAAGCTAACCTATGTGTTATTATATTCTCTAACGATGATCCAATGTCAGGTAAGAGATAAGGTACGCCATCGCATGCGGATCAATTGCGGTAAGCTCACCATGCGAGGGGTAGCATGTGATTATTTTCGTGGCTTAGCATGAAAAGTTAATATGAGTCTCTGAAACTCTCCATGTTTCTGAGAACATATGACATGCGGTATCCCAGCGTGCTTCAAAATTAGTGGGAACCAAGTCGGGTGGGACATAACCCGATGCACCTCCTACTGTTGCAGCATTATGCAAAGACGTGGTACCCCGTCGGGTGGTAGAAAATCCGGTCATGTACCTCGAGACGTGGCTTAGCTCGGAGTGGAATGATACAGTACAAATGTTTTTAACTTTCATATATAGTATTGTGACTGCCTGAAATGATCGCCTATACGGGTTGTGACATACGGCACCATATGATTGATTAGTATTTTTGTAGTTGTAGGACACTAACCACGTTTTAAGTAGCTCGAGTCGAAAACGTTTGTGAGTGAACGTCATTAAGGCCACTGTTGAGACGTATGCCGGAATACCGGCTTAGGATTTTCTATGGTGAGGGCGTAGTACCGGCATTGCATTCGAGTTTCATCAGGCACGTCGACGACAATATCCGTGTTGGAGGTGTGACTCGACAACATGTAAAAATTTCCAACTTAGGACTAAGTTTGAATTTGTAATCTCTGTTTTGGAGCGTGCTGGTCAGATTGACAATTAATCGTGTGGTCACTGTGATAAGCAGACATATGGTTTGGAAACTTGAGGAAGCCATCCACGAGTTTCATTTTCAGCTCCAAGGCAGATTTCAAGATTTAAAACTGGAAAATTTCATTTGAACTAAAACTGCCAGGTTCCTGATTCAAACTGAGAATCTGGCAGCAAAAAGCTTAACTTTGAGATAGCATAACTCTCTGTAGGGATAACCACTGAAAGTCTTCCATACATGGTTGGAAATTTTAGAGAGCCATCTAAAACTCTTATGTTCAACCCCAGATCAGAATTCCCATGTAAACTAATGAAAAATTCAAATTTCCAAACTCTATTAAATATGGACAGATACTGGACAGTTTCTGTATCCTGTCACTGTCTTTATCATATCTCTTAGTAGAATCTACGAATGACTCAAAGTAATACATTTCTATAATCCTTAGGATGTATGAAACAATGTTGTAATTTATGATTTTTTCATAGTATGATGTTTTTTATCTGGAAAAACGTGGACAAGATCATCCTTAAACAGAGGAGGTGCTGTCAAAATTTTTCCAGAAACACTGTCAAATTGCAAAAGTCATATCTCCTCATAAAGCAATTATATGGAGGCAAATAAATAAATTCTGGAAAGATATTTGAGTGTACTACAACTTTGTAGTTCAACTCAAGTCCTGAATATGCCTCTAACTGGATGAAAATTTCGAATTTCTCCAGACTGGTCAGAATGAACAGAAACTAAGACAGAATTCCAGTGTTATGTTTCATTTGACATTTGAAATTGAATTCACTTTCGTAATTCAATTATCACATCCATGATCTGTTTCTCAACAAAGTTTGTTGAATTTGAGTATTTGACTCATTCAAATACTTATTTTATAGAGGGCGGATGTGATGCTATTGTTGCTGGATGGATGGGTGTTCTCCACGTGCGCCAACCGTCTGGGTTTCCCGATGATGCCGCGGGAAGTGCTCCAACAGTTTGGCTTCATCAAAATGCCAGGATATTGGGGTCAAGATATGGACGACAGAGGCGTACTATCGTGCACCGTCTGTGTTTACGTTCATGCTAGTCCACTTACTCATGGATGGGCTCCTTTTTCGGTCACTACCTTGGGAGCTCGTTTGGAGGATACGTGGGCCGTCGCAGCGGGCAAAGCGCTTATAAAGCTTTGTGAGCTTCATGAAGATGCCATGGCTGGGACACAGTTTGTCCTTCTCTTGGTCCGTGGTGCGGCTGGTCTTGATTGGCAACGTCGAATGGTTGAGGCCTATCAACCGAATGATGACACGACTTCGATGACACTTGGGACTCATGTCGCTGCATCCAACATGGTGGTTATTACACAAAGTGCAATCATTCAAAGCAGGTCGAAGCCTTGAGGCAAACGATTGAACGGGGTGACACTCTTGATTACATCAATGAGAATCTAAGTTCGTTCCTGGCTCCGACAAATCACCAGCTGAATCAGTGCGAGAATCAACTGCATCACACTCGCAATAAAATGCGGAAAGCTCGTGCTGAACTGCGGCAAGCATGCAAGGAACTGCAGCAAGATCATGGTGAAATTGCAGGCAAGTCAACTGGTGGTGCAACAAAGGCAAGAGCAGCTGTTGGTGATCACCGAGGCACGAGATGAAGCCATCGACGAAGCTCAGGGTTGGGAAGCCGAGGCAGACCAACATCAGGAGGACTTGTGGGAGGCTGAGGCACACTTTCTGCAACTAGTCGTGTATCCACCGTCTGAGGACATGTCACTGAACATGGGCGAGCAGGTGCTTCTGTGGAGGAGGAAGATCCTGAGTTACTCGAGTTCGCCAATGAGGATGCATCGGAGTAGGAGGAGGCAGCACTACTTCCATTAAGGTGCAACATATAATTAACAGTTGATCGCATTTATTTTGTAGCCATGTTTGTATCATATTATAAATTGTAGAGGGTGTGTAGGAGATCACAATGTGTGTATGACGTGTCATGGAGACCAAGTATAGTTGAGATGCACTTCCGTAGTGGGAGTCTGTCACTTTGGAGTTCACTATTGTAAACTTGGTCATGAGAGAATATATCTTGTATAAAGTTTGTACTTTATCAATATATGTGCATGTTATGCAATTATCATATTGTCAATGCTCGCACTACTATTGTATGGACTAGATGAAGCAAACAAACATGTTGCTGATTTTCAATCATGTGGATGCAGAATGGTGCGTACATGTTGTATGCCTGAGATGGGAGGCTCAAGCCAGGGTCGTGGGGATGAATATCCGAACCGAGAGCAAACCACGACACCGCAGCAACAGGCTCCTCCACCACTACCACCTGAACCTCCAAGGACTCTCGTGGAGATTCTTGCCGCAGTACTCGGCTCGCGCGACAAGCAAACTGAGTTGTTGCGGATGTTGGTGCAGAATTCGTCCCGTCGGGGGGGGGGGGGGTCAAGACAATGGACAACACCAGCCCCAACAGAGTTCGTACTCGGACTTCTTGGCGACACATCCACTAGTATTCACGGAGGCCGAGGAGCCTCTGGAGGCAGACAACTTTATCTGCCCACTCGAGGCAAAGTTCGGTCTGCTACAATGCACCGAACAGTAGAAGGCGCTGTTCGCAGCACAACAGCTTTAGGGATCCGCCGGTTCTTGGTAGGCGAACTACATCGCATCACTACCGGCTGGTCATGCGGTCACATGGACCGAGTTCCGGGAGGCATTCCGCGGCTACCATATACCTTCTGGTATCATGAAGAGGAAGCTACAGGAATTTCTAGAGCTGAAGCAAGGCGGGAGGACTGCTCTTGAATACTCCCGCGCGTTCAATCATTTGGTTCAGTACGTGTCAGATTATGTGGGGACAGAAGATAAGAAGAGAGATACACTCTCCCGGGGCCTTAATCCCAATATCAAGGTCCAACTCACACAATGCAATCACGGCACCATCAACGACATCGTCAATGCCGCGATAGTGCAAGAAGACGCTCAGCGCGAGCCCGTTTCTGATAAGAGGAAACGGAGCGCGCCATCGAGCAGCAGCGGTGGTGGTCCACAAAAGTACCGCTTGGTGTATCGCTCACCATCCGAGCAGCGACGGCAGCCACCAGCGCGGCTGCAGCAGTTCTGCGGTCGTTCTTTCAATGTGCCGCGTTTCCGACCTTCTTTCCATAGCAGCAGCAAAGGATGGTCCTGCGTGCGTATCCACCTCCACCATGTGCACCGGGATTCCGTCCGCAGCTTGGAGGGAACCCGACACAATGTACGTGCTATACGTGTGGCCGTGTCGGGCATTTCGCGAGGGACTGCCCCAAGCAGCAACAGGGCAGCGGACAAGAACCATATCAGGGTGCAGCTCAACCCCGCAACTAGCCCAATAAAGCAGCAGCAAAACCCGGCAACGTCCACCACCTAGCTATCGAAGACGTGCCAGAAGGTGAACCCGTCCTTGCGGGTACGTTTTCTCTACTCCAAAATCCCGTAGTCATATTACTTGACTCCGGTGCCACCAATCATTTCATTAGCCAATCATATGTCATCAAATATCAATAACCTATCATTCCCACAAAATGTACATATTTGATTCGCTCTGCAGGTGCGAAAGTAGCATCCGATAGGATGGTCTATCGAGCACCACTTGAGATGGGTGGGAATCTATATTCGACTTCTCTAATTATATTAGATAGTAAGAAGCTCGATGTCATCTTAGGAATGTCATGGCTACACTGCCATGGTGCTGTTGTTGACATCATCCCACGTGTGGTCCATTTAAACTCTCCACTACATGAACCACACACTATCATTCTAGATCGCCTTATCCAAGAAATTTCAGCCACATACAACACGGAAGCCACAAAGCTTGAGGACATTCATGTGGTACGTGAATATCCGGACGTGCTCCCGACGATCTTCCGGGTATGCCACCGCATAGATACATCGTGTTGAAGATTGAACTTATTCCAGGAACCACGCCTATTTCTCGAAGAACGTATAAGATGGCGCCAAATGATTTGGTGGAATTAAAGGAGCATTTGAAGGACCTGCTGGACAAAGGTCTCATACGCCCCAAGTTCATCACCTTGGGGCTGCTCCGCATTATTTGTGAAGAAAAAAGACAAGACATTACATCTATGTGTGGACTATTGTCCGCTCAACGCCATGACGATCAAGAATAAGTATCCACTACCGCACATCAATATTTTATTCGATCAATTAGTGGGTGCTAAGGTTTTCTCGAAGATGGATCTTCGGTCCGGATACCATCAAATAAAAATCTGACCGGAGGATATACTGAAGACGGCATTCTCGATGAGATATGGGCTCTATGAATATCTCGTCATGTCATTCGGACTTACCAACGCGCCGGCTCACTTCATGTATTTGATGAATTCAATGTTTATGCCGGATTTGGACAAGTTTGTTGTGGTCTTCATCGATGATATTCTGATTTATTCTAAATCGGAGGAAGAACACACCAAACACTTGCATATCGTGCTCTAACAATTGCGAGATCACAAGCTCTATGCAAAATTCAGCAAGCGTGAGTTTTGTATCAGCCAAGTACCCTTTCTTGGTCACATTGTTTCAGCGGAGGGCATCGCTGTTGATCTAAGAAATATTGTGCAAGTTCTGAAATGGGAGTCTCCAAAGTCCGTTCATGAAGTTCGCAGCTTCCTCGAGTTAGCGGGATATTATCGGAGTTTCATTCCGAGCTTCTCAAAAATAACTAAACCAATGACGGAGCTGCGGAAAAAGGGGACCAAATATATTTGGAGAAAGGCATGTGAGGATGCATTTCAAGCATTGGTGAAGCATCTCACAACAGCCCCAGTGCTAGCTCAGCCGGAAACGACCAAATCCTTCGAGGTTTATTGTGATGCATCTGGCATTGGTCTCGGCTGCGTGTTAATGCAAGAAGGCCACATGATCTCATATGGCTCACAGCAGCTCCGGAATCATGAGCAGCATTATCCAACTCATGACCTTGAGCTTGCTGTCGTGGTGCTCGCTTTGAAAATGTGGAGGCATTATTTAATCAGAAATCTAGTGCACCTCTACACCGATCACAAGAGCCTAAAATATATTTTCACTCAGAAGGAGTTGAATATGCGACAGCGAAGATGATTAGAGCTGATCAAATATTATGAGATTGAAATTCACTACCATCCCGACAAGGCGAATGTGGTGGCCGATGCGCTAAGCCGCAAGTCTCACGTCAATAATCTGTCCATCACTCCAGTGGACGAGGACGAACCGAGTTTATACTTGGTTCCATATGGAGCATTATATAATCTTGCTCTTATTCCTACCATGCGAGAGGAGATTATGGAGGCTCAAAAGAAAGACCTGGGTATGTCACACATTTGGAGGAGGATGAAGAATGGAGAAATAAAGTGCTTCCGGAGTGATGAACATGGTACTATATGGTTCGAAGACCGTATAGTGGTACCCCGTGATATGGAACATTGGAAGAAAATCTTGGAGGAAGCTCACTTGTCTAAGTATTCTATTCATCCGGGCAGCAATAAAATGTATCAAGATCTGAAAACCAGATTTTGGTGGACACGGATGAAAAGACAAATTGCAAAGTACGTATCCGAGTGTGATACGAGTCGGAGAGTGAAAGACGACCACTGAGGAAAGTCGGACAGCTGCAACCATTAAACATTCTGGCCTGGAAATGGGAGGACATCAGTATGGATTTCATTGTCAGATTACCTCTCACGTTCCACAAGCATGATTCGATTTGGGTGATAGTAGATTGACTAACCAAATCAGCTCATTTTATCCTTGTACATACAAAGTACATTTTCAAGAAGTATGCGGAGTTGTATATTGCAAGAGTCATGTGCTTGCACGGGATTGCCCGGACAATTATTTCAGATCGCGGTGCGCTATTCGTTGCTTGCTTCTGGGAGCAGCTGCAAGCATCATTAGGGACAAACTGATCCGAAGCTCCGCATATCACCCGCAGACTGACGGTCAAGCTGAACGGTTGAATCAAGTTCTAGAAGATATGCTACGCGCTTGTGCCATCCACCACGGTAAAAATTGTGATGATCATTTACCGTTGGCGGAGTTTTCGTATAACAATGACTATCAAGCTAGCATCAAGATGGTGCCGTATGAAGCTCCTTATGGCCGGAAATGCCGCACACCACTCAACTGGTGTGAATCCAGCAAGCGAGTTATATACGGAATTGATCTTGTAAATGAAGCCGAGGAACGAGTGCGATTGATCCAAGCCAATCTCAAGGCTTCTCAATCTCAGCAAAAAAGTTATGCGGATAAAAGACATCAACCTCTCCACTTTAATATCGGAGACCATGTTTACCTTCATGTCTCGCTGATGAAAGGAATTCATCGCTTCAGAGTGAAGGGAAAGCTTGCTCCACGATTCATTGGTTTGTTCACCGTTATTGAAAAATGCGGACCCGTGGCCTATCGTTTAGAGTTACCGGCATTGCTCTTTGAATTCATAATGTATTACACATCTCTCAGCTGAGGAAATGCCTTAAATCCCTGGCTAAAATCCGCACTGAAAACATTGAAGCTCTCCAATTGGATCTATCTTATTCTGATTATCCGATCCGAATTATCGATGAAAAGACTCGCGCCACAAGAACCGAACTTTGTACTTCTACAAAGTCTTGTGGAGTAACCATACCGCTGAGGAAGTAACATGCAAAAGAGAGGAATATCTACAATCCAATTATCCGTACTTGCTATCATCTTATATCCAGTAACCTTTCCTCTCTCGTCTCGTTCAATTGTAATCTCGGGACGAGATTCTTTTAAGGGGGGAGGAGTGTAAAATCCATAAATTCATAGTGCAAAGTTCAGATAGGAGAATTAAAAATTTGAATAGGAAAAAATAATAAGGAAACGAGAAAATGAGAGTGAATTAAACCCTACAAGAGAGAATTCAGATATTCAAAATAGCTACTGTACAAAAGTAGTTAAAACATAGAATTAAGTTCACAATTAGATTTCCTATATTCCAAATAAGGTCTCTGCCTAATTCCCAAAATTTTGATGTCCATTTGCTATGTATTTCAGTGGCTCCATTGAATACCATTCAAATTCAAATTCAAATTTTGAATTCCAATTAAAGTTGGTCAATTCAGTGAATTGATTTCAGAATCATATTCTCCATCTTTGAATTGGCCTCTCAACAAATATATGGAATTTTTGGACAAATATTGGTGGGTGAATTGAAGGACCAGAGAGTGGATGAGGGTGAGGCGTCTGTGGGACCCACTGGTCAGCCTCCCAAATGTGCTGAACCGACTGAGCCTCCTCTGTTTTCTCTGCTCCACGCGTTTCAACCTCGGGAGCTCTCCACCGAGGCAGGCATGCAACCAGCAAGCAGCTGCGTGGCATTGAGCTCCCAATCTTCCATACGTAAACCCTGGTGACTTCCCTTCGACGTCTTCCTGTCCTCTTCTCCCGAAAACAGAACGCCGTTGCCATTGTTGCTGCCTCCCTCGTCTTCACTTCGTCTGGCCGTTCTAGCCGACGGTTGGTTTCGTTCCCAGAAGCAAAGTGAAGCACAACTTGATTCTACACCTTCCTCTGTCACTTCCCTGCTGTGTCCTCACCTCCTGCGTCGGTATTTCGCAGTTTCGCGGACGTCGCCGTTGAGTCACCGAGGTGGACGCCTCTGCCTCCCCGTCGCACCGGCGCTACAGGCTTTTTCACGAGCTACTCCCAAAATTCAAAAGGTGCGCCTACCTGAGCTGCTTGTGCTCACAAAGTTTCGGGTTGAGTCGTGGATGGTAGCTCAAGTATTTCCAGTTCTCCCGATTACATGAGCATAGCTTCGGATCTAGGTCGTCGACTTAATTCAGTTGTTATGTGCAAAAATTCTTTAATCCAGTTAGGTATTATGTTCAGGACCTCCTAGCACACACTTCTACCAAGAATCAACAGAAATCATCGAGTGAGAGCTGAGTTATGCAAGTTTTCCCCTCCGCCATGGAAAAAGCTTCGATTCACCGTCGAACTCCATATGGCCGACTGTTCCATCCATTTTTCTCTCCGTTTTCATCTTCTCCATGATTCCCAGAAGCTTCCCAACCATTTTCCGTGCTGTTTAGGCTACGGGACAGCGGTTCCAACATCGTCGGAACCCTAACCGCCGCCGCCGTCGTCGTGCCGCCATTTCCGGCCGTCGCCGCTTTGATTCGACCCCACCATCGTGTTCCTCGACCCTCAAAATGGTTAGGAGGAGAATATCAGCAAGGGAGATGGCTGGGGAAAGGGAGCCGGCGAGCTCACCGGCGCAGCACCGCCGTGACAGCTCGGGTGCCGCCCGTGCCGCGAGGTTGAAGAAGATGGGGCAGGTCCCACGCGCCAGTGAGTGTTATTCTCGGTGGGATCTGCTGCGGCTAGGGATCAGGTGTTGCTGCACAATTTAAACCGTGGCCCTCGGTGTGGCCCAGTAATGATTGGCTCAATTTAAATGGGTGGGGCCAGGCGGGTTAATTCGAATTTTTCAATAGGAAATTAACTCTAGATTTTGAGCAAACTTCTAAATTCACTTACTCCTAGTAGACTTGCTCAAATAATTCCCAGTAAATTCTGGTAGACTCATCTTGATACCAATGTTGCAGTGGCGCCACTTGATGGATATGAAAGTCTCAGAAGTTTCATAATTAATTCATTTGAGCTAACTTCTTGGGAAATTAATTACTTCTGTTCTGCTAATTGGAAAATTCCCAATTTTTGTCCGAACACTCATAAAAATACTCTGGATGTCCAGTAAAAATTTCAAGTTCATTGGATTTCATTTACTAGGTGAATCAGTATTCCAAATGTCTATGTAGTTTGAAAATTGAGAAATGTACAGAAACATTTCCAGAATTTTCCTAAACTTGTAAATATCAGTTCCTCCTGTAGGAAGCTTAGAAAATTATAAAACAAATTTCGCTAGAACCAGTGAGACCTCCTCTACCATTATAACCCCCTGTTAGCCATGACAAAGTTCCAGAATTAATACCAAATTTCAGAGAAAGCTTTTAATTGTTGGAATTTTGGAGACAACAAGCTTCCTTGAACATCTCCAATTCTTAGTTCAGTTCTTCCTCATAGAACCTAGTGTCCACTGTAAAAACCCCAAAGCCAATTAAAATAATTTAGTAACAGAAACTGTATTTAGAGGTTGATTTGTATAGTTCTATGTCACTTATATACTTTCATATTATGCACATCATATAGTGACCGAGATCGAGGAGGAGCCGGAAGCCTTGGTCAGCAGACTCCTGGAAACTAACTTCAAATCTGACTCGCAGCTAGGCAAGCCCCGATTTGTATTTAAGTGCTTTTGCAAAGTTTTGGTTTGTATCACTTATGTCTAGCGTGAATATTGTGTATTAGGGCTAAGGTGCTTGTTACTCCACTTGCATGACCCACAAATCCCATAGAGTATTGGATAGGTCTACAGCTTGATGAGTAGAAAATTCCATGCTAAGATTTTGAGGAATCCGGTAGAAGTCGAGTAGTTGGAATCTACTCGCGAGATAGGATTTTATCACATGGGATGGATTTGATCAAAGAATTGTTTATGAATATGAATTTGAGACTGAGCAGTGGATAGGATGCAGCGGGACATGGTCTCACGTGTGTAGCCCTGCTTGTGTCGATTGAGGACCGATCCATGTGCGGTTCTGCTGGATAAGTTTGAAATGTACCGGATGCATACTGGCTATATGGAAACCAGGAAACCGATGTAATTGGTTAACCTGGGTGTCGAGGCTTACCCTACTGTTTTATAGGAGTGGGTTGAGGGCAGCAAGGTGTAAATCTACTGGCAGGCATAGACACGCTCCGCACGGGGACCTCCTGCCCATTACGAAAGGACCGGTTCGGCATTTGGGTTTCCTTTGAAAGGTTTGCGCATACAACATAGTATTGAAGTGTGATTCGCTCCACTTCCAAAATGGGTGTATGTGACGTGTTATCCGGGTGTCTACTGATTGCAATCACCATCCCTCGCGGTTTTTTGAGTACCACTTGTTCACTACGCTGTGATGTAGTAAATATTGAAGAAGGCGGAAGAATACGATGTATTGAATATAATTGTTTTGCAACCATGCCCGCTATAGTATATTGCTCACTAAAGTTACATTCTGAACATTTAAATTGTTTCTAATAACTTGGAAGTAAGGATCCACTTGTAGGTGAGTCGTTTATGCAATATCACTACATATGTTTATATGTATCCCCGCATGTAGGGTTCCATGCTTAGGTGAGACGGTTAAGTCTTGTTGAGCCTTCGTGCCCATGGTTGCTGTATTAAGTTGTTTGCAGGTGAGACTTATGAGGAAGGGCCCGAAGATGAGGCGATGCCCCTGTCGGGTATACCACCGAGTGGGAGCCTTGCATGGCGTCGTGAATTGTTGTGTGTTGCTAGTGTGTAGCATCCCCGGGCTGAACGACTGCACTTTTGCATAGCTAGGCTGGAAGTCTAGATATGAGTATTACTTCCGCTATATATTAAGTATTGTAAAAGACTTCCGATGTTTCTATAAATAAAACTTTGTATTTTGTCGTATTCTTTTCGTGTGTGCTGTTGGGTGCCGCATCGCACAACACCGCCCTCTGCGATTCCTGGAATGTGTGAACCCGGTCCCCACAACGTACCACTCATCTGAGAGACCACCAGTTCTGCTCTTCCAACCAGTATACATCCAACTATGGTCTTCAGCCATGTTTGACTTGCAGTTTAAAGTCAAAGAAATTATGGTTACTTTATACTTTGTTTAATGTCATGACCCTACATCTATTAGAATAGATAAGTCCTAAAGCCACCCAAGAGTGACCGAGCGGAGCATGCTCATAACAATACGCGCGGTCTGAATCCGAATGAAATTTTGGCAGCATAACCCCACTATTCACCAACTGCACGCCAGTAAATGGTGCAACAAAGAACAATAGGGTTACGCCATCGAAATCTCGTCCAGATCCAGATCCGCGTCTCGTCCCAAGTCACGCCCCCTCAGTCACTTCCAGGCTGTCCAAAAAAGAGACAATTATGAACTGTGAGCTGGTTCGAAACGGGTAACGCATATTGTACAAGTTACGTTAATATTTTATTTTTGAGTCATTTCCAAGAGAGAGAATGATGAAAGAACGAGAGAGAGACAGAAAACTGGGTCTGCGATCCTAAATTATAACCATCTAGGCCCGCCTTTAGCAGTCGAACGGCTTTACGAGACAGCCATCATACTTTGTGCTCCGTCAGACCCTGTCGTCCACGCGCGGGACCTTGCCGTCATTACCGTCGCTGTTCATCTTTGTGCCCGTCTAGACGCATAAGTGACTACTAAATGACCGTGTTCAGGCCCTAAATGCGTAGTGTTAGGCCGATCGGCCCGAAGCCCATTTATTTACATATACTAATTAAACACTTAATCAATCAAAGTACTAATTAAACAATTAATCAATTTAACTACTATTAACAAACACATATAAATTAATCATGAAATCAAAACTAACTAATAACAAGTTAACAAAAATATTAAACAATTAAAAAACATTAAACAATTATAAACTAAACTAATTAACAAAAACATTAAACAATTAACAAAAACAAAACTAATTAACAATTCTAAACCAAACTAAACGAAACATTTCTAAACTAATTCTAAACTAAAGTAATTAACAAAACTATTATACAACTAAACAAGAATAGTTAACCAAATTAATTTCCCTTAATCAAAACCAATAAGAAAAAAAATAAAAAAATGGGGAAAGGATGGGGGTGGTGGCGTCGGGGTGTGGGGTGGCGCCGAGGTGGGGTGGGCGTCGGGGTGGGATGCCCATCGGAGTGGGGTGGGGTGGGGGTGCTGGCGGCGAGGGTAGACGAGGAGGGAGGCAGTGCGACGGCGGAGCACGAGGAGGAAAGGGCGACGCGGCGTGGATGAAGTGATGCGGCCGCAGGGAAGAGCAGGGGGACCTGGCGACAGCGATGCACGACGAGGAGGGAGGCGGAGTATGGCTCAGGGGGCGGCGACGCACCGGCTCGGTGCAGGCACGGTGGGGCAGCACGGTCAGGCGGCGCATTCAGGCGGCGTGGTAAGGGCGGCGCGGCATGAGGAAGGGGCGGCGCGGCGCGGCGTGGAGGAAGGAGAAAAGACGCGCGCATCATGAAATGGTGAAATGGGCTGCGCGCGCGGGCCGCGCGAGTAGGGTTAAATCCTGTAGTTACGTCGGCTATACTAACTTACATCGGCTTAGGGTTGGGCCGACGTACTTAGCTAAGAACTTCCGTCGACCTGGGACCTGGGCCGACATAAGTACGTCTTTAATGTCGTCGGCCAGTAACATACGTTGGTCGCGGGCCCACGACCGACGTAAGTTATGCGACTTATGTTGGCTTCCACTGGCCGACGTAAGTTACTTGACTTACGGCCGGCTCACGTAAGTTACTTTGGCCGACGTAATATTTTAAGTTTCTTGTAGTGATTATTGTAATTAACTATTGACCCTGAATTTTATAGGCTATTCAATTAGAAAATATTTTATTTTATTATTTTACAATTGACATAATCCTTACAAAAAACATATTAACAATAAAAAAATTTAGTCGTATTTTTATTCCCGCTGTAGCTAGCTGCTGCACGCTGCGCCCAGCGCCCGTCGCCTGAAATCACAGGCCGTTTCAGGCACATGCTAAGTAGTATATCCAAATAAATTTGTTAATACATAAATAAGGATGTTCGGAATCATCTAAAATGCGCAGGGATGTTCTGAAATATAGGACTATTTTCAGCATTACATATTATTTAGAGGTTCTGTAATACAAGCATGGATGTGTTAAAAATATGAGATTTTCTCTCTCACTTTGTTGCAGAATGAAATCTGAATGTGCAAAAAACAAGGAGGAAATACAAGTCTCTTACTTGGAGTTGATCAGATGTCAATTCTTTTTTTATTGAAAACTATATTTTGATCACTACAAAAAACTAGTAAAAGAGCGTCGGCCTTATAACCATCGGTTGGCTACTGTAACCGATGCCTCTAACGTATAAACATCGGGAAGTTTTAACCGACGCTTATTACCCGACGGCGACTGTCGGTCCTGTCCCCGACGCACCTAACGCCGTAAAACCGTTGGCCAAGTGAAACTCCCGACACGCGTAAGGATTATTTTTTTTATGAAAACGCCAATACCTGTTCACTGGCCCGTACTGTTCTCCTCACCGCACACCACCGTCCGTCCCGTCCTCACCACCGTATCAGGAGAACATATGAACATAATTTGGACATTTATACGCAGATTTTCAGTACACATTGGACAAAATTTGGACAGAATATTCTGTAGGACATAATTTAATACGAACATCAATCCAGATTCTCAGTACACTTTGGGAAAAAAAGATAACACAGAGAACACCGCAAATATTCTAGATCGCGCCCCGGCTGCATCCATGAACTTCAGATCTCGCGGTTCTTGGAGCAGTAGCATCAGGTCATTGCACCTCGCTGCCGCCGGATCTGACGGAGGAAGCGCCAGATCTCGCAGTTGCCGCCGGATCTGACAGAGGAAGCGCCGGATCTCATGAAGCACGCGCCAGATCTCGTCGAAGGAGAAGGCGGACGTGGGCGCCGTTGCCAGAGTAAGGAGGGACCAGAGCTCGCCGCCATCAGGTCCGCCGCCATCGCGTCCGCCGCTCGTGTGGTGGAGCTGGCAGCGCACGCACCGTCCCGACCCCTCCCACCTTGCGCGCACGCCGTACTTTTGCCGCCTCCGTGCTTGCCTCTGTCCCCTCCTTGTCTGTTCACTTGGCTATTGATTCTGGTGAGGCCTCGACTCTGTAGAAAGGAGCGGACGCGGGCGGAGTAATAAAAGGGAGAGGAGGCGGCGGCAGGGCGTGCAAGGAAGGATGTAGCTAGGGTTTTGATTTTACGGTGCAAAACGTGTGCTGCGGCTTCCTAAATATTGGGTGGGCGGCGTGCAACTGGGGTGGGCACGGGCGATTTGCATGTGTACCTCCGCCGGGCAAGTGGGCATCGGGCCCACACTAGAGCCGTTGGGCTCTGTTGCCAGCCGACGGACGTAGGTAACACCGTCGGATTCGTGATTTTTGGCCGACATTTTTATGAGTGCTGTCGGTTTTTTTCACTTCCCGGTTCATTTAATTGTGAATGTCGGCTGTTTTTTACAATCCGATGTCGATAACGCTATAACCGTCGGACACAAAAACCGACAGCTTTGGCGCTTTTAGAGCCGATGGCCCTGATGTCTATATTTACTCCGACGTCCTATTGATGGTTTCTTGTAGTGGATGGAGTGTTGCTTTCAGAAAAAAAAAGATTTTGATGGAGTGCCAATTACTAGACCATATATATATATATATATATATATATGATTCTCCTCTTTAATTGATTTAATCTTCTTGTATCCATAAGTTAAAATGTACTATGTCGCACTGGATTTTATTTCCAACAATGAACAAGAGACTTTCAGATTTTATTCATCAAAATGTCATGGCATTACAGATTACACATTTTATATTTCAGATTTTGAAATTTGTAGATCAGATTTCAAACCAGTGATGACACGATATATATTTAATACATTCAAAAAATGTATAATCAATACCCTGAAGTTGTGAAGATAAGAGTCAGAAGAACAAAATATATTAGAATAATCTCCAATAACCAATAGCCATTTACGCTGACTTTGCATCTACCCTCCTTTATGCGATTGTAAGATATTTACCCAAGATACAAAAAGTTTTCACATCCTGCTCTTTATGATCAAGTGGTTCAGGCATGTTCGTGTTCTGCATGATTTTTTTTTTCAAAACCATATTTTAACCAAAATTTACAAAATGGGGTGCCCGATACAATCAATTACGTAAATAGGATGGTCCCGCCCCCTCAACGAGCAAGATCAGATCTCGCCCCGTGGTGGGACAAGATTTGACCAAATCTCGGCCAATCGCGAGGTGAGATCTTTCTGGGGGCCTAAAGTGATGGTAATTTTCTCGCGAGAAACCGAAATTCTTTCATCCAGATCTCCACCCGTGGGCCAGGGGCGATATTACTAAAAAAAAGATCTCGCCTAACCATCAGACTAGATTTGGACCCGCAACACATAAACATGTTCCAATCTTCTTTTATCCCAATTACATGCACATACATACATATAAAATTGGATTGCTAATGTAGGATACAAACATATCAAATTCAACGTTACAACATGTTACAAATCATACATAGACATACAAAGTTCAACGTTGCAACATATT
Organism: Tuctoria greenei; assembly: GCA_036927565.1. Lineage (NCBI taxonomy): Eukaryota > Viridiplantae > Streptophyta > Magnoliopsida > Poales > Poaceae > Tuctoria > Tuctoria greenei. Next base: position 222,324,167 of record JAYESD010000003.1, read on the forward strand.
ACAAATCATAGATACATACATAGAGTTCAACGTTGCAATATGTTACAAAATATAACATAACTGAGTTCATATGTTACACACTAATTACAAATGAGCTTGCTATATGAAATCCGATTGACTGCCGCGAGCATGAGGACGTCTCGATCTGGAGGATGCAGCCAGTGGAGACCTCCCATTTGAATCATGTTCTGAAGGGCCTTTTTGGGTGAAGAAGACCTTCCTGCATTCCTGCTACAAGTCTTATACGTGTGTCCTAACTTCTTACACACAATACAACATCTCCTCCTTCCGTGCCCTACCTCAGATTCATCCATGCCATTCCGAATGCGTCGTGTTCTACCATGTCCTTTCTTCATGCGGGCGGTCCTCGGCTCAGGAACATGGACCACTAGTTCTTCTGTCTCTATGAATGAGCACGCTATACCAATTCCATACAACTTGAACTCCCAACTATGTGTAATGTAATATTTTTACATTATGGAGAAACATAACTTTCAGGAGAAATATCGCTCTCTCCACAAGCCACAATGGCCTGTTTAACAGCCTTGGCTTGTGACATGTGCAAATACAAGTGTCATCCTGCCTCAATACACACTCTTGTGTGACTGCTCCTCATCTCACTCCACCAAACATTTTGTCTTTGCACAGAAATTCAAATCTAACCCTTGTACTTCCCTGTAAGAAGGTACCACATCAATATAAAGGATTGGGCGACAGTGATTAAACGGCTTGATGCATGCTCCTAATAAGCAGAAGGTACGTTGCAATATTAAAAGACCACCTATATCGCTAGGAACAGCTCTAATGCTATAAGATGTTTTCGCATTCATGCCTCGTGTACTTATCCATTCATCAGTCGGTACTGGGGCATACTCCTCATAAGATGAACCATGAGCCTCATCTAAACTCTGATCTCCTCATCTTCATGCTATATTTGCTCAGCTACACAAGCTGACCCTTGAGGTTCATAACTTTGAGCTTGTTCAGCAACACAACTTGCTTGAGTCTCTACTTGCTCTTCATTGGACCGTTCTAGTACCGTCTTCTCGAAGCTCTGAACAAGTATTGTAAATGACCATTATTGTTCAAGCGCATTTCTCACATAATTCGATCATAATAAGCTTCCAAATAAAGTCATCGATAACCCGATTCACCACACATTGAACTAAAAGTACGTGTGTCTCCAGATCTATTTTAAATACCCGCATAACCCAATTGTACACGAATTTGAAACTTTTCTCTTGAATCCTATCCACATGTTTGAGCAGATGCTGGAAATCTGATAAATCCACCCCATTTGGCCCATGATTAACATTCCGCTCTCCAAAATAAACATAAATCTTTTTTTTTGACATTTTGATCCGAAATAAATTAACAATATTAATAAGTAGTTATTTAACCCTAAAACATAAATCCGTAACATAAAACTTAGTTACTTGTGCAGATCTTAAACACTAGGTGCGGTTCTTCGAACCGGTGAGTCTTCACCGCTTTTAGGGATGTAGATGGTCGGAAACGGACCGAAAAAGATCAAAATTTGGAAATATAAAAAATTGTTACAATATTGGAAAATTCGGAAATATAAAAAACGGGTATATCGGAACGGAAAAAAGTCGATACTGGAACGGTTCCGACTTTTTTTCTGAAACAACGTCCCAAAGGAGACAATCCAGAATGACCGGCCATGATAGATTGACCATATAAAATTCATGAGTCAGGAGCATACATGATGTGAGAAAGCATATTTTGCCGATCAATCATGGATACTTAAACTTGTTGCGGGAACAAACTGCAAGGCCGTGTACACTACTACAATAAGCCTCATCGCAGGCGGCTCCAAACGTATTATCACACGCGGTTTCTAAAACCACCTAAAATGAAGAGTCTTTGATAATCTGCAATTTCACAGGCGGAGAAGTGAAACCGCCTGTGAAGACATATTATCACAGGGTGGTTCTTAGGCTAGCCGCCTGTGAAGACATATTATCACAGGCGGGTCGTGCAGCATATATAACCGCCTGTGATAATTGTGTTATCACAGGCGGATATTTACCTATGACAAGCCGCCTGTGGAGACAATTTATCGCAACTGGTTTGTACCATAACAATAACGGCCTGTGATAATTAGATTATCACAGATGGTTCTTTACCTATATCTAGCCACCTGTGATAATTATATTTCACAGATAGTTCTAGCCGTAGGTAAATAACTGCCTGTGATAAGGTATACCCTATGCAGTACTACCTGCTATTATTTCTAATTTCCAGGTCAATTCAATATAATCACAGAATTCAACAATATCATCACAGAAGTAAACAATATAATCACAAAAGTCATCTCACAGAAGTCAATTTCACTAAAACAATATACATATGTACAAGTTACACATACAAGTCATCTTATAGTTTACAAGTTTCACTAAAAACTATTTCTATTGGCATAGTCGCAAAGTTCTGGCACATCAGCTATTGCACCATTCTCATCAAAGAACTCCCCTCTTTTGAGCAAAATTTTGCGACGCACAAATTGACACAGTTCAACAGCAATCTTGTCGACTTCTCTACCAGGCATACTTCTACAAACCGGCCATTCTTTGTTCACATTCTTCTTGCGCTGCAATGAAACACATAACAAGGTTTAGAATGTGTTGGTTTGAATAATCTCAAAGTATAGATTAAAGTGAGAGTACACATGAATTTTATTTGGTATTTTTTAGAGCAGTTGTACTATGAGCAATTGAATTTTGAAGTTGGAATCAAAATCTGAAAATAATTAAACTCAAAAGTAAGAAAATAAGATATCGATATTAAGGACAACTTACATCCTCACAATTCACTCTATATTTGCTGGCGGTCCGAAGATGCTCGCATACATAATACCCGCATAAGACACTCCCAGCAGGCTGCTTCGGACAAGCATAATATGTTTTAATGTCCAATGCATTCGTATTAGGAGGTCTCTAACAGCCAAGTTGTTCCACGTAAAACCGCCACACGCTGTAATACAAGAAATGTCATATAAAACTTGTCAACACATTCTAAATATGTGTAAATTAAAAGTATCAAATAAACGTACAATTTCAAAATGGAAAGAAAATCTTGGTAACGATCTGGTGGGTAATCGGCTGAGTCCAAGACTGTTGCCAAACCCTGCGTTGGCTTGATGAAGATCATTATGTAGTGATTACTACACACATACAAACACATGTGTTAAAAATTAGTAATAATTGCTATTTCAATGTCATGTGTCGAACTTACTCGAAGTGGTACGGAGCCTTTACGAGGTCCTTGCCGTCTCTGACAAAGTTAAACATTGCATGTCCTATGTAAGCTGCAACTTCTGTCCTTCTATCCTTCTTAAGTTTTTTGATTGATTTTCAAATTCTTTTTTTTTTCATGTGCTTGAACTGTACTGAGTCTCGATCTGCCTTGACGTCGAATAGCGTCTTTGCAATCCGTGTAGGGTCAAGGATACCTGTCTTGCGTTTCATCTTTTCATTATCCATGCATTGCATCCTATTGAATAAGTCCAAAATTGTTATAATCTCATGAAATGTATATGCGTGTAGTAAGAAAAGCAAATGCAAAATATTAGAGGCACTTACAAGCACCAGACGAGTAGTAAGTTGATTTCGAGATTGCCCCGATGGAAAAGGGTATGCAACTCTTCAAATTAAATGACTCGTTTATCTGCTCCAGTGCTCTAGAATGCATCTTTTGGAACATGAAATGTGACGCAAGAAAGATCATATTTTGTGCTGGCAGTGATGTACCACTCGTGCATTCTTTTGAGCGGGGCAGGTTGTTTGCTAAGTTGTACGGATGTCATGAACGGCTTCCCATTCTCAAATTTAGGAGGAACATCCTCAAGCTTGTATATTGGAACTCCTAGTTTAACTAAAGCCGTCCTCCGATTATACATGACACCGTCTTCTTCACACTCCTCGATATCTTCTAATGTTGGCTCATGAGAAGAACGAGATGCACTCGATTTTCTAATATTTTCCTTCATATTTTCCAAATACTTTGTCACTTCTGATGAAGGTTTCTTAATTTCGTATGAGCTAACTTTGATAGGCACTGATGATCGAGGAGTAGTCGTCGAAAGTTGAACACTGACTTGTTGTTGAATCTGTTGTTCAACTGATTGCTCTTTACTCCCAGCAGCTGGCTCTAGTACTACTTCAAGTCGTTGCTCAACTAGTTGCTCTTTACTAGCGACAGCTTGCTCTGGTACTGCTTGAAGCTGTTGTCTAACTTGTTGCTCTTGGTTATCTTTACTAGCAAGGTTACTATCATACTTGCTGAGACATAGGAGGAGTGGATCCTCCTAGACTGGGAGTGGATCTTCCTGGACTTCCGCCTTAGAAGATGGGGTTGCAGTAATTTGAGATGCGACGGGGATAGAAATTGGCTCATCGTCCTACACGATATCTCATTGGTGCCAAAGGATTAATTAGTTGACAGCCTACCCCAGAGTCGTGATCCCCTCATGTGTGATGTGTTCTATTTCATAATCTTTGTAATCATTATCAATGATCTGAAGAAATTGCACCACATCATAATACAACAGAAGTGGATTGCCGTTGAAGTTACAATCAGGCTTTGCCATAGCAGTGGCAACCTGTTTCGTTTTGTTCCCTGCTCTGCCAATCGGGAAAGGAAGACAACAAGATCTGTCCTTAGCAATATCATTGACAGCGAACTTATGGGTTGACCCTGAGCCTGACACAGAACCTACGCTGCTAGGTTAGGCAGTTGGAGATACCAAATGCTCCTTTGGCACGGGAACCATCGCTGTACTCGGTGCCACTAATTGTCCTGATTGTCTAAGTTGTTCAATTATTTCTTGCACATTTTCCTTGACCTTTTGAGCAATAATTTCATCAAGTGTTTTATTGAACTTCTCACATCTTCTATATGTCGCTTTATCTTTAGGGAAACCATCTAGCCAAGACATTTGAGAAGAGATTGCTCGAACCCTTCCACTGTGTTTAGGGTTTCCTAGGATAGCGGTAAGTTGGTCATTCTCCCTTTTCGGCTTGAAGAGACCCTTCTGTTGCTTTTCAATTACTTCTTTTATTTTGTGCTCTACTTCATTCATAGAGTCGGACTTTTCAAGTTTGCCCTCGCTTGTCAAATCTGACCGAGCAAAGAACCACCGCTGAGCTCTCTCATCGCAACCTTCTAATGGGTGAGGATTGCCCTTACTGGTAATAACGTCTAATATCTTATTCCATTTCTGGACTTGGGGGTCATATCCGGCAGACCCCAAGAGATGATGGTATTTGTTCTTTTTGGCAAGCTCTGACCTAGTTGCACTTAGGGCTTTAGCATCAGGTGTGTTCTTTTGATAAAAAAATTATTGCCACTGAGCTTGTGTGATTTTTCCATCTTACTCAGGCTAGGGACCTTATCGGCCTTAACACAAGCATTCATTTCACTCTTCCAGCCACGAAACATCTTGCTGCAAGAGACCAGTGTTGCTTTCTTTACAACTTCTTCCGTGCCTTTCGGGAACTTGAATTGTTTCTTTATCCTTTCCCACAACTCATTATTGTTCTCTTCAAGTAATTTTCTCTAATTCTCGGTTGTTATCGGCACGAGCTCTCTAACAAGAAAACCGCATGCATTTCGGTACTTGGTAACTAAATCCAGTGGTTGTTGGGGAAGTCCACTTGGACCGACCCTTGTTATGTACATGATGCGGTCCAATGGACCCTTTTTGGGACCTCGATGCCCTCGTTTCTGCTTGAGTGAACCTGATGATTCATCCATTAGAGAACCTTCTGCGGTTTTAGGAGCCAAAGTCACCTCGTTGTCTTCGTGATTAATCTAGGTAGAAAAGAATTATAAGACTTCCTATACTTGACAACAAACATTAACTTGAACTGCTGAAGTCAAGATTCATGATCCATACCTCTTCGGCAACATCATATTTTTGGTCGAGATCCTCTGAAGTATTTTTAATTTTTATGTTCATAAAATGATCTGATGGACCATGAAAGGAGCCTGAACTGCTGGATTCACTAAACTCCATATTGCCTTCTTTATTGTTACTACCAGCACCAGTCTTCTTAGGGCTTTCCATGCTAGAACTAATAAGCCAAAAAAATATAATGAATGGCATATTAAATCTACATGAAGTGTTGCATGATGAAAAAGATGGAAGCATTCTAGGGTTTGATAAGGCATTCTAAGGTTTAAGGCGACTGACTAAAGTGATTGACCAAGTTCCATTCTAGGGTTTGAGGCGACTGACGTCGTCTAAGTGATTTGGTATTACTATCATATCATATCGGGGCTCAAAACCAAAATTACGTATTACATTTGTCTGTTCCGCCAATCCTTCATTATTAATCTACTCTGCACCTCAATCCATGATCTAGAACTAACGTGAATAAATCATGATGATGAAAAATTAGAAAACAATACACATTGAATGTTGCACGACACGTAAAGTGCATGAATCAACATGTTTGTATATACATTCTACTACTACTACTACTGACAAATTGTCTTATTGACATGCAAAGGCAACAAGAGGGAGTGTTAGTAGCAGCCATGAGCAGGAGGAAATGAACACAAAATTCTTCAAATCAAGCGTAACTTGCAGCTGCAATGTTCTTCCAAATTTCATAAATCCTTAACCCATAAAAATACTCCACCTATTATTCCAATCACTGAATTATGTACAGCAGCGCCATGGTAATGGTGAAATCAGGAGAATCATAATAACAAAGGTGTAGGAAACTAATTCAGGGGCAGGACAGCAAGAGATTGTACCTAACCAAAAAACTAGCAGCATAGTTTATCATGTCCGAACCCTAATAGTACGGCCGCGATTTGGCACCAAAACACGATCGACAAACTGCGTCCAGTACATGGAACCAAACGAACACGTCAGAGGTGTTGTGCGTTAACACCGTGGTCCACCACCACCACCACCAGGAGGCCTACCCTTTTCGAATTTCCGAACCCTAACCAAGGAAATCTATGCAAGGCACCATTTGACTCGGCCAGCAGCAAGGGTGAGGAGGGAGGCAGCACGGGGACGGAGGAGGGAAGGTCAAAGGGTTTAGGGTTTATCGTGAAGCTCGACGGCGACAGCGAGGGCAATGCTCGACGTACCTGGAAGTGGCGAGGGCGAAGCAAACGGATAACAGTGAAGCTCGACGGTGACAACGAAGCTCGGTGGCGACAACGAAGCTCGGCGGTGACGGCGAAGCTCTGCGACGAAGGCAAAGCTCAGCGGCAAGAGCGGCGAAGACTTGGCGGCAAATAAAATTTTGGTAGCCTGATCACGTTTAAGTGATTTCGCGCGGGTTAGGTTTTCCCAACGCATCCGAAGGCTATATATAGACTCCTATCTTCGCGGGCGGTTATTAAGAACCAACCTCCTGAGAAGATGATTATTTCAGGCGGTTGGTACTTAATAACCACCCGAGAAGATTTACATATCCCATGCGTTTGGTAAGTAATAACTGCCTGATAATCTTTTTCTCAGGCAGTTATTTAGTACCAACCGCCTGAGAAGAACTTTATGTAAGCTTAATTAATATTCTTGATTAAATGTGGGGCCTTTCAAAATCCCAAAATTCCACTTTCTTGTAATATGATTGAGTATTAAAGGTTACCATTAAATTTCACTTCATAAAGCCTTTGAAATTGGTGAGAACATAAAAAACATATAACAATTGCTATTTGTCAATTTTCTATCTTGATGAATATAGTAATTTTTTCATTTAGTTTTTCAATGGACCTTTTTAGTCATCATACCAACCTCTATGAATTTTTTCAGATTTTTTAATTTTGTTAATCAATGTGTGTTCAATATTTGATGAATGCCTCATATGTATATGAGCATTTGGTTAGAATAATGGATAATTTGAATTTTTACATGTTGGAATGCGTTAAAAAGTTAAACAAAATTTATACATTTATAAATAATACAAATATGTTCATACAAACCAATTTCAGTGGAGGATCCTTTTGTTAGGAGATACACAAATGTGAATAATATGTTAGTATAAATTAATTTGATCTTTACCAAAACATTACTGTAGAATCGAAGAGCACGTGAAAAGCTATTAGTGGGGGGGGGGGGTGAATGGTAGATTAAAAAAATTTTACGCAGCGGAAATAATTAAATCCCAACCCCTTCGGCAGAAAAACGATCTGTTAAAGACATCGTGTGTGAGACTGATCTAAATGTGTTTCACCGTGATAAAAGTGATACATATCAGAGAGAATCAAGTCACAAAGACGACACAACAAGAATCACTCAAATCCGTCCAGAAAAACTCAAGTACGATCGAAAGATCAAACAAAGGTCAATCTGTCCTACCCGAGAAAAACAGTTTTGGAACGCTGCAAAGAAAAGCATGTAGACCAGAAACCCCTAATCCAATTACTGTGAAATTGTGACATATGATAGACAATCAAGTTGTGAAGACAACCCAAAAAGAATCACGTCAATTGGATCGGCAAAACTCGAGTTATGATAAAACTATCGAATAAAGGTAGTGCTGTGCAGAAACTCGACGAGAAAAACTTGTCTGGAACAAGTCGGACAAACAAGGCACAAAAGTTCCTTTCAACTATGAATTTTATTAAATAGAACACAAGAGGAACAACCCCAAAGTCGTCTCCCATGAGATCTGGCCTCCCTTGCTTATATAACCAGCCCTTAGGCCAACCCAATCTCAACTAGGACTCTAATCCTACTCAAATCACAAATCAAAACTTTCCATAACTGCTTAGGACTCTTCTATACACAGATAGAATCAATCTTAAGACATACAAACACCTTAGGAACGTATCCCACATTTCTAAAACAACTCAAATTCGTGACCCACACGAAATCCTATCATAACCAACTCAAAATTTTCCATATTTGAGTCAAACACGACTCAACCGCAGCCTGAGTCCATAACCTAGTCGGTTGGACTTTTCCGACCAATTCTTTATGTCCACATCTCTTCATCACGCATTGGAACCATGGAGCCATGTCCATGCACTCCTTGAACACGTGCAAACATCTTCCAACGACATCCACGATACATTCAAATGCATTGTTCTTGATTCAAACACGATGTGCGACCTCCTGATCAACTCAACCACAATTCCTCTTGAACTTGGTTGTTGAACCTCATCTTTTCCCTAAGACTAGTTCACTGGATCCCGTCACCAGCCATGTATTGAACTCAAGCAACACCTGCCCATGAATAAACAACCAATACTTCTGAGCACATGTCCTCGACTTGACTCTCGTTAGTTCCGAAACTACAACATCTTATGTGAGCACCTCACATAAGCATGTTGCAAACCATAGCAAAATGATATCAGCCTTAACCATCAAAACACACCAAAAACATAGCAAATGAATACTAAGAAATCTTTCCAACAATGTAAAGCAAGTTCGAAACATTTTACAGTAAAAGCAGGATCATTGCAATCAAGCTCCGAACCTTGTGAAAGCTAACCGGAGCTTGAGCTGGACCTTATCAAAGCTAGTAGAACCTAGCGCTGGAGCTTACCAACGCTAGTACAACCTAGCACCGGAGCTTACCAAAGCTAGTACAACCTAGCGTCGGGGCTAGAAAAACATGTCGAAGCTAACCAACATAAGTCGGAGCTATCAAAACATATCGAAGCTTAACAAAGACATACTGGAGCTAAAGACAAAGCTCACCGGAGCTATCCAAAAACATGTCGGACCTAGACAAAGAAAGTCAGACCTATTGTCGGACCTTGCAGAAGCTCGAAGCTAGAGTCGGACCTTGCTAAAAATGATGTTATGGCAGCATTCACAACTTTTATCATCAAAGCCTCTAGTATGAGATGGATAACCAAGAAACATGCCATCAACAGATCTAGGTTCAAATTTATCAAGATTACCATGTTTCTTAACAAAGAATTTGCAAACAAAGACCCGAAAGTGTGTAACACTAGGCCTATGTCCAGACCAGAGCTCATATGGTGTTTTACCTAGCTTAGCGCGCAAGAAAACACGATCTGAGACATAACAAGCAGTTGCAATTGCATCAGCCCAAAATTTCCTAGGAGTTTGATATTCATCAAGCATAGTCCTAGCCATCTCAACTAAGGTTCTGTTCTTTCTTTCTACACCACCGTTTTGTTGAGGTACATATGGTGAAGAAAATTGATGATCTATTCCATTTTCAGCACAAAAGTGATCAAAAGATTGATTTTTAAATTCAGTTCTGTTATCACTTCTAATTGCTTTTAAAGATCCTGGGTGATCAATTGATAATCTAAGAAATAAAGTTCTAAAGTGACTAAAATCTTCATTCTTAGATGCCATAAAGTAAACCCAAGAGTATCTAGAATAATCATCATCAATCACAAGAACATACCATTTAACTCTAAAGGATTGAACACGTGAAGGTCCTACGGTGTCAATGTGCAAAAGTTGACCCAGTTCAGTTGTCATGATCATTGTGAGAGGAGTAAGTGAACCTACAACCATCTTAGCATGTCTACAAGAAGAGCACACAATTTCTTTGTCCCCTTTAAGCTTAAGGAGCCCACGTATGCAATCAAGAGCACTAACATGCGTTAGATGATCAAAGCCTACGTGACCTAGTCTACGATGCCAAAAATATAAGTCCTTTGAATCATTAGCAACTAGACACCTATGCTTAGAGGAAGACATATCAAAATCAGCTTTAAAAACTCTTCCAAAATGAGACATGTTAAAAATAAGCTCACTATTTGAACCTACAACTTTGCAGCAGTTTTTATTGAAAATAATTTCCAGATTTTCATCTAGCAATTGTCACTGCTACAATAAGCCTCATCACAGGCGGCTCCAAACCTATTATCACAAACGGCTTTTAAAACCGCCTGAAACGAAGAGTCTGTGATAATCCACAATTTCACAGGCGGAGAAGTGATACCGCCTGTGAAGACATATTATCATAGGCGGTTCTTTACTTAGGCTAGCCGCCTGTGAAGACACATTATCATAGATGGTTCTTTACATAGGCTAGCCGCCTGTGAAGATACTTTATCACAGACGGGTCGTGCAGCATATATAACCGCCTGTGATAAATGTCTTATCACAGACGGGTATTGAAGCATAACTAACCGCCTATGATAATGTGTCTTCACAAATGGATATTGAAGAATAACTAACCGCCTATGATAATGTGTCTTCACAGACGGGTATTGAGGCATAACTAACCACCTATGATAATATGTCTTCACAGACGGGTATTGAGGCATAACTAACCGCCTATGATAATATGTCTTCACAGACGGGTATTGAAGCATAACTAACCGCCTATGATAATGTGTCTTCGCAGGCGGGTATTGAAGCATAACTAACCGACTATGATAATGGTGTTATCACAGACAGACGTTTACCTACATCAGCCGTCTGTGAAGACCCTTTAACGCAGCCGGTTTCTACCATAACAGTACCGCCTGTGAAAATTAGGTTATCACAGATGTTTCTTTACTTATATCTAGCCGCCTATGATAATTGTTTTTCACAATCATGCCTAGCCGTTGGTTAATAATCGCCTGTGATAAGGTATAACCTATGCAGTACTACTGCTGTTATTTCTAATTTCCAGGTCAATTCAATATAATCACAGAACAAAAAACAACAATATCATCACATAACAAAAGTCAACAATATTATCATCACAGAAGTCAATTTCACTAAAACAATATACATATGTACAAGTTACATATACAATTCATCTCAAAGTTTACAAGTTTTCACTAAAAACTGTTTCTATTGGCATAGTCGTAAAGTTCTGGCACATCAGCTGCTGCAAAATTCTCATCAAAGAACTTCCCTTTTTTGTGCAAAATTTCACGACGAATGAACTGACAGAGTTCAACAGCAATCCTATCGGCTCCTCCACTAGGAATCCTTCTACAAACCGGCCATTCTTCGTTTAGATTCTTCGTGTGCTGCAATATAACACATAACAAGGTTTAGAATGTATTGGTTTGAACAATCTCAAAGTATAGATCAAAGTGAGAGTATACAGGAATCTATTTGGTATTTTTGGAGCAGTTGTACTATGAGCAATTGAATTTTGAAGTTGGAATCAAAATATAAAAATAATGTTTCTGGTAATATTGAACAGCAGAGAATATAAGCATTAAACTATGCTAGTTACAATGAAAATGAAACACAAAAGTAAGAAAATAAGGTATCTACAATAAGGATAACTTACATCCTCACGATTCACTCTATATACGCCGACGGTCCGAAGATGCTCGCATACATAATACCCGCATAAGACACTCCTAACAGGCTGCTTCGGACAAGTATAATACGTTCTAATGTCCAATGCATTCGTATTAGGAGGTCTTTGACCGCCAAGCTGTTCCGCGTAAAACCGCCAAGCGCTGTAATACAAGAAATGTCATATAAAACTTGTCAACACATTCTAAATGTGTGTAAATTAAAATTATTGAATAAACGTACAGTTTCAAAATGGAAAGGAAATCTTTGTAACGATCTGGTGGGTAATCGTCCGAGTCCAAGATTGTTGCCATTCCCTGCGTTGGCTTGATGAAGATCATTATGTAGTGTTACTGCAAACATACAAACACGCGTGTTAACAATTACCAATAATTGCTATTTCAATGTCATGTGTCGAACTTACTCGAAGTGGTACGGATCCTTTACGAGGTCATTGCCGTCTCTGACAAAGTTAAACAATGCTTGTCCTATGTAAGCTGCGACTTCTGTCTTTCTATCCTTCTTAAGTTTTGCAATTGCTTTTTCAAAAAAAATTTCATGTGTTTGTACTGTCCTGATTCTTGATTCGGCTGGACGTCGAATAACAACTTTGCAATCCTAGTAGGTTCAAGGATACCTGTCTTGCGCTCCAACTTTACATTATCCATGTATTCCATCCTATTGAAGAAGTCCAGAATTGTTATAATCTCATGAAATGCGTATGCGTGTAGTAAGAAAAGCAAATACAAAATATTAGAGCACTTACAAGCACCAGACGAGCAGCAAGTTGATATCGAGCATGCCCCGATGGAAAAGGGAATGAAGCTCTTCAAATAAAATGACTCGTTTATCTACTCCAGTGCTCCAGAATGCTTCTTTTGGAATACGAAATGTGACGTAATTAAGACCATATCTTGTGCTGGCAGTGATGTACCACTCATGCATTCTTCTGAGCTGGACGGGTTGTTTGCTAAGTTGTACGGATGTCATGAACAGCTTTCCATTCTTAAATTTAGGAGGAACATCCTCAAGCTTGTATATTGGAACTCCTGGTTTAACTAAAGCCGTCCGCCGATTATACATGACAATGTCTTCTTCCCACTCCTCGATATCTTCTAATGCTGGCTCATCAGAAAAACGAGATGCACTCGATTTTCTAATATTTTCCTTCATAGCTTACATATACTTTGACACTTCTGATGAAGGTTTATTAATTTCGTATGAGCTAACTTTGGTAGGCACTGATGATCGAGGAGTAGTCGTCGGAAGTTGGACACTGGCTTGTTGTTGAACCTGTTGTTCAACTGATTGCTCTTTACTCCCAGCAGTTGGCTCTAGTACTACTTCAAGCTGTTGCTCAACTGGTTGCTCTTTACTAGCAACAGCTTGCTCTGGTACTGCTTGAAGATGTTGTCCAACTTGTTGCTCTTGGATATCATCCTTGCTGAGACATAGGGGGAGTGGATCTTCCCGGACTGGGAGTGGATCTTCATGCACTTTCGCCTTAGAAGATGGGGTTGCAGTATTTGGAGATGCGACAGGGCTAGAAATTGGCTCATTGTCCAACACGATATTGCATCGGTGCCAAAGGATTAATTGGTTGTTAGCCTACCCCAGAGTCGCGATCCCCTCAGGTGTGACGTGGTCTATTTCATAATCTTCATAATCATTATCAATGATTCGAAGAACTTGCACCACAACATAATACAACGGAAGTGGATTCCCGTTGAAGTCACGATCAGGCTTTGTCATAGCAGTGGCAACCTATTTGGTTTTGTTCCCTGCTCTGCCTATCGGGACAAGAAGACGACAAGATTTGTCGTTAGCAATATCATCGACAGGGAACTTATGGGCTGACCCTGAGCCTGGCACGGAACCAACGCTGCTAGGATAGGCAGTTGGAGATACTAATTGCTCCTTTTGCACCGGAACCATCATTGTACTCGGTGCCACTAATTGTCCTGATTGTCTAAGTTGTTCCATTATTTCTTGCATATTTTCTTTGACCTTTTGAGAAATCGTTTCATCAAGTGTTTTCTTAAACTTCTCACGTCTTCTATATGTGTCTTTATCTTTAGGGAAACCATCTAGCCAAGACATTTGAGAAGAGACCGCTCGAACCCATCCGCTGTGTTCAGGGTTTCCTAAGATAGCGGTAAGTTGGTCATTCTCCCTCTTCGGCTTGAAGAGACCCTTCTGTTGCTTTTCAATTACTTCTTTCATTTTATCCTCTACTTCATTCAGAGAGTTGGGCTTTTCAAGTTTGCCCTCGCTGGTCAAACTTGACTGAGCAAAGACCCAACGTTGAGTTCGCTCATCGCACCCTTCTAATGGGTGAAGAATGCCCTTACTGGTAATTTCGTCTAATATCTTATTCCATTTCTGGACTTTGGGGCCATATCCGGCAGACCCCAAGCGATGATGGTATTTGTTCTTTTTTGCAAGCTCTGACCTAGTTGCACTTAGAGCTTTAGCATCAGGTGTGCTCTTTTGACGAACAAACTCTTGCCACTGAGCTTGTGTGATTTTTCCCATCTTCCTCAGGGACCTTATCGGCCTTAACATAAGAATTCATTTCACTCTTCCAGCATCGAAACTTCTTGCCGCAAGAGACCAATGTTGCTTTCTTTACAGCTTCTTCTGTGCCTTTTGGGAACTTGAATTGTTTCTTTATCTTTTCCCACAACTCATTCTTGGTCTGCTCGGGTAATTTCCTCCAATTATCGGTTGTGATCGGCACAACCTCCCTAACAAGAAAACCGCATGCATTACGGTACTTGGTAACTGAATCCAGTGGTTCTTGGGGAAGCCCACCTGGACCGACCCTTGTTATGTACATGATGCGGTCCAATGGACCCTTATTGGGACCTCGTTGCCCTCGTTTCCGCTTGAGTGAAGCTGAGGATTCATCCATTGGAGAACCTTCTGCGGTTTTAGGAGCCGATGTCACCTCATTGTCTTCGCGATTAATCTAGGTAGAAAAAAATTATAAGACTTCGTATACTTGACAACCAACATTAACTTGAACTGCTGAAGTTAAGATTCGTGATCCATTCCTCGTCGGCAGGATCATATTCCAGGTCTAGATCCACTGAAGTCTTTTTATTTTTTATATTCGTAAAAGGATCAGAAGGACTGTGATAGGAGCCTGAACTGCTGGAGTCAGTAAACTCCATATTGTCTTCTTTGTTGTTACTATCAGGACCAGTCTTCTTAGGGCTTTCCATGCTAGATCTAATAAGACAAAAAATCTAATAAATGGCATATTAACTCTACATGAAGTGTTGCATGAAGAGAAAGATGGAAGCATTCTAGGATTTGATAAGGCATTCTAGGGTTTAAGGCGACTGACCAAAAGGTTCCTATACATTGCGAGGGTGACAAGCATGTTAAAGTTGCTCACCAGCAATGTCAATTTTATCTTTTTATTCTAAATAGGCTAGCTTCGTTCAGAGTGGCGACCATGTTCTTGAGGTTTACTAGGCGGCGCCTAGCTCCGGACCTATAACTGATCAAGCAAGGGACAAAAAGCAAATCCCCGCACAGCTCCTACCTAGCTTAGAGGGCATTATCGTCCCCGCTCTCAAGTTTCCTCTTATTCCCTGTCACTGATTCTTCTGCCTACTGAATGAAAAACAACATGCTGATGCGTACTTGTGCAGATGCAGTGCCTAGAAGAGACTGATAGCAGCAGCAGCAACTAGCAAGCTCACTTTACACCGACAACCCAAGGCATAACTTAGTCAAAATTAGTCAAGTATAGATATATCTAATGTAACTTAGCCAAAATTAGCCAAATTTGCTCAACTTAACCAAATATAGCTAAATCTTGCCCAGCATAGTCAAACATACTTGATTATGCTTCAGTTAGCTAAATTTGGTCATATTTAAAACAAATTTTCTCAATTTTGGCTCAATTAAGTAAATTTAGCCAAAACACATTTTTGAAGTTATATAGGTCTAACTAAATTCTTGTATCATAGAGATCGGCAGCATATGCTCTGACTCCATCGCCACACCTAGTGGTACCTAGATATGGGCGTGAGGATGCTCCTGGCATCACAAATGAGTTGGCCAGCAACTTGTTTGGCTTCAGAGCTAAATATAGCATAACTTTGGTAGCTCAGATTAGGTACAATTGCTCAAATGAAGCTGATGGAGCCACAAGTGCAGACATCTTTGGTAGCACAGATTAGCTACAATTGCTCAAATGAAGCTAACTTAGAGAAATAAAAGCAAACTTAGCCAAACTTAGTCTAGCATAGCTAACTCTAAGCAAAAGTAGCCAAATATAGCTAAATATAGCATAACTTAGTCAAAATTAGTCAAGTATAACTATATCTAATGTAACTTAGCCAAAATTAGCCAAATTTGCTCAACTTAACCAAATATAGCTAAATCTTGCCCCTAATAGAGAATTATGTGGCATATGCAAGGCCGATGACAGAAATATGGAATATACTGCTGTTACTAGAGTCTAGAATCATGTTTACCACTAATGTGTCAGAACAGAATAGGATCATGCACAACGCAATGACAGAATGCGCAGACTGACAGTTTCGCTACATGATCCTACAGGCTTTGCTCCAATGAATATAACGAAGTGGAACTTCTTCAGCATATATTTGGTAAACCTAATGATCCTAGGAGAATAAAAACAACTACTATTCAAAATATTATCTCTGCAAACTACCAAAAGATGAAATGCTACTGATTTCACAGTTTCAGACACACAGAACCAACTACCAATTTATCGTGATATAACCATCCACGACGAAGGGAGTAACTCCTATTCATTCGAACTTGACAGTTTTATCTCTACAAACTACCAGAAGATGAAATGCTACTGATTTCACAGTTTCAGACACACAAAACCAACTACCAATTTATCGTGATATAACCATCCACATAAATCTTGCCCCACCGAACCCTAACCAAAGATGCTACCGAACTTGACAGTTTTTCGAATTCCATCGAACCCTAACCAAGGATGCCTACCATTTTCCAATTCCCGAACCCTAACCAAGGATATGCAAGGCGGCAGCGAGGGTGGGGAGGGAGGTGGCACGGCGAAGGAGGATGGAAGGTCGAAGGGTTTAGGGTTTACCTTGAAGCTCGGCGGTGACGGCAATGGCTTCGCTCGGCGTACCTGGAAGTGACGAGGGCGAAGCTCGGCGGCGACGGCGAAGCTCAGCGACGGCGAAGCTCGGTGGCGTACCTGGAAGTGACGAGGGCGAACACTTGGCGGCAAATGAAATTTTGGCAGCCTAACGGCGTCTAAGTGTTTCGCTTGGGTTAGGTTTTTCCAATGCTGCCGAGGGGTATATATAGACTCACATTTTCTCAGGCGGATTTTAAGTATCGACCGCCTGAGAAGATTGTTACCTCACACGGGTTTTACTTACCAACCGCCTGAGAAGATACAATTATCTCAAACGGTTGGTTAGTAACACCCGCCTGAGATAAACATGGGCCTGTGAAGATATTTAATTCTTCTTAATTAATATGTGTTCATTATGATTTGATGAAGGTCGGCAATAGTGGTGTTGGGTCGTCGGAGCAGAGGAAGACGAAGAAAACAAGAGGATTCAAAGTGAGCGATGCGCTTGTGAGCGAGACAGTTGGTTAGTAACACCCGCCTGAGATAAACATGGGCCTGTGAAGATATTTACTTCTTCTCAATTAATATGTGTTCATTATAATTTGATGAACGCCTACATAAAGACCCCTCACCAACCTACTATGAAGACATGTCGATGATCGTGCGCGACCTTTCTTTTCCCCGAGGTGCGACCTTTAATGCGCGGTAAACCAACTGCTCCATCTTCCACTCCGCGCGGCCTTAAAGACGCGCTATCGCTCACAAGCGCATCGCTCACTTTGAATCCTCTTGTTTTCTTCGTCTTCCTCCGCTTCGACGACCCAACACCACTATGGCCGACCTTCCGCCGCCAAGCCCTCCGAGGGAGCCACCTTGCAAGAAACTATGTTGCAGCTCCCCCGAGAAGATCAACACCAAGCAGCACCTCCTCATGGCGCGAGAGGCGTACAACAATACGTCTCGCGCCATGAGTGCCTTGGGGCTGGGTACCCTTCCAGAGTATACTAGAATGGGTACCATGGGCCACTACCTCTACGCCCTCACGGGGGTGGCTGATCGTCTCGACATTCTGTTCGCGACGATGGCCCAGGTTCTTGGCCCCGAGGGCCATAGAACGCTGGTGGAGGCGACGGCTAGCAACCTCAGGGTTGCACCGCCGGTGCAGCCGGTGCAGCCGGCCCTGTCTCCTGTTGCACCGGTGTCAGAGTCGTCGTCGGAGGACGAGGAGGAGGAGGAGGAGGGGGAGGAAGAGGAGTAGGAGTAGGATTTAATTAGTTTTTCTTTTTGTTGTTTTTAGTTGCTTCTATTTTGTAAATATTGTCAATGAATGAAATCTATCTTTTTCATCTATGTGATTGAATATTACTTGTGTATCTTGTGTGTTCTTGTGTAAATATTGTGTATCTTGTGTGTTCTTTTGTGAGATGTGTCATTGAATATTGTTAATGAATGAGTATCTTGTGTGTTCTTCAACTGTGAAAATGAATAAATGTGTAGTGTGTTCATCGTTAATTAAAATTTCACGTCTGAGAAGAAGATTATCTCAGGCGGTTGGTAAGTAATACCCGTCTGAGATAAATATATTCTCAGGCAGTTGGTAAGTACCAACCGCCTGTGAAGATATTTACTTCTTCTTAATTAATATTCTTGATTAAATGTGGTCCTTTAAAAAGGCAAAAATCCACTTTCTTGTAATATTATTGATAAGTAAAGGTTACCATTAAATTTCACTTCATAAATCCTTTGAAATTGGCCAGAACATAAAAAACATACAACAAATACTATTTTTCATTTTTCTATCTTGATGAATATAATGCTTTTTTCATTTATTTTTTTAGTGGACATTTTTACTCATCATACCAACCTCTATGAATTTTTTCAGATTTTTTTAAATTTTTTTGAATCAATGTGTGTTCATAATTTGATGAATGCCTCATATGTATATGAGCATTTAGTTAGAATGGTGGATAATTTGAAGTTTGACATGTTGGAATGCTTTTAAAAAAATTAAAAAAATTCATACATGTATAAATTATACAAATATGTTCATACCAACAATTTTGAGTGAAGGAACTTTTCTTTATGAGATACACAAATGTGAATAATATGTGAGTAGAAATTAATTTGATATTTACCAAAACATTACAATGTCAGCTATACAAGTTTTAAAAATATTTTGTTCAGGTGGTAGATGTTAATTTTATACAAATGTAGCAGAAAGAATCATCAAATTTGGACACAATTTGCAGAATCTAAACATGTTTGAGTTTTTATATTGGAATCTAAATAAAAAAGAAGCAAGGGATAAGAAAACTAAAGAACAGTATCGGGCATTATCTCAGGCGGTTGGTAAGTAATACCTGCCTGGGATAAATATATTCTCAGGCGGTTGGTAAGTACCAACCGCCTGTGAAGATATTTACTTCTTCTTAATTAATATTCTTGATTAAATGTGGTCCTTTAAAAAGGCAAAATCCACTTTCTTGTAATATTATTGATAAGTAAAGGTTACCATTAAATTTCACTTCATAAATCCTTTGAAATTGGTCAGAACATAAAAAACATACAACAAATGCTATTTTTCATTTTTCTATCTTGATGAATATAATGCTTTTTTCATTTATTTTTCAGTGGACATTTTTACTCATCATACCAACCTCTATGAATTTTTTCAGATTTTTTTTAATTTTTTTGAATCAATGTGTGTTCATAATTTGATGAATGCATCATATGTATATGAGCATTTAGTTAGAATGGTGGATAATTTGAAGTTTGACATGTTGGAATGCTTTTAAAAAAATTAAAAAAATTCATACATGTATAAATTATACAAAATGTTCATACCAACAATTTTGAGTGAAGGAACTTTTTTTTATGAGATACACAAATGTGAATAATATGTGAGTAGAAATTAGTTTGACATTTACCAAAACATTACAATGTCAGCTATACAAGTTTTAAAAATATTTTGTTCAGGTGGTAGATGCTGATTTTATACAAATGTAGAAGAAAGAATCATCGAATTTGGACACAATTTGCAGAATCTAAACATGTTTGAGTATTTATATTGGAATCTAAATAAAAAAGAAGCAAGGGATAAGGAAACTGAAGAACAGTATCGGGCATTATCTCATGCGGTTGGTAAGTAATACCCGCATGAGATAAATATATTCTCAGGCGGTTGGTTAGTACCAACCGCCTGTGAAGATATTTACTTCTTCTTAATTAATATTCTTGATTAAATGTAGTCCTTTAAAAAGGAAAAAATCCACTTTCTTGTAATATTATTGATAAGTAAAGGTTACCATTAAATTTCACTTCATAAATCCTTTGAAATTGGTCAGAACATAAAAAACATACAACAAATGCTATTTTTCATTTTTCTATCTTGATGAATATAATGCTTTTTTCATTTATTTTTCAGTGGACATTTTTACTCATCATACCAACCTCTATGAATTTTTACAGATTTTTTTTAATTTTTTTGAATCAATGTGTGTTCATAATTTGATGAATGCCTCATATGTATATGAGCATTTAGTTAGAATGGTGGATAATTTGAAGTTTGACATGTTCGAATGCTTTTAAAAAAATTAAAAAAATTCATACATGTATAAATTATACAAATATGTTCATACCAACAATTTTGAGTGAAGGAACGTTTTTTATGAGATACACAAATGTGAATAATATGTGAGTAGAAATTAATTTGATATTTACCAAAACATTACAATGTCAGCTATACAAGTTTTAAAAATATTTTGTTCAGATGGTATATGTTAATTTTATACAAATGTAGAAGAAAGAATCATCGAATTTGGACACAATTTGCAGAATCTAAACATGTTTGAGTATTTATATTGGAATCTAAATAAAAAAGAAGCAAGGGATAAGGAAACTGAAGAACAGTATCGGGCATTATCTCTGGCGGTTGTTAAGTAATAACCGCCTGAGATAAATATCTTCCTAGACGGTTATTAAGTACCAACCGCCTGTGAAGATATTTACTTCTTCTTAATTAATATTCTTGATTAAATATGGGTCCTTTAAAAAGGCAAAATTTCACTTTCTTGTAATATTATTGATAAGTAAAGGTTACCATTAAATTTCACTTCATAAATCTTTTGAAATTGGTCAGAACATAAAAAACATACAACAAATGCTATTTTTCATTTTTCTATCTTGATGAATATAATGCCTTTTTCATTTATTTTTTCAGTGGACATTTTTACTCATCATACCAACCTCTATGATTTTTTTCAGATTTTTTTTAAAATTTTTTTGAATCAATGTGTGTTCATAATTTGATGAATGCCTCATATGTATATGAGCATTTAGTTAGAATGATGGATAATTTGAAGTTTGACATGTTGGAATGCTTTTAAAAAAAATTAACAAAATTCATACATGTATAAATGAATACTATTTCATTGGCGTTGGGAGAACTAGGGGTAGCGCATCCAAAAGGGAATTGAGGGAATATAACCCATAGAGTACAACACGTTATGGGAGAACAGGTCATACTTGCGCTCAATCCTACAGTTCTCAGTACAGAAGATGGTCCACTCGGACCACCCTCGCCTGCCGCAGCGGGCAGGCCCCTGGTTCCCCCCTGTTGGGCAGCGGCAAACGCCATCGTCAATGTCGGACAGCGCCACCGGCGGCGGTCCGGGAGGAGGCCTACGCAGTAACCTCCAGCTCACGAAAACGTCAAGCCTCTGCATGGCTTGATTCCGACACCATCAACACTCCTTGTTGGTCCTCTTCATCGCGACGGACCTGACCGCGTTGTCGCCGACGTGGGCCTCGCCTTCGACCTGCCGGATATACTCGAGGGCGTCGCGGTCCCCGCGGTCGGCGTCGTAGCGGAGCATGGCGAGGATGTAGGCCGCCACCTTGTGGCCGTTCGCGGCTGCCTGGGCAAGGAACTGGGTGCCCAGCTGCGCCTGCGCGCGGCCTAGTTGAAGACGAGGTCGAATCCGGTGACGTAGCACGCATGAGGGTTGCCCACGTTGGCCAGGCGCTCCACGAGGGCGTCGTAGCTCCCGTTCCCGTGCCGTTGGAACCACTCCGGCCAGCTGCTCTCCCGCTCCAGCGCCACGCACCTACCCACGGTGGGATCACGGCACGTCGTGTGCATGGCCTTGCAGGTGGCGCGCAGACTGGAGAGGTCGTCCATGGGCTGGGTGGAGGTTGCGGCGACCCACCCCGCGATCAGGACCGCAATATCGTGCGGCAAGGGGAACTCCATGGGCTTATCTCAGGCGGTTGGTAAGTAATACCCGCCTGAGATAAATATATTCTCAGGTGGTTGGTAAGTAATATCCGCCTGAGATAAACATTTTTGAAACTACAAGATGTTAATTAACGGCCTGAAAAGATATTAATTAACTGACATGCCGCACGAGGTCTACGGAGAAGTTAAGAAGCCATGGTGCAGGGACGCGTGTGCGACGTTCCACATGGATACCAGAGAGACGGAAGGATCTCTGAAGATCGTCTTCCACAGTGGTTTAATTGTGCACTGCACGAGGTCTGCAAAGAGTTCAATGCGCTGCGCAATGAACAAAATATTTTGTTCAGGTGGTAGATGTTAATTTTATACAAATGTAGAAGAAAGAATCATCGAATTTGAACACAATTTGCAGAATCTAAACATGTTTGAGTATTTATATTGGAATCTAAATAAAAAAGAAGCAAGGGATAAGGAAACTGAAGAACAGTATCAGGAGTTATCTCAGGCGGTTGGTAAGTAATAACCGCCTGAGGTAAACATTTTTGAAACTACAATATGTTAGTTAACGGCCCGAGAAGATGTTAATTAACTAACGTGCCGCACGAGGTCTGCGGAGAAGTTGAGAAGCCGTGGTGCAGAGACGCGACGTTCCACATGGATACCAGAGAGACGGAAGGATCTCTGAAGATCGTCTTCCACAGTGGTTTAATCGTGCGCCGCACGAGGTCTGCAAAGAGTTCAATGCGCGGGAGACGAACCGCTCCCTCGTCTACTCCGCATAGACCATATGTAAGGCGTGCCGTCGGTTATGTACAAGCACAAAACTTTTGCCCTCCTTTCTTCTTCTTCCATCGTTCCACCTCCTAGCCCAGCACCGACGAACCACCACAACCATGGCCAACCTTCCGCCTCCTAGCCCGCCGAGGCAGCCACCCTGCAAGCGGATACGCTGCAGCTCTCCCGAGAGGGTGAATGATGACCAGCGCGTTCCACCGCCGCTGCAGCCGGAGCCACCGGTACAGCCGGAGCAATCGGCTCAGCCGGAGCAGCCGACCCACTCTCCTGCTGCATCGTCGCTGGAGGAGGAGGAGGAGGAGGAGGAGGAGGACGACGACGACGACGATGACGATGATGACGACGAGTCGTCCTCCGACAACGGCGACGATGACGGCGACCACCACCATGGTGATGACTACGACGACGACGACGACGAGTCGGAAGAAGACCGCTTGGCGTGGTTTGAGAAGTTGGCGGTGAGGAGGGATTAGGCGGGGCCGTAGTGTAGTTTTAGGAGTTCTTGTACATATTTCTTTTGTAGTTTTAGGAGTTCTTGTGTTTTGTAATATATATGTGTTCATTCGTGTCAATGAATACTGGTGTGTTAGAATTTCTGGATTTCAATCAAGTGAATGTGCTCTAAATGCTCATATGTATATGAGCATTTAGTTAGAATGGTGGATAATTTGAAGTTTTCCATGTTGGAATGCTTTTAAAAAAATTAAAAAATTCATACATGTATAAATTATACAAATATGTTCATACCAACAATTTTGAGTGAAGGAACTTTTTTTTATGAGATACACAAATGTGAATAATATGTGAGTAGAAATTAATTTGATATTTACCAAAACATTACAATATCAGCTATACAAGTTTTAAAAATATTTTGTTCAGGTGGCATTATCTCACGCGGTTGGTAAGTAATACCCGCCTGAGATAATCATCTTCTCAGACGGTTATTAAGTACCAACAGTCTGTGAAGATATTTACTTCTTAATTAATATTCTTGATTAAATATCTTTTCACGCGGTTGGTAAGTAAAAACCGCCTGAGATAAAGTTAAAAACCGCCTGTGAAAAACCGACGTCTATATAAGGACCCCTCACCGCAATCAAAACGCAACCCTGGAGAATTTATATCGACGCTGCAAGGCTGTTGAATTTCCCCTGCGCCGCGCCGCCGCTCCGCGCGCCCAGCCCATACTACCGCGCCGCCGCTCAACCCCGCACCGCCACTTCTCCACCCAGCCGGCCCTCCGTGCTGACGCCTCCCCACCGTGCTGACGCCTCTGCAAGGTAAATGTAGTTTCCTTACTTTTTCTTTGTATATTTTCATTAGCTGATAAGCTGTTAGTTTTGTGTGTTCTCGTATATGGATTCTGTCCTTTTGCATGTGTAAGGACTGTATGGATTTTGTTCTGGTATATTGATGTATGGACTATATGGATTGTTTCCTTTTTGTACCTATTATGTGACATGAATATGATATTTAATTAACAGATGCTATTGTAATATATATAAGATGCATTTGGGCCTGTTTCCCGATATAACGGACCGGATCCCACCCAGACCTAGCCCATGCTATTGGGCCTGTTTCCCCCTTTGACTCCGTCTGCCTCAAGACGTCGCCCGTCTCCTACATTAGTCGCCCTACTCATACTTGTTATGTCTCTGTAAATTCATTTTATAGAAGACCTTTAGAGAATATTTGTGGCCAAATTTTGTAAATCTGACAAAAATTCTATTATTGAAGCATGGACCGTCGAGCGTGGATGTATAACATGCCAAAACCCGATCCTATGTACATTCATAATGTTGCAAATTTTATTGAAGCATCCAAGAGACATGTGAAGTTGCAAAAGATAGATGACATATTATGTCCATGTATCGACTGCGAAAATAAGATTGCTTGGACGGATACTATAGTAATCCAATCTCATTTGGTGAAAAGAGGTTTCAAAAATAACTACACAATATGGACAGAGCATGGTGAGTTAGATACACATGATTTGGATAAAAGATGATGAGAGAGGATCAGATGATGATAATGTTCATATCGATGATGGTAGTGACAATCAAGCTGGTGACGATGATGATGAGTTCGATTATGAGGAGATGTTGCGTCACATTGAACCATATGTACTGACTTCTATGGGAGCAAGCAAAGGTTTAAGTAAAATGGAGACATTGCAGAATGCGGCGACAGAGCTTTTATATGATGAATCAAACGGTTGTGATAAAGAGTTTACTACATTGCGTGCAGTCTTAGAACTACTAAAGTTGAAAGCTACGCACAGATGGTCCGATTGTAGTTTCTCTGATCTTTTGAATCTTCTGGCAGAAATTCTTCCAAATCCAAATAAACTAGCCAGAAGCACTTATAAAGCAAAGAAACTTCTTTGCCCGATGGCACTAGGTGTGACAAAAATACACGCTTGTGTGGATCATTGTATTCTATATCGCAAAGAGCATGAGCTCGCAACTAGATGCCCCATTTGTGGTGTCAGTAGATACAAGAAGGACTACAATCACCAATATGTTACTAACATGAAAAAGTCTCAGAAGAATAAGAAGTTTATTATTGGTCCTGAAGGTGACGATGACGATACTTCTGGCGATGCAGACGGGAAGAATAAGAGAAAAGTTCCTGCATTGGTGATGTGGTACCTTCCGGTAATTGATCGCTTGAAGCGTTTGTTCTCAAACCCTAGGG
Source organism: Tuctoria greenei (assembly GCA_036927565.1). Lineage (NCBI taxonomy): Eukaryota > Viridiplantae > Streptophyta > Magnoliopsida > Poales > Poaceae > Tuctoria > Tuctoria greenei. Next base: position 222,350,225 of record JAYESD010000003.1, read on the forward strand.
AGGCTGAACTTATGCGTTGGCATTCCGAGCAACGCAAGAAGAATGAAAAACATATACGACACCCTGGTGATGCAACGCAGTGGAAAAATTTTGATATTCAGTATCCAGAATTTGCGAAGGAAATCAGAAATGTGAGGTTTGCCTTGGGTACAGATGGAATGAATTCGTTTGGTGAAAAAAGGAGCATACACAGCACATGGGCCGTGGTCTTAACTATGTACAACCTACCGACGTGGTTGTGTCACAAAAGGAAATATATCTTATTATCTGTTCTTATCCAAGGTCCGAAACAACCCGACATCGAAATTGATGTGTTCTTGGAACCTTTAATGGAAGATATGGTGAAATTGTGGAATGAAGGGGTACGTACATGGGATGAGTACAAGCGCGAGTATTTCACGCTAAGAGCAATGATATTCGTTACCGTGCATGATTATCCCGGACAGTTTACATTATCGGGCCAAATGAAAGGGAAGAAAGGTTGTGTTAGGTGCGTGGATAGAACTGGATTTCTATACCTCACTTCATCCAGAAAGACGGTGTACATGAGACATCGACGGTTCTTGACAGATACACACAAGTATAAGAAGATGAAAGAACAATTTGATAACAAAATCGAAAAAGATACTGCACCGAAACCTTACAGTGGAAAACTTGTGTTTGAAATGGTCAAGAACATTCATATTGCTTTCGGTAAGGGAAAAAATAGTAAAGGAATTAAGAGAAAGAAAAGTACATATTCGGATGATACAACTGACATGGCTTTCAAGAAACAATCAATTTTTTTCAAGTATCTTCCGTATTGGAAGAATCTGGAATTTTGCCATAGTATTGATTTGATGCACGTTACAAAGAATGTATTTGACAGCATCATTGGGACCTTGCTGGACATGCCGAGGAAAACAAAGGACGGATTAAATTCACGTATGGACCTAGTAAATCTTGATTTGAGACCAGAGCTTCATCCAGTAGAAAAGGCGAACGGGGAGCATTACCTTCCCCCCAGCCAGCTACAACTTGACGCTAGAAGAGAAAAAGCAATTTGCGAATGCTTGCGTGGGATCAAAGTGCCCACAAGTTTCTCATCCAATATCCGCAAACTAGTCTCGATGAAAGACTTGTCTTTATTCGGTTATAATTCTCACGACTGTCACATGATGATGACAGTTTTCCTTGCCATTGCAATAAGAGTAATCAAACCTGAGCATATAAAAGTTGTCATCACACATTTGTGTTACTTCTTCAATGCAGTATCGCAAAAGGTGATAGCACGTGAAGATTTAGACTATCTGAAAACATACATCTTTGAGACAATGTGCAAGCTTGAGATGTGTTTCCCACCATCCTTTTTTGATATGCAAGTACACCTAATCATACATCTTGTTGATCAGATAAAAGCATTGGGGCCACTATATTTACATCATATGTTTTTGTTGGAGAGATATATAGGAGTATTAAAAGGTTATGTGTGGAACCGTGCTCACCCAGAGGGTTCAATTATGGAAGGATACACCACTGAAGAAGTGATGGAGGGTTGCACTGATTACATCAAAGATGGAAAATCGATAGGTGTGCCTATACCGGTACATGAGGGTAGACTACGTGGGAGAGGCAAAGTGGGTAAGAAAACTTTTATTGTTCAAGATTACAAGAATGTACACCATGCACATTTTGGTGTACTACAACAGCTCGCAATAGCTGAGCCGTACCTCGAGGAACACCAAATTGAGCTTCGTGATAAAAACCAAGACCGCACAGAGGACTGGATCATGAAAGAGCACAGAAGATGTTTCACTGAATGGTTAATGGACAAAAATATATCATACGGAAACACTATAGAAGAGGCAACAATGAATAAGTTAGCTTCTGGCCCATCTGCTTTGGTAACATCATGGCAAGCATATGACATCAATGGTTACACATTTTACACTAAAGAAAAAGACGGTAAGAGTGTTGCACAAAATAGTGGTGTTCGTATTGAGGCTTATGATTCACAAGGGCATAAGACCACATACTTCGGGTTCATAGAGGAAATATGGGAACTCGATTATGGCGAAAGAATGGTAATGCCCGTATTTAAGTGCCAATGGGTCAAACATCCTGATGGTTTGAAAGTGGACAATTACGGGCTGACACTGGTAGACTTGAATAAAGTGGGTTACAAAGATGACCTGTGGGTTCTCGCCTATAATGTTGCAAAAGTTTTTTATGTTCAAGATCCAGAAATTGAGAAGGTGCACGTAGTTGTTTCTGGAAAGCAAAATATTGTTGGGGTTGAGAATGTGGGGGATAATGAAGAGGAATATAATCAGTATGAAGAGATGTACCTTTTCACCAAACCAGAAAACAGCAAGCGCATAGAGAGAAGCATTAAAAAGAATTTGAAACCCTATATGCAAGAAGATGTCAATGCTGGAAAAAATGTATATAGCAATGCGAGATGATATATATTGTATATATTTGTATCTTCTGAAATCAACTTAGAACAATGTTGGTATATGGATTGTGTCCTTTTGCATTTGTGTACATATGCGTTTGGACTCAATAATTTGGAAGTTTGGAAGTTTGGTCTTTTAGATAATGATGTCTCGAGCGTGTAGCCGATTGAAGGAGGAGCGTTTGGCATGGCGCAAGAACCATCCCCATGTATGTACATATGGCACACCGGTCGCATGGTTGTATATACATATGTATCTGTAATGGACTGATGAACTTAACTGTAGTTTGTTTTTCCGTCTTATTTGTTTTTGGTATTTTCAATTTCTCCGCTTAGGGTTTCTCTGCGAAGCCTGAATCGGGAGATTTATTGAAGTGGCAGTGCATCGTCCCCGGTAAAGAAGGGGTAAGTCATGAAGAACAAGCACAATATGAGTTTAACCATCGTCCTCCTATTAATAAATTTTTTTTTGCAGACTGAATGGGAAGATGGTTACTACCCCCTGACAATCTCCTTCTCTGAGGACTATCCCTTGGTACCTCCAAGATGCACCTTTCCAATTGGGTTCTTCCACCCAAATGTCCATCGTTCGGGAGCACTCTGCATCGGGATTCTTGATCAAGAGACTGTAAGATAGACCTATTTTGTTCATGTAATTATTACTTATAATTGTTGTTGAACTTATTTGAACTGGTTTCTTATATTGCTTAAATTATATTTCGTAGGGGTGGTGCAGTGCTTTTACAATCGAAACTATACTACTTGAAGTTCAGCGTTTGCTGCATTAGCCAAATGTGCCTGATGTTGAAAATGATTGCTATAATCTACTTATCAAGGTTAGATGACACTTTGACTTAGTGACCAATGTAGGTTATTCATTCCTCCTTCGACATTTGTTAATTTAAATAATGTCAATATTTTCAGGATCCAGCGGAATATAAGAGTTGTGTTCGGGAGCAAGCAGGACGGTACAATTTAGATTGATCGGTGGGAGCTTCATCGTCGATCTACAATGAATGTAGCATGATTTTTGTTCAGTGTGTAAAGAAATTATCTTTGAAAAATTGTAAAGCCTCTAATGGTGTATTATCACAATTAAGCCAACCTCACTGGTGATCGAGCATTTCCTATAATGCATTACTGTACTAGTATCCGCTCATCTGTGTTTTTTTCCTGATACAATTTTCCCTACAACGACTACATACGGTTGTGATAATTGCAACGACTACATCCCTGTAATTTCAATGAAAACCGCTTGTTATAATTGAACAACTACATACGGTTCTTAAACAATGACCGCCACTGAAAATACATGATCTTCTTAGGCCGTTGTTAACCAAGAACCGTCTATGAAGTTCATTGCATTACAGGCGATTATTAATTAAGAACCGCCTACATAGATCATGTATTTACCCAGGCGGTTGTTTTTTAAAATCCGCCTGTGAAGTTCATTGCATTACACACGGTTCTTAATTAAGAACCGCCTATGAAGATCATGTATTTACCTAGGCGGTTGTTTCTTAAAATTCGCCTGTGAAGTTCATTGCATTACAGACGGTTCTTAATTGAGAATCGTCTGTGAAGATCATGTATTTACCTAGACGGTTGTTCTTTAAAATCCGACTGTGTTGTTCTGTCATCACAGATGGTTATTATATCATTCGTCATCACAGTCGCATATTTTTAAGGACCGCCTGTGTTTGAAAATTTGAGGCACCTGTAAAAAATGATTTTTGTAGTAGCGTGTGAAACATAAAACAAGTTGTATTTCAAATTTTTAACAAGTGCCACATCCTTCAAAGGGTAGTGATTATTTACTCTAACCGAACCCTTACCAATTATAGGAGTTGAAGAATTATCGGCAAAAGTAATATTCTCTACACGCGACACAAAAGAGAGGGAGGAGAACCATTCTTTGTTACCGGTCATGTGGCGTGAGCAACCTGAATTCACAATCCAAATGTTCTCCTTCCTCAAGCGTGTAACCTACATAGAAGCACAATACGTCGATGACTCAATACTGGGGTTAGTCAAAATGCATTTAGAAATCCAGTACTGAGTCACACGACGTCCAACAGGAATAACACGCGAAAGCTGAGATAAAACAGCAGGTTTATGAGCCAAAGCTTGAGGATTTATGTACCCAACTACTGTACTACGAGATGTTACATGTGTAGCACGAAAAACAGTAGGTTTAGGAGCAAACTCTGCATATTTTCGACTCCTTACAAGAGATTACATGTTCCTATCATTCGGTTTTGTAAGTGCAGCAAATTTTGCATGAAAGTTATGAGATCTAGCAATCATTCTTTCCCTTTTCTGTTGTTTAGCTAGTCTATAACAAAAATCTATGACATGGCCATCTCTACCACAATAGGTACAATGAAATTTAACTTTGTGTTCAAGTCTAGATGAGCAAGCAACATTTGTATTTGAAACCGAATGAGACAACACTCCTGCAGATTTGAAAATCACTTCTTTTTGTTTAGGAACTGTTTGAATCAAACCACTTCCTAATGACTTTACAATTTTAGGTGGATGTGCCTTAGCATGAGCATGAGAATCAAAACCTAAACCAGTTTTATCATTGCAAGACTTGGAAGAATTCAGCAGCAAGTTTAGGTTCTTATTCCCATTACAAAACCGATCTAATGTCCTAGGCAATGTTATCAAGTTTATTGGACAGATCAAGGCAATTTTCACATGAAGTTTTTCTTTTTAATTTGCATTTGGAACAAAATTTAACTTCATGAGAACGTAAAGCATTGTTGAATATAGAAATATCATTCATAGCATCTTGTAGTTACTTCTCAAGATCATCACAAGTAGAACAATGCAAATCAATTGTAGAACATCTAGCATTTTTCAAGTTGTTATCATTAAGTGCAGCAAGCTCTCTGTTCTTGTCTATTTCTAACTCAAGTTTATCAAGTGTGGAGGTGTGCGCACTTCTTAATGAGGACAATTGTTCATATATTATATCACATGAGGAACAAGAATCATCAGTAGGAATCAAGGATTTTAAATGATTAATTTCAGATTCTAGTGACTCAATTTTAACAGCATTGTCCCTAAACTTTTTGTCCTTTTTCTTAACTATCACAGTGGCACGAGAAATAGCATCACACATTTCTTCGCAAGTAGGACATACCTCTTCATTTTCGCTGTTGTGTTCAGCCTCCTCCATACTTGATCTTGACTTGCCCGCCATGAAGCACAAGTTTTCATCTTCATCTTCGTCACTTCTAATATCCACGTCGCTTCCTGGAGTGTGGAGATAAAACTGTTCACCAGTTGGCGACCTGTAAAGCCCATCTTCTTCTTCTTATCATTTGTTGAGGAGTGCTTCGTCCTTGATTGTTTTTCTACTCGAGAAGTAGAACCTAAAAAGTTAGGACAACCTGTATGAAAGTGTCCTGTCTTAACACATTCGAAGCATCGTTGAGGTCCGAAGCTTCCTCTCCTTCTAGTTCTCACATTTTGCGGTGCTCTTGAGAACCTAGTAGAGAGAAGTCATAGCTCCTCCTTTGGAAACTCCTCAATCTGTTCAAGGGTTAGAGAGGACAACAAAGCAAGCGTACCACAAGATGAAGATTGGTCGGAGCTAGGCATATCACGTTGAGAAACAAAAGCAATAGACTTGTCGGGGTTCTTACGTGATATTATGTCAATTTCATGAGTTTTTAACTTGGAATATAGCACATCTAAAGTAATTGTACTCATGACAGTAGATTCACGAATGTATGTAACTTTCATCTCCCAAATTGACATGTCTAATGCACTTAACAATTGCCTAGCATTTTCAGCATCTGAAAAACTAACATTGACGCTACGCAAGTTGCTGATAATTTTATTAAAGCGAGCAAAGAGATCAGAGGTATGCAGCACGGTTGAAGTCGCTTTGAGTTAATCCTTGTATGATCAAGTTCTGAGCCTTGTTGTTGTTCTCGACATATCTCAGATTTGTAGCTGTAACTTTATCGTTTGACAACACTTAGTAAGGCTTGTACACCTTCTCCCATATTACAAAGCCTTGCGCCTGGATGAAAGCCTCCATGCGTGCCTTCCAAACCTGAAAATCAATACCAGCAAACACACAAGGTTTGGTGGAGTATTTCTCCATGATGATTAGTCAAAAACACGTGCAAATCACAATGATTAGAGCACCGTGGCTCTGATACCAATTGTAGGATCGAAGATCATGTGAAAAGCTACCAGAGGGGGGTGAATGGTAGATTAAAAAAATCTTACGCAGCAGAAACAATTAAATCCAAACCCCTTCGGCAGAAAAACGATCTATTAAAGACATTGTGTGTGAGACTAATCTAAACGTGTTTCACCATGACAAAAGTGATATATATCATAGAGAATCAAGTCACGAAGACGACACAACAAGAATCACTCAAATCCGTCGAGAGAAACTCAAGTTACGATTGAAAGATCAAACAAAGGTCAATCTGTCCTACCCGAGAAAAACAGTTTTGGAACGCTGCAAAGAAACTCGGGTAGATCAGAAACCACAAATCCAATGAATGTGAAATTTTGAAAGATGATAGATAATCAAGTTGTGAAGACAACCCAAAAATAATCACGTCAATTGGATCTGTAAAAGTCGAGTTATGATAAAACCATCGAAGAAAAGTAGTGCTATGCAAAAACTCGATTAGAAAAACTTGTCTGGAAAAAGTCGGACAAACAAGGCACAAAAGTTCCTTTCAACTACGAATTTTATTCAATAGAACACAAGAGTAACAGCCCCAAAGTCGTCTCCCATGAGCTCTGGCCTCCCTCGCTTATATAACCAGCCCTTAGGCCAACCCAATCTCAACTAGGACTCTAATCCTACTCAAATCACGAATCAAAACTTTCTATAACTGCTTAGGACTCTTCTATACACAGGTAGAAGCAATCTTAAGACTTCCAAACACCTTAGGAACGTATCCCACATTCCTAAAACAACTCAAATTCGTGACCCACACGTAATCCTATCATAACCAACTCAAAACTTTCCATATTTGAGTCAAACACGACTCAACCGCAGCCTGAGTCCATAACCTAGTCGGTTGGACTTTTCCGACCAATTATTTATGTCGACATCTCTTCATCACGCCTTGGAACCATGCAGCCACGTCCATGCACTCCTTGAACACGTGCAAACATCTTCCAACAACGTCCACGATACCTGCATTGTTATTGATTCAAACATGCTGTGTGATCTCCTGATCAACTCAACCATAATTCCTCCTGAACTTGGTTGTTGAACCTCATCTTTTCCCTAAGACTAGTTCAATGGATCCCGTCACTAGCCATGTCTTGAAATCAACCAACACTTGCACATGAATAAACAACCAATACTTCTGAGCACAAGTCCTCGACTTAACTCTCGTTAGTTCCGAAACTACAATATCTTACGTGAGCACCTCACATAAGCATGTTGCAAACCATAGAAAAATGATATCAACCTTAACCATCAAAACACACCAAAAACTTATCAAATGAATACTAAGCAATATTTCCAACAATGTAAAGCAAGTTCGAAACATTTTACAGTAAAAGCAGGATCATTGCGATCAAGCTCTAAACCTTGTGAAAGCTAATCGGAGCTTGAGCCGGAGCTTATCAAAGCTAGTAGAACCTAGCACCGGAGCTTACGAAAGCTAGTACAACCTAGCGCCGGAGCTTACCAAAGCTAGTACAACCTAGCACCAGAGCTAGAAAAACATGTCGAAGCTAACCAACATAAGTCGGACCTATCAAAACATATCGGAGCTTAACAAAGACATGTCGGAGCTAAAGAAAAAGTTCACCAGATCTACCCAAAAACATGTTGAACCTAGACAAAGAAAGCCGGACCTATTGTCGGACCTTGCAGAAGCTCGGAGCTAGAGTCGGACCTTGCTAAAAATGATGTTATGGCAGCATTCAAAACTTTTATCATCAAGCTCATGTATTCAGCACACATAGGTCTCACAATTACAATGTTAGCTAGAAAAGTTTTAAAATATTTGGTCCAGGTGGTAGTTGTTAATTTTAAAAAATATAGAGGAAAGAATCATTGAATTCGGACTCAATTTGCAGAATCTATATATGTTTGAGTATTTATATTGGAATCTAAATAAAAAAGAAGCAAGGGAAAAGAAAACTGAATAACAGGCTCAGGTAATTATCCCAAGCGGTTGGTATGTAATAACCGCATGAGATAATCCTTTTCTCAGACGGTTATTCAGTACCAACTGCCTGAGAAGAACTTTATGTAAGCTTAATTTATATTCTTATTAAATGTGGGGCCTTTCGAAAGCCTGAATTCCACTTTCTTGTAATATGATTGAGTATTGAAAGTTACCGTTAAATTTCACTTCATAAAGCCTTTTAAATTGGTCATAACATAAAAAATATATAACAATTGCTATTTTTCCTTTTTCTATCTTGTTGAATATAATGATTTTTCATTTAGTTTTTCAATAAACCTTTTTAGTCATCATACCAACCTCTATGAATTTTTTCAGATTTTTTCTATTTTATTCTGAATCATTGTGTGTTCAAAATTTGATGAATGCCTCATATGTATATGAGCATTTGGTTAGAATGATGGATAATTTGAATTTTGACATGTTGGAATGCTTTAAAAAATTAACAAAATTCATACATGTATATATAATACAAATATGTTCATACAAACCAATTTCAGTGAATGATCCCTTTTTTAGGAGATATACAAATGTGAATAATATGTGAGCATAAATTAATTTTATATTTACCAAAACATTACAATGTTAGCTATAAAAGTTTTAAAATATTTGGTCCAGGTGGTAGATGTTAATTTTTGAAAAATATAGAAGAAAGAATCATCAAATTTGGACTCAATTTGCATAATCTATACATGTTTGAGTATTTATATTAGAATCTAAATAAAAACAAAGCAAGAGAAAAGAAAACTGAAGAACAGGCTCGGGCAATTATCCCAGATGGTTGGTAAGTAATAACCGCATGAGATAATCTTTTTCTCCGGCGGTTATTCAGTACCAACCAATCAGAAGCAGTTAAAAACCACCTGAAAAACCCTCTGAACTTTATTAATTTTCATCACAGACGGTTGTTTCGCTAAAAATCTCCTGTGAAAATCGACACCTATATAAACAACCCTGGGGCAACACATAAAACCTACCCTGGAGATTATCCATCGACGCCGCCAGGCTGCCAAAATTTTCCACCGTGCGTCGGCTGATACTACATTCATCAGCTGATCAAGCTTCAAACAGAAAAAGGTTAGAAGAGACGTCTTCTTCACTATCATGTTTTTAATTTGCTCTGTTTTCAGTTTCATTTTGTTGTGTTTGCATATGCCTCCACCCCCCCCCCACCACCACCACTTGAGATTTGTAGTAGATTTGAATGATTAAAGGTTGAAAGATGTAGTTTAGTCTCCCCTTGAGCTCACCCATGAATTTTACAGAATAAGAAGTAGATTTGAAGGATTAAAGGTTGAAGATGAATACAACCACAGTGTTCAATGAAATGTTTCAATGAAGCCTAACTTAAAAAATCCATTATGGCCACTAGGAAGCTGAGAAAATTATGGAACAAATTTTCTTGGAACTCTTATGAACAGACCTACATGATACCAGTATTCACTCATATGATATAGGCTTGTTATGTCTCTGTAAATTCATTTTATAGAAGACCTTTAGGGAATATTTGTTGCCAAATTTTGTAAATCTTACAAAAAATCTATTATTGAAGCATGGACCGTCGAGCGTGGATGTATAACATGCCAAGACCCGATCCTATGTACATTCATAATGTTGCAAATTTTATTGAAGCATCCAAGAGACATGCGAAGTTGCAAAAGATATAGATGACATATTATGTCCATGTATAGACTGCGAAAATAAGATTGCTTGGATAGATACTATAGTAAATTAATCTCATTTGGTGAAAAGAGGTTTCAAAAAAAACTACACAATATGGGCAGAGCATGGTGAGTTAGATACACATGAAGTGGATAAAGATGATGAGAGAGGTTCAGATGATGATAATGTTCATATCGATGATGGTAGTGACAATCAAGATGGTGATGATGATGATGAGTTCGATTGCGAGGAGATGTTGTGTCACATTGAACCATATGTATTGACTTCTATGGGAGGAAGTAAAGGTTTAAGTAAAATGGAGACATTGCAGAATGCAGCAACAGAGCTTTTATATGATGAATCAAACAATTGTGATAAAGAGTTTATTAAATGTGTGCAATCCTAGAACTACTAAAGTTGAAAGCCACACACGAATGGTCTGTTTGTAGTTTCTCTGATCTTTTGAATCTTATGGCAGAAATTTTTCCAAATCGAAATAAACTGCCTAGAAGCACTTATAAAGCGAAGAAACTTCTTTGCCCGATGACACTAGGTGTGACAAAAATGCATGCTTGTGTGAACCATTGTATTCTGTATCGCAAAGAGCGTCAGCTCGCAACTAGATGCCCCATCTGTGGTGTTAGTAGATATAAGAAGGACTACAATCACCAGTATGTTACCAACATGAAAAAGTCTCAGGAGAATAAAAAGTTTATTATTGGTCCTGAAGGTGATGATGAAGATACTTCTGGCGATGCAGGCAAGAAGAATAAGAGAAAAATTATTGCCTTGGTGATGTGGTACCTTCTGGTAATTGATCGCTTGAAGCGTTTGTTCTCAAACCCTAGGGAGGTTGAACTTATTTGTTGGCATTCCGAGCAGCGCAAGAAAAATGGAAAACATATTCAACACCCTGGTGATGCAATGCAGTGGAAAAATTTTGATATTCAATATCCAGAATTGCAAAGGAAGTCAGAAATATAAGGTTTGCCTTGGGTCATACGGAATGAATCCGTTTGGTGAAAAAAAGGAGCATACACAGCACATGGCCCGTGGTCTTAACGATGTACCACCTACCGACGTGGTTGTGTCACAAAAGGAAATATATCTAGTTATCTGTTCTTATCCATGGTCTGAAACAACCCGACATTGAAATTGATGTGTTCTTGGAACCTTTAATGGAAGATATGGCAAAATTGTGGAATGAAGGGGTACATTCATGGGATGAGTACAAGCGGGAGTATTTCACGCTAAGAGCAATGATATTCGTTATCATGCATGATTATCCTGGACTGTTTACATTATCGGGAAAAATGAAAGGAAAGAAAGGTTGTGTAAGGTGTGTGGATAGAACTGGATTTCTATACCTCACTTCATCCAAAAAGACGGTGTACATGAGACACCGGCAGTTCTTGACCGATACACACAAGTATAGGAAGATGAAAGAACAATTTGATAACAAAATCGAAAAAGATACTGCACCAAAACCTTACAGTTGAAAACTTGTGTTCGAAATGGTCAAGAACATTCATATTACTTTCGGTAAGGGCAAAAAATGTAAAGGAATCAAGAGAAAGAAAAGTACATCTTCGGGTGGTACAACTGACATGGCTTTAAAGAAATAATCAAATTTTTATAAGTATCTTCCGTATTGGAAGAATCTAGAATTTTGCCATAGTATTGATTTGATGCATGTTACAAAGAATGTATTTGACAACATCATTGCGACCTTGCTAGACATGCCGAGGAAAACAAAGGACGGATTAAATTCATGTATGGACCTAGTAAATCTTGATTTGAGACCAGAGCTTCATCCAGTAGAAAAGGCAAACGAGAAGCATTACCTTCCCCCAGCCAGCTACAACTTGACACTAGAAGAGAAAAAAGCAATTTGCGAATGCTTGCGTGGGATCAAAGTGCCCATGAGTTTCTAATCCAATATCCGCAAACTAGAATCGATGAAAGACTTGTCTTTATTCGGCTATAATTCTCACGACTGTCACATGATGATGATAGTGTTCCTTGCCATTGCAATAAGAGTCATCAATCCTGAGCATATAAAAGTTGTCATCACACATTTGTATTACTTCTTCAATGCAGTATCGCAAAAGGTGATAGGACATGAAGATTTAGACTATCTGAAAACATACATTGTCGATACTATGTGCAAGCTTGAGATGTGTTTCCCACCATCCTTTTTGGATATGCAAGTACACCTAATCATACATCTTGTTGATCAAATAAAAGCATTGGGGCCACTATATTTACATCATATGTTTTCGTTGGAGAGATATTTAGGAGTATTAAAAGGTTATGTGTGGAAGCGTGCTCACCCAGAGGGTTCAATTATGGAAGGACACACCACTGAAGAAGTGATTGAGGGTTGCGCTGATTACATCAAAGATGGAAAACCGATAGGTGTGCCTATACCAGTACATGGGGGTAGACTACGTGGGAGAGGCAAAGTGGGTAAGAAAACTTTTATCGTTCAAGATTACAAGAATGTACACCGTGCACATTTTGGTGTACTACAATAGCTCGCAATAGTTGAGTCGTGCATCGAGGAACACCAAATTGTGCTTCGCGAAAAAAAACCAAGACCGCACAAAGGACTGGATCATGAAAGAGTTCAGAAGATGTTTCAGTGAATGGTTAATGGAAAAAAATATACCATATGGAAACTCTATAGAAGAGGCAACATTGAAGAAGTGAGCTTCTGGCCCATCTGCTTTGGTTACATCATGACAAGCATATGACATCAATGGTTACACATTTTACACTAAAGAAAAAGACGGTAAGAGTATTGCACAAAATAGTAGTGTTCGTATTGAGGCTTATGATTCACAAGGGCAGAAGACCACATACTTCGGGTTCATAGAGGAAATATGGGAACTCGATTATGGCAAAAGAATGGTAATGCTCGTATTTAAGTGCCAATGGGTCAAACATCCTGATAGTGTGAAAGTGGACAATTATAGGCTGACACTGGTAGACTTGAATAAAGTGGGTTATAAAGATGACCTGTGGGTTCTCGCCGATAGTGTTGCACAAATTTTTTATGTACAAGATCCAAAAATTGAGAAGATGCATGTAGTTGTTTCTGGAAAGCAAAATATTGTTGAGGTTGAGAATGTGGGCGATAATGAAGAGGAATATAATCAGTATGAAGAGATGTACCTTTTCACCAAACCAGAAAACATCAAGCGCGTAGAGAGAAGCATTAAAAAGGATTTAAAACCCTATATGTGAGAAGATGTCAATGCTGGAAAAAAAATGTATGATATATATTGTATATATTTGTATCCTCTGAAATCAACTTAGAACAATATTCTATTTCAGCTTCTGTAGACAAGACTAATTTGTACAGGTGATCCTTTTTGGCTTGTTGACTATCATATTTATCAACTTCACCTATTCCATAAGTTATCAAATTGTATGTGTATATAAATTTCTTTTGACCAGTAATAATCAGGCTTGCCTTCCAACAGCTTGGTTCCAAACAACATCTAGAAGCACAACTGTCGGTGGTTTGGAACCGACAGATCTCCCGACACTACTAAAGTGTTAGAGGAGTTTGATGTTCGATGTGGGCGCGCGGAGATTCAAGAAGGTGAATTGTAAATGACACAGGAGACACGGAAGTTTACGTGGTTCGGGCCGCCTGAGCGTAATACCCTACTCCACGGGTGTGTTGGTGTTGTATTAGCTGTATGAGCTTGTATCGAGCGTCTATGGAACGTGTGTGTAAATGTCGTTGGCCTGTCCTTTTATAGTATAAGGGCATGCCGTTACAACTTAGCCTGGCCTGACATGTGGCCCCGGCGTCTACTAGTGTTGATACCTCTTCAACACATTTAATTGCCCTTAATGACCATGTAATGGGCTTTGACAGCGCCATTACTGGTGTTACGGTCGTCTGATTAAGTGTCATTAATATGGTATTAATGACACTTAATCAGGTCTTGAAGTCCTCGATTCCCCTTTGAAGATCCGGAGCCGTTGCGGGGTCTTCTGGAGGTTAGAGGGTGAAGATCCGACAGTTGGACACGTGGCAGCACAGGAGCACGCTGTGGAGAACAGATAGTTCCAGGGTTAGCTGACACGTGTCAGCACCGGAGCTTCCCTCAGTCTGGGGTTAGGTCCGGGGATGCCACTTCGGTACATAGTTCGGAGCTTCCTCCCTTGTGGGCGGTGGCTCCGGTTTGATAGTACACGTGGCGACCCTGGGGCTAACCATGTTGGAGAAGCGGGTCCAGACATGTCTGACATGTGGGCCTCCGAAGGTCTTCAAATCAAGTGGGTGACTTTCCCTTGATATTTTTGCAATCCCAAGGGGTATATGGTACCCAGGGTACCGACAGTGGCCCCCTGGGCCCACCTCCGGGGAAGACCCCTTGGATGAAGTTGTTCCGCCGGAGGTGGGTCCATCCTTCGACTTTTGAACTGAGTCTTCAAAGGTCTTCAGATGTGCCGTTGGCGATGGTCCGGAGTTAAATCTTCGCCGCGTGGCATATCCCGTGTGCGGCAGGTGAGATCTTTGACGTGCGGATCTCACGCAATTGAAGGTCGCCGGTTCCCGATACGAAAATCGTATCGGTTCCACGCGCCTTGTCAGGCCGCCGCCTTCGGGCTTCCCTCCTCATGATGGCAACCGTTCGCCTGGGTAAGAACCTCGACTTGATCGTCGGGGTAGTCCCGGGCCCTCTTGTCATCGGTTGGGTGGAATTTTTGAGTGGTATCTTCGACTTCTCTGCGGTTTCCATCCAAGCGTCGCGAGGGTTTACTTAAGAAGGAAAGCGCGCACCATTTGGGGCTCTTTACGCCTCCCATCTAATCTTGCGCTCAAACTCCCAACTTGTGCTTCGCTTTTCTTCTCTTGCCTAGCCGTGCCGCGATGGAGTTGGGTCTCCGCAAGAGTCACTTGAAGACCGACGGCGACCTGAAGAAGGTACGGGCCCTCATGGGATGGTCCTCGGACTTCTTCAACCGCTCGGTCCACGCCGGTGGAGTGCTACCATTTGAGAAGGAGCACGCCGGCGAAATTGTGTACTTCTCCTCGTACGCCATGGTGGGGTTGATCCCACCTTTTTCTTCCTTTTTCTTGATGCTGCTAGACTTCTATGGTCTGCAGTTGTATCATCTTGGCCCCCACTCCATTCTTATTGTGTCCATTTTCGTCCACTTTTGTGAGATGTGGGTGGGCATCCCCCTGCATTGAACTCTTCCGGACCTTCTTCACCGTCCATACCACCGGCTGGAGCAATGAGTACCTTGGCTTCTACTACTTCGTGAAGCGCAAGAAGTGCCCATTCAAGTACCTCCGGTCATTTCCCCCTGGGAAGTTGGATGACTGGAAGAAGGACTGGATAGTCGTCTGGGTGGAGGAGCACGAGAGGCTGGAGCTGCCCGAAGGCCTTCCCAGCATCGACACGACAATCTGGAGTGAAGCTCTGGTGCTGCTGGAAGCCTTCAACCCTGCTTTGACCAGGATCCGCCAATGCGTGGAGGGAGGATTGACTCCTCAGGCGGTGTTTTGCAACTTCTTGGTCAACAGGTGGGCGCCGCTGAAGAGGAGAGAGAAACTCGCATGAGCCCTCAACAGCGTGATGGACGACGACCGGGTCGAGACCGGGCTGAAGTCCAACATGGTGGGGAAAACCTTGGAGTTCCACCTCAAGAAGTTCCAGCACGGCATCGATGTCGATGGTGACGACTTGACTCCTCCATCACCTTTTCTTCCTCTGAACGTGGAAGTGGAGTTCAGCAGGGAGCTCTGGCGGGAGATGCCCGTGCTTGATGACCTTGGTGTCGTCGAGAGAAGATCAACCACCAGGGTAGCGATCCCCGGAGTGCCCGAGGATGGCTCCGACCCTGCTCCGAAGCCAAGGGAAGAGGTCGTCGGCAAGGGCAAGGAGCTGACGGATGAACCCGTGAGCCGGAAGAGGAAGCTGCAGTACGCCGATGGAAGGTCCGTCAGGCCCGCTACTTCTGCGTCGGCTCCTTCTCCCCGGAGGGGAAGGTCTTCTACAACTGCGGCGACTGTTCCCGTAGTGGGGTCCTCCTGGGGCGCGACTGTTCCTGCAGTGGGGTCCTCCCGGGGTGTTAGCTCCGGGCATGCGACTCCAGCACCTGGACCGGTGGAGGCGTCCAGGTCCGGGGGTTCTTCTCGATCGAGGGGGGCCTCGACTCGGGAAACACCCTTGGCCACGACGAGTTCCGGGGGGCCTTCCGGAGCTTCCACGCCGGCTATGACCAGCCCAGAACGCCCGGGAAAAAGGTTCCGCGCGAGCTGGTGCGGAAGCCTCCCAAGGTAATTTTTAATCTTTACTCTGGATAGTTGTTTTAATTGTAGTGACTATTTTTTAAGTTTCTTCGTTCATCATCTGCAGCGTCCCCAAGAAGGGGAGTGAGGCTCCACCCTCAGCCACAATGGCTGAAGCCGTCAGGGTGGAGGCTTCTGCTCCTGTCCCGGTGCCGCCCCAAGTGGTGGCTGAAGCTACGACAGCTTCGGCGCCGGCTGTCGTGGTCATGGACCTCGACTCATCCCCAGAGGCTCCCATGGTAGCGCCGGACCGCGGGAGTGAAGATGCGCCAGCGGCACCTGTCCCGAAGGTCGAAGCTCTGGGTCCTGGTGCTGAGATGATGGAAGCTCCGGCCGTTGAGCCGGAAGAAGCTGTGATTCCGGCCCTAGAGCCGGAAAGTGTCGAAGCTCCGGCGGTCGAGCCGAAGGTGATTGAAGTCCCGGCGTGCGCGCCGGATGTTGAGGAAGTCCCGGCGGTTGGGTCGGCTACCTCAGAAGCACCGGTCGTAGAGCCGGTAGTTGTTGGAGCTCCGGCTGCAGGGCCGATTGAAGATGAAGATCTTCCGGCTCCCGAGCCGGTTGATACAGAAGTGTCGGAGCTCGAGCCCCCATCGGAGGAGGTGCCAAGGCCGGAGCCAGAAGCGGCCCCTGCTCCAGAAGTGATGACGTCGGAGGTACCCACGGCTGAGCCGGAGTGCCCTGGTGAAGTCGCTGGCCCCCTGTCTGAGGGGGCGAATGAAGACCTGGCGGCGGGGCCCTCCTCGATGGCGACTAAGGCCATCCCGGAGGACGGCCCTAGTGCCATGGAGACACAGGGGACCACTCTTGTGGAGTGGGACCCAATTTTTGTATCTGAAAACCCGCTGGAACCAGCGGAGGAGACCCCCGCAGGTCCGGAACCTATCCCATTATCACTGTCCATTGACAACGCATGTTCCAGTCTGCGTCAAGTTCAACTGGCCTTCTTCCACGACAGCAAGGCTCTTGAAGAGGAGCGCCAAACCCTTAGGAGGTGGCGTAACCGGCTCTACTTCGAGACCAAGCTGTCGCAGTCAAGGCTAGCTGATGACAAAGAGTGGATCAAACGGGAGAAAGTCCGCCTGTAGTATTGGGGTAAATTATTGGATGACAGGGAGAGTATGAATCGCGCCCTCGACGCTCAATCCTGGGAGATCTACGATCAGGCCAAAGCATCCAATAGTGCGGCCGATGAACGCCATGAAAGGCTTGAGGCCATTAACACTACACTCATCAAGCGCCGAGAGGCACTTGAAGAGAGGGAGAAACAGCTCGAAGATGAAGAGCAGAAGCTCCTAGAGCTGCGGGATGACGTCCTGAGGAGGGAGGAGGAGCTCTCCGAGAAGGTGGCTTTGGCTGACAAGGGCCTTGAGGAGCGTGCCAAGAAATTGGAAGAGCGCTGCGTAGAGGAGGAGAAGAAGGCCTGGGTGCGAGGGCAGGAGCTCCATGAACGGGAGTGTGCCCTCGTTGCCAGGGAAAAGAAAGTAAGGGACAGGGAGAAGGACCTGGTCGACTGCCGGAACAAGATCCACCTCCGGGAGGAGGAGCTCGAAAAACTCGAGAAGCGGGTTGCTGAGAAGATTCAACAAAACGCCAAAGAAGTTGAGCGCCTCGCCCGTGAGAATTCCGAACTGGTGGCAGCCAGAAGATCTTTGGAAGAATTGAAAGGCTTGAGGACTGCGGACTCCCTACAAATTTGGGAGTTCCTGGGCAAGGCCAACGACGCGCTGACACCAATGGGCTTCAGTCCCATGCGCCCGGATGATCCGGAGCCGGAGCCGGACCTAGCGCTGCAGGCATTGAGCTCAGCAGGTAGCAAGCTCTCCAAGGTGGGCGATGTCATCGCGGACCAATTGGAGGTTGAGGGGCAATCCCTGGCGAAGAACGTCGCAGAGTACGTGCTGACGTGCTACACCAGCCGGAACTCCCAATTTCCTCTGGACTCGGTGCTTGAAGGTCTCGTCGAAGGAGAAGGGGAAGCTGCCCGAGCCAACGTGTCGGAGGTTGCCCAGAAAGTCGCTCAATTGTGCCATAGGGTCTAGGACCATTTCCATAGTTCCCACTTGTATTCTCTCTTCTTCTTCCTCAATTTTGTAATCCCTTGTCTCCAGATAAATGAAATCCCCAAATTTTTGTGAATTTCACTTTTTGTCTTCAACACTTTTATCTTCACTTGGCCTCCTGGTAGATGTACACAATTTGATTGTGAACATGTACCAAGAGGATATTATGTTTTGTTGAAGACTCATTTTCTTCGAACTTGTAGAGCGTAGGTCCGAAGTCTTTGATGGTGAAGGCCTACTGAGGTCAAACTGACAACCGTCGGAGCTTAGTAGCTCCGGTAATAGTCCCTATCAACGCATAGGGCATCGACAGTTAGTCCTCCGGGGTGTCGGGGCTTAGTAGCTCCGGCACTGACCTTTGCCAACACGTAACTTGTCGGCAGCAGACTCCACTTGTGGGGTCTTCTCACCATCTTTTACGTCGACGGCTGGCCCCCCTAGCTTTACCGGGGCTTGGTTGCTCCGGTGATGCTTATAAACATCGATTACAAGCCATCTAGAGGAGTCGGAGCTTTGTTAGCTCCGGCTTTTCTCCATCAACATGTATTTTATTTTTCCTGCACACTGAAGTCAAGAAAAATAGTAAAATTCGTTTCTTGCCTATAACTTTGTCGCGTCTTACGATTCTCGAGAAAGTTTTAGGTCAAATGCGATTCTAAACACAATCGAATGCGTTGCCTTTTCTTTCGGATTCAATTGTATTTGGACTCGCCTTACTTCGGCCTGCCGGGGTGTAGGTAGAGTGGCGTACTTAGGGTGCTTGACCAGGCTAAGTCGATAGCACACTCTGGCCCTAGATTGGCTTGGCGGCATTCAGGCGAGTGAGCCATGAACAATATTTGAATTCAAAAGAATAGACAATACAAATCGAATCGTATATGAACCGGTCAAACTAAAAATTTTCTAAGAATTGCGCGTCTTTGTTATAGACAAGAAAGAGAAAAATAAAAAAATAAAAAATGTTGAGCCTGTACAAAATGAATGCATGTGGAGTCTGTTTCACCTGAAGATGTCTTTCATTATAGATCCGGGGTACAAGGGAAACAAGTACACTCTTAGGGTACGGAACCAAGCTAAGCGTGTTTAATTTCTTGTTTGTCCCAGGGTAGCTAGCCACACTTTTAGTTCTGAGACTGTGACAAGTGTTGCATGAACTTTGTGGACCTTCCGGGGAAGGTCCGGCTGTTCTCCCGGAGGAACTACCCGACTTTGTACAATGACTCTATAACATACACCTCAAGTTACTCAAGACTCACCTCCGTGGTATTAAGTGTAGAACTTACGGAGGTGCTCGATTTTCCAAGAATTTGTGAGAGGTGTCCCATCCTCGGTAGCCAAGCGAACGCTTCCGGGACGGGATACTTTAATCACTCGGAAGGGTCCCTCCCAGCCGGGGGAGAGTTTGTTTAACCCTTCTCTGGATTGTATTCTCCGTAGCACTAGATCGCCTTCCTCGAGCTGTCGGTTGTGTACATGCCGCTGATGATAACGCCGTAGGGCTTGGCGATATCGGGCATTCCGAACAGCTGCTTGGCACCTTCCCTCCTCAAGGAGGTCTAGGTCTTCACGCCGGAGCTGGTCCTGTGCGGCTTTGTCGAAGGTCCGGACCCGGAGTGAACCCAAGGTGATTTCCGGAGGAAGGATTGCTTCAGCTCCGTACACCAGAAAGAAGGGTGTCTCTCCAGTTGACCGGTTTGGAGATGTCCTGTTGGCCCATAAAGTGGGCGGAAGCTCTTCAATCCAGTTAGCTCCATGTTTTTTTAAGCGCTCATATGTGCGCGTCTTGAGTCCTTTAAGGATTTCAGCATTTGCTCTCTCGGCTTGGCCATTGCTTGCTGGGTGAGCTACGGAGGCGTAGCAAACTTGTATGCCGAGGTCTTTGCAATATCCTTGGAATGCAGAACTTGTGAATTGGGTCCCATTATCAGTGATGATTTTGTTTGGGACTCCATATCTGCATACAATGGACTGCAAAAAGTTGATAGCAGATTGCTTGTTGATTGTCACAACTGGAGTTGCTTCCGGCCACTTGGTGAACTTATCAATGGCGACGTACAGGAACTTGTAACCTCCGACGGCTCTTGGGAAAGGTCCCAAGATGTCCATCCCCCACACAGCGAAGGGCCATGTAGGAGGTATCATTTGTAGGGGCTGAGCTGGTGTGTGAATTTGCTTTGCATGGAATTGACATGCTTCACATTTCTTCACCAGCTCAGTTGCATCCTGGAGTGCTGTAGGCCAGTAGAAACCATGCCGAAAGGCTTTACCAACCAGCGTGCGGGAAGACGCGTGGTTCCCACACTCGCCTCCATGGATTTTTGCAAGGAGTTCACAACCTTCTTCCCTTGTGATGCACCGCATTAGGATGCCATTGGCACCACGCCGATAGAGATCCCCTTCTACCAGCGTGTATCTTTTAGCCAATCTGACTACCCGGTCAGCAGATACATCATCGTCAGGAAGGATGTTGTCTTTCAAGTAGCTCCGGATCTCCGAGATCCATGCATTGGAACTAGCTTGAGCTTTTGAGTCTTGCGTGCTGGGTTGCTCGGAGCTCCCGGCAGCACCTACGACCCTTGATGGCTGCCATGGTAACAGGGCCATCGGGACCGTCAGCTTCGGGATGCTGATCTCGCCCCCTTCGCTCAGTTCGGCTGGCTGAGCTGTTGGTTTTGACAACCTCCGGACAAAAATTCTGTCAGGAGCCGGAGCTCCGGTTGACGCTTTCATCGAGAGTTCGTCAGCTTTAGCGTTATGGGCACGCAGAACATGGTGGAGATCTAGGACTTCGAAATCCTTCTGAAGCCTTTGGACTTCAAGGAGGTAAGCAGCTAGCTGGAGATTATTGCAGGAACATTCACCCCTCACTTGCTTAATGATGAGCTACGAATCTCCCTTGACCAGTAGTTGCTTGACACCATATGACAGTGCCACCTTTAGTCCGTAGATGAGCGCTTCGTACTCTGCCATGTTGTTGGTCGCCTTGAAGTCAAGGTGTACCATGTATTTCACCTTCTCCCCGGTCGGTGCAAGGAGAAGGATTCCAGCTCTGGCCCCCTGCTTCTGCATGGAGCTGTCGAAGTATAGGGTCCAGTGAGGCTCGGTGAAGGCTGGATCTTGATGCTCTATCTTCTGCTCACTGGGGCCCCCAGGGTTTGATGGAGAGGGAGTCCATTCCGCCACAAAATCTGCCAATGCTTGACTCTTGACTGCTTGCCTTGAAATGAATTCAAGATCAAATTCAGCCAATTCCGCTGCCCACTTTGCAATATTCCCAGTTGAATTGGGATTATGCAAGATTGCTCGAAGTGGGTAAGAGGTCACCACTGAGACTTTGTGAGCTTGGAAGTAATGGCGAAGCTTCCTGGAGGCAATAAGGACTGCATAGAGCAGCTTTTGCGCCCCTAGGTATCGAGTCTTGGCATCATGTAGTACTTCACTAATGAAGTACACCGGGCGCTGAATGGTCCGGACCCTCCCGGAGGGGTTCGGAGCTTCCTCTTCACTGACCCGGATCCTCCCGGAGGAATCCGGATTTTCTTCGGGGACCTCCGGGTCCTGGCTGGAGGAACATGGGGCTTCTTCGGAAACGACCTGGACCCTCCCGGAGGGGTCTGGGTCTCCTGAAGTGACTTCTTGTGGATTCGAGTCTGGGAGCTGGGACCCAGACTCGCTTTCAGGTACCTCCAGACCCTCCCGAAGGGGTCTGGATTCCTGAGTATGAGGTAGCTCTGGTCTCCCCGCAACCAGAACCATACTGACGACTTCGTCAGTTGCTGAAATGTAAAGCAACAAAGGCTCACCAGGGTTCGGAGCTACCAGAATTGGTAGGGTGGTGAGGAACTGTTTCAGCTCCTGGAATGCCTTCTCTGTTTCTTCGGACCATTGGAATGGTCCGGACTTCCTCAATAACTTGAAGAAGGGGAGTGCCCGTTCCGCCAGTCTTGAAATGAACCGGCTGAGGGCTGCTAGACATCCAGTTAACTTTTGGACGTCTTTGATGCGGGTTGGTGGCCGCATGTCTTCAATGGCCTTAATCTTCGCCGGATTAGCTTCTATGCCCCGGTGACTTACCAGGAAACCGAGAAGTTTTCCGGAGCTAACCCCGAAGACACACTTGTCTGGGTTTAGCTTTGTGCGGGTGGCCCGCAGCTTGTCGAAGACAGCCTGCAAGGTGTCAAGGAGTGACTCCTTGTTCCTGACCTTGACCATGATGTCATCGACGTACACTTCCACTATGTCTCTAATGAGTTCTTCAAAAGTTTTGTACATGGCTCGTACAAAAGTTGAAGCTGCATTCTTGAGACCAAAGGGCATGGCTGTATAACAGTACAATCCATCTACTGTGATAAATGAGGTATGCTCTTCATCTTCCCTAGACATCCTGATTTGATGGTACCCAGAATATGCGTCTAGGAAACACAGTAATTCACACCCGGAGGTGGAATCCACTATCTGATCTATTCTAGGTAGTGGGAATGGATCTTTTGGACATGCCTTATTTAGTGTGGTGTAGTCGATGCACATCCGAAGCTTCCTGCCGGCCTTGGGCACAACGACTGGGTTTGCCAGCCATTTTGGATGGAAGACTTCTTGGATGAATCCAGCTTCGAGTAACTTCTTCACTTCTTGTCGGATGAAGTCCTGTCGCTCTACAGATTGCTTCCGAGGCTTCTGATGCACAGGCTGGGCGTCGGGGTAGATCTTCAGATTGTGCTCAATCACTTCCCTGGGGATCCCAGGCATTTGTGACGGTTGCCAGGCAAACACGTCGACGTTAGCCCGGAGGAAAGTGATGAGCACGAGTTCCTATTTGTCGTTCAATCCCCCTGATATACGAGTGGTCTGAGCGGCATCGGAACCAATTTGGACGACTTTGACGGGAATGTCGGTGTCGCCACTTGGCTGCACACGAGGTGCAGAAGTCGAGCTTCGTTGATGAATGCTCGGGGGTTTTGGAGCTTGCTCCTGCCTGGAGTCCTCCTCTTGCGCCGTGGTGAGTGCATGGAGTTCTTCCAGAGCAGTTACTCCAGCAGTACGATCTCCGCGGATCCGGAGAACGCCTACTGGCGTTGGCATCTTCAACACCAGATAACCATAATGAGCAGCTGTCATGAATTTGTACAGGGCAGGCCTACCCAAGATGGCATTGAAGGGTAAGTTGATCTGAGCGACATCGAAGACCAACTTCTCGGTGCGGTACTTCTCCCATGTCCCGAAGGTAATAGGGAGAGTAATAGCTCCGAGTGGGGTAATGGCCCCCGGACCTACTTCGGAGAAAGGTCGAGAGGGGTGGAGATCCAAAGGTCGGAGTTGAAGCTTAGTAAAAGCTTTGAAGCTTATGAGGTTAAGCCCCAAACCTCCGTCTACCATGACGTGGTGGAGCTGGATGTTGTTGATGGTAGGAGATACCATCAAAGGTAACTGACCTGCTCCAACCATGCTCCGAGGGCAGTCCGAAGCATCAAAATTGATGGCTGTGTCCATCCACTTCCGATGAGGTTCCGGCCTGACTGTAGGAGCTACAGCAGCCATATCCCGACGCATAGTCTTGATGACGCGGCGGGAGGTGATGTCCCATGATCCACCAAAAATGGTGTTCATGGTCTTCCGACGCTCGTTGTCAGAGACGTCAGAATCATCGTCGACGGAGGTGTAAACGGCCTTCAGGACCTTTTTGGGATCCTGAAAACCTAACTCCTCTTCAGCCGGAGCTTCGTTGACTTTTTGCTTTCCTTCCCTCTGTCGGAAAGGAGATTCTTCCCGGCGCTTGTTGTAGCGCTCGGCAAGGTTTTGGACCTCCCGACAGTCTTCCAAACTCTGGCTGCCCTTTTTGTGAATTGGGCACCACACCTTGGGCTTGCTACCGTCTTCAGAAGACGGTCGAGGTCGCTTTTCGGGGCATGGCCCCCGGCCACCCGGAGCTGCAGCAGCTGCAACATTGGATGTACCGGCCGACGGCTTCTTCTTGCCGTTGGTCTTTTTCTTCTTCTTGCCGTTCCTGGAGGTAGCGGATTCTTCTTTTGAGGATTTCTTGTGACCCTCCGGGATTGGTTTGGAGTGCATCTCACGGCCCTCCGCAGCTCTGGCACATTTGTCAGCCAAGCTGAAGAGTTCCGTGACGCTGGTGATCTCCTTGATCGCCAGTTTCTCCAGCATCTTCTTGTCTCGTACACCCTGTCTGAATGCCACAATGACAGAGGCGCTAGAGATAGAAGGGATAGTGTTTCATACCTGAGAGAACCTCTGGATGAATGATCACATGGATTCTCCCCCTTTTTGCACGACTGCAAAAAGGTCCAGTTCAGTGCCTGGTCGGGTGTATGAACTCCCGAAGTTGGCGGTGAACTGCCGGCACAGCTCCTCCCAACTGTTGATAGAGTTGGGTGGAAGGCTCATAAACCAGGACCTGGCGGTCCCAGTTAAGGCCACTGGAAAATATTTGGCCATCACGGCCTCGTTTCCTCCAGCTGCCAAGATTGCAGTGGAGTAGATCTGAAGAAATTCGGCGGGATTGACAGTCCCGTCGAATTTTTCTGGCAGGTAAGGCCGGAACTTCTGTGTCCACCTGACCATACATAGATGTATGGCCAGAGCTGAACAGCCTCCTCCTACTCCTTCAGGAGCAGAAAGGTCCTGAGCTTCCCGTCTTTCACGAGAATGCTCAATATGGACTCGACCGTCTTGTTGGCGGTATCGACGATCGAGCTCCGCCCGGAGGTCATGAGTTGAGAGCCTGGATACCATGTGAGTGCGTCGTGCCCCGGAGGGCAATGACGACACTTGTTGTGATGCAGCACGTCTCCTGCTATTGGAAATGTGCGGACCAAGTCTACCAGACAAAGTCCGCCGCTGCGACAGGGCTCGTCCTGAAGGAGGAGGACCCTAGTTGCTGAGGCGTTCGGCTGCTGCTGCAACCAAATGTTCCACATCGGCCCTCCACTATTCCAGTGCATCCCGGGATGCATCCGAAGGTGGTGGGCATTGGAGAAGAGCACGCGCTGCATGGAGCGTGTGTTCCGGGTTGTCATGATTTGCCGACGCAGTGATTGACGTCGGCACACCATCGCGTTGCCCAGCTTGATTTGCTGGTGGAGGCGATGGTGGTGGGAGTGTGACTCCTGCTGGTGCTGAGGCTCCTGCTGGTGGCTGCATATTGGAGGGATTGCCCCCAACAGCCTGAGCAGCAGGTTGACCGTTGGATGATCCAGCAGCTGAGTTCACCATTCTCAAAATCTCAGGCGCCCCCTACCTGGCGCGCCAACTGTCGGTGGTTTGGAACCGGCAGATCTCCTGACACTACTAAAGTGTTAGAGGAGTTTGATGTTTGGTGTGGGCGCGCGGAGATTCAAGAAGGTGAATTGTAAATGACACAGGAGACACGGAAGTTTACGTGGTTCGGGCCGCTTGAGCGTAATACCCTACTCCACAGGTGTGTTGGTGTTGTATTAGCTGTATGAGCTTGTACCGAGCGTCTATGGAACGTGTGTGTAGATGTCGTTGGCCTGTCCTTTTATAGTATAAGGGCAGGCCGTTACAAATTAGCCTGGCCCGACATGTGGCCCCAGCGTCTACTAGTGTTGATACCTCTTCAACACGTTTAATTGCCCTTAATGACCGTGTAATGGGCTTTGAAAGCGCCATTACTAGTGTTACGGTCGTCCAATTAAGTGTCATTAATATGGTATTAATAACACTTAATCAGGTCTTGAAGTCCTCGATTCCCCTTTGAAGATCCGGAGCCGTTGCGGGGTCTTCTGGAGGTCAGAGGGTGAAGATCCGACGGTTGGACACGTGGCAGCACAGTAGCACGCTATGGAGAACAGATAGTTCTGGGGTTAGCTGACACGTGTCAGCACCGGAGCTTCCCTCGGTCTGGGGTTAGGTCCGGGGATGCCACTTCGGTACATAGTTTGGAGCTTCCTCCCTTGCGGGCGGTGGCTCCGGTTTGATAGTACACGTGGCGACCCTAGGGCTAACCATGTTGGAGAAGCGGGTCCGGACATGTCTGACATGTGGGCCTTCGAAGGTCTACAAATCAAGTGGGTGACTTTCCCTTGATATTTTTGCAATCCCAAGGGGTATATGGTACCCAGGGTACCGACAACAACTCTTGAAGCTCCTGTCAAGCTAATCCCTTCACAGCAAGCTCTTGTAGATGCAAGTAGCACTCGGGACTCATCATTTGGATTGTTAAAAGCTTCAATTAAAGTCTGACGATACTTCCCATCCATTTGAGGGCTTGTTTGGATAGGAGTGGATCCACTTCAATATAAGTGGTTTGAGGTGGATTGAGGAGAAAATTAGTTCATTCTTCACTCCAATCCACTTCAATCCAATTAGATTGAGTAGACCCAAACAATCCCTAAAAGATTTATTTCTCTTCTCTCCATTTTAAAAACTTAAAAGATGCTACTTTATCAGTTCTAATGGCTGAATATATTGACTACAAATCAGTACCATCTCTCTTAGTGCTTCACACAAGTGACGAAGTGAACAACTTCAATCACAAATCTTGTTTTTACCCTTTTCATGGGAATTTGACCTTAATCTTTCAAGAATAGATTTATCAATAAGTGAAGCTTCCTCATCAGGCATGTTAATGGCAGTTACAAGTGAAGGGTGTATCGAAGCTAACAAAATCTCAACGGGACTGAAGACAAAGAGATGCTGCATATGAGTGACAATGTCCAGGTTGGACAACATGACGCTATGATGACAGCCTTCAATAACATGAAAAGTGATATCAAGGTTATGCTTGCATCAACCAAGGCATATTGTGAGGGCATAACACTTGTTGGAGCATCACGGTTATGCTTGCCCCAACAAGTGTTATACCCTCACAACATGCTTTGGTTGATGCAAGCATAACCTTAACATCACTTTTCATGTTGTTGAAAGTTGCCATCATAGCTTGATGCTGTCTAACATGGACATTGCCACTCATATGCAGAATCTCTTTATCTTCAGTCCAATTCAGATTTTGTTAGCTTCGGCACATCCTTCACTTATAACTGCCATTAACATGTGTGATAAGGAAGATTCACTAATTGATAAATCTATGCTTGAAAGATTAATATTAAATCCCTATGAAAGGGTAAAAACAAGATTTGTGGTTGAAGTTGTTCGCTTCCTCGCTTGTGTGAAGCACTAAGAGAGTAGGTACTGATTTTTAGTCAATATATTTGGGCATTAAATCTGAGAAAGGAGCATCTTCCTAAGTTTTCAAATGGACGGGAGGGAAATCCTTAAAATGGATGGAAAAATCCTTCCAAGAGATCGTTAGGCTTCAATAGAGGCTTACAACAATCCAAATGATGAGTCACGGGTGTTACTTGTATCTACAAGAGCTTGCTGTGCAGGTATTAGCTTGACAGGAGCTTCTCAGCATCACAGGCAGTTCTTAAGTAACAAGCAACTTCTGAAAACAATGACATTCTCCAGGTAGTTCTTCAATAAAAACAGCTTGTGATGATTGAACCAGTACTTACAGTTCTTAAACAATGACCGCCCGTGAAAATCATGTATTTACCCAGGCGTTGGTTAATTAAGAACCGTCTGTGAAGATTATTACATCACAGGTGGTTCTTAATTAATAACCATTTGAGAAAATCATGTATTTACTCAAGAGGTTGTTTTTAAAAATCCGCCTTTGATGTTCTGTCATCACTAACGGTTATTGTATCATTCGTCATCACAGTCGCTTTTTTTTTTATGAACCGCCCGTGTTTGAAAAATCGAGGTGCCTGTGAAAATGCTTTTTGTAGTAGTGGTATTAGCATGTTATACTCGCACTACTACAAAAGGCTTCATCGCAGGCGGCTCTAAACATATTATCGCATATGGTTTTAAAAACCGCCTGTAACGAAGAGCCTGTGAAAATGATCGATTAGCACAGGCGGGGGCAAAATCCGCCTGTAAAAATGCATTTTCACAGGCGGGTTTTTATTGCTGACCGCCTGTGAAAATGCATTTTCACAGGCGGTTTTTTGTTGCTGACCGCCTGTGAAAATATATTATCACATACTGTATTTTTTACTACCAACCACCTGTGATAATACATTATTATAGACAGTTTTTAGAATGTTCCGTATGCATTGTGTTCGTGACTAGTTGTAATCAGAAGGCAAGAAATGATAACATTTAGACAAAATTTGCGCTAACACAATTTGATCTACAAAAGACTAAAAGATTTAGACAAAATTACATTGCAGAGATGCAATAAAAAACACAACAGAAATTACAACGCAATACATCGCAGAAATTACAATCCATCACAACCATCACGTGCAGCATCACATGCAGCAGCTCAACGCCATGAAGACAGGGATGCTGCCGTTGCAGCCGCTCTTCAATGCCTCCCCATAGAGCTCGGTAGCGCCACCTTCATGCTAGCTCGACTTCTGGGCTACAACAAAAATAACAATCGCGACTGGATCTGCGACTGAAGGTTGGATCTGCGACCCTCGGCATCGAGCAAGACACCTGCGACGGACGAGGAGCGTGGCTGCCGCGATGGCGAGGAGCATGGTTGCCACGACGACAATGATCATGAGCAGCACGGCTGCCACGACGGTCGAGGAGCGCGGCTGCGGCGTCGGCGAGGAGCGCGGCCTCCGCGATGGGAGGATGGTGAGAAGGCGGAAGCGGGCTGCCGACACTTCAGCGATGAGGCGGAGCTGCGGTAGAGCGAGGTTGGGAGGAAGGAAAGAGAGGTGAGATTGGGGAGATGAACGGTGAGAGGCAGAGATTGGGGATAAGGACGTGAGGTGTCAGTGTTGTTGCTGTTATAGACACATATATTAGAGATGACCCCCTGTGAGTCGTTGGATCGATAAGTAGCGAAAGGCGAAGATATGAAGTCCAAGAGCGATCCGTGGGATGAAGCAGCGGACCAATCAAGAGCCATCATTATCACAGACGGTTTTTTTGTTACGGGCTGCCTGTGAAAATCATTATATTTTCACATGCGGTTGTTTGTTACGGACCACCTGTGATAATGACTATTATCACAGACGGTTTTTGTTATGGACCGCCTGTGAAAATCAATTCACAGGCGGTTGTTTGTTACGGGCCGCCTGTGATATTCTATTATTATAGGCGGTTATTAACTCATTTGACATCACAAGCGTAACTTTTAACGAACCGTCTGTAAAAAAATAAGGAGACGCCTGTGAAAATGCATTTTCTAGTAGTGTCGGGGTTCCCAAAATTATAGTAAATATGAAGTGGTTATGAATCATGATGTCCAGAAGTGCTACTAACAAAGAACCAGTAAAACTACTAACTCTACAATCTTGTACGCTAGAGCTCAAATGTTAATCTTAGCACAAGGACAGCAGAGAAATCCCATAAGGCTATCCGCACTCATTTACTCTAAAACATACTCTATAACTATTTATCCCACTTTTACAGTATGTACTCTAAAATTTCATATATCCAATATGTTTTACAGTATATCAGTGCGGACAGTCTAAGTGGTTGATATCCAGAACCTGCGAAATAAAAAATCTCATAAGCCCTTTACTCTATCGAACTAGTGGTTTTGGAATAAAGGACAGCTGGCATCTGTGAACTGATAATATTCTGGTGCATTACCCTAAAATACGATACATACTACAATTACACAAGAAAAAAGCACAATGTCAACCCTAGTTGATAATCAAAGCTCTTACTATCTCACACTTACTTGATTCCAACAGGGGCACCGAGAACAATTGGTCCAAATGCATTTAGGAACGCTCCTGTCTGATAACATTGTGTATTATCAGATAGTATATACATTCTAACGAATTATTCCTGGAGAGCCAGGCAATGAGAAACGGAAAAAATAAGCATATGTTATATAAACAAACAGTTTGACGGTTATCACACAAGATGAAACCGGATTTTTTACTATTATAACCCACAACATCAAACCGACTGGTTTTAATAAACAGTGAGTTCTGTAACGTACTACATTGTAGCTAATGAACTTTTGTCAAAGTAAAAATGCAGTCAAGAGATATAGAGCTCACCAACGGGCAGGCCGAACAATCCTCGCACAGCTGGGTAAGAAACTTACATGCAGTAGACACCGAGGATTTAATTGATGAATTTGTGTTGCTGTTTTTAGTTTTGGGTGATGTATCACTGAAGGATGAAAAGGATAGCATCACATTGTTCGCACCCATTTCTTGCAAGCGCATATGTAACGCCCTAGTCCTTCTTTCCCTTTTCTTTTCCCTCCAATCCGCCTAGTGGGTCCATTTGTCAGTGCGGTTTCCTTCTTTTCCCTTTCTTTCCCCTTCTCCACAGAAGCCGCCACGACGCGCACGCGCCCAACAACCCGAACAAACTGCCAGGAGATCCGATGATTTCATGGAGGCCGCCCTCTTTCCATCCGGGTTGGTTGGCCACCCTTCTATAAACCATACCATGCAGCCTAGGTTTCCTTGCCATGGAGCCCAGCACATCGTCCCCGCCGTTCCTCTAGGCATGCTTAGCCTCATGCAGCGATTTTCGTCGAGCCTTCATCCATCGACCGTGCTAGCCCTTGTGTTGCTTCTCAGGGACGCCGGCAATCTTTTCCGATTTTCCCTGTTGCAGGCTTCCACCCAAAACCCTATGTTCACCGCGCCCTGGTAAGTCTTTCCGCCTCTCTTTGTGGCAGCAGCTTTGCCATCCATGTTCCTTCGATATAATTGTCCCGACGGGCTCTCCGTGCCACAGTGAAGCTCCCGGGCAAGAAATCGCTGAAGAATCGCGGTGGAAACGCCATCCCGACGAAGTGCAGCACGTGCCCGTTGCCCTTCACCATCGCAGCACCATTCTCGAGCCATTCCAGTCCGCAAAACGCCCCTAGGTGAGTTCGCAGGGACCTCCTCCTTCGATTTGGGTACCTAGGATCGAGTTTTAGGTGGTTTGGCTGCGGACTCGTGAGCTCCGGCGAGCTCAGGCTGTTGGCCATTGCGTTGCAGCCATTCTGACCTGAGGAAGAAGAACAACAAGGCTTCTTTATTTCCTGGCCGTTGGATCCTCAATGTGCTGCGTAGATTAGAAATGGGATACCCCTTCATTTATATTAAATCCAGTTCATTTATTTTATGTCCTACGGTCCAGATTAAAGACAAAGCATACCCCTTCGTTGTTTTGACGATCTCGTGCACCCATTTCAAATCCGACGGCTTCTGTTATATCACAAAGTACCCCTTCGCCGCTTGCGCTTAACCCCCTGTACCTTTTTGTTTAATTTCAATCATTCCTTGGATTTTATAGAATCAACCCTGGAGTGTGTAATAATCATGGTTTCAGCTGTAGGCTAGCACCTGGGCCCCTGTAGCTTACGGTTCTTCTATTCAAGCCCCTGTGTTGGTCTGTACACTCACAAAAGTACCTTTGTACAGTTCTGGTTAATAATAAAATGCCCCTATAGCATGCTGAAAATTACACTTAAGCCCTGTAGTTATGTAATTTAATTAAATGAGGCATGGAACTGCTAGGAAATTATGTTTAGCCCCTGCAGTAGCCATACATCTTTAGAACTGCCCCTGTACAATGCTGTTTTCATAAAATCACTCCTGTGTTGTGCTGAATTTACATACCCGAACCTTAGTAGTTGCTGCTTTTATGCTGGACAACTCCATAAAATATTTAATAATGATTCGTAATGTTTGAAAGTGCACCATAAATATAATCTAGCATATAGTAAGTGCGTAGGCTTGGGTTGTATGTGCATGTATTTATTATGCTTTGCTGTTTTGTATTCTTTCTTATTGTCTTCTTGTTATTTTGTTGTGCGTACGATGGCATGGTTATAATCAGTCCCGGAGCCGACCTTCAATTTACAAGACCAAGATTTTAACGTAACCGAGCAGCAACTCTTCCCCGGAGGCAAGTGCCCTTCACTATATCTTTCCTTTTAGGAAATTAAGGATGTAGATAGAATTAGTTGCATGCAGTCAATTAATTTGAATCCTATGATAGGTTGTTTACTAGTTTTTCTATATTATTCCTTGTATCCATGTTGGGTGGATTATGTTACATGTCGGGATATTATTACTCTTATCCATGTTGTCTTAGTTGGGATGGGTTATGGGATTTAATATACTTGTTATGATATCACTCTTAATCATATGGATATGTGGTGGTTTGTAGTTGGAGTGTAGGAATCTAGGCAGACTGGTCGGTTCACTGGGTGCATGCGTGCACGAGACTCACGTGGGTTGCTAGCATCTGTCTTAGATTCTAAGGACCGATTCATGGAGCATGTATCCCGGCTTTACCGTGCCACCACAAGACTACTATGGAAAAGTTTGGCCAATTATGTCGATTTCTACCTTATTCTGTGTATACCATGTGAGATGTTTGAGTGGCGCAAGAGGGTCGGGACTGCTGCGGAGAGGTACAAATAGACTCTGTTGTGGGGCGAAACCTTAGCAGGTGTGCAAAGGTTTGGTAGTGCGATGTAAAGGCATCATAGTGATATCCTAACCACACACCAAAGGAAGTGTGAAGTGTGATTCGCGATCACGGGCATCAAGGAGGATCTAGTCTACTTGGCGACAAGGGACGAAATCATGACTTGTGCGTAAAGTGGTACAACCTCTGCAGAGTGTAAATCTATCTGGATAGCCACACTCGCAGTCAAGAGAAATGCTTGGACGTCTTCATGATTAGCTGGGTTGGATGGCTTGGTTTTGGTGACGGGTTGGTTGGAACCCGTTGAGTTGGTGTCCAGTTGGTTTGAGCCTGGACGGTCTTGTTGGTCACTTGGTTGGGACCTGAGGGTCTTTGTTTTGGTTACTAGAGTTTGAGATAGTTCTCCAAGTAAATAGGATGCTAAGGTAAACTAAGGATAGGGAGTTCTGCTTAGTGCTTAAATCGTGTCTAGCCTTCCTCATTGATTAGCCGCATGTCATAATTTCCCACACTAGAAGAGTACATTAGGTACTCATGCTTGTTTGTTGCCTCTTTTTCTTATACGTACTTGATGCTGAGGCCACGGAAATGGAGCGGATGATGATGAAGACGACGACTTCGACCCCGACATGCAGTAGGCGTGCCCCCGGACAATGCCTATGATGGAGCTACACGCTTAGTTATCTGCTGCTATGTATCTTTTCTTTTTTGGACATATGAGTCATTCATGTACTAAATAACTATGTTGAACTTGGCTTTATTTATATGATATTCCAGTTTTGTCGTCTCGTATATTATTTAACTGATCCTGGCATACACGAGAGTGCATTTGGTTTCTTTTGCAGGAACCGGGCGTGACAAAGTGGTATCAGAGCCAGGTTGTCCTAGGACACAAGCCTAGTTAGAAACGGTCGTGAACAAAGTATATTTTCCTTTCTAAAACTATTTGCAACACAAAACTTGCCCGATTTTCCATGAGTTTCTATTCCCATGTGCCTTACCCCAAATTTAGTACAACTTTGTCTTTTCTATTTTATTCATTTTGAAATGTCTTGATGAATTTCTGTCTCTTCTCTTTTTCAAAATGTTGAAGCCCTCAAGAATGACCCAACATAATTTGTACGGTATAGAAGTCACCCCTTCCATAGAAATATAGTGAGATAACGATCAGTTTCGCCAAATAAATATGTGTGTATGACTACTTGTTTGCTTTTTGATGGCTTGTACTATATCCTTGCACTTGTTTTGTTGATTCTTATATATATTCCATTAGTTAGATTCTCGAGCTATTTAATAATTTTCCGTTGTCTGCCTTATCGATTATTTTAGTCTAAATATGATGTTATACATATCAGATGGCATGCAGGGGACGAGGACGTGGTCGTGGTCGTGGTGTGCCCGAGGTTGACGACATGCCTCCAGGTTTCTAGCTTCCAGGCTGGAAAGGTCGAGGTGTTTGCGGAGGAGCTGCATAGCCGATGATGCCGCATATGATGGCCATGCAGAATCAACTTCTGCAGAATCTGGCACAGGTGGTTGCCAACATGCAGCACGCACCTCAGCAGTAGCAGGTACCTGGACCTCGGTCCAAGCTGAGGGACTTTCAGAGCACCCATCCTTCTGTCTTTACGAGTCTAGTGGAGCCGATGGATACAGATGATTGGTTGAAGACAATCAACAACAAGCTGCAGCTATTACAGTGCTACGGTTGGGAGAGAGTCTTGCTGGCAGCTCACCAGCTAGCAGTAACCGCAGCGGACTGGTGGACAGCTTACACAGCTGCCCACGAGGACCCTTAGGGTATCACGTGGGAGGAGTTTAGACAAGCTTTTATAGTCACTTTGTACCAGCCGGGGAGGTCAAGGTGAAGCGGAAGGAGTTTCTTAGTCTAAAGCAGGGTAACATGTCAGTGCGTGAGGACCTCACTAAGTTCACGAAACTGTCTCGTTACGCACCCAAGGAGGTCTGGACTGACGAGCAGAAATAGGATTTCTTTGTGGAGGTGCTAGACGCTGAGTTGAAGAATGCACTGTCTTCTAGCTACTACGAAAGTTTTCGGAAGATGGTGGATAAGGCTTTTGTGATGGAGAAGTAGATGCCTGATCTAGAGGCACAAAGGAAGCGGAAGATGTTTTGGCAGAGTCAGCCTTTAGGCAACTATCGGAGTCTGGTTCCGCCAATTCCCACAGTACTACCGTTGGCAGCCCGCGGAGTTTCTTAGTTCGGTTAGGGCGCGCGGAGATTCAGAACAAGATGGTGACTTGACACGAGGATTTACATGGTTCAGGCCGCCTGAGCGTAATACCAAACTCCACGGGTGTGTTGTTGTTGTTGTTGTTGTTGTATTGAGTGTATGAGCGTGTGAGGGCGTGAGCTAGAGAGAGCCCCTTGAGCACGTGTGTCAGCCCCTTGAGCGCGTGTGTCAGCCCCTCCCCGTGTATCGCTTGGCCAGTCCTTTTATAGTACAAGGGCTTACCATTACATCGTTTGCCTGGCCCGACATGTGGCCCTGGCGGTTACTGATGCCTAATACACAGTTTAATGTGCTTAATTCCCCTTAATAGCGTGGTAACGCGCCTTAATAGTGGTGTTACTAGTATTAAGGGTCCTCTGATCGTGTGTCATTAAGATAGCATTAATGACACATAATCAGGTCTTGAAGCCATTAATGTCCCTTGAAGGTCCGAGCCGTTGGGGTTCCACCAATCTACCTATTGAGGTTGAAGGTCCGACGGTTGGACGCGTGGCAACTTTGGAGCTTACCGTCTTGGACGAGTAGATCCGGTGCTGTGGTACACATGTCGGTACCGGAGCTTCCCTCTGTCAGGGGTTAGGTCCGGGGTTGCCACACAGGTATCCAATCTGGAGCATTCCCATGTAGGGATTGTAGCTCCGGTTTTATGATACACGTGGCGGCACTGGGACTAACCATATGAAGGAGGCAGGTTCGGTTACAAGTGACACGTGGGGCCTTCAGAGGTCTTCAACTTAGATAGGTGGAGTTCCTTTGCACTCTTTGCAGTTCCAAGGGGTATCCGATACGCAGGGTACCGACAGTGGCCCCCTGGCCCATCTCTGGGAGAGACCCTCTGGATTAAGTCGTTCTGCCTAAGGTGGGTCCATCTTTCGATTTTTGCGCCGTGTCTTCAAGGGTTTTTGGATGTACCGTTGAGGTGATAGTTCGTAGTTAAACCATTGCCGTGTGGCATCTTCTGGACGTGGCAGGTGAGATTTGCGCGTGCGGATCTCACGCAATTGAAGGTCGCCGGTTCCCAATACAAAAATCGTATCAGTTCCGCGTGCCCTGTCAGGCCGCCGCCCTTGGGTTTCCCGCCTCTCATTATGACAACTGTTCGCCTAGGGTAAGGGCCTCGACTTGATCGTCTGGGTGGCCCTGGGCCCCTTTGTCATTGGCAGGGTGTAATTTTTGAAATGTATCCTTGGCCTTTTTGCAGTTTCTATCCAAGCGTTGCAGGGGCTTACTTAAGAGGGAAAGCACACATGGTTTGGGATTTCTTACGCTTTCATTTAAACTTGCGCTCGAATCCTCCAAACCGTCTATTTCTTTTTCTCTCTCGCACCGCCGTGCTGCGATGGAGTTGGGACTCCGCAAGATCCGTCTCACGAGTGATGACGATCTGAAGAAGGTCCGCACCTAACTGGGGTGCTCTAGCGACTTCTTCAACCATCTAGTCCGCGGTGGCAAGCTCCCGTTCAAGAAGAAGCATGGCGGCGACATGATGTACTTCTCTGCATACGCCATGGTGTGGCTGATCCCACCTTTATCAACTTTCCTCTTGATGTTGTTAGACTTCTATGGTCTGCAATTATACCACCTTGGCCCCCATTCTATTCTTCTTGTGTCAACATTTGTCCACTTCTGCGAGATGTGGGTGGGTATTCCCCTCTACGTTGAGCTTTTCCATACCTTCTTCACCATCCACACCATCGGCAAGAGTTTCGAGTATCTTGGCTTCTACTATTTTGTGAAGCGCAAGAAATGCCCCTACAAGTACTTGAGGTTGTTTCCTTCCGGCAAGTGCGATGACTGGAAGAAGGATTGGATTATCATCACGGCAGAGGAGCACGAGAAGTTGGAGCTGCCTGAAGGTCTTCCCAATGTTGACACTGACGCATGGAGTGTGGTTCTGGTGCTGTCAGAGGCCTTCAACCCTGCCTTGACCAGGATCTGCGAATGTGTGGAAGGAGGGGTGACGCCCTAGATGGTCTTCAGCAACTTCCTGGTCAATAGGTGGGCTCCGCTGAAGAAGAGGGAGAAGCTCGCCTGGGCCCTCAACAGCGTGATGGATGATGACTGGATTGAAACCGGTCTGAGGTCCAATTTGGACGGCACTGCTTTGGAGCTTCATCTCAAGAAGTTCTAGCATGGCATTGACGTAGAGGGTGATGACTTAACTCCGCCGGTGGCTTTTCTCCCTCTGAACATGGAGGCAGAGTTCAGTAGGGAGCTTTGGAGGAGCATGCCGGTGCTTGACGACCTCGGTGAGGTAGAGAGGCGTCCGACCACCAGATTGGTGATCCCCAGAGCTTCTGA
The DNA here is from genome assembly GCA_036927565.1 of Tuctoria greenei. Lineage (NCBI taxonomy): Eukaryota > Viridiplantae > Streptophyta > Magnoliopsida > Poales > Poaceae > Tuctoria > Tuctoria greenei. The sequence goes on from JAYESD010000003.1 coordinate 222,387,849, forward strand.
GGGTGGTTCTGCTTCCGCCCCGAGCCAAAGAGTTGAAGACATAGGCAAGGGCAAAGAGCTCGCTGAACCTTCTGTCCAGAAGAGGAAGCTGAGACGTGCTGACGGAAGCTCCATGAGGCCAGCTCCATCTGCCTCAGTCCCTTCTCCTCGGTGTGGGAGGTCTTCAACGGTTACACCAACTCCAGCATCGGCGTCTCCCCAGAACGCCAGCTCCAACCAGGTGACTCCGGCACTAGGGCCAGCTACGGGCTCTAGGTCGGACGGTCCTTCTCAATCGGTAGGGGGGGGGGGGGGGGCAAACGAGACATCGCTGACGGCGGCAGCAAGCTCCGAAGAACCTTCTGGAGTTACTACACCAGTTGCGACTGGGTCGGGCTCTGAGTGTCTGGCGAAGTGGTTCCGCGCTAGCTGGAGCGGAAGCCCTCCAAGGTAAATTTTCATTTTTACCTTAGTTTGTTATTTTTGTTGTAATTATATTTTGAGTTTCTTTGTTCTTCATCCATAGGGTATCCAAAAAAGGGGCTGAAGCTCCGGTTCCTGTGACAGCAGTTGATGCTGTGCAGGCGGAGGCTCTGGCTCCAATTCCAGCGCCGCCCCAGGTGGTGGCTGAGGTCGCAGCAGCTCCGGCGTCAGCTGTCGTGGTTCTTGACCTCGACTCATCTCCCGAAGCTCCCGTGGCAGCGCCGGACCACGGGAATGAAGATGTACAAGCGGCACCAGCTCCGACAGTTGAAGCTCCGGCTTGGGATGCTGCAATGATGGACGCTCCGGCCTCAGAGCCAGAGGTAGCTGCAATTCCGGCCTTCGAGCCGAATGTTACTGAAGCCCCAGCGACGGAGCCAGCGGTTTATGAAGTTCCGGTGCTAGAGCCGGTTGACGTGGGGGTGCTGGCACCCGAACCGATGGAGGTTGAAGCGCTGGTGTCTGAACCGGCAGTGGAGGAAGAACCAATGTCGGAGCCGGAGACAGCCTCAGCTCCGGCTGAGTCTTCAATGCCTGCCCCGAAGGTGGTTGTTCCGCAGGTACCCGTTCTCGAGCTAGGGTGCCAAGACGAAGCGATCGATCCCTTGCCCGAGGGACCAATTGATGATGACCTGGCGACGGGACCTTCAGAGCTGACTCTAGAGGTAGAAGCTACCGTTGCAGGACCTACCTCGACGACGACCGAGGCACTCCCGGAGGGCAGTCCTAGTGCCGTGGAAGCTCAGGGGACCGCTCTTGTAGAGTGGGACCCAATTTTTATTTTGGAGAACCTGCTGGAGTCAGCAGAGAGGACTCCGGCAGGTCCGGAGCCAATCCCCCTATCACTATCCATCGAGAATGCCTGCTCCAGCCTTCATCAGGTCCAGGTTGCATTTTATCACGAGAGCAAGGCCCTCGAGGAGGAGCGCCAAACTCTTAGGAGGTGGCGCAACTGACTCCAATGTTGAGACCAAGCTGGCGCAAACAAGGTTGGCTGATGACAAGGAGTGGGCTCAGAGGGAGAAGGCCCGAATGGAGTATTGGGGCCAGCTGCTGGATGAGAGGGAAAACATGGTGCGATCCATCGACAATCAGTCCCAGACTATATATGAAGAAGCCCTGGCTGCTAATGAAGCAGCGAATGATCGCCAGGAGAAGCTCAATACCATTCACAAAAGCCTCGTCAAGCGCCGAGAGGGTCTTGACGAGCGAGAGAAAAAGCTAGAAGAGGAAGAGCAAAAACTCCTGGAGCTGAGAGATGACCTCGTGAGGAGGGAGGAGGAGCTCGCCCAAAGGCTGGCTCTGAGTGACAAGAGCCTTGCAGAGCGCACCAAGAAGCTGGAGGAGTGCTGCAAGAGCGAAGAGGAGAAGGCATGGCAGCAGGGACAGGACCGTACCAAAAGGGAGGTCAAAGTCGCTGCCAGGGAGAAGAAGGTGCGAGGCCAAGAGAAAGACCTGGTTGACCGCCGGAACCGGATCCACGTCCGGGAGAAGGATCTTGGTGACCTTGAAAAGCAAGTTGCTGAGAGGATTCAGCAGCACGCCAAGGAGGTCGAGTGCCTTGCCTGGGAGTGTTCGGAGCTTGCGGCAGCCAAGAGGTTCTTGGAGGAGATTCGAGGCTCAAGGGCTACGGAGTCTCAACAAGTATGGGACTTCGTGGGCAAAGCCGATCTCGCGCTGGCGCCGCTGGGCTTTAGCCCCGTGCGTCCGGACAATCCGGAGCCGGAGTTGGACCATGCGTTGAGGGCGCTGAGCTCTGTTGATAACAAACTCGGCGCGATGGGCGATGTCACCGCAGATCAGTTGGAAACTGAAGGAAAATCCCTTGTACAGAACGTCGCAGAATACATGCTGACGTGCTACACAAGCCGGGATCCTCATTTCCCACTAAACCCGATGCTTGAAGGTCCCATTGACGGAGAGGGAGACATCGCCAAGACCAGCGTGTCGGAGGTTGCCCGAAAGGCCGCCTCGTTCTTCCATAGAACTTAGGACTCTCCTTTTAGCTCCCACTTGTATCTTCTCTTCTTTTCTATAGTTTTGTAATCTCTTGTCTTCAGATGAATGAAATTCAAAATATTTATGAATTTCATTTTTTGTCTTCAGCCTTTGTCTTACTCGGCCCCCTGGTAGATGTACACAATTTGATTGCGAACATGTACCAAAAGGATGTAGCATTTTGTGAATACTTGAGTGCTTCGAACTTGTAGAGTATAGGTCTGAAGTTTTGTTGCGTCGACAACAGGGGCCCTCTGTGGTTGTCGGAACTTAGTAGCTCTAGCAGCGACCACCGTCAACACGTAGAGCGTCAACGATCGACCCTCTGGGGTTGTCGGAGCTTAGTAGCTCCAGCATCGTTCACCATCATCATCAGATTTTTATTTTTCCTGCACACCGAAGTAAAGAAAAATAGTTAAATTCATTTATTGTCTATAACTCATTTGCTACTTACTATTCTCATATGAAATTTCAGATCGACAGCAATTCTATATAGAATCAAGCGCATTTGCTTATTTTCTCCAGGTCCAATCGTTTTCTGGACTCACCTTACTTAGGCCTACTGGGGTGTAGGTAGAGTGGCGTACTTAGGGTGCAGGACCAGACTAAGCCGATAGCACACTCCGGACCTAGATTGGCTTGGCGTTCAGGTGAGTAGGACATTCAACAATGTTAAGACCTGAAAGAATTAACAATGCAACTTGAATTATATATGAATTGTTCGAGCTAAATTTCTGAAGAATTGCACAACTTTGTTATAGACAAGAAAGAGAAAAATAAAAAGGAATGAGCCTGTACAAAATAAATGTACGTGGAGTCTGTTTTCACATATTGATGTCTTTCATTATAGGTCCGGGGTACAGGGGAGACAAGTACACTCTTAGGGTACGGAACCAAGCTAAGTGTGTTACATTTTTTGTTCGACCCAGGGTAGCTAGCTACACTTTTAGTTCTGAGATTGTGTCAAGTGTTGCTCGAACTTTGCGGACCTTCTTGAAAAGGTCCGACTGTCCTCCCGGAGGAGCTACCTGTCTCTGTACAATGATGCTATAACATACATCATATGTAATTACAGACTCACCTCCGTGATATTAAGCGTAAAACTTACGGAGGTGCTCAATGTTCCAAGGATCAGGGAGCGGTGTCCCATCCTTGGTTGCCAAGCGAACGCATCCGGGACGAGATACTTTGATCACTCGAAAGGGTCCTTCAAAGCTAGGGAATGTTTGTTTAACCCTTCTCGAGTTTGTATTCTCCATAGCACCAGATCGCCCTTCTCAAGCTGTCAGCTATGCACATGCCTTTGGTGATAATGCCAGACCGCTTGGCGGTATCGTGCATTTCGAACTGCTGCTCAGCACCTTCCCTCTTCAACGAGGTAGTCTTGCGTGGCTGCATCGAAGGTCCAGACCCGGAGCGACCCCAAGGTGATTTCCGGAGGAAGGACTGCTTCAGCTCCGTACACCAGGAAGAAGGGTGTCTCTCTAGTTGACCGGTTTGAAGTTGTCCTGTTTGCCCACAAGGTGGACGGAAGATCCTCAATCAAATTGACTCCATGTTTTTTCAAGCGCTCATATGTGCGCGTCTTGAGTCCTTTTAGAATTTCTACATTTGCTCTCTTAGCTTGGCCATTGCTTGCCGGGTGAGCCACGGAAGCGTAGCTGACTTGAATGTCGAGGTTTTTGCAATATCCTTGGAATGCAAAACTTGTGAATTGGGTCCCGTTGTCATTTATGATCTTGTTTGGGACTCCAAATCTGCATACTATGGACTGCAAGAACTTGATAGCTGATTGCTTGTTTATTGCCACAACTGGAGTTGCTTCCGGCCACTTGGTGAACTTGTCGTGGCGACATACAAGTACTTGTAACCTCCGACGGATTTTGGGAAAGTTCCCAAAATATCCATACCCCACACAGTGAATGGCCATGTCGGATGTATCATTTGTAGAGGTTGAGCTAGTGTGTGAATTTTCTTTGCATGAAACTGGCATGCTTCACATTTCTTCACTAGCTCGGTTGCATCCTGGAGTGTTGTAGGCCAGTAAAAACCATGCCGAAAGGTTTTACCGACCAACGTGTGGGAAGACGCGTGGTTCCCACACTCGCTTCCATGGATTTCCACGAGGAGCTCGCGGCCTCCTTCTCTTTTAATGCACCACATTAGGACGCCGTTGGCACCACGCTGGTAGAGATCCCCTTCTACCAATGTGTATCTTTTAGCCAATCTGACTATCCAGTCAGCAGATACATTGTCTTTAGGAAGTATGTTGTCTTTCAAATAGCTCTGGATCTCCGAGATCCATGCATCGGAGCTAACTTGAGCTTCTGAATCTTGCAAGATGGATTGCTCGGAGCTTCTTGCAGCACCTACGACCCTTGATGGATGCCATGGTAACAGGGCCATCGGGATCGCCAGCTTTGAGGTGCTGGTCTTGCCCCCTTTGCTCAGTTCGGCAGGCTGAGCTGTTGGTCTTGACAATCTCCGGACGAAGGTTCCGTCGGGAGCCAGAGCTCCAGTTGAAGCTTTCGTCGAGATTTCGTCATCTTCAGCGTTGTTGAGACGCTGGACATGGCAAAGATCCAGGACTTCGAAATCCTTCTGAAGCTTATGGGGGTTGTTGCAGCAGCATTCACATTTGACTTGTTTTATAATGAGCTGCGAATCACCCTTTACCAACCGCTGTTTGACATTATAATATAGTGCCACCTTGAGTCCATAGATGAGGGCTTCATACTCCGCCATATTGTTGGTCGCCTTGAAGTCAAGGTGAACCATGTATTTGACCTTCTCCCCAGTCGGAGCAAGGAGAAGGATTCCAGCTCCGGCCCCCTGCTTCTGCATGGAGCCTTCAAAGTAAAGAGTCCAGTGAGGCTCAGTGAAAACCGGAACCTTAGGTTCTGATTTCTGCTCACTGGGGCCCCCAGGATTTGATGGAGAGGGGGTCTGTCAGTACCCCGTAGACCGGGGACCCCCGCGCACAAGGAGAAAACAACTAAGGACATGGCCTCTACTTGGAGGCAGAGTCCGAGGCTACCACATCGTGAAGGGAAGGACCAGATCCTACCTCCCCGTCGGGGCGGGCTCCCGGGCTGCCACGTGGCCGGCAGGACCGGAACCTCGCCTCCCTGCCTGGGCGGGCTCCCGGACTGCCACGTGGCCGGCAGGACCGGACCCTCGCCTCACCGCCAGGCAGGCTCCGGGGCTTCCACGTGGCCTGCAGGACCAGACCCTCGCCTCCCCGCCGAGGCGGGCTTCGGGACTGCCACGTAGCCAATGGAACTCCCGGGACCAAGCCCGTCTCCCCGCAAGAAAGGGCTCCTGTGCTACCACGTGGCCTGCAGGGCTGAGCCTCCGCTCTCCCGTGGAGGTAGGCTCCGAAGGCGCCACGTGACCTGTACAGCTGGGCACTCAACTCCCCGCAGGGGCAGGCTCCGGTGCAACCACGTGGCGGTGGGATGACTCAATGCGGTAGGAGGCTGCAGTGAAGGAAAGAGTGCGTCGCTCAGAAGAGCATTAAGTACGCGCGCCTTCCCCAGGCGAAGCGGAGTCGCGCATGCGAAAGTCAAGACTCAAGTGTCCTGTCTTGTCCAAGTAGCTGGTACAGACCCACGACGCAAGGCGGGTGAGTAAGCCGCGAGGTCAAGACGGACGGGACGGGCCCTACCATCATCAACAACTATGTGTAGCCCTGGCGCACGACGTGGCGGGACGGCACATTGAAGCCCCTGAAAAAGGGAAGTAGATAGCATTTAATCCTAGATCTTGTATAGGATTTGGCTTTTCCTGGGACCACCTGTCGGGGCCTGGGGCCCACCTTGTGACTGCAGAGTCCTTGGACTATAAAAGGACTCTGCAGACGACCTTCACGAGGGACGACATCAGACCGATTGAAACCCATACACGCTCAAGCTAGGTAATACACTTACACTCCCGTGGACGTAGGGTGTTACGCTCCGGCGGCCCGAACCACATAAACCCTCTGTGTTCACCATCTCGCTGTGCTCAATCTCCTGAGACTAGCCCTCGTGAATCCAAAGAACCTCCGCGGGCTGCTCTCTAAGTAGGTCCGGGGGAAGTGTCGATTAAGACCTTCGACATTTGGCGTGCCAGGAAGGGGGCTTTTTTCCCCGTGAAGATTTCCACCAGCAGCAATGGTGAACGGCCATTCCAACGCCGGTACATCCAGGGCGCAATCACGGTGACAGGCAGTAGCTGAAGACCAGGCGTCATCTCGCTCTAGAGCGGGATCCCACTGTAGAGCAGCAAGGTCGAGACTTTCACATCGCCCTGCTGTCACCTCGCCGGCTGTAGGTCGGCACGCCACACCACGGCGTACTCCAGTCGTGACGACAGCTACAACACCGCAGGCAGCAAGCCCGGAGAGTGCGCTCGCAGCAGCGCGCGCTACTCCACAATCCACCTGCTGGAGATGCTCCTCGGGGAGCAGCTCAGCAGTGGATCAACAACGTCGACCACCTCGTCACCGCTGCGCTCAACACACCTCCACCAAGGGAAACACATGCCCAGCCGATGCATGTGTCGTTGTCACGGAATCCAACCATCGACCGATGGACGACAGAATCGCGGTCGACCAGGATCTTGGCAACAGACCTGAGAACCGGGCTACAGCACCGCAGGTCAAAAGAAGACTGCCGAGTTACCATCAAGCGACAGAGGGAGCGGCAGCGCAACCTTGAGGCAGACTACAGTGCGCTGGGCCCTGTACACCAAGCTCACGCCGTGCCACCGCCAAATCTGGCGTATGTTACGCCACCTCCATACCAGGCGTACATCGCGCCTCCACCTCCACAGGCGTATGCTGCACCACCCCAGCCTCAGGTGTACGCAGGCCCGCCTGTTCACTAGGGGTATGCAGCACCACGACCGGCGCCAGCTAGCCCCACCCAAGGGAGTGCAGCTCTGGCACCTCACCTCCGTTTCGTGGTCTGTCCATGAAAGTTCTGGCCACACATGCCAGAGAAGTACGACGGGAGTGTCAACCTGAGTGAGTTCCTATAGATCTACTCCACCACGATACTAGCTGCAGGAGGCGACGAGGCCATCATGGCCAACTACTTCCCCGTCGTCCTGACCGGCCCAGCCCAGTCATGGCTCATGAACCTGCCCTAGGGGTCCATAACCTCCTGGGATGAACTGTGCCGACAGTTTGTGGAGAACTTCGGCAGTTCCTACAAGCGCCCCGGCACAGAGCTTGACCTCCACGCCGTCAGACAGCACACTAGAGAGTTGCTGCGATCATTCATCCAGCGATTCTCTCAGGTACGGAACACCATCCCTCATATCGCTAGCGCATCAGTTATTGTTGCGTTCAGGCAGGGTGTGAGGGACAAGAAAATGCTCGAGAAGCTAGCCACGCACGAAGTGCGTGATGTCTCCGAGCTGTTCGTCCTGGCAGACAGATGTGCTAGAGCAGATGAGGGACGCAATTGACACTCCCAACCTTCCTCAGAAGCAAGTGAAGCCATGCTGACTGAGGAAGGAGCCTCTGCAAAGAGCAGCGGCAAGACTAAGAAGAAGGGCAATGGCGGGAGAAAGCCAAAACCCAGAGCCCATGCAGTGGCAGCCGCGGCTCCCAGTGGAGCCCGGCCGCCGCGCCGAGACAAGCGCCCTCGGCAGTCACCAGAACCCGAGGAGCCTGACTTCAAGTGCCCGCTGCACTGCACAAACAGCCATAGCGCTAGCGAGTGCCGGGAAGTGAAGAAGTTTGCGGAGCGCTTCCGTGAGCAAAAGCAGAAGCAGCAGCGCCAGGAGGGCGCGCCTTCCCGCCAGAGGGAGGGAAAACAGAAGGTCGATCCTGAAAAGGAGGATGATAGTGAGATGGGGTTCTAGGAACCCCAGAGGGCGGTGAAGGCCGTCTTCGAGGGTGGCGGCTCCGACTCCAGCGGTGATAAGGAGCGCCGCAAGACTCTCCACATCATCTACGGGGGAGCCACAGATCCCACGTCCTGAAACGCAGTGAAGACTCTGCGACGGGCAGTGGTCGCGGTGGCCCCCGCTCCGAGCCCGGCTCCCCACCACAAGTGGATGAGCACGACAATCAGCTTCGATGCCCCTGACTGCCCGAAGAACATGGCGGGAGCAGGCGTACTCCCGCTGCTGGTATCCCTGACCATCGCCAACGTGAAGGTCTTTCATGTGCTGATTGATGGTGGGGCAGACCTCAACCTCATCTACACGGCGGCTTTCCAGAAGATGCAGATGCCGATGTCCCGGCTCACACCTTCGAGCCCGTTCTCAGGTGTTGGACCGAGGCAGATCCACCCGTACGGTAACATTCACCTCCCGGTGACCTTTGGGAACCCGGAGAATTACCGTACGGAGAGCATTATGTTCGACGTGGCGGATGTCGACCTCCCCTTCAATGCAATCATTGGGAGGCCAGCGCTCTACAGGTTCATGGCCATAGCCCACTACGGCTACCTCGTCCTGAAGATGCCGACACCTTCTAACATCCTCAGGATCAGAGGGGACCGCTCAGCTGCAGTATCCACCTTGGAGCAGCTCCCGGCGCTCGCAGCAGGGATGGCTCCGGCTTCAGGGGGCGCGAAGGAGAGTCGACCAGAACAGGGTCCGATGCAGCGGGCCTCCACTTCTGCACCCCGTGTGCAACCAGTCGACGACGACGTCCTAGTAAAGGTCATTAGGATTGGTTTCGAGACTGCCCAGACAACCCGTATCGCGGGGATCCTGAACAGCAAATAGGAACTCGCGCTCGTCACCTTCCTCCGGGACAATGTCGATGTGTTTGCATGGCAACCATCACAAATGCCCGGGTTCCTTAGGGAGGTGATTGAGAACCATCTGAAGATCTACCCCGACGCCCGACCGGTGCAACAGAAGGCCAGGAAATAGTACATCGAGCGGCAGAACTTCATCCGTGAAGAAATCAAGAAGCTGCTCGATGCTGGTTTCATCCAGGAGGTCCACCACCCATGGTGGTTGGCCAACCCTGTTGTCGTCCCCAAGGCTGGCGGGAAACTCCGGATGTGCATCGACTACACCAACCTCAATAAGGCATGCCCAAAGGATCCATTCCCTCTTCCTAGGATAGATCAAATTGTAGACTCAACATCAGGCTGTGACCTTCTGTGTTTCCTATATGCATATTCTGGTTTCCACCAAATACCAATGTCTAGAGAAGATGAAGAACACACTACTTTCATAACAGTAGACGGCCTGTATTGTTATGTCTCCATGCCTTATCGACTTATGAATGCTCTCCCCACCTTTGTACGTGCAATGCATAAGACATTTGGGGACCTCATTAGAGACCTGGTAGAGGTGTATGTCGATGACATCGTGGTAAAAATTAGAGCCCGCACATCCTTATTAGACAACCTGGCCCAGGTCTTCAGCAAGCTGCGCACAACGCGCACAATGCCGAACCCTGACAAGTGCGTCTTCGGGGTTTCTGCAGGAAAGCTCCTTGGTTTATTGGTCTCGCACCGAGGAATTGAAGCTAACCCAGAGAAGATCAAGGCAATAGAACTGATGCGGCCACCGGCTCGCATCAAGGATGTCCAGAAGCTTGTAGGGTGTTTGGCGGCCCTCAGTCGGTTCATCTCAAGACTGGCTGAGCGAGCGCTCCCCTTCTTCATGATTCTACGGAAGTCGGGTCCCTTTGTGTGGACCAAGGAGGCAGAAGCGGCGTTCCAGGAACTCAAGAAGCACCTGACGACGCTACCCATCATGGTGGCGCCGGAACCTGGCGAACCACTCTTGCTCTACATCACCGCAACAATGGAGGTGATCAGCATGGTCTTGGTTGCAGAGCGGCCGGAGCTACTGCCGCAGCAAGCACCCGAGGGAGCCCCCGGGCAGGAAGCTGAGCCTCAGGGCCCACTTCTAGTAGATGACCCCCTTGTTGTGTGCTTCAATGACCAAGAGCCCCCCGGGTCCCAGCCCCCGGAGGTCCGACCAGATCCTAGGGGCCACATTCCCCAGGATGCAGACACATTGCAAGGAGCTCAGGACCCCCCAGGGAGGGTTCGGACCTACCAACGACTTGTCTACTACATCAGTGAGGTCCTACATGAAGCAAAAACAAGGTATCTGGAGATACACAAACTGTTATATGCAGTGCTCATAGCATCGAGGAAGCTCCAGCATTACTTCCAGGCCCACCGGGTTTTAGTAGTCACCTCCTTCCCACTAAAGGCCATACTCCACAGCCCCAACTCGACTGGCAATGTCGCCAAGTGGGCAGCGGAGCTGGCGGAATTCGAGCTAGAGTTCTTACCTCAACATGCAGTCAAGAGCCAAGCATTGGCAGACTTCTTGGCAGAATGGACTCCATCGCCAAACAACCCGGGGGGGGGGGGGGGGGGGCGGAGAACGGAGAAATGGTGCCCAAGGCCCTAGTTTTCACTGAAACCCCCTGGACACTCTACTTCAACGGCTCCTCGCGGAAGCAGGGGGCTGGGGCCGGGGTCTTGACCCTCACCCCGACTGGGGAGCAGTTCAAGTACATGGTGCACCTCGACTTCAAGGCGACTAACAACATGGCAGAATACGAAGCCCTAATCTTTGGGCTAAAGACTGCCGTGACCCTCAATGTCCGCCAGCTTCTGGCTAAAGGTGATTCCCAGCTGATCATCAAGCAAGCCAAAGGGGAGTGCGGCTGCAATGACCCTCAGCTAGCAGGATACTTGCTGCATGTCCAGAAGATGGAGAAAGACTTTGAAGTCTTGGACCTGTGCCATGTACCCCGAGCCGACAACTCAATTGCAGACGACCTGTAAACGAAGGCCTCCACAGGGGCCCCAGTGCCCGAAGGAGTCTTTGCAAGGATGTTACCATGACCAACCACCCGAGCAGCCGAACTGGGCGAAGGGGGCGAGCTCAGCACCTCGAAGCTAGCAGTCCCGGCGGCCCTGCTACCATGGAGCCCGCCAAGGATCGTATGCGCCACTGGGAGCTCCGAGCTACCGGGCGCCCAAGATCTAGAGGCTCAAGTAAGTCCCGATGCATGGATCTCGGAGGTCCGGGACTACTTGAAATATAACATCCTTCCCGAAGAGCATGCCCTGGCAGAGAGCTTATGCACCTCTAGGTACCGAGTCTTTGCATCGTGAAGTACTTCACTTATGATGTACACCAGGCACTGAACTGTCCGGAACCTTCCGGAGGGGCCCGGAGCTTCCTCCTCATCAACCCGGACCCTCCCGGAGGGGTCCGGACCTTTTTCGGGGACCTCCCAGTTCTTTCTAGAGGAACCCTGAGCTTCTTCTGTAGTGACCCGGACCCTCCCAAAAGGATCCGGATCTTCTTGTTCAGCAACAGTAACTCCTTCATTTGAAGGAGGTTGATCCTCTAGCGTTTCACCTCGAGGATCCGTGTCTGGGGGCTGGGACCCAAACTCGCCTTCAGGTAGCTCCGGACCTTCCCGGAGGGGTCTGGATTCCTGAAATTTTGATGGTTCTGGTCTTTCCGCAACCAGGACCATGCTGACAACTTCGTCAGTTGCGAAAATGTAAAGCAGAAGTGGCTCACTAGGACTCGGAGCTACCAAAGTTGGTAGAGTGGTGAGGAGCTGCTTCAGCTCTTGGAATGCCTTTTCTGCTGCTTCATACCATTGGAATGGTCCAAACTTCCTCAATAGTTTGAAGAAGGGTAGTGCTCGTTCCGCCTGTCTTGAGATGAACCTGCTGAGGGTAGCTAGACAACCAGTCAGCTTCTCGACATCCTTGATGCGAGCTGGTGGCCGCATGTCTTCAATAACTTTAATCTTCGCCGGATTTGCCTCTATTCCTTGGTGGATCACCAAGAATCCAAGAAGCTTTCCGGAGCTAACCCCAAAGACACACTTGTCTGGGTTCAGCTTTGTGTGTGTGATTCGCAACTTGTCGAAGACATCTTGCAAGGTGTCAAGAAATGACTCCTTGTTCTTGATCTTGACGACGATGCCACCGACGTATACTTCCACTACATCACTAATGAGTTCTCCAAAAGTTTTGTACATAGCTCGCACAAATGCTGAAGCAGCATTTTTGAGACCGAATGGCATGGCAGTGTAACAATATAATCCGTCTACTGTGATGAAGGCAGTATGCTCTTCATCTTCCCTAGACATTCTGATTTGATGATACCCAGAATATGCGTCTAGGAAACACAGTAATTCACACCCGGAGGTGGAATCCACTATCTGATTTATTCTAGGTAGTGGAAATGGATCCTTTGGGCATGCCTTATTCAGTGTTGTGTAGTCGATACACATCCGAAGCTTCCCGCTGGCCTTGGGTACAACGACTGGGTTTGCGAGCCATTTTGGGTGGAAGACTTCCCGGATGAATCAAACTTCGAGCAACTTCTTCACTTCTTGACGTATGAAGTTCTGTCGCTCTACTAATTGCTTCTGAGGCTTCTGATGTACGGGCTGAGCGTTAGTATAAATCTTCAGATTGTGCTCAATCACCTCCCTAGGGATCCTAGTAATTTGTGACGGTTGCCAGGAAAACATGTCGACATTAGCCCGGAGGAAAATGATGAGTGCGAGTTCCTATTTGTCGTTCAGGCCTCCCGATATACGGGTGGTCTGAGCAGCGTTGGAACTAATTTGGACGACTTTGACGAGAATGTCAGTGTCGCCACTTGGTTGCACACAGGGTGCAGAAGTTGAGCCTCGATGACTAATGCTTGGGGGCTTCAGAGCTTGCTCCTTTCCAGATTCTTCCTCCTACGCTGTAGCAAGCGAGTGGAGTTCTTCCAGAGCCATAACTCTGGCGGAGCGATCTCCGCGGACCCGGAGAACGCCTGAGGGTGTTGGCATCTTCAACACCAAGTAGCCATAATGAGCAGCAGCCATGAGTTTGTATAAAGCTGGCCTGCCCAAGATAGCGTTGAATGGCAAGTTGATTTGTGCCACGTCGAAAACCAAATTCTCAGTCCTGTAGTTCTCCCGAGTTCCGAAGGTCACCGAGAGAAATGGCACCGAGTGGGGTTATGGCTCCCGGACCTACTCCTGAGAAAAGTCGGGAAGGGTGAAGATTCAAAGGTCGGAGATAAAGCTTGACGAAAGCTTCAAAGCTTATGAGGTTCAGCCCCGAACATCCGTCCACCATTACGTGATTGAGATGGATGTTATTGATGGTCGGAGATACCATCAATGGAAGTTGGCCAGCTCCGATCATGTTTCGAGGGCAGTCTGAAGCATTAAAAGTGATGGCAGTATCCATCCACTTTCGATGAGGCTCCGCCCTGGCAGTGGGAGCTGTAGAGGCCATGTCCCGCCGCATTATCTTGAGGACACGGCGGGAAATGATGTCCCATGAACCACCAAAGATGGTGTTCATGGTCTTTCAACGCTCATTGTTGGAGATGTCGGAGTCGTCATCAACGGAGGTGTAAACAACCTTCAAGACCTTTTTGGGGTCCTGAAATCCTAACTCTTCTTCAGCCGGAGCTTCGTTGGCTTTTTGTTTTCCTTCCCTTTGACGGAAAGGAGCTTCTTACCGGCACTTGTTGTAACGCTCGGCAAGGTTCTGGACCTCTCGGTTGTCTTCCAGGTTGTGCCTGTCCGTCTTGTGTATTGGACACCACATCTTGGAGCTGCCACCGTCTTCAGACGACGGTCGAGGTCGTTTCTCAGGGCGTGGCTCCCAGCCACCCAGAGCTGCGGCAGCTGTAGCAGTAGGTGTGCCGGCCGACAACTTTTTCTTACCGTTGGACTTTTTCTTCTTCTTGCCACTCCCAGAGGTAGTGGCTTCACCCTTGGAGGATTTTTTGTTGGCCTCTGGAGGTGGTTGGGAGTTTCACGACCCTCCGCAACCTTGGCACATTTGTCTGCCAAGCTGAAGAGTTCCGTGATGAAGGTGACTTCCTTGGTCGCCAGCTTCTCCAGCATTTTCTTCTATCGAACGCCACTGTCTGAATGCTACAATAACAGAAGCGCTTGAGATAGAAGGAATGGTATTTCATACCTGGGAGAACCTCTGGATGAAAGATCGCAAGGACTCACCCTCTTTTTGCTTGACAGCAAAAAGATCCAGTTTTGTGCCTGGTCAGGTGTATGAACTCACGAAATTGGCGGTGAACTATTGGCACAACTCCGCCCAACAATTGATGGAGTCAGGCGGAAGGCTCATGAACCAAGACCTGGCAGTCCCAGTCAAAGCCACAGGGAAATAATTGGCCATCACGGCCTCATTGCCCCCAACCGCAAGGATAGCGGTGGAGTAGATTTGAAGAAATTCGACGGGGTTGGCAGTCCCGTCAAATTTCTCCGGCAAGTGAGGCCGGAACTTATGCGGCCATCTGACCATGCATAGGTGCATGGCCAAGGCAGAACAGCCTCCTCCTACTCCCTAAGGAGCAGGACTATCCCGAGCCTCTCGCCTCTCGCGAGCACGCTCGATGTGGATGCGACCGTCCTGTTGCCGGTAACGACGATCGAGCTCTGCCTGGAGGTCGTGAGTCGAAAGCCTTGTTACCGTGTGAGTACATCGCGTCCCGGAGGGCAGCGACATCACCTGTTGAGATGCAACATGTCTCCTGTGCTACGAAGCTTGCGGAACGAGTCTACCCGACAAAGTCTGATGCTGTGATGGGGCCCGCCCCGAGGGGGGAGGACCTTGATTGCTGATGCCATCGGCTGCTGCTGCAACCAGATGATCCACATCAGCTCTCCACTGCTCCATTGCACCCTGGGGTGCTCCTGGAGGTGGTGGACGTTGGAGAAGAGCACGCGCAGCAATAAGCGTGTGTTTGGGGTTGTTGTTCGCTGATGCAGTGATCGACGCGGTCACCCCATCTCGATGTCCAGGTTGATTCACCGGAGCGGACGGTGGCGGTGGTGGCATGAATCCTGCTGGGGCCACAGCACCTGCTGGCTGCTGCATGTTGGAGGGATTACCTCCAGCAGGTTGCTCAGTGTGGTTACCGTTGGATGATCCAGCAGCAAAATTCACCATCTTTGAATCTTAGGCACCCCCTACTTGGCGCGCCAAATGTCGGAGTCTAGTTCCGAAAATTCCCCTGGTACTACCGTTGGCAGCCCGCGGAGTTTCTTAGTTTGGTTAGGGCACGCGGAGATTCAGAACAAGATGGTGACTTGACACGAGGATTTACGTGGTTCGGGCCGCCTGAGCATAATACCCTACTCCACGAGTGTGTTGTTGTTGTTGTGTTGAGTGTATGAGCGTGTGAGGGCATGAGCTAGAGAGAGCCCCTTGAGCGCGTGTGTCAGCCCCTTGAGTGCGTGTGTCAGCCCCTCCCCGTGTATCACTCGGCCAATCCTTTTATAGTACAAGGGCTGACCGTTACATCGTTAACCTGGCCCAACATGTGGCCCTGGCGGTTACGGATGCCTAATACATAGTTTAATGTACTTAATTCCCCTTAATAGCGTAGTAACGCGCCTTAATAGTGGCGTTACTAGTATTAAGGGTCCTCTGATCGTGTGTCATTAAGATAGCATTAATGACACATAATCAGGTCTTGAAGCCTTTAATATCCCTTGAAGGTCCGAGCCGTTGGGGGTCCACCAATCTGCCTATTGAGATTGAAGGTCCGGCGATTGGACACGTGGTAGCTTTGGAGCTTACCGTCTTGGACGACTAGATCCGATGCCGTGGTACACGTGTCGGTATCAGAGCTTCCCTCTGTCGGGGGTTAGGTCCGGAGGTGCCACATAGGTATCCAGTCCGGAGCATTCCCATGTAGGGATTGTAGCTTCGGTTTTATGATACATGTGGCGGCACTGGGACTAATTATATGAGGGAGGCAGGTTCGGTTACAAGTGACATGTGGGGCCTTCGGAGGTCTTCAACTTAGATAGGTGGAGTTCCTTTGCACTCTTTGCAGTTCCAAGGGGTATCCGGTACGCAAGGTACCGACAGCAGCAGTAGTCGTCCTCGCTTTTCACTGCAGCCAGCGGGACAGATGGGCTGTCCTATGGGCCCATACCAGGGGTCGAGGTACCCCACTCTAGCTTTCAGACAGCCGACGCCACAGACTCAGCAGCAGCATCAGTAGGTTTAGCAGTCGTAGCAGCGTCCCGCTTTTCCACCTCGTACAACGGGACATGTCCAGTAGATCCAGCAGCAGAGCAACAAGAATCAATGGAGCAAATTGATTGGATCGTGTTACACTTGTGGTGAGATGGGTCATCTTGTCAGCCGATGCCAGAAGAGTAAGCAGTCACAGCAGTAGCAGAAGCATAATTTCATGCAGGGTCGGGGGAACCATGTAGCTTTGGAGGAGGATCAAGAGGCTCCAAACGTGGTGATTGGTATGTTCTCTGCTGACACTCACCCTGCTACTATTTTGTTTGATTCAGGTGCTACACATTCATTTATTACTAAGGAGTTTATACGGAGGCATGCTTTGCAAACTATATCCTTGACCTGTGTGCTAGTGGTCAACTCGCCTGGAGGAGAATTCAAGACGAGTCAGGTGTGCTCAAAAGTGAGTCTAGACATAATGGGGGTGGTCTTCTCTGCAAACCTCATTGTGTTGGAGTCACGAGGCATAGATATATCCTTGCGTATGGATTGGCTAGCCAAGTATGATGGTGTGATTCATTGTGCCACGAGAACTGTCAAGTTGACACACACTGATGGCACTGTGGTGGAGTTCACATCTGCCCAAGCGCTAGCCGAAAAGATCCAGCTTAACCAGATCGATGCTACAGAGGGGATCCGAGTGGTTAGTGAGTTCCCAGATGTTTTTCCTGAGGAGTTGTCAGGTATGCTACCAGATCGAGACATTGAGTTTGTCATTTAGTTAGTGCCAAGTACCGCTCCTATATATAAGAGACCGTACAGGATGGATGCAAAGCAACTAACAGATCTTAAGGATCATATCCAAGAGCTTCTAGACAAGGGCTATATCCGTCCTAGTTCCTCGCCGTGGGGAGCACAAGTTATATTTGTGCCGAAGAAGGATGGGACTCAAGGTTGTGCATCGATTATCGAGCTCTTAATGCAGTAAACATCAAGAACAAGTATCCATTGCCATGCATCGAGGACTTGTTTGATTATCTCAGAGGGGCATGTGTGTTCTCTAAAATTGACCTTCACTCGAGATATCATCAGTTGAATATTCGGGCCTCAGATATTCCGAAGACAGCGTTTGTCTATCATTATGGTCTCTATGAGTACACAGCCATGTCGTTTGGACTGACTAATGCTCCGGCTTACTTCATGTACCTTATCAATAAGGTATTCATGGAGTATTTGGATAAATTCGTGGTGGTTTTCATTGATGATATTTTGGTATTCTCGAAGAATGAGGAGGAGCATGATGAGCATCTAAGGTTGGTTTTGTAGAAGCTTCGTGAGAATCAGTTGTATGCCAATCTTAGCAGGTGTGAGTTCTGGTTGAAGGAAGTTTTGTTCTTGGGGCATGCCATATCTGAGGGTGGAGTATCGATCGATCCAGGCAAGGTGTTAGATGTGCTGAAATGGAAGGTGATAGAGAATGTGGGGGAGATCAGAAGCTTCTTGGGAGTGGCAGGGTACTATCGCCAATTTATTGAGGGCTTCTTGAAGATTGCTAGACTGCTTACGAAGTTTCTTGAGAAGGGGGCAATTTTTAGATGGACGCCCTAGTGTGAAGCAAGTTTCCAAGAGTTGAAGAAGAGACTGACGTCAGCACCTGTGTTGATAATGCCAGATATGAAGAAGGAGTTCATGGTCTATTGTGATGCTTCTTGACAGGGTTTGGGATGTGTCCTTATGCAGGAGGGACATGTCGTGGCACATGCTTCTAGATAGCTTCAGAAACATGAGAGGAACTATCCGACACATGACTTGGAGTTGGCAGCTATGGTACATGCTTTGAAGCTTTGGAGACACTACTTTATGGGGGAAGAGGATAGAGATTTAGACAGATCATAAGAGTCTCAAGTATATATTCACGCAACCGGATCTCAATCTCAAACAGCATAGATGGTTGGAGTTCATCAATGACTTTGATGTGGGGATTAATTATCATCCAGGAAAGGCTAATGTAGTTGCAGATGCCTTGAGTAGGAAGGTGCATTGTAATGCTCTGACGGTTCAACCACAACTTTGTGAGGAGTTTGCGAGACTTAATCTCTGCATGGTGCCTAGCATGGAGGCAGTGATGATGGAGGTGGATTCCACCTTGGAGCATAACATTCGAGAAGGTCAGAAGAATGACAAGAAGATTTTGAAGCTTAAGTGTTTAATGGAGGAGAACAAGGCTCCTGATTTCAGGGTGGACGAGCAAGGGGCACTATGGCTCGGGAAGAGGATATGCGTGCCAAATGATAAGGCTATCAGACAGTTGATCCTGTGAGAGGCTCATGATTCAGATTACTTCATACATCCCAAGAGTACTAAAATATATCAGGATCTGAAGAAATGCTATTGGTGGCTTGGTATAAAGCGAGACATTGCAGAATATATGGCACTATGTGTCATGTGTCAGCTTGTGAAAGCAGAGCATCAGAGACCTACGGGGTTGCTACAACCCTTGAGGGTGCCAGAATGGAAGTGGGAGGAAATCAGTATGGACTTTATTGTGGGGTTGCCCAGGACACAGTCGGGTAATGACTCTATATGGGTGACAGTGGACCGGTTGACCAAGGTCGCCCATTTCATACCGATTAAGGAGCACTTCCCTGGGTCAAAATTGGCAGAGTTCTATGTCGAAGATTGTGTGTCTCCACGGTGTGCCTAAGAAGATAGTTTCTGATCGCGGTGCTCAGTTCACGTCGCGGTTCTGACAGAAGTTGCACGAGTCTATGGGCACTCATTTGAACTTCATCTCAGCGTACCACCCGCAGATAGATGGACAAACATAGAGAACTAATCAGATTCTAGAGGACATGTTGAGAGCTCGTGCGTTAAAGAATGGCGGGAGTTGGGATAAGAATCTGCCTTATGTGGAGTTCTCTTACAATAACAGTTATCAGGCCAGCTTGAAGATGTCACCATTTGAGGCGTTGTATGGAAGGAAGTGCAGGACTCTGTTGTTTTTGGATCAGACGGGAGAGGGTCAGGTGTTTGGACCAGAGGTGTAGAGAGATGCTGAAGAGAAATGCAAGAGATTCGTAAGAATTTGAAGACAGCACAGTCCAGGCAGAAGAGCAACGCAGACACATGGCGAAGAGAGTTGACTTTTGAGGTGGGAGACTACGTCTACCTCAACGTGTCACCCATTAGAGGGCTTCATCGATTCAAGGTGAAGGTAAAGCTATCACCACAGTACATCAGTCCGTTCAAGGTATTGGACAAGAGAGGCGAGGTTGCTTATCTGCTAGAGTTGCTAGCTCGTTTGTCGGATGTGCATGATGTGTTTCACGTGTCTCAGTTGAAGAAGTGCCTCAGAGCGCCAGAGGATGAGTACCCTGTCAAGATTCTCGAGAGGTCAGAGCGTATCACCAGAAACAAGAGGATCCCCATGTGCAAAGTCCAATGGAAGCATCATTCCGAGGAGGAGGCCACTTGGAAGAGAGAAGAAGACCTCAAGATGGAGTTCTCCGACCTGTTCTCGTAAGTATTCCTAAATCTCAGATCAAGATTTTTTTTGAGGGGGGGGGGGGGGGGTTGTAACGCCCTAATCTTTCGTTCCCTTTTCTTTTCTCTCCAATGCACCTAGTGGGTCCATTTGTCAACGCGATTTCCTTCTTTTCCCTTTCTTTCCCCTTCTCCAGTGAAGCCATGACGCGCATGCGCCCAACAACCCGAGAAACCACTAGGAGATACCAAATATTTCATGGAGGTCGCCCTATTTCCATCCGCGTTGGTTGGCCGCCCTTCTATAAACCATACCATGCAGCCTAGGTTTCCTTGTCGTGGAGCCCAGCACATCGTCGCCGCCGTTCCTCTAGGCATGCTTCGCCTCATCCTGCGCTTTTCGTCGAGCCTTCATCCATCGACCTTGCTAAACCTTGTGTTGCTTCTCAAGGATGCTGGCAATCTTTTCCATCTTCCCTGTTGCAGGCTGCCACCCGAAACCCTAGGTTCACCACGCCCTCGTAAGTCTTTCTGCCTCTCTTCGTGGCAGCAGCTTTGCCATCCATGTTCCTTCGATCTAATCGTCCCAACAGGCTCTCCGTGGCACGGTGAAGCTCCCGAGTAAGAAATCTCTGAAGAATCACGGTGGAAACGCCATCCTGACAAAGTGCAGCACACGCCCGTCGCCCTTCACCATCGCAGCACCATTCTCGAGCCGTTCCAGTCCGCAAAACGCCCCTAGGTGAGTTCGCAGGGACCTCCTCCTTCGATTTGGGTACCTAGGTTCGAGTTTTAGGTGGTTTGGTTGCGGACTCGCGAGCTCCGGCGAGCTCAGGCCGTTGGCCATGGCATTGCAGCCATTCTGACCTGAGGAAGAAGAACAACAAGGTTTCTTTATTTCCTGGCCGTTGGATCCTCAATGTGCTGCGTAGGTTAGAAAAGGGATACCCCTTCATTTATATTAAATCCAGCCCATTCATTTTATATCCTACGGTCCAGATTAAACATAGAGCATACCCCTTCTTTGTTTTAATCTTATGCATCCATTTCAAATCCGACGGCTCCTGTTATATCACAAAGTACCCCTTCGCACTTGCACTTAACCCCCTGTACCTTTTTGTTTAATTTCAATCACGCCCTGGATTTTATAGAATCAACACTGGAGTGTGTAATAATCAAGGTTTCAGCTGTAGGCTAGCACCTGGGCCCCTGTAGCTTACGGTTCTTCTATTTCAGCCCTTGTGTTGGTCTGTACACTCACAAAAGTACCTTTGTACAGTTCTGGTTAATAATATAATGCCCCTATAGCATACTGAAAATTACACTTAGGCCCAGTAGTTATATAATTTAATTAAATGAGCCATGGAACCGCTAGGAAATAGTGTTTAGCCCCTGCAGTAGCCATACATCTTTAGAACAGCCCCTGTACAATGCTGTTTTTATAAAATCACTCCTGTCCTGTGCTGAATTTACATACCAGAACCTTAGTAGTTGCTGCTTTTATGTTGGACACATCCAGACAATATTTAATAATGCTTCTTAATGTTGAAAGTGCACAATAAATATAATCTAGCATATAGTAAGTGCATAGGCTTGGGTTGTATGCGCATGTATTTATTATGCTTTGCCATTTTGTATTGTTTCTTATTTTCTTCTTGTTATTTTGTTGCGCGTACAATGGCATGGTTAGAATCAGTCCCATATGCTTTGCCATTTTGTATTGTTTCTTATTTTCTTCTTGTTATTTTGTTGCGCGTACAATGGCATGGTTAGAATCAGTCCCAGAGCCGACCTTCAATTTGCAAGACCAAGATTTTAACGTAACCGAGCAGCAACACTTCCTCAGAGGCAAGTGCCCTGCACCATATCTTTTCTGTTAGGAAATTAAGGATGTAGATAGAATTAGTTGCATGCAGTCAATTAATTTGAATCTTATGATAGGTTGTTTACTATTTTTATATATTATTCCTTGTAGCCATGTTGGATGGGTTATGTTACATGTCGGGATATTATTATGCTTAGTCATGCTGTCTTAGTTGGGATGGGTTATGAGATTTAATATACTTGTTATTATATCACTCTTAATCATATGGATATGTGGTGGTTTGTAGTTCGAGTGTAGGAATCTAGGCAGACTGGTCGGTTCGGTGGGTGCATGCATGCACGAGACACGGGTGGGTTGCTAGCATCTGCTGTAAATTCTAAGGACTGGTTCATGGAGCATGTAACCTGGCTTTACCATGCCACCACAAGACTTCTATGGAACAATTTGGCAAATTAAGTCGATTTCTACCTTATTTTGTGTATACCATGTGAGATGTTTGAGTAGCATAAAAGGGGGCTGCTGCAGAGAGGTACAAGTAGACTCTGCTGTGGGGCGAAACCTTAGTGGGTGTGCACAGGTTCGGTAGTGCGATGTAAAGGCCTCATAGTGATCTTCTGGCCACACACCAAAGGAAGTATGAAGTGTGATTCACGATCACGGGCATCAGGGAGGATCTAGTCCACTTGGCAACAGGGGACAAAATCATGACTTGTGAGTAAAGTGGTATAACCTCTGCAGAGTGTCAAGCTATCTAGATAGCCGCGCTCGTGATCAAGAGCTACGCTTGGACTTATTCATGATTAGCTGGGTTGGATGGCTTGGTTTTGACGACGGGTTGGTCCAAACATGTTGAGTTGGTGTCCAGTTGGTTTGAGCCTGTACAGTCTTTTTGGTTACTTGGTTGGGACCTGAGGGTCTTTGTTATGGTTACTGGAGGTTGAGATAGTTCACCTAGTAAATAGGATGTTAAGGTAAACTAAGGATAGGGAGTTCTGCTTAGTGCTTAAACTGTGTCTAGTCTTCCTCATCGATTAACCGCATGTCATAATTTTCCACACTTGCGGAGTACATTAGGTACTCACGCTTGTTTGTTACCTCTTTTTCTTGTACATACTTGCTGCTAAGGCCATGGAGATGGAGCGGATGATGATGAAGACAACGGTTTTGACCTCGACATGCAGTACTAGGCTGGCGTGCCCCCGAACAACGCCTGTGATGGAGCTACACACATAGTTATCTGCTGTGAGACCTATGTGTGCTGAACACATTGACTTTGTCGATAAAAGTTTTGAATACTTCCAAAACACCTTTTTCAACAAGGTCCGACTATAGGTTCGAGCTCCAGTAAGGTCCGACGATAGGTCTGGCTTGTTTTGGATAGCTCCGGCAAGGTCCGACGTAAGGTCTGACTTGTTTTGTCTAGGTTCGACTTCTCTGTCAAGGTCCGACTTGCTATGGCTAGGTCTGACATGTTTTTGCTAGTTCTGGCGCAAGGTCTGACTAGCTTTGGTAAGCTTCAGTGCTAGGTCCTGCTTGCTTTGGTAAGCTTCGGTGCTAGATCCTGCTAGCTTTGGTAAGCTCCGACTCAAGGTTCGATTATCCTTGGCAAGGTCCACAGCTTGATTTCAATTGTTCTGCTTTTACCTTGTAATTTTTTTAACTTGTATTACATCTATGAAAGTTTGCTTACTATTATTTTACAAGGTTATTGGTGTGTTTTGATGGTTATGGCTGATATCATTTTGCTATGGTTTGCAACATGCTTATGTGAGGTGCTCACGTAAGGTGTTGTGGTTTCAGAACTAACATGAGTCAAGTTGAGGACTTGTGCTCGGAAGTATTGGATGTTTATTCATGTGCAGGTGTTGCTTGAGTTCAAGACATGGCTGGTGACGGGGTCCATTGAACTGGTCTTAGGGAGAAGATGAGGTTCTTCAACCAAGTTCGGGAGGAATTGTGGTTGAGTTGATCGGGAGGTTGCACAACATGTTTGAATCAAGAATAATGTATATAAAGGTATTGTGGACGTCGTTGGAAGGTGTTTGCACATGTGCAAGGAGTGCATGGATGTGGCTACATGATTCCGAGGCGTGATGAAGAGATGTGGACATAAAGAATTGGTCGGAAAGGTCCAACCGACTAGGTTATGGACTCAGACTGTGGGTGGATCGGGTTCGACTCAAATATGGAAATATTTGAGTTTGTTTTGGTTAGATTTCGTGTAGGTCACGAAGTTGAGTAGTTTTAGGAATGTTTGGTACGTTCCTAAGGTGTTTGGAAGTCTTAAGATTGCTTCTATCTACGTATAGAAGAGTCTTGAGCAGTTATGGAAAGTTTCGGTGGAAATTGAGTAGGATACGAGTCCTAGTTTTGTTTGGGTTGGCCTCATGGCTGGTTATATAAGCAAGGGAGGCCAGAGGTCGTGGTACACGACTTTGGGGCTGTTCCTCTTGTGGTTTGACCAATACAATTCATAGTTTAAAGGAACTTTTGTGCCTCGTTTGTCCGACTTGTTCCAGACAAGTTTTTCTCGTCGAGTTTCTGCATAGTTTTTGTCCGACTTTGGTGGTTTTATCATAACTCGAGTTTTACAGATCCAATTGATGTGATTCTTTTTGGATTGTCTTCACAACTTTATTATCTATCATCTGTAAAAATTTCACGGTCATTGGATTTGTGGTTTTGGATCTACACGAGTTTCATTGCATTGTTACAGATCTGGTTTTTCTCGGGTAGAATAGATTGACCTTCGTGCAATCTTTCGATCGTAACTTGAGTTTTTCTCGACGGATTTTAGTGATTCTTGTTGTCGCGTATTTGTCACTCGATCCTCTAATATCTACCACTTTCTCACAGTTGAACACGTTTAGATTAGTTGCACACACGATTTCTTTAACAAATCAATTTTCTACCGAGGGGTTTTTGTTGCTTCCATTGAAAAAGTTGTAATCTACCATTCACCCCCCTCTGGTAGCTTTTAACGTGCTCCTCGATCCTACAATTAGTATCAGATACACGGTGCTCTAATATTTGTGATTTGCACGTGTTTTTGGCTAGTCATCATGAAGAAATACTCAGCAAAATCTTGTGTCCTTAGTGGTATTGATTTTCAGGTTTGAAAGGCACGTATGTAAGCTTTCATCCAGGCACAAGGCTTCGCAATATGGGAAAAAGTGTACAAGACTTACGACGTGCCGTCAAACGATCAAGTCACGGCTATAAACATGAGAGATGTTGACAACAAAAACAAGTCTTTTAACTTGATCATATAAGGATTAACTCAATGTGACTTCGACCGTGTTGCTCACCTCCGATTTGCATACGATGTGTGGAAAAGCACTCTGCGACTACCACAAAGGATCCAACACGATCAAGGAGGTAAGGCAAGACATGTTCAAAAAGGAGTACATGCATTTTGAGATACAACCCGGTGAGTCCATCGACGATCTCTTTGCTCACTTTAATAAAATTCTCAGCAACTTGCATAGCGTCAATGTTAATTTTTCAAATGCTGAGAATGCTAGGCAATTACTAAGTGCATTAGACATGTCAATTTGGGAGATGACAGTCACATCTATTCATGAATCTACTGTTGTGAGTACACTTACTTTATATGTTCTATATTCTAAATTGAAAAGTCATGAAATTGACATAATGTCACGTAAAAACCCCAACAAGTCTCTTGCATTTGTTTCTCAACCTTACATGCCTAGATCTGGCCAATCTTCATCTTGTGGGACACTTGCTTTGTTGTCTTCTCTAACCCTTAAACAGATTGAAGAGTTTCCAGAGGAAGAACTTGCACTCATCTCTACTCGGTTCTCAAAAGCATTACAAAATGTGAGAACTAGAAAGAGAGGAAGTGACAGACCTCAACGATGCTTCAAATTTGGTAAGACAGAACATTTTTGCAAAGATTGCCCTAACCTTTCAGGTGCTACTTCCAGTGATGAAAAGCAAACAAGGATGAAGCACTCCTCTGTAAACAACAACAAGAAAAATAACGGTTTTACATGACACCAATTGGTAAATAGTTTTATCTTCGCACTTCAAGAACTTGGCTTGAGTGATGTGGACATTGGAAGTGATGAAGATGATTTGGCAAACTTGTGTTTCATGGCGGACAAGTCAAGATCAAGTATGGAGGAGGCAGAACACAACAACAACTATGAAGAGATATGTCCTACATGCAAAGAAAAGTGTGATGCTATTTCTCGTGCCACTGTTATAGTTAAGAAAAAGGACAAAAAGCTTAGGGACAATGTTGTTAAAATTGAGTCATTAGAATCTGAAATTAATCGTTTGAAATCTTTGATTCCAAGTGATGATTCTTGTTCCTTATGTGATTTAATATATTAAAAAATTTCCTCTCTAAGAAGTGTACACACCTCCACACTTGATAAACTTGAACTTGAAATTTGAAAGAACAAAAATCTTGCTGCACTTAATGATAAAAACATGAAAGATGCTAGTTATTCTCAATTGATTTGCATTGTTCTACTTGTGATGATCTCGATAAGAAACTACAAGATGCTATGAATGAAATTTTTGTTTTGAACAATGCTTTACGTGCTCATGAAGTTAAATATTGTTCCAATTCCAAATTAAAAGGAAAAACTTCATGTAAAAATTACCTTGATCTATCAAATAAACTTGATGACATGCATAGGATATTAGATCGTTTTGTAATGCAAATAAGAACGTAAACTTGCTGCTGAATTCCTCTAAATCTTGCAATGATACATCTGGTTTAGGTTTTGATTGTCATGCTCATGCTAAGACACATCCACCTAAAATTGTAAAGTAATTAGGAAGTGGTTTGATTCAAACAGTTCCTAAACAAAAAGGAGTGGTTTTCAAATCTGCAGGAGTGTTGTCTCATTCAGTTTCAAATAAAAATGTTGCTTGCTCATCTAGACATGAACACAAAGTCAAATTTCATTGTACCTAATGTGGTAGAGATGGTCATGTCATAAATTTTTGTTATAGACTAGCTAAACAACAGAAAAGGAAAGAATGATTGCTAGATCTCAAAACTTTCATGCAAAATTTGCTGCACATGCTAAATCGAATGATAGGAACATGCAACCTGCTGTAATGAGTTGAAAACATGCAAAGTTTGCTCCCAAACATACTATTTTTTGTGCTACACATGTAACACATCGTAGGTCAGTACTTGGGTACAAAAATCCTCAAGCTTTGGCTCATAAACCTGCTGTTTTATCTTAGCTTTCGCGTATTATTCCTGCTGGACGTCGTGTGACTCAGTACGAGATTCCTAAATGTCTTTTGACTAACCCCAGTATTGAGTCATCGACGTATTGTGCTTCTATGTAGGTTACACGCTTGCAAAAGGAGAACACTTGGATTGTGGATTCAGGTTGCTCACGCCACATGACCGGTAACAAAGAATGGTTCTCCTCCCTCTCTTTTGTGTCACAAGTAGAGAATATTACTTTTGCGATAATTCTTCAACTCCTATAATTGCTAAAGGTTCGGTTAAAGTAAATAATCACTACACTTTGAAAGATGTGGCACTTGTTAAAAATTTGAAATACAACTTGCTTTCTGTTTCACAATTGCTAGATGAAAATTTGGAAAATATTTTCACTAAAAATTGCTACACAGTTGTAGATTCAAATAGTGAGCTTATTTTTAATATGTCTTAGTTTCGAAGAGTTTTTAAAGCTGATTTTGATATGTCTTCCTCTAAGCATAGGTGTCTAGTTGCTAATGATTCAAAGTACTTATATTTTTGGCATCGTAGACTTGGTCACGTAGGCTTTGATCATCTAACACGTGTTAGTGCTCTTGATCGCATACGTGGGTTGCCTAAGCTTAAAGGGGACAAAGAAATTTTGTGATCATGTAGACACGCTAAAATGGTTGAAGGTTCACATACTCCTCTCACAATGACCATGACAACTGAACTGAGTCAACATTTGCACCCTGACACCGTAGGACCTTCACGTGTTCAATCCTTCGGAGGTAAATAGTATGTTCTTGTGATTGTTGATGATTATTCTAGATACTCTTGGGCTTACTTTTTGTCATCTAAGAATGAAGCTTTTAGACACTTTAAAAACTTTATTTCTTAGATTATCAATTGATCACTCAGGTTCTTTAAAAGCAATTAGATGTGATAACAGAACCAAATTTAAAAATCAATCTTTTGATCACTTTTGTGCTGAAAATGGAATAGATCATCAATTTTCTTCACCATATGTACCTCAACAAAAAAGTGTTGTAGAAAGAAATAACAGAACCTTAGTTGAGATGGCTAGGACTATGCTTGATGAATATCAAACTCCTAGGAAATTTTGGGCTGATGCAATTGCAACCGCTTGTTATGTCTCAAATCATGTTCTCTTACGTACTAAGCTAGGTAAACACCATATGAGCTCCGGTTTGGACATAGGCCTAGTGTTACACACTTTTGGGTCTTTGGTTGCAAATTTTTTGTTAAGAAACATGGTAATCTTGATAAATTTGAACCTAGATCCGTTGATAGCATGTTTCTTGGTTATCCATCTCATACTAGAGGCTACCGTGTGCTTTTACTTGACACTAACAAAATTGTGGAGATTTGTGAGGTTTCTTTGGATGAAGCTATCCCAGGTACTAGCTCAAATATTGCAGGTTCGGATCCATATTCGCAGGGAGAGAGTATTTTCGCTGAAGATGAGGAAGAAGTGGTGTTGCTGCCTGAAAATTCAGCAGCTAATGGCATTGTTCCAGCTCCTGATTTTGATTCACAACCAGCACTGATGACCACCATTGTTGGTCCAGATCGTCCTCAAGAAGTGTCTACTCTCTTTTGGATTCTCAAAAGTCATCCTCCACAACAAATCTTTGGAAGCTTGCACGGATGAGTCACACGGTCCAGGTTTTGCGATCCAAATTCTCACGCTCATTCTGATTTTGTTGCTTGTTTTGAACCCAAAGATATATCACACGCACTAACTAATGAATCTTGGATTATTGTCATGCAAGAAGAGTTAAAATTTTTTGAAAGAAATAATGTTTGGAAACTTGTACCTCCACCTCAAGGCCATTCTCTAATCGGAACTAAATGGGTCTTTAAAAATAAACAAAGTGAGGATGGGGTTGTGATTAGGATTAAGGCTAGGTTGGTTGCTCAAGATTTCACACAAGTTGAAGGTCTAGATTTTGATGAAAATTTTGCTTCTGTTGCTAGATTAGAAGCCATAAGAATTTTGTTAGCTTTTGTTGCATCAAAAGGTTTTAAGCTATATCAAATGGATGTTAAAATTGCTTTTCTTAATGGCTACATAGATGAGGAGGTTTATGTCAAGCAACCACCGGGTTTTGAAAATCTAGATTTTCCTAATCATGTTTGCAAACTGTCCAAAGCCTTGTATGGTCTCAAACAAACCCCTAGAGAATTGTATGATAGGTTAAAGCATTCTTACTTGAAAAGGGGTTTAGCATGGGCAAGGTTGATAAAACTCTTTTTGTGCTTAAGCATGGCAATGACTCATTATTCATTCAAGTGTATGTGGATGATATTATCTTTGGTTGTGCTTCTCATGATCTTGTGTCCAAGTTTTCAGCTACAATGAGTTTAGAATTTCAAATGAGTATGATGGGAGAACTCACGTACTTTTTGGGGCTGCAAATCAAGCAAACCAAGGAAGGTACCTTTGTGCATCAAACAATATACAAGAGACCTTCTTAAGCGCTTCAACATGGACAAAAGCAAGCCTCTTTGGACACCACTGGGTACAGCAACAACACTTGAACTTGATGAAGATGGTGACCCGGTCGTTCAAAAAGAATATAGAAACATGATTGGATCACTTTTGTAGCTCATGACATCAAGACCAGACATACAATTCCGTGTATGTCTTTGTGCATGATTTCAAGCTTCCCCCACGTGCTTCACATCGTCAAGCTGTCAAAAGGATACTCAGGTACGTACATGGAACTCAAGAATTTGGCATTTTTCTTCCTTCTTCCTCAACCGTTACATTGAAAGCTTTTTCAGATGCTAATTTTGGGGGTTGTAGGATTGATAAGAAAAGTACTTCGGGTGCTTGTCATTTTCTTGGTAATTCACTTGTTGCTTGGTCCTTTAGAAAACAAGCTCAGTTGTACAATCCACAGCCGAATCTGAATATGTAGCTCCTGCTAGCGCTTGCTCACAAATTCTTTGGATTGTTCAAACTGTTAGGGACTATGGGGTTGATTTAGATAGTGTTCCACTATTTTGTGATAACACTAGTGTCATTTGCATTGGTAAAAACCCCGTGCAACATTATAGAACAAAGCACATTGACATTAGGTATCACTTTCTCTGTGATAATGTTGAAAAAGGAAACATTGTGCTTCACCATGTAGATACCGAACAAAATTGGCTCATATTTTCAATAAAACCTTTGGATTTCACTCGTTTTTGTTTCATTCGTAGTGAAATAGAGGTTATGCATCCTCATGGCTTAAATTGAGGGAGAGTTTTGAAACTTCAAAAGTCTATGTATGAATCTGAATTTAAAATAATATGAGTATAGTATTTCATACATATATGACTTTGTGATTCCTTTTACATGCTGAAAGTTCTTACTACATTACTCATGTTATACATTTTGTAGTTTTCGCCATGACTAGTAATTAGAATAATTACTTACACTAAATCTGGTCGTGATCGAACTTTCTTGCTATTTTGAACTTGTAGCATGCTCACAAGTGCTTTTAATCATAAAGAATTAATCAAGTAATCAACTCACATGTTGAGCTTTTATGATCAAATGAAAAATTGAGAAAAGATCAAGAGAATATGCATGCATCACACTTCTTCTTTTGAGATGCCTTATCATTACACTTAGATATGAACTTGAAAGAAGTTGTGTATGACTAAAACCATGTCCTTAGCTTCTGATTGTCAAATGATATAGGCTTGTCCTTGTTGGTTAGAATAAGGCATATGCACATATAATCTCTTGCAAAGATCATATAATCAAAATTTGTGCTTTGAAAAATAATAAAATGCAGCAACAAGTGTCATGCTTTCAGGTTTTGAAATAGTTAAGTTTGTGAGATCATGACTTGCTTAAATTAAAAATTACATTTGATCTCTAGCATGGCTTACACTACTTTATATATCTCAATGATGTGATAGTGTAAGTTACTTGATAGTATCACTTGCATGAGCTTTGTTTTATATGTATATGTTATAATATGCTCATAACAATTAAAATTTCTCTTTTGTACCTTGCTAAATACATTGTCAAAGGGGGAGAAATTGATCACACATTGCACACATTCACAAGTGTTTTGGCACAATTCTTCTCAGGGGGAGAATTTTTGTATTTTTGTTTTTCTTCTCATTTTATTTCTGATTTACAAAGGGGGAGAAATATGTATAGGGGGGGAATTTGTTTTCAGAACTTTTCATGTGAATAAGCAAATGTTTGGATTTTAAGTGGTGTTGCCAATGCATTCATCAAGGGGGAGATTGTGAGACCTATGTGTGCTGAATACATTGGCTTTGTTGATAAAATTTTTGAATACTTCCAAAACACCTTTTTCAACAAGGTCAAACTCTAGGTCCGAGCTCCAGCAAGGTCCGACGATAGGTCCGATTTGTTTTGGATAGCTCTAACAAGGTCCGACTTGTTTTGTCTAGGCCCGACTTCTCTGTCTAGGCCCGACTTGCTACGGCTAGGTCCGACATGTTTTCGCTAGTTCTGGCACAAGGTCTGACTAGCTTTGGTAAGCTCTGGTGCTAGGTCCCACTGGCTTTGGTAAGCTCGAGTGTTAGGTTCTGCTAGCTTTGGTAAGCTCCGAATCAAGGTCCGGTTAGCCTTGGCAAGGTCCGGAGCTTTATTGGAATTGTTCTGCTTTTACCTTGCAATGTTTTGAACTTACTTTACATCTATGAAAAGTTTGCTTAGTATTATTTTACTAAGTTTTTGGTGTGTTTTGATGGTTATGGCTGATATCATTTTGCTATGGTTTGCGACATGCTTATGTGAGGTGCTCACGTGAGGTGTTGTGGTTTCAGAACTAACGTGAGCCAAGTCGAGGACTTGTGCTCGGAAGTATTGGATATTTAGTCATGTGCAAGTGTTTCTTGAGTTCAAGAAATGGCTGGTGACGGGATCCATTGAACTAGTGTTAGGGAGAATATGAGGTTCAACAACCAAGTTTGGGAGGAATTGTGGTTGAGTTGATCAGGAGGTCGCGCAACATATTTGAATAAAGAACAATGCATATGAAGGTATCATGGATGTCGTTGGAAGGTGTTTGCACGTGTGCAAGGAGTGCATGGACGTGGCTACATGGTTCTGAGGCATGATGCAGAGATGTGGACGTAAAGCATTGATCGGAAAGGTCCAACCAACTAGGTTATGGACTCAGACCGCGGTTGGTTCGGATTTGATTCAAATATGGAAATATTTGAGTTTGTTTGGTTAGATTTCGCGTGGGTCACGAAGTTGAGTTATTTTAGGAATGTTTGGTACATTCCTAAGGTGTTTGGAAGTCTTAAGATTGGTTGTATCTGCGTATAGAAGAGTCTTTAGCAGTTATGGAAAGTTTTGGTGGAAACTGAGTAGGATACGAGTCCTTGTTTGGTTTGGGTTTGCCTCATGGCGGGTTATATAAGCAAGGGAGGCCAGAGCTCGTGGTACATGACTTTTGGGCTATTCCTCTTGTGGTTTGATCAATAAAATTCGTAGTTTAAAGGAACTTTTGTGCCTTGTTCGTCCGACTTCTTCCAGACATGTTTTTCTCGTCGAGTTTCTGCACAGCACTACCTTGCTTTTGTGGTTTTATCATAACTCAAGTTTTACAGATCCAATTGACATTATTATTTTTGAGTTGTCTTCACAACTTGATTATCTATCATCTGTGAAAATTTAACGAGCATTGGATTTGTGGTTTTGGATCTACACGTGTTTCATTACAGTGTTGCAGATCTGGTTTTTCTTGGGTAGAACAGATTTACCTTCGTTCAGTCTTTCGATCGTAACTTGAGTTTTTCTTAAGGATTTCAGTGATTCTTATTGTTTTGTTTTCTTGAATTGATCCTCTATAATATCTACCACTTTTATCACAGTTGAACATGTTTAGATTAGTCGCACACACGATTTCTTTAACAGATCAATTTTCTACCAAGGGTTTTTTTTGCTTCCGCTGAAAAAGTTGTAATCTATCATTCACCCCCATCTGATAGCTTTTCACGTGCTCTTCGATCCTATGTCCGCTGCTATGTATCTTTTACTTTCTGGACCTATGAGTCATTCATGTACTAAATAACTACATTGAACTTGGATTTATTTATATGATATTCCACTTTTATCGTCTCGTGTATGATTTAACTGATCCTGGCATACACGAGAGTGTGTTTGATTTCTTTTGCAGGAACCGGGTGTCATAGCATAGACTCTACCATAGTGAGGATTTGGGTGCAGCACACTCTGAAAAATATTTAACATCATAAAAGGTTGGTAATTTGGAGCTCTCAGCTGGAGCAAGATGCATGGTGCAGATGGGCAGGATATCAATGTATGTATATGGATGGTCATTTATTCTATTCAATTTCCTTAGTATCAGAAAGCAAATTGCTGCCGTAAGAGTACTGTAGTTTTGGAAACCATAGCACAGTACACCAAGGTTGGCTGAGATACCTACCCAGCACATGCCAAGATGGAAATTGATTTAGTGATGGCATGTTTGGTGAGCTTATTACATTTTGTGGAAAACCATGATATAGGGTTAAATCGTACCATGCTTAGAGATATTTATAGACACAAAATATTGCTTGTATGGAAAGTCCAGCCGCCAGGATTATATGTTATGGTGATGGCCGATTGTAACAGAGACCAGATAATCAATCGTGAAATAAAAATGCCTTATTAGCTTTTTGCCTGCTTTTTCTCCTACGTTCTCTCCGCTCTGGTTTCTGGTGATTGTTTGTTCAAATCATCACCAACTTACGAACTCCATTCTAGAGGTGAGTGAATCGATCTAGAATAGCCTATTGCCGTTGCAGACTCCCACGGGTTCCATCCTGAGCGAGCGGCACTTTGGGTCTTTAGAAGACCTTGCCGGCTGTCCTGCATATTGCGCTTCTGGCGATGCTCCTCCGGTGATGTGTCTTGCGTATCGCGCTCGATGTCGGGGGTACACATCACGTGTTCGTGTGCGGACACACTTTTGGCGACTCCACTGTTGAAGATATCATCATGGCATCATCAAGGAAAAACTCCAAGCCTGCAGAGATCAACGCCGATAATATCATCAGACCTTGTTTTGATGAACAATCGAAGGATCAGCACCATGTCTTTGAAGCTTTGAAGAAACAGCATGGAGAAGAGATCATTGCTTAGAAAAAACTGCAAGAGGAGGAGGACATGAATACGTTCATTGCTAGCTTCAAGAAGGATCATCAAGGGGCTATCGTCGCGATGGGTGACGTTAATCTTCCGCCTCATCTCGGCCAACCGATCGACTCTGCTTTAAGTTCTAACTTATCAGTTGACAACATTTTGTTAGAAGTAGATCGGTGTATAAATGATGCTAGTGGTAACAACTGGGACGCCTGGCTAGATCATGTGAAAACTAGCAAAAATACACCTTATGCTCCTCAAAATAATGTTAGCTCAGTTAGGAATCACTACTACAAAAAGTATTTTCACAGGCGCCTGGATTTTTCAAACACAGGCCATCCGTAAAAAAATGCGACTGTGATGGCGAATGATACAATAACCGTCTGTGATGACAGAACATCACAGGCGGTTCTTAAACAACAACCGCCCGTGGAAATCATGTATTTTCTGAGGCGGTTATTCACTAAGAACCGCATGTGATGTAGCTAACATCACAGGCGGTTCTTAATTAACTAATGTCTGAGAAAATACATGATTTCCACAGGCGGTTGTTGTTTAAGAACCGTCTGTGATGCTGCTAAGCTCCTGTCAAGCTAATCTCTGCACAACAAGCTCTTGTAGATACAAGTAACACCCATGACCCATCATTTGAATTGTTGAAAGCATCAATTTGAAGCCTAACGATCCTTGGAAGGATTTTCCCATCCATTTGAACGATTTTTCCCTCCTGTCCATTTGAAAACTTAGGAAGATGATCCTTTCTCAGTTTTAATGCCTAAATATATTGACTAGAAATCAGTACCTACTTTCTTAGTGCTTCACATAAGCGAGTAACCGAACAACTTCAATCACAAATCTTGTTTTTACACTTTCATAGGGATTTAACCTTAATCTTTCAAGTATAGATTTATCAAATAAGTGAAGCTTCCTTATCACACATGTTAATGGAAGTTATAAGTGAAGGATGTGTCGAAGCTAACAAAATCTGATTCGGACTGAAGATAAAGAGATCATGCATATGAGTGGCAATGTACAGGTTAAACAGCGTGAAGCTATGATGACAACCTTCAACAACATGAAAAGTGATGCCAAGGTTATGTTTGCATCAACCAAGGCATGTTGTAAGGATATAACACTTGTTAGGGCAAGCATAACCTTGGCCAAAATCAGAAATCACGCCATCGTGGACTACTTTGAAGCTGCCATGGATTACTCTGAAGTTTTCTTCATGTGTGCTCAGTAAACTTCAGAGTATCCATGGCGGCTTCAGAGTAATCCACGGTGGCATGAGTTCTGATTTTGGCCAAGGTTATGCTTGCCCCAACAAGTGTTATACCCTCACAACATGTCTTGGTTGATGCAAGCATAACCTTGGCATCACTTTTCATGTTGTTGAAGGCTGTCATCATAGCTTCATGCTGTCTAACCTGGACATTGTCACTCATATGCAGCATCTCTTTATCTTTAGTCCGATTCATATTTTGTTAGCTTCAACACACCCTTCACTTGTAACTGCCATTAACATGTCTGATGAAGAAGCTTCAATTATTGATAAATCTATGCTTGAAAGATTAAGGTCAAATTCCTATGAAAATGATAAAAACAAGATTTGTGATTGAAGTTGTACGCTTCATCGCTTTTGTAAAGCACTAAGAGAGATGATACTGATTTGTAGTCAATATATTCAGCCATTAGAACTAATAAAGTAGCATCTTCGTAAGTTTTCAAAATGGGGAGAAGAGAAAAAAATCTTGCAGGGCTTGTTTGGGTGTACTCAATGTAATTGGATTGAAGTGGATTGAAGTGAAGAATGAACTAATTTTCTCCCCAATCCACCTCAAACCACTTATATTGAAGTGGATCCACTCCTATCCAAACAAACCCTCAAATGGACCAGAAGTATCGTCAGACTTCAAATGAAGCTTTTAACAATCTATATGATGAGTCTCGGGTGTTACTTGCATCTACAAGAGCATGCTATGAAGGGATTAGCTTGACAGGAGCTTCAAGAGTTGTGCTTGTAGATGTTGTTTGGAACCAAGCTGTTGGAAGGCAAGCCTAATCATCATAGGTCTGAAGAAATTTATATACACATACTGCATTTAATAATGTTCGAAACAGAAGCTGAATTTAATAATGTTCGAAACATGCTATCTAAAGCTGAAATAGAGCATTGTTCTAAGTTGATTTCAGAAGATACAAATATATACAATATATATATCATCTCGCATTGCTATATATATTTTTTCCAGCATTGACATCTTCTCACATATAGGGTTTCAAATTCTTTTTAATGCTTCTCTCTGCGCACTTGATGTTTTCTGGGTCGGTGAAAAGGTACATCTCTTCATACATATTATATTCCTCTTCATTATCTCCCACATTCTCAACCCCAACAATATTTTGCTTTCTAGAAACAACTATGTGCATCTTCTCAGTTTCTGAATCTTGAACATAAAAAACTTGTGCAACACTATCGGCGAGAACCCACAGGTCATCTTTATAACCCACTTTATTCAAGTCTACCAGTGTCAGCCCGTAATTGTCCACTTTCACACCATCAGGATGTTTGACCCATTGGCACTTAAATATGGGCATTACCATTCTTTCGCCATAATCGAGTTCCCATATTTCCTCTATGAACCCGAAGTATATGTTCTTTTGCCCTTGTGAATCATAAGCCTCAATACGAACACCACTATTTTGTGCAACACTCTTACCGTCTTTTTCTTTAGTGTAAAATGTGTAACCATTGATGTCATATGCTTGCCATGATGTCACCAAAGCAGATGGGCCAGAAGCTAACTTCTTCATTGTTGCCTCTTCTATAATGTTTCCGTGTGGTATATTTTTGTCCATCAACCATTCAGTGAAACATCTTGCAATTCTGCGAACTTTGAATGCATCATTTCCTCCATTTCTCGGAACTTATCGCGGAATCTAGGCCCACTAGGACTCGGCGGGATTTCTGGTAAATCAAGCTCTCTCAGGGGTGGAAGCCAACCCCCACTACTCTTCTGTGCTCTCTCATGATCCAGTCCTCTGTGCGGTCTTGGTTTTTATCACGAAGCTCAATTTGGTGTTCCTCGATGTATGACTCAGATATTACGAGCTATTGTAGTACACCAAAATGTGCACTGTGTACATTCTTGTAATCTTGAACGATAAAAGTTTTCTTACCCACTTTGCCTCTCCCACGTTGTCTACCCTCATGTACTAGTATAGGCACACCTATCGATTTTCCATCTTTGATGTAATCAACACAACCCTCAATCACTTCTTCAGTGGTGTATCCTTCCATAATTGAACCCTCTGGTTGAGCACGGTTCCACACATAATCTTTTAATACTCCTAAATATCTTTCCAACGAAAACATATGATGTAAATATAGTGGCCCCAATGCTTTTATCTGATCAACAAGATGTATGATTAGGTTTACTTGCATATCAAAAAAAGGATGGTGGGAAACACATCTCAAGCTTGCACATAGTCTCAATGATGTATATTTTCAGATAGTCTAAATCTTCACGTGCTATCACCTTTTGCGATACTGCATTGAAGAAGTAACACAAACGTGTGATGACAACTTTTATATGCTCAGGTTTGATGACTCTTATTGCAATGGAAAGGAAAATTGTCATCATCATGTAACAGTCATGAGAATTATAACCAAATAAAGACAAGTCTTTCATCGAGACTAGTTTGTGGATATTGGATGAGAAACTCGTGGGCACTTTGATCCCACGCAAGCATTCGCAAATTGCTTTTTTCTCTTCTAGCGTCAAGTTGTAGCTGGCTGGGGGAAGGTAATGCTTCATGTTCGCCTTTTCTACTAGATCAAACTCTGGTCTCAAATCAAGATTTACTAGATCCATACGTGAATTTAATCCGTCCTTTGTTTTCCTCGGCATGTCCAGCAAGGTCCCAATGATGCTGTCAAATACATTCTTTGTAACGTGCATCAAATCAATACTATGACAAAGTTCCAGATTCTTCCAATACGGAAGATACTTGAAAAAAATTGATTGTTTCTTGAAAGCCATGTCAGTTGTATCATCCGAAGATGTACTTTTCTTTCTCTTAATTCCTTTATAATTTTTGCCCTTACCGAAAGCAATATGAATGTTCTTGACCATTTCAAACACAAGTTTTCCACTGTAAGGTTTTGGTGCAGTATCTTTTTCGATTTTGTTATCAAATTGTTCTTTCATCTTCCTATACTTGTGTGTATCTGTCAAGAACCGTTGGTGTCTCATGTACACCGTCTTTCTGGATGAAGTGAGGTACAAAAATCCAGTTCTATCCACGCACCATACACAATCTTTCTTCCCTTTCATTTGTCCCGATAATGTAAACAATCTGGGATAATCATGCACAGTAACGAATATCATTGCTCTTAGCGTGAAATACTCCCGCTTGTACTCATCCCATGTACGTATCCCTTCATTCCGCAATTTCGCTATATCTTCCATTAAAGGTTCCAAGAACACATCAATTTCGATGTCGGGTTGTTTTGGACCTTGGATAAGAACAGATAACAAGATATATTTCATTTTGTGACACAACCACGTTGGTAGGTTGTACATCGTTAAGACCACATGACATGTGTTGTGTATCCTCCTTTGTTCACCAAACGGATTCATTCCGTCTGTACCCAAGGCAAACCTCACATTTCTGATTTCCTTTGCAAATTCTAGAGACTGAATATCAAATTTCCACTGTGTTGCATCACCAGGGTGTCGCATATGTTTTTCATTCTTCTTGTGTTGCTCGGAATGCCAACGCATAAGTTCAGCCTCCCTAGGGTTTGAGAAAAAACACTTCAAGCGATCAATTACTGAAAGGTACCACATCACCAAGGCAGGAATTTTTCTCTTATTCTTCCCGTCTGCATCGCCAGAAGTATCGTCATCGTCACCTTCAGAACCAATAATAAACTTCTTATTCTTCTGAGACTTTTTCATCTTGGTAACATACTGGTGATTGTAGTCCTTCTTATATCTAATGACACCACAAATGGGGCATCTAGTTGCGAGCTCATGCTCTTCGCGGTACAGAATACAATGGTTCACACAAGCGTGTATTTTTGTCACACCTAGTGTCATCAGGCAAAGAAGTTTCTTTGTTTTATAAGTTCTTTTGGGTAGTTTATTTGGATTTGGAAGAATTTCTGCCATAAGATTCAAAAGATCATAGAAACTACAATTGGACCATCCGTGCGTAGCTTTCAACTTTAGTAGTTCTAAGACTGCACACAATGTAGTAAACTCTTTATCACAAATGTTTGATTCATCATATAAAAGCTCCGTCGCCGCATTCTGCAATGTCTCTATTTTACTTAAACCTTTGCTTGCTCCCATAGAAATCAATACATATGGTTCAATGTGATGCAACATATCCTCACAATCGAACTCATCATCATCATCATCACCATCTTGATTGTCACTACTATCATCGATATCAACATTATCATCATCTGAACCTCTCTCATCATCTTTATCCACTTCATGTGTATCTAACTCACCATGCTCTGTCCATATTGTGTAGTTTTTTTTTTTTTGAAACCTCTTTTCACCAAATGAGATTAATTTACTATAGTATCTATCCAAGCAATCTTATTTTCGCAGTCTATACATGGACATAATATGTCATCTATATCTTTTGCAACTTCGCATGTCTCTTGGATGCTTCAATAAAATTTGCAACATTATGAATGTACATAGGATCGGGTCTTGGCATGTTATACATCCACGCTCGATGGTCCATGCTTCAATAATAGATTTTTTGTAAGATTTACAAAATTTGGCAACAAATATTCCCTAAAGGTCTTCTATAAAATGAATTTACAGAGACATAACAAGTATGATTAGGGCGACTAATGTAGGTCTATTCATTAGGGCGACTAATCGACCCTAGTCGATGGCTAATCGATGTATAGTCGTCCTCAAGGTTTTTACAGTAATACCAAGTCGATACAGAGTTGTAGAGAGAGGTGGCACGTAGGAGAGCGGCAGCAACGTCAAATAAGACTCTAAGATCGGCGATGAATAGAAAGCGGGGGTCTGGAGTCTGGAGGAGACGGGCGACGTCTTGAGGCGGACGTAGTCGAAGGCGTCTGGAGCAGCAAGCGAGGGTGAAGGATTGAATTCGTGGGGCAAACAGGCCCAGTAGCATAGGCTAGGTCTGGGTGGGATCCGATCCGTTATATCTTGACGTCGGATCCCATCCAACGATGGTAACTAAATGGGTGAGTTATAAAACCATCTCCCTAGAAAGCTAACCGTAATCAAT
Source organism: Tuctoria greenei (assembly GCA_036927565.1). Lineage (NCBI taxonomy): Eukaryota > Viridiplantae > Streptophyta > Magnoliopsida > Poales > Poaceae > Tuctoria > Tuctoria greenei. The sequence continues at coordinate 222,428,225 of JAYESD010000003.1, forward strand.
CCTTGGAAATATATGCAAGCAGAAGGTACGCACACACAAGTGACATATTGAAAAAGAAAACACATAAAACTTCATGCATCATATATATATATATATTACAATATCATCTGTTAATTAAACATCATATTCATGTCACAAAATAGGTACAGACTACAATAAGATTATTATAATATAGTCCATACATCAATATCTAAAAGACCAAACTTCCAAATTATTGAGTCCAAACGCATATGTACACACATGCAAAATGACACAATCCCTATACCAACACACAAAACTAGCAGCTTATGAAAATATACAAAGAAAAAGGTAGCATGTAATGCATAGTAAGGAAACTATGCGAATTTACTGAGGTACCTTGTGGCGCGATGTGGGACTGGGCAGAGGCGTGCCTCCGCGGGGCTGGGCGGCGGCGCGGTAGTGCGGGCTGGGCGGCAGCGTGGCTGTGCGGGCTGAGCGGCGGCGCAGAAGTACGGGCTGAGCAGCAGCGCGGTAGTGCAGGCTGTGCGGCGCCGTGGCGGTGGGTAATTTCGGCAGCCTTGCGGTGGTGGAAAGTTCTCCAGGGTTACGTTTCGACTGTGGCGAGGGGTCTTTATATAGACTTCAGTTTTTCACAAGCGGTTTTTAAGTTTTTCACAGGCGGTTGGTTATTAATAATCGCTTGAGAAAACAATTATCTCAGGCAGTTATTCATTACGAATCACCTGAGATAATGCCCGAGGCTCTTCAGTTTCCTTATCCCTTGTTTCTTTTTTATTTAGATTCCAATATAAATACTCAAACATGTTTAGATTCTGCAAATTGAGTCCAAATTCGATGACTCTTTCTTCTATATTTGTATAAAATTAACATCTACCACCTGAACCAAATATTTTAAAACTTTTACAGCTGACATTGTAATGTTTTGATAAATATAAAATTAATTTCTACTAACATATTATTCACATTTGTGTATCTCATACAAAAAAGGATCCTTCACTTAAATTTGTTTGTATGAACATATTTGTATTATTTATACATGTATGAATTTTGTTAATTTTTTTAAAAGCATTCCAACATGTCAAAACTTCAAATTATCCATTATTCTAACTATATGCTCATATACATATGAGGCATTCATCAAATTATGAACACACATTGATTCAAAAAAATTTAAAAAAATCTAAAAAAATTCATAGAGGTTGTTATGATGAATAAAAATGTCCACTAAGAAAATAAATGAAAAAAGCATTATATTCATCAAGATAAAAAAATAAAAATAGCAATTGTTATATGTTTTTTATGTTCTGACCAATTTCAAAAGATTTATGAAGTGAAATTTAATGGTAACCTTTACTTATCGATAATATTACAAGAAAGTGGAATTTTGCCTTTTAAAAGGCCCCTCATTCAATCAAGAATATTAATTAAGAAGAAGTAAAGATCTTCACAGGCAGTTGGAGTTTAATAATCGCCTGAGAAAATGGTTAATAATCTAAACATGTTTGAGTATTTATATTGGAATCTAAATAAAAAAGAAGCAAGGGAAAATGAATTTCATTTTCCCTTGCTTCTTTTTTATTTAGATTCCAATATAAATACTCAAACATGTTTAGATGCTGCAAATTGTTTCCAAATTCGATGATTCTTTCTTCTATTTTTGTATAAAATTAACATCTACCACCTGAACAAAATATTTTAAAACTTGTATAGCTGACATTGTAATGTTTTGGTAAATATCAAATTAATTTCTTCTCACATATTATTCACATTTATGTATCTCATAAAAAAAAGGATCATTCACTTAAATTTGTTTGTATGAACATATTCGTATTATTTATACATGTATGGATTTTGTTAATTTTTTTAAAAGCATTCCAACATGTCAAACTTCAAATTATCCATCATTCTAACTAAATGCTCATATACATATGAGGCATTCATCAAATTATGAACACAAATTGATTCAAAAAATTTAAAAAAATCTGAAAAAATTCATAGATGTTGGTATGATGAATAAAAATGTCCACTAAAAAACTAAATGAAAAAAGCATTATATTCATCAAGATAGAAAAATGAAAAATAGCAATTGTTGTATGTTTTTTATGTTCTGACCAATTTCAAAGAATTTATGAAGTGAAATTTAATGGTCACCTTTACTTATCAATAATATTACAAGAAAGTGGAATTTTGCCTTTTTAAAGGCCTCACATTCAATCAAGAATATTAATTAAGAAGAAGTAAAGATCTTCACAGACGGTTGGTACTTAATAACCGTCTGAGAAGATGATTATCTCAGGCGGGTTTTACTTAACCCAAGGGAAAAATCACACAAGCTCAGTGGCAAGAGTTTGTTTCTCAAAAGATCACACGTGATGCTAAAGCTCTAAGTGCAACTAGGGCAGAGCTTGCAAAAAAGAACAAATACCATCATCGCTTGGGGTCTCCCGGATATGCCCCCAAAGTCTAGAAATGGAATAAGATATTAGATGAAATTACCAGTAAGGGCAATCCTCACCCATTAGAAGTCTGTGTTGAGCGAACTCAGCGGTGGGTCTTTGCCCGGTTAGGTTTGACCACTGAGGGCAAACTTGAAAAGCCCGACTCTGTGAATGAAGTAGAGGAGAAAATCAAAGAAGTAATTGAAAAGCAATAGAAGGGTCTCTTCAAGCCGAAGAGGGAGAATGACCAACTTACCGCTATCTTAGGAAACCATGAACACAACGGACGGGTTCGAGCAGTCTCTTCTCAAATGTCTTGGCTAGATGGTTTCCCTAAACATAAAGACACATATAGAAGACGTGAGAAGTTTAAGAAAACACTTGATGAAACGATTGCTCAAAAGGTCAAAGAAAATATGCAAGAAATAATGGAACAACTTAGACAATCGGGATAATTAGTGGCACCGAGTACATCGATGGTTCCGGTGCAAAAGGAACAATTAGTATCTCCAACTGCCTATCCTAGCAGCATTGGTTCTGTGCCAGGCTCAGGGTCAACCCATAAGTTCCCTGTCGATGATATTTCTAACGACAAATCTTGTCGTCTCCTTGTCCCGATCGGCAGGGCAGGGAACAAAACCAAACAGGTTGCCACTGCTATGGCAAAGCCTGATCGTGACTTCAACGGGAATCCACTTCTGTTGTATTATGCTCTAGTGAAAGTTCTTCAGATCATTGATAACGATTATGAAGATTATGAAATAGACCACGTCACACCTGAGGGGATCGCGACTCTGGGGCAGGCTATCAACCGATTAATCCTTTGGCACCAACACGATATCGTGTTGGACGATGAGCCAATTTCTAGCCCCATCGCATCTCAAAATACTGCAACCCCATCTTCTTAGGCGAAAGTGCATGAAGATCCACTTCCAGTCCAGGAAGATCCACTCCCCCTATGTCTCAACAAGGATGATAGTAACCTTGCTAGTAAAGATATCCAAGAGCAACATGTTGGACAACAGCTTCAAGCAGTACCAGAGCAAGCTGTTGCTAGTAAAGAGCAGCCTGTTCAGCAATAGCTTGAAGTAGTACTAGAGCCAGCTGCTAGGAGTAAAGAGCAATCAGTTGAACAACAGGTTCAACAACAAGCCAGTGTCCAACTTCCAACGACTACTCCTCGATCATCAGTGCCTTTCAAAGTTAGCTCATACTTAAATAAGAAACCTTCATCAGAAGTGTCAAAGTATTCGGAAACTATGAAGGAAAATATTATAAAATCGAGTGCATCTCATTCTTCTCATGAGCCAGAATTAGAAGATATCGAGGAGTGGGAAGAAGACGGTGTCATGTATAATTGGCGGACGGCTTTAGTTGAACCAGGAGTTCCAATATACAAGCTTGGGGATGTTCCTCTTGAATTTGAGAATGGGAAGCTGTTCATGACATCCGTACAACTTAGCAAACAACCTGTCCCGCTCAAAAGAATGCATGAGTAGTACATCCTTGCCAGCACAAAATATGGTCTTTCTTGCGTCACATTTTGTATTCCAAAAGAATCATTCTGGAGCACCGGAGAAGATAGACGAGTCATTTTATTTGAAGAGCTACATCCCCTTTTCCATCGGGGCATGCTCGAAATCAACTTGCTGCTCGTCTGGTGCTTGTAAGTGCCTCTAATATTTTGTATTTGCTTTTCTTACTACACGCATACATATTTCATGAGATTATAACAATTCTAGACTTCTTCAATAGGATGCAATACATGGATAATGAAAAGTTGGAGCGCAAGACAGGTATCCTTGACCCTACTAGGATTACAAAGGCGCTATTTGATGTCAAGGCGGATCGAGACACAGCAAAGTTCAAGCACATGATTTTTATTGAGAAATTAATCGCAAAACTTAAAAAGGATAGAAGGACGGAAGTTGCAGCTTACATAAGACATGCGATGTTTAACTTTGTCAGAGACGACAAGGACCTCATAAAGGCTTTGTACAACTTCGAGTAAGTTCGACACATGACATTGAAATAGCAATTATTTGTAATTGTTAACACGTGTGTTTGTATGTTTGCAGTGATCACTATATAATGATCTTCATCAAGCCAACGCAGGGAATGGCAACCGTCTTGGACTCGACCGATTTCCCACCAGATCGTTACAAAGATTTCCTTTCCATTTTGAAACTGTACATTTATTCAATGATTTTAATTTACACACATTTAGAATGTGTTGACAAGTTTTATATGACATTTCTTGTATTACAGCGCTTGGCAGTTTTACGCGGAACGACTTGGCGGTGAGAGACCTTCCAATACGAATTCATTGGACATTAAAACGTATTATGCTTGTCCGAAGCAACCTGCTGAGAGTGTCTTACGCGGGTATTATGTATGCGAGCATCTTCGGACCGCCGGCGTATATAGAGTGAATCGTGAGGATGTAAGTTATCCTTAATGTCGATACCTTATTTTCTTATTTTTGAGTTTCATTTTTATTGTAACTAGCATAGTTTAATACTTATATTCTCTGCTGTTCAATATTACCAGAAACATTATTTTCATATTTTGATTCCAACTTCAAAATTCAATTGCTCATAGTACAACTGCTCCAAAAATACTAACTAAATTCCTGTATACTCTCACTTTGATCTATACTTTGAGATTGTTCAAACCAACACATTCTAAACCTTGTTATGTGTTATATTGCAGCACACGAAGAATCTAAACGAAGAATGGCCGGTTTGTAGAAGTATTCCTGATGGAGGAGCTGACAAGATTGCTGTTGAACTCTGTCAATTCATTCGCCGCAAAATTTTGCACAAAAGAGGGGAGTTCTTTGATGAGAATGGTGCAATAGCTGATGTGCCAGAACTTTGCGACTATGCCAATAGAAACAGTTTTTAGTGAAAACTTGTAAACTATGAGATGAATTATATGTGTAACTTGTACATATGTATATTGTTTTAATGAAATTGACTTTTGTGAGGTGACTTCTGTGATGATGATATTGTTGACTTCTGTTCTGTGATGATATTGTTGACTTCTGTTCTGTGATTATATTGAAGTGACCTAGAAATTAGAAATAACAGCAGTAGTACTGCATAAGTTATACCTTATCACAGGCGGTTATTTACCAACGACTAGGCATGCCTGTGAAAAACAATTATCACAGGCGGCTAGATATAGGTAAAGAACCATCTGTGAGAATCTAATTATCACAGGCGGTTATTGTTATGGTAGAAATTGGCTGCGGTAAAAAGTCTTCACAGGCGGCTTGATGTAGGTCAACATCTGCCTGTAATAACACCATTATCATGCAAGACCCGCCTGTGATAAGACAATTATCACAAGCGGGTATATATGCTGCACGACCTGCCTGTGATAACTTATCTTCACAGGCGGCTAGCATAAGTAAAAACCGCCTTTGATAATGTTTCTTCACAGGCGGTATTACTTCTCTGCCTGTGAAATTGCGGATTATCACAGGCTCTTCATTTCAGGCGGTTTTAAAAACCGTGTGTGATAATAGGTTTGGAGCCACCTGCGATAAGGTTTATTGTAGTAGTGAATTTTTGACAATCCCTGCCAATATCATCGATGCTTCCTAATCATGTGCCGACCAGCGTAGCTCCAGTTTTTCCATCGGCTGCTAATTATGTGACGGTAGATCCGTACAGCAGCAGAACCAATCAGCTAGCATCACCACACCTTACTCCATTTATGAACACGCCGTACTCAACAACTATGCCAACTCAACACATGTATCATCAACATTTTAGGATAGTGCCTAACCATAACTCGGTGTCGGCAATACAAGTGAATCTTGTAACCGTTGCTGCTTCTGCCTCAGTGCCGCAATCGACTTTGTCTGGGTCGGATGTGAAATTCGAAAAATTTAGAGCTTAGATACAGAACATGTTCCGCGAAAAGCTTGGATTTAAGCCAAATGTAAAGGGCCGAGTATATGAAAAACCATATCCAGAATTCATGGATTGGATTCCCTTGCCCCAAGGATATCGGGTGCCTGATTTCACTAAATTCAATAGGGTTGATAGTAAGTCAACTAGAGAACACGTCAGCCAATATTTAGCACAGTTGGGGGAGGCTGGTAATACTAATGCTTTCAAGCTACGCTTATTCCCTCTATCTGACTGGTACTGCATTTTTATGGTTTTCTTGATTACCTCATGGTTCTATTCTTACTTGGTATGAGCTGGAAAAGAGGTTTCATGAGTATTTCTACAGTGGTGATAGTGAACTAAAATTATCATATCTGACAGCAGTTAAACAGAGGCATGACGAATCGGTTGCTGATTATGTCAAGCGATTTAGGGACACTAGAAGCCAATGCTTTAGCTTAGTGATAAGCGAAAAGGATATGACCGACTTAGTGCTTAATGGTTTGAAATCTCACATTAAAGATAGACTGGAAGGTAACAAAATTTTTAGTGTTAATCATGTCCTGCAGAAAGCTTTAGTTCAGGAGAGTCGGGCCAAAGAAGTTAAAGAATTACACAGGTTTAAGCAAGAAGGTCCTCGTATTAATACGGTAGAATATGGAATATGAGAGTGAGGATTCTGATGATTTGCCTGAAATTTACACCACTGAATTTGTTTGGCCCTCAAAGGCTAAACCGTATGCATGTGATGTCCTTGGGCCCTGTTTGGTATAGCTGAAACTTGTTACAAAAGCAGCTTGCTTAAAAAGCTAGTGGAAAGCAACTTCTGCTTATATCCTTCTTTTAGTTTATTCTGAGAAGCAACTGAACTAATAAACTGTTATAGAAGCTTCATGTTTGGTACACCCTCAACTTATTTTTATGAAGAAGCTACATGTCACACCCGGTTTTATAAAAAATAAAACCAGCTGCAAATTACATGTATGCCAGGATCAGATTCACCATACATGTATGACAAAAGTGATAAACAGTTCTATATCGCATGCAAACAACATCTATACCTTTAAAAGAGTTTTGAATAGCAGCGGAAGAGGAAAAAACTCCAGGGCAACCACAGGCAAATTGACTGGCAGCAACGCGACCTATGCAGCGTCTTCACTTGTCACTGTCTTCGTTAGATCTTCTCTTCACTGAGCAGCATATCAAAAGTACAACAAAGCAAGTGTGTGTACCATCTCGTGGTACTCCGCAAGTGTGGGAAATAAATGACATGTAGGCCAATCAAAAAGGAAAGGCTGATAATGGTTTAAGCACTATGCATTAAACCTATCCTTAGCTTTCATTAGCACCTACATCTAGGTGTATATTCCCAATAATTATAGAATAACAATAATAATGAATCAATATCAACATCATTTCTAGACCACCATCTCAACCATCATCCCAACCATCGTCTAATTATGAATTGGACACCAAGCCGCTCTTGTCCGTGAGCACGGCTGTCATGACAGTTTTACCAAATCTCTGCAGGGAGTGTACCCTTTACCCACAAGCAGTGATTTCATCCCCTATTGCCAGGTGGACTGAGTAAACCTCCCTGATGCCAGTGGCGGCCAACCACATTTCACACTTCCATAGGTGCGTGGCCAGGAGATCACTACATGGTCTCTACAAAGGTTCTCCTGACTAGTGCTAGCCCTCTAAGGTTTCCACCACTGAGGCATTCCCGGAGTAACCCTCCGCCTCAGAGCCCCCTCTTGAGCCTTGCGGTTCCCAGAGCAGTACCCCTGCATCATTCCCCACACCATCCAACTACTTGCATTTCATCGGGAGAAACCTAATTATTTGACCAAGCCGCCCCATCTCAGTCTCGTGGTGGTACTATAAAGCTTAGTGGCTTCCTCCATAAACCGGTCCTTAGAACCGGCAAGGTTCAATCCCCGATTCCCGGGTCTCGTGCGTACTGCACCATACCAATCAAACCAACCCGCAAGATTCCTATTTACTAAAATCCATTTCCAACATCATAATCATAATCATAATAATAAGTCATGAGTAATAAATATGGTCAATGTTTTCCCACCCAACTATTATGCGTGGCTAAGCGTAAAGTAATCCCCAAGTACCACCTTTCCCATAACCCAAACGACAAGGTAATAAGGTAAAACAACAGGGCATAACATAGGATTCATATTAATTAGCATGCGACTAGCTAAACCCTTAAAAAGGTGCAAGATGGTCAAGGACACTTGCCTGTTTTGATATCACTGCTCAGTTCTTCTTCAATGAACTCTTGATCTTCACATCTTCATGTAGCTTCTTGATTGTGACACGAATGCATATAAACTATTGTCAAAAGAAAAAATAAAAGCATTCAAGAGCAATACACCATACATGCAAAACATGTCATAAAAGGTACTATGCAAACATTTTACGATGGAACGAGGACCTACACACGATAACGATTTAAATCAGAGTTATGTATATTTTACTGCATTATACTAACATTTCTAGTTTAAATGGCACAATTATAGTCAATTCCAAAGAAAATTACATCACTCGTTTATTGGTTTATAAGAAAAAAAAATATATTTTCTATAGGCTTATACTATTTTATATTTATTTCTAAAGCTTTTCACAAATTTCAGTAATTTATGTATGCTAAAATACATTTATTAGGCATGATTAGGATTTAAAATAATTATTTCCTATGTGGATCATTTATAAACCAAATAATATAAATTTTATAGAATGTATTATGTTTTATAGAATTTTCCTAGATTTAATCTACTATTTTTATAAGCTAATCGATTATTGATACATTTATTCCTATGTCAAAATAATAAATGTTGAATATTCAAATACAAAATATTATTTTCTTATTCAGGGCTATTTTACAATAGTTCAGGGTTTATTTGATATTTTAAAAATTATAAAGGGTCTATCATGTGAAAACAGAATAATCTAGGGGCTTACTAGGTAAAATTTCATTATTTCATGTGGTGCTATTGCTGATTCTAAGCTAAAACCTATTTATCACAAAAACCAAGGGCTAAATCGTAAGTATCAGGATCTAGGAATAATTGTATTAGAAGGCGCAGCGGCTAGCATGCAAATGAACCAAGGGTTATCCGCGCTTCTAATCTCAACCGTCAGATCTAATGCGAGCGGTCCAGATTTTATAAAGCGAAAGGGCATCAAAGCTTCTAATCCATACCGTCCAGGCTTGATCCAGCGGCGAGGGAGGCGTGAAGCACTATGCTTTTTCTCCCTCAGGGCCGCACGATGGCGCTATCGTGACTGGTGAGGCGAGCTCGTCGGAGCTCAGCAAATCGAAAACTAAGCTCTCTAAGGATCGAAGCTAACAACTAGGAACGAAACAGAAGGTGTGCGCGAACTCACCTAGAGGCGTATCGAGGTCCGGGGAGGCGCGACAGGGACTCGCAACAGCGCAAGGAAGCGGGCCGCGTTGGTCCTCGTCGTGCGGGCATCACGGTGGCTCTTCTTCGTATTCTTCTCGCCGTGGAGATTCTCTACAACACGGCGCGACCACTGGTCAAAGCATTTGGTTAAAGCGAGGGCGGGAACAATAGAGCAACGAAGAGGCACAGCGGGGACTCACCATGATGCGACGAGAGTAGGGCTCGCTACGGTGATTCACGATGGAAACGGCCAGGAAAAGTCAATGTCGTCTCGGTGAAGCAGACCTATGTCTGTGCGCCGGTTGATTTTGACGGCGGCTTGCCGAGGACGAACGGCAACGACGATTTGCACAGGGACAACGAGGTGGTGGAGGAGACATGCGGGCACTGAGAACGCGAGCGCGGCGAGGCGGCAACACACGATAGCTTCGGGATTTTGGAACCCAGGGGTGGCGAGTGAGACCTAGGAAGCGCAGGCGATGGATTTATAGAAGGCGACAGTTCCACGATGGAAAGAGATCGGCGAGGCCAAGGTTTCTGAGAGCAGTTGGTGAGGTGCAGTGATCATCTCGCGTGTGGGTCGTGCGCGAGTCATGGGGAAGAAGACGGTGACTGACGAGCGGGTCCCGCTAAGCAGAGGGAGAGGCAAGGAGGGGGGCGCGGTTCGGGCGCGCGGGAGTGGCGCGGCACGGATGTGGCATCATGGGGAGGGTAAGGCGGTCCCATGGTGACGAAGAAAGAGCTGACAAGGAGGCCCCGTGTGCATAGAGGAAAGAGGGTGCGGTTGTGTTGTGGACTGGGGCACGCACGTACAAAACTGGGGCGGCGGCATCGTGCGAGCATGGCTAGCAGCGATCGCTAGGGTTAGGTGGGGAGCCTGCCTTCGTGAGCTGGGCTTGGGCCGGTGCAAACAAAGGTTTTCTTTTTTTCTTTTTCTTGTTCAACTAATTTTTAGAGTGTTACAATTCTACCCCCTTAAACGGAATCTCGCCCCGAGATTCTTTAATGTTGGGCAAATAATTAGGTTTTTTTTATACCGATCGACAAGTTATTATTCAAAATTATGAAAACAATTTACTTCTTATTTGATTCCTGATGTTCTTCTAACACTTTTAGAAGTTTAGAATTGCACACAATTGAATACATAAAACACAAATATTATTATATATTTTTTAATTTTTCTTGTCCTAAACTTGTTTTCAAGAGAACTTCTATTATTACACACAACTTTACATCTTACTTTCCTTATCATCCATCATTATAATTATTTTCCTATTAATACATTTTTTTGTGTATTTATATATTGAGTTTATTATCAACGCTATTATAAATTTTTAACAAGGCAATACAAAGCCTGATTAAGTTTTCTTTGTCATGCTTTAATTTTATTTGGATTCAAACGTATTCTTTAGAATTTATTATTTGCATTTTTTATACGTATAAACAATTACGATGGAATATGTCAATTTAGTTAAATTTTAATGCTTTATCACACACATTATTTCTATGTTCTTCTTCTTATTATTATTATTATTTTGAACCTGTCCTACATTTCCTTTATGGTTTTAAATTTTAACTTCTTTCCTTTCAAATGCTTTGTCATGGTTCATATATCTATTTTATTATTATTATTATTATTATTATTATTTTCGTTTTGTTAAATATTGTGGTTACAATCCCACCCACCTTACAAGGAATCTCGCCCTCGAGATTCAAGTGGGTCGACTACCCCCCTTAAACGGGCAAACGCTATAATTTTATTATTGTTCTTATTATTATTACAATGCAATGCACCAAGCAACGTGTTTCTATTTCACTGTGAGAAAGGCATGGACTTCACTTGCTAAACAAAGGGGACCTAAGCAAGTGATGTACGGTAATCCCTAAGAGTCTTCTTCTTTTGCATTATCCTCCTATATTGATCTTCACGTTCCTGTCGGTGGAGTCGAAACTTTGTCTTCATGAGCGAGGTCAAAGGAGTGTCTGATCCATTTGAACTAAGGTCACGTGCCTAGAGTCAACATATAGCTCTGATACCACTTTGTCACACCCGGTTTTATAAAAAATAAAACCAGCTGCAAATTACATGTATGCCAGGATCAGATTCACCATACATGTATGACAAAAGTGATAAACAGTTCTATATCGCATGCAAACAACATTTATACCTTTAAAAGAGTTTTGAATAGCAGCGGAAGAGGAAAAAACTCCAGGGCAACCACAGGCAAATTGACTGGCAGCAACGCGACCTATGCAGTGTCTTGTCACTGTCTTCGTTAGATCTTCTCTTCACTGAGCAGCATATCAAAAGTACAACAAAGCAAGTGTGTGTACCATCTTGTGGTACTCCGCAAGTGTGGGAAATAAATGACATGTAGGCCAATCAAAAAGGAAAGGCTGATAATTGTTTAAGCACTATGCATTAAACCTATCCTTAGCTTTCATTAGCACCTACATCTAGGTGTATATTCCCAATAATTATAGAATAACAATAATAATGAATCAATATCAACATCATTTCCAGACCACCATCTCAACCATCATCCCAACTATCGTCTAATTATGAATTGGACACCAAGCCGCTCTTGTCCGTGAGCACGGCTGTCATGACAGTTTTACCAAATCTCAGCAGAGAGTGTACCCTTTACCCACAAGCAGTGATTTCATCCTCTGTTGCCAGGTGGACTGAGTAAACCTCCCTGATGCTAGTGGCGGCCAACCACATTTCATACTTCCATAGGTGCGTGGCCAGGAGATCACTACATGGTCTTTACAAAGGTTTTCCCGACTAGTGCTAGCCCTCAAAGGTTTCCACCACTGAGGCATTCCCGGAGTAACCCTCAGCCTCAGAGCCCCCTCTTGAGCCTTGCGGTTCCCAGAGCAGTACCCCTGCATCATTCCCCGCACCATCCAACTACTAGCATTTCATCAGAAGAAACCTAATTATTTGACCAAGCCGCCCCATCTCAGTCTCGTGGTGGTACTATAAAGCTTAGTGGCTTCCTCCATAAACCGGTCCTTAGAATCCGACAAGGTTCAATCCCCGATTCCCGGGTCTCGTGCGTACTGCACCATACCAATCAAACCAACCCGCCAGATTCCTATTTACTACAATCCATTTCCAACATCATAATCATAATCATAATAATAAGTCATGAGTAATAAATATGATCAATGTTTTCCCACCCAACTATTATGCGTGGCTAAGCGTAAAGTAATCCCCAAGTACCACCTTTCCCATAACCCAAACGACAAGGTAATAAGGTAAAACAACAGGGCATAACATAGGATTCATATTAATTAGCATGCGACTAGCTAAACCCTTAAAAAGGTGCAAGATGGTCAAGGACACTTGCCTGTTTTGATATCGCTGCTCAGTTCTTCTTCAATGAACTCTTGATCTTCACATCTTCATGTAGCTTCTTGATTGTGACACGAATGCATATAAACTATCGTCAAAAGAAAAAATAAAAGCATTCAAGAGCAATACACCATACATGCAAAACATGTCATAAAAGGTACTATGCAAACATTTTACGATGGAACGAGGACCTACACACGATAACGATTTAAATCAGAGTTATGTATATTTTACTGCATTATACTAACATTTCTAGTTTAAATGGCACAATTATAGTCAATGCCAAAGCAAATTACATCACTCGTTTATTGGTTTATAAGAAAAAAAATATATTTTCTATAGGCTTATACTATTTTATATTTATTTCTAAAGCTTTTCACAAATTTCAGTAATTTATATATGCTAAAATACATTTATTAGGCATGATTAGGATTTAAAATAATTATTTCCTATGTGGATCATTTATAAACAAAATAATATAAATTTTATAGAATGTATTATGTTTTATAGAATTTTCCTAGATTTAATCTACTATTTTTATAAGTTAATCGGTTTTTGATACATTTATTCCTATGTCAAAATAATAAATGTTGAATATTCAAATACAAAATATTATTTTCTTATTCAGGGCTATTTTACAATAGTTCAGGGTTTATATGATATTTTAAAAATTATAAAGGGTCTATCATGTGAAAACAGAATAATCTAGGGGCTTACTAGGTAAAATTTCATTATTTCATGTGGTGCTATTGCTGATTCTAAGCTAAAACCTATTTATCTCAAAAACCAAGGGCTAAATCGTAAGTATTAGGATCTAGGAATAATTGTATTAGAAGGCGCAGGGGCTAGCATGCAAATGAACCAAGGGTTATCCGCGCTTCTAATCTCAACTGTCAGATCTAATGCGAGCGGTCCAGATTTTATAAAGCGAAAGGGCATCAAAGCTTCTAATCCATACCGTCCAGGCTTGATCCAGCGGCCAGGGAGGCGTGAAGCACTATGCTTTTTCTCCCTCAGGCCCGCACGACGGCGCTATCGTGACTGGCGAGGCGAGCTCGTCGAAGCTCAGCAAATCAGAAACTGAGCTCTCTAAGGATCGAAGCTAACAACTAGGAACGAAACAGAAGGTGTGCGCGAACTCACCTAGAGGCGTATCGAGGTCCGGGGAGGCGCGACAGGGACTCGCAATAGCGCAAGGAAGCGGGCCACGTTGGTCCTCATCGTTCGGGCATCACGGTGGCTCTTCTTCGTATTCTTCTCGCCGTGTAGATTCTCTGCAACACGGCGCGACCACTGGTCAAAGCATTTGGTTAAAGCGAGGGCGAGAACAACAGAGAAACGAAGAGGCACGGTGGGGACTCACCATGATGCGACGAGAGTAGGGCTTGCTACGGTGATTCACGATGGAAACGGCCAGGAAAAGTCAATGTCGTCTCGGTGAAGCAGACCTACGTCTGTGCGTCGGTTGATTTTGACGGCGGCTTGCCGAGGACGAACGGCAACGACGATTTGCACAGGGACAACAAGGTGGTGGAGGAGACATGCGGGCACTGAGAACGCGAGCGCGGCGAGGCGGCAACACACGATAGCTTCGGGATTTTGGAACCCAGGGGTGGCGAGTGAGACCTAGGAAGCGCAGGCGATGGATTTATAGAAGGCGACGGTTCTGCGATGGATAGAGATCGGCGAGGCCAAGGTTTCTGAGAGCAGTTGGTGAGGCGCAGTGATCATCTCGCGTGTGGGTCGTGCGCGAGTCATGGGGAAGAAGACGGTGACTGATGGGCGGGTCCCACTAAGCAGAGGGAGAGGCAAGGAGGGGGGCGCGGTTCGGGCGCGCGGGAGTGGCGCGGCACGGACGTGGCATCATGGGGAGGGTAAGGCGGTCCCATGGTGACGAAGAAAGAGCTGACAAGGAGGCCCCGTGTGCATAGAGGAAAGAGGGTGCGGTTGTGTTGTGGACTGGGGCACGCACGTACAAAACTGGGGCGGCGGCATCGTGCGAGCATGGCTAGCAGCGATCGCTAGGGTTAGGTGGGGAGCCTGCCTCCGTGAGCTGGGCTTGGGCCGGTGCAAACAAAGGTTTTCTTTTTTTTCTTTTTCTTGTTCAACTAATTTTTAGAGTGTTACACTGCAACAGAGAAACTGTGCCAAATAGGGCCTTAAGCTGATTCGAAAAAACGGTGAAGATAAGATAAGTTTGAGTTTTGATGTAGCAAAATGCGATAGGATATTTGACGCTATGCTGAAAGATAAATTATTAAAATACCCCATGTTTTACTGCCGTTTGAAGAGCTAAAATGGCGAGCTTATTGCAAGTATCATAATTCTTTTTCTCATGCAACTAATGACTGCGATGTTTTTTGGCAACAAATACAATCGGCTATCAATGAAGGTCGACACGGCTTTACTGAAATGAAGATTGACAAACAACCATTCCCCATGAACACTCTGGGTTTGGAAGGAAAGAAAGTTCTTAATCAGCCCGAAGTGGCCGAATCCACTAATAAGACTAATGTTGTTATTGGTGAGCCCAGGAACAACAAGGATGGTGAACAGGTTGGAAGGAGAATGGTTTTGTTAGACAAACAACCCTGCAGCAAAGAGACATTGAAGATCACAATCAAGAATCCTGCACTCGGGGGGGGGGGGGGGGGGGGTGGGCAAACCCAAATGCGGAGTGAGCATCCCACTGATTCTATCGAGCCAGGAGATAATGAGGTCAACCGAGTTGATATGCATACAGGGGCGTCCTGCCAAGTTCATCAAACCCAAGAGTCCATAAGTCAGAAGATGGAAGACTAATTAGGTTGAGAATAGGTACAAGCCCAAACGTATCAAGCCTACTTCGGACATGTTGCTGTCAAAATATGCGAATCAGTCGGCTGGTCCCAGTGCTCACATGCTGAAGCAAAGAAAGCGCCCAAGATCGCCTCCAAGGGAAAAAAAACTCCTAGGCATGTTAGGCCGAATGAGCCGTGGCTGCCAGGTCCATTTGTTCCACCTTCTTCTGTCTCATACATTATCAATGGAGAATTGATTCAATTATCAGTACCACCTTATGCTTTTCATCCAGGTTATGCTACTCATCCATGGAATGTGACACCTAGAAAATCAGTGCATGACAGGATCTCTAGGCCTGTAGGAGATCGACCGAGCTACAGTTCAAACAGAAATTCGTACAAACATTAGCATCCAAAGTCACCAAGTGCTATGATATCTGAGTTAGGCAAGCAGGAACATGATATCAAGGCCAACTCTGTCGTCATCGGTAGTCAGGTGGTTCAACTTCAACAACCGATTGTTGCTAACAATCCGGTTAAGTCTGCTGGGCTGATACTTCCTATCGCGCCACGTACTGCAGCGAGTGATCATCAAGCTAGCAGTAGCAAATCTAAGAATATAGACTTGAAATACACTCAGCCTACATGGTGTCTTCCTGGATTGTCCAAGACTAAGAAGAGAAGGCTGCAACGTATGAAAAACCAGGAGAAGGCTGAGAAGGCTGCAGAGAAAGTAAGGGGTAAAACATTTGAAAAAATTCAACCCAGGGTGCTATCAAAAGTATGGTTACCTAGGCAGAAAGAAGTCAGCTCAGCTCACTAGGCCACAACATCAGAAGATGCACCAATAGGGCCGAAGAGCTACACTGTTGTTGCACCAACATCACCTTGCACGCTGATCACATCGAGTGACCATCCTGAGTTGGTGATTGAATATGAGGAACTCGTAGACTATGAAGCAACGCCGATCAAGGTGGATATGATCATCGTATATTATCTTCCAGCTGAATTCCATGCTGTAGATGAGGGCGGAGAATTAGCACAAACAAACTTTAGCCCTCAAAATGCTATATTTGAGAAGCCGACTGAACCAGTAATTAACATTTCAAGCCATTGTATGTGAGAGGACACATCAATGGGATGCCAGTTTCTAGAATGCTCGTCGAGGGTGGCACTGTGGTGAATTTGATGCCATACTCGGTGTTCAAGAAACTAAATTTAGAAGACAGCAATCTGCTTCAAAATAATATGGTATTGAATGGATTTGATGGCAAGGAGCAGGTAGAAGCCAAAAGAGTGTTGAGTGTAGAGCTCACAGTTGGAAGCAAAACTTTGGCCATTGCCTTCTTTGTTGCTGATGTGCAGGGAAACTACAATGTGTTGTTGGGACAGGATTGACTCCATTCCAACCAGTGCATACCGTCGACTATGCATCAGAAACTGATTCAATGGGTGGATGACGAAGTGGAGGTTGTATGTGCAGATGACTCGACCTGTGTTGCTTTGGCTGAGTCTGTAGTGGATTGGCAGCACCCAAATGCTACGTGTCTTTCAGGATGTGATTTGCCCAAATTTGATTTCTTGGGTGCTTCAAGCAATGCATTCGTGCCTGTTTGTTCAAAGCCGATTAATGGCAGTCGGCTGTAACATATGTAATTATGAATACCAACAATCAGTGGTTGCAGGAACGTTTAGATAAATATCAGTCCCGCTGGAACGATACATCTGACTCTATTGAAGAATTAGGTGACATGGATAAGTTGGGACAAGGCTTCACGTTGGATGACCCATTAGAAGAGGTTGACATTGGGAAGGGTTCTATACCAAGGCCTACATTTGTAAACAAAAATCTAAAAGCCGACTACAAGCTTATGATAGTTGAGCTGTTGAAAGAATACATTGATTGCTTTGCTTGGGAGTGCCACGAGATGCCAGGCTTGAGTCAAGAGCTAGTTGAACATCGTCTGCCAACAAAGGCCGGTTTCAGACCTCATAAGCAGCCAGCTCCAAGATTTATTCTCAGAATGTATAATCGGATCAAGGAAGAAATTGACTGACTTCTCAGAGCTAATTTAATAAGGCCGTGTAGATATGCTGATTAGATCTCTAACATTGTGCCTGGGGAGAAGAACGGATCTGGTAAACTCAGGGTGTGCATTGATTTTAGGGATTTAAATAGAGCTACGCCAAAAGACGAGTACCCTATGCCTATAGCCCACATGCTAATCAATGATGCATCTGGACACCGTGTCATTAGCTTCTTGGATGGCAACGCATGATATAATCAAATCTTCATGGCTGAGGAAGACACGTCTAAAACGACTTTCAGGTGTCCTGGAATTTTTGGCCTATTTGAATGGACAGTGATGACGTTTGGGTTGAAAAATGCAGGTGCTACATACCAGAGGGCGATGAATATGCTTTTCACGATCTGTTTGGAGTCGTATTGGAAGTGTACATAGATGATGTTGTTGTGAAGTCAGATGATGAGCGATCTCATTTTGGCTGACTTACGTCTAGCATTTGAGAGGATGCGGAAGTATGGGCTCAATTTGAAACCACTGGAGTTCGCGTTTGGTGTATTGGCAGGGAAGTTTTTGGGTTTTATTATCCATCAGCATGGCATAGAAGTGGACCCGCAAAAAATTGAGGCTGTTCAAAAAACACGGGTCCCAACTTGCAAGAAAGATGTGCAGAAATTTCTTGGCAAAGTGAACTACTTGAGAAGATTCATAGTTAACCTTTCTGGAAAGGTTAATGCATTTACTCAAATTCTTCAGTCCAAAAATGATAACAATTTTACTTGGGGGGCAGAACAGCAAGAAGCATTTGAAAAAAATCAAGATGTGTTTGTCTACTACTCCTGTTTGGAAGGCACCTAGACATGGGGTGCCATTCCGACTCTAATTGCCGTCAAGGATTATGTCATCGGTGCTGTATTGACCCAAGAGACCCATGGAAAAGAATACGTGGTCACATATCTCAGTCTGTGCCTGCTAGATGTTAAGTCGAGGTATACTTTCATTGAAAAATTGTGCTTATGTCTTTATTATGCTTGCACTAAATTAAGATATTATATGTTGTACGTCTAGCACATGTATTGTTGCTTGTCAGACCGAGGTTATCAAATTATTTTTTCTTCATCGACCAATTCTGAGTGGTCGAGTCTGCAAGTGGGCTTATGCACTTGTAGAGTATGATTTGGCTTATGAGTCCCTCAAATCCATGAAAGGCCAGATTGTAGCTGATTTCATAGTTGAACATCAGATTGACTCAGGGCATTATTCTGGCATCAACCTTGTTTCTCTAGTGCCATGAAAACTTTACTTTGATGGCTCAGTTTGTAGCAGCGGCCAGGGACTCGGTGTTGTTTACATGTCACCTCATGTTTAACACCCTCATTTTCATACATTGCATCCATCATTAAATAAGTTTAACATTGAGAAATATAAAAAGGAACAAATTTGAAATGAATTAGAAACAAAAACTGCACTTAATAATTCTGGGAAGTGCGGACTAGTCCGATTTTGGTGCGGACTAGTCCGATTTCTCTCTGATCTCCATCGGACAAGTCTGTTTTTGCCTCTGGACAGTTTCGGACTTGTCTGGTATTCCAAGAATACTTGAAATTTGGCTATGTCCCTGGACTTGTCCGGACTTGTCCGGTATTCCAGCGGACTTGTCCGTTTTCCCCTCTGACTCAAGTCGGACTTGCCCAATTTTGGCCAGACTTGTCTGTTTTTCCCCTCTGGATAAGTTCGGACTTGTCCAATGTCCAGTCCGGACTTGTCGGATATCTCTCTGTCTAACTTCGGACTAGTCTGTCCCTTTTTGGACTTGTCCAGTAAATCACGACTCTGAGTTGATATTTTGTTTCACGACTTATTTCTTGGGTTTTACGTTAAGTGGGCCCAGGGATGTCATGCCTAACTCTTTTAGAGCCCATGTGGGACTCCAAACCGACCCTACTCATCTCAAACTCGAAATTCACCCAACCCTAGCCCTCCACCATTATATAAACAACCCCACCCCTTGGCTTGACATCTATTTGCCACTTTTCCACCACTCCCAAACCCTAGCTCGTGAATAGCCGCCACCAAGGAGGGAGAAGGAGATCTAGAGCAAGAAGAAGAGGAGGAGGAAATGAAAGAGGGTCAAGATCTCCATCAAGTTCCCATTCTTCATCAATGATTCATCTCAAGTTCTTCATCAACCCTAGATCATCAAGATCCAAGTGTTGCCTCCAATACCCTTGATTCTTTGGAGTCTTAGACACCTGGTATACCTTCTACTTCCTCTTCCTTATGTGAATTCAACCCCAAATCTCCAAAAGCACATCGATCTAGAAAACCCTAATCTATTGTTCCCGCGAAGTGCGGACTAGTTCGGTCCCTAGCGGACTAGTCCAATTCTCCTTGCTAAATTGTGTTGAATTAATTCCAAAATTTGATCAAATCAACTCCAAACCTTTGTAGACTTCTTAATAACCATTGTAATTGATTAATAAACATTGTTAACAATATATTAACTAGTATTGCTTTGCATTTGCATTAATCATGCATGTCATGTCATATTGAGTAATATTTGTGCACTATTTGATTGTAATTCTTGTCTTGTATGTTTATTGTGCGGATTAGACGGATCTGCGCTAGAGAGTGCTGCGGAGGATCTCCAGCACCAAGAGTTTGAATTATTTGATCCTAACCAAGCTCAAGAGCAAGGCAAGTGTCTTTGAACATATTGATCCTGTTTCTAAATAAATTTTTGTTTTTAAAACTGCATGCTTGTGTCAATTTGATGGGAATCCTATGGTAGGAAGTTTACTAGCTTTGTTTAACCATTCTTGTCGCCTGGAATTCATGGTAAAGAGTCGGGAAGGGCTTTTTACCTTTTTGTTTTGCTTAATTAATTGGGATGGGAAACAACAGTACACATATAATTATGCATTAATGAGATTATGGTTAATATGAACTGGTCAATATGATGTGGTAATGGGTGATCTAAGCAAGCCTGGTATGTGGATTGGGTTGGATGTTATAGTGGTTTACTTACTTTAGATATAAGGACTGGTTCATGTGAGAATAAGCTAGGACAACAGTGCCACCACGAGGCCAAGTATAGGTGCGGCGTAGCTGATTAATTAGGGTATTGCTAGTTTTGCATGGATCATTCGGCACATCGGGGAAGGGGAGTCGGATTGGGTTTGGATATGGTTAGCGGGACTCCCTGGGATTCGAATGGCACAAGAGGGGGCCCTTGGTTGAGATGCGCTCAGTTGGAGGCATCGCAACTGGTGAAACCTCAGTGGATCCATACATGCTAGTAGTCCCTTTGTAAAGGCTATTTTGTGATCTCTTGGCCATACACCTATGGTAATGTTTTGGCGTAGTGGAGGTTTTCTTTAGTCACCGACAGGTGATAAAATCACAAACACGTGGGCAAAGTGGTACAAACTCTGCAGAGTATTAAAACTATCATGATAGCCGTGCTCCCGGTTATGCGCACGTGGATGACCTACATGATTAGAGGGAAATTGGGATTTGGGATGGTTATGGTTTGGTACTGGTTATGGAATGGTATTATGGTTCATGGCGACGAATATGGTTAACGGTAATGAGAAATCTGGAATTTGGATGATGGTAATGAAATATGGACTGGTACTATGATACTACTTATGGTTTATGATGGGTTTATTTCATATACATGATATATATATATATATATATATATAATATTACTTTTCAAATGTTTTAATGTACTTTTCAGCACTTAGCCATTATTATATTCGTCATTTGGATCAGTTACATGTCATACTTTTCACACTTGTTGAGTACGACATGTACTCACCCTTGCAATTCCCCCACCAAAAGTTGCATGTCAGAATTGGGAGTTTAACGATGATAATGCGGAGTTCTAGGTCGTGTCTGCCGTTAGCTTTGCCTGTGCTATTGATTGGAGCTGCACTATACCCTATTTGCTTACGTTGTGCTTAGTTTGCTTAATTAGTTTATTTCTGTTGCATTAGTTTGAACTTGTCATTAATATTCATTAGAGCTTGTTTTGAGGATATTATGAATTGTGTAATAAAAGTGCTTAATTAATCATGTTCAATGGTAATTTTCTGTATATCCTTTTGTGAATGCACTCATGTATGTGTGTTGAACATCCTGGGCACACATATGTGTTCGCTTGGTTCATTTTTGGAACTGGGTGTCACATCATGGTATAGTTTATGAAGCTTCGTGCCACTTAGAGTTCTTTTGCACGAACAACCAGGCCGAATGTGTTGCTTTGCTGTTGGGACTAGAACTTTTGATTGCAATACTGCCACACATATAGAGGCTTTTTGGTGATTCGTTGTAAACAGTTAATCAAGTGTCCAAAAAATTTCAATGTTTTGATGGATCACTTAACCTTTACCTTGATAAGTGTCTAGATATTATTTACACTCTAGATTCTTTCAGCATTGTTCATATATCCAGACAGGAAAATTGGCTGGCTAATGAGTTAGCACAACAAGCATCCGACTGTCATGTTAGTCGTGGAATTTTCCTTATATCTTCAGAGTTGATGCTTGCTTTCACAGATGTTAATGCAGCTACAGATTCATAGCTTACAAACTCAACCATTCGCGAGATTGTCCCTGCAGCAGGGTTTACCGACTGGAGAAAACCTATTGTTTTGTATCTGTAGGACCCGACTAGGAGGGTGGATAGATCTGTTTGTCGACTGGCTTTCAAATATACTTTAGTCAATAATGATCTTTGTCAAAGTGTTTGAAATGACACTTCTCCCGGACCTGCTAAGAAGCATCCCGCGGAGGTTCTTGTTATGGTTGGGGTACACAGAGATCAAGATCAAGATTATGACACCAGAGATTTATGTGGTTCGGGCCGCCTGAGTGTAACACCCTACTCCACGGGGTTTGTGTTGTATTGTGTGAGTCTGTTCGCTAGTATGCCTGTTAGCTTAGATCAGCGCCCCCCCCCCCCCCCCTTGGGTACGTGCGGCACAACCCTTTTATAGTTCCAAGGACTAACCGTTACAAAGCTTGCCTGGCCCGACATGTGGCCCTGGCATATTTAGTGGCCTAATACACTGTCTAAAGGGTATTAAGCATGATTAATAGTGTGATAATGTTCCTTAATGGCTGTGTTACCCTTATTAACAGTGCTCTAATTGTGTGTCGTTAATACAGCATTAACGACACGTAATTGAAACTTGTAACTGCCGCTTTAATTATCCTTGATTGTTCGTGCTGAAGGAGATATGCCAGTGTGTACGTCAATGAAGGTCCGGAGGCTCCACAAGTGGAAGCTCCGGAGCTTTCCCATACGGGAGGTTAGGTCCAAGGCTACTGTACAAGTGTCGGCACCGGAGCTCCTCTCCGCTGGGGGTTAGGTCCGGGGCTGCTGTACACGTGTTGACACCGGAGTTTTCCTTCGTTGGGAGCTTAGTTCCGGTTTTCCTTTGAACGTGTTGACCCAGGAGCTATCCATATGAGGGGAGCGGGTCCGGTGCAATGTGACATGTGGGGCCCGAGGAGTCCTCCAACTCTGACAGGTAGAACTCCCTTGTACTCTTCGCGGTACTAAGGGGTACCCGACACGCAGGGTACCGAC
This sequence comes from Tuctoria greenei, assembly GCA_036927565.1. Taxonomy (NCBI): domain Eukaryota; kingdom Viridiplantae; phylum Streptophyta; class Magnoliopsida; order Poales; family Poaceae; genus Tuctoria; species Tuctoria greenei. The sequence continues at coordinate 222,451,732 of JAYESD010000003.1, forward strand.
AGTGGCCCCTGAGCCCACCTCTGGGAGAAATCCTTTGGGTTAAGTTATTTTACCGGAGATGGGGCCATTCTCAACTCCCGTGCTTTGATTTCAAGAGTCTTCTAATATGCTGTTGGAGCGATGGTCCGGGAGTGAACCATTGACATGTGGCTTGTTATGAATGCAGCATATAAGATCTTTGAGTGAGGATCTCATGCAATTGAAGGTTGTTGGTTCCCAATACGAAAACCATATCGGTTCCGCGCGCTCTGTCAGGGTGCCGCCATTGAGTTTCCCACCGCTCAGCATGACAATGGTTCGCCTGGGGTAAGAACCTCGATATCTTCTTCAGGGTGGCCCTAGGCCCACTCGTCATTGCCGGGGTAGACTTTTGAAAAGTGCCTTTGTTGTCACTGCAGTTTCCATCCAAGTGTTGCGGAGGCTTACTTAAGAGGGAAAGTGCGCACGGTTTGAGGACTCTTTACGCCTTCGATCAAATTTGCGCTCAGAGCCTCCCAAACTCCGCCTAACTTCCTTTCCTTTGCTCCGCTTTGCCCTGATGGAGTTGGGTCTTCACAAGAGCCGCCTCAAGAGTGACGATGATCTGAAGAAGGTCCGGACCTATATGGGGTGGTCGAGCAACCCCTTCAACCACTTGGTTCGCGCCGGTAAGCTCCCATTCAAGAAGGAGCGCAGTGGCGACATGGTGTACTTCTCGGCGTACGCCATGGTGGGCTTCATTCCACATTTCTCTACTTTTCTTTTGATGCAGCTGGACTTTTATGGTATGCAGCTGTATCATCTTGGCCCCCATTCTCTTCTTCTCATGGCGACGTTTGTCCACTTTTGCGAGATGTGGGTGGGTATTCCCCCCTGCGTCGAGCTATTCTGCACCTTCTTCACCATCGACACCACCGGCAAGGGTACTAAGCTTATTGGCTTCTACTATTTTGTGAACTGCAAGAACTGCCCCTTCAAATACTTGAAGTTGTTTCCTTCAGGCAAATGGAATGATTGGAAGAAAGATTGGATTATCATTGCAGTGGAGGAGCATGGGAAGTTGTAGCTGCCCGAAGGTCGCCCTAACATTGACACCGACGCCTAGAGTGTAGTTCCGGTGCTGCCAGATGCCTTCAACCCTATCTTGACCAGGATCCGCGAATGCGTGGAGGGTGGAGTAACTCCTTAGATGGTCTTCTGCAACTTCCTGGTCAATAGATGGGCTCCACTGAAGAAGTGGGAGAAGCTCGTGTGGGCCCTCAACAGCGTGATGGATGACGACTGGATTGAAACCGATCTGAAATCTAACTTAAATGATGAAGCTTTAGAGCTTCATCTTAAGAAATTCCAACATGGGATAAACGTCAACGGCGACGACTTAGTTCCACCGATAGCTTTCCTCCCTCTAAACATGGAGGTTCAGTTCAATAGGGAGCTCCGTAGGAAGATGGTGGTGCTTGACGACCTTGGTGAGGTGGAAAGGCGTCCGACCACCAGGTTGGTGATCCCCGGTGCTTTCGAGGGTGGTTCTGCCTCTGCCCCGAGCCGGAGGGTTGAAGATATCGGCAAGGGCAAGGGTAAAGAGCCAGCTTAGCCCTCCAGCTGGAAGAGAAAGTTGAAGCACGCTGACAGGAGGTCTGTCAGACCTGCTCCTCCTACCACGGCTCTTTCTCCCCGACGGGGAGGATTTCTGTAGCTACCCCTGCTTCGGTGCAAGCATCTTCAAGGGGCGTCAGCTCCAGGCAGTCGACCCTGACCTCAGTGCCGGCTAAAAGCTCCAGGCCTGAGAGTTCTTCCCGTCCAAGAGAAGCTCCGGCCGAAAAGACTCCGGTTGCTGCAAGCGGCCCTCAATTGTGGTCCAAAGCAGTTGTCTCACCAGACTTGGTGGACTCTAGCTCCGGGCCTCAAAAGAAGAGGTTCTGAGGCGACTGGGGTGGTAGCATCCCTAGGTAAGCATTGATTGCTCACCCTAGAATGCTAGTCTTGTTTTTGATGTGTATTTAATCTTCTCTTCCCTTTATTTCTAGGGTGTTGAAGAAGGGATCAGGAACTTCAACGCCTGTCGCAGCGGCTGGGTCTACACCTACAGAAGCTCCGGCTTCAAGCACTGAGCCTCCTCCTCAAGTGGAGGCGGAAGTTGTGACAGATCCGACGCCAGCTATCTTGGACTTGGACTTGGAGTCCTCACTCGAAGATCCTGTGGTAGGGCCAGACCACAGGGGAGAAGTCGAAGATGTACCCATAGCGATGGTGGTGGAGGCTGATGCTCCAGCACCGGCGATGCCAGAAGTTCCGACCTTTGAGCTGGAAGTCATCGAAGCCTTGGCCGTTGAGCCAGCGGTAATTGAAGCCCCGAACATTGAGCCCGAACTCACTGAAGCTTTGGCCCTTGTGCCAGAAGCAGTTGAATGTCTGGAGGTTGAACCGGAGACGCCTGAAGATCCGGTCGTTGAACCAGAGGAAGCTACCGTTCCAGAGCCTGAGCCAGCGGCGTTAGAGGCCCCAGATGAAGCCCCTGCCGTTGCTCCGGGGGTAGCCAAACCAGAGCCGGAGTTGCCTGAAGAGGTGGCGGCAGGTCCTCGGCCTTAGGAGCCAGCAACTAAAAGCCTAGAGGCAGCACTTTCAGCTTCTGCTCCGGTGGTGGGAGTTCCCCTAGTGGGTTCCTCTTCTACTGCTGCTGAAGGGCTCCCAGAGAGCGGTCCCAGTGCCGCAGAAGCTGAAGGGTCCTCTCTCGTAGAGTGGGACCCTATTTTTGTAATGGAGGACCCTCTGGAGCCTGCAGAGATGGTCCCTGCAGGTCCGGAACCTATCCCTCTGGCGTTGTCTATAGATAACGCCTGCTCCAGCCTCCGACAGGTCCAACTGGCCTTCGATCATGAGAGCAAAGCCCTGTAGGAGGAGCGCAACACATTGAGGCGTTGGCGCAACAGTCTCCATTTTGATACTAGGCCTGCCCAGGCGAGGCTAGCTGACTAGAAGGAATGGATAAAGAGGGAGAAGGCCCGGTTAGAGTACTGGGATAAGCTCCTTGAGGAGAAGAAGGCTGCCATCCAGGCGCTTGATGCTAACTCCAGGGAAATCCTTGAGCAAGCCAAGGATAGGCGTGATGCTGCTGATGAGCGTCACAAAAGCCTCAATGAACTGAACGAGGTTCTCCTGAAGCGCCAAGTGGACATGGAGGCAAGGGAAGAAAAGCTCCTGGAACAGCAGGAGGATGTCATGAAAAGAGAGGCGGAAGTCACCCAGAAGTTGACTTTGGGTGAACAGAATTTTGCAGAACGCTCAAAGAAGTTTGAGTAATGGAGTGTAGATTAAAGGAAGAAGTACCGGAAGATGGGACAGGAGCTCTCGAAAAGATAAGCTGACGTTGCCACCAGGGAAGGGAAGGTGAGAGGCAGGGAGAAACACCTGGCGGAGAGGCCGAACCGCATCCACCTCGAGGAGTCAGAGCTGACCGACTGCGAGAAGCAGGTTGCTAAAAGTATGCAGCAACATGCCAGAGTGGTGGAACGCCTTGCTCAGGAGAGTTCGGAGCTAGCGGCCGCCCGGAGGTCTCTGGAAGAGCTGCAGAGCTTGAAGGGAACCAAGTCCTTGATGGTATGGTACTTCTTGGGACGTGCGGACAGGGCCCTTATGCCCCTTGGTTTCAGTCTAGTATGCCCGGAGGACCCAGCGCAGGAGCTAGACCAGACACTAGTGGCACTTGGCTCTCCTGGCAGCAAACTCAACGCGATGGGTAATGTCATCGCCGATCAGTTGGAGACGGAGGGTAAATACTTGGCCCAGAACGTCGCCGAGTATGTCTTGGCGTGTTACAAAAGCCGAGACCCCCAGTTCTCCCTTGATCCGGTCTATAAAGGAATCATCACCGGGGAAGAGGATGCCGCCAGAGCTAGTGTCCAAGAAGCTGCTGAGAAGGTTACTTCGTTTTTCCATAGGACTTAGATCCTCCAGTGGCTAGGAATTTTCTCCTTTTGCCCCTTGTAACCCAAATTTTGTAATCTAGTACTTTTGATTAATGAAATCCTCCTTTCTATCATGAATTTCGCTTTGTCTTCAATATACTGTGTTGTATCTTGTTGGCCCCCTGGTACATGTGTACAATTGAAGTGTGTACATGTACCAAAGGTTGTGGCAATATGTTGACGATTTGAATGCTTCGCACTTGTAGATTTTAGGTCTGAAGTCTTCTGAGGCGTCAAAGGTAGGCCCCTTGGGATTGGTGGAGCTTGGTAGCTCTGACAATTCCCACTATCAACATATAAACATTGACTGTCGGAGCTTGATAGCTCCTGATGTCATTGCACGAATAGTGGAATTTATGCCTCCAGGGGTTGTCGGAGCTTTGTAGCTCCGACGTCATCCACTGTCAACATATTAAACGTTGACAGCGGGCCCCCTTGGAGAATGTCGGAGCTTAGTAGCTCCAGTGTCATCCACCATCGCTATGAATTTCTGTTTTTCCTGCATATTAAATACAAGAAAAGAGTAAAATTTGTCCTCTTTTCTATAAATCATTTGTGACTTATCATTCTTATTTGATTTTTAAATCCGAAGAAACTCGATATGGTAACAAGTATATTGATGTAATCTTTCCGGACCCATATGCTTTTCTAGTACTCACCCTACTAATGCATGTCGGAGTGTAGGTAGAGTGGCGTACTTAGGGTGCAGGACCAGGCTAAGTCAATAGCACACTCTGGACCAATGTTGGCTTGGCGTTCAAGCAAGTAGACTATACAACATGTTAAGATCCAAAGAGGGCAACAATATAACTTGCAATTCATATGAATAACTTGGTAAAAACTCAAGTAGAATTACACAACTTCATTATAGACAAGAAGATTAAAAATAATAAGTTGATAGGTCGAGCTTGTACAAAAATAAATGCACGTGGAGTCCGTTTTTACACAACAATGTCTTTCATTATAGGTCTGGTTTACATGGGAGACAAGGACACACTTAGGGTGCAGGACCAAGCTAAGTGCGCTATACATCTTGTACTGACTCAGGGTAGGTAGTTACACTTTTAGTGCAGTGATAGTATGAAGTGTACTTAAACTTCCCGGACCCTCCTGGAGGGGTTCGGATGTTCTCCCAGAGGTCCTACCCTTGTCTGCTTATTGACTCTATAACATACATCATGTGTAATCACAGACTCACCTCCATGATTCTAAGCATAAAACTTACGGAGGTGCTCGATGTCCCAAGGATTAGGAAGCGGAATCCCATCCTCATTTGCCAAGAGAACACAACCGGGACGGGATACTTTGATCACTTGGAATGGACCTTCCCATCTAGGGGAAAGTTTGTTCATTCCTTCATGAGTTAGTATCTTCCGAAGCACCAAATCGCCTTCCTCGAGTTGTCGTTGCGCACATGCCTTTAATGATAGCGCCGGAGCGCTTGGCGATAGCGTGCATTCTGAACAACTGCTTAGCCCCTTCCCTCATCGATGAGGTCAAGGTATTCATGCCGGAGCTGGTCCTGCATGGCTTGGTCGAAGGTCCGGACCTGGAGGGACCCCAAGGTGATCTCCGGAGGAAGGACTGTTTCAGCTCCGTACACCAGGAAGAATGGAGTCTCCCCAGTTGACCAGTTAGGTGTTGTCCTGTTCGCCCATAATGTGTACGGAAGCTCTTTAATCTAGTTGGCACCATGCTTTTTTAGGCGCTCGTACGTTCTCGTCTTGAGTCCCTTTAATATTTCTACATTTTCTCTCTTGGCTTGGTCATTGCTTGCTGGATGAGCTACTGAAGCGTATCTTATTTGAATGTTGAGGTCTTCGCAATATTCTTGAAATGCAGCACTTGTAAATTGAGTTCCGTTGTCAGTTATGACTTTGTTCGGAACTCCAAATTTGCATATAATGGACTTCAAAAACTTGATTGTTGCTTGCTTGTTGATTGTCACAGCTGAAGTTGCTTACGGCCACTTAGTGAACTTGTCGATAGAAAAATACAGGAACCTGTAACCTCCGACAGCTTTTGGGAAAGGTCCCAAGATGTCTGTGCCCCACATAGCGAATGGTCATGTAGGAGGTATCATTTGTAGCGATTGAGCCGGTGTGTGAATCTGTTTTGCGTGGAACTGACATGCTTCACATTTTTTCACTAGCTCAACCGCATCCTGAAGTTCTGTAGGCCAGTAAAAGCCATGCCGGAAGGCTTTACCGACCAGCGTGCGAGAAGAAGCATGGTTCCCGCACTCGCCTCCATGGATCTCCACGAGGAGCTCATGACCTTCTTCGCTTGCAATGCATTGAATTAGGATGCCATTGGCACCGCGTCGGTAGAGATCCCCTTCTACCAACGTGTATCTTTTAGCCAATCTGACAATCCGATCAGCGGATACACTGTCTTCAGGAAGAATATTGTCTTTCAAGTAGCTCCGGATCTCCGAGATCCATGCATCGGAGCTAACTTGAGCTTTTGAGTCTTGCGTGCTGGGTTGCTCGGAGCTTCCGATAGCACCTACGACCCTTGGTGGATGCCATGGAAACAGGGCCACCGGGACTGCCAGCTTCGTGGTGTTGGTCTCGCCCCCTTCGCTCAGTTCGGCAGGCTGAGCTCTTGGTTTTAACAACCTCCAGACAAAGATTCCATCAGGAGCCGGAGCTCCGGTTGAGGCTTTCGTCGAGAGTTCGTCGGCTTTAGTGTTATGAAGACGCTGAACATGATGGAGATCCAAGACTTCGAAGTCCTTCTGAAGCCTCTGGACTTTAAGGAGATAAGCAACTAATTGAGAATTGTTGCAGGAGCATTCACCTTTAACTTGTTTGATAATGAGTTGTGAATCTCCCTTCACCAACAGCTGTTTTACACCATAAGATAGTGCCACCTGGAGTCTGTAGATGAGAGCTTCATACTTCGCCATGTTGTTGGTTGCTTTAAAATCAAGGTGTACCATGTACTTGACCTTCTCCCCAGTCGGAGCCAGGAGAAGGATTCCAGCTCCGGCCCCCTTCTTTTGCACAGAGCCGTCGAAGTAGAGGGTCCAGTGAGGCTTGGTGAATACCGGAACTTTGGGTTTTGGTTTCTGTTCACTGTGGCCCCCAGGGTTTGATGGAGATGGAGTCCACTCAGCCACGAAGTCAGCCAAGGCTTGACTTTTGATTATTTGTCTTGACACGAATTCTAGACCGAATTCGGCTAGTTCTGCTGCCCACTTTGCAATGTTCCCAGTAGAATTAGGGTTATGCAAAACAGCACGCAGTGGAAAAGAAGTTACCAGTGATATTTTGTGGGCTTGGAAGTAGTGACGAAGCTTCCTTGAGGCAATAAGAACTGTGTAAAGCAGTTTATGCACCTCAATGTATCTTGTCTTGGCATTGTGGAGTACTTCACTAATGAAGTACATTGGGCGTTGGATGGTCCAGACCTTTTCAGAAGGACCCGGAGCTTCGTTTCCATCGTGTGACGCCCGGTTCGGAAAATGAACCAAGCTAATGCATATGTGTGCCCAGGATGTTCATCACACATATACGAGTGCAATCACAAACGATATACAAATAATTACCACAGCTCAAATTATTAAATAAGTACTCTTATTACATAATTCATTAAATCCTCGAATACAAGCTCTAATAAATATTAATGATAAGTTCAACTAATGCAGCGGAAATAAACTAATTAAACAACTAAGCAAACTAAGCAAAAGGGATAGCGCAGCTCCATGCAACACCACAGGCAAAGCTGACGGTAGACACGACCTAGAACTCCGTATTATCGCCATTAAACTCACAATCCTGACCTGCAACTGTTTGGGGGGGGGGGGATTGCAAGAGTGAGTACATGTCGTACTCAACAAGTGTGGAAAGTATGACATGTGGCTGATTCAAATGACGACATTAATAATGGCAAAGTGCTGAAAAGTACCGTAAAACATTTGGAAAGAAATATATTATATTTTTGTGAAGTAAACCCATCATAAACCATGTAACCATCATAATACCAGTCCATAATTTACCATTGCCAATAACCATAATCAATGTCATAAACCATGATTCCATCCCATAACCATAACCATAATCATGATTTCAACCATAATCATTACCAAAACATAACCATCCCAAATCCCAATTTCCCTCTAATCATGGAAGTTGTCCAGGTGCTCATAACCGGGAGCACGGCTATCATGATAGTTTTAATTAACTCTGCAGAATTTGTACCTCTTTACCCACGTGTTCATGATTTCATCACCCGTCGGCGACTAAAGAACCTCCCTGATGCCAATTACACTTCCTTTGGTGTATGGCCAAGAGATCACAAAATAGCCTTTACAAAGGGATTACTAGCCTATTTAGACCCCACTGAGGTTTCACCGGTGGCGATGCCTCCAACTGAGCACATCTTCAACCAAGGGCCCCCTCGGGGTGGGCGCGAGCCGTGCGGCGCGGGAGGAGGGGGGCGATCGAGGCGGGGGGGGGGGGGGCCGGGCGCAGGCGGCGCTGAGCCCGGGGCGGTGGGGCGTACGGCGCGCTGTCGGGCGCGCGCGCGGTGGTGTGGCCGGCTGGGTCGGTACGACCTGGCCGGCGGGAGGTTTTTCTTTTTTTTTTTCTTTTTCTTTTTTTATATACTGTTATTATATATTGTTATTTATATTTTGTTTATTTATTATTACATATATATATTATTATATTATTATTTATGTTTTATGATTTTCATTTATCTTATTTATTTTATTTGTTTACTTTTTATATATATTTCTTTATTATAAAACTTATTTATATATATTATTTATTTATCTCTTTTATACAATTATTATATATATATCTATTTTTTGTATATATTTTATTTATATATTTCTTTTTATATATTATTATTTTATTATTGATTTTTATTCCCTAATACATGTTTTAGGCTATAATTATTATTTTCTATTTCTTCTTTTGCTACATACATTTGTATATATATGCTCCATCTTTTTATGTTTTATTATTTTTCTTTTATCCTACTAATGTTTAATGCATGATCATGTATGCAATGCAGGATGTGAAAATTTAGGGTGTTACAACCTGGACCCTGCTGGAGGGTTTCAGACCTTTAGTCTGTGCTTCTTGGACCCTCCTAGAGGGGTCCAAAACTCCTTCTTGTTCGACCCGGACCTTGCTAAAAGGATCCAGATCATCTTGGTCAGTCGGGTGAACCTCCTCAGACGAATGAAGTTGATCTCCTAGCATCTCGTTTTGAGGTTCCGTGTCTGGGAGCTGAGACCCAGTCCCATCTTCAGATGATTCCGGACCCTCCCGGAGGGGTCTGGACTCCTGGACTGGATGTGGCTCTGGTCTTTCTGCAACCAGGACCATACTGAAAACTTCGGTGGTTGCTGAAATGTAAAGTAGTAAAGGCTCGCTAGGATTAGGAGCTACCAATATCAATAGTGTGGTGAGGATCTATTTTAATTCTTGAAACGCCTTTTTCTGCTTCTTCAGACCAATGAAATGGTTTGAACTTCCTCAAGAGTTTGAAGAAGGGTAGCGCCCGTTCTGCCAGTCTTAGGATAAACCGACTGAGCGCAGCTAGGCATCCAGTTAGCTTCTGGACATCTTTAATGCAGGCTGGGGGCCGCATATATTCTATAGACTTGATCTTCACCGGATTTGCTTCAATTTCTCAGTGAGTCACCAAGAACCCCAGAAGTTTCCCGGAGCTAACCCCGAAGACACACTTGTCCGAGTTCAGCTTGGTGCACGTGGTGTGCAGCTTGTCGAAGACGGCTTGTAAGTTGTCAAGGAGTGACTCCTTGTTTTTGATCTTCACAATGATGTCATCGACATACACCTCACCAAGTCTCTAATTAGCTCTCCAAATGTTTTTTACATAGCTCGCACAAATGTTGAAGCAGCATTTTTAAGACTGAATGGCATGGCAGTATAACAGTAAAATTCTTCTACTGTTATGAAGGCGGTATGCTCTTCATCTTCCTTAGACATTTGGATTTGATGATATCAAGAATATGCATCTAAGAAACACAATCGCTCACACCCGGAGGTGGAGTCCACTATCTGATCTATTCTAGGTAGTAGAAATGGATCCTTTGGACATACCTTATTTAAGGTGGTGTAGTCAATACACATCCGAAGCTTCCCACCGGCCTGGGGTACAACAACTGGGTTTGCCAACCATTTTGGATGGAAGACTTCCCGAATGAATCCAACTTTGAGCAACTTCTTGATTTCCTGTCAGATGAAGTTTTGTCGCTCGATTGATTGCTTTCGGGGCTTCTGGTGTACAGGCCGTGCATCTGGATAAATCTTCAGATTGTGCTAAATCACCTCCCTAGGGATCCCAGACATTTGTGAGAGTTTCCAGGCAAACACGTCAACATTAGCCCGAAGGAAAGTGATGAGTGTGAGTTTCTATTTGTTGTTCAGACCCCCCGATATACGCGTAGTCTGAGCAGCATCAGAACCAATTTGGACGACCTTGATGGGAACATCGGTGTCACCGCTTGGTTGCACACGGGTGCGGAGGTAGAGCCTTTATGATGAATGCTCGGAGGGTTCGGAGTTGGCTCCTTACCGGATGTTTCCTCTTGCGTTGTGGTAAGCGGATAGAGTTCTTCTAGAGCAGTAACTCCTACGGTGCAATCTTCGCGGATCCAGAGAACACCCTTGGGTGTTGGCATCTTCAACACCAAGTAACCATAATGGACAGCAGCCATGAACTTGTATCAAGTTAGCCTATTCAAAATGGCATTGAATGGTAGAGTGATCTACGCAACATCAAAGACCAATTTCTCAGTTCTGTAGTTCTCCATGGTCCCAAAGGTCTCTGGGAGTGTGATGGAACCGAGAGGAGTAATGGTTCCTGGACCTACTCTAGAGAAAGGTCGGGATGGGCGAAGGTCCGAAGGCCAGAGCTGAAGCTTAACAAAAGCTTCGAAGCTTATGATGTTTAGCCTGGAACCTCCATCCACCATTACATGGTGGATTTGAATATTGTTAATGGTGGGTGATACCATCAACGGTAGTTGGCCAGCCCCAATCAAGTTTTGGGGGCAGTCCGAAGCATAAAAAATGATGGGAGTATCCATCAACTTTCGATGTGGCTCCGCCTTAGCAGTGGGAGCTGCCACGGCCATGTCCCGCCGCATTGTCTTGAGGATGCGGCGAGAGGTGGTGTCCCAAGAACAACCATAGATGGTGTTCAGGGTCTTCTGGCGCTCGTTGTCAGAGACATCAGAGTCGTCGTCGACAGTGTTGTAGACGGCTTTCAAAACCTTTTTGGGGTCCTGGAAACCTAGCTCCTCCTCGGCCGGAGCTTCGTCGACTTTTTGTTTTCCTTCCTTTTGACGGAAAGGAGCTTATTCCCGGCGTTTTTTATAGCGCTCGGCAAGGTTCTGGACCTCCCGGCACTCTTAGAAGCTGTGTTGGTTTGTCTTGTGAATCGGACACCATGCTTTGGAACTGTTGCTATCTTCTGATGAAGCACGAGGTCGCTCCTCGGGGCGTGGCCTCCGGCTTCAAGGAGCTGCGACAGCAGCAGCGGCTGGTGCGCCGATCGACAGCTTCTTTTTGCCATTTGGCTACTTTTTCTTCTTGCCACTACGGGAGGTAGCGGCTTCAATTTTGGAGGACTTCTGGTTGGCCTCCGGAGCTGGCTTAGAATGCATTGCACGACCCTCTGCAACTCTAGCACATTTGTTGGCTAGGCTGAAGAGTTCTGTGACGCTGGTAACTTCTTTAATAGCCAGCTTCTCCAACATCATCTTATCTCGAACGCCCTATCTGAATGCAATGATAACAAAAGAGCTTGAGATTGAAGGAATTGTATTTCGTACCTGAGAAAACCGCTGTATGAAAGATCACAGCGATTCCCACGATGTTTGCTTTATAGCATACAAATCCAATTCAGTGTCAGGTCGGGTGTAAGAACTCCTGAAGTTGGCAGTGAACTGCTGGCACAACTCCGCCCATCTATTAATGGAGTCGGGTGGATGACTGATGAACCAGGACCTTGCAGTCCCAGTTAAGGCCACTGGGAAGTAATTGGCCATCACAGCCTCATCACCCCCTACTGCCAGTATGGCAGTAGAGTAGATTTGAAGAAATTCGACAGGGTTGACAATCCTGTCGAATTTTTCTGGCAAGTGAGGTCGGAACTTCTGTGGCCATCTGACCATACGCAAATGCATGGCCAGGGCAGAACAGCCTCCTCCTACTCCCTGAGGAGCTGATTTGTCTCGATCCTCTCGCCTTCACGAGCACGCTCGATATGGACACGACCGTCCTACTGCAGGTATCGGCGACCGAGTTCCGACTGCAGGTCATGAGTCGGAATCCTGGTAATAGTGTGGGTGCGTCGTGCTCCGGAAGGCAACGAAGTCACCTGCTGGGATGCAACCTGTCTCCTTTGTTGCAAGACTTATGGACCAAGTCGGCCGAACAAGGTCCGTCGTTGTGATGGTGCTCGACCCGAAGGGGGAGGACCTTGATTGCTGATGCCTGCAGCCGCAGCTGCAACAGATGGTCAACATCAGCCCTCCACTGCTCCATAGCACCCTGGGGTGCACCTGGAGGCAGTGGGTGTTGTAAGAGAGCTCGCACAACAATGAGCGAGTGCTTAGGGTTGTTGTTTGTCGATGCAATGATCGACGCAGATGCCCCATCTTGTTGACCAGCATTGTTTATCGGAACAGATGGTGCTATAGTGCCTGCTGGAACAATGGCACCTGCTGGTTGGTGAGCGTTGGAGGGATTGCCACCAACAGGTTGTTCAACACGGTTGCCATTGGAGGATCCTGTAGTGGAATTCACCATCTTGTGATCTCGAGAACGCGCTTTCCCCTACCTGGTGCGCCAAATGTCAATGTGTTTGAAATGACACTTCCCCCAGACCTGCTGAGAAGCAACCGGCGGAGGTTCTTGTTATGGTTGGGGTACGCAGAGATCAAGATCAAGATAATGACACCAGAGATTTACGTGGTTCGGGTCGCCTGAGCGTAACACCCTACTCCACAGGGTTTGTGTTGTATTGTGTGAGACTATTCGCTAGTATGCCTGTTAGCTTAGATCAGCCCCCCCCCCCCCCCCCCCCTTGGGTACGTGCGGCACATCCCTTTTATAGTTCCAGGGACTGACCGTTACAAAGCTTGCCTGGGCTGACATGTGGCCATGGCGTATTTAATGGCCTAATACACTGTCTAAAGGGTATTAAGCATGATTAATAGTGTGATAACGTGCCTTAATGGCTGTGTTACCCCTATTAACGGTGCTCTGATTGTGTGTCGTTAAAAAAGCATTAACGACATGTAATTGAATGTTGTAATTGCCGTTTTAATTACCCTTGATTGTTTGTTCTAAAGGAGATCTGCCAGTGTGTATGTCGATGAAGGTCCAGAGGCTCCACACGTGGAAGCTCTGGAGCTTTCCCTTATGGGAGGTTAGGTCCGGGGCTGCTGTACATGTGTCGGCACCGGAGCTTTCCTTCATTGGGAGCTTAGTTCCGGTTTTCCTTTACACGTGTTTACCCAGGAGCTACCCATATGAGGGGAGCGGGTCCGATGCAATGTGACATGTGGGGCCCGAGGAGTCCTTCAACTCTGACAGGTAGAACTCCCTTGTACTCTTTGCGGTACTAAGGGGTACCTGGTACACAGGGTAGCGACAATCTTTATCGCCGAACATCTGATGGTCTCCTTCTAAAATGCTTGGAAGAAGATCAAGCTCGAGTTGCCATGGGAGAAGTACATGATGGCATATGTGGAACACATCAATCATCTCACAAGATGAAGTGGCTCCTACGCCGAGCTGGATTTTACTGGCCGACTATGATTTCTGACTGCTTTAGATACTACAAGGAATGTGATACTTGTCAGAGATTCAGCAATGTTCAGCTCGTGGTGGCATCTATGCTACATCCAATCATTAAACCAGGGCCTTTAAGGGGCTGGGGGTTAGACTCTATTGGCATGATTATTTCACCAAGGGACATCGGTTTGTGCTAGTGGCAACTGATTATTTCACCAAGTGGGCTGAAGCAATACCTTTAAAAAATATGACTCATAAGGATGTTATCCAGTTCATTACAGAACACATTGTTCATCGATTTGGAATTCCTCAGACATTAACAACCGATCAAGGTTCCTCTTTTATGTCCAAGGAGGTGCAAGAGTTCGACGAATCCTATGGCATCAAGATGCTCAATTCATCTCCCTACTATGCGCAAGGCAATGGACAAGCCGAGTCAAGTAATAAAACTTTAATTTGACTTATCAAGAAAAAAGTTGCAGATTCACCACGAAGATGGCATGAAGCCCTCTCTGAGGCATTGTAGGCTCATAGAACCTCAAGGCATGGGGCTACAAAGGTTACTCCATGTCACAGCCCGAATTTTCTTATAGAATAAAAATCACTCTGAATTAAAAATTTTAGATAAACCTAGAACATAGATTGATCACCAATAAAAATTGAGACGCACATGTATACCAATACAAATACGTACACATACATCTAAATGAAATCATAAAATTAAAACTGGAATTGAAATGCTGAAACACAAAAGTAGTTAAACAAATAAAAGAAACATATATGCAAACACATCCACATATGGGTGTCAACTATTAATTTACCTGCCCTAAATAAAACAAGCTAAAAATTACCAAGTCAACCTAGTAGCAAATTATGGGAGTACAATCAATAAATCGGTTACAGAAAACAAACTATCCAAAATAAATAAATACGAATGTTCCATTAAGACCTTCAATCAGACCTAGATCAAAATAATAACGAATACCCCGTAAACAATTTAAACTAAGTAATCTATTTATAATGACCAACAAGAAAATAAAATAAGGATAATATACATATGTGAATATGAATAAAAATATGTGTACCGAAGTCTAATACAAGCCATCGAATAGATGAATAATGGAGAGCGAAACGACTGATTAAACATTACAGTATTTTAAACCAAAAATAAAATTCAAACTTCAAATTTGAATATAAATATAAATGCCAAGCAAAACCAAAGTAGTGAATTAATTGAGAACGATTTAAGATCTACAAAAGATCAGGATACAAAAGAATTCCAAGGATGGACTAAAATTAAAATACAAATAACCGAATCACCTTGCTAAAATTTCCAAATAAAATACTCACAGAAACTGAACTTGAATCAAAGTTCAAACTCATATTCAAACTGAAAATAGAAAAGGAAAATGAAAAAGGGAAAACACAGTGGGTGCAACCCATTTTTTCCTTCACCATGCAGTCCAGCTAGCCGGCCCACCTCCCTTTCCCCTCCTCCTTCCTTATCCCGGCCTAGAGCCTCCCTTCGCGCGGCCCAGCCCAGCCCGAACAACGAACCACCTTCTTCTTCCTCTGCTCCCCCGTTCCAATGCGACAGCGGTCCGGGAAACCCGCGACGCGACGTCGCGGGGAGGCCACCTGCGCCCCTATGCCCACTGTTGCACTGCCTTGATCACCTCCCACCTTTTCCTTCCTCTCCATCATGGCCGCGACGAAGCGTACGCGCTAAGGAACTCCAGCGCATCACCTCTGCCCGCCCCATGAAAAGCAGAGTTCGCCGCCACGCCGTGAACCACCTCTCTCGGCCTGTAAAGCGACACCCTGCTCCTCCATTCACACGCTCATACCCTCCTCTCACATCCACTGCACACCACCGAGCTCGTGCAGCTCTCCCGAGCAGGAATTCGAAGTTTTTTCCCAATCGTCCTAGCCGCCGGTTGCCGTCCCCGTTCCCACTCCGGTGAGCACCCGTTCTCAAATTAATTTTGCCTGAAGTTTTTATTCCTCATCTTCTAGCTAGAATGTAACTTGTTTGGATGAACCAAGAACCATGGCCTAGATCCCCTTAGATGCCATGACCGCACCACCGCACTCCATCACCGTCGGTCACCTAGGAGCCCATTTGGTTCGACCAACGTTTACCGTCAGCTTCGCCGCATCAATGAGCTAGTGTAGGAGCGATCTTAGTAGGCTTAAAGGAATTTCAAGGTTGGTTCACTGTGCGCCACCACCGCTCGCCGCCAAGGCGCGTCGACGGCCGCCTTAGGCACTATCCCGGCCTGAACGAGCGCACCAGCGTGCTCCATACATCCTGGAACATGTCCAAGACACACTAGTTCCACGAGGACTCGTGCCCACGTGTAGATCGCCTGTGTGCCACCGAGCGCGACCACCACAGTTCACCGCCGGTAGCCGACGGTGCCGCCTCGATATGTCCTGGTGCACGTTCACGCTCTCCTCATCCCTAGCTCGGTGTAGGTGCGATTGTTTCTTCCATTCGCTACATGCACACCCGACCTCGTCGAAGAACCGGCGAACTTGTCGCCGCCTTCCACCACTGCGCGACACTGCTAGCTGCTTAAGGTGCGTCCCTAGCTTAAAAAGCTCCCCGTGCACTCGCACGCACTGCTGTGCACCCACCGAACTAGGCAAGCTGGCTCTGGCTGGACGCCGACGAGCCCTCGGTCGCCTCCCTGCCGCTCCCCATATTCTAGCCCGCAGTGCCTACGTGGCGCGCACGTGGTGCACGCGTGGCAGCCACCTCAGTGCCACGTGTGCACCATCTTTGCCACACACGCACAGAGCCCCGGAACCCCCATGCATGGACATGGTCCGTGTGAACCAGAGAGCCAAAGATCGCTGTCGCCTGGGGTCCACCTCGTCCACAAGCGTGCACCCACCTGCCAGCCGCTGGACGATGGTCGAATCGGTAGGTACACATGTGCGTGCACATGAACCATTCCGACCCCACAGTCAGCCTTAGCCCGCGCGGAGAAAATGCTAGGTCCACCGTTTAGTGCACACGGAAATATGAAAAACACATTTCTTAATGTAAGAAAAATCTGGAAAATATCCTAAAAATCATTAATTGCTTTTAGAACATATTATGGGTGATTTATTGTATAAGTTGCATGATCATATTGTGTTAAATATTAATGGTTTGCAAAAAGGAATGAACCAAATAGGAACTAAAGAGAAATAATGTTTAGCTTCTAAATTGATAATCATTTTACAAATAATTTTTTAGAAGATCAATAGAACTATTTGACGACTATTAGAACATAAAAACAAGGGTCCATCACCCAAATTATTATAGAAAATGTTTGACTTGTAATCATCTAGAAGGTATTAGAAATATCAATGGATATTGATGATGTCACAAAAAATCATATTTAACTAATATAGAATATGGAGTGTAAAATAATTATCATCCTTATAGGAAATTAATTAAATTACAAATAGTCAATAGAAAATCACATATAAACTCGCGGAAGAATAGTTTCCTCATAGATAATTATCCAGAAACCCCATAAAATATTGTTAGGCATATATGATATATGCGGTAATTTGCTAGTATAATTACAGGATAGGGAATTGATTAACATTCCAATAGGGAAATCAAGTGAATATTCATAATAGGTAAAATACATATAGAAGCCCCTAATTAAATAATCTCTCCACAAATGACCTTCTAAATAATCCTAAAAATATATTACTAGGGCTTTAGAATAGTAATTGACTAAAATAAAATATAGGACAATGGACTAACTAGTGTCATTGTAGAAAAGTAATTAGGAACCTATTGGATAATAGAAACCCACATGTAAGCTCTGAAAAGAATGAACCCTACCCTAGTAACTCTCTAGAGTCCTAATACCCAAACACTAAAGAAATACAATAAGTTCATAACCTTTAGGGTATAATTAAGAAAACGACAAATTAAGAAATAGAATGAGTTGAGAAGTCACACACTAGTCTTCACTAAAAATGTTGCCTTAAGTTCAAACACGTTAGGACTCATGATTAGTCTCTAAAACAAGTGAGTCTTACATTAGTAGAACTTAAGTGAATATACTAATGTGAAGATAAGATAATTATAAAGAAGTCTCATAAGGTTATGGTTAACCCGTTGATCGTAACAAAATTATTTTGTAAGGATAAACTAGTGAATTAACCATGATAGTCATAAACCCTGTAAATAACTAAGAAAACCGATAATACTGTTCAACCTTTCAGTAACCAATTGGTTGACTGACGGAATAGTAATCTTCTCAAATAACCCACCAGAAGAATATCGTATTCACCGATGAGCCTTCTAAGAATCTTAGAAAACACGTTATTAAATGATTGTTGTTATTTACTGGAGTTTTATTTGGATTTCTTGGATCTTTATCGATGAACCATATTTTATTCGCGTAGCTAAGTACCTAGTAATCGGAGAGTTCGTGAAAGGATCTCAAGACCCAGTCACAAAGAATTGGACAAAGACTATGATAAACATCGCAAAGGCAAGCTCTAACTCCTTGATCTTATTTTACCTATGTTTTGCAATTGCACTTATTGGCCTGTTTTGATTGCATAACTGTGTATCTATTATAAAACGTTGCTATACTAAGAACCACTTGAAATGTGGTAGCATGAGCTATGTCGATGGCTGAGTATCGGTGTTAGCTACTAGCCAACGATAAACAGTAACACGATAGTTACTCGCTATAAACGGCTTGAAACAAGACACTTCATCTGCTACAATAATAGCAGTGACTATCACAATCCCCTCCTTGACCTTGACAACACAACCCCTTGACAACTTAAAAGATTCATCACTGTACTATAACGGTGATGTGAGCACCCCCTTGTTAGTACTATGCTTAGGAACCTCCACGATGTTCGCATCGTGAACCACTTCACACTGTATACATGACTGTGAAATGTGTTAAAAGGTGTTTGGTGGTGTGAGTTAGGATATGGGTGGATGATTAATGAACTGTGTGTGTGAAGAGGGAGGGTGGTCGAGGCGGGTATGGTGATGGGATGTCGCAGGCTCCCTAAGAGGTATACCCGTTGCGGCTGTGTATTCGGTGTAACCCACTGATCGATGCTGAGTACTTCAGTAATAGTCCAACGACCATGTTTCTCGGACTAGCCTTACGCTGAGTACCTCATTTTTGTTTGATGTTGTGTGTTCCGGACTAGTCCTTCTGCCAAGGACGGATGGAGCCACCTCACCAATATAAGGATCGGTTCATTTGACCGCAACATAGTGATTTCGTACAACCATAGAACCTGTATGGGCGGGGCTCTCTCTACCTTTCTGGTGACTACCACATGAGACACCTGGAGAGCCATGGAGGGCACGGTGGACCAGGAAATGACACGGGGTTCAAGGACCATCTGATGTTGGCCGGGTAGTGAATGTGCGGATAGCCTCTGCATCGGGCCGAGGTGTGATTGTGGGGTTACTCGGAGAAGATAAGATGAGCGTCATGTCATACCCTTGCTAGTTGTGCATGGCATGTGGGTAAAGTGTTTAAACTCTGCAGAGTCATAACCTATCCAGATAACTGTTGTCAAAGTCTTGACACACTATGCTTTGGGCTCCTAATGATAAGCATTAGTGCATCCCCTTGAAGTGTGTGTGTGGGTGGCCGAGGCCGCCTTGTTTTGGCATGCGTGCCAGAGTCGTCAGGGCCATGGGTCCAAAGACTCATCTAAAAGTGAGGGAACTAGAGGGATGGTCTGAAACTCCCCCAGGGCCCACCAACTATAATAATACTGATTCAACTACTTCTCTCTCTTATTGCAAAACTCTTTTCAAAGAGAACCTTGCATAAAATGCTTTTTGGCAAAACTAAGTTGTATGGCCTCTCCTTGCCACAAGCCCCAATGCATGAAACACCTCCCCTTGAGTAGTGTTAGGGCTTGTGAAGTACCTTATGTACTCAATCTTGCTTTATATGTGGTTTATCAGAAGACAGAGAAGCTGAAGCGCGTGAGGATGACGTTTAGGTCTAGTCCTACTTCCCAAGTCTTCCTGTTGGTTATGGTGCCATTCTGCTCCTCTGTTTCTGTGAATTTATGTTTTTTGGTGGTCATCCTGGACCACATCCAATGTAATCTAGATCATGTTTCTAAGACTTATATTGTTTATAAATAAATAATTGTTGTATGGATCTTGATCTATTTTGTTGTGCGTACCAACTACTGATCCAGGGATTGGTACGGGATGCACAAGTGGACCCACGGAAGGCGGGTCCTGACACTCCATATGAGTTAGTCTATGGACATGAAGCTTTTTTACCTATAGAAGTGAATATGGCTGCTTTGAGATTTGTCAGGCAGAACGATTTATGGGCAAAAGAATATCATGATCCGATGATGGATAACATTGATGAGGTTAACGATAAGTGACTGATGGCCTTGAAAGACATTGAGAAAGAGAAGTTGTAGGTGGCTAGAGCTTAAAACAAAAAGGTTCAGCCAAAGGGCTTCCAAGTCAGTGATTTAGTCTGGAAGGTTATATTGCCAATTGGCTCGAAAGATAGAAAATTCAGCAAATGGTCACCGAGTTGGGAGGGTCCTTTAAGGATTGCTAGGGTCGTACCTGGCAACTCTTACATGGTGGAATCTCTTAATGGTAGCATGCTATCAAAAGCTATCAATGACAAGTACGTGAAAGCGATTTTATCCAAGTGTAGGGTAAACAGCATAAAAAGTACACTTATGGCCGATATGTAGTTATCATTCTGAAATTATATGGCCGATGACGTGGGCATCGTCCTTAGCAAATGTTTTCTGGTTATGGAAGCTGCACCAGAAAATAGGGGCATATGTTCGCACCCATTTCTGACAAGCGCATGGACTCTACCATAGTTAGGATTTGGATGCAGCACACTGAAAAATATTTAACATCATAAAATGTTGGTAATTTGGAGCTCTCAGCTGGAGCAAGACGCATGTGAAGATGGGCAAGATGATCTATATATGTATAAGTATATGGCCGGCCATTTGTTCTATTCAATTTTCTTAGTATCAGGAAGCAAATTGCCGACGTAAGAGTACTGCAATTTTAGAAACCACAACACAGTACACCAAGGTTGGCTGAGATACGTACCCAGCACATGCCAAGATGGAAACTCATTTAGATGGCAAGTTCAGTGAGCTTATTACTTTTTATGGGAAGCCATGATATAGACACTACTACAATAAGCCTTATCGCAGGCGGCTCCAAACCTATTATTACACGCAGTTTTTTAAAACCGCCAAAAACGAAGAGCATGTGATAATCGACAATTTCACAGGCGGAGAAGTGATACTGCCCGTGAAGAAACATTATCACAGACGGTTTTTACTTATGCTAGCCGCCTATGAAGATAAGTTATCACAGGCGGGTCGTGCAGCATATATACCCGCCTGTGATAATTGTCTTATCACAGGCGGGTCTTGCAGCATATCTAACCGCCTGTGATAATGGTGTTATCATAGGCGGTTGTTGACCTACATCAAGCCGCCTGTGAAGACTTTTTACCGCAGCCGGTTTGTATTATAACAGTAACCACTTGTGATAATTAGGTTATCACAGATGGTTCTTTACCTATATCTAGCCGCCTGTGATAATTGTTTTTCACAGGCATGCCTAGTCATTGGGAAATAACCGCCTGTGATAAGGTATAACCTATGCAGCACTATTGCTGATATTTCTAATTTCCAGGTCAATTCAATATAATCACAGAACAGAAGTCAACAATATCATCACGGAACAGAAGTCAACAATATTATCATCACAGAAGTCATCTCACAGAAGTCAATTTCACTAAAACAATATACATATGTACAAGTTACACATACAATTCATCTAATAGTTTACAAGTTGCACTAAAAACTGTTTCTATTGGCATAGTCGCAAAGTTCTGGCACATCAGCTATTGCACCATTCTCATCAAAGAACTCCCTCTTTTGTGCAAAATTTCACAACAAATGAATTGACAGAGTTCAACAGCAATCTTGTTGGCTCCTCCATCATGAATACTTCTACAAACTAGCCATTCTTCGTTCAGATTCTTTGTGTGCTACAATATAACCCATAACAAGGTTTAGAATGTGTTGGTTTGAACAATCTCAAAGTATAGATCAAAGTGAGAGTATACAGGAAATTAGTTGGTATTTTTGGAGCAGTTGTACTATGAGCAATTGAATTTTAAGGTTGGAATCAAAATATGAAAATAATGTTTCTGGTAATATTGAACAACAGAGAATATAAGTATTAAACTATGCTAGTTACAATGAAAATGAAACTCAAAAGTAAGAAAATAAGGTATCGACATTACGGATAACTTACATCATCACGATTCACTCTATATACGCCGGCGGTCCGAAGATGCTCACATACATAATACCTGCATAAGACACTCCCAATAGGCTACTTCGGATAAGCATAATATGTTTTAATGTCCAATGCATTCGTATTGGAAGGTCTCTCACCGCCAAGCCGTTCCACGAAAACCGCCAAGCGCTGTAATACAAGAAATGACATATAAAACTTGTCAACACATTCTAAATGTGTGTAACTTAAAATTATTGACTAAACGTACAGTTTCAAAATGGAAAGGAAATCTTTGTAACGATCTGGTGGGAAATCAGCCAAGTCCAAGACTATTGCCATTCCCTGCATTGGCTTGATGAAGATCATTATGTAGTGATCACTACAAATATACAAACACACGTGTTAACAATTACCAATAATTGCTATTTCAATGTCATGTGTCGAACTTACTCGAAGTTGTACGGAGCCTTTACGAGGTCCTTGCCATCTCTGACAAAGTTAAACATCGCATGTCCTATGTAAGCTGCAACTTCTGTCCTTCTATCCTTCTTAAGTTTTGCGATTGCTTTTTCAAAATATTTTTTTTTCATGTGCTTGAATTTTGCTGAGTCTCAATCCGCCTTGACGTCGAATAACGCCTTTGCAATCCTAGTAGGGTCAAGGATACCTGTCTTGCGCTCCAACTTTTCATTATCCATGTATTGTATCCTATTGAAGAAGTCTAGAATTGTTATAATATCATGAAATGCGTATGTGTGTAGTAAGAAAATCAAATACAAAATATTAGAGGCACTTACAAGCACCAAACGAGCAGTAGGTTGATTTCGAGCATGCCCCAATTGAAAAGGGGATGCAGCTCTTCAAATAAAATGACTCGTCTATCTTTTCCAGTGCTCCAGAATGCTTCTTTTGGAATACTAAATGTGATGCAAGAAAGACCATATTTTTTGCTAGCAAGGATTTACCACTCATGCATTCTTTTTAGCGGGACGGGTTGTTTGCTAAGTTGTACGGATGTCATGAACGGCTTCCCATTCTCAAATTCAGGAGGAACATCCTCAAGCTTGTATATTTGAACTCCTGGTTTAACTAAAGTCGTTCGCCGATTATACATGACACCGTCTTCTTCCTACTCCTCGATATCTCCTAATTCTGGCTCATGAGAAGAACGAGATGCACTCGATTTTATAATATTTTCCTTCATAGTTTCCAAATACTTTGACACTTCTTATGAAGATTTCTTATTTTCATATGAGCTAACTTTGACAGGCACTGATGATTGAGGAGTAGTCGTCGGAAGTTGGACACTGGCTTGTTGTTGAACCTGTTCTTCAACAGATTGCTCTTTACTCCCAGCAGCTGGCTCTAGTACTACTTCAAGTTGTTGCTCAATTGGTTGCTCTTTACTAGCAACAACTTGCTCTGGTACTGCTTGAAGTTGTTGTCCAACTTGTTGCTCTTGGATATCTTTACTAGCAAGGTTACTATCATCCTTGCTGAGACATAGTGGGAGTGGATCTTCCTGGACTGGGAGTGGATCTTCATGCACTTTTGCCTTAGAAAATGGGGTTGCAGTATTTCAAGATGCGATGGGGCAAGAAATTGGCTCATCGTCCAACACGATATCTTGTCGGTGCCAAAGGATTAATCGGTTGACAGCCTGCCCCAGAGTCACGATCCCCTCAGGTGTGACGTGGTCTATTTCATAATCTTCATAATCATTATCAATGATATGAAGAACTTGCACCACAACATAATACAACGGAAGTGGATTCCCGTTGAAGTCACGATCAGGCTTTGCCATAGCAATGGCAACCCGTTTGGTTTTGTTCCCTGCTCTGCTGATCGGGACAAGAAGACGACAAGATTTGTCGTTAGCAATATTGTCGACTGTTGGAGTCGGCAGATCTCCTGACACTACTAAAGTGTTGAAGGAGTTTGTAGTTCGGTGTGGGCGTGCGGAGATTCAAGAAGGTGAATCACGATTTGACACGAGAGACACAGTGGTTTACGTGGTTCGGGCCGCCTGAGCGTAATACCCTACTCCACGGGTGTGTGTGTGTTGTATTAGCTTGTGTGCCTGAGAGCGTTCGAGAACCTGAGAGCGTTCGAGAGCCCGAGAGCCTTCGAGAGCCTCCTTCGTGTATCGTCGGTCTGTCCTTTTATAGTACAAGGACAAACCGTTACAAGTTAGCCTGGCCCGACATGTGGCCCCGGCGGTTACTAGTATTGATACACGATTAATTGTTGTTAATAACCCTGTAACGGGCCCCGACAGTGCCGTTATAGGTGTTAAGATTATCCAATTAAGTGTCATTAACATGGAATTAATGACAATTAATCGGGTCTTGAAGTCCGCGGCTATCCTTTGACGATCCGGAGTCGTTACAACGTCTTCCGGAGGTTTGAGGCGGCCAGCTCCGACGTTTGGACACGTGGCAGTTCCGGAGCTTGCTTGTGGGAAGCGGGAAGCTCCGGGGTGGCCTGGCACGTGTCAGGTCTGGAGCTTCTCTCGGTCAGGGGTTAAGTCCGGAGGTGCCGTTTCGGTACCTAGCCCGGAGCTTCACCCTTGTGGGTAGTAGCTCCGGTCTGGCAGTACACGTGGCAACCTAGGGGTTAACCATGTTGGAGAAGCAGGTCCGGTTATATCTGACAAGTGGGCCTCCGAGGATCTTCAATTTGAGTAGACGTCCTTCCCTTGAGATCTTTGTAACCTCAGGGGGTGTATGGTTTTTAGGGTACCGACAGTGGCCCCCTGGACCTACCTCCGGGGAAAGCCACCGGGGTGAAGTCATTCCGTCGGAGGTGGGTCCATACTCGCGACTCCTGAATTGGGTCTTCAAGGGTCTTTGGAGGTGCCGTTGGCGGGGCTTTACGGTTAAATCCCGACGCGTGGCGCACCTCAGGCGGCAGATAAAATCTTTGACGTGTGGATCTCTCGCAATTGAAGGTCGCCGGTTCCCGATACGAAAACCGTATCGGTTCTGCGCGCCTTGTCAGTTCGCCGCCTTTGGGTTTCCCGCCTCGTGATGACAACTGTTCGCCTGGGTAAGAACCTCGACTTGATCGTCAGGGTGGTCCCGGGCCCTCTTGTCATCGGCAGGGTTGAATTCTTGAGTAGTATCCTTGACTCTCCTGCAGTTTCCATCCAAGCGTTGCGAGGGCTTACTTAAGAAGGAAAGCGCACCATCGGGAGTTCTTTACGCTTCCCATCTGTTCTTGCGCACAAACTCCCGACTTGTACTTTGCTCCTCTTCTCTTGCCTAGCTGTGCTGCGATGGAGTTGGGTCTGCGTGAGAGTCGCTTGAAGACGGACAGCGATCTGAAGAAGGTCCGGGCCCTCATGGGGTGGTCTTCGGACTTCTTCAACCGCTCGGTCCGCACCGGCGGAGAGCTCCCCTTTGAAAAGGAGCACTCTGGCGAGATGGTGTACTTTTCCTCGTACGCCATGGTGGGGCTGATCCCACCGTTTTCTTCTTTCTTCTTGATGCTGCTGGACTTCTATGGTCTGCAGCTGTACCACCTTGGCCCTCACTCCATTCTCCTTGTGTCCATCTTTGTCCACTTCTGCGAGATGTGGGTGGGCATCCCTCCCTGCATCGAGCTCTTCCGAACCTTTTTCACCGTCCAAACCACCGGCTGAAGCGATGAGTATCTTGGCTTCTACTACTTCGTGAAGCGCAAGAAGTGCCCATTCAAGTACCTTCGGTCATTCCCTTCCGGGAAGTGGATGACTGGAAGAAAGATTGGGTAGTCGTCCGGGTGGAGGAGCATGAGCGGTTGGAGTTGCCAGACGGTCTGCCCGGCATTGACACGTCGGTATGGAGCGAAGTTCCGGTGCTGGCGGAAGCTTTCGACTCTGTCCTGACCAGGATCCGCCAATGTGTGGAGGGAGGATTGACTCCCCAGGCGGTGTTCTGCAACTTCCTGTCCAACAGGTGGGCGCCGCTAAAGAGGAGGGAGAAGCTCGCCTGGGCCCTCAACAGCGTGATGGACGAGGATCGGGTTGAGACCGGGTTGAAGTCCAGCATGGTGGGGAAGACCTTGGAGTTTCACCTCAAGAAATTCCAGCACGGCATCGACATTGACGGAGATTACTTGACTCCGCCGCCGGCTTTCCTCCCTCTGAACGTGGAAGTTGAGTTCAGCAGGGAGCTCCGGCGGAAAATGCCCGCGCTTGACGACCTTGGTGTCGTCGAGAGAAGATCAACCACCCGGTTGGCGATCCCCGGGTTGTCCGGAGACGGCTCCGCCCCTGTCCCACAGCCAAGAGCTGAGGTCATCGGCAAGGGCAAGGAGCTGGCGGAGGAGCCGGAGAGCCGAAAGAGAAAGCTGCGACATGCTGACGGAAGGTCCGTCGGGCCTGCCACTTCCCCCCCAGTTCCCCCTCCTCAGGAAGGAAGATCCTCCGCCGCTGTGGCTACTGTCCCCGTGGTGGGGTCCTTCCGGAACGTTACTGTTCCGGCGGTGGGGTCCTCCCGGAGTGTGACTGTCCCCGTGGTGGATCCCTCCCGTGGTGCTAGCTCCGGGCGTGCGACTCCGGCATCTGGAGCGGTGAGGGCCTCCAGGTCCAGGAGTTCCTCCCGATCAGGGAGAGCTCCGACCCGGGAAACGCCCGCGGCTGTGGCAAGTCCTGGGAGTCCTCCCGGAGCTACTACGCCGATCGTGGCCAGCCCGGATCGTCCGGGAAAGAGGTTCCGCGCAAGCTGGTGCATGAGCCTCCCAAGGTAATTTTTCTTTTTTACCTCGATTAACTTTTTAATGGTAGCATCTGTTTGCTCAATTTCTTCATTCTTCATCTGCAGCGTTCCCAAGAAGGGGAGTGAAGCTCCACCCCCAGCCACAGTGTCTGAGGCTGCGAGGGCTTCTGCTCCAGCCCCGGTGCCGCCCCAAGCGGAGGCTGCGACAGCTCCGGCGCCGGCTGTCGTGGTCATGGACCTCGACTCGTCTCCGGAAGTTCCCGTGGTAGCACCGGACCACGGGAATGAAGATGCGCCAGCGGCACCCGTCCCGGAAGTGGAAGCTCCGGGTCCTGGTGCTGCAGTAGTAGAAGCTCCGGCTGTTGAGTCGGAGGAAGTAGCAGTCCCGGCTTCGGAGCCGGAAAGTGCTGAAGCCCCGGCGATTGAGCCGGAGGTGGCTGAAGCCCCGGCATGCGAGCCGGAAGTTGAAGTAGTTCCGGCAGTTCAGTCGGTTACTTCCGAAGCTCCGGCCGCAGAGCCGGTGATTGTTGGAGCACCGGTCACAGAGCCGGCGGCTGAAGAGGCGAGGGAGCTTAAGCCTCCCTCAGAAGAGGTGTCCCGGCCGGAGCCAGTAGCATCTCCTGCTCCAGGGGCGACGACGTCGATGGTACCTGTGGCAGAGCCAGAGTGCCTGAACGAAGTCACCGGCCCCCCCGCCTGAGGGGGCGAGTGAAGACTTGGTGGCGGGACCTCCTTCGATGGCGACTGAGGCCATCCCGGAGGAGGGCCCTAGTGCTTTGGAAGCTCGGAGTTCCACTCTCGTAGAATGGGACCCAATTTTTGTAAATGAAGACCCGCTGGAACCAGCGGAAGAGATCCCAGCAGGTCCAGAGCCCATCTCGCTGTCGATGTCCATCGACAACGCCTGCTCCAGTCTACGTCAGGTCCAACTGGCCTTCTTCCACGACAGCAAGGCTCTTTAAGAGGAGCGCCAAACCCTTAGGCGGTGGCGTAATCGGCTCCACTTCGAGACTAAGCTGGCGCAGTCGAGGCTTGCGGATGACAAGGAATGGATCAGGCGGGAGAAGATCCGCCTGGAGCTCTGGGGTGAGCTGCTGGACGAGAGGGAGAGCATGACTCACGCCCTCGACGCTCAATCCCGGGAGTTCCATGACCAAGCTAAGGCTGCTAACGATGCGGCCAATGCTCAGTTTGATCAGCTAGAGGCCATCAGCACCGCACTCATCAAGCGCCGAGAGGCACTTGAAGGGAGGGAAAGACGGCTCGAGGATGAGGAGCAAAAACTCCTAGAGCTACGGGATGACATCTTGCGACGGGAAGAAGAGCTCGCCGAGAAAACAGCTCTGGCTGACAAGGGCCTCGAGGAGCGCACTAAGAAATTGGAAGAGCGCTGCCTCGAGGAAGAGGAGAAGACCTGGGTGCGGGGGTAGGAACTCTACGAATACGAGTGTGCCCTTATCGCCCGGGAGAAGAAAGTGGAGGCTAGGGAGAAGGACCTGGTCGACCGCCGGAACAAGATCCACCTCCGGGAGGAGGAGCTCGGAAGACTTGAGAAGCGGGTTGCTGCGGAGTTCCAGCAAAACACCAAAGAAGTTGAGCGCCTCGCCCGCGAGAATTCGGAGCTGACGGCGGTCCGGAGATCCTTGGAAGAGATGAAGAACTTGAGGAAGGCGGACTCCCTGCAGATTTGGGAGTTCCTGGGCAAGGCCGACGACGCGCTGACGCCGATGGGTTTCAGCCCCGTGCACCCGGATGATTCGGAGCCGGAGCCTGACCTCGCGTTGCAAGCGTTGAGCGCCGCAGGCAGCAAGCTCTCCAAGGTGGGCGATGTCATCGCGGACCAGCTGGAGGTCGAGGGGCAATCCCTGGCTAGGAACGTCACAGAATATGTGTTGACGTGCTACACCAGCCGGAACCCTCGATTTCCTCTGGACCCGGTGCTTGAAGGCCCCGTCGAAGGAGAAGGCGAAGCTACCCGAGCCCGCGTGTCGGAGGTCGCCCAGAAGGTTGCCGAGTTCTTCCATAGGGTCTAGGACCGTCTCTTTTAGCCTTTACTTGTATCTTCTCTTCTTCCTCAATTTTGTAATCCCTTGTCTCCAGATGTAATCTCCGATCTTTAGATGAAATGAAATCCCCAATTTTTTGCGAATTTCATTCTTTTGTCTTCAACATCTTTATCTTCAGTTGGCCCCCTGGTAGATGTGCACAATTTGATTGTGGACATGTACCAAAAGGATGTTGAGTTTTGTTGAAGACGAATTTGCTTCGAACTTGTGGAATTTAGGTCCGAAGTTTTTGATAGTGAAGGTCCCCTGAAGTTGTCGGAGCTTAGAAGCTCTGGCACTGTCCATCGCTGGAGCTTAGTAGCTCTGGCAATAGCCTCTATCAACACGTTGAGCGTCGATAGTTAATACTCCAAGGTGTCGGAGCTTAGCAGCTCCGGCAATGACCTTTGCCACACTTGGTTTGTTGGCAACAGACTCCATTGACGGGGTCTTCTCACCATCTTTTAGTCAACGCCGATGGTTGACGCCCTGGTGGGAGTCGGAACTTGGTTAGCTCCGGTTTTTCTCCATCTACGTAGGGTTCATTTTTCCTGCACACTTAAGCCAAGAAAAATAGTAAAATTCGTTCCTTGTCTATAACTTCGTCGCGGCTTACGGTTCTTAAGAAAATTTTAAGTTGAACACGATTTTTAATACGACTGGATGAATTGTCTTTTCTTTTAGATCCAATTGTCCATGGACCCACCTTACTTCGGCCTGCCGGTATGTAGGTAGAGTGGCGTACTTAGGGTGCTTGACCAGGCTAAGTCGATAGCGCACTCCGGCCCTAGAATGGCTTGGCGGCTTTCAGGCGAGTTGGCCACAGACGATATTTAAATCCAAAAAATCTGACAATTCAACTCGAATCGTATGTAAGCCGGTCAAACTAGAATTTCTTAAGAATTGCACGTTTCTGTTATAGACAAGAAAGAGAAAAATAAAAATGTCGAGCCTATGCAAAGATGAATGCACGTGGAGTCTATTTCACATGAAGATGTCTTTCATTATAGGTCCGGGGTACAGGGGAAACAAGTACACTCTTAGGGTACAGAACCAGGCTAAGTGTGTTTGGTTTCTCGTTTGACCCAGGGTAGTTAGCCACACTTTTAGTCCGGAGACTGTGTCAAGTGTTGCATGAGCTTTTCAAACCTTTCGGGAAAGGTCCGGCTGCTCTCCCGGAGGAACTACCCGACTCTGTACGATGACTCTATAACATGCATTTCAAGTTACTTAAGACTCACCTCCGTGGAATTAAGTGTAGAACTTACGGAGGTGCTCGATGTTCCAAGGATTTGGGAGAGGTGTCCCATCCTCGGTAGCCAAGCGAACGCTTCCGGGACGGGATACTTTGATCACTCGAAAGGGCCCTTCCCAGCTGGGGGAGAGTTTGTTTTGCCCTTCTCTGGATAGTATTCTCCGTAGCACCAGATCGCCTTCCTCGAGCTGTCGGTTGTGTACATGCCGCTGGTGATAGCACCGTAGAGCTTGGCGGTATCGGGCATTCCGAACAGCTGCTTGGCACCTTCCCTCCTCGAGGAGGTCTAGGTCTTCGCGCCGGAGCTGGTCCTGCGCGGCTTCGTCGAAGGTCCGGACTCGGAGGGAACCCAAGGTGATTTCCGGAGGAAGGATCGCTTCAGCTCCGTACACCAGGAAGAAGGGTGTTTCTCCGGTTGCCCGACTTGGAGAAGTCCTGTTGGCCCATAGAGTGGGCGGAAGCTCTTCGATCCAATTGGCTCCGTGCTTTTTCAAGCGCTCATAAGTGCGTGTTTTGAGTCCTTTAAGGATCTCTGCGTTTGCTCTCTCGGCTTGTCCATTGCTGACAGGATGAGCTACGGAAGCGTAGCAAACTTGTATGCCGAGGTCTTCGCAATATCCTTGAAATGCGGAGCTTGTGAATTGAGTCCCATTATCAGTGATGATCTTATTTGGGACTCCGAATCTACTCACGATGGGTTGTAGAAAATTGATTGCAGATTGTTTGTTGATCGTCACAACGGGAGTAGCTTCCGGCCACTTGGTGAACTTGTCGATGGCGACGTACAGGAACTTGTAACCTCCGACGGCTCTTGGGAAGGGTCCCAAGATGTCCATCCCCCATACAGCGAAAGGCCATGTGGGAGGTATCATTTGTAAGGACTGAGCAGGTGTGTGAATTTGCTTTGCATGAAATTGGCATGCTTTGCATTTCTTCACCAGCTCAGTGGCATCCTGGAGCGCTGTAGGCCAGTAGAAGCCGTGCCGAAAGGCTTTTCCGACCAGCGTGCGGGAAGATGCGTGGTTCCCACACTCGCCTCCATGGATTTCTGCGAGGAGCTCGCAGCCTTCTTCCCTTGTGATGCACCGCATTAGGATGCCGTTGGCACCGCGTCGGTAGAGATCCCCTTCTACCATCGTGTATCTTTTAGCCAATCTGACTACCCGATCAGCGGATACATCATCGTCAGGAAGGATGTTGTCTTTCAAGTAGCTCCGGATGTCCGAGATCCATGCATTGGAACTGACTTGAGCATTTGAGTCTTGCGTGCTGGGTTGCTCGGAGCTTCCGGCAGCACCTACGACCCTTGATGGCTGCCATGGTAACAGGGCCATCGGGACCGTCAGCTTCGGGATGCTGATCTCGCCCCCTTCGTTCAGTTCGGCAGGCTGAACTGTGGGTTTTGACAACCTCCGGACAAAGGTTCCGTCAGGAGCCGGAGCTCCAGTTGACGCCTTGGTCGAGAGTTCGTCAGCTTCAGCGTTGTGAGCACGCTGAACATGGTGAAGGTCTAGGACTTCGAAGTCCTTCTGAAGCCTCTGGACTTCAAGGAGGTAAGCAGCCAGCTGGAGATTATTGCAGGAGCATTCACCCTTCACCTGCTTGATGACGAGTTGTGAATCTCCTTT
Source organism: Tuctoria greenei (assembly GCA_036927565.1). Lineage (NCBI taxonomy): Eukaryota > Viridiplantae > Streptophyta > Magnoliopsida > Poales > Poaceae > Tuctoria > Tuctoria greenei. The sequence continues at coordinate 222,483,412 of JAYESD010000003.1, forward strand.
GACCAGCAATTGCTTGACACCATATGATAGTGCCACCTTTAATCCATAGATGAGTGCTTCGTACTCCGCCATGTTGTTGGTTGCCTTGAAGTCAAGGTGTACCATGTATTTCACCTTCTCCCCAGTTGGTGCAAGGAGAAGGATTCCAGCTCCGGCTCCCTGCTTCTGCATGGAGCCGTCGAAGTAAAGGGTCCAGTGAGGCTTAGTGAAGGTTGGAACTTGAGGTTCCATCTTCTGCTCGCTGGGGCCCCCAGGGTTTAATGGAGAGGGAGTCCATTCTGCCACGAAATCTGCCAACGCTTGACTCTTGATTGCTTGTCAGGGAATGAATTCAAGATCGAATTCAGCCAATTCCGCTGCCCACTTTGCAATATTCCCAGTTGAATTGGGATTATGCAGGATCGCTCGAAGTGGATATGAGGTCACCACCGAGACTTTGTGAGCTGGGAAATAGTGTCGAAGCTTCCTTGAGGCAATAAGAACTGCATAAAGCAGTTTATGCACCTCTAGGTATCGATTCTTGGCATCATGTAACACTTCACTGATGAAGTATACCGGGCGTTGAATGGTCCGGACCCTCCCGGAGGGGTCCGGAGCTTCCTCTTCATTGATCCGGACCCTCTCGGAGGGGTCCAGACTCTCTTCGGGGACCTCCGGTTTCTGGGTGGAGGAACCCGGAGCTTCTTCAGAAATGACCTGGACCCTCTTAGAGGGGTCCGGGTCCTCTGAAGTGGCTTCTTGTGGGTTTGAGTCTGGGAGCTGGGACCCAGACCCGCTTTCAGGAACCTCCGGACCCTCCCGAAGGGGTCTGGATTCCTGAGTATTGGGTAGTTCCGGTCTCTCCGCAACCAGAACCATACTGACGACTTCGTCAGTAGCTGAAATGTAAAGCAACAAAGGCTCACCAGGGTTCAGAGCTACCAGGATTGGTAGGGTGGTGAGGAACTCTTTCAGCTCCTGGAATGCCTTCTCTGCTTCTTCAGATCATTGGAATGGTCCGGACTTCCTCAGTAACTTGAAGAAGGGAAGTGCTCTTTCTGCCAGTCTTGAAATGAACCGGCTGAGGGCTGCTAGACATCCAGTTAATTTTTGGACGTCTTTGATGCGGGTTGGTGGCCGCATGTCTTCAATGGCTTTTATCTTCGCCGGATTAGCCTCTATGCCCCGGTGACTTACCAGGAAACCAAGAAGCTTTCTGGAACTAACCCCGAAGACGCACTTGTCTGGGTTTAGCTTCGTGCGGGTGGCCCGCAGCTTGTCGAAGACAGCCTGCAAGGTGTCCAAGAGGGACTCCTTGTTTTTGACTTTGACCACGATGTCATCGACGTACACTTCCACTATGTCTCTGATGAGTTCTTCGAAAGTTTTGTACATAGCTCGTACAAAAGTTGAAGCTGCATTCTTGAGACCAAACGGCATGGCTGTGTAACAATACAATCCATCCACTGTGATGAATGAAGTATGCTCTTCATCCTCCCTAGACATCCTGATTTGATGATATCCAGAATATGCGTCTAGAAAACACAGTAACTCGCACCCGGAGGTGGAATCCACTATCTGATCTATTCTAGGTAGTGGGAATGGATCTTTTGGACATGCCTTATTCAGTGTGGTGTAGTCGATGCACATCCGAAGTTTCCCGCCGGCCTTGGGCACAACGACTGGGTTTGCCAGCCATTTTGGATGGTAGACTTCTCGGATAAATCCGGCTTCGAGCAACTTCTTCACTTCTTGTCGGATGAAGTTTTGTCGCTCTACAGATTGCTTCCGAGGTTTCTGATGCACTGGCCGAGCGTCGGGGTAAATCTTCAGATTGTGCTCAATCACTTCCCTGGGGATCCCAGGCATTTGTGACGGTTGCCAAGCAAATACGTCAATGTTAGCCCGGAGGAAAGTGATGAGCACGAGTTCCTATTTGTCATTCATCCCACCCGATATGCGGGTGGTTTGAGTGACATCGGAACCAATTTGGACGACTTTGACGGGGATGTCGGTGACGCCGCTTGGCTGCACACGGGGAGCAGAGGTTGAGCCTCGTTGCCGAATGCTCGGAGGTTTTGGAGCTTGCCCCTGTCTGGAGTCCTCCTCTTGCGTAGTGGTGAGTGCATGGAGCTCCTCCAGAGTAGTTACTCCGGCGGTGCGATCTCCACGAATCCGGAGAACGCCTGCTGGTGTTGGCATCTTCAACACCAAGTATCCATAATGAGCAGCTGCCATAAATTTGTATAGGGCAGGTCTACCCAAGATGGCGTTGAATGGTAAGTTGATCTGAGCGACGTCGAAGACCAACTTCTCGGTGCGGTACTTCTCCCGTGTCCCGAAGGTAACGGGGAGAATTATAGCTCCGAGTGGGGTAATGGCCCCCGGACCTACTCCGGAGAATGGTCGAGAGGGCTGAAGATCCGAAGGTCGAAGCTGAAGTTTGGTAAAAGCTTCAAAGCTTATAAGGTTCAACCCCGAACCTCCATCCACCATAACATGATGGAGCTGGATGTTGTTGATGGTGGGAGATACCATCAAGGGTAATTGGCCAGCTCCGACCATGCTTTGAGGACAGTCCGAAGCATCAAAAGTGATGGGTGTGTCCATCCACTTTCGATGTGGCTCCGGTCTAGCTGTAGGAGCTACAGCAGCCATATCCCGCCACATAGTCTTGATGACACGACGAGAAGTGATGTCCCATGATCCACCAAAGATGGTGTTCATGGTTTTCCGACGCTCGTTGTCGGAGACGTCGGAGTCATCGTCGACGGAGGTGTAGACGGCTTTCAGGACCTTTTTGGGGTCCTGAAACCCTAACTCCTCTTCAGCCGGAGCTTCGTCAACCTTCTGTTTTCCCTCCCTCTGTCGGAAAGGAGACCCTTCCCGGCGCTTGTTGTAGCGCTCGGCAAGGTTTTGGACCTCCCGGCAGTCTTCCAGCCTGTGGCTGCCCGTTTTGTGAATGGGGCACCACATTTTGGATTTGCCGCCGTCTTCGGAAGACGGTCGAGGTCGCTTCTCAGGGCGTGGCCCCCGGCCACCAGGAGTTGCAGTGGCTGCAACGTTGGATGTGCCGGCCGACGGCTTCTTCTTGCCGTTGGTCTTCTTTTTCTTCTTGCCACTCCCGGAGGTAGCGGCTTCTTCTTTGGAGGATTTTTTGTGATCCTCCAAGACTGGTTTGGAGTGCATTTCACGGCCCTCCGCAGCTCTGGCACATTTGTCTGCCAAGCTGAAGAGCTCCGTGACGCTGGTGATCTCTTTGATCGCCAGCTTCTCCAACATCTTCTTGTCTCGTACACCCTGTCTGAATGCCGCAATGACAGAAGCGCTTGAGATAGAAGGGATTGTGTTACGTACCTGAGAGAACCTCTGGATGAATGACCGCAAAGATTCTCCCCCTTTTTGCACGACCGCAAAAAGGTCCAGTTCAGTGCCCGGTCGGGTGTATGAACTCCCGAAGTTGGCAGTGAACTGACGGCACAACTCCTCCCAACTGTCAATAGAGTTGGGTGGAAGGCTCATAAACCAGGACCTGGCGGTCCCAGTTAAGGCCACTGGAAAGTAGTTGGCCATTACGGCCTCGTTTCCTCCAGCTGCTAAGATTGCAGTGGAGTATATCTGCAGAAATTCTACGGGGTTGACAGTCCCGTCGAATTTTTCCGGCAAGTGTGGCCGGAACTTCTGTGGCCATCTAACCATGTGCAGGTGCATGGCTAGGGCGGAACAGCCTCCTCCTACTCCTTCCAGAGTAGAAAGGTCTTGAGCATCCCGTCTTTCTCGAGCTCGCTCGATATGGACACGGCCATCCCGTTGGCGGTATCGGCGATCAAGCTCCGCCCGGAGGTCGTGTGTCGAAAGCCGAGATGCCGTATGGGTGCGTCGTGCCCCAGAGGGCAACGACGTCACTTGCTGTGACGCAGCTCGTCTTCGGTTGTTGGAGACATGTGGACCAAGTCTTCCAGACAACGTCCGTCACTGCGATGGGGCTCGCCCTGAAGGAGGACGACCCTGGTTGTTGAGTCGTTCGGCCGCTGCTGCGACCAAATGCTCAACATCAGCCCTCCATTGCTCCATAGCATCTTGAGATGCATCCGGAGGTGGTGGTCGCTGGAGAAGAGCACGCGCTGCATGGAGCGCGTGTTCTGGGTTGTCACGACTTGCCGGCGCAGTATGTGACGCCGGCGCACCATCATGTTGCCCGCCACGTCTTGCCGGAGAAGATGGTGGTGGTGGGAGTGTGACTCCTGCTGGTGCTGAGGCTCCTGCCGGTGGCTGCATGTTGGAGGGATTGCCTCCGACAGCCTGAGCAGCAGGTTGCCCGTTGGATGATCCAGCCGCAGAATTCACCATTCTTGAAAATCTCAGGCCCACCTACCTGGCACGCCAACTGTCGACTGTTGGAGTCGGCAGATCTCCTGACACTACTAAAGTGTTGAAGGAGTTTGTAGTTCGGTGTGGGCGCGCGGAGATTCAAGAAGGTGAATCACGATTTGACACGAGAGACACAGTGGTTTACGTGGTTTGGGCCGCCTAAGCGTAATACCCTACTCCACGGGTGTGTGTGTGTTGTATTAGCTTGTGTGCCTGAGAGCGTTCGAGAACCTGAGAGCGTTCGAGAGCCCGAGAGCCTTCGAGAGCCTCCTTCGTGTATCGTCGGTCTGTCCTTTTATAGTACAAGGACAAACCGTTACAAGTTAGCCTGGCCCGACATGTGGCCCCGGCGGTTACTAGTATTGATACACGATTAATTGTTGTTAATAACCCTGTAACGGGCCCCGACAGTGCCGTTACAGGTGTTAAGATTATCCAATTAAGTGTCATTAACATGGAATTAATGACAATTAATCGGGTCTTGAAGTCCGCGGCTATCCTTTGACGATCCGAAGTCGTTACAATGTCTTCCGGAGGTTTGAGGCGGCCAGCTCCGACATTTGGACACGTGGCAGCTCCGGAGCTTGCTTGTGGGAAGCGGGAAGCTCCGGGGTGGCCTGGCACGTGTCAGGTCCGGAGCTTCTCTCGCTCAGGGGTTAAGTCCGGAGGTGCCGTTTCGGTACCTAGCCCGGAGCTTCACCCTTGTGGGTAGTAGCTCCGGTCTGGCAGTACATGTGGCAACCTAGGGGTTAACCATGTTGGAGAAGCAGGTCCGGTTATGTCTGACAAGTGGGCCTCCGAGGATCTTCAATTTGAGTAGACGTCCTTCCCTTGAGATCTTTGTAACCTCAGGGGGTGTATGGTTTTTAGGGTACCGACAAATATCATCGACAGGGAACTTATGGGTTGACCCTGAGGCTGGCACATAACCAATGCTGTTAGGGTAGGCAGTTGGAGATACTAATTGCTCCTTTTGCACCAGAACCATCGATGTACTCGATGCCACTAATTGTCCCGATTGTCTAAGTTGTTCCATTGTTTCTTGCATATTTTCTTTGACCTTTTGAGCAATCGTTTCATCAAGTGTTTTCTTAAACTTCTCACGTCTTCTATATGTGTCTTTATCTTTAGGGAAACCATCTAGCAAAGACATTTGAGAAGAGACTGCTCGAACCCATCCACTGTGTTCAGGGTTTCCTAAGATAGCGGTAAGTTGGTCATTCTCCCTCTTCGGCTTGAAGAGGCCCTTCTGTTTCTTTTCAATTACTTCTTTGATTCTCTCATCTACTTCATTCATAGAGTCAGGCTTTTCAAGTTTGCCCTCGCTGTTCAAACTTGACCAGGCAAAGACCCACTGCTGAGTTCGCTCATCGCAGCCTTCTAATGGGTGAGGATTGCCCTTACTGGTAATTTCGTCTAATATCTTATTCCATTTCTGGACTTTGGGGGCGTATCCGACAGACCCCAAGCGATGATAGTATTTGTTCTTTTTTGCAAGCTCTGACCTAGTTGCACTTAGAGCTTTAGCATCAGGTGTCGTCTTTTGAGAAATAAACTCTTGCCATTGAACTTATGTGATTTTTCCCATCTTCCTCGGGCTAGGGACCTTATCAGCCTTAACATAAGTATTCATTTCGCTCTTCCAGCCACGAAACTTCTTACCGCAAGAGACCAATGTTGCTTTCTTTACAGCTTCTTTTGTGCCTTTCGAGAACTTGAATTGTTTCTTTATTCTTTTCCACAACTCATTTTTGGCCTGCTCGGGTAATTTCCTCCAATTCTCAGTCGTGATCGGCATGAGCTCCCTAACAAGAAAACCGCATGCATTACAGTACTTGGTAACTGAATCCAGTGGTTCTTGGGGAAGACCACCTGGACCGACCCTTGTTATGTACATGATGCGGTCCAATGGACCCTTATTGGGACCTCGTTGCCCTCGTTTCCGCTTTAGTGAAGCTGAGGATTCATTCATTGGAGAACCTTCTACGGTTTTAGGAGCCGAAGTCACCTCGTTGTCTTTGCGATTAATCTAGGTAGAAAAGAATTATAGGACTTCGTATACTTGGCAACCAACATTAACTTGAGCTGCTGAAGTTAAGATTCGTGATCCATACCTCATTGGTAGAATCATATTCCGGGTCGAGATCCTCAAAAGTCTTTTAAGTTTTTATATTAGGAAAAGGATCCGATGGATTGTGAAAGGAGCCTGAACTGTTAGAGTCAGTAAACTCCATATTATCTTCTTTATTGTTACTACCAGCACCACTCTTCTTAGGGCTTTCCATGCTATAACTAATAAGACAACAAATATAATTAATGGCACATTAACTCTACATGAAGTGTTGCATGAAGAAAAAGATGGAAGCATTCTAGGATTTGATAAGGCATTCTAGGGTTTAATGCGACTAACCAAAAGGTTCCTATACATTGCGAGGGTGACAAGCATGTTAAAGTTGCTCACTAGCAATGACAATTTTTATCTTCTTATTCTAAATAGGCAGTTACTTGTATCTGTTTTCTGAGCACAAGCGATGTTCAACAGTCATATGCGAGCACATTGCTTTATTTGGCAAAAGGATAGCGACACCGATCTCGAAGGAGCACAACCCTGTGAGATGAAGTGCGGTATGGCTAAACTCTATTTTCAGTACAGACGCTACTATTCACTCATGTTACCACCAAGTTCCCAGATTTTGAACTGAAATTTGGCAGAGCTTCCTTTGTATGTTGCTGATATTGTCCGCAATTTTCAAATACAGAACATTGATATTTGCAGAAATAATATATTGCAAACTTGTTACACACATCCTCAGGATTCCATAAATGTAAATTATGAAGTCTTTTGATGATCCTACTAGAAATTACGATCCAAACAGCAACTGAATACATAACTGTCCAGCTGGACTGTTACGACACCTTAAACGGTACTTCAATTTAGACCAGGTTATTATGTGTTTTAGCCTTATCATTGAATAGGAAATTGATAGAGGAATCTTTAATCTTTCCAGACATGTATAGATATGCAGAGGTTGCTTTTCTAATTTAAGAATCATGGCTGTTCAAAGTTCAGAAATTTTGTGGCTGTTTCAGATAACATTGTACACAGGTACTAACTTCAACTGCAGTTTCTAATTAGTTCTAAACCAAATTTTAGGTAACAATGAATAGAAAAGTTGTAGAATAGCTCTTCCCCTTTCAAAAAATGTATCACAATAGACTAGAAGAGCTTTCTATAGATAATTATGGCAAAAATTCAGATGCTTGTTCATACAATTCAATACAGTTACATCACAACTTGACATTTTTTCGAATTCCATCGAACCCTAACCAAGGATGCCAACCCTTTTCGAATTCATGAACCCTAACCAAGGATATGCAAGGGGGCGGCGAGGGCGGGGAGGCAGACGGCACAGCGACGGAGGATGGAATGTCGAAGGGTTTAGGGTTTACCCGTGGCGGCAACGGCAATGGCTTCGCTCGGTGTACCTGGAAGTGATGAGGGCGAAGCTCGGCGGCGACGGCGAAGCTCGGCGGCGATGGCGAAGCTCGGCGGCGACAGCAAAGCTCGGCGGTGATGGCGAAGCTCAGCGACGAGAGCGGCGAATACATGGCGGCAAAGGAAATTTTGGCAGCCTAATGGTGTCTAAGTGTTTCGCCCGGGTTAGGTTTTTCCAACGCTGCCGAGGGGTATATATAGACTCCTATTTTATCAGGTGGATTTTAAGTACCGACCGCCTGAGAAGATGGTTACCTCAGGCGGGTTCTACTTACCAACCGTCTGAGAAGATACAATTATCTCAGGCGGTTGGTAAGTAAAACCCGCCTGAGATAATAATCTTCTCAGGCGGTTATTAAGTACCAACCGCTTGTGAAGATCTTTACTTCTTCTTAATTAATATTCTTGATTAAATGTGGGTCCTTTAAAAAGGAAAAATTCCACTTTCTTGTAATATTATTGATAACTAAAGGTTACCATTAAATTTCACTTCATAAATCCTTTGAAATTGGTCAGAACATAAAAAACATATAACAATTGCTATTTTTCATTTTTCTATCTTGATGAATATAATGCTTTCTTCATTTATTTTTTCAGTGGACATTTTTATTCATCATACAACCTCTATGAATTTTTTTCAGATTTTTTTAAATTTTTTTGAATCAATGTGTGTTTATATATTGATGAATGCCTCATATGTATATGAGCATTTAGTTAGAATGATGGATAATTTGAAGTTTGACATGTTGGAATGCTTTTAAAAAAATTAGCAAAATTCATACATATATAAATAATACAAATATGTTCATACAAACAAATTTAAGTGAAGGATCCTTTTTTTTTATGAGATACACAAATGTGAATAATATGTGAGTAGAAATTAATTTGATATTTACCAAAACATTACAATGTTAGCTATACAAGTTTTAAAATATTTGGTTCAGGTGGTAGATATTATTTTTATACAATTATAGAAGAAAGAATCATCGAATTTGGACTCAATTTGCAGAATCTAAATATTTTTTAGTATTTATATTGGAATCTAAATAAAAAAAAGCAAGAGAAAAAGAAACTGAATAACAGTATCTACAATTATCTCAGGCGGTTGGTAATTAAAACCCGCCTGAGATAATCATCTTCTCAGGCGGTTATTAAGTACCAACCGCCTGTGAAGATTATTACTTCCTCTTAATATTCTTGATTAAATGTGGGTCCTTTAAAAAGGAAAAATTCCACTTTCTTGTAATATTATTGATAAGTAAATGTTACAATTAAATTTCACTTCATAAATCCTTTGAAATTGGTCAGAACATAAAAAACATATAACAATTGCTATTTTTCATTTTTCTATCTTGATGAATATAATGCTTTCTTCATTTATTTTTCAGTGGACATTTTTATTTATCATACCAACCTCTATGAATTTTTTCAGATTTTTTTAAATTTTTTGAATCAATGTGTGTTCATAATTTGATGAATGTCTCATATGTATATGAGCATTTAGTTAGAATGATGGATAATTTGAAGTTTGACATGTTGGAATGCTATTAAAAAAAATTAACTAAATCCATACATGTATAAATAATACAAATATGTTCATACAAATAAATTTAAGTGAAGGATCCTTTTTTTATGAGATATACAAATGTGAATAATATGTGAGTAGAAATTAATTTGATATTTACCAAAATTTTACAATGTCAGCTATACAAGTTTTAAAATATTTGGTTCAGGTGGTAGATATTAATTTTATACAAATATAGAAGAAAGAATCAACGAATTTGGACTCAATTTACAGAATCTAAACATGTTTGAGTATTTATATTGGAATCTAAATAAAGAAGAAGAAAGGGAAAATGAAACTGAAGAACATTATCTACAATTATCTCAGGTGGTTGGTAATTAAAACCAGCCTGGGATAAGGAAACTAAAGAGCCTCGGGCATTATCTCAGACGGTTTGTAATGAATAACTGCCTGAGATAATCATTTTCTCAGACGGTTATTAATCACCAACCGCCCGTGAAAAATTTAAAAACTGCTTGTGAAAAACTGACGCCTATATAAAGACCCCTCGCCACAGTCGAAACGTAACCCTGGAGAATTTCCCACTGCCGCAAGGCTGCCGAAATTACCCACCGCCGCACCACCGCCCAGCCTGCACTACCGGGCCGCCGCGCAGCTCGCACTGCCGCACAGCCCCGCGGAGGCACGCCTCTGCCCAGTCCCACATCGCGCCACAAGGTACCTAAGTAAATTCTCATAGTTTCCTTTCTATGCATTGCATGCTACCTTATTCTTTGTATATTTTCATAAGCTGCTAGTTTTATGTGTTGGTATATGGATCGTGTCCTTTTGCATGTGTGCACATATGCGTTTGGACTCAATAATTTGGTGACATGAATAGTTTGTTGGTATATGGTATTGGTATTGGACTCATATGTGTTGGTATATGGATTGTGTCCTTTTGCATGTGTGTACATATGCGTTTGGACTCAATAATTTGGTGAAATGAAAAGTTTGTTGGTATATGGTATTGGTATTGGACTCATATGTGTTGGTATATGGATTGTGTCCTTTTGCAGTTTGTACCTATTTTGTGACATGAATATGATGTTTCATTAACAGATGATATTGTAATATATATAAGATGCATGAAGTTTACCCGAACTTGTAATTGTAGTTTTATGTGTTTTCTTTTTCATTATGTTACTTGTGTGTGCGTACCTTCTGCTTGCATATATTTCGAAGGAGTTATTAGGGTTAGCTTTCTAGGGAGATGGTTTTGTAACTCACCCATTTAGTTACCATCGTTGGATGGGATCTGACGTCAAGATATAATGGACCGGATCCCATCCAAACCTAGCCAATGCTACTGTGTCTGTTTGCCCCATGACTTCAATCCTTCACCCCCGCTTGCTGCTCCCGACGCCTTCGACTCCGTCCGCCTCAAGACGTCGCTCGTATCATCCAGACTCCGTTTGCCGCCGCTGATGAGATCATGCACATTATTATTGCACCTACAAACATGACACAATATTTATTTGTTTGGGATCCTGGCTCAAGTGAATGTGCACTCTTATTTGATGGACAAGATCAAGATGGCGCACTATGTCGTCCACCACCTTGGCCTCCTCCATTCATGCATACAAGAAGATTTGATGGCGTTGCACATTTGGACCAACACATGAGAGGAGACGAACTTGAGTCGAGGATGACTCCAATTCAAGGAGGGGAGGATGATGAGGACATCACTTATATGGATACAAACAACACTCTACTGAATATACAAGATGCAATCAATAGAGTTCATACACAACAATTAATTTCAGAGGTGAACTCGTTCTTATATATTTCCTTATATGTTTTTGAGCATAGATTGCTACTTAATAATTTATTTGTGATTAGGATCCATGGAGAGGTTCAAGGAGTACTTGGAGGGAGTATTAGGGACGTGGAAGACCAGAGAATTCGTTCAAAGAAGATGGAAACCGAACCAAACTCCAAATCGTATCCAACTCGGAGTCCAGGAGCAGTACGTACTAAAACGGACGCCCAAGACGCATATGAACTCCGTTTTGGACGTTCTACATATGCACGGAAAGGGGAGAGGATAATCTTTCCAATGGCGCCGGTCCATGTCAAAATTCCTTGGGAGTCGACGGGAATCATCAAAACAAAATCGAGTTCAGAATCTGTCAGGGTGCTGCGCCACCGTATTAGGCCATTGGGCCTTGTATCAAGTCTAAGTCCATTATTTTCGTGTATTAGGGTTAGGTCACGACCCTAACACCTCCTTGGACGTCCTCCCACCTATATATACTCCATGGTAGCCGCCATAGACAATTGGGTTTTGCTTAGATTAATAATATCGCTGTTCTACAGTTTGTGAAACCCCAACTTTGCAATTTCAGATCGTGTCTTCTACGTTCTTGCTTGTGTTCTCGGTTGCACTTGCAGGGATTAGCCTTCTTGGCGAGGTCAATCGTGTGCAGCACGGTTGATAACCAACGGAGCGGTGGTGTAGTGATTGCAGGGGTTGTTCGTGTTCTACTCGAGAGCCTCGGATCATCAACGTCGAGAACTCCATCAACCGACTTATCATTACCTTTTGGAAGATCGGGCATCATCATCTTTTCCTATCAATTGGTATCAGAGCGAGGTTGCCCGTTAGGTAATTCATCTATCCATTACATTAGTTTTGTTTTTCATACCTAGAGTCCACAAAAAAGCCATAAAAAAAACTTGCAGTTTAGTAGATCTGTTCATTACTTTGTCCAAACCACATTGAGCCTTTGCAACTTTGTTATTCAGTTTGGTTTTTTTGAGTTTGTGTCCGTGGTTGAGTCATATTGCTGGTTTAGAAGTGTTTTTAGTCTTAGTTTGAGTTTTGCATTGTGTTGATTCATCCTTTTGAATCACGTCATCACGTCCAGATTAGATTCATCTCTGTTCAGTTCATTATTTTCATCATATATAGCTCATACGAGCTCGGATTTTAGTATTCTTATACTTTCTGGAAAGCTTAATAAGTTCTCTATAACTTTATTATTCATCATTTTCCCAGAAAATATAGTTATAGATGTCGAAATTGCATTAGATCCGAATCTGTTATTGACCTAAAAATTCTGAACAGTCTGTATTTCGGGGGCAGTATCTCCTATTGTTCTTTTCCAAAATAGGTCTTCCATATATTGAAATTAAAGAGGAGAGATATATCTACAATCTTGTTGTTCTAAGTTTTCCAATTTAGAGCCTATAAGTGTGCCTATTTGTCCTTGGAAGATTGAGTAGAAAATCTGCGACAGACACACAAGATATCTTGGATTGATTTTCATTGTGTTCTTCCCTTGCAGCACATTCTGAAAAAAAAGGAAGAAAAAAGAAAAAGGCAAGTGCAAAACAAGAAAGAAAAGCCGCACAAAAAAAAACAAAGAAAAAAACAGAAGTGCTTGCATTCTTTGTGTCATCTAGTTTTGTCTCATGTCTTGCTAGCTTGAACTACTAGGAACACAATTAGGCCAGCAACTTTGACAAATACTTTGGACACTTATTCAACTTTACTATCTGATTTCATTGTTGCTAATCCTTGCTACAAATAAAGTGCCATCCAAGCTACACCTTACTCTTGAGCAGAATCGATACACCTTTGCAATCATCCCACGCTTCATTGGTTTCTTCATACCGGCCACCGTTTGCCACCTGCAATGTAGGTAAGAACACTTGTAAGAGCGTGGTAAGATGCTTGAGAGTGTGTGATTCCACTTCCACTTTTCCATTATCCTTTGTAGTTGATAGGGATAACATATTTTTTGTGTTGTCTTCTGTTTGCTACTAACAATGTCAGGTAAAAGCAAGAATCATGCATTATATGCTGAGATGATGGACATGATGAAGACGGCGATAGAGTTGCTCACTAAAAATCAAACATCAACCAAGGATTCACATGACATTCAGACCACCTTTACAACACCTTCCACAAGAAGTAATTACATTCTCCCATCTCTTCCTTCTTATGATGGTTTTGGTTACGATGAATATATTGCTTGGGAAATAGAGTTGGATAAAATTTTTGGACAATGTCATATGTGTGAGAAAAGAAAGATTAGAAATGTTGCAAGTGCATTAGTAGGTTGTGCATTGACTTGGTGGAACAACTTAAGTGATTTAGAAAGACCTCGAACATGGAAAGATATGAAAATTCTTATGCGAGAAACTTTTGCTAATGTATCTAATTGTAAAGATGAAATACATGAACTTGAGAAGAATTTTCTTGTTGTACCTCCTCCTTTGCCTAACCTTTTGCAGGAACATGAACAAATAAATGGAGATGCAAATGAGAGTGAGGTGTTGAACAACTCTTCTGAATTTTTTGATGAATCAACTCATAATGCATTTGAATTTCTTGCTGAAAATGAGAGTAGTGTTAATGGACAATGCTCTACAGTTAACAACGGTATGACATTTTCAGATGTGCTGAATTTTGCTACCAATCATACTATCGATGAGCAGCAACAAGATGAACCTTTACATAATACAACTTTACCATTAGTTGATTTTCCCACTGATTCTTATAACAAAAATGAGTTGTGTGCTGATAATTATATTATACCTATGCTAGAACAATCAAATGAATTTGATACTTTATCACTCACTTGTGCTGAAATTAAGCATTTGATCCCAACTACATGTGAAAGGGATGAGCTGAAATTGTTATCTTCTCTAAATACTTTGGGCTATATTGAATTTGACACTCTTTGTGATCTAGATATCGTAGAGAAGATACTATTTTCTCAATCTGAATTGCCTTTGTTAAGTAGAAATATTTTTCATGCTATAGGCAAATATGAACATAGTGGTATGTTTATGGTGCATAAAGTTTACATATGTTCAAATGAGGAAGCTCCTTTTATGCTGCAACAACATGGTCAAGTAAATGAATGTACTAACGCTAATAATGTCTTGTCAAGTTTTTCTAGTATGTTTTCCTTGCAGCAGGGACAACAAAAACATTATTCACTGTGGTTGTGCATTATGGACAACACTTACTCTACCTCCAATGCAAGCCTCTTTGCTGGACATACGAGCAAGCCGAGGACGGCTTGTCATAAAGAAGGGGAGAATGATGAGATCATGCACATTATTATTGCACCTACAAACATGACACAATATTTATTTGTTTGGGATCCTGGCTCAAGTGAATGTGCACTCTTATTTGATGGACAAGATCAAGATGGCGCACTATGTCGTCCACCACCTTGGCCTCCTCCATTCATGCATACAAGAAGATTTGATGGCGTTGCACATTTGGACCAACACATGAGAGGAGACGAACTTGAGTCGAGGATGACTCCAATTCAAGGAGGGGAGGATGATGAGGACATCACTTATATGGATACAAACAACACTCTACTGAATATACAAGATGCAATCAATAGAGTTCATACACAACAATTAATTTCAGAGGTGAACTCGTTCTTATATATTTCCTTATATGTTTTTGAGCATAGATTGCTACTTAATGATTTATTTGTGATTAGGATCCATGGAGAGGTTCAAGGAGTACTTGGAGGGAGTATTAGGGACGTGGAAGACCAGAGAATTCGTTCAAAGAAGATGGAAACCGAACCAAACTCCAAATCGTATCCAACTCGGAGTCCAGGAGCAGTACGTACTAAAACGGACGCCCAAGACGCATATGAACTCCGTTTTGGACGTTCTACATATGCACGGAAAGGGGAGAGGATAAACTTTCCAATGGCGCCGGTCCATGTCAAAATTCCTTGGGAGTCGACGGGAATCATCAAAACAAAATCGAGTTCAGAATCTGTCAGGGTGCTGCGCCACCGTATTGGGCCATTGGGCCTTGTATCAAGTCTAAGTCCATTATTTTCGTGTATTAGGGTTAGGTCACGACCCTAACACCCCCTTGGACGTCCTCCCACCTATATATACTCCATGGTAGCCGCCATAGACAATTGGGTTTTGCTTAGATTAATAATATCGTTGTTCTACAGTTTGTGAAACCCCAACTTCGCAATTTCAGATCGTGTCTTCTACGTTCTTGCTTGTGTTCTCGGTTGCACTTGCAGGGATTAGCCTTCTTGGCGAGGTCAATCGTGTGCAGCACGGTTGATAACCAACGGAGCGGTGGTGTAGTGATTGCAGGGGTTGTTCGTGTTCTACTCGAGAGCCTCGGATCATCAACGTCGAGAACTCCATCAACCGACTTATCATTACCTTTTGGAAGATCGGGCATCATCATCTTTTCCTATCAGCCGCTGCCTCCCGTCCGCCATGCTTTCTGTTCATCGCCGATCTTAGAGTCTTATTTGACATTGTTGCCGCTCTCCTACGTGCCACCTCTCTCTACAACTCTGTATCGACTTGGTATTATCGTAAAAACCTTGAGGACGACTGGACATCGATTAGTCATCGACTAGGGTCGATTAGTCGCCCTAATGAAAAGACCTACATTAGTCGCCCTAATCATACTTGTTACGTCTCTTTAAATTCATTTTATAGAAGACCTTAGGGAATATTTGTGGCCAAATTTTGTAAATTTGAGAAAAATTCTATTACTGAAGCATGGACCATCGAGCGCAGATGTATAACATGCCAAGACCTGATCCTATGTACATTCATAATGTTGCAAATTTTATTGAAGCATCCAAGAGACATGCGAAGTTGCAAAAGATAGATGACATATTATGTCCATGTATCGACTGCGAAAATAAGATTGCTTGGACGGATACTATAGTAATCCAATCTCATTTGGTGAAAAGAGGTTTCAAAAAAACTACACAATATGGACAGAGCATGGTGAGTTAGATACACATGATGTGGATAAAGATGATGAGAGAGGTTCAGATGATGATAATGTTCATATCGATGATGGTAGTGACAATCAAGTTTACCGAGCACGCACAGAGAAAACTTCAGAGTAATCTATGGCGGCTTCAGAGTAATCCATGGTGGCATGATTTCTGATTTTGGCCAAGGTTATGCTTGCCCCAATAAGTGTTATACCCTCACAACATGCCATGGTTGATGCAAGCATAACCTTGGCATCACTTTTCATATTGTTGAAGGTTGTCATCATAGCTTCACGCTGTTTAACCTGGATATTGCAACTCATATGCAGGATCTCTTTATCTTCAGTCCAATTTAGATTTCGTTAGCTTCGACACATCCTTCACTTATAACTGCCATTAACATGTGTGATAAGGAACTTCACTTATTTGGTAAATCTATGCATGAAAGATTAAGGCTAAATCTCTATAAAAGTGTAAAAACAAGATTTGTGATTGAAGTTGTTCGCTTACTCGCTTGTGTGAAGCAATAAGAAAGTAGATACTGATTTCTAGTCAATATATTTAGGCATTAAAACTGAGAAAGGAGCATCTTCCTAAGTTTTCAAATGGACAGGAGGGAAAGGAATCATTCAAATAGATGGGAAAATCCTTCCAAGGATCGTCAGGCTTCAAATTGATGCTTTCAACAATTCAAATGATGAGCCACGGGTGTTACTTGCATCTACAAGAGCTTGCTGTGCAGGGATTAGCTTGACAGGAGCTTAGCAGCATCACAAGCGGTTCTTAAACAACAACCGCCCGTGGAAATCATGTATCTTCTCAGGCGTTGGTTAATTAAGAACCGTGTGTGATGTTAGCTACATCACAGGCGGTTCTTAATTAATAACCGTCTGAGTACATGATTTCCACAGGCGGTTGTTGTTTAAGAACTGCCTGTGATGTTCTGCATCACAGGGGGTTATTGTATCATTCGCCATCACAGTCGCATTTTTTTACAGATCGCCTGTGTTTGAAAAATCTAGGCGCCTGTGAAAATTCTTTTTGTAGTAGTGAGAGTTAAATCATACCATGCTTAGAGATATTTATTGATACAAAATATTGCTTGTATGGAAAGTCCACCCGCCAGGATTATATGTTATGGTGATGGCCGATTGTAACAGAGACGAGAATAATCAATCGTGAGACAAAAATGCCTTATTAGCTTTTTGCCTAATTTTTCTCCTACGTTCTCTCTGCTCTTGTTTCTGGTGATTGTTTCTTCAAATCATCACGAGCTTATGAACTCCGTTCTCGAGGTGAGAAAATTGATCTAGAACAATCCATTGCCGTTGTAGACTTCGACGGGTTCCATCCTGAGCACGCGGCGCTTCGGGTCTTCAAAAGACCTTGCCGACTGTCCTGCGTATTGCGCTTCCGGCGGGGCTCCTCAGGCGACGTGTCTTGCATATCTCGCTCGACGTCAGGGGTACACGTGATGTGTTCGTGTGCGAATATACATGGAGATGGACGAGCAATTGGAAAAACCCTGTGGCATCAACATATGAAATTCAGTTTGTTGGTGCCATGAATCCACCCTGGTTATCAGCTTTATGGTCAGGAAAAACACAACCAAAATGCAAATTCTTCGTTTGGCTGGTGCTGTAGGGTAGAGCACTCACTGCCGCAAACCTGGCAAAAAAGAATCAGCCTTTTGAGCCAACATGCTCCCTATCTTTTTGCATTGCAGAAATTGTCACACCCGGTTTTATTAAGCATAAAACCAGCTGCAAAATACATGTATGTCAGGATCAGTTTGACCATACATGTACAACAAATAGTGATAAACAGTTCTATATCGCATGCAAACAACATTTATACCTTTAAAAGAGTTTTGAATAGCAGCAGAAAAGGAAAAACTTCAGGGCAACCACAGACAAATTGACTGGCAGCAACGCGACCCACTAAGCACTGTCTTCAAAAGAAGCTTGTCTTCATCGAATCATCTTTTCACTAAGGAGCATTTATAAAAATCACAAAAGCAAGCGCATGAGTACATGGAGTTCTCAGCAAGTGTGGAAATAAATGATATGAAGGCCAAGCAAAGAGGAAAGGTTGATAGTCGATAGTCGTTTAAGCACTAAGCTTTAAACCTATCCTTAGCTTTCATTAGCAACCTACATCTAGATGAATATTCTCGACTATAACAATAATAATAGTAATTTATCAATACCAATATCCATTCTCAATCACCATTCCAACCACTGATTAATTATGAATTCAACACCAAGCCGCTCTTGTCCGTGACCACAGCTGTCATGACAGTTTTCCCAATCTCTGCAGAGAACGTATCCTTTACCCACAAGTCATGATTTCATCCCCTGTTGCCAGGTGGACTAAGTAAACCTCCCTGTTGCCAGTGGCGGCCAACCGCATTACACACTTCCATTGGTGTGTTGCCAGGAGATCACTAGGAGGTCTTTACAAATGTCCCCCCGACTAGTAATCGGCCCTCTGAGGTTTCACCGCTCGGCTCCTAGAGTCCGTTTTACCTCCGCCAGGAGAAGCCCCCTCTTGAGCCATGCGGATCCCAAGATAGATACGCTAAACCAATTCTCCGCACCATCTAATAACTAGCACTAAGCCGGGAGAGGCCTAATTAATTGACCAAGCTGCCCCATACTCAATCTTGTGGCGATACTGTAAAGCTTAGTGGCTACTCCCTAAACCGGTCCTTAGAATTCGGCAAGGTTCAAACCCCAATCCCGGGTCTCGTGCGTACTGCACCATACTATTCAAACCAACCCGCCAGATTCCTATTTACTACAATTCATTTTCCATCATTATAATCATAAGTCATGAGTAATAAATGTGCTCAATGTTTTACCACCCATCTATTATGCATGGCTAAGCGTAAAGTAAATCTCAAATACCATCCTTCCATACCCAAGCGACAAGAAAAGTAAGGTAAAGCAAAAGGATATTCATAGGATTCATATTAATTAGCATGCAGCTAACTAAAATCATTAAAAAGGTATAAGATGAGCAAGGGCACTTGTCTTTGTTTATATAACTGCTTAGTTCTTCTTCAACAAACTCTTGATATTCACATCCTCATGTAGCTTCTTAATCGAGATACGAGTGTGAATAAACTACTGTCAAATGAGAAATAAAAACAATCAAGAACAAAACACCATACAACAATACAAGTTTTATTATTGATATGTTACAGTTATGGTTTAAATAAGAGTTATGAGTGATTTATTATTTTTTATATCCAAAGAAATGCACTTACCATTTTTTTTCCATTTTAGTTGATAAGCTACAAACATTTTTAATGCATTTTCCATAATCCAAGTATATTTTATATGCACTTTATTATTTTATTTCATCTTAAATGGTTTTATAAATAATTTTCTTATTATTTTTATATTTATTCTCCATTTTTAGTATTTATTTATAGCTAAAAACATTTTAGTTAAATTTTTCCATGGTCAAAATATGTTTTATATGCATCTAAATTTTATTTCAGCCTAAAATGATTTATGATATATTTTTCTACATTTTATATATTTATTCTATGCATTAAATATATTTTTATGCAATTTAATTCTATTTACTGGTATTTTCAAACTAAACAGAAAATAATATGAAGTCTAAATCAAATTATATAAGGTCCAGGGCTACTTTGGTAATTTTTCCTAATGAAACAGAGGTTAAAAGTGTGATTTGTTAAAATTACAGTGGCCTAAATGTTAATTTGTATTTAAAATCAAGATTACTAGAAAGTTCAGGGTTGTTTTTGTGAAACCAGGGGCTTATGCGCAATTATTTACAAAAGTCTAGGGACCTAGCTGCAAAAGCACATTTTCCTTTTTCTTTTATGATTTATTTTTCTATATGAAATTTGGTGGACCGGGTCCAAGGTGTGGTGGATCGAGGATGAGGGTTGGGTCCATGGTCCATTATGGACTCGGGCCATACCCCTTCGGGGTGATCTAGTCCTGACCGTGGGAATTAGATCCGACAGCCCATAGGGGGTCGGCGGGGCAGGGCGGCGGCCGACGGCAAGGGAGGCGGCGGCACATTGTCGGAGCTTCGCTGGAGTTTGTGGATCTTGGCCACAACACACCAAACGCGATGGGAATTGAACGGGAAGAATGAGAGGGTTATGAGGAACTCACCTAGGGCAGCGCGCATGCGGGAAATCGATGGAGAAGGCGCTCGACCGCAGCATGGCGGCATCAAACTTTTGGTGGCATCGGGGAGGGCCCTGGGCGATGGGAATTCGGCGCGGGCATGCCCTTTAGGGACGGCATGGCGCTAGGAAGTTTGACATCACCTCGGTGGCGGCCGAAACGATGTCTTCATGAGGTGTGGCGAGCTCCAAAATGGCGGCCATGGCAGACAAAATGTGGAGCTAGGGTTTCGGATGGGGAAAGTATGGGGAGAGGATGCAACCGTGGATTATATAGGAGAAGGCTATAGGGGAGGTTGCCAAGGCGCGGAGGGACGCGACCGTGGCGGTTGGAGGCACACGCGCAGGGAAGAACGTGGCTCGGGGTGCGAGCGGCAGTAGGGGAGGAAGAAGAAGGGGCTAACGAGCGGGTCCCATGCGTCAGTGATTAAAAGAGAGAGAGGGAGGCGCTGGGCCTGGGCCGAGGCTGTCAGTTGGGCCAGCTGGAGAGAAAATAACAAGGGGGAGGGAAGGGAGAGATGGGCCGCTGGGTGGACGCTGGTCCATGAGGTTGGGTGAGGTTTTTATCTTTTATTATTTATTGTTTTTTTTCTTCCATTAAATTTTGAATTTAACTTTCTCCATGATTTGAAATTTATTATTTTTTTTTGAACATGAACCCATGATCATGAAGATGGATTACCTACTTTTTTTGTGATACTATGATTATGATTTTAAGGAGAACATGACTATTTAAAGGAAATAATAGGCAAATAAATCTCAAATTTGCATAATTTTGCTTTGAAACTTTCACATTCCAAAAATCAAAATTTTGGGATGTGACAAACTACCCCCCTTAAACAGAATCTCGCCCTGAGATTCTATAATGTTGGAATGTAGTGATCTATGTTTCAAATAAAACGACAAGTTACTTTTTTTGCAAACAATTTATTCATTAATCCTAATTTAGGTGTTAAATAATTATTTTAAACTTCCAATGATTTTAAAACGTCACACAAATACAGAATTGCAACACAATGAAATTGTTTATGACAATTTTCAAGTGAGTATTTCGTTGTCACACAAATGTACACTTTTTTTAATTGCATTCATTTCTGTATCTGATTACCGATACTATTATAAGTTCAAACATAGTGCTACAAGGTCTGATAGGGCTGTCTTTATCATTTTTATACTTTATTCGAATTCAAACATATTTCATATAGTAATTAATATATATATATATATATATATATATATATATATTTCACACCTAATCAATCATGATAAAATATACCTAATTGATTTAGATTTAAAATGTTATCTCACAATTCCATACATTTTATTATTATTATTATTATTATTATTATTACTATTATTATTGTTATCATTATTATTATTTATATATTTCTGCTCCTATACTTTCAAATTTAATTTTAGCCAACATTCCTATCGTGGTTCTGAACATAAAATCTTTCACTCAAATGCCCTATTTTGACAAATACAAGATCTTTATTTTTATCGTTACTATTATTACTATTACTTATTTAAATATTTGGAAAATACAAGTGTTATAAGATCCGGTAGGGTACTATTTGTTCCATTCTTTATTTTATTTGAATTCAAACATGTTCCCTAACAATTTCCATTATTATCTTTAGCACATAACCACTCATGATGGAAAATTGTATTATTGATTCAATTTAAAAATACAATCACACATTACTCTATACTATTTTTGTTCTCTTTTAATTATATTCCCCATTTTAAACTTCTAGTTTGGCCAAAATACCATCACTTTAATTTTATAATATTTTAATTAAACTCATTTACATGATGAATGTATTTTTTTCATTTTTTAAGGCACGATTGTTACAATCCTTCTTTGTCATGCCTCAATTTCATTTGAATTGAAACATATTCTTTTAAAATTGAAATTTGCATTTTTTTCACAAATAAGTAATTATGATGAACTATGTTGATTTAGTTAAATTTAAAGTATTATCACACCACAAGGCACATTATTTTTATGTTCTTCTACATTCTTATTATTATTATTATTATTATTATTATTATTATTATTATTATTATTATTATTTTGAACTTGGCTTAAATTTGCACTATAGGCTTAATTTTAAAGTCTTTCATTTCAAATGCATTGTCATGATTACTATATTTATTATTATTGTTTCTTTTCCTTTTTTATATATGAGGGTCACGATCCCACCCACCTTACAAGAAATCTCGCCCCCGAGATTCAAGTGGTCGGCTACCCCCCTTAAATAGACAACTGCTATAATTTTGTTGTGTTACTATTATTATTAACCTAATGCGATACATCAAGCAACGTGAT
Source organism: Tuctoria greenei (assembly GCA_036927565.1). NCBI lineage: Eukaryota > Viridiplantae > Streptophyta > Magnoliopsida > Poales > Poaceae > Tuctoria > Tuctoria greenei. The sequence continues at coordinate 222,506,077 of JAYESD010000003.1, forward strand.
CTAATTAGCTATGAGAAAGGCATGAGCTTCACTTGCTAACCAAAGGGGACCCAAGCAAGTGATGTATAGTGATTTTTAACAGTCTTCTTCTTTTGCGTTGTCCTCCTATGTTGATCTTCACGTTCTTGTTGATGGAGTCGAAGCTTCGTCTTCATGAGCGAGGTCAAAGGAGTGTATAAAACGTTCATTCTAACTAAGATCACATGTCTAGAGTCAATATATAGCTCTTATACCACTTTGTCACACCCGGTTTTATTAAGCATAAAACTAGCTGCAAAATACATGTATGTCAGGATCAGTTTCACCATACATATACGACAAATAGTGATAAACAGTTCTATATCACATGCAAAAATATTTATACCTTTAAAAGAGTTTTGAATAGCAACGGAAAAGGAAAAACTTCAGGGCAACCACATGCAAATTGATTGGCAGCAACGCGACCTTCTAAGCACTGTCTTCAAAAGAAGCTTGACTTCATCGAATCATCTTTTCATTGAGCAGCATTTATAAAAACCAGAAAAGCAAGCGCATGAGTACATAGAGTAATCAGCAAGTGTGGGAAATAAATGACATGAAGGCCAATCAAAGAGGAAAGGCTGATAGTCATTTAAGCACTAAGCATTAAACATATCCTTAGCTTTCATTAGCAACCTACATCTAGATGAATATTCCCAACCATAACAATAATAGTAGTAATGTATCAATACCAATATTCATTCTCAACCATCATTCCAACCACTGACTAATTATGAATTTGACACCAAGCTGCTATTGTTCGTGAGCGCAGCTGTCATGATAGTTTTCCCAATCTTTGTAGAGAAAGTATCCTTTACCCACAACTCGTGATTTCATCCCCTGTTGCCAGGTGGACTAAGTAAACCTCCCTGTTGCCAGTGGCGGCCAACCATATTACACACTTTCGTTGGTGTGTGGCTAGGAGATCACTACGAGGTCTTTACAAAAGTCCTCCTGACTAGTAACCGACCCTCTGAGGTTTCACCGCTCCAGCACCTAAAGTCCATTTTACCTCCGCCAAGAGAAGCCCCCTCTTGAGCCATGCGGATCCCAAGGCAGATACGCTGAACCAATTCCTCGCACCGTCCAATTACCAGTACTTAGCCAGGAGAGGCCTAATTAATTGACCAAGCTGCTCCATACTCAGTCTTGTGGCGATACTGTAAAGCTTAGTTGCTACTCCATAAACTGTGATGAGATCATGCACGATATCATTGCACATACAAATATGACACAATGTTTATTTGTTTAGGATCATGGCTCAAGTGAATGTGCACTCTTATTTGATGGAAAAGATCAAGATGGCGCACTATGTCATCCACCACCTTGGCTTCCTCCATTCATGCATACAAAAAGATTTGATGGCGTTGCACATTTGGACCAACACATGAGACAAGATGAATTTGAGTCGAGGATGACTCCAATTCAAGAAGGGGGGATGATGAGGATATCACTTCTATGAATACAAACAACACTCCATTGAACATACAAGATGTAATCAATAGAGTTCATACACAACAATTAATTTCAGAGGTGAGCTCGTTCTTATATGTTTCCTTATATGTTTTTGAGCATAGATTCCTACCTAATGTTTTAATTGTGATTAGGATCCATGGAGAGGTTCAAGGAGTCCTTGGAGGAAGTATTAGGGACGTGGAGGACCAGAGAATTCGTTCAAATAAGATGGAAACCGAGCCAAACTCAAAATCGTGTCTAACTCGGAGTACAGGAGTAGTTTGCACTAAAACAGACGCCCAGGACGCATACGATCTCCATTTTGGACGTTCTACATATGCACGAGAAGGGGAGAGGATAGCCTTTCTAATGCCTCTGGTCCCATATCAAAAGTCCTTCCGAGTCAACAGGAATATTCGAAACAAAATTGAGTTCAGAATCTGTCAGGGTGCTGCGCCACCATATTGGGCCATTGGGCCTTGTATCAAGTCTACATCTCTTATTTTCATGTCTTAGGGTTAGTTTAAGACCCCAACATCCCTTTGGACGTCGTCCTACCTATATATACTCCATAGTATCCGCCACAAACAATTGAGTTTTGCTTCGATCAATAATATCGCTACGGTTTGTGAGACCCCAACTTCGCGATTTCAAATCGTGTCTTATACGTTCTTGCTTGTGTTCTCTGTTTCACTTGTAGGGATTAGCCTTCTTTGCGAGGTCAATCGTGTGTAGAACGTTTTATAACCAATGGAGCGGTGGTGTAGTGATTGCAGGGGCTGTTCGTGTTCTACTCGAGAGCCTCGGATCATCAACGTCGAGATCTCCATAAATCAACTTATACGTTACCTTTCGGAAGATCGAGACTCACTTTCTCATCAATTGGTATCAGATTTCCAGGTTGACCGTTAGGTAATTCATCTATCCATTACATTAGTTTTGTTTTTCATACCTAGAGTCCACAAAAAAGCACAAAAAGCTTGCAGTTTAGTAGATCTATTCATTACTTTGTCCAAACCACCATTGAGCCTTTGCATCTTTCGCTTTTCAATTTGGTTTTGTTGAATTTTTGTCCGTTGTTGAGTCATATTTCTGGTTTAGAAAGTGTTTTTGGTATTAGTTTGAGTTTTGCATTGTGTCGATTCATCTTTTTGAATCGCGTCATCACGTCTAGATTAGATTCATCTCTGTCAAGTTTGGTATTTTTATCCTATCTCACACATACAAACATGAAATTTGGAGTTCTTGTACTTTATAGAAAGCTTAATAAGTTATCTACAACTTTTGTATTCATAATTTTCTAGAAAACGGAGTTATCATGGTTAAAGGTGCATTAGATCTGAATCTGTTCTCAACCTAGAATTTCCAAACAGTCTGTGTTTCTGGGACAGTATATCCTATTGTTCTTGTCCAAAATAGTTCTTCCATATATTGAAATTAAAGAGGAGAGATATATCTACAATCTTTCTGTTGTAAGTTTTTCTATCTGGATCCTCTAAGTATGCCTATTTGTCCTTGGACGATTGAGCAGAAAATCTGTGACAGACTCATGAGATGTCTTTGATTGCTTTTCATTGTGTTCTTCTTTTGCAGAACATTCTGAAAAAAAAATAAAAAAATGCAAGTGCAAAACAAGATACAAAAGCCGCACAAAAAAAGGAGAAAAAAACAACAACAAAAAAACAAAAGTGCTTGCATTCTTTGTGTCATCTAGTTTTGTCTCATGTCTTGCTAGCTTGAACTACTAGGAACACATTTAGGCCAGCAGCTTTGACAAGTACTTTGGACACTTATTCGACTTTACTATCTGATTGCATTGTTGCTAATCCTTGCTACATATAAAGTGCCATCCAAACTACATTTTACTCTGGAGCAGAATCGATACACCTTTGCAATCATCTCACGCTTCATTGGTTTCTTCATACCGTCCACCGTTTGCCACCTGCAGTGTCGGTAAGAACACTTGTAAGAGAGTGGTAAGACCCTTGAGAGTGTGTGATTCCACTTCCACTTTGCCATTATCCTTTGTAGTTGATAGGGATAACATATTTTTTTTTGTTGTCTTTTGTTTGCTACTAACAATGTTAGATCAAAGCAAGAATCACACTACAGGAATCCCGATCAATTACGTCGGCCAGGGCTGACGTAATTAAGGCCTAAACCAATGTAAGTTACTTAATTACATCGTTTTTCCATTAATTACGTTAGCTGCCGGCCGAAGCAGTTTGGATGTAATTAAGGTAACTTACATCAGCTGCCGACGTAAGTTACTTAATTACGTCGGTCTCGGGCAACCGACGTAAGTTATGTACCGAGATGGGCCGCGGGCTGGGCCAGAGTACTTACGTCGGCAGCAGCTGACCGACGTAAGTTAGGTGATATAACTTACATCGGTTGGGGAAACCGATGTAAGTTAAGTGGCTTTACTTACGTTGGTACGGCCTGATCGACGTAAGTTAAACTGGGCTAACTTATGTAGGCATTATCATAGCCGACGTAAGTTAAGATTTTGAATTTTTTTAAAAAACAAAAATTGGCTACCTCGCACGATGGCGAGAACACAGAACAGACAAACATATACACAGATATAAACATATACAACAGACAGTTTCAAAATAGTATTTAAACATCGAGAAAAACCCAATTCTGTATCGGGCTACACACTAGCCTCTCCACTACCTCCGGGATCCTCTCGGCGCGTTCCCGAACCCTGTAGAAGAAACAATACATACAAAAGTTTAGTTTTAGAGGACTTCCATATATTTCCAACCATGTACAATACATTCATTCACTTCTCCATCTCCCGATCCTAAAGATTACCTTCCAATCCTAAAGCATGGAGGTAAAGTATATGAACAGATTGAGATTAGAGAAAAAAATAAAATACCATTTCACCATGAAAGAATGAATGATTTGATAGTAGAACAGTTTACGTTCTTATGTCATTTTTCATGATTTTAAAGTCAGAATCTGCCCTAGATGTAAATATGAAACTTATAGTGCCCAAATTGAACTGAACTTTAATTAGAATGCCCAAACTGAAACTGAAATAGTTAGGCAGTGCTTTGAATTGGTTAGACCTGATTGCTAATAAAGGGAGGCTGAACAGATTGCTAATAAACTGAAACTGAAACTAAAGGGAGGCCAAACTGATATTAAAGAGCTTATCACCTGCTTTGGTGTCTGCTGCGGCGGAAGCGTAGGAATCTCGATATCCTGACCGCTATGTCGAGCAAGAGTCTTCCATTGCAAAATATTAGAAGATATATGTTATTGAAATGCTATGAAATTTAACTATGATATTTTAAATAACTTACCACCACCGCTGCTTGCATCTGGGCCATCATTAAGGCCGTCCTCTACTGCTTCTCCCTTGCTTCCGCTCTCAACCTCTCTAGCTCTGCCTGGATCTGCGTCAGCGTCTCGTTCAAGGCGAGGAGCTCTAGCTGGGTCTGCGAGAGACGAACACCGATGGTCCCAACGGATGAGGCCTGCGATGATGAAGCGCCTCTCAAAGGTCGCGTCGACCTCGAGTCGACAACTCCATCAAAAATGGCAAACCTGCAAAAGAATGAAAACACTAAGTACAAGATAAATTGAAAAAGAAATGAAACACATGAACAACTCACCGTCCATGGGCCTTCCCGCTCCGCTTGCGTACGCGGCTTGGGGCTCGATCGGCGGGCTTTCCCAATCGTAATCCGCACCGTGTATCTTCGCGACCTCCTACGCGTGCTTTGCCTACAAAACAAATAAATCTTGTAAGCGTGTCAATAATAGTATTAGTTATAGTGAAATTGATAAATTTTGAAAACTTACCAGTCGGTCGACTGCGACCTGACTACACTGCTCTGGCTAATAAGGGTCACTTCTCTTGTGACCTCTCTTCCAAACCTGGGTCGGCGTAGGCTCATGACCCATCTCTCGCTCCTGTATAGCCTTGTTAGTGAGATAAATATATTAGGAATACATAAATAAATTGAAAAATTATTTACCATGCGTTTAGCCAAACGCAAGTAGCCGTCGCCGCCATAGTTATGCTTGCCATCAGACCCCATGCGACACTGTCTAGCCTTTGTGGACTTATTGATGAAGGCGTCGCTAGCCCAGTACCGATAGAGAGCTAAGTATTACCTTGTAACCAGGAAATAGTAACCTGCACATATTTCATTTTTCATCAATGCAGTTAACATACACAGATATTGTAAATACTTAACAATATTAAAAAATTACCTTCGCGTACTGCTCCTCTGTCAAGTATGCATCGGAGTCCTTCCTAAATGGACCCCTTTGCTGCTCCTGCTCCTGCTCCCGGGGGTGTTGCTTGTAGTATGCGTTGACGGATCGAATCCGGGCATTCGACAACGCTACCGTCGTGAGCTTCCGAGTGTTGTAATGGAACACGCGTCTTGCGTGGTCCTCCATGCCCGGTTCCTCTACTTGGTACCTCAGCTTTAATCAAACAAACATTTAAGTGATATGCATTAACAATTCAAATGAGTTGAAAAAATAAAACAGTTAAACTTACCATAAAATCGTGCCACACGGCTCCCTGAGCCGTGCCGTGGACCGGGTGAGAGACACGAGCGTAGTCGTCCCACGACGGAGCAGGGAAACTGTCAATGACACCGGGGTAGTGCAACTTCACGATAGCACCCAGGACACCGTTAACCTGCATGTGGTGTTTCTCGGCCTTCGTGAATGAAAAGTCGTACCAACATCTGCAAAATATATTAAATCATTAAGTAAAGGAAAACGACATCTAATATTCAATATACTATGTATAGTTTTTACCTGTCAGCGACAGGACGGATCGTGGTCCACTGAGAAGTAACCGGTGGAGGAGCCGCAAAGTGGGTCCTCCCCATCCATCGCCTCTGCTGCGATGCTGCCGCGTCCTATGACCCTGAAGTCTGTGCAGAACCATCGGAGTCCAAAGGAAGGCTAGCGGTAGCCGACTCCGAAGGGAGGCTAGCGCTAGAGGGCTCCTATCACGGACCCGCCTCTGACTTGGGCTCCTATAGCGGCCTCCTAGCCTCTGACTCGAACTCAGAAGACTTTGAGTCAGACTACATAAAACAAAAAGATTGACAATAAATAATTATTAACAACTGCAATTTATAAAATAACTTTATTGTAAACTAAAATTTACCTCCGTCCGCTGAAAGCACACGTGAACTGAGGGTAGAGTGTGCGCCAGAAAGAGGGAACGTCGGCTCGAACGTAACGAGGTCCCCGAGCAAGGGTCTCGTGGCGGCTCAAACCCTCTCGATGGCTTCCCCTTCCCCTTCACCTTCCCCTTTGATGACGACATCGTGTTGCAATGAATAAATGATTAATATGCAAAGATAATATACAAAATTAATGTTAAGTCAGTGAATAAAACGTTACTTCAAAATTCATCAACATCACGGTCATTCACCCTACTCCTTAAACCAACCCATAGATCTTCTTCTTCCGCATATCGTTTTCGTTTGCGCAAATCAGCGGGTTCTGTAAAATCCCAATTCTATGGCATGTGAATTCAATGTGGAGTTTTGTGATCAGCTATATTCAAAATCCAGTATAGTGGTACACATGCACTTACTACCCTCCAAACCTTTCTTGCACTCATGGCTAAATTTTATCAACATGGGTATTGGACTTCACCACTACTTCTAGAATGATTCTATATACCCCTCTTCAGATTTTAGAATTTTTGGATGAAGTTTATTAGGGCAATTCAAAGTACAGTACTAAATGGGCCCTGCCAAAACATTCAAATTTGTGGCTCTAAATTTTTCCTGTGCATTCTAATATTCTCAATAGCTTACCTACAAAATTTCAAGATTTTAGGAACTCCTTTGTTATTTTATTTGAGACGCTCAACGAATTTGAATCAAGTTTAAATTCGAATTCAAAGTCTGGTAAAAATAGACTTGAACATAAAGATCTAAACCCACCATTGTGTTCATCACAATTTTCCAGACTTATCCCTGAAGTTTCATGATTTTTGGAGATCATTTACTATTTTTAAATGAATTACTAAAGGTGCAGTGGCTGTGGGGCTGACTAGCGGGACCCACCAGTCAGCAGCCCACGTGCAGCCGCATTTCAGCGCGCGCTGCGCCCGCCACCGCGACGGCGTGCATGCACAGCGCGACACCAGCCTGCCACCGCCGTTGAACCCTATAAATAGCGCCCTGGACTCTCCCTTATCAACTCCCAGTCGCCCTTATCACCTCCCACCTCGCTGAGTCGACGAATTTCGCCATTTCCATCCCGCGCGCGAGCTTCCCACCGCCGGCGCCGCGCGCCCGTTGCTGGCCAACCGGAGCACTCTCGCGCCAAGCCTCCAACAGCTAGGTGATTCCTCTCTTCCTCCCCTGTCTTTCGGATCGATCTTTTCGTTGCATAGTTGACGGTTTGGCCGATGATTTTGAGGCTATACCGAGGGTCGCCGTCATATTCACCACGCGCCGTCCCTGCTCCACGTTGCTAGGCTGCTGCATGCCGTTTCGTGCTTCGACTCCCATAGCAAACTGGTGCGCCGGGACACGCTCTACGCAACGGTAAAAGCCATTCCTGGTTTACGCAAGTATCGAGCTAATTAGCTAGGTTTTACTCTTGGCCGAAGCTTATGAACACGCTCGGTATTTCATGCAATTAGAGTTCCATGCTTAATCACTCTTCCCGATTGCTAGAAAATAGTTTATACGCTCTCTTGCGCACCCTCTCAAACTGGAATCACCGGAAATGATCGAGTGTAGCTCAAGAATCGCGAGTTCTCCCCTCCGCCGGTGAAAAGTTGCCCCTGTCGCCGTTGATGACTGCTTTGCCGACCATTACACGATGATAGCGCATGTCCCGCGCGTTCCTCGTGGTTCCAGAAGACTTCCCCAGACTTTTTAGACGGGTTTTAGCCACAGGGCGGCCGTTCCGACATGGCCGGAACCCTAGCATCCGCCGCCGCCGATGCGCCATGGTTTCCGACCGTCGGCAGACCTCCCCGACCCCACCATCGTGCTCAGCGCATAATTTTACGGTCTGGTGCCCAAGGATGGGGGCTGCGGTGGCCAGTAGCTCAAATCCGGCGAGGCTCGCCGGAGAGCACCGCCGCGGGAGCCCCGCGCGCCGCCCGCGTCGGGAGGTGGAAGACGACGCGGCGGGTCCCGCGTGTCAGCGGCTGTAAACCCCGTCGGATCAGGTGTGGCCACGGGATCTTTTGTGGCTACGCCGTGAATATCTGTGGCCCCCATGTGGTTTAAATGCCATTGGTCCATTTTAAAACAGTGGGGCCCACGAGTTAATTCAAATTAGGAAATTATTCCAGATTAGGCTCCAACTTAGAAAATCCATAACTCTCTGTAGACTACTCCAAAAATCTTCAAACAAATTTTGTTTGGAAGCCCTTGAGCTCTAGTTTCGGTCAATACCAATTAGGTTCTGTGAAAATTAAAGTTAAATTCTGTAGAAGATAATCTTTCCTAATGCAAATACAATTTTTCCAGACAAGATATCCACTGGAAAAATCCCCAAAATTCACATAAAATTTAGTGTCCTATTCTTGATAATCAGGAAATGTTTGGGAGCCATAGCAGCTGTTTAACTCTCTGTATAGTTCAATTTCCTTTTTCAGTTATTGAATTTTCACAGCTTTTAGGTTGCTTTATTAGGTCCCAAAATTGGACTGAGTCTTCCCTTAGTCATACCCTAGCACCTGTAAAAATCTTGGATTTAATTAACCTACTATACTAGTCCTAAATCAGTTACAAACTAAATATTGATTTAATGTCTAGAAATTCAATTATAAAGTAAATCTAGAAATTCTTGCCAAATTAGAAATACAATAACTCCTTCCCCAAAGCTTAGAAAATTATGAAACAAATTTTGCTAAGACCAGAACCACTTCCTCTATCTTGATTATCAACTGTTAGCTAGGTTCAAGCTACAGTTTCCTCTCTGAAATTTTTGGAAGTTGATTGCTTGCCATAATTTCGGAGACCACAATCTACTATGATCATCTCCTGTTCTTTGCAAGAGCCTTGATCATATTCCCTAGTATCTACCATCGAAGTTCCAAAGCCAATTAAGGTCCCTGTCATATAGTGATCGCCATGAATTAAATTACGGTCTTAATAATAATTAATTTTCAAAGTCATTTATATACATGTTATCTGCATATCGTATAGTGACCGAAGTCGAGGAGGAGCCAGAAGCCTTGGAAGAGAACCTTCCAATTATTAACTCAGACTTTGACCTGCAGCAAGGCAAGCCCCGGTTTGCATTTAAAAGCTTTACAGAGTTTTTACAGTCTTTATCACCTTACGTCATAAGTTTGATATGTGCATTATGTATAGGGTGATTGATACTCCACTTGCATGACCAAAAATCCTAGGGGTTGGTTGGAACGAGTTACAGTTTGACCTGTAGTAACTGCTTTGCTAATGCATAGGAAATTCGGTAGAAGTCGAGTAGTTGGAATCTACTCGCGAGAGATGTAGGACATATCTCACATGATTTGTTGGATAGAAAATTATTAATATAATGAAATTGAGACCGGGAAGGGAATGGATAGGAAGCGGCGAGAAGTGAGTCTCGGTCGCATAGCCCTGCCTGTGTCGATTAAGGCCCGCTTCGTGTGCGGCCCCTTCGGACAAGCTTGACTTGTACCGGCAACGTAATGGACATATGGAATCCAATAAACTGATGTAACTTGATAACTAGGGTGTCGAGGCCCATTAACTCACCATCGATAGTGGTGGGTTGAGGACAGTAAGGTGTAAATCGGTCAGCGGACACATGAGGTGTTCTGTGCGGAGACCTTCTGTTCGCGGAGGTGAGACCGGCTCGGCGTTCGAGTTTCTTGTGAAAGGTGGCCATATACGCTTAGTAATGAAGTGTCATGTAGGTACAAGTGTGCCCGCTGACACTTCCGAACGATGTATGTGTCGTGTTGTCCAGGTGTGTCCTAATTGCAATCACTGTCCCTCGCAGTAATAGAGTACCACTTGTCTGTCGCAGTCGTGACGTAGTAAATACTAAAGAAGCCAGAAAATCATATTTTATTGAATTATAATTACTTTGCAACCTTGTATGATTTAGAGATAGTATAATTAAAAGTTTACAGTTTCCCCATACTTTAGCTGTAATAGCATTATGTGCTCTTAGCATGTCATATCATCGGTAAAGCGTTTCTTGTTTGATTGTGGAGCCCATGATGTGCCGTGCTTGGAGAATGTCATTTGCTACATAAAACCTGATTATAAGGATCCACTTGTAGGCGAGTCCATTTATGCTATTCCTTACCTATGTTTAATGTCCCCTTGCATATGTCTAGTGAGACGGGTAAGTCTTGCTGAGCCTTATGCTCACGTTTGCAGTTAACGAGTTTTTGCAGGTTATTCTGTTGATGAAGGATTTGACGATGAGGCTGCACCCCCTCCAGGGTGTACAACCGAGTGGGAACCCTGCACGCCGCCCTAAATGAGTGTTGCTAGTGCAAAGTATCCCCGGCATGGATAACTTTGCTTTTGCATAGCTAGTGCTGAGAGCGTAGCTATGATATGTATATATTTCTTTACATTCGTTAGTATTGTAAAAACTTCCGCTGTATGAAAAATAAAAGATTCCGTCTTGTACTTATTCAGGTTCTATTCTTGTATACTATTGGGTGTCGCATCGCACGACACCACCCAATGAGATCCTCGGATGTGTGGACTCCGGTCACCACAGACATGGTATCAGAGCATCATTGGGAACAGTGTACTTGAAAAGGACATATTTTCAAAAATTAGGACTTGAGTGAGGAATTAGCTATATGCCTTTATAAGGAGTATTATTAGTATAAGGTATAAAGGTGGTAAACTAACTATGTGTTATTATATTCTGTAACGACGTCCCGACGTCAGGTAAGAGGTAAGGTACCCCACCGAGAGCGGATCAATCTCGGTAAGCTCAGCATACGAGGAGTGGTATGTGAAATTTCTATGGCTTGGCACAGGAAGTTAATAGGAGTCTCTGAAACTCTCAATGTTTCTGAGAACCTATGACACGCGGTACCCCAGCGTGACACAAAATTAGTGGGAGCCCCCGTCGGGTGGTGTATAACCCGATAGTATGCCTCTCTAGAACCATTCATGTTCTATGGGAGCATGCGAAACACGTATGTCCGAGCGTGTATAAGCCGGATCGTATGGGAGTCTTTGTTGTACAGACGTATTTACAGCCATGTACCTCGAGACATGGCCTCGCTCGAGGGCGACTCACACCAGAGTCGTATGCATTTATTTTCGTATGTATTGTGACTGCCTGTCGTGTTTCCCCGTGCCGCCCTTGAGGGGTGAAGGTGTGAAAGGGGATTTTTTGTCTTTTGCAGCATTAACTACGGTAGAAGACCGTGTAGAAGCCGTTTGCGAGAGAGCGATATAGGGACCACCTATAGACATAACCGGAAATACCGGATAGAATTTTCTTTGGTGAGATACGTAGTACCGGCAGTATCCAACATGATACTAGACCATCCCCACCGACAGAATGGTTGCATAATGCTTTGGATAGTCCAAATATCAGATGCTGGTAGGTTGGGCTCCGCAAAAAGGGTTCTGACTCAATAGAATAAATAAAAATCAAGATTCTTGTTTTCTGGCAGAAGTTGGCTCGACTTCGCCAGGGTGAAATCTTGATTATTTGATAGAAAGTATAGGAGTATCACATATGGGTGGAAATCTCGTGAAGATCTCTACAACTTCTCTGTTGACCACAAAGACAGAAAAGCTTGATACTCTGTTCAAATCTGGGGTATAGGGCAACTACTCCAGATGACCTTCCCATTGTACCCGTCTCTGTATTTTTGCTATAACTTGCTGAAGAAAAATCCCCTGCATTTTCGTGATACATGTTTGAAAAGGGTAGGAGGAGATTTACAAGTTCCGTATGGGATGTTTTTCCTGATTTGGGTTGGAGTTAAACCAAATAGGGAAGTCAACACAAGCAAACTGCAGAACTGCTGGCGCAAAACCAGTCAGTTCAACTGTTAAGTTTGGACAGTTATAACTCCTAATCCCGAATAGTGACATGGTCACATATATACATTTATGGAAATCTTAGTAAGTCCTCTATCACCTTTATTTGTCATTCCTGACCTGAATCTAGGTGTATTTATGCCAAATTCCAAATTTCGTAAACTTGGTTCTTGCGGCCCAGAACTTGGAACAGATTGCACAGGGTTGTGAATTTGTGCGTGATACCTGTATAACAAAGTTTTTAGGGTGGAACTCTTTTATTTCTGGATTGTTAATGCGATGTTATACAATTTTTATTTTGACATTACCTCAATATCTTATCATGATAAACCTGTATAGAATGTGGAGGTAAACCCCTATATAGGGGAGGTTCTGTCAAAATTTCCAGAAAACTTGAGTCAACTTAAAACCTGTATAGATTCTTCATATTAGTTCACCTGTATGAGTACAATCTGGAAAGGTTTTGAAGTGTACTACAACTTTTGTATTCAACTTAACTTTTAATTCTGACTTTTCCTGCATGAAACTTTTGGGTTAATACAGGAAGGTCAGATGAACCAGAACTGTGATCATTTCCAGTTTGCAGCTTTGCCTGAACCAATTGATTATGGATATTTCCTTTTGTCCAACATCATCATTGATTGAGTTGAATACTTAAACGGTGTATTGACATCCGGGTATGTTTGTCCACAGATGGCAGCACCAAGAATTCAGTTGCCTAATGGATGGGTGTTCTCAACATGCACCGGGCAAGCCGGTTTCCCGGACGTGTTTGCTAGGTTGCTCCGCCAGTTTGGCTATCTGGTGTTACCTAGCTATTGGGGCAAGAAGTTCCAGGAGAGCGGTATGTGGAGTTGCACCATCTACGTCGATGTGCCTGCCGGTCCACCGCACCTCGGATGGGCTCCATACTCCATCAAGATCAAAGGATTGATATTAGAAGAAACATGGAGCTACGCCGCAAGTGTTGCCATAGGGAGGTTTTGCAAACTCCATTACCGTCATCTTGTGGGTACTCCGTATGAGTTCTTTCCAGTTAACGGCAGGGCTTCTAAAGCCTGGGCAACCCGCTTGCTTGCGGAGGTGGAAGAGCATGGTAAAACATCCGCAACAGCCTTAGCGATGTATGCAGCAGCATCACATCGCGAGAAGGGTAATCAAAGGGCATGCATAAAAGAATTGACAAACAATCTGAAGCAAGCCATGATCCGAGCAAATCACTTTGAGTGGGCAAATGACGGACTTAGGGATATGATGGCTCCTCTCGATCATCGTTTGAACCTTAGGGAGAATCAGTGGCATGACACTGTTATGGATTTGGCCGCGTCTCGCCAGGAGACTCTAGAGAGAGATATTGATCTGGAGGCAAGCCTACTCTATGGGCACCAACGGGACACCCAGTTGAACGCGGTGACTGCAGACAGGGATCAGTCCAGAGTAGAGGCTCAGAGCTGGAAGGCCAGCTGTGAGCAGGCTCAACGGGAGAACGAGGCCTGGGGGATGTTTATGATACAGACGGATTGGCAAACTATGGTTGCCAAAAGGACGTCACTTTTGGGCGAGGCCTCATCTTCTGCTCCAGCACCCATACCGATGGTGCCTAATCCTGAGGATGACGAGGAAGAAGAAGATCCTTAGGAGATCGAGTTTTATGAGTAAAGGGCAGTGAATATGTACTTGTCACTTTAGGACGAGTATAAGGATGGGTAGTAAACACCACGCGTATTTTGCGACTTTATGAGTCTTGTTGTAAATAGTAGCGAGGTGGATGTACAATAATATAGGCATGCCGACTTGTGGTGACCAAGCATAGATGAGACGACTTCTTTAGATGAAGTCTGTCTAATTTTGGGGATCTATTGCAAACTTGGGCCCAAGATAATATAGATTGTATAAAGTTTGTGCTTTATCAATTTATGTGACTGTTATGCATCATCTATTGTTATCTACCGCATTACTATTTTTATGGAAGGATAAACTAAGGCAATGAGACTTATGGTATGAATCGCTGTATTGCAGTATGGTGCGTACTCGTACCCGTCAAGATGGGGGAGGTTCCAGTGGAGGTCTGGGGGATGACACACCACCCCGGAGATAGAATACGCCTCAGACGCAACCACCTCCACCACCTCCACCCGCACTTCCCAGGAGTCTTGTGGAGGTTCTTGCTGCAGTACTCGGCTCGCGCGACGAGCAAACCGAGCTACTGCGGACTCTGGTGCAGCACTCGTCCCGTCAAGGGGGACGACAAAATGATGGACCACGTCAGCAATATCAGAGTTCCTACTCTGATTTCTCATCGACACATCCACCGGTATTCAGAGAGGCTGATGAACCGTTGGATGCGGATAATTGGCTCCGCACCATTGAAGGAAAGTTCGGCTTACTCGGGGTAACCGAACAGCAGAAGACGCTGTTTGCAGAACAGCAACTGCAGGGGTCTGTCGGTGCGTGGTGGGCCAATTACCTTGCCGCACGCCCCGCAGGCCATGTCGTAAGCTGGGCCGAATTCCGGGAGGCGTTTCGCGCCTACCACATCCCTCCCGGTATTATGAGGAGGAAGCTTCAAGAGTTCTTGGAGCTAAGGCAAGGAGGAAGGAGTGCATACAAGTACTCCAAATCATTCAACCACTTGGCCCAATATGCTCAGGACCAAGTGAATACCAAAGATCGGAAGCGGGAATGTTTCTACCGGGGTTTGAACCCCAAGTTGAAGGACAAGCTTGTCCTGTTCAACCGCGGCAGCTTCAACGACATAGTCAATGCCGCTATCATGCAGGAGGACGCTACGCGCGAGCTGTCCTCAAATAAGAAGAAGAGGAGTGTTCCGCAGGGCAGCGGAGGTGGTGCTCCTCAGAAGTACCGTATGGTGTATCGATCACCATCCGGCCAGAGGTGGCAACCGCCATCACGACCACCAATGTTCAGTGGTCGCCAGTTCAGCAACTCCGGATTCCGGCCGCAGCAACAACAGGGGATGGTCCCACGTGCACTTCCACCTCCACCACGTGCACTGGGATTCCGTCCTCCCCTTCGTATTGGCCAAACCCCGTACACGTGTTTCACGTGTGGACGCACGGGGCACTTCGCCAAGGATTGTCCACAGAATCGATAAGGTGGAGGGCAATCATCCTACCAGGGGGCCAACCAACCCCACAATCAGCTCAAGAAGCCAGCCACCAGACCCGGCAACGTCCACCACCTCGCCATTGAGGACGTTCCGGAAGGCGCATCCGTGCTCACGGGTACGTTCTCTATCTTAAATCATCTCGTAGTCATACTCTTTGACTCCGGAGCTTCACACAATGTCATTAGTAAATCTTTTGTCATTAAAAGTCAATTGCCTGTTATTTCCACCAAAACCCCATTTGTGATTAGCACTCCCGCCGGGAAAACAGTAACAAATGAGTTGGTTCCTGGGATACCACTTAACCTAAATGGAACCATATATCTTACTTCACTTCTGATACTGGAACATCAGAAGCTAGATGTCATCTTAGGAATGGCATGGTTGCAATACCATGGTGCTATTCTTGATATCGTTCCTCGAAAGATTTATCTAAACTCTCCACTCCATCAGCCCCAAGTTCTCAATCTTGAGAACATCATTCCATTGGACCCATCTACTCACAACACCGAGGTTATGGAACTTAAGAATATTCCGGTAGTATGTGAATACCCGGACGTGTTTCCTGAAGATCTTCCTGGTATGCCCCCAGAAAGGGATATAGAGTTCAAGATTGAACTTGCCCCAGGAACAGTACCAATCTCAAGACCACCCTACAAGATGGCACCCAAGGAACTTGCAGAACTTAAGGAACAGTTAACCGAACTTGAGAACAAAGGTTTCATACGTCCAAGTTCATCGCCATGGGGTTGTTCTGCACTGTTTGTAGAAAAGAAAGATAAGACCTTGCGGTTGTGTGTAGACTATCGTCCACTTAATGCTGTCACTATCAAGAACAAGTATCCACTACCACGCATTGATATTCTTTTCGATCAATTGGTGGGTGCTAAAGTATTTTCGAAGATGGATCTTCATTCTGGATATCATCAGATTAAAATCCGACCAGAAGATATACCAAAGACAGCATTCTCGACGAGGTATGGACTGTATGAGTACCTTGTTATGTATTTCGGATTGACCAATGCGCCGGATCATCTCATGTATCTCATGAACTCGGTATTCATGCTGGAATTGGACAAGTTTGTCGTGGTCTTCATTGACGACATACTTGTGTATTCAAAATCTGAAGAGGAACATGCTCAACACTTGCGTATCGTGCTTCAACGATTACGGGACCATCAGCTATATGCTAAGTTCAGCAAGTGTGAATTCTGGATCAGCCAAGTGCCATTTTTAGGGCACATCATATCAGCAGAAGGGATTGCAGTTGATCCAAGCAAGATCAAGCAAGTCCTCAAATGGGAGTCTCCAAAATCTGTACATGAAGTCCGAAGTTTCCTGGGTTTAGCGGGATATTACCGGAGGTTTATACCCAATTTCTCCAAAATAGCTAAACCAATGACAGAACTTCTGAAGAAAGGACAGAAGTATGTATGGACTGAGCCATGTGAGGCAGGTTTCAAAGCATTGGTGAAACACCTTACAACGGCACCAGTTTTAGCCCAACCAGACACAACCAAATCATTTGATGTCTATTGTGATGCATCTGGGATTGGTTTAGGTTGTGTATTAATGCAAGAGCGAAGAGTGATCGCGTATGGATCGCGACAGCTTCGGAACCATGAGCAGCACTACCCGACTCATGATCTTGAGCTCGCTGCTGTGGTACTAGCATTGAAGATGTGGAGGCATTATTTACTGGGTAATCTAGTACACCTATATACTGATCACAAGAGCTTGAAATACATTTTCACCCAGAAGGATTTGAATATGCGACAACGGAGATGGTTAGAGTTGATCAAAGACTATGATTGAGATCCACTACCATCCAGGCAAAGCAAACGTAGTCGCAGATGCTCTGAGCCGCAAGTCCCATATCAACAATCTTTCCATTACCTCGATGGAAGGAGAAGAAGAACCGAGTCTCTACTTGGTTCCATATGGGGCACTCTATAATCTCGCTCTCATTTCTACCATCAGGGAGGATATTATGGCAGCTCAGAAGGAGGACAAGGGGATGTCGCATATTCGGCAAAGAATGAAGAAGGGGGAGATGAAATGTTTCCGAAGTGACGATGAAGGTACCCTCTGGTTTAACAACCGTATAGTGGTACCCTGAAACATGGAACTTCGGAGGAAGATACTGGATGAAGCTCATTTATCCAAGTATTCCATTCATCCGGGAAGTAACAAAATGTACCAAGATTTGAGAAAGAAGTTCTGGTGGACTCAGATGAAGCGGGAAGTAGCTAAATACGTATCCGAGTGTGATACATGCTGGCGAGTGAAGGCCGATCATATGAAAGCAGCAGGACAACTTCAACCTTTAAGCATACCGAGTTGGAAATGGGAGGATATCAGCATGGATTTCATTGTTGGGTTGCCTCCCACTCTCCATAAGCACGACTCAATTTGGGTGATCATTGACCGACTGACTAAGACGGCACACTTCATTCCCGTCAATACCAACTATCGGTCATCAAAGTACGTGGAATTATATATTGCGAGAATCGTATGCCTCCACGGAATACCCCGCACCATCATCTCAGATCGTGGGGCTGTATTTGTTTCGTGATTCTGGGAGCATCTCCACACTGCGCTGGGAACCAAGTTAATTCGGAGCTCGGCTTATCATCCTCATACTGATGGTCAGACCGAACGGGTGAATCAAGTGCTTGAGGACATGCTTCGTGCCTGTGCCATCCACCATGGTAGGAATTGGGATGATCATCTACCATTGGCGGAATTTTCGTACGACAACAGTTACCAGGCTAGCATCCAGATGGCGCCATATGAAGCTCTTTATGGCCGGAAGTGTCGCACACCCTTGAACTGGTGCGAATCTGGTGAACGAGTGGTATATGGCATTGACTTAATAAAAGAAGCCGAAGAGCACGTGCGCATTATTCAGACAAATCTCAAAGCCGCTCAATCTCGTCAGAAGAGCTACGCGGACAAACGACGTCGACCTCTTCACTTCGAAGTTGGGGATCAAGTTTATCTCCGGGTATCCCCTATGAAAGGTATCCATCAATTCAGAGTGAAAGGGAAGCTAGCCCCACGTTTTATTGGGCCATTCGCAATCCTAGCACAATGCGGACCTGTGGCATATCAATTGGAGTTACCGCCGTCACTTTCAGGGGTTCACAATGTGTTCCACATTTCCCAGTTACGGAAATGTCTTAAAACTCCAGCTGATGTCCGTGTAGATGATTTGGAAGCTCTCCAACCAGATCTCACTTATTCCGAGCATCCAGCTTAGATCGTCGATGAGAAGACTCGCACCACAAGAAGCCGCACCTTACATTTCTACAAGGTCTTGTGGAGCAACCACAGTGCTGAAGAGGCCACGTGGGAAAGCGAGGAGTATCTTAGAACGAATTATCCGGACTTGTTAGCAGCATATGTTCGTTAGATCTTTTCCTTTTGCCTTCTTTTGTAATCTCGGGACGAGATTCTTTTAAGGGGGGAGGAATGTAAAATCCCAATTCTATGGCATGTGAAGTCAATGTGGAGTTTTGTGATCAGCTATATTCAAAATCCAGTATAGTGGTACACATGCACTTACTACCCTCCAAACCTTTCTTGCACTCATGGCTAAATTTTATCAACATGGGTATTGGACTTCACCACTACTTCTAGAATGATTCTATTTACCCCTCTTCAGATTTTAGAATTTTTGGATGAAGTTTATTAGGGCAATTCAAAGTACAGTACTAAATGGGCCCTGCCAAAACATTCAAATTTGTGGCTCTAAATTTTTCCTGTGCATTCTAATATTCTCAATAGCTTACCTACAAAATTTCAAGATTTTAGGAACTCCTTTGTTATTTTATTTGAGACGCTCAACGAATTTGAATCAAGTTTAAATTCGAATTCAAAGTCTGGTAAAAATAGACTTGAACATAAAGATCTAAACCCACCATTGTGTTCATCACAATTTTCCAGACTTATCCCTGAAGTTTCATGATTTTTGGAGATTATTTACTATTTATAAATGAATTACTAAAGGTGCAGTGGCTGTGGGGCTGACTGGCGGGACCCACCAGTCAGCAGCCCACGTGCAGCCGCATTTCAGCGCGCGCTGCGCCCGCCACCGCGACGGCGTGCATGCACAGCGCGACACCAGCCCACCACCGCCGTTGAACCCTATAAATAGCGCCCTGGACTCTCCCTTATCAACTCCCAGTCGCTCTTATCACCTCCCACCTCGCTGAGTCGACGAATTTCGCCATTTCCATCCCGCGCACGAGCTTCCCACCGCCGGCGCCGCGCGCCCGTTGCTGGCCAACCGGAGCACTCTCGCGCCAAGCCTCCAACATCTAGGTGATTCCTCTCTTCCTCCCCTGTCTCCCGGATCGATCTTTTCGTTGCATAGTTGACGTTTTGGCCGATGATTTTGAGGCTATACCGAGGGTCGCCGTCGTATTCACCACGCGCCGTCCCTGCTCCACGTTGCTAGGCCGCTGCATGCCGTTTCGTGCTTCGACTCCCATAGCAAACTGGTGTGCCGGGACACGCTCTATGCAACGATAAAAGCCATTCCTGGTTTACGCAAGTATCGAGCAAGTTAGCTAGGTTTTACTCTTGGCCGAAACTTATGAACAGGCTCGGTATTTCATGCAATTAGAGTTCCATGCTTAATCACTCTTCCCGATTGCTAGAAAATAGTTTCTACGCTCTCTTGCGCACCCTCTCGAACTGGAATCACCGGAAATGATCGAGTGTAGCTCAAGAATCGCGAGTTCTCCCCTCCGCCGGTGAAAAGTTGCACCTGTCGCTGTCGACGACTGCTTTGCCGACCGTTACACGACGATAGCGCATGTCCCGCGCGTTCCTCGTGGTTCCAGAAGACTTCCCCAGCCTTTTTAGACGGGTTTTATCCACAGGGCGGCCGTTCCGACATGGCCGGAACCCTAGCATCCGCCGCCGCCGATGCGCCGTGGTTTCCGACCGTCGGCAGACCTCCCCGACCCCACCATCGTGCTCAGCGCATGATTTTATGGTCTGGTGCCCAAGGATGGGGGCTGCGGTGGCCAGTAGCTCAAATCCGGTGAGGCTCGCCGGAGAGCACCGCCGCGGGAGCCCCGCGCGCCGCCCGCGTCAGGAGGTGGAAGACGACGCGGCGGGTCCCGCGTGTCAGCGGCTGTAAACCCCGTCGGATCAGGTGTGGCCACGGGATCTTTTGTGGCTACGCGGTGAATATTTGTGGCCCCCGTGTTGTTTAAATGCCATTGGTCCATTTTAAAACAGTGGGGCCCACGAGTTAATTCAAATTAGGAAATTATTCCAGATTAGGCTCCAACTTAGAAAATCCATAACTTTCTGTAGACTACTCCAAAAATCTTCAAACAAATTTTGTTTGAAAACACTTGAGCTCTAGTTTCGGTCAATACCAATTAGGTTCTGTGAAACTCAAAGTTAAATTCTGTAGAAAATAATATTTCCTAATGCAAATACAATTTTTCCAGACGAGATATCCACTGGAAAAATCCCCAAAATTCATATAAAATTCAGTGTCCTATTATTGATTATCAGGAAAAGTTTGGGAGCCATATAACCTATTTAACTCACTGTATATTTCAATTTACTTTTTCAGTTATTGAATTTTCGCAGCTTTTAGGTTGATTTATTAGGTCCCAAAATTGGACTGAGTCTTCCTTTAGTCATACCCTAGCTCCTGTAAAATCTTGGATTTAATTAACCTAATATACTAGTCCTAATTCAGTTACAAACTAAATATTGATTTAATGTCTAGAAATTCAATTATAAAGTAAATCCAGAAATTCTTGCCGAATTAGAAATACAATAACTCCTTCCCCAAAGCTTAGAAAATTATGAAACAAATTTTGCTAAGACCAGAACCACTTCCTCTATCTTGATTATCAACTGTTAGCTAGGTTCAAGCTACAGTTTCCTCTCTGAAATTTTTGGAAGTTGATTGCTTGCCATAATTTCGGAGACCACAATCTACTATGATCATCTCCTGTTCTTTGCAAGAGCCTTGATCATATTCCCTAGTATCTACCATCGAAGTTCCAAAGCTAATTAAGGTCCCTGTCATATAGTGATCGCCATGAATTAAATTATGGTCTTAATAATAATTAATTTTCAAAGTCATTTATATACATGTTATCTGCATATCGTATAGTGACCGAAGTCGAGGAGGAGCCAGAAGCCTTGGAAGAGAACCTTCCAATTATTAACTCAGACTTTGACCTGCAGCAAGGCAAGCCCCGGTTTGCATTTAAAAGCTTTACAGAGTTTTTACAGTCTTTATCACCTTACGTCATAAGTTTGATATGTGCATTACATATAGGGTGATTGATACTCCACTTGCATGACCAAAAATCCCAGGGGTTGGTTGGAACGAGTTACAGTTTGACCTGTAGTAACTGCTTTGCTAACGCATAGGAAATCCGGTAGAAGTCGAGTAGTTGGAATCTACTCGTGAGAGATGTAGGACATATCTCACATGATTTGTTGGATCGAAAATGGATTAATATAATGAAATTGAGACCGGGTAGGGAATGGATAGGAAGCGGCGAGAAGTGAGTCTCGGTCGCATAGCCCTGCCTGTGTCGATTAAGGCCCGCTTCGTGTGCGGCCCCTTCGGACAAGCTTGACTTGTACCGGCAACATAATGGACATATGGAATCCAATAAACTGATGTAACTTGATAACTGGGGTGTCGAGGCCCATTAACTCACCATTGATAGGGGTGGGTTGAGGACAGTAAGGTGTAAATCGGTCGGCGGACACATGAGGTGTTCCGTGCGGAGACCTTCTGTTCGCGGAGGTGAGACGGGCTCGACATTCGAGTTTCTTGTGAAAGGTGGCCATATACGCTTAGTACTGAAGTGTTATGTAGGTACAGGTGTGCTCGCTGACACTTCTGAACGACGTATGTGTCATGTTGTCCGGGTGTGTCCTAATTGCAATCACTGTCCCTCGCAGTAATAGAGTACCACTTGTCTGTCGCAGTCGTGACGTAGTAAATACTAAAGAAGCCAGAAAATCATATTTTATTGAATTATAATTACTTTGCAACCTTGTATGATTTAGAGATAGTATAATTAAAAGTTTACAGTTTCCCCATACTTTAGCTGTAATAGCATTATGTGCTCTTAGCATGTCATATCATCGGTAAAGTGTTTCTTGTTTGATTGTGGAGCCCATGATGTGCCGTGCTTGGAGAATGTCATTTGCTACATAAAACCTGATTATAAGGATCCACTTGTAGGCGAGTCCATTTATGCTATTCCTTACCTATGTTTAATGTCCCCTTGCATATGTCTAGTGAGACAGGTAAGTCTTGCTGAGCCTTATGCTCACGTTTGCAGTTAATGAGTTTTTGCAGGTTATTCTGTTGATGAAGGGTTTGACGATGAGGCTGCACCCCCTCCAGGGTGTACAGCCGAGTGGGAACCCTGCACGGCTCCCTAAATGAGTGTTGCTAGTGCAAAGTATCCCCGGCATGGATAACTTTGCTTTTGCATAGCTAGTGCTGAGAGCGTAGCTATGATATGTATATATTTCTTTACATCCGTTAGTATTGTAAAAACTTCCGCTGTATGAAAAATAAAAGACTCCGTCTTGTACTTATTCAGGTTCTATTCTTGTATACTATTGGGTGTCGCATCGCACGACACCACCCAATGAGATCCTCGGATGTGTGGACTCCGGTCCCCATAGGTTCGACTAAGTCATCGATATCTTTAGTTTCCGATTCTGATTCTTTTTCCGCTTCCGTGCCAGTCTCGATATCTTGAGCATCTCCAACTAAGTCATCGAGTCCTACACCGGGCTCGACTGAGAAGGAGTCTGGCAACTCTTCCTCTTGGTAGACCACATCAGCCTCGACTTCCTCATGATAATCATCATCTCCTGGAGCATATAACCGCTCACGAGGATTTACCTTATGTACCACCCACCAAGCTTTGAATTGATTGCATGGATAAGGTAGATAGTACACTTGCTCTACTTGGTGTGCAAGAACTAATGAATCGAATCCTTTCAATGGTTCCTTGTGTTTTACTTCGACCATGCCAAATTCATTTACTTGAATTCCACAAATGGAATAAAACCATTCGCAGTCAATGAATACTGCTCAAATTGTCTTGTTTGCGACAAAAGTGAATTCAAGGGTTCTTTTAATAATTCCGTAGTATTGAGTTTCATTTTATTGCAAATCGATTGCCCTCATCACAACTCCGATATTACATGTTGCCGCGAGAGGATGAAGAAATTCAAATTGAGTTGTACGGAATCGAAAGCCGTTGACGTCATATCGACCATAGCTTCTAACATTAACCACTCCACATGATAGTTGTCGCAAATCTTCATGGACGTTGGCATCTTTTTTGCACTGTCCAGGATATGAAGTTATTAGAAATCGTAAACATTCTTAAGTTATAAGAAAACGTTGTTAACATTGATAAGTTAACGAGAAAATGTT
This sequence comes from Tuctoria greenei, assembly GCA_036927565.1. Lineage (NCBI taxonomy): Eukaryota > Viridiplantae > Streptophyta > Magnoliopsida > Poales > Poaceae > Tuctoria > Tuctoria greenei. The sequence continues at coordinate 222,530,138 of JAYESD010000003.1, forward strand.
ACATGATCTCGAAACCAGGAAAGAAAATTAGATCCCCCGTTTATTCCTTCCCGTCAAATCTGTTCTATTTGCTTGCTCGTGGGTTGATGTCTATATCTCCAATTTTGCTTGTCGAACATACTACACAAAAAGAGAACCTTTTAGAATACATGTGTTGGAAAAGATGGTGAAAAGCATAAGTGTAGGAGAAACACTTACTTGAAATATTCATTCATTTCTTCCATATTAGCGAACATGTACAAGAAAGCAACACGTCTTTCTTTTTCGCTAACGTCATAGGAAGTATAACTACCAACAGTAGTGCCTATTGTTGCAAAAATGGAGAGATCGTACAAGGAGGTTGCTCATCCATATTCTAATGCGTTACCGAAGTATTAACATTATGTTCCTCTGCAAAGTAAACACTTGAGAAGTATCCTACTTCCTTAAGAGTAAAAGCTTCGGCGATGCAACCTTCAACCCTTGACCTATTACCAACCATCGGTTTCAGATATATGAGTGCTCTTTCAATATGATACATCCACCTATATTGCACGGGACCGCCCATTTTCGCTTCTAATGGAAGATGAATTAAGAGATGTTGCATTGGATTTAAAAATCTTAGAGGAAATTTTTTTTTCCATCTTACACAAAAGTACCGGAATCTCCTTCTCCAACTGAGTCATCATCTCTGGCATGATTTCTTTAGCACAGAGTTGCCTATAGAAGTGGCTAAGCTCGGCTAACACCTTCCACACTGCATCGTCAAAGTAGCCTCGAAACATAACAGGCAGAAGTCTTTCCATGATTATGTGATAATCATGACTCTTCAACCCAATGAGCTTTCCCATATTCACATTCACGACTCGTCTCAGACTAGCTGCATAACCATCTGGGAATTTCAACCTTTGCGACCATTCGAGAACTTCTTTCTTTTCTTCAGGTCGAAGACAGAAAGGAGTGCGTGGTTTACCACCATTTTCGGAGAGCTCAAGAGTTTGACGGTTACAAAGCTCGGCGAGATCCTTTCGAGCCTTTAAATTGTCTTTTGTTTTGCCCGTCTTGTCCATGCATGTGCTTATGATACATTCGGCCATGTTATGCTCTTGATGCATGACATCAATATTGTGCCTTAGAATCAATGACTTCACATATGGTATCTCCCAAAGTCCACATATGTGAGTCCAATTGTGTTTGTCTCCGAAACCTTCGAAATATCCAGGACGACCTTCATCTGGCACCAATTTGTCCAACATATCAGATATTTCCGAGCCGTTAAGTTGTTTTGGGGGTCCTTTAGTGATAGCAGTGTTCTTTCTAAAGACATTTCTCTGTTGTCTAAACAAGTGATTCGGAGGTAGCCAACGGCTATGACAATCGAAGTAAGATATCTTGCCTCCATGGGAAAGTCAAAAGAAATTGGTATCCGAGGCACATATTGGACACATCAACTGACCATGAGTTCTCCATCCAGAAAACATGTCGTATGCCAGAAAATCATGGACGGACCATAAATAAGCAGCTCGAAAGTTGAATTTCTGCTTCTTGTAACAGTCGTACGCTTTGACTCCTGTGCACCACATTTTCAACTCTACTATCAACGGTTTCAACATCACATTGAGACGTGACCCAGGATGATCCAGCCCAGGTACAATGAGGCTAAGAAACATAAACTCATTCTTCATGCAAAAAGTCGGTGGAAGATTGTACATAATGACAAAGACGGGCCAACAGGAGTATGGTGCGGCGTTTGTGCTGAATAGTGTGAACCCATCTGTCGCCAACCTGATGCGAACATTTCTCACTTCACGACCGAATTCTGGGTCGAATCGGTCCAGCGCCTTCCATGACTCACCATCGGACGGGTGCATCATGACTCCATTATTCTAACGCTCACCTTCTTTGAGCCATCTCATGTGTCTGACCGTTTTTTAAGGAACAACCGCTTCAACCTCGATGTCACAGGTAAGTAACAAAGTTGCTTATGTGCGACTTCCGTCATCACAGTATCACCATCGTTATTAACAACTTCGACAAACCTCGGTTGACCACATTTCAAACATTTGTTCTCATTGGCATGCTCTCTCCAGAAAAGCATACAGCTGTCCAGACACACATCAATCTTCTCGTACTTCATACCGAGACCGGAAATAATTTTCTTCGACTTATACATATCTTTAGGCACTTTGTCGGGATGTGGAAGGGCATCGTTGAACAAATTGATGAGCTCGTTGTAACAATTATTAGAAAAGAAGAACTTTGACTTAATTGCTATAAATCTAGTCACAAAATTGAGGATTGTCATTTTAGTTTGTCCATGCAGCGACTCTTCCGAATCTTTGAGATATTTGAAGAACTTTTTAACCTCTTATGTTTGAGGATCCTCTGTAAGCTCTGGTCGTATAGCTTCCAGCATCTCAGGCATCATATTAACCTCCGTGGCATCATCATTGTCCGCTTCCACTTCTTGTACAGCTTGAGAAGTTGTCTCGCCATGGAAGTTCCACAACTCATAATGTGACACGTAACCGTTTCGACACAAGTGCATCGTAAGTTCCACTTTGTCCAAAAATGTTCCATTTCGGCATTTCGTACATGGGCACCGCGCCTTATCGCTATTTGACAACGAAAAAGCTCGTTCCACAAAAGCTTCTGTCTTGGTGTACCACTCATCTGAGTGACCACCAGTTCTGCTCTTCCAATCAGTGTACATCCAACTACGATCTTCGCCCATGTTTGACTCTGCAATTAATAGCCAGAAAAATTACCGTTAGTTTCTCATTAATTTATGCACGATAGAGAAAATAATGAGAGAGACAGTGAACTGGGTCCGGGCCAGCTCGAAGCCCGACACAGGCCATGCTCGGCTTGACCTCAGACTCCACTTGGCCGCCCTCGGCTCCCTCGCCTCGTATTGAGTCACCGGCCGCCGCCCGCCATCTGCGATGCCCAGCCCGATTCTTCCCCGAATCTATGAGGATGCGAGGCGAGCCCGACGAGCGATGACTCCTAGACTCTCATCTAGAGGAGGCGAGGCGAGGACGCCGGTAGGTGTACGGCGAGCCGACAAAACTGTTGGCGAAGAAGCTGCGGAGGAGGCGACTAGGCTTGAGGAGGTGACCACGGCTCGGTCGGGCTTCGGGCTGGCACAACATGCTCAGCCCGCAAACGGTATACATGATAGGTTACGTCTCACAAATCGCGAAAATTTGGCAGCATAACGCCGCATATTTAACACTACACCCCCCTATCCGTTGCACTTCTTAAAGTACAAAGGGGGGCAATGGGTTAGCTGGGAAACCTGTTGCCTTACATATGTTGCGAGTCAAGGACAATACTCGCAACATACATTTTCAGAGTTTTCATCGTATTATACGTACTCACAAACATGCGCGATATGAACGGGGGTCTTGCGGCAGAGAGATACCTGGTTACAGACTTTTAGGGTTAGTAATGGGCCGCCGGACCCATATACACTTAACCCTAATGATTCACCTCGTGTCACCAGTCACGGGTCACGATTGTGACCCACACTGCCTATATACGCTAGGGTTGGGCCCAATGGGTCGTATATACGCTACATATATACCACGGCTCGGCCAGGGTTCGGGTCGGCACGACACGCTCGGCCCACGAAAGGCCCGGCACGGCCCGATAGGAGAAAATGGGATCCGTCGTGCTTGGCCTTGGCTTATGGCCCGTCATGCCGGGCTGGCCCGGCACGACAAATTTGCGGGCCTAATGTTTTCATGCACGAGACCGGACGGGTCGGGCCGGGTTGGCCCGGCAAAGCCCATTGGCCATCTATAGCCACGACAGAACCTAAGTGCCCTGACAGCCGACCGCCCGCGACGCCGCACTCGACAGAAACCAATTAAGCATTATCTACACTACACTAATTAAGCATAATCTACACTAAGCAATTAAGCACAATTAAGCAACTTAACCACTTAAGCATAATTAAAAAACATAATCTAAAGTAAGCAAATTAACTAATTAAGTATAATTAAATAAACAATTAAGCAATTTAAGCGTAATTTAAACAATTAAATTCAATTCAATTTCAAATTTGAACAATTCAATTCAATTCAATTCAAATTTGAACAATGCAATTCAATTGAATTTCAATTCAATGGGTTAGGGTGGGGTGGGGTGGTGTTTGGGGGGGGGGGGGGGGTGGGGGGTCTGTGGAGGGGAGGGGGGCTCGGGGAGGGGAGGGGGATGGTGGGGGGACCTCTGCAGGGAGGGTGAGGGGGCGGCGCTCGGCCGGGGAGGGGAGCGGGAGGGGGGCAGGGAGGGAGGTGGAGGGGGGCCTAGGAGGGGCAGAGGGGGGCGGGGAGGGGAGGGGGTGGCTCGTGGAGGGCAGTGGATGGGGGCGGTGCTCGGGGAGGGCGCGGGGTGGGCCGGGCCAATGGCAGTCGGCCGAGGTGGGGGGGGCAGCGCTCAGGGAGGGGGCAGGGGGCCAGGCCGGCGGTCAGGGAGGGGAGGGGAGGAGGGGAGTGGAGGAGTAGTACCTGGCCACGACAGCGGCGGATGGTGGCGGGCGCGGCGGCGGTGGCAGTTGAGGCAACGGCGTCGGGTGCGGCGGCGGGGAAAGAGAAAAGGGGCGCGCGGCTGGTAAGGAAAAGAAGGCGCACACAGGGTAGGTTAAAATACGTAACTTACGTTGGCTAAAAAGTAAAATGACGTCGGCCGATGTAACTTACGTCGGCCACTTTATTCACGTTGGCTAATTGTTCGGGCTGACGTAAGTTTACATTTATTGATGTCGGTCTACTAACTTACATCAGCCGCTGACATAAGTTAGTTTACTTACGTCGGTTTATTCTGGCCGACGTAAGTTAGTTTACTTTCGTCAGCTGGCCGACGTAAGTTAAGTTGGCCAATGTAAGCATTCGCGTTTCCTGTAGTGTCATGCATCATATGCTGAGATGATTGTCATGATGAAGACGACGACAGAGTTTCTCACTCAAAATCAAACATCAACCAAGGTTTCACATGACATTCAGACCACCTTTACAACACCTTCCACAAGAAGTAATTAGATTCTCCCATCTCTTCCTTCTTATGATGGTTTTGATTACGATGAATATATTTCTTGGGAAATAGAGTTGGATAAAATTTTTGGACAATGTCATATGTGTGAGAGGAGAAAGATTAGAAATGTCGCAAGTGCATTAGTAGATTGTGCATTAACTTGGTGGAACAATTTAAATGATTTAGAAAAATCTCGAACATGGAAGGATATGAAACTTTGTATGCGAGAAACTTTTATGAATGTATCTAATTGCAAAGAAGAAATTCAGCAATTTGAGGAGCAGGTCCTTGTTTTATATCCTCCTGTGGCTAATCTTTTGCAGGACAATGTAGAAAGGAATGCAACTGGTGCAAAAGAAAATGAGGTGATACACAATTTTTGTGAACTTTCAGATTTATCCATTCATATTTCACCAACATGAGAATGATGGTAATGCACCTGATACTACACTTATCGATGTTGAGAAGTTTTTGAATGTCTCAAATTTTTCTCTCAATCATTCTATTGGACAACAACAACTAGAGGAGCCTTTTCTGAGTACACCATTATACCTAGTTGACTTTCCTACTGATTCTTACAGTAAAAATGAGTTGTATGCTGATAATTATATTGTACCGATGCTAGAACAAGTCAATGAATTTGATACTTTATTACCCACTTGTGCTGAAATTAAGAATTTGATTCCAATTACTTGTGAAAATGATGAACTGAAATTGTTGTCTTCTCTAAATACCTTGGGATATATTTAATTTGACACTCTTTGTGATCTAGATATTGTAAAGAGAAGAATATTTTCCCATTCTGAATTGCCTTTCTTAAGTAGAAATATTGTTAATGCTATAGGCAACTATGGTGATAGTGGTGAATTTATGGTGCATAAAGTTTACATATGTTCCAATGTGCAAGCTCCTTTTGTGCTACAACAACATGGTAAAGTAAATAAATGCACTAATGCTAATAATGCCTTGTCAAGTTTTTCTAGTATTTTTTCTTGCAGCGGAGACAACAAATAAAAGAGAAGCATTGTTCGCTGCGGTTGGGCAATATGGACAGCGCTCATACTATCTCCAAAGGCCTCTTTCCTGGACATACGAGCAACCCGAGGATGGCTTGTCATAAAGAAGGGGAGAATGATGAGATCATGCACGTTATCATTGCACCTACATACATGACACAATGTTTATTTGTTTGGGATCCTAGCTCAAGTGAATGTGCACTCTTATTTGATAGACAAGATCAAGATGGCGCACTATGTCGTCCACCACCTTGGCCTCCTCCAATCATGCATACCAAAAGATTTGATGGCGTTGCACATTTGGACAAACACATGAGAGAAGATGAACTTGAGTCGAGGACGAATCCAATTCAAGAAGGGGAGGATGATGAGGAGATCACTTCTATGGATACAAACAACACTCCATTGAACATACAAGATGCAATCAATAGAGTTCATACACACCAATTAATTTCAGAGGTGAGCTCGTTCTTATATGTTTCCTTATATGTTTTTGAGCATAAATTGCTACCTAATGATTTAATTGTGATTAGGATCCATGGATAGGTTCAAGGAGTACTTGGAGGAAGTATTAGGGACGTGGAGGACCAGAGATTTCGTTCAAAGAAGATGGAGACCGAGACAAACTCAAAATCGTGTCCAACTCGGAGTCCAGGAGCAGTTCACACTAAAACAGACGCCCATGAACATATGTTCTCCGTTTTGGACGTTCTACATATGCACGAAAAGGGGAGAGGATAACCTTTCCAATGCCACTGGTCCCATGTCAAAACTATTGCGAAGTCAACAGGAATATTCGGAATAAAATTGAGTTCAGAATCTGTCAGAGTGTTGTGCCACCATATTGGGCCATTGGACCTTGTATCAAGTATACATCTCTTATTTTCGTGTCTTAGGGTTAGATTACGACCCCAACACCCCATTGGACGTCCTCCCACCTATATATACCCCATAGTAGCCGCCACAAACATTTGGGTTTTGCTTAGATTAATAATATCACCATTCTATGGTTTGTGAGACCCCAACTTCGCGATTTCAAATCGTGTCTTCTATGTTCTTGCTTGCGTTTGCGGTTTAACTTGCAGGGATTAGCCTTCTTGGTGAGGTCAATCGTGTGTAGCACGGTTGATAACCAACGGAGCGATGGTGTAGTGATTGCAGGGGCTGTTCGTGTTCTACTCGAGAGCCTCGGATCATCAACGTCGAGATCTCCATTAATCGACTTATCCATTAACTTTCGGAAGATCGGTCCTAAACTCTTTCTCATCTAACTGGTCCTTAGAATCCGGCAAGGTTCAAACCCCAATCCCGGGTCTCGTGCATACTGCACCATACCATTCAAACCAACCCGCCAGATTCCTATTTACTACAATTCATTTTCCAACACCATAATCATAATCATAAGTCATGAGTAATAAATGTGATCAATGTTTTCCCACTTATCTATTATGCATGGCTTAGCGTAAAGTCAATTTCAAATACCATCTTTCCATACCCAAGCGACAAGGAAAGTAAGGTAAAGAAAAAGGATATTCATAGGATTCATATTAATTAGCATGCAACTAACTAAAATCCTTAAAAAGGTACAAGATGAGCAAGGGCACTTGCCTATGTTTATATAGTTGCTCAGTTCTTCTTCAATGAACTCTTGATCTTCACATCTTCATGTAGCTTCTTAATCAAGAACAAAACACCATACAAACAATACAAATATTATTATTGATATGTTACCATTATGGTTTAAATCAGAGTTATGAGTGATTTATTATTTTTTATAACCAAAGAAATGCATTTACCATTTATTTTCCATTTTTAGTATTTATTGTTAAGCTTAAAACATTTTTAATGAATTTTCCATAATCCAAGTATATTTTATATGCACTTTATAATTTTATTTCAGCTTAAAAGGTTTTATAAATATTTTTCTTATTATTTTTATATTTATTCTCCATTTTTAGTATTTATTTATAGCTAAAAACATTTTAGTTAAATTTTTCCATGGTCAAAATATATTTTATATTCACCTGCAATTTTATTTCAGCCTAAAATGATTTATGATATATTTTTCTACATTTTCTATATTTATTCTATGCATTAAATATATTTTATGCAATTTAATTCTATTTACTGGTATTTTCAAATAAAACAGAAAATAATATGAAGTCTAAATTAAATTATATAAGGTCTAGGGCTATTTCGGTAATTTTTCCTAATGAAACTGAGGTTAAAAGTCTGATTTGTCAAAATTACAGTGGCCTAAATGTTAATTTGTATTTAAAATCAAGATTATTTGAAAATTTACGGTTATTTTTGTGAAACCAGGTTTTTATGCGCAATTATTTACAAAAGTCTAGGGGCCTAGCTGCAAAAGCACATTTTCCTTTTTCTTTATTTATTTTTCTATATGAAATTTGGTGGACCAGGTCCAAGGCGTGGTGGACCAAGGATGAGGGTTGGGTCCATGGTCCATTGTGGATTGGGGCCATACCCCTTCGGGGTGATCTAATCCCGACCGTGGGAATTAGATCCGACGGCCCAGAGGGGATCGGCGGGGCAAGGCGGTGGTCGACGTCAAGGGAGGCGATAGCGCATCGCCGGAGCTCCGCCAGAGTTCGCGGATCTTGGCCACAATGCACCAAACTCGATGGGAATTGAATGTGAAGAACGAGAGGGGCGCGATGAATTCACCTAGGGTTGCGCGCATGCAGGAAATCGACGGAGAAGGCGCTCGACGGTGGCATGGCGGAATCAAACTTTTGGTGGCGTTGGGGAGGGCCCTGGGCGATGGGAATTCTGTGCGGGCATGCCCTTTAGGGGCGGTGCGGCGCCGGGAAGTTTGACATCACCTCGGTGGCGATCGAAAAGGCGTCTTCATGAGGGGCGGCGAGCTCCAAAATGGCGGCCATGGCAGAGGAGATGTGGAGGCAGGGTTTCGGATGGGGAAAGGATGGGGAGAGGATGCAACCATGGATTATATAGGGGAAGGCAGTAGGGGAGGTTGCCAAGGCGTGAGGGACGCGGCCGTGGCGGTTGGAGGTGCACACGCAAAGAAGAATGTGGCTCGGGGTGCGGGCGGCAGTTGGCGGAGGAAGAAGAAGGGGCTGACGAGTGGGTCCCATGCGTCAGTGAGTAAAAGAGAGGGAGGGATGCGCTGGGCCTGAGCCGAGACCGTCAATTGGGCCAACGGGAGAGAAAATAACAAGGGGGGGGGGGAAGGGAGAGATGGGTCGCGGGGTGGACGCTGGCCCATGAGTTTGGGTGAGGTTTTTATCTTTTATTATTTATTGTTTTTTTTCTTCCATTAAATATTAAATGAACTTTCTCCATGATTTGACTCACTAAACTATTCAATCGCATTTTTCAGTCAAACAAAATGCCTAAAGAGTGGCAGAAAAGTATTTTAGTACCCATCTTCAAAAATAAAGGAGATGTTCAAAGTTGTACTAATTATCGAAGAATTAAACTTATGAGTCATACTATGAAGCTCTGGGAGAGAGTGATTGAACACCGCTTAAGGAAAGTGACCAATATCACTAAAAACCAGTTTGGTTTTATGCCTGAGAGGTCCACTATGGAGGTGATTTTCTTACTCCGTCAGCTTATGGAGAGGTATAAGGAGCAAAAGAAGGATCTACATATGGTGTTCATTAACTTGGAGAAGGCATATGATAAGGTACCAAGGCCGTTTATGTGGTGGGCGCTAGAGAAACACAAAGTCCCAACAAAGTACATTAACCTTATCAAGGATATGTACGATAATGTGGTGGTGACACGTGAGTGCGTAAGGGATAGTGAGACCGATACTTTTCCTATCACAATAGGGCTACACCAAGGATCAGTCTTAAGTCCATACATCTTTTCCTTAGTGATGGATGAGGTGTCGAAGGATATACAATGGGATATCCCTTGGTGTATGCTCTTTGCTGATGATGTAGTGTTGGTAGATGAAACTAGGGATGATGTTGATAGAAAATTGGAGCTATGGAGGCAGACCTTAGAGTCTAAGAGGTTTAGACTTAGTAGAACCAAGACCGAGTATATGAGATGCAACTTTAGTGACGTCGGGTGCGAGGATGGAAATGTTAGTTTACAAGGACAAGTAGTACCAAGGAGGGACACATTTTGATATTTAGGATCAATGTTACAAAGCAATGGTGATATTGATGAAGATGTTTGCCACATGATCAAGATCAGGTGGATGAAGTGGCGACAAGCATCTAGAATCTTATGTGATAAGAAAGTTCCACAAAAATTGAAAGGAAAATTCTATAGGACGGTGATCAGACCTGGGATGTTGTATGGAGCGGAATGCTGGCCAACTAAGAGGCAACATGTCCAACAAATGAGTGTTGCGGAGATGCACATGCTACAGTGGATGTGCGGTCACACAAGAAGAGACAAAATTAGGAACGAGGTGATACGTGATAGGGTAGGGGTGGCACCGATTGAGGAGAAGCTAGTTCAACATCGCCTATAGTGGTTTGGGCATATCCAACGGAGACCTCCAAAAGCACCGATTGACAGTGGGATTATAAAGAGTAGAGAATATTTTAGGAGAGGTAGAGGTCGATCAAGGTTGACATGGCAAGAGTCGGTGAAACGAGACTTAAAGAAGTGGGACATACCTAGAGATTTGGCTCACGATAGCAATGCATGGAAATTAACAATTCATGTGCCAGAATCTTAGTTTATTCGAATTTTGTTACCCTTATCTTCTTTCTTATTAATCCATTTCTGAAATAAATAAAATGTAGAATCTTATTTTAGTTGTATTTTTTATTCATCTTATTTTCTATTACTTTATTTTTCAAAAATTGTTGGGTTTTATTTCTAGCCGACCCCAACTTGTTTGGGACAAAGGTTTGGTTGTTGTTGTTGTCTCCATGATTCGAAATTTATTAATTTTTTTTGAACATGAACCCATGATCATGAAGATGGATTAACTATTTTTTGTGATAATATGATCATGATTTTAAGGAGAACATGACTATTTAAAGGAAATAATAAGCAAATAAATTTCAAATTTGCATAATTTTGCTTTGAAACTTTCACATTCCCAAAATCGGAATTTTTGGATGTGACAGAAATGGCGGACGATCTATCATCGCAGTGCAATTTTACAGAAGCATAAAGTGGTACAACAACCGTTGATCCCCTTTAATCTGTATCAAGTTCATTTTGAAGGAGCCTCGTAATGGCTCGACATTGTCACTTCCTTTGGACCTAAAACTGTGCGGAGGTGAGATGCTGGATTCCTCCTCTTTTTCTGGTGGCAGATTTGGAAGGAGAGAAATCGTAGAATTTTTCAACAACGGAACCGTCTTATATCTAGGTCGCTAATCTAACGGTCAGATATTCGCCTCTTGCGGTGGCTACCTCTCTTGATTCTAGTTAGCTGGCTCGTTTGCAGTGGCGGACCTACAGGGTATGCTGGGTGGGCCCCGGCATACCCTGGGCCCAGATGAACGTATATACGGTGCTTATCGTTATTTCTATCATCGGTGATTCAGCAGTTGTTTCTTCGTACAGGATTGGATCAGAAATTTCCGAATCTATAGCGAAAAGATATGCTGCGCCTGAGGCTTCCATCCATACAAATAAAATACGATGCCTCTTGCCTCACGTCACGCAGGTCACGCGGGGTTGTGCCAGCGTGAATTATTTATCTACTGCGGTCATGCTACGGGGGTTGTACCAGATCGAAACGATGCGGGGTTGTGCTCCTGCGGGTCACGCCGGTGCCAGATCTCATCGTCTAGATCTCGAAGGAACGCACGTACCACGTCGAGACATGAACCGATGGTAGACACGGCGAGGTGGTTCGCCAGTTCGCCTAGATCGCCGATTGGACGTCTAAATAATACAGACGACCTACGATTACAGTGTATCGACGACTCCATGTAAGTGTTTTTTATGTGATTAGATAAATTGTTCATTTTTTTCACGCAATTTTATCAATAATTCATTGAATGAGATATTTTCTTTCAAGTAGATAAAGATGATATACATTTATGCAATTCAGAAAGCGACAACTAAATAATCAAACAAGTAGCATTATAAGTTTATCTCATAATTAAATTTATATTATAATTTATTCAATATAATAATTATCATGTTTACTTTTCATACTGAATTATGTCACACACTTTACAGTTATTTACAAAAACCTATAGAATCCCTTGTAATTTTTTAATTTGGCATACCCTGTAGTAAAATTCTGGGTCCCCCACTGCTCGTTTGTCTTTTTAGCCCTTGATGTGGGCCTGTGTGTTGTCTTAGTAATTTCTGTACTCTTAGGATGTAAGATCATTTACCCATTCTTAATAATGGTAGCGCTCCTGCCTAGGTTCAAAAAAAAAAACTGATGGTTTGCAAGGTTCAACTGATGTTTGCATGGTTTGTTCTGGCCGAGGTTTCGCCGGTCATGTGCGTGCATGCTTGGTAGTGGAGGTCGAGCCACCTGAGATTATATTCGATCTAGCCAGTCGTAACGTGGATCTCGAAGCAACACGTATATGATTTATGAGCTAGATCCCACGAGTCTCTACGCGCGCCCGGCGCGTGCATGCATATATCTAAGCAGTAGGGTTGACATGACAGACCAGTTTTTCTTTAGGTTATACTGTACATAGGTTAGACCAAGGTTAACCCTGCTTAGACCATTCGCACCAGTATACTCTAAAGCATACTCTATACACTATTCTTATTCAGCTTTTACAGAACATACTCTAAATTACACTGCGACACAGTGTATCCAGTGTGCTTTACATGCTACTGCGGATGGTCTTAGTAAACTTTGTTCCCGTCTGCCAAAGAAACAGGATCCTGCAGTTGCGATCGATGCTATCTGGTGCAGGTGTTAGCCGTCCCTTTTTTAAGAAGATGACGACAAAGAGGACACGAGGAACTAGTAAACCTCGTAGGTGCCGGGAAATTTTGTGCCGGATCCTGTCTCCCTCATCTCTGGAATTCTTTCCGGCATGACAAGCAAAGGGGGGCTTAGCTGAGAGGTCATTGACTTGTTGTGATGTATTTTTCAGATTCCTCTGCTTTACAACACCTGACTCTTATACATGCAGTTTCCTTCCCCCCTCGGTTGAACAAGGTCTTTTATGGATCTTTTTAGACTTTGTCTTTTATATATGGCTTCGTCAACTGTACTGACTTGGGCACGAAAATGATAAGTATGTGGAGACTATTGCCACTGACAGTGCTGGAGCTCATAAATATAATGTAGTGTTCTCTCCGGCGTAGGGGATTGAAAACGCACAAGATCTCAATTGTTTCTGCGTGAGACGTTGTACCATCCCATTCAAGAAAATGAATGTTGTGGCGGTCGGAACCTTAGTGTTCCATTATCTAAAAAAATTCAAAAAAATAAACAACCTGGCCCTTACACTATAAAAGAAAGGCTCATCCGTGACGAGTCCCAACGAAAAAGGGAGACGAACAAACTGTGTGTCTCCGTCATCGCGTCTCGCATTACATTGTCATCAGATACGTGCATCTGGCGCGTCGCCGATCATCCTAAGTGCGAGACACGCTCAAAGGAAGCTCGTCTCCATTGTTTGTGTCATAACAGACGTTCTTTACGAGGTCATCGGAGACATGAGTGGTGTGTGCCGTCCATCAGCATACATGCGAGACAAACACTAACAAAGTCCGTCGCAGATTTATTGACTGGTTCGAGACGTTCTTTATTGTAGCCGGACGCAGATTTGTTTACTGATATAAGACGTGCTTTATGGAAGCATGTCTTCTTTATTTAGATAATCTGGGACTTTCTCTGTTACAGCTCGTCGCGAATTGTTTACAGGCAGGGTCTCCTATTAGGTGCCCCTCACTACTGATTATCCTGATTGCCGGCTGCATCCTGGAGCTAGCCAGGATTTGGCAGCCGCATTGCCAGTGTCAACAACATACACATACATGAACATATGTATAGCAAAAAAGATTACAGCTTAAATTATATTTGTCAATCAAATATTAACAAAGTGTTCATCAATGTAACTAATTACACACATCATAACTATCATCGTCTAATCCTGTATATCGTAATGAAAATTCTCCTGATCAATGACTTCATTAACGATGAGCCTTCATGGCCTCTAATGCTCCGACTGAGACATTCTCAAATTCAATAAAATCACTGAAATCATATAAAAAATTATAAAATTGCAGTCACATTCGCTTAACCAGTCACATAAGGTAGCAAATATCTGAAGGCTTAGGAACAAATTGGTATACAATTGTAATAAATACATGAACTATTAGTGAATGGAGAATCGAGCTTACTTGTAGCACAGGCAGTTGGTGAGCATCTGCAAGGCATCAACAGAGAAATTGTTCTCATGGTAAAGGACATGGTACTGAGCTGGTGTGCTTGTCCCATGAAAAATAAACAATTTACATACCACTAATGCTTTTATAGCCTGATATCAAAAACTTGTGAGAGAAACACCAATTATTGCATAGGTACCTTGATTCCAGCATGGCTGCAGAGGTAGAAACCAAACTCAGTTGGATGACAAATGCTAGAGTCAACCACAGTTCCTGCAGTTTCAAGGGTTTGCGAATCAGAATTCATTATACATTGATAGTCCAAACAAATACATTACTTCTGCATTGGACATAAACAAGGAAGATGAATGTATACTGTAATGAAAATTCTCCCTTTGGATCAATGACTTCATTAACGATGAGCCTTCATTGGACATCCTCAATTTAATAAAATCACTAGAATGCACGCTCTGAGGGCAGGGTTGAGGCAGCGGTGTGCTCCGGGGACGGGGGACAAGGCGGCGGAGTGCTCCCGGACGAGATGGTGAAGGCGCCGGAGCGTCAGTTCCTCAACTCTCTGATGACAGCACGCCGACGTGCTTCGGGAATAGGGAGAACATTTCCACTTATGTGAAGGCAGCGGCGTGCTCATACCGATTATCGAGGTCGGGGTCGAGGCGGCGGCATTGCTCTGGGGACAGGGGATGAGGCGACGTGCTCCAGCGTGCTCAACTCTCTGATGATGAAGGTCGGGGTTGACGGTGAGGTCGGGGTCGATGGCGGCAGTGGGACAATGACGAAGAGCGAGTCGAGGAAGAGGGACAACGGCGGCGTGCTGAGGAGCTGTGGTTTTCTAGGTCAAGAGAGCACACGAGAGCTAAAATTTTTTGCCAAGTATTGGGAGAGAGCGCGTGAGAGATAAAAATAACAAAACTCAGAGACAAGCCTCTATAACACCCGTCTCTCATTTCAGCGTCTCCCTTTGGTCGAGAGAGCGCGAGTAAGTTTTGCATGAAAATTTTCGCCAGAGAGCACGCGAGTGCTAAAATTAGGTCAAAAATTGTAGACGAACATATATAACGCGCGTCTCGCATTATTTTGTGGCCGAACGGACACGTAGCATGCGAAAGATGTTGTTCGCGGGGTGCGACACCATCTTTCACATACTGGCATGTCCAACTGGCATCTGTGCAAAATGCCTTATATGATCGTTGTAATGCGCACAGCTTTTCGAGGTGGGACAAAAATCTTCATCACGAATCGGAGACACACCCTAAGTAAGGTGTGTCTCCCTCTTGCCAGATCTTAGAAATCGGAGACGCGCCTTTTTAAAGTGTGTCTCTCATGCACTCATCTCCCTATTGCCACTCGCACGACACTGTGTGTGTCGGCTGTCACTTGCACGTTATCGTGAGTGTCCGGTGCAGGGATAAACAAACGCAATGATATTGCAATTAAGGGATATAATTGGAATTTAGAGATAAACAAATGCAATGACATTGCAATTCAGAGATAATTTGCAACTCAATGAATTTCATAGTTCATACACATTGTGCCCTCTAAAGTAATTTCGAATCTAAACTTATTCTTAAAGCTCCCATCGATCAATCTAAACTGTACTGTCCAGCTTGCTCACGAACACGTCTCTTATATTCCCCTAGATCCTAAAAACATTGACATTCTTCAAATTAACAAGTCTCCAATGAGAAATCAATAACCTACATTGGTCACTAACACAAAGTGTCTAACCGTGATAAGTAGATAATAGCAATCATTTTCAACATCGAGCGCGTTTTTGAAAGAGAGACGTGCGGCACGAGGACTGCGGAGAAATTAATTTTGGAGGCGATGGTGCAGAGACACGTGTGACCGGTGTGTGTGACCTTTCGTTTCTTCGAGGCGGTATCGATGCGTCCCATCGTTCTATCAATGCACGGGAAACCAACCTCTCCATCGTTGACTCCGCGCAGACCTTATTTAAGACGTGCCACCACTCGTCAGTTCTCCACAAGCGTGTCGCTCATTTTGAATCCATTTATTCTTCTTCTTTTCCTTCTCCACGTCGATGACCCACCACCACCATGGTCGACCTTCCGCCGGCCAGCCAGTCGAGGGAGCCACTGTGCAAGAATTTGTGCTGCAGCTCCCCCAAGAGGTTCAACACCATGCAGCGCCTCCTTATGGCGCAAGAGGCGTACAACAATATGTCCACTATGAGTTCCTTGGGTTTGGGTACCCTTCCACAATTTACTGGAATGGGTACATTCGGCCACTACCTCTTCGCCCTCACGGGGGTGGATGATCGTCTTGACATTTTGTTCGAGATGATGGCCCAAGTGCTCGGCGCCGAGGGCCGCATAAACCTAGTGGAGGTGACGAAGAGCAACCTCGGCCTCAGGGTTGCACCGCCGGTGCAGCCGGCCCAGGCTCCTTTTGCACCGGCACTGGAGTCGCTGTCGGAGTAGGATTTTGTTTTTCGTTGTTGTTTTTAGTTGCTTGTATTTTTTTCTTGTGTTTTTTAATATATTGTGTTAATGAATGAAATCTATCTTTGTTCATCTATGTGATTGAATATTATCTTGTGTGTTCAACAACTGTGTGAATAAATATATTACAAAACATTGGCCACTGTGTGAATGAATGAATGTGTGGTGTGTTTATCGTGTTCCTCAGGAATCATAAGGAAGGATTCGATTATTTTTTGTACAAGTGAATGATTTTGTTATCAAGTGAATGTGCTCTAAGTTCAGTGATTTGTGATATCAATAGTGAATCGAAGCAAAATGCAGAAAAACACGAAGCTAAAGGAGAAGTTGATAATAGGAGACGCGCATTACGTAAGAGCGCGTATCCCTTTTAGAAGAGGAGAGGGAGACGTGGGTAATAGGCGACACACTTCGGTTTTAAGCGTGTCTCCATTTTGTGTCTCCGCACAGACCTTATATAAGGCACCATCAGTCTCTCCTATTCTCCTCGTTCGTCTTCTCCGCGCAGAAAACCCACCATGGCCAACATTCGGTCGCCAAGCTTGCCGAGGGAGCCACCCTACAAGAAACAGTGTTGTTGATCCCCCCGAGAGGCTCAACAACAAGCTGCTTGAGATGTCGTTCGACATGTTGTTTGACCAATTCTAGAGGATGCTCGAGACGATGGCCGAGGTGCTCGGCACTGAGGGCCGCAGTATCCTGGTGGTGGCGATGACGAGGAACCTCGGTCGCGAGGTTGCACCGCCGTATATAGACCAACCGGAGCAACTGGTGGAGCAGTCGGAGGAGGAGGAGGAGGGGGTGGAGGAGTAGGATTTAGTTTTTCTTTTGTTGTTTTTACTTGATGTTGTTTTTATTTTCTTGTGTCTTGTACTTTTTTATTGTGTTTTTTAATATATTTGTTAATGAATGAATGTGTTATGTATGTTCATATGTGTGATGAATATTTTGTGTGTTCAACTGTGAATGAATGAATAATCGTTCAGTGACGAGTTCATGTCTGTCTGTAAGCGAAGACAAAGGAGACATGTTTTCTGTAAAGTACGTCTCATTTCTTTTGCTAATAGGAGATGCGCTTTGTTACAAGTGCGTCTCCCATTGATCAAAGAGAAGACGCGTCTCGAATACCTACTTAACTGAGATGTATTGTATTGTAACGCGTCTCCTTGAACTTTCAACAGAGCCATGTCAGGTTCTCGATGAAGCGGGCTCGTCTCGCTTAACCTTATCAGAGACGTTCGCCTTTGAGCGTGTCGGCCATCTTTGTCTCCTATTTGAGATTCTTTAAGTTTCTGTTAACTTTATTACTGATTACCCGTAGCTACTGATAATTGGTGAGTATAGTGGCTACTAATGATATATAGCTAAAAATAATTAATAACCACATATCCGTCGTCAATTGAGTTTTTACGGTCATTAGTTGGTGACGACTGCACATTCAGGACGTACCGACGGGTTGATTCATATATTAAGAATGCTAATTTTAATTTCAAACGTCTGAAATTAAAATCATCTTTCAACCAATGTGCCCAAGTGGTCGCATCTATTTTTGATTTGTGTGCTTGTTGTCAGTTTTCTTTGTAAGATTGTTTATTAGCTACATAAAATTTATCATGATGTATTGACTATAGAAAAAGGTTTTGTCTATATTTCAGGTGCCTGAAATTTAAGAAATTTTCAAGCACTGGATGATTAGTAGCTAATCATTTCATTAATCACTAATTCTTGTAATTAATTATTAACCTTTAGTTCTATAGATTAATCAGTCACAAAATTATTTGTTTGATTATTTTATAATTAACATAACGTTACAAATTACAAATTAACAATTAAAAAACAAAAAGAATTAAATATCTTCTCTTCCTGCCTCTTCCTCGCGCCCATGCAAGAGGCTGTCCCAACGTCACCTGAAATCGGGCAGCCGTTCATCAGGCGCCTGTAAATTAGGATTGCCGACAGAAAAAACTGCTTGTACACGTACATTCATAATACATGCACGTATAGTATGCCAACAGACCAAACTTGCGTGTATTAGGTCATGCAAACACAAGTTTACGTGCGACTTATTATTACATCCATGCATGCAACGTGATTACTACGGTACCAGCCCGGCGCCTGCCTCTCTGGCAATGTGTTCATCCTTATGGATTGCTTTGTGCTTGGATCAACGGCGTCCATCCGTCACATTCCTGGCGGCGGCGGCGCCGGGACGATGAAGGGACCAGAACCAACCGGCATTCCGCCTGCAGGAGCCGGAGGCGGTGGTGCGGCCCGCAGCTCGACCTTCAGGAGTCTCCGGCCGCAAAGGTACATCCGACAGTAGCGCGCAATGCCAGCTCGCTCTTCTGAAAGCGATCGATCATTAAATCAGAACAAAGGTAAGCTAAAACTAAATGAAAAAAAACTTAACTGGTACTCTCAATCACTAGCCTTTTAACACTTTACCCTGTGTGACGCCATAGGCTTCCATACAGTTGGCCGATGAGGCAAGGAGAAGCAGAGCTAGCACAAGCACTAGCAGAGTCGGCGGCGAAGATCTAACAGGAGGAAACATCTCCATGAGCCGTTAACGATGGCCGGCGATGGAATAGGCGATGGAATTATATGGAAGGTATGGTGCCATGCATACTTATACAGGTAATGCAGGGAGTTAATTTGGTGATGCTTCGATCGTTCGCTTGTGACCTTCGTTCTAGCCGAGGTTCTCCATGTGAGCGCACGCATGGCGTGTCTTGGAACTCGGGCAAGATGCCTGCCTGGTACGCAGCCATTGGTGCCGCTTCCTCGAGGTTCTCCCTAGCTGGCTGGACTTGGGGAGGTACACCGTGTGATTCCAATTGTCGCGCCACAGCGTCAAACATATTGAGGAAGATGGACTGACCGAACCAGTATCGCGGATGGGCCTATGTTCTGCCTTGACACGATGTCACGATCACTATTTAAGCCATGCATCTTTTCCTTGAAAGATAGTACAAGTAGTTAGATAGTACAGTACAATTTTATTTCGAATGAGAGTGATCGACGTACACACAAGCACAGATATTACAGTGGTGTACAGCCGCGAACTGTATGTTACATGCATGCATGCATGAGCATGACAGGGGTCACATTAGCGTCGTCCGTGATGTCCTCCGCCCTCCTCGCAAGGGTCGCTAGCTCCGGGACCGCCTCTCTGGCGAGATCGGCCACGTCCGCGACTCCGCAGCCTCCTCTCCCGCAGGGCGCCACGCCGAGCAGGCCAGCGCTGCCATGGACTATTGGAAGGAGACATGTCTAGAAGATATGGAATCAAGAAGACTGGAATGTGATCACAAGAATAAAGAAACTATTAATATGCAATATCTCATAGCTGCAATGTAATTTTTTATAGTTAGTATGTAATGTACATGCAAATGCAACATCAGAGGTAATATGGGTACAAACTATTTTGCAGGAACTTGGGATCAAAAAGGAGGGTACTCCAATATTGTGGTGTGATAATCTTGGAGCCATGTTCATGTCATCAAATCCCATATTCCATGCATGTACTAAACATATAGAAATAGACTACTATTTTGTGCGAGAAAGGGTAGCAAGCCAATATTTGCAGGTAAAGTTCATAGCCTCCAAGGAGCAAATAGCGGATGGTTTTACGCAAAATCACAATAGATTTCGATACAACCTCAATATGGGCAGTTGAGGTTGGGGGGGGGGGGGGGGGTATTGGAAGGAGACATGTCTAGAAGATATGGAATCGAGGAGACTGGAACGTGATCACAAGAATAAGCAAACTATTAATATGCACTACAGGAATCCCGACGATTTGCGACGGCCAGGGCCGTCGCAAATAAGGTAAAAACCGTCACAAATAAGCTATTTGCGATGGCTTTTCTTATTTGCGACGGTTTCTGGCCGTCGCAAATTACTCGTCGCAATTAAGCTTATTGCGACGGCCACCATTGCAAATAAGTCTATTTGCGACAGCTTGCAGCGGCCGTGGCTAGTTATTGTCTGGGGGCTGGTGGGCCCCGCACCTGTATTTGCTACGGCCTGGCCGTCGCAATTTAAACCCTATTTGCGACGGTCTGGCCATCGCAAATAAGTTCAGCCGGCAGGGCCCATGTGTCCTCCTTCGGGACCCAGATGCTATTTCCGACGGCCTAGCCGTCACAATTAATGCTTATTTGCGATGGCCAGACCGTCGCAAATAGCAAAGGCTTAATTGCGACGGCTTGGAGCCTTATTTGCGACAGTACTGTATAAAAAGCCGTCGCAAATAAGGTTTTTTATTTAAAAAAACAGAAAATACTACCTGGCTTGATGGCCAGAATCATAGAACAGCATTAGAAACTACATCACAATAACAAACAGCATCACAATCACAAACAACATCACAATATCGTCGATACATCTCACATGATCATCAACAAAGCAAATAAGGGCTCACGCGCCCGTCTGACCTCCGAAGCCACCTCCGAAGTTGAAGTCCTCATCGCTCCTCATTCTAGGTGGTGGTAGCGACGGCGACAGAGTTTGTGCAGCCGTCGTAGATCCTTGCAATTAATGAAACTTAGAGTTAGAATATAAATGTATCAACATCTCTCTCCCTCCCTTCCTCTCCCTCTATATTCATCTAGATCCCTCTCTCTTCCTCTCTCTTTTCTTCTCTCTCACTCTATCTCTATTGCTATCCTTTTCCCTCTATCTTCCTCCCTCTATCTCCATCTACATCTCCCTCTCTCCCTCTATCTTCCTCTCCCTCTATACCCATCTACATCTCCCTCTCTCTCTTCATTCCTCTCCTCTCTCTTCTATATCAATCCTTTTTCTCTATCTTCCTCCCTCTTCTAACTTCATCTCTCACTCTATCTATCTTTCACTGTCACTCCATTTCCTCGCTTTATTTTGGTTAAGTTGATTTAAAACTAGAATTGTTAAGTTGACATAGAAAATTACATGACCCGCAGAAGAAGGATCACCTGGAAGGATTGGTGGTAGTGGCGGTAGCTGGATCCCCAAACCTTGCGCCCGAGCCATGGCCTGTCATTGCAAACATTAAATGTTACCTATTAGTAAGTCATTTACACTGAATTAATGAGAACTTTAGTTTTTATTTTGTTACCTCCATTGCTTCCCGCATCTACGCCAACGCTGCTGCCTGGGTTTGGATCGTGGCCTCCATCGCGATCATTTGGCGTTCCACCTCCTCCTGTCGCTTGAAGTTCTCTTCTACAGTTTGTCGGAGGGACTGCATTGCAATGTCCCTCTGCGAGACGTGACGACCTTTCGTGCCCATCGAAGAAGCCTGCGTGGAGCTGCCTCTCGCAGGTCTCCCCGCTCTCGAGTCGACAACTCCGTCGAATATGGCAAGCCTATAAAAAATAGAGTCAGTAATATCAAATTGAAATATCTTGAATACTTTGAATTAAAAATGATAAAATGACTTATAAACTCACCTTCCGTGTGCTTTTCCACCTCCGCTTGCATACGCGGCTGGAGGATCGATTGGTTCACGTTCCCAATCGAAATCTTTGTCGTGTATCTTCCTACCCTCCTCCCCGTACTTAGCCTACAAA
Organism: Tuctoria greenei; assembly: GCA_036927565.1. Taxonomy (NCBI): domain Eukaryota; kingdom Viridiplantae; phylum Streptophyta; class Magnoliopsida; order Poales; family Poaceae; genus Tuctoria; species Tuctoria greenei. The sequence goes on from JAYESD010000003.1 coordinate 222,552,491, forward strand.
ACAAGGAAACCGTGTAAGTTCAACAATACATATAGTTATATTTAATATGAATGATTTCTAAACTTATCAATTGCTCGGCTGCAGCCTGACTGCACCCCTGAGGCTGAGAAGGGTCCCTGTGACCTCTCTTCCAAATCTCAGTAGGGGTCGGCGGCACCCCCATCTCGTGCTCCTGTCAATACGTGTTAGTACGAATAATATATTTTGAATATATAAACATAAGTTACATACACTTACCATGTGTTTATATATATTAAGTAGTCACTCAAAAACATAATATGAATGCACTAAAGTCCAAACATACACTAAACGGAATAGAAATACAGAATGACAGACCAAGCTATAGACAAAAAACAAATAAAGCATATAAAGCATATACAAAATCTAATTATGCATTTACTACAAAATCTGAACAAAAAACATATTAGCCACAATGGACAAGTGTGAAATCACAAGTGTAATACAAGACAACATATAAAGCACATACAGTTATGCAAGACAAAAAAACATATTAGCCAAAATGATAGCCTAAAATCCAATTGTGCTAAACCTAAGACAAGACAACCTTATAGCACAAGTGTGAAATTTTGCATACTGCACAATAGACAATTAGACAAATTCGAGTAAACCTAATACCTAAAAGGGGGCGGGGGTGGACGCAGCAGGGGGCGGCGCCGGGGGCAGCAAGGCCGGGGGCGGCGAGGGCACGACCAGCGCTGGGGCAAAAAAGCGGCGCCCAGGCAAAAAAAAAAGCGGCGCCCAACGCCTATTCCCATCGCTCACGGGAAAGCGAAGAGGCGGGGGCTGAACCCAATTTCTAGCCAATTGCCCATTAAGTGTGCTAGCTATCAATTGACAATTAATTGCAAAAATTCACAAAAAATACTAACAACTAATAAGGAGCTCACCTCGGTGGAGGCAGCCGGCTGGGCTCGGGCTCAGGGACGGCGATGCTTGGGCGAGGGCGGCGGCGCTCGGGCGAGGATGAGGGCGGCAGCGGACGGGGAGGAGGTGGGCACAGGGGCCGGGGGCGGCTGGGGCGCGGCAAGGGTGCGGTGGGATGGGGCCGGCGAGGCTGGGGGCAGTGAGGGCGGGGGTGCGGCGGGCAGAGGCTGGTGAGGCTGGGGGTGGCGAGGCCGGGGCGGCGGTGGCGCAGCGGGCTGCAGGCGGCGAGGTTGGGGGCGGCGAGGCCGGGGGCGCGGCGGGCCGGCAGCGGGAGCAGGGGCGGCGGGGCCGGGGGCGGATCGGGGCGGAGCGGAGCGGCGGCCGCGCGTAAGGATAAGACGAAGCGAATAAGTTCGGCCCGACGGTATAGGCCTTTAACTTGCGACGGCCAGGTTAATTGCGACGGCCCAAGGGTTGGCCGTCACAATTAATACTATTTGCGACGGTCAGGTTAATTGCGACGGCCCATTTACGGAAAAGGCCGTCGCAAATAAGCTTAATTTGCGACGGCTTTCTAATTTGCGATGGCTACTGTAGAAACCATCGCAAATAAGAGTATATTTGCGACGGTTTATTTAATTTGCGACGCAATTTGTGGGCCGTCGCAAATAGGTTTATTTGCGACGGCCGGCCGTTGCAAATATGGGCGGCTGTCGCAAATGACCGCGTCTCCTGTAGTGATGTAATTTTTTATAGTTCATATGTAATGCTCATGTTTCCTATTTTGTTTATTTCTTTCTCTTGATTGACTCGGTTTTTTAGTAACTAATCGTCTGTGATTAGAACCGCATGTATCCGACCAATCACCTTCTTTGTAAACATTTTTCTATATATTAATACGTAACCTGTTGAGGCAAAGCCAATACAACAGTTTAATCCACAACAGTTTAATCCACACAACAGTTTGGATGGTATCAGAGCCAGCAATACTCCCACGAGTTGATGATGGCGCTTGGTGGTGGAGATTCTTCCTCTATGGCTGGGTTCAATACCCTCAACCACCCGGTTGAAACGCTGACAAGAGAGAACTTCCTTCTATGGAAGGCACAAGTGTTCCCAGCCATAAGGGGAGCGCAGCTTCATGATTTCCTGCAGCACACAAGTCAAGCCGCCGGTCGAATTCACGGTTGAAATAGCGAACAAGAAGAAGAAGCAGATTCCGAACCCGGAATTCACGACGTGGATGATTCAAGACCAGCAGCTCTTGAGTTACATCAATTCCACGCTGTCAAAAGAGGTACTTGCTCAAGTAGCAATGTACAGCTCGGCGGCTGAAGTATGGAAGGCCATACAAGACGGCTTCGCCTTGCAATCCAGGGCGCACATAATGAACTTGCGTGCAAAACTGTCAAGTACCAGGAAGGGACAGATGATCGTGGCAGTGTACTTCTCCAAGATGAAGGAGTACGACGACGAGATTGCTGCTGCAGGCAAGAGGCTCGAAGATGATGATGTCATCGCCTACATTCTGGCAGGCCTCGATGCCGACTACAACTCTTTGGTTGAGAATGTAAGTACGAGAACATAACCCATATCGTCGTCTGATCTTTTTGCCCAAATGTTGGCTACAGAGGCTCGGTTGGAGGGGCAGAATCCGGGTGGTTACCAGTACAGTGGGAATGCCACCTCACGAGGGAGAGGATCACACAACAAAGGTGGACAACATGGCAGTCGTGGCAGAGGACAAGTCGGTATGCCAGATCTGTGAGAAGATCAGTCACAAGGCTACAAGGTGTTACAAACGCTTTGATAGAGAGTTCACGCTGGTAGATAAATCTGAAAATGCAGCTACGGCAAGTTACGGGGTGGACACAAATTGGTACGTCGATACCGGCACTACTGATCATATCACTGGAGAGTTAAGCAAGATGAACACAAAAGAAAAGTACAATGGCCAAGACAAGATCCACATTGTGAACAGTTTAGGTATGAAAATTAGATTTGTTGGAGATTCCATCTTGCATCTTCCCACCAATGATCAAATCTATCTAAACAAAATTCTCCATGTTCCCACTACCACCAAAAATCTAATCTCTGTTCATAAACTCACCAGTGAAAATCCCATCTTTGTTGAATTTCACTCACAATATTTTTTGGTCAAAGATCAGGCTATGAAGAGGGTCCTTCTACAAGACAAGAGTAAAGGTGACCTCTACCCATGGCCCTCTATGGAGAATTCGTCCAGCAGGAGTGTCTTCCTTGCAAATAAACCATCTTTAGAAAGATGGCATGATAGATTGGGTCATCCTGCTATGACCATAGTCAATAATGTAGTAAGTGGAAATAATCTGTCATGTGCAATCGAGTCCAATAAAAGACAAGTTTGTGATGCTTGTAAGTAAGGCAAGAGTCATCAATTGCCTTTCCCAAAATCCTTTAGTGTGTAAAAAGCTCCATTAGATCTTATTTTCTCTGATGTATGGGGGCCTGGTGGCCTGCACCCTCCTCGGTTGGTCAAAACAACTCCTATATGTCTTTTATTGATGATTTTAGCAAGTTTACTTGGTTATATGTGTTGAAACATAAGCATGAAGTATTTCAAAAATTCCACATGTTTCAAGCTATGGTGTAGAGAATGTTCAATATAAAGATTGTTTCGATCCAAACTGACTGGGAAGGTGAATATCAGAAGCTAAATTCCTTTTTTCAGCAAATAGGCATTATGCATCTAGTCTCTTACCCACACACACAGCAACAAAATGGGGCAGCGGAGAGAAAACATAGACACGTTGTAGAAGTGGGCCTCACACTCCTTGCTCATGCATCGATGCCTCTAAAATTCCGGGACGAGGCATTTTCCACGGCCGTATATCTCATTAATAGAACACCTTCCAAAGTTAATATCAAACTCCGGTTGAAAAACTGTTTGGAAAAATGCCTGATTATTCTCAATTGAAGGTGTTTGGGTGTGCATGTTGGCCTAATCTTATACCCTACAATCAACACAAGCTATCACTCCATTCCAAACAATGTGTTTTTCTAGGATATAGTTCACTTCATAAAGGGTACAAATTCCTTCACATTGCTAGTGGCCGTGTTTATTGTCAGGACCCGCCTTCCGAGGGTCCACTTGTGCTTCTCGTACCAATCCCTGGATCAGTAGTTGGTTGTAAAAGCACACTTTTCGGAAGAACAAAAACTCAAAAATGTGAACTTAAAATTTTTGAAAATAGACTTGGAAATCCAAACGCACATGAACCATATGAGTTAACCAATGTTCACTAAAACTAGGAACTTGTTAAAATTTTACATATAGAACATGGTTACTAATGTATTTGGAACTTAAGGGGTAAAATCCTTAATTTCCAAGTATTCACATTTTCAATGAAAAATTAAAGGAGAAAAGAAAACAAAATGGAGAGAAAGAAAAAGGAATTATTCCAACCCTAAAATGGGACATTCAAAAAAAAATTCAAATCTAAGGCTGTAAATTTTTCCATGACCTTCTAAGATTCCAAATAGACTCTCGATAAAGTTTCAAAATTTTTGAAGCACGTTTTCCATTTATTGGACACATACTGAGAGTTTAATCAGAGTCGACTTCAAATTTAAACTTTGTACTTAACTTTGTCCAAATCCATTCCAAATTTTTCCTGAGGTCCCTTATGGTTCAAAAAGGTTAACTCTAAAGTTTCAGGATTTTTGAACCTAATCTACCATTTATTTCATTGAATCAAGTATCACCGCTTGAATTCAAATTCAAACCTGAGTTTGAAATTCAACTTGCTCAGTTTTAAAATCTGATTGCATCATAAAATTCCTCACATTTTATTTGGTCATTGGGCCAAAGTTGACTATTTTTGAAGCATGTTTGCTAGCCCTATTTGAATTTTGGAAAGAAGGAGGGAAGTGGGTCCCACAGGTGGTCCCCACAGGTCAGGTCGGCACTTCCTTTCTCTTTCCTCTCCTGCCTCCACGCAGATGTGCTGCATGCGCCACCGCGTTGAACATCGGCCCTTATCTATACCGTGCCCGACCCCGTCCGGCCATAGCATTGCTTCACCTCCCGGCCGACCACGGCGCCGCGCTGCTGCCGTCCCGCGCTCTGCCGCCCACGATGGCCGTCGGCTCGCGCGCGCCGCGCCGCTCCTCCCGTCGGCCCGCGCACCTCTCCCTCCGACCCCTGCGCCACGGCGCCGGCACACCGCCCCACGGCGACTGTGCCGCCCCAAGACGGCCGCCGGCTTGCCCCGCGCGCCCTGACCGCCGCTCACATTCCCTCACCGGCCAAGTTTCCAGCCGCGACGTCGTCCCCCCCCCCCCCCCCCCCCCTGGCTGGCCGTCTGCTAACCGAGCCGCCAAGCGCCTCGTCGCCTTCCTGTCCACGGCGCCCCGAGCAGGACCGCCGCCCATGCTCCAAGTCGCCGCCAGCGCCTCAACCCTGAGCCCCCGCCATCCGCCTGCCTCGGTCGGCGCCACGCTCGCCCCCTCATCGGCCGCCGTCCGCCCCGCTGTTTCCCTTGAACTGGTTCCGCTGTTAAAGTCCTGCCCGCGCTCGTGCTCATCCTCGCGCCGCGTCGTCCCGCGTCTTGCCGCGCTGCACCATCAATGGCGATGGATGTCCACCACTGCTCGTGTCTCTCTTTTGGGCCACGCTCCTTGCTGCTCCGCAGCGCTGGCCACACCTCAACGCTTGTGGCCACGGCTCCAGCTGCATCGTCCGTGAGCGTCTCTTCTGCCGCCAACACCCGTGGCACTTTGTCCGCGCCGTGTTTGCACCACCGTGCCAAGCATGCCTGCCACTGTGCTCCTAGCCGCCATCCAAAACCCCCATCCTGGAACTGCAACAGGGTGTTCCACCACCCATGTGTCCCTGGGAAGTTCGAACATAAGCTGCGCTGTGTCGCCTTGTGTCATCTACTTGGAGTCGTCATCTACATGAAGTCAACATGGCGTTCTGCACATAGGTCATGTCCTAGCAGAGAAGCAAGTGATATGAGTGATAGAGGATATGCAGGAACACACCTTTGACACAATGGCATCAACAATTGATTCAAGGTTAGCTCTGAATTGTTCAAAGATTAGTTGAACAGTGCTGCAGCTAAGGTGTTCGATGAAATGCTTACAAGAAAAGAACCAACTTCCTTGACGTTCAGAACTTGTCTGTGATGCAGGGGTAGAACGAGGTCGCAATCGACAAGCCTAAGTGCCAAGATGCCCTTTGAATGGTGATGAAGCGACGGAAATCAAATACACACCCAAGATGTTCGGCGAAATGCCTACAAGGTGAGCCTTGCCCTGAAATACCTTGCTTGACGTCACCGACGTCCGTTCATCGTGACCGCTACTGGTACTCATGTGTCGTCAAGTCGTACGTCCATGTTCCGCGTTAATATCATTCCAATAGAAATCCCTAAGTCGACCTCTTTTGTCATTTATATCACGTTAGCCTGTCCGTGCGTGCTCGTGATGCTCCACCATGAACCGCGTCGACATCGTTGACCATATGACGTCGTCGTGACGTTCCAAGCCATCATCGTGTCCTGGCATCGAGATGAAGGATGCTTGTAACGTACATGATGCTGGAACACAACCACGACACAACGGTCGACAGTCGTTTAGCCAAATTAGGGTTTAGTCGAGGCGATACCTGTCGAGTCCTGGGTGTAGCCAGGGTGCTCGATGAAATGCCTTCTAGGTCAAACCAGGTGTGTCGGTGATCACCGATGACCTGGAGTAGAGGTATACAAGAACGTTGCGACCAACAAGGAGAACTAGACCAAGGGGAACCTTGGATAAGAGTTCCTTGGTTGTGTCGAGGACGTTCCCTAACCGTTCACAGGATTGGTTAACTTGGTGTACCACTTCATCGACGATAGGTTCATCGAGTCGCTTATCAACAACCGAGTCGACATCACTAGCTTTAAGACTCACAAGGTGGTGTTCGGGATTCCGCTCACCCCATTGACGAGTCCGGGTCGATGTGGACCTCGCTAATCCGATCTTCTCGTGATGGCAAAGCATGACCGTCACGACAAGGTCTCGCATCGTGTTCGAGTTCCAGGAGTTCACTGAGCTCATCTGGACAATCTTGCAAAGGACACTTCAATAGTGTCATGTAAGCACTTGAACGATGCTCGAGAAGCTTGTCGTAGAAACTACTTTACCTAAAAGTCATTTGAACATTGTCATGATACTCATGCTAGGTTAACAGTGCTTGTAATGACTTCTTAAGTCCAAGCCATGTTGGTCACAATTCAGACCCAAGTGTCGTTAGGTTCCATCATGGTTCATCCTAAGTCGGGACCCTAGGACATCACTACTCACTTAACTAGGTTTACTCCTTTATGAGTTAAGTCAAGTTCATTGGCCGACTGCTAAATCGCAACCTTCGTCTGGTACACTCCACTGATACTCAAGCTTTCGATGTCCCACCTTGATTTTTGGGTCATCCTTATACTTCTCTGCCCAACACTTCTTCACCATTCAGAATTGTCAATCTCGCGTGTCATAGCTTGAAGTGTGGTATACTAAGTTGCAATGTAGCTTTATGTTGTACCTTTCAGTTCCTACCGACACTTCTATGTCCACCTTGACTCATCCTCTGGTTACCCACACAATAGAGGCATATCTGTCCTTCCTAGTCAAACTCCTCGTTCTTAAAGTTTACACAACCCCATGGAGTCTATTATTAAACTACTTAATTACTTATATGCATGTCATGTCGATAGGAACGTGATGATAGGTGATCGACGAGAAGTTTTGCTTGCAGGAGAAGGCCAAGGTGTTTCCACTGAAGTTCCATGGCAGGTTCTCCGGAGAAAGACTAAGCCCTAACAATTGACATTTATTCGAGTCGCAAACTAAGGCAAGCCCGTTTTGCATTTAAGTCGTTTATAAAATTTTACTTTATCATTATGATGAGTAGTATATGAATTGTGCATTACGTTTAGTCTGATTGATACCCCACATGCATGACCCAAAAATCCCAGGGATTGGTTGGAACGAGTTACAGTTTGACCTGTAGTAACTGCTTTGCTAATGCATAGGAAATCCGATAGAAGTCGAGTAGTTAGAATCTACTCGCGAGAGATGTAGGACATATCTCACAGGATTGGTTAGATAGAAAATGGCATAATATAATGAAATGGAGACCGGGCAGGGAATGGATAGGAAGCGGTGAGAATTGAGTCTCGGTCACATAGCCCTGCCTGTGTCGATTAAGGCCCGTCTGTATGCGGCCCCTTCGGACAAGCTTGAATTATACCGGCAACATAATGGATATATGGGCTCCAGGAAACTGACGTAGCTTGGTTACTTGGGTGTCGAGGCATACCGTTCCGTTTTATAGGTGTGGGTTGAGGGCAGCAAGGTGTAAATCCGCTGGTGGGCACGTCAGAGCACGCCCCACGCAGGGACCTCCTGCTCGTGACGGATCGACCGGTTCGGCATTTGAGTGTCTCGCGAAAGGTTGCCATATACGACTAGTACTGAAGTGTTACGTAGGTACCGCGCGAAGTACTCGCTGGCATTTCCGAAAGTGCGTATGTGTCGTGTTGTCCGGGTGTGTCCTGATTGCAATCACCGTCCCTCGCGGTAATAGAGTACCACTTGTTCACTGCGCCGTGACGTAGTAAATACTAAAGAAGCCAGAAAAATATATTGTATTGAATTATAATTGCTTTGCAACCTTGTATGGCTTAGAGATAGTATAATTAAAAGTTTACAGTTTCTCCATACTTTACCTGTAATAGCATTATGTGCTTTGGGCATGTCATATCATCGGCAAAGCGTTTCTTGTTTGATTGTGGAGTCCATGATGTGCCGTGCTTGAAGAATGTCATTTGCTACTTAAAACATTATTATAAGGATCCACTTATAGGCGAGTCTATTTATGCTATTCCTTACCTATGTTTAGTATTCACCCTGTATATGTCTAGTGAGACGGGTAAGTCTTGCTGAGCCTTATGCTCACATTTGCGCTTTAACAATTTTTGCAGGTATTAGTTTTATTTCTGCTGTTCAGGTTGTACATGAGACTCGAGGTGTCGAGATAAATCTTATGTGAACCACGCCGCTGCTGGATGTTCTCCTTGTTGCTAGTGAGAAGCGTCCTAGGGCATGGAGGTCTTCTCTCCTGCTTAGTTAGGTGAGATTATGAGTATGTATTTTCCGCTGCGTGTGTACTTCTGTGGTACACTCTTTTATAAACTCTTCTTATTATGAAATGAAAACTTTATATGTTTTGGTATCCTTTTTGTGTGTGCTGTTAGGTGCCGCATCGCACGGCACCACCCAATGAGATCCTCGGATGTGTGGACCCCGGTCCCCACAGACATGGTATCAGAGCTTCATTGGGAATAACACGCTCGAAAGGAGTCTATTTTCAAAAACTACAAAATAGTCGAGTGAGAATTAGCTATATGCCCATTAAGGACTATTACTAGTATAAGTTATAAAGGTGGTGAACTAACTTGTTATATTATTCTGTAACGACGCTCCGTCTTCAAGGTAAGAGGTAAGGTACGCCGCCGAGACCGGATCAATCTCGATAAACTCTGCATAGGAGATATGGTATGTGATATTTCCGTGGCTTGGCACGGAAAGTTAATATGAGTCTCTGAAACTTTTCATGTTTCTGAGAACATATGACGCGCGGTATCCCAGCGTGACACAAAATTAGTGGGAGCCCCCGTCGGGTGGTTTATAACCCGATAGTGTGCATCTCTAGAACTATTCATGTTCTATGGGATCATGCGAAACACGTATGCCCGAGCGTGTATAAGCCGGTTCGTACGGGAGTCTTTGCTGTACAGACGTATTTACAGCCATGTACCTCGAGACATGACTTCGCTCGAGGGCGACTCACACCAGAGTCGTATGCATTTACTTTTGATTATATCTTATTGTGACTGCCTGAAGGTGTGAAAGGGGATTGTTTGTCTTCTGCAGGTACACTAACTACGGTAGCGACCCATGTAGAATACGTTTGCGAGTGATCGATATTAGAACCACCTATAGACGTATCTGGATATACCGAGTTAGACTTTTCTTTTGGTAAGGCACGTAGTACCGTCAGTATCACATTTGATACTTTGACCATCCCCCACGAAAGAATGGCTTCATTATCATCTTGTAAGATCCAACTCTCAGTTGCTGGAAAGTTTTGGGTCAAAGTTTCGACTTGGAGAGTACAATGTGAAGAAGGATGAAGATTAAGGTTTTTGTGTACTATTGACAGAATCTAGCTCGATTATGTCAAGATGTGCTTCTAGTTAAACTTCATAGGACATCGTAGTATGCTATAGGGATGGGGGAGATCTTCAGGTCCTCGACGATTTCTCTATGGACGAGTTGGACAGAACAACACTGGGGAAACTCGTCCAAATCATTAGAAACCCGCATTTCTTCACCTCTTTGATATAATGATCTAGCCTCGGCATTTCAACCATAACTCTTTGTAGAATCGTCGAATACCTTCGTGTAATACATTTCCGGAAACCTTGCTACTTGTACAACAAGTTTGTAATGGGACTTGCTGTCAAATTGTGAGGTTATCCATCTGAAAATCAGTGGCCAAATCAGCTTTAAACAACCATAATCTATCCAACTAAATTCTGAAACCTGAACCGATTGTTCCACTTAAAAAATTCGTATCTCTTCAACCTGGATGGCTAGGGAGGCAAGTGAATATTTTTTGGAAAGCTTTTGAAGTCTTCTATAAGTTTTCTATTGGCCTTCAAGCCAAAAGACGCTTTTATGGTGATGAAAATGCACCGTTATCACAGCAGCTGCTGTTCTGAAACTACATGGATCAGTATCTGACTTTTTGCCATATTTCCTTGTAGAAAGCTCTTCTATTCCATTATGATACATTTATGGAAAGGGGAAGATCTATTATACAACTTTGTTATTCAATGTTACCTCAAATTCAGTTTAGAACTAATTAGAAACTGGAGTTGAAGATAGTACATATATATAGGTGCTATCTGAAACAGTCAGACAAATTCTGAACTTTGAACGGTCATAACTCTTAAACTAGAAATGCAAACTATGCATGTTTATACATATATGGAAATCTTAAAGAGTCCTCTATCAACTTCCTATTCAACACAAAGGCTAAAAGTTACATTAACAAGGTCTAAATTGAAGTGCCGTTTAAGAGGTTCTGACAGCCCGGAAGAGGGGACAGAATCTGAACTCTTCACCAATTGAATCATAACTTTTTGCAGACTTCATCTCTGCAGGCCTACTTTATGTGGTTGGAAAGTTTAGAGAGTCCTCTACAACGTTTCTATAGAACTCCAGAGCTGAATCCAGCTCTAACATACTCCAAATTTCAAATTTCTAAACTTGATCAAATCTGGACAGCGAGTGGACAGTCCTGTATACAGTTACTGTTTCTCGCATAACTCGCTGGAGAATTGTCGAATTACTTCATGTGATGCAATTCTGGAATCTTGAGAATGTATGCAACAAGTTTGCTATGTGTTATTTGTGCAAATGTTGATGTTTGTATATCTGAAAATTTTGGACAAAATCAGCCTTAAACAAAGGAGGTGCTGTCCAAATTTAAAAAAAAAATAACTGTCAAATTGCAAATACCATAGCTTCTCAACCAGAAGTGCTACGAGGGAAAGTAAGTACTCCTTAGAAATTTTTGGAAGTACTCTACAAGTTCTCTATTCAGCTCAAGACCAAAATCTTTTCCTAAGTGGGTGAAATTTTGGAAATCGCAGAAACTGTCCGGGACTACAGAAAACTGGACAGCACTCTGAACTTTTCTGAATGTAACCCATAACTAGCAGATTTTGCATCAAATGGTGTCGCGCGAGTAACCGTTGGAAAGGTTAGTGAGTCAGCTACAATTTTTGTAATTGGCTCCAGACCTGAATCTGTCGTCTACTTTTTCCAAATCGAGTTTGAATACAATGTGGTCAATCTGAACTGAATATAAAAGTCTGCATGCTGAAATTTCAGCAAACTTTAAAAATCCATATCTCTTAAACCAAACCTGATATGAAGACAAATAAATACATTCTGGAAATCTTATTAAATTGTCTACAACTTTGTAAATAATAATATTTCCAGATTTCCATCAGAACAGCCTGGAAAATTTAGATCAAAACTGCTACTTTTTAAGCAGGTTCTGCTGAAAGTGCAGAAAAATTCTGCTGACTTTAAGATAGCATAACTTGCAAACCAGAGATGATATAGAGTCAAACCAATACTTTTTGGAAAGGTCTTGAAGTGTACTTTAACTTTGTTCTTCACCTTGATATCTGATTTTTCCATTAACTGGATCAAAATCGAGTTTGTGTCCAGGCTGGTCGTTTGTCACCATAACCTGGCCAGTTTGAACCTTTTGGTTTTTGTTAGACATTCGGCTCTCGATATCAATTCGAGGAGTGTCGTAACCAACCAAGAGTTACGACTCAAGTATTTACCAAGTTGAATAGAGTGTTTAACTCATTTGAAGCTCTTTTCCCTTGGATAGGCATACTAGTGTCTGATTTATGTGACTTGCCACATCACATCTTGTGATGTTGAACGCAGATCGCAATTAATCGAGTTGCATCTCGTCTTTCCATGAGGACTGTTGTACGCTTCGACATCCTGGTTTGGAACTTTAAGGGGGAAGGCGAGCACTCAAGTAATGGCAGTATTCAACCATCAACCTTGGTTACAACGAGTCGTGTCAACAAGAAGACGATCAAGTAAGATTACATCTTCAAGAGGATCCAACATCCACCACCAGATGGATTTACTCAAAGAAGAAGTGTGACTTCAACTCCAGTAAAGTTATCGCTAAGGATATCAGTTCCTCTTGCCAGATCGAAGCGAAGGTTAAGTGAAGTATCACTAGAGACATATAGTTAGTTGTTTTTCTCCTGATGAAGATACAATCAAGTTGAGTAGAACATGAACAAGCTTTCGAAAGGTCGAGGTACCGTGGTATATTTCCCACATTCCTTGTCAATCGTTCTGTTATGAATTCCTTAATTGTGAGTCATGAAAGGAACGCTACTTATTGAGTGTCTTTCACGACAACGGTATCCAATCCTTGCAAATCATGAGACAGTACTTGAGTTTTGTGGGTGTGGTTCATTTAGTCTTGCTCAAACTATAAAAGCTACTGCACCATGCATGTGCACCATTTGCACCACACATCTGCATCATTTGCACCATACATATGCACCATTTGAACCATACCATGTGCATATTCATTGCACCATACAACATATGATGCATCATGAAGCATCATTACCAATGTAACACCAATGGTGGAATGCATGATAATACTAAAATTTAGAGCAAGATTGTGTACCCCATTCGAACTATTCTAAGGTGTCTAATGACTGCGGTCATTTCACCATCTTCATTTGACTTCTTACATTATTGATCCCCTTTCCATTGAGTAATACTTGGGAAAACCAATTACTCAACCCCACTTGCAACTAAACAAACACTTGGACTTCCATCCTTGACTTGTTAGGTTCAAGTACCTTGATTGTTGCAACTATACCGTTCGTCATCGAGTGCTCATCAGTTCGATGATCAACCTTGTAAAATCCATGAAATCTCCTTCCTCGCAAGGATACCGTTCGATTGTCTACCTTGTGAAACTCTTCGGGTCCATCTAAGATCTTGCGTTGGTATATGGTAACCTTGATACTCCAAGAACCTTGTAGTTACCATATGATTGAGTTCTCTGCTGTGTTGAAACATATGAGGATGCTGAATTCTTAAATCCTCGTGTGGCACCGCAAAGGGTCCTCATCTTCTATTTCTATTGTTTAAGATGTTGATATACCCAAAAATCTCGTAGTCGCCATATCTTCAGTATTCCTGCTGTTTTGCCCACATAAGAATGTTGAGTGCTTTGCTACTCTTATGCTACAGCTAAGGAATCCTATGGTTGGCTAAACATCAAGCGAGGTTAATAATTATAGTTTAACCTCGTAACCTATCTTAACTCATTTCAGGGGAAATACCACATTAAGTTATAAGGACCTATGCAAAACCAAGCAAGCAACCAAGAATCAATGCAAGGATAGTTTCAAACTATCAAGGTGACCTAGAGAAGCAAAGAACAAGTGCAAATTATTCAAGTCAAAACTAGGACAGAACAAGATGTCATGCACTGTAAGAGTACAATAATAAAGGGTCAGTAACAGACGTGGAAGTTTTACGATGTGATATTGTCATGTCGAGCATCCTGTCAAGGTTATCAACCTAGAGACTGGAATCACTTGAAGCAACTTTAGAATTTCTTAAGATGCCTGCAGAAAATCACTATTTCATAGAACCCAAGTCTTTAAGGGCATTGCCATTTTCCTTAGTCAATGACCCTCTTTTACGGATCGTTCCCTCATCGTTTCTGTTATTCTACTGGTTTGAATCTCGGGACGAGATTACTTTAAGGGGGAAGGATTGTAAAAGCCCTTTTTTCGGAAGAACAAAAACGCAAAAATGCGAACTTAAAAATTTTAAAAATAGACTTGGAAATCCAAACGCACATGAACCATATGAGTTAACCAATGTTCACTAAAAATAGGAACTTGTTAAAATTTTACATATAGAACATGGTTGCTAATGTATTTGGAACTTAAGGGGTAAAATCCTTAATTTCCAAGTATTCACATTTTCAATGAAAAATTAAAGGAGAAAAAGAAAACAAAATGGAGAGAAAGAAAAAGGAATTATTCCAACCCTAAAATGGGACATTCAAAAAAAATTCAAATCTAAGGCTGTAAATTTTTCCATGACCTTATAATATTCCAAATAGACTCTCGGTAAAGTTTCAAAATTTTTGAAGCACGTTTTCCATTTATTGGACACGTACTGAGAGTTTAATCAGAGTCGACTTCAAATTTAAACTTTGTACTTAAATTTGTCCAAATCCATTCCAAATTTTTCCTGAGGTCCCTTATGGTTCAAAAAGGTTAACTCTAAAGTTTCAGGGATTTTTGAACCTAATCTACCATTTATTTCATTGAATCAAGTATCACCGCTTGAATTCAAATTCAAACCTGAGTTCGAAATTCAACTAGCTCAGTTTTAAAATCTGATTGCACCATAAAATTCCTCACATTTTATTGGTCATTGGGCAAAAGTTTACTATTTTTGAAGCATGTTTGCTAGCCCTATTTGAATTTTGGAAAGAAGGAGGGAAGTGGGTCCCACATGTGGTCCCCACAGGTCAGGTCGGCACTTCCTTTCTCTTTCCTCTCCTGCCCCCACGCAGATGTGCTGCATGTGCCACCGCGTTGAACATCGGCCTATCTATACCGTGCCCGACCCCGTCCGGCCACAGCACTGCTTCACCTCCCGGCCGACCACGGCGCCGCGCTGCTGCCGTCCGCGCTCGGCCGCCCACGATGGCCGCCGGCCTGCGCGCGTCGCGCCGCTCCTCTCATCGGCCCGCGCGCCTCTCCCTCTGGCCCCTAACGCCACGGCGCCGGCACACCGCCCCAAGACGGCCGCCGGCTTGCCCCGCGCGCCCTGGCCGCCGCTCATGTTTCCTCGCCGGCCAAGTTTTCCAGCCGCGACGTCGTTCCCCCCCCCCCCCCCCCCCCCCCCCCCCCCCCGCCGCCGTCTGCTGGCCTCGCCGCCTTCCTGTACACGGCGCCCCGAGCAGCACTGCTGCCCATGCTCCAAGTCGCTGCCAGCGCCTCAACCCTGAGCCCCCGCTGTCCGCCTGCCTCGGTCGACGCCACGCTCGCCCCCTCATCGGCCGCCGTCCGCCCCGCTGTTTCCCTTGAAATGGTTCCGCTGTTGGCGTCCTGCTCGCGCTCGTGCTCAGCCTCGTGCCGCGTCGTCCCGCGTCTTGCCGCGCTGCATCATCAACGGCGACGGATGTCCACCACTGCTCGTGTCTCTCTTTTGGGCCACGCTCCTTTCTGCTCGGCAGCGCTGGCCACACCTCAACGCTTGTGGCCACGGCTCCAGCTGCATCGTCCGCGAGCGTCTCCTCTGCCACTGACACCCGTGACACTTTGTCCGCGTCATGTTTGCACCACCGTGCCAAGCATGCCTGCCACTGTGCTCCTAGCCGCCATCCAAAACCCCTATCCTGGAACTGCAACAGCATGTTCCACCACCCATGTGTCCCTGAGAAGTTCGAACATAAGCTGCGCTGTGTCGCCTTGTGTCATCTACTTGGCGTCGTCATCTACATGAAAGTCAACATGGCGTTCTGCTCATAGGTCGTGTCCTAGCAGAGAAAGCAAGTGATATGAGTGATAGAGAATATGCAGGAAACACACCTTTGACACAATGGCATCAACAATTGATTCAAGGTTAGCTCTGAATTGTTCAAAGATTAGTTGAACAGTGCTGCAGCTAAGGTGTTTGATGAAATGCTTACAAGGAAAGAACCAACTTCGTTGACGTTCAGAACTGGTCTGTGATGCAGGGGTAGAACGAGGTCGCAATCGACAAGCCTAAGTGCCAAGATGCCCTTTGAATGGTGATGAAGCGACGGAAATCAAATACACACCAAGATGTTCGGCGAAATGCCTACAAGGTGAGCCTTGCCCTGAAATACCCTTGCTTGACGTCACCGACGTCCGTTCGTCGTGACCGCTACTGGTACTCATGTGTCGTCAAGTCGTACGTCCATGTTCCACATCAATATCATTCCAATAGAAATCCCCTAAGTTGACCTCTTTTGTCATTTATATCACGTTGGCCTGTCCGTGCATGCTCGTGATGCTCCACCATGAACCCGTCGACGTCGTTGACCATATGACATCGTCGTGACGTTCTGAGCCATCATCGTGTCCTGGCATCGAGATGAAGGATGCCTGTAACGTACATGATGCTGGAACATAACCACGGACACAACGATCGACAGTCGTTTAGCCAAATTAGGGTTTAGTCGAGGCGAGACTCGTCGAGTCCTGGGTGTAGCCAGGGTGCTCGATGAAATGCCTCTAGGTCAAACCAGGTGTGTCGGTGATCACCGATGACCTGGAGTAGAGGTATACAAGAACATTGCGACCAACAAGGAGAACTAGACCAAGGGGAACCTTGGATAAGAGTTCCTTGGTTGTGTCGAGGATGTTCCCTAACCGATCACAGGATTGGTTAACTTGGTGTACCACTTCATCGACGACAGGTTCGTCGAGTCGCTTATCAACAACCGAGTCGACATCACTAGCCTTAAGACTCACAAGGTGGTGTTCGGGATTCCGCTCACCCCATTGACGAGTCCGGGTCGATGTGGACCTCGCTAATCCGATCTTCTCGGTGATGGCAAAGCATGACCGTCATGACAAGGTCTCGCATCGTGTTCGAGTTCCAGGAGTTCACCGAGCTCATCTGGACAATCTTGCAAAGGACACTGCAATAGTGTCATTTAAGCACTTGAACGATGCTCGAGAAGCTTGCCGTAGAAACTACTTTACCTAAAAGTCATTTGAACATTGTCATGGTACTCATGCTAGGTTAACAGTGCTTGTAATGACTTCTTAAGTCCAAGCCATGTTGGTCTCATTTAGACCCAAGTGTCATTATGTTCCATCATGGTTCATCCTAAGTCGGGACCCTACGACAGCACTACTCACTTAACTAGGTTTACTCCTTTATGAGTTAAGTCAAGTTCATTGGTCGACTGCTAAATTTCGACCTTCGTCTTGTACACTCAACTCATACTCAAGCTTTCGATGTCCCACCTTGATTTTTGGGTCATCCTTACACTTCTCCGGCCAACACTTCTTCACCATTCAGAATTGTCAATCTCGTGTGGCATAGCTTGAAGTGTGGTATACTAAGTTGCAATGTAGCTTTATGTTGTACCTTTTAGTTCCTACCGACACTTCTATGTCCACCTTGACTCATCCCTTGGTTACCCACACAATAGAGGCATATTTGTCCTTCCTAGTCAAACTCCTTGTTCTTAAAGTTTACACAACCCCATGGAGTCTATTATTAAACTACTTAATTACTTAATTACTTATATGCATATCATGTCGATAGGAACGTGATGATAGGTGATCGACGAGAAGTTTCGCTTGGAGGAGAAGGCCAAGGTGTTTCCACTGAAGTTCCATGGCAGGTTCTCCGGAGGAAGACTAAGCCCTAACAATTGATATTTATTCGAGTCACAAACTAAGGCAAGCCCCAGTTTGCATTTAAGTCGTTTATAAAATTTTACTTTATCATTATGATGAGTAGTATATGAATTGTGCATTATGTTTAGTCTGATTGATACCCCACATGCATGACCCAAAAATCCCAGGGATTGGTTGGAACGAGTTACAATTTGACCTGTAGTAACTGCTTTGCTAATGCATAGGAAATCTGGTAGAAGTCGAGTAGTTGGAATCTACTCGCGAGAGATGTAGGACATATCTCATAGGATTGGTTAGATAGAAAATGGCATAATATAATGAAATGGAGACTAGGCAGGGAATGGATAGGAAGCGGCAAGAATTGAGTCTCGGTCGCATAGCCCTGCCTGTGTCGATTAAGGCCCGTCTGTATGCGGCCCCTTCGGACAAGATTGAATTGTACCGGCAACATAATGGATATATGGGCTCCAGTAAACTGACGTAGCTTGGTCACTTGGGTGTCGAGGCATACCGTTCCATTTTATAGGTGTGGGTTGAGGGCAGCAAGGTGTAAATCCGCTGGTGGGCACATCAGAGTACGCCCCACGTAGGGACCTCCTGCTCGTGACGGATCGACCGATTCGGCATTTGAGTGTCTCGCGAAAGGTTGCTGTCAGTACCCTGGATACCATATACTCCTTGGGATTGCAAAGATCTCAAGGGAAAGTCATCTACTTGATTTGAAGACCTTTGGAGGCCCACATGTCAGACATAACCAGATCCGCTTCTCCAACATGGTTAGTCCCAGGGTCGCCACGTGTACTGCCAAACCGGAGCTACCGCCCGCAAGGGGGAAGCTCCGGGTTATGTACCGAAATGGCACCCACGTACCTAACCCCAGACCGAGGGAAGCTCCAGTGCTGACACGTGTCGTGTAGCACTGGACCTATCTGTTCCCCACAGTGTGGTCCGGCGCTGCCACGTGTCCAACCGTCGAATCTTCATCCTCTAACCTCCGGAAGACTCTACAACGGCTCCGGATCTTCAAAGGGGAATCAAGGACTTCAAGACCCGATCAAGTGTCATTAATACTATATTAATGACACACGATCGGACGACCTTAATTACCAGTAACGGTGCTGTAAAAGCCCATAACTCGGCCATTAAGGGCCATTAAACATGTTGAATGTGTATCAATATCAGTAACCGCCGGGGCCACATGTCGGGCCAGGCTAACTTGTAATGGCCTGCCCTTGTACTATAAAAGGACAGGCCGACGATACATAGGACTCTCTACACAGACTCGAACACACACGGACTAGACGCACTCATTCTACGCTCTCAACTCACGTTGAGCTCATACATCCAATACAACATCAACACACCCCGTGGAGTAGGGTATTACGCTCAGGCGGCCCGAACCACGTAAATCTTGGTGTCCCTTGTGTCACTCGACATCTCACCTTCTTGAATCTCCGTGTGCCCATACCAAACCTCAAACTCCTCTTACAACTTAGTAGTGTCGGGAGATCTGCCGGATCAAAACCACCAACAGTTGCCATATACTACTAGTACTGAAGTGTTACGTAGGTACTGCGCGAAGTACTCACTGGCATTTCCGAAAGTGCGTATGTATCGTGTTGTCCGGGTGTGTCCTGATTGCAATCACCGTCCCTCGCGAGAATAGAGTACCACTTGTTCACTGCGCCGTGACGTAGTAAATACTAAAGAAGCCATAAAAATATATTGTATTGAATTATAATTGCTTTGCAACCTTGTATGGCTTAGAGATAGTATAATTAAAAGTTTACAGTTTCCCCATACTTTACCTGTAATAGCATTATGTGCTTTTGGCATGTCATATCATCGGCAAAGCGTTTCTCGTTTGATTGTGGAGTCCATGATGTGTCGTGCTTGAAGAATGCCATTTGCTACTTAAAAAATGATTATAAGTATACACTTATAGGCGAGTCTATTTATGCTATTCCTTACCTATGTTTAGTATTCACCCTGCATATGTCTAGTGAGACGGGTAAGTCTTGCTGAGCCTTATGCTCACGTTTGCGCTTTAACGATTTTTGCATGTATTAGTTTTATTTCTGCTGTTCAGGTTGTACATGAGACTCGAGGTGTCGAGATAAATCTCATGTGAACCACGCCGCTGCTGGATGTTCTCCTTGTTGCTAGTGAGAAGCGTCCTAGGGCATGGACGTCTTCTCTCCTGCTTAGTTAGGTGAGATTATGAGTATGTATTTTCCGCTGCGTGTGTACTTCTGTGGTACACTCTTTTGTAAACTCTTCTTATTATGAAATGAAAACTTTATATGTTTTGGTATCCTTTTTGTGTGTGTTGTTAGGTGCCGCATCGCACGACACCACCCAATGAGATCCTCGGATGTGTGGACTCCGGTCCCCACATTGGTACGCACAACAGAATAGATCGAGATCCATACAATGATTCTTTATTAATAATCAATATAAGTCTTATAAACATGATCTAGATTACATTGGACGTGGTCGAGGATGACCACCGAAATAGATAAATCCTCAAAAACAGTGGAGCAAAATGGCGCCATGCCCAATAGGCAGACTTGGAAAGTAGGACTAGACCTAATCGTCAACCTCACACGCTTCAGCTTCTTCATCTTCTGATAAACCACATATAAAGAAAGAGTGAGTACATAAGATACTCCACAAGCCCTAACACCACTCAAGTGGAGGTGTTCCATGCATTGGGGCTTGTAGCAAGGAGAGGCCATACGGCTTAGTTTTTCTCTTTGAAAAGAGTTTTGCAATAAAAGAGAGGAGTAGTTGAATCAGTATTATTATAGTTGGCGGCTCCTGGGGGAGTTTTAGACCATCCCGCCAGTTCCCTTACTTTTAGATGAGTATTCAGACCTATGGCCCTGACGACTCCAGCACGCATGTCAACACTTTCTCAAAACACGGCTGCCTCGGCCACCCACCCACACACACTTCAAGGAGATGCACTAATTCTAATCATAAGAAGCTCAAGGCATAGCGTGTCAAGACTATGACAACAGCTATCCGGGTAGACTAAGACTCTACAGAGTTTGTACACTTTACCCACAGGATATGCCCACCGCGATGTGACATGAAGCTCATCTCATCTTCCCCAAGTAACCCCACAATCGCACCTTGGCCCGACGCAGGAGCTATTCGGGCATTCCCTACCCAGCCAGCCAACAGATGACTGCAAGTGCATCTAGGATATCCCTTGTGGGTTTTGGCTAATTGATGACGAACATATGAGATCCTAATGAAACTATTGAGATGATTGCATAACAAACAAAGTGAAACAGCTCGGTGCACACAAAAAGGTGAAAAATGGAGTGGTGTCCAAAGAGGAATACTTCGATGGAATTTAGAAGAACAAATTAGATTTTAAATGTATAGGGTGTGTATGAAAGACACACTTCAAGAGCTCACGACCTTGCGCAGGGGTAAGGGTTTTAAAATTAACCTAACATCTCATAGTGCACCGAACTAGTCCGATCATGGACCGGACTAGTCCGCCAGACTTTCTGGAGTTTGTTTTCACATAGGGTCGGACTAGTCCGTTTTCCAACTAGACTAGTCCGCCAGACTTTCTGGAGTCCATCTTCACACAGGGCCGGACAAGTCCGTATTGCCACCGGACTAGTCCGCCAGACTATCTGGAGTCCATCTTCACACAGGGTCGGACAAGTCCGTTTTGCCACCGGACTAGTCCGCCAGACTTTCTGGAGTCCATCTTCACATAGGGTCGGACAAGTCCGTTTTCCAACCGGACTAGTCCGCCAAATTTTCTGGACTTCGAATTACATTGTGACCGGACAAGTCCGGACTTGCACCGGACTAGTCTGGTATTAGGGTTTTACAACGGTTACTTTTTGGTAACCCTATAAAAAGAGGATCCACGGCCTTCCTCAGGATATACACGTCGAATACAGCTGAAAATACAAACCCTAGCGCCGCCACCTTGTCCAAAGAGCCCAAAACACATCTCCCCACACATCTAAAGTGCAAAAAGGGTAAAATCAATTGAACACTTGGATTCAGGATTGGGAGATTGTCGTTCTCATTGTGAGCTCTTGGGGTTTGATATTTTTACACTCATACTCTGCATTGTAATACTTTCAAGTGTATTTGATCGCTTCTTTTGTTGTAATTCTCGTGGGAGCCCTCAACGTGTGAGGTTGCCCCACAAACTCGGTGATTACCCTTGCTAGTGGAATCAAGTCGGCCTTTGTGGCGACTTGAAGAGGGAAAGGGTTGGAGACCCAGCTCTATGTGAGCTTCCTCAACGAGGACGTAGATCTCGTGGTGAGATCGAACCTCGGTAAAAATTCGTGTCTCTTTTGCCTTATTTCTTTTATATTTTGTTCATTAGATCACTTCATTGCTAAACATCAATTTAAGTTGCTTATAAGTTTTCACGTGCATTCTTACAATAATCTTAAATCAAAGTATATGTTGTTCTCATTTCCGCTGCCAAAAGAATCTAGTTTCCCAAATAACATTTAATCAATTCACATATTTCAGCACACCGGACTAGTCCACCCACACAACTGGACTAGTCCGGTCAAACAAGTTTTTGACAACTCTATTAACTGTGTAGGAAATTTTAAAGGCCTATTCACCCCGCCCTCAAGGTCACATTCAATTGGTATCAGAGCAAGGTTCTCTTTCAACGAGACTCAACTCTCGGAGAGATCAATGGCCTCTGAGAAGAACAACGATATCCCAAAGATGAACATCAATGAGGTGGAACAAGAAGCTAAAGCCTTCGATGTGCTGAAAGAAAGCCCACATGATGATGAAGAAGTATGATAGCTAAAGGCACTCCTGAGAAAGAAACTGCTGGCACAAAAAGGAAAAGAAGAAGAGAAGACGACTGGGAGTGGTCATCACGACTACTCCCGATATCCTTACAACTACAACCGTCTCAATTCAAACAATCACTATCTCTCTATTCCTATGGGAAAGCCTTCACAGTTTGACAGAAGTGACTACACCATGTGGAAGTACAACATGAAAATGCATCTAATATCTCTGAATCCTAGTCCGTGGCACATTGTTTGCACAGGCATAGATATCCCGGACACGGATGAGGAACTCACTCTAGAACAAGAACAAGAGATCCACAGAAATGCACAAGTCGTCGCGGTGATCACATCATCACTAAGCAAAGAGGAATTCACAAAGATCGATGGATTAGAATGTGCAAAAGAAACCTGGGATACACTTAAGACAGCTCACGAAGGAAATAGGTCAGTTCGTGAAGCTAAAATTGAGATGCTTGAAGGAGAGTTGGGGAGATTTGCTATTGAAGAAGGCGAATCACCGCAAGGCATGTACAACCGGATGAAGGCACTCATCAACAAAATTCGTGCCTATGAAAGTAAGAAATGGACGGATCACGAGGTCGTCAAAAGAATGATTAGAGCCTTCATGCCAAGAAATATCACACTTTGCTCAATGATTAGAGAAAGCCCCGGATTTCACAAAATGACCCTCGATGAGTTATTGGGGAAGATCATAAATCATGAAATGATGGAGAAAGAGGCTCAATACGTCAAAGACTTAGCCGAACTCACCTCTTCCAAAAGGAATGAAGTTGCTCTCAAAGCACCATGCAGACCCAAACTCAAAGAAACTCGTGAAGACCAAGATGATGGAGATACAAGCAACGGGAGTACCGATCTTGATGATGAACAAATGGTACTCTTTATGAAGAAGTTCAAGCGCATGATAAAAAGAAGACACGACAACAATTCAAATGAAGGCAAAATCAAGGATAAAGGGAAATCCAAGGCTCGACGCACTTGCTACAACTTTGGAGAGTATGGTCACTTCATGGTGGACTGCCCTTATGAAGAAAACAAAAAGAAGAAGGAAACAAGACCTCAAGAAAAGAAAATTTTCAGAAAAAAGAAGACAAGCCCATCAAGCTCACATTGGCAAGGAGTGGGACTCAAACGACGAGTCCTCCTCCGATGAAGAAGAAGAGATGGCCACTATCACAGTCAAGAAACCCACTATGAGAGCCACACTCTTCCCAAACATGGGAGGACGGGATATGAACAACCACACTTGCCTTATGGCTAAGGAAGGCAAGAAAAAGGTTCGACTTACTCCTCCTACGCAAAATTCATCTATTGATGACTTTGATAGCTCTAGTGATAATGAAGAAATGTTTAGAGGATTAAGTAAAATTGCCTTAAAGAAAATGGAAATGTTGTCGAATGAAATCTTTGAAAAGGAGGAACTTGTTAACCGACAAAAAGATATGCTCATCCGTGAAAGGAAGAGATATCAAGAAGTTGAAAAGCTTCTTGAGCTTGAAAGAGAGAAGAACGAGTCACTTGATTTTGAGCTAGCCTTGAGTAAGGAAACTTACTCAAAGCTAGAGGACTCGCATATTGCAATCAAGGAAGAACTTGCTAACTTGTCAAAAGTTAACAAGATCCTTGAGGTGCAAGTTGAGTCGCTCAAGCAAAGTGACTCCTCTTCCTCCAAAGATATGAGTTCGAAAACAATCGAAACCTGCACTTGCACTAGTAAGAAGAATGTTATTTCTAATACTTCAACTTCTCATAATATGCATGCTTCCAAAAGCGGCATCTTTGATAAGGAGAAGATCAAATATGCACGCAGTGCATATATGGTCACTAGACCTCCTAATGTCAAAGATGGTCTTGGTTTTGACAGGAACAAACACATGTATACTCCTAATCATGCTAAAAATAGAATCACTTTTGTTAAGGAAAAATCTCATGAATCTGATTTACAAATACTATTTCGTACATTTGATGCTTCCTATGTTCTCATGAAAAACAAATATGGAAAAGTCATTGCTAAATATATAGGGCCATGCCACAAGAACTTGAAGACTTGTGTGTGGGTTCCCAAGACTCTTGTGACTAACCTGAGAGGACCCAAGCAAGCTTGGGTACCTAAAAACAAGGAATAATTCTATTTTGCAGGCTTACTCCTCCGGTGGATCTAAATGGGTGCTAGATAGCGGATGCACAAATCACATGACCAGAGAGAGAGGTATGTTTGTGGAGTACGAGTACAACAAGGATCTAAGTGAAGGCATATACTTTGGAGACAACAGCCAAGGAAAGGTCCTTGGTAGCGGTGACATTGAAATATCCTCTCAACACACCTTATCTAATGTTTTACATGTAGACTCTCTAGATTATAATCTTTTTTCAATATCTCAACTATGCGACAAAGGTTACAACTGTTTATTCACTAATGAGGGTGTGACCGTTTTTAGAAGAAGCGTTGGCTCAATTGCATTCAAGGGAATGTTGAAGGGAGGGCTTTATCTTGTTGACTTTAACAAAGATAAAGCCGAACTCAACACTTGCTTGGTTGCTAAGACCAACATGGGATGACTGTGGCATAGACAGCTAGCCCATGTTGGGATGAGAATTCTGCAGAAACTTCTAAAAGGTGGTCACATCCGTGGTCTTAAGGATGTGGTTTTTGAAAAAGACAGACCGTGCAACACTTGTCAAGCAGGAAAACAAGTCGGAGCACTACACCCCGCCAAGAATGTGATGACTACCACAAGACCGCAGGAACTTCTCCACATGGATCTCTTTGGTCCAATTGCGTACATCAGCATCGGCGGTAACAAATAAGGTTTCGTAATTGTTGATGATTTTCCAAGATTTACGTGGGTATTTTTCTTGTATGATAAATCAGAAACTCAGGGAATCCTCAAGAAGTTCTTGAAAAGATCTCAGAACGAATTCTCATCAACTATAAAGAATATCAGAAGTGACAACGGGACAAAATTCAGGAACACCCAAGTTGAAGAGTATCTCAATGAAGAAGGGATAAAGCATGAGTTCTCGGCACCCTACTCCCCTCAACAAAACGGAGTGGCCGAAAGGAAGAACAGAACATTGATCGAAATGGCAAGAACTATGTTGGTTGAATACAAGACATCAGATCGATTTTGGGCAAAAGCGGTGAACACTGCTTGTCATGCCACAAATCGGCTGTACCTTCACCGACTACTGAAGAAAACTCCATATGAGATTCTTACCCCAGTAAAAAGCCTAATGTTTCTTATTTCAAAGTCTTTGGTTGTAAATGTTTTATTCTGAACAAGAAACTGAGGGCCTTGAAGTTCGCTTCAATGTCCGATGAATGGTTCTTGCTCAGATATGAATCGAATGCCTACGCCTATCGTGTCTTCAACAAGGTGTCTGACCTTGTTGAAGTAGCACGTGATGTAGTGTTCGATGAATCTAACGGCTCACACGTGGAGCAAGTCGATAAGTGTATGCTAGATAAAGAGGAAGCTCCATATGAAGCGCTGAAGAAAATGGCACTTGGTGATATCTTACCACAAGAGTGAACATTAGACTCAAATGCACAAGATGAACTTCGACACGGAGGCAATGATCAAGGGGGAGCTCTTGCACAAGATCAAGATGAGGAAGATCAAGAAGATCAAGACAATCATGGAACCGATGATCTAGGGGGAGACAATGGACATGAAGATAATGAAGAACAAGCAACTACACAAGTTCCACACCCAAGAGTACATCAGTGCATGCAAAGAGACCATCCTGTCAACATTATCATTGGAGATATTGCTAAGGGAGTAACTACTAGATCTCGAGTTGCAAATTTTTGTGAATACTATTCTTTTGTGTCTTTTTTGGAACCATACAGGGTAGAAGAAGCCTTAAGGGATCTAGACTAGGTGATTGCGATGCAAGAGGAGTTGAACAACTTCAAAAGAAATGAAGTGTGGGAGCTGGTGGAGAGACCAATGGCGAACATCGTTGGAACCAAATGGGTCTTTCGGAACAAGCAAGATGAACATGGAGTAGTAACGAGAAATAAAGCGAGATTGGTGGCCAAAGGTTATTCTCAGGTTGAAGGTTTGGACTTTGATGAAACTTTCACTCCTGTAGCTAGACTTGAGTCCATTCGTATTTTATTGGCATATGCTACTCACCATAATTTTAAGCTGTATCAAATGGATGTCAAAATTGCCTTCCTAAATGGTCCAATTAAGGAGGAAGTTTATGTGGAGCAGCCACCAGGATTCGAAGACCAAAAGTGTCCCAACCATGTCTACAGACTGCGTAAGGCTCTCTATGGCCTCAAACAAGCTCCTCGAGCTTGGTATGAGTGCCTTAGAAATTTTTTGACTCAAAATGGATTCAAAATTGGTAAAGTTGACTATACACTCTTCACTAAACATTGTGATGATCATCTATTCGTATGTCAAATTTATGTTGATGACATTATCTTTGGATCCACTAACAAGTCTTTCTGTGAAGAATTTAGCAAAATTATGACAGATAGGTTTGAGATGTCAATGATTGGCGAATTGAAGTTCTTCTTGGGATTCCAAGTGAAGCAACTGAGAGAGGGTGCATTTATAAGCCAAACCAAATATACACAGGACATTCTCAAGAAATTCAATATGGACAAAGCCAATCCCATCAAGACACCCATGGCCATCAATGGACATCTCGGCCTCAATGAAGACGGTCCAAATGTGGACCAAAAGGTATATCGGTCCATGATCGGCTCCTTACTTTATTTATGTGCATCTAGGCTAGATATTATGCTCAGTGTTTGCTTGTGTGCAAGGTTTCAAGCCGCACCTAAAGAGTGTCACTTAATAGCTGTAAGAAGAATCCTAAGGTACCTTGTTCACACACCCAACTTGGGCCTTTGGTATCCCAAAGGATCCATGTTTAACTTTATAGGCTATTCCGACGCCGACTGTGCAGGATGCAAAGTCGATAGAATGAGCACGCCAGGGACTTGTCAATTTCTTAGTAGGTCCCTAGTTTCTTGGTCATCTAAGAAGCAAAACTTCATTGCTCTTTCCACAGTGGAAGCAGAGTATGTTGCAGCCGGTAGTTGCTGCGCACAACTACTTTGGATGCGACAGACTCTTAGGGACTACGACTATAATCTAAGCCATATCCCGCTTCTATGTGATAATGAAAGTGCTATAAAAATTGCACACAACCCTGTAGAGCACTCAAGAACTAAGCACGTAGATATCCGTCATCACTTTCTTAGAGATCATTCATTAAAAGGTGACATTGCTATTTCACATGTTAGGACTGAAAAACAACTTGCGGATATTTTTACCAAACCATTAAATGAGAAAAGGTTTTGTGAGCTTAGTAATGAGCTTAACATTCTTGACTCTCGAAATGTGGCTTGAAACGTTGCATACCTGGTTGAAACTTGAAATGTTACATTTTATTGTTAAAACTGCTCCTCATCTCCTTTTCTTCTAAGAAAACTATTTCAATGAAGAAATCTTGTAGTTTATTACCACTTTCATTGTTACTTGCCTACTAGTCGTAATTACCAAGATTATTTGCAAAATTATTGTTCTTGGATCACTATTAATCATCTCTATATGTATCAAGTCTGTTGAAACTGGACTTGTCCGGTTCTCCACCGGACTAGTCCGGACAGACGAAATACTTAGGTTTTCCAGGGGCACCGGACTAGTCCGCCTCCTTGACCGGACTAGTCTGGTCCGCCGCATATATAAGCGGTTGGCCGGCCCAAAATTTGAATCCCAAACATCTCCCTCCACTTGGTCTCCCTCTCCTCTCCTAAACCCTAGCCCCCAAAGTGATTTTCGGATTGAGCCCTCAAAATCGAAGTTTTCTCCATGGGAAATCCTCTCCTCGACGAGTGGACTCTCCCCTCCAGACTCATCCGGACAGATTCTTGCTCCTTCAACGCGAATCTTCAAATCTCGGTAAATTTCACCCTAAAACCAAATTCTAAAATTTTCTCGTTCTAGCTCGTTTCCCTTGATTCCAAGGTTGTACATTGGCTCCAGAGATGTATTCCTACCACTTCCATGCCCTTTTGTATCTTTAGATAGAAGTTTTGAATTCAAAGGAATTTGTTAGGGTTCTTATGCCAGGTCGGACTAGTCCGGCACTCAGATGCGGACAAGTCTGGTACACCGGACAAGTCCGCACTCTAAAACCGGACAAGTCCGATCTCTGACATCTGAATCCCTACATTGCCTTCAATCCTTGGTTCTTTCTTATCTAATCTGTGAACTCCTTATCAAGCACGATATCTTCAGGCTCTGATGACAGCTCTTTCCACTATGATGAAGAAGTTCAACGCGAAAGAGTGAGGAGAGCCAAGGAGAGAGTAATGAAGAAAAGACATGATGTCAATGTCCACTCTCCACCCTCTGATGACAATCTTCCTAAGAAGAGGAAGGTTATTGTCAAAAAGGCTCAAGGAAAAGCTGCTGTTGAGAGCTCATCAGGGCCAAAAAGAGTTCTCAATAAAGGGAAGGGACTTGCTACTGGTCCCATTGGGCCCTTGAAGATGAAAAACCCCAGTGACCGCAATAGGCAACCTTCTAGTGAGGATTTCACCGGGAAAGGGGGTGAGCTAGCTGATAACTTCAGGAAGATTGAAGTGTACAATCAACCTAAACAATGCTCTGACCCAAGATTCTGGAGCAACTTCCATGCGAACCACTACGAGCACGTGTACATGAAGATGAAAAATCATGTAGTGGAGAGTCAATGGCTGAATGTTGGATACCTGCAGTCGAAGAGGTATCCTGCTTTTCGTGAGGTGGTTGAGGCTCTGGAGAGGCACGGTCTGAAGGATCTGCTTTCCTTTGAGTATAACTGGAAAAATGAAGTCATTACCCAATTTTACTCCACCCTCTACTTTGCTCGTGGTGATGGAGACAGTCTTACTTGGATGACTCATGATTCCAAGTATAGTGTCACTTATGATGAATTTGCAAGGATCCTTCACCTTGAAAACACTCTGGATCATGAGCTTGTCATCCACAATCTGCAACCTTTGGAGAAGGATGAGCTTAAGTTCCTCTATGACACAAGGATGCCCTATGTTCCTCCCACCATCAAATATCGGAAGCCCTTCTTTATGGTCCTCAACAGAGTGTTGAGGAAGACAATAGCCCCGAAGGATGGAGATGCGGGGACTATCCAAGGAACCTTGAGGACCCTAATGAAGGTCATTAGTGGAAGGAGACCGTTCAATGTTTTTGAGTACATCTACAACGACATTGTGAACATCTCAATCACTCCCAATAGGTCCTGCGGGTATGCCCCATACATCATGTACATGATTGAGAAAGTGACCGGACTCGAGTTTGTCAAGGATGTTTCTCATACGGGGTTGAATACACAAAAGCCCACCGAGTACACCCTTTCCTCAACACCAACTGCTCCTTCCTCCCCCGGAGCTGAGAGGAGGTCTAAACGATCTCAGGATGTGAATGCCACAAGGTCTGCAACTGCTCCTCCTGGTTCTTCTTCTGTCCATGAACCCTCCGGTGGCGTCCTCAAAATGCTCTCCTCCATCTTTGCCTGCTGCCGTAAGATCGAAGTCAGGCAACGTAAACATCAACAGTATGTGAATGCCAATATCAAGTCTATCTGTGCAAAGCTGGAGATTGAGATGGTTGGATCACCGCCCGCCTCCGAGGACTCAGAGGAAGATCCTACTCCCGTGAATGACAATGATGGTGAAGATGAAGATCGGACTGAAACTGAAGGAGAGAGCGGCGATGAGTGATTCCCCTCAATTTTTCCCTTTTTGGTGCCTTGATGCCAAAGGGGGAGAGATTGAGACTAGATTGAGAGATTGAGACTCGAACTATCATCTAGTATTAGTTATTAAGATTTTGTGATCGAGGACATGTACCTATTTTTAAAAAACTTTGTAATGCAATATTTCCTTTCCTATGTGTGATGCTTATTGTTGCTCTAATGCTTACTTCTATGTTCATTATTGTTTATCTTTAGTTCATCACATTTTATTGATCACACACCTATTAGGAACCCCACCATAAGGTGTGGGCATATGTGAGAAGCTTTTTTTGAATTAATCGTTATTCTCATATATGCACACCTTATGAAAATCAAAATTTTATTCTCAATTGTGATATCTCAAATGGTCGTCATCAATCACCAAAAAAGGGGAGATTGTAAGTGCATCTAGGATATCCCTTGTGGATTTTGGCTAATTGATGACGAACATATGAGATCCTAATGAAACTATTGAGATGATTGACAAAAAAGTGAAACAGCTCGGTGCACACAAAAAGGTGAAAAATGGAGTGGTGTCCAAAGAGGAATACTTTGATGGAATTTAGAAAAACAAATTAGATTTTAAATGTATAGGGTGTGTATGAAAGACACACTTCAAGAGCTCATGACCTTGCGCAGGGGTAAGGGTTTTAAAATTAACCTAACATCTCATAGTGCATCGGACTAGTCCGATCATGGACCGGACTAGTACGCCAGACTTTCTGGAGTCTGTTTTCACATAGGGCCGGACTAGTCCGTTTTCCAATCGGACTAGTCCGCTAGACTTTCTGGAGTCCATCTTCACACAGGGCCAGACAAGTCCGTTTTGCCACCGGACTAGTCCGCCAGACTTTCTGGAGTCCATCTTCACACAGGGTCGGACAAGTCCGTTTTGCCACCAGACTAGTCCGCCAGACTTTCTGGAATCCATCTTCACATAGGGCCAGACAAGTCCATTTTCCAACCGGACTAGTCTGCTAGATTTTCTTGACTTTGAATTACACTGTGACCGGACAAGTCCAGACTTGCACCGGACTAATCCGGTATTAGGGTTTTACAATGGTAACTTTTTGGTAACCCTATAAAAGAGGATCCACGGCCTTCCTCAGGATATACACGTCGAATACTGCTGAAACTACAAACCCTAGCGCCGCCACCTTGTCCCAAGAGCCCAAAACACATCTCCCCACACATCTATAGTGCAAAAAGGGTAAAATCAATTGAACACTTGGATTCGAGATTGGGAGATCGTCGTTCTCTCGTTGTGAGCTCTTGGGGTTTGATCTTTCTACACTCATACTCTGCATTGTAACACTTTCAAGTGTATTTGATCGCTTCTTTTGTTGTAATTCTCGTGGGAGCCCTCAACATGTGAGTATTCTTTCGTTGCTTATAAGTTTTCACGTGCATTCTTACAATAATCTTAAATCAAAGTATCTGTTGTTCTCATTTCCGCTGTCAAAAGAATCTAGTTTCCCAAATAACATTTAATCAATCCACATATTTCAGCACACCGGACTAGTCCGCCCACACAATCGGACTAGTCCAATCAAACAAGTTTTTCACAACTCTATTAAGTGTGTAGGAAATTTTAAAGGCCTATTCACCCCCCCTCTAGGCCACATTCAATGACCTTTGGTCTCTGTGCCATTTCCTGGTCCACCGTGCCCTTCATGGCTCTCCAGGTGTCTCATGCGACAGTCACCAGAAAGGTAGAGTGAGTCCCGCCCATACAGGTTCCGTGGTTGTACGAAATCACTATGTTGAAGTCAAATGAACCGGTCCTTATATTGGTGAGGCGACTCCATCCGTCCTTGGCAGAAGGACTAGTCCGGAACACACAACATCGAACTAAACATAAGTACTCAGCATAAGTATAGTCCGGAAAGCATGATCATTGGACCATTACTGAAGCACTCAGCATCGATCGGTGGGTTACACTGAATATGCTGCCGCAGCTGGTATACTTCTTAGGGAGCACTCAGCATCCCATCATCATACAAAGATCATTAATAACCCACCCATATCTTAACTCACACCTCCAAACACTTTTTAACACATGGTACAATCAAGTATACAGTTCGTAGTGGTTTGCGAGGCGAACTCGCAGAGGTTCCTAAGCATACTACTAACAAGGAGGTGCTCACATCACTGCTATAGTGCAATGACGAATTTGTTAGGTTATCAATGGGTTGTGTGGTCATGGTCAAGGAGGGGATTGTGATAGTCATTGCTATTATCGTAATTGATTCAGTGTCTTGTTTCAAGCCGTTGATAGTGAGTAACTATTGTGTTACTGTTTAACATTGGCTAGTAGCTAACACCGGTATTCAATCATCAACATATCTCATGCTATCATATATCAAGTGGTTTATAGCATAGCAATGTTTTAAAATATTCACGCAGTTATGCAATCAAAATAGGCCAATAGGTGCAATTGCAAAACATTGATGAAATAGATCAAGGAGTTAGAGCTTGCTTTTACAATGTTTTTCACAGTCTTTGTCCAGTTCTTTGTGATTCAGGGCTTGAGATTTCTTCATGAGCTCTCCGAGTGCTAAGTATGTAGCTACACGAATAAAATACGATTCATCGATAAAGATCCGAGAAATCCAAATAGAAATCCAATAAACATGAACAATCATCAAATAACGCACTTAGTAAGATTCTTATAAGGTTTATTGGAAAATACATAATTCTACTAGTGGCTTATTGGAAACATTACAGTTTCATGCATTCACTAAATGATCACTGAACAATCATAGCGGTTTCATCGATCCTACTAGCTTTCTTGACCCATTTCTACTTTTATTACAGTTTAGAAGTTAAGTAGGATTTTTAGTTATTACGATTGGGGTTATAATCAGGTTCCTGGTTTAACATTTTTGCCTCAAGTTCTTATTTATTGATTCATGGTATGTTAGATCAACTGCTAGTTTTTCTACCACTTGTTTAAACTACCAAAGACTCTTATTATTGTCTAAGAGTCAATTATCATTTCTTTATGGACTTCCTCCATAATTCTCCTATATTCACATGAATAGGCTTACTAAAGTTTTATGTCTTAAATATTTTAGAAGCTACACTTGTGTTCTAACGTTTTATAGCTAAATGATTATTTTACTAGAAGCTGGTGAATGACTTTTTAACCTATACAACTCTCCTAATTTGCTGCTTTATTAGGAGGTTCTGCAAGTTTGAAGTACGTTTTAGACTTCTCTAACATATGACTATTGAGATTTCTAGAGGATAACTAGTGAGGAAATTATTTATTTAGAGTTTTGCATGTGAGTTTCTATTATTAAAAGTTCGCTAATTGCGCTTCTTTGATGCTGGTGGGTAGTTCATTACCCTATAATTTATTTTAGTCAATTTCTATTCTAAAAGCCCCAATTATATACTCTTAGAGATATTCAGAAGATCATTTATGAAAAAGATTAATTAGAAGTTTTGTGTACAGTTTACAATTTATGAATATCTATTTTTATTCTCCTATGGGAATGATAGATAATTCTTATTCTATCATTTATATTAGTCCAATATCACTTACATTATATTATATGAGTTACATAACAGTTCTAGGGACTGTTAGATAATTATTCGTGAAGAGATTGTTGAATTTAGAGGCTAAATATGGATTTTCTCAATTTTCCTAGTTGATCAAATGATTTTTATTGGTAAATAATAAGTCTCACATTTTCTAAAATTTACTTGTGCCGCTAATTACTGTTTTTATGTTCTAATAATCATTATATAATCTTTGAAAATTCTTGACAATTATTTGCGAAAATGATTACTAATTTAGAGCTGAAACATGATTTCTTTTCAATTTCTTAATTATCACTTCATTTTAGGTAGGACAATAAATTTACCACAATATATACACTAATTTATTCTATCAATCACTCCTAACATGCTACACAAGCAAGCAAGGATTATTAGGGATTTTTCTAGAATTTTCTTTTATTGAGAAATGATGTTTATTATCTTCTATGTACACAGTCTGGGTGGATCTAGCATTTTCTTTGTTGCCATGAAGGGCTGACATGTGGGCTTGTATTGTCAGTGTGCACATACATGTTAACCTAGCAAATTTTCCTTTGCCTGTGCTCAGGCTGATGAGTGGGTCCAGATGGTCAGTGTATGTGTGCCTCTGGTCCATATGAACCTGGTGCACACAAGCGCGGGCCACGAGGCTGCGCGCGTGGTGCTGGGTGGCACACGGGAGCACTGGCTTGCATGGCATCCATGTGGTAGCCACGTGTGCGCCACGTGCTAGCCATGGTGGCCAAATAGAGGAGGCGCCAGCAGCCTACGAGAGAGGCTCACCAATGACGGCGATGCTGATGGGATTTGGTGTGTGATGTAGATTTCAACTGCTTGGGTGGCAGAGGAGGTGTAAGAGATAGCGATGAACTCGGTGATGTGCTCAGCCTCGATGGGGCCACACAGACGGCGGTCGGCGACGCGCAATGACGGTCGCGCACGGAGGCACATCGATGATCTACTCGTATGTGTGTGCTCTCAATGAGAAAGTGTGTCAGGGGCATGTTT
This sequence comes from Tuctoria greenei, assembly GCA_036927565.1. Taxonomy (NCBI): domain Eukaryota; kingdom Viridiplantae; phylum Streptophyta; class Magnoliopsida; order Poales; family Poaceae; genus Tuctoria; species Tuctoria greenei. The sequence goes on from JAYESD010000003.1 coordinate 222,587,601, forward strand.
GCGAGTGCGTGGAGCATGCTGGTCCACTCGGCCTAGTCGTGGCACGACCAACTGCTGCCGGCGGCTAGCCGTGGCAGCCTCGCGCGGCTGCACGTTGTCGATATACTCGTGTGCGCGTGTTCTCCATGAACCAGTGTGTCAGGGGGTGTTCTCTAGTGTGGGGAGCGTTCGCGTGCACTCTGCCTGGTCGGGGCGACACCCACGGTGGCCAGCGATGGAGAGACATGGTGGCCATGGTGGTGGTGCATCAGGAATGACTCTTCGGTGGTCTTCCCTTCCAAATAAGTGCACCTACGTGTCCTACGAGCTAATACAAGAACGCATGGCAATGTGGCTCGGGTGGAGGGAGCTCCTAGCTCTCCGGCAACTATGGCACGCAACGGTGCCGACAGGGGGTCATCGTGATCTGCTCTGTAGTGCGCTAAGTGGCCAGGCAATGCGTGTTCTAAGCGTTCTACACAATGAAAAAACTACATGAGGAGTTAATTGAAATATGGGTACTCACTGGAGCGGAAAGGAGCTCGGCGACCGGCGGCAATGGAAGTTGGGGAAGGCTCCAAATTCCCACCTGGGTGGGCCGCGCGAGCTGTGCAAGGTGTGGAAGGAGCAAGAGGGATAGTGTGCAAGTAAAATGGCAAAGGGGAAGGTCCCTTTTATAGCATCGGAGAGGCGGTAAACTTCGGAGGCGGTGGCGACTCTGCTTTTTGTACGGGCAAAGGTGCTGGCGCTCAGTTCCTTGGCGTGTACATGTCGTCGATGCCATGATTGGGTGGCAAAGCGGAGGCGGGCAGGCGGCGAGGTGGCCCGTGCGGAGCTAGTGCGACGCAGGGCGACGTGACCGGCGCGCGTCCTATCGCAGCATTCACAGGCGTACCGTCGGCTCGGATGGTGTCAGGAGGTAAGGGAAGGTGGTACCACACAAAGCCGGGCCGCAGCAAGAGAGGGGAGACGGGCCGCACGCAGGGAAAAAGGTCGGGCAGGCTGGGTGCAGAAGAGGGGAGGCTGGTGGGCCTTCTGAGATGCGCGCTGGAGGAGAAAAGAATGGGGAAGAAGTGGGCCGGGCTGGCTGAGAATAAAGGAGGGGAGGAGCGGGCCGAGCAGAGAGAGACGGGCCACACTCAGAGGGGAATTGAATTTCTTTTTTGGTTTTCTAGTTTGATTTGATTTTGAATTTGAATCCATTTTGGGTAATCTAAATTTCGGTTCTTACTGGATATATTCTAATCTGATTTGTTTATTAAAATGTTTATTTGGCGCATATACACACACACACACACATACTTATATGTATTATTTAATTACTGCCTCTCGTTTTAAAATATATTCTGGTTAGGTTTGCTTTTAACCAGACCTTTTTATTTGAATTTGGTTTAAACTCTACCTATCTCCTCATCTTGTGAATTAGGGTTTCCTAGCCCCATTTATTTGGTCACTTTTATTTTAATCTTTTTATACCTTAAGCTTGTAATTTGATTTGAGTTCATGTTTTATTGGTTTCCATTTTAGGTTTTGAATCACTATAAAACTCTATGATACTTTTTCAATAGATCGTTCCTCTTTACCGGCCTAGTTTGATTTAGTGGTGAGCTTACCTTTACATGTGTATGTGTTCATATTTGTACACCCATTCGCCCTGATTTTCTATTGACAATTAATGTTTGCTCATGACTTGCTCAAAAATTTTAATTCGGGGTGATTTTTATCTTTAGTTAAAATTTGGGCTGTGACATTTATACTTCTCGTGGTGTAATTTTTGATGAAACGGTGTTTTCATTTCAGAACATACATCCAAATGCCGGAGCCCAATTAAAATCTGAAATTCTTCTCCTTCATCCTACGTTGCTGTCATCTACGGGATTTGCAGATGGTAATTATCCACAGACTAATTTTCATACTAATGAAGAGCACGCAGGTGGATCTGATCTAATGCAGGTAACATCGGATGTTGTGGATCTGTCTACTGCAGAAAATCCCGGCGTTCAAATCGAAGAAGATGTGGCCGGTACGCCAACCAAGCCCTTGCACCAACTGCTCGGGCCTCCTCCGGGATTTGGACCCAGTCAGGTGTGCTCCACGCCGCTCGCCTCCGCTAGCAGATCGACACGTGGACAGCCACCTGGGTTTGAGCAGCGCCAACAAACACATCTACGCATATTGCCTGCATCATCAGAAACCGTGCAGGCAGAGACTCCTTTGGCAACAGGGGGGATATCATCTGATTCTGATTCTTAAATGCTGCCCACCTTGATGTTGCCTGTAGAGACAGGATTGCCCTCGGAGTTAGTGCCCTCAGCACCTGGTCCTTTGATGCCTGTGCAGGATTGGCCGACAGCTTCAGCCGGTGCAGAAGAAGTGCCTGAATCTTCCTTAGGAACTGTGCAAGTCACACAACAAAACAGCTGCCCATGTACCAGGTTACAGAATCAGATTACTAAACCAAAAACCTTTGGCCATGATTTTGTTTGTCTTCTAACTACTATAGGAGAGCTAGAGAAGTTGTAGCAAGCATTGCAAGATAAAAATTGGAAGGAAGCAATGGATCATGAGTTTCAAGCACTAAAGAGCAATCTGACGTGGCATCTAGTTCCTAGAAAAGAGAAAAGCAATATCATTGACTCCAAGTGGATTTACAAAATTAAAAGAAGAGTTGATGGCTCTATTGACAGGTACAAAACCAGATTAGTAGCAAAAGGGCTCAAGCAAAGGTATGGCATTGACTACGAAAATACTTTCAATCCAGTACTTAAAGTAGCGACTATTAGAATTGTCTTGTCTGTTGCCATCTCTAAATATTGGAGTTTGAGACAACTTGATGTTCAAAGTGCTTTCTTACATGGAGAGTTGGAAGAAGAGGTATATATGTCTCAACCTCCTGGTTATGAAGATAGTCAGCATCCTAATTTTGTATGTAAGTTAGACAAGACAATCTATGGACTCAACCAAGCCCCAAGAACTTGGTACTCTAAGTTAAGTTCTAGGTTAATTACCCCTGGTTTTGTAACCTCCAAAGGCGACACCTCACTGTTCATATTAAAGGAAGGAGGAATAAATATCTTCTTATTAATCTATGTAGACGATATTGTTGTGGCCAGCTCATCAGAATCAGCAGTTGATGCGCTGTTGAAGAACTTGAAGCAGGACTTCGCCTTGAAGGATATGGGGCCATTAAGCTTCTTCCTCGGATTTGAGGTGACTCAGATCAAAGAAGGAATTGTTTTTGAATCAATAAAATATGCAATGGAGATTTTAAGAAAAGCAGGTATGACTAGATGCAAACCGATTAGTACTCCATTATCTGCCTCTGATAAAATTACAGCACACGAAGGGAAAGCGCTTGATGCTCAAGATGCTACTCGATACAGGAGCTTGGTTGAGCGCTCTAGTACCTCACACTAACCAGACCTGATATTTCTTTTTCTGTTAATAAAATGTGTTAGTTTCTTCATAGTCCTAATGATATTCACATGTCTACGGTAAAACGGATCCTGAGATATATTCAAGGAACCATAGAACTGGGCATACGGTTCATAAAAGACAGTTCCCTACAAATTAATGCTTTCTCTGATGCGGATTGAGCTGGATGTCCTAATGACAGGAGATCTACTGGAGGATTTTCAATATTCCTGGGTGCAAATCTAGTATCATGGAGTGCAAGAAAGCAACCTACAGTGTCTCGCTCTAGTACTGAGGTGGAGTATAAAACACTTGCAAATGCAACATCAGAGGTAATATAGGTACAAACTATTTTGCAGGAACTTGGGATCAAACAGGAGGGTACTCCAATATCGTGGTGTGATAATCTTTGGGGCCACGTTCATGTCATCAAATCCCATATTCCATGCACGTACTAAACATATAGAAATAGACTACTACTTTGTGCGAGAAAGGGTAGCAAGCAAATATTTGCAGGTAAAGTTCATAGCCTCCAAGGAGCAAATAGCGGATGGTTTTACGCAAAATCACAATAGATTTCGATACAACCACAATATGGGCAGTTGAGATTGGGGGGAGGTATTGGAAGGAGACATGTCTAGAAGATATGGAATCAAGGAGACTGGAAAGTGATCACAAGAATAAGCAAACTATTAATATGCAATATCTCATAGCTGGTATGTAATTTTTTATAGTTAGTATATAATGCTCATGTTTCCTATTTCTGTTAATTTCTTGCCCTTGATCGGCTTGGTTTTTTAATAACTAATTGTCTGTGATTAGAACCGCATGTATCTAAGCGATCACCTTCCTTGTAAATATTTTTCTATATATTAACACGTAACTTGCTAAGGCGAAACCAATACAGCAGTTTAATCCACGCTTTCATGGACCTGTCCTCGTCAGCTAGCGGCGACATATTCACGGCGTACGAGCTAGCTGGCTCTGCAGTTCTTGGCGATCAGAAACGACCCGAGGCTGGTCATGGAGGAAAACTGAACGCCAAGAGGACAGAGGAGGCGCGGCGTTCCATGTGTTCGTTTAGGAGCTTGACGGCGAGCCAGGGTGCAGCCCACAGGTGCTTGAGCCGTCGTGGCCTCCTACCACGCCGGGTGCGCGCGCGAGCTGTTTTGGCGCGTAGTGACGTGGCATTGTAGGGTCCACATATTGGGAATGGAGCATCTCTTCCAATAATACATAAAAAATGGGATCATCGTAGGGGCAGAGTCTTAAGACCATCAACAGAGGCATACTGTAAAGCTTACTGGATATGTGTAAATTTAGAAGATTTAGAGTAAGATACTGGAAAAATAGAGGAAGATAAGTCTTTAGAGGATGCTTTAGAGTATGCTGGTGCGGATAGCCTAATACCAGGATGGATTATTAGAAACAGTTAGAGTTGCTCTAATATTTATTTGATGCCACTCCGCTCAGCCCCTAAAAGCGATGGGACAATAAGCTCATGTAAGGAAAAGCCATGATCATTGAGAGGAATTTGACGCATGTCTTGGTATGTGTGTTGAAGCTCTGTTGGAAATATTTCGATGTACTTACATGTGCAAGCAAAAGGAAGCTGGAAAGTGCAAACGCATATTCATCTGGTCCAATGGTTCAGAAAAGATGGATAATAATTCTTGCAATATAGAAAAGGGTGGATTATTGTACTCATGATCTTATTGTGATTTCATGCATCGTTTTGTCCTGTAATAAGTCTCGATCATTACATTTGATGAATCTGAAATATTTGTTATGCAAAAATAAAAATAAAAATATAATAAGGTACATGTCTTGACTCTTGATGACGACGACTACTATCGATTCAATGGTGATAAATATAAATACTACAGAAAAATAATGGAGCATATGTTTGATCCGACCGACTACCGTACGTATTAAAGGCATCATAACCTAACAACATACTGGCGGCTGTGTCCATGATGCATGCCGCTGAAACTGACAGCATACGATTTTCTTTTATTCGTGAATCTTTCACAAATTATCCTATCTTTTTAAAAGCATGGATTGATAGGTACCGGCGCTCTACCGGATGTGTTCACGTGAAAAATTGCCATGTTGGAGTTAAAGTAAACATCAGTACAAGCATGTGCACATAATAAGAGGACCGTTATTTACTTCATTGGATAATAAATTGAGCACAAAACAAAGCATCCATGAAAATCTGGAGATTGTTTCATTAATTTGCAAATTTATATGGATGAAGATGAAATGAGACCCAATAATTTAAATTCTTTGGAACATAACCCTCTTAGTAACGCGCCATATCAGAACATATGGTGTTAAGTACGCAATGACTGGGTCGCCACCACCTTAGTATGGCGTTCCATGTCGGAACTCGGATGTGGTGCTCAATAGACAAAAGCCGGATAACGACCACCTTAATGGTGCGCTACATCATCGCCCAGATAGCCAGATGTAGTGATAAAGTGAGTAAGGGTCTTTGCATCTTACTTGATGGATGCAAAGGGTAAGGAAGCTAGCCGAGTAAAATAGGTTTCGAGTTGGAATGTAGGATCCTTGACGGATAAGCTACGAGAGTTAGTGGATGTTATGATTAGGAGACATTTACAAGACACTAGATAGGCGGGTTAAAATGCGAGAGAAGTCGAGAATACCAGTTTTAAGCTTTGGTATCTGGCTCGTCGTCGGCCTCGACTAGGAATTGTGTTGGCATCCTATTAGAAAAGTGCCTCGAGGATGGAATAGTGGATGTTCGAAGACCAGAGGATAAGATTATCCTAGTCAAGGTAGTTATTGGAGACATTTGTCACACCTAGTCCAAACAAGTTAACCAGATGCATTCCACATATATGCCAAGATCAGTTTAGTAGTACATGTGTAGACGAAAAGTTAATAGTATTATATTACAAGCTATGTTCGAATTACAAATAGGTCTTACATCAACGACCCGTAGGTCTCGAATAAACAATAGAAAGCAAACACATAGATAAGTAGATAGGTAGCAGCAGTGTGACGATCGCTCAAGTCCACAGGCAGTTGCACGAGGGAATGCTCACCTAGAACATCTCATCCGAGTCGGCATAGAATTCTGCATTTGCTGCTGCTTTTTCTTCATATCTAAATGGGGAGGTAAGTGTTTGAGTACATAGAGTACTCAACAAGTGTGGGAAAAGAAATGACATGGAGGCTATATCAAGGAAGGCTAATATTGGCTTTAAGCACTATGTATTACCCATACCTTAGCTTTCATTAAGCAACCTGTATATAGGTGAACACACCCAATCAAAATTATAGTAAAATAATGTATAAGATAATAATAGACCACATTAAATCCCAACCATCATCCAAACCATTTGCTAATAATAAAATCAACACCAGGCCGCTCTTATCCGTGAGCAGGGCTGTCATGACAGTTTTCTAATCTTTGTAGAGAATGTATCCTTTACTCACAAATCATGATTTCATCCCCTATTGCTAGGTGCACTAAGTAAACCTCTCTGATGCTCGTGACCCGTCGGTCACATTACACACTCTTGTATGTGTGTGGCCAGGCGATCACTACGAGGTCTTTACAAAGGTCCTCCAGACTTGTACCGGTCCTCTGAGGTTTCACCGCTCCGGCTCCTAGACTCTATTCTACATCTGCTAGGAGAAGCCCCCTCTTGAGCTATGCGCATCTGTCGGTACCCTCCATACCGGATACCCCTTGGGATTTCAAAGATCACAAGGAAACTCCATGTACCAGATTTGAAGACCTCTGAAGGCCCCACATGTCAGGCGTAATCGAACCTGCTTCACCGACATGGTTAGTCCCAGGGCCGCCACGTGTATCATAAGACTGGAGCTATCACCCACACATGGGAAGCTCCGGTCGGAATATCAGTATGGCACCCCCGGACCTAACCCCAGACAGAGGAAAGCTCCGGTACTGACACGTGTCCAACAGTACCGAAACTACGCGTCCATGACGGTAAGCTCCAGAGCTGCCACGTGGCAACTGTCGGACCTTCAGCTTCAACAATCAGGCTGGTGGACCCCCCAACGGCTCCGGACCTTCAAGGAGCAATCAAAGACTTCAAGACCCGATTAAGTGTCATTAATACCATATTAATGACACACGATTGAATGGCCCTTAATACTGGTAACGGCACTGTTAAGACCCATTACCAGGCTATTAAGGGTAATTAACCTCATTTATTGTGTATCAAGCATGTGTAACCACCGGGGCCACATGTTGGGCCAGGCTAACGGTGTAACGACCAGTCCTTGTACTATAAAGGGACTGGTCGACGATACACAAGGGACGGTTCAAGACCACCATAGAACTCCCTGAGCTAGACGAGCTTCTTCTTCTGGAGCTTCTTCTAGACTCACACGCTTAATACATCACCAACACACCCCGTGGAGTAGGGTATTACGCTCAGGCGGCTCGAACCACGTAAATCTCTGTGTACATGTGTCTTTCACCTTCTTGAATCTCTGCACGCCCTTCACCGAACTTCAACTCCTCGATCTACCAAAGGTAGTACTGGGAGATCTGCCGGATCCAAACACCTACAGTTGGCGTGCCAGGTAGGGGGGTGCCCGAGATTTCGAGTATGGTGAACTCAGCTGATGGATCATCCAATGGCAACCCTGCTGTTCAACCCGCTAGAGGCAATCCCTCCAACATGCAGCAACCAGTAGGTGTTGTGGCTCCAGCAGGAGCCATGCCTCCAACGCCACCGCCTGCACCAGCACGTCAAGATGGGCAACGTGACGGTGCATCGGCGTCGGTCACCGTATCTGCGAATAACAACAACCCCGAACACGCGCTTCATGCAACGCGTGCTCTCCTCCAATGTCCACCACCTCCAGATGCATCCCAGGGTGCAATGGAGCAGTGGAGGGCTGATGTGGAACATCTGGTTGCAGCAGCAGCCGATCGCATCAACAACCAATGTCCTCCTCCTTCGGGGCGGGCCCCATCGCAGTGCCGGACCGTATCTTGTAGACTTGGTCCGCATGCTTCCCAGAATAAGAGGCGTGCTGCATCACAGCAAGTTATGTCGCTACCTTCTGGGGCGCGACGTACTCATACGGTAACCAGGCTTTCAACTCATGACCTAAGGGCAGAGCTTGCTCGCCGTTACCGTCAACAGGACGGCCGTGTCTATATCGAGCGTGCTCGCGAAAGGCAAAAGGCTCGAGACAGTCCTGCTCCCGTGGGAGTAGGAGGAGGCTATTCTGCACTGGCCATGCACCTACGCATGGTCAAATGGCCACAAAAGTTCTGGCCTCACCTGCCGGAGAAATTTGACGGGACAGTTAATCCCGCTGAGTTTCTCCAAATTTACACCACCACAATCCTTGCGGCCGGAGGTAACGAGGCCGTAATGGCCAACTACTTCCCAGTGGCTTTGACTGGGACCGCTAGGTCCTGGTTCATGAGCCTTCCTCACAACTCTATCAATAGTTGGGAGGAATTGTGCCAACAGTTCACTGCCAATTTCGGGAGTTCATACACCCGACCAGGCACTGAACTGGACCTTTTTGCAGTTGTGCAAAAGGGGGGAGAATCCCTGCGCTCATTCATCCAGAAGTTCTCCCAGGTACGAAACACCATTCCTTCTATCTCTAGCACTTCTGTTATCGTGGCACTTAAACAGGGCGTACGATATAAGAAGATGCTGGAGAAGCTGGCAGTCAAGGAGATCACCAGCATCATGGAGCTGTTCAGCTTGGCAGACAAGTGTGCCAAAGATGCGGAGGGCCGTGAAATGCACTCCAAACCACCTCCGGAGGATGGAAAAAAATCCTCCAAAGGTGAAGCCACTACCTCCGGGAGTGGTAAAAAGAAGAAAAAGTCCAACGGCAAGAAGAAGCTGTCGACCGGCACATCTACCGCTGCAGTTGCTGCAGCTCCGAGTGGTCGGGGGCCACGCCCCAAGAAACGACCTCGACCGTCCTCAGAAGATGGTGGCAACTCCAAAGTGTGGTGTCCCATCCACAAGTCGAATAGCCACAACTTGGAGGACTGCCAAGAGGTCCAAAACCTTGCCGAGCGCTACCACAAGCGCCGGGAAGAAGTTCCTTTCCGTCAGAGGGAAGGAAAACAGAAGGTCGATGAAGCTCCGGCTGAAGGGGAGTTAGGCTTACAGGACCCTAAAAAGGCCTTCAAGGGTATTTACACATCCGTCGACGACGACTCCGACATCTCTGACAATGAGCGTTGGAAGACCATGAACACCATCTTTGGTGGTTTGTGGGACATCACCTCCCGCCGTGTCCTTAAGACCATGCAGCAGGACATGGCCTCAGTAGCTCCTACAGCCAGGGTGGAGCCTCATCAAAAGTGGATGGACACCACTATCGCTTTTGATGCTTCAGACTGCCCTCAAAACATGATCGGAGCTGGTCAGCTACCTCTGATGGTATCACCTACCATCAATAACATTCAACTCCACCATGTAATGGTGTACGGAGGTTCGGGGTTGAATCTCATAAGCTTCAAAGCTTTCGTCAAGCTTTAGCTCTGACCTTCGGACCTTCGGACCTTCGCCCCTCCTAACCTTTCTCCGGAGTAGGTCCGGCGGCCATAACCCCACTCGGTGCCATAACTCTCCCTTTGACCTTCGGGACTCGGGAGAATTATCGCACTGAGAAGTTGATCTTTGACGTCGCTCAGATCAACTTGCCTTTCAACGCCATTTTGGGCAGGCCTGCCTTGTACAAATTCATGGCTGCTGCTCATTATGGCTACCTGGTGTTGAAGATGCCAACACCAGTTGGCATTCTCCGGATCCATGGAGACTGTACTGCCAGAGTGACTGCTCTGGAGGAACTTCATGCACTTGCTACAGCGCAGGAGGAAGAATCCAGGCAGGAGCAAGCTCCGAAACCCCCGAGCATTCATCAGTGTGGCTCAACCTCCGCACCTCACGTGCAACCAAGCGGCGACACCGACATCCCCGTCAAAGTCGTCCAAATCGGTTCTGATGCCGCTCAGACCACCCGTATATCGGGAGGTCTGAATGACAAATAGGAAGTCGCACTCATCACTTTCCTCCATGCTAATGTCAACATGTTTGCCTGGCAACCGTCACAAATGCCTGGGATCCCTAGGGAAGTGATGGAGCATAATCTGAAGATCTATCCTGACGCTCATCCCGTACATCAGAAGCCTCGGAAGCAATCCGTAGAGCGACAGAACTTAATACGACAAGAAGTGAAGAATTTGCTCGAAGCTGGATTCATTCGAGAAGTCTTCCATCCAAAATGGCTTGCAAATCCAATCGTTGTACATAAGGCCAGCGGGAAGCTTTGGATGTGTATCGACTATACAACACTGAATAAGGCAAGCCCAAAAGATCCATTCCTGCTACCTAGAATAGATCAGATAGTGGATTCCACCTCCGGGTGTGAATTACTGTGTTTCCTAGACGCATATTCTGGATACTATCAAATCAGAATGTCTAGGGAAGATGAAGAACATACTTCTTTTATCACAGTAGATGGATTGTACTGTTATACTGCCATGCCATTTGGTCTCAAGAATGCAGCTTCAACATTTGTACGAGCTATGTACAAAACCTTTGGAGAGCTCATCAGAGACGTAGTGGAAGTGTATGTTGATGACATCATCGTCAAGATCAAGGACAAGGAATCACTCCTTGACACCTTGCAAGCTGTCTTGGACAAGCTGCGGGTCACCCGCACGAAGTTGAACCCAGACAAGTGCGTCTTCGGGGTTAGCTCCGGAAAGCTTCTTGGTTTCCTGGTAAACCACCGGGGCATAGAGGCAAATCTGGCGAATATTAAAGCCATTTAGGAGATGCGGCCACCAGCCCGCATCAAGGATGTCTAGAAACTGATTGGATGTCTAGCCGCCCTCAGCCGGTTCATCTCAAGACTGGCGGAATGGGCGCAACCTTTCTTCAAGCTATTGAGGAAGTCCGGACCATTTCAATGGTCTGAAGAAGCAGAAAAGGCGTTCCAACAGCTCCTCACCACTCTACCAACCATGGTAGCTTCGAACCCTGGTGAGCCCTTACTGCTTTACATTTCAGCAACCGACGAGGTTGTCAGCATGGTCCTGGCTGCGGAGAGACCAGAACCATCCCAAGCTCAGGAATCTAGACCCCTTCGGGAGGGTCCGGAGGTTCCTGAAGGTGAGTCTGGGTCCCAACCCCCAGACTTGGATCTACAGGGAGTTATTCCAGAAGATCTGGACCCCTCCGGGAGGGTCCGGGTCGCTCCAATAGAAGCTCCGAGTTCCTCCAGCAAGGACCCGCAGGTCCCCGAAGCAGGTCCGGACCCCTCCGGGAGGGTCCGGGTCGATGTGGAGGAAGCTCTGGGCCCCTCCGATAGGGTCTGGACAGTCCAACGCCCAGTGTACTTCATCAGCGAAGTACTACATGATACCAAGACTTGATACCTAAAGGTGCACAAGCTGCTCTACGCAGTTCTCATCGCCTCCAGGAAGCTTTGCCATTACTTTCAAGCTCACAAGATCCCAGTGGTGACCTCTTACCCACTGCGTGCAATCTTGCATAATCCCAACTCTACTGGGAACATTGCAAAGTGGGCAGCGGAATTGGCCGAATTTGATCTTGAATTCGTACGAAGACAAGCGATCAAGAGTCAATCATTGGCAGACTTCATGGCGGAATGGACCCCCTCTCCATCAAACCCTGGGGGCCCTAGTGAGCAGAAGCCGGAACTCAAGGCTCCGGTCTCCACCAAACCTCAGTGGACCCTATACTTTGACGGCTCCATGCAAAAGCAGGGGGCCAGAGCTGGAGTCCTTCTCCTCGCTCCAACCGGGGAGAAGGTAAAATACATGGTCCACCTTGACTTCAAAGCGACCAACAACATGGAAAAGTATGAATCACTCATTTACGGACTAAAGGTGGCACTATCATATGGTGTCAAGCAGCTGTTGGTCAAGGGAGATTCGCAACTCATCATTAAACAGGTGAAGGGTGAATGCTCCTGTAACAATCCCCAACTAACTGCTTATCTCCTTGAAGTCTAGAGGCTTCAGACGGACTTCGAAGTCTTGGATCTCCACCATGTATAGTCTGTCCATAATGCTGAAGCTAACGAACTCTCGATGAAAGCATCAACCGGAGCTCCGGCTCCTAACGGAACCTTCGTCCGGAGGTTGTCAAAACCCACAGCTCAGCCTGCCGAACTGAGCGAAGGGGGCGAGATCAGCATCCCAAAGCTGGCAGTCCCGATGGCCATGTTACCATGGCAGCCATCAAGGGTCGTAGGTGCCGCCGGAAGCTCCGAGCAACCCAACAAGCAAGACTCAAATGATCAAGCAAGCTCTGATGCATGGATCTCGGAGATCCGGAGCTACTTGAAAAACAATATCCTTCCTGACGATGATGTATCCGCTGACCGGATAGTCAGATTGGCTAAAAGATACATGCTGGTGGAAGGGGATCTCTACCGGCGCGGTGCCAACAGCGTCCTAATGCGATGCATCACAAGGGAAGAAGGCTGCAAGATCCTCGTAGAAATCCATGGAGGCGAGTGCGGGAACCACGCGTCTTCCCGCACGCTGGTTGGTAAAGCCTTCCGGCATGGCTTCTACTAGCCTACAACGCTCCAGGATGCAACTGAGCTGGTGAAGAAATGCAAAGCATGTCAGTTCCATGCAAAGCAAATTCACACACCGGCTCAGCCTCTACAAATGATACCTCCTACATGGCCTTTCGCTGTGTGGGGGATGGACATCTTGGGACCTTACCCAAGAGCCGTCGGAGGTTACAAGTTCCTGTATGTTGCCATTCACAAGTTCACTAAATGGCCGGAAGCAACTCCAGTTGTGACAATAACAAGCAATCGACTATCAACTTCTTGCAGCCCATTGTATGCAGATTTGGAGTCCTGAACAAAATCATAACAGATAATGGGACCCAATTCACAAGCTCTGCATTCCAAGGATAATGTGAAGACCTCGACATCCAAGTCAGCTACGCCTCTATAGCTCACCCGACAAGCAATGGCCAAGCCAAGAGAGCAAATGCAGAAATCCTTAAAGAACTAAAGACACGCACATATGAGCGCCTGAAAAAACATGGAGCCAACTGGATCGAAGAGCTTCCGCCCACTCTATAGGACAACAGGACAACTCCAGACCGGTCAACTGGAGAGACACCCTTCTTCCTGGTGTACGGAGCTGAAGCAGTCCTTCCTCCAGAAATCACCTTGGGGTTGCTCCGGGTCCGGACCTCCGACGAAGCCACGCAGGACCAGCTCCGGCGTGAAGACCTTGACCTCCTTGAAGAGGGAAGGTGTCGAGCAGCTGTGTGGAATGCCCGATACCACCAAGCTCTTCGGCGCTATCAACAATGGCATGTTCACAACCGACAGCTCATGGAAGGCGGTCTGGTGCTACGAAGAATACAATCTAGAGAAGGGTTAAACAAACTCTCCCCCAGCTGGGAGGGACCCTTCCGAGTGATCAAAGTATCCCGTCCCGGATGCGTTTGCTTGGCAACCGAGGATGGGACACCTCTCCCAAATCCTTGGAACATTGAGCACCTCCGTAAGTTCTACGCTTAATATCACGGAGGTGAGTCTGTAATTACATGTGGTGTATGTTATAGAGTCATTGTACAGAGTCGGGTAGCTCCTCCGGGAGGGCAGCCGGACCTACCCTGCTAGGTCCGCAACGTCCATGCAACACTTGTCACAGTCTCAGAACTAAAAGTGTAGCTAGCTACCTTGGGTCAAACAAGAAATGAAACACACTTAGCCTGGTTCCGTACCCTAAGAGTGTACTTGTTTCCCCTGTACCCCGGACCTATAATGAAAGACATCATTGTGTGAAAACAGACTTGGTGCATTTACTTTGTACAGGCTCAATATTTTTTATTTTTCTCTTTCTTGTCTATAACAAAGTTGTGCAGTTCTTAAGAAACTTTAGCTCGACCAGTTCATATACAATTCGAGTTGCATTGTCTATCCTTCCAGGTTCAAACATTGTTGATGGCCTACTTGTCTAAATGCCGCCAAGCCAATCTAGGACTGGAGTGTGCTATCGACTTAGCCTGGTCATGTACCCTAAGTACACCACTCTACCTACACCCCGACAGGCCGAAGTAAGAAGAGTCCAGAAACGATTGGACCTGAAGGAAGCAAGACGATGCTCTTGGTTGTATTTAGGATTGTGTTCGACCTAAAACTTTCTAGGGAACAGTAAGCCACAATGAAGTTATAGATAGAAAACGGATTTTACTATTTTTCTTGACTTTAGTGTGCAGGAAAAATAAATAAGCTCCGACATCCTCTAGGCGTCTTGTGGTCAATGTTCAAACATTGACATCGAGCATCTCTAGAGTTACTCAGTTATGGTAAAGCTAAGAGGCAAGTCGTCAACGTGAAGATGGTGGAAAGACTCTAAAGTGGAGTCTGACATTGACACAACACGTGTTGACGGAGGTCACTGCCGGAGCTGCCAAGCTCCGACACCCCAGAAGGCTAACCATCGATGCTTTACGCGTTGATGGAGACTACTGCCGGAGCTACTAAGCTCCAGCGATGGTCAATGCCGGAGCTACTAAGCTTCGATAGCCTCAGGGGGCCTACACTATGGAAGACTTCGGACCTACATTCTACAAGATCGAAGCACGCAAGTCTTCAAAAACTGTTACATCCTCTTGGTACATGTTCACAATCAAATTGTGTACATCTACCAGGGGGCCAAGTGAGACAAAGGTGTTGAAGACAAGAAATGAAATTTGAATTCACAAAAATTTGGATTTCATTCATCTGGAGACAAGAGATTACAAAATTGGAGAAGAAGAAGAGAGAATACAAGCGGGAGCTACAAAGAGATGGTCCTAGACCCTATGGAAGAACTGGGCGACCTTCTGGGCCACCTCCGACACGCTGGCTCGGGCAGCTTCACCCTCTCCTTCGATGGGGCCTTCAAGCACTGGGTCCAGAGGGAATTGAGGGTCCCGGCTGGTGTAGCACGTTAGAACAAACTCTGCGACGTTCTTCGCTAGGGACTAACGCTCTATTTCCAGCTGGTCCGCGATGACATCGCCCATCTTGGAGAGCTTGTTGCCTGCTGAACTCAGCGCCTCCAACGCCTGGTCCAGCTTCGGCTTCGGATCATCCAGACGCACGGGACTGAAGCCCATTGGCGTCAGCGCGTCGTTGGCCTTGCCCAGGAAGTCCCAAACTTATTGGGACTCTTCAACCCTTGCACCACTCATCTCCGCCAAGGATCTTTTGGCCGCCGCAAGCTCCGAGCTCTCCCGAGCGAGACGCTCCACCTCTTTGGCATTCTGCTAAATCGTTTCAACAACCTGCCTTTCGAGTTTGCTGAGCTCTTCCTCCCAGAGGTGGATCTCATTTCGGCGGTGGACCAGATCCTTCTCTCGGCCCCGTACTTTCTTCTCCCTGGCGGCGATGGCATTCTCCTTCTTGTAGAGATCTTGCCCTCGCTCCCAGGCCTTCTTCTCCTCCTCCTTGCAATGCTCCTCCAATCTCTTGGTGCGTTCTTCGAGGCTCTTGTTAGCCAGAGCTGTCTTTTGGACAAGCTCTTCCTCCCTCTTCACGAGGTCGTCCCACAGCTCCAGGAATTTCTGCTCTTCATCTTCAAGCCGTCTCTCCCGCGCTTCAAGAGCCTCCCGGCGCTTGACGAGACTATTGTGGATGGCGGCGAGCCTTTCCTGGTGTTCATCCGCTGCGCTATTTGCAGCCTTGGCCTGCTCATAGATGGCCCGGGATTGGTTGTCGAGGGTCTGCGTCATGCTTTCCCTCTCATCCAACAACTTACCACAGTACTCCAGGATGACCTTCTCCCTTTGCACCCACTCCTTGTCGTCAGCCAGCCTCGACTGCGCCAGCTTGGTCTCGAAATGGAGTCGGTTGCACCACCTCCTAAGGGTTTGGCGTTCCTCCTCGAGGGCCTTGCTGTTGTGGTAGAAGGCCAGCTGGACCTGGCGAAGGCTGAAGCAGGTGTTGTCAATAGACAATGATAGGGGGACCGGGTTCGGACCTGCTGGGGTCCTCTCCGCTCGCTCCAGCGGATCTTCAGCGACAAAAATTGGGTCCCACTCTACAAGAGCGGTCCCCTGAGCTTCCACAGCACTAGGGCCGTCCTCCGGGATAGCCTCGGCCGCCGCCGAGGAAGTACTTGCAGCCAAAGTTCCAACCTCCAGAATTGACTCTGAAGGCCCAGCCGCCAGGTCATCAACAACTGGCCCCTCAGGCGGGGGGCCAGCAGCTTCATCTTGGCACCTTGGCTCAGCAGTGGGCACCTCCGGGATCACCGCTTCCGGAGCGGGTGTTGAAGGTTCGATCGGAGCAGAAGCTACTTCTGGCTCCGGCGCAAGCACCTCCTCCGCCGCTGGCTCAGATGCTAGCACTTCGACCACCATGGGCTCTGGTTCTGGCATTTCGACCGCCATAGGCTCAGGCGCCGATGCCTCTGCAGCAACTGGCTCGGACGTCGGAACCTCTTCAACGGCCGGCTCCATAGCCGGAACTTCTGCAGCAACCGGCTCTACCGTCGGAGCTTCCTCGACAACCGGCTCAAGTGCCGGAGCTTCGTCAACACCCGACTCCACTGCCAGGACATCATCAACCACCGGCTCGACTGCCAGGGCTTCAACAACATCCGACTCTAGGGTCGGAATCGCAGCTCCCTCTGGCTCTGCGGTCGGAGCGTCCAACATCTCAGCATCCAAGCCCGGAGCTTCAACCTCTGGGGCTAGAGCTGCTGGTACATCTTCATTCTCGTGGTCCGGCACTACCACGGGAGCTTCTGGAGATGAGTCATCCAAAACCACGACAGCCAGCGCTGGGACTGCCGCAGCCTTAGCCACCTCTTGGGGCAGCGCTGGAACCGGAACCAGAGCTCCAGCCTGCACAGCCTCAACCGCTGCTGCAGGGGCCGGAGCATCAACCCTCTTCTTAGGCACGCTATGGATGAAGGACGAAGAGACTCAAAATACAGTTAACAACAAAACAATTGACTGAGGTAAAAAATCAAAAATTACCTCGGAAGGCTTCCGCACTAGTTACCACAGAATCTATTGTCTCGACGCTCCGGACTGGCCCCAACCGCCACTAGCGTGATAGTCCCGGAGGGTCCCCCGGAGCTTGCTGCTGCTATCAGCGTTGCTCTGGTCGAGGCCCCCCTCGACTGGGAAGGACCTCCGAACCAGGAGCCCTCAACCGGCTCTGGTACCAGAGTCACTTGGCCGGAGCTAGCACCCTGGGAAGATGCCGCTACTGGAGTAGATGCCGCTGTTGTAGACCTCCCCCTCCGGGGAGAAGGAGACGCCGCAGAAGAAGTATGCCTGGCGGACCTTCTGTCGGCATGCTTCCTCTTACAGCTCGAGGGCTCGGCCAATTCCTTGCCCTTGCCGACGACTTCGGTTCTTGGCTTAGGGGCGGGAATGGAGCCACCTTCTGGAGCTTTGGAGATCGCCAACCCAGTGGTCGAGCGCATCTCAACGACACAAAGGTCGTCAAGCACCAGCATCATCCACCAGAGCTCCCTACGGAATTCTGCCTCCATGTTTAGAGGGAGAAAAGCTGCCGGCGGATCCAAGTCGTCGACCTCGACGTCGATGCCGTGCTGGAACTTCTTGAGGTGGAACTCCAAAGTTGCACCCTCCATGTTGGAATTCAAACCGGTCTCGATCCAGTCGTCGTCCAGCATATTGTTGAGGGCCCAAGCCAACTTCTCCCTCCTCTTCAATGGAGCCCACCTGTTGGTCAGGAAGTTGCAAAACACTGCCTGGGGAGTCACCCCTACCTCCACGCACAGGCGGATCCTAGTCAGAGTAGGTTTGAAGGCATCCGACAACACTGGAGCTTCACTCCAAACTACAGTGTCGATGTTGGGGAGACCTTCCGGCAGCTCCAGCTTCTCGTGCTCCTCCACCCTGATTACAATCCAATCCTTCTTCTAGTCATCCCACTTCCCAGAAGGGAACGACTGCAAGTACTTGTACGGGCACTTCTTGCGCTTCACAAAATAGTAGAAGCCAAGGTACTCGTCACTCCTGCCCGTAGTTTGTATAGTGAAGAAGGTGCGGAAGAGCTCAATGTAGGGGGGAATACCCACCCACATCTCAGAGAAGTGGACAAAGATTGACACCAGCAGAATGGAGTGGGTACCAAGGTGGTACAGCTGCATGCCATAGAAGTCTAGCAGCATCAAGAAGAAAGAGGAGAAAGGTGGGATCAGTCCCACCATGGTGTACGTGGAGAAGTACACCATGTCGTCGGCGTGTTCCTTCTCAAACGGAAGCTTGCCGGCGCGGACCAAGTGGTTGAAGAAGTCAGGGGACCATCCCATGAGGGTCCGGACCTTCTTCAAATCGTCATCAGACTTCAGTCGGCTCTGGCGGTGACCCAACTCCATCGCGGCACAGCAAGGCAAGAGAGGAAAAGCAAGCGAAAGTTTGGAAGGTTTGAGCGCAAGTTCGAATGAAAGGCGTAAAGAACTCCAGAGGGTGTGTGCTTTCCTTCTTAAGTAAGCCCCCGTAATGCCTGGATGGAAACCGCAGAGGAGCCGACGATACCAGTCAAAAAATTCACCCCGCCAATGACAAGGGGGCCCGGGGCCACCCCGACGATCAAGTCGAGGTTCTTACCCCAGGCGAACAGTTGTCATCATGAAAGGCGGGAAACCCGAAGGTGGCGGCCTGACAGAGTGAGCGGAACCGATACGATTTTCGTATCGGGAACTGGTGACCTTCAGTTGCGTGAGATCCGCACGCTAAGATCTCACCGGCCGCCTCTTGGGTACGCCACGCGACGGAAGTTTAACTACGAACTATCGCCAACGGCACTACCAAAGACCCTTGAAGACACGGCATAGAAACCGAAGAATGGACCCACCTTTGGCAAAATGACTTCATCCAAAAGGTCTCTCCCGAAGGTGAGCCCAGGGGGCCACTATCGGTACCCTCCGTACTGGATACCCCTTGGGATTGCAAAGATCACAAGGAAACTCCATCTACCAGATTTGAAGACCTCCAAAGGCCCCACATGTCAGACGTAACGGGACCTGCTTCCCCGACATGGTTAGTCCCAGGGCTGCCACATGTATCATAAGACCAAAGCTATCAACCACACATGGGAAGCTCCGGTCGGAATACCAGTATGGCACCCCCGGACCTAACCCCAGACAGAGGGAAGCTCCAGTACTGACACGTGTCCAATAGCACCAGAACTACCCGTCCACGACAGTAAGCTCTGGAGTTGCCACGTGGCAACCGCCGGGCCTTCAGCTTCAACAATCAGGCTGGTGGACCCCCCAACGGCTTCGGACCTTCAAGGAGCAATCAAAGACTTCAAGACCCGATTAAGTGTCATTAATACCATATTAATGACACACGATCATATGGCCCTTAATACTGGTAACGACACTGTTAAGGCCCTACCAGGCTATTAAGGGTAATTAACCTCATTTATTGTGTATCAAGCATGTGTAACTGTTGGGGCCACATGTCATGCCTGGCTAACGGTGTAACGACTAGTCCTTGTACTATAAAAGGACTGGTCGATGATACACAAGGGACAGTTCAAGACTACCATAGAACTCCCTAAGCTTGACGAGCTTCTTCTTCTGGAGCTTCTTCTAGACTCACACGCTTAATGCATCACCAACACACCCCGTGGAGTAGGGTATTACGCTCAGGCGGCCCGAACCACGTAAACCTCTGTGTACACGTGTATTTCACCTTCTTGGATCTCTACTCGCCCTTCACTGAACTACAACTCCTCGATCTACCAAAGGTAGTACCGGGAGATCTGCCGGATCCAAACACCGACAACATCCCAAGGCAGTATCTCTGAACCAATTCCCCGCACTATCTGACTAGAAGCACTACGCCGGGAGAGGCCTAATTAATTGACCAAGCTGCCCCATACTCAGTCTTGTGGCGAGACTGTATAGCTTAGTAGCTACTCCATAACCAGTCCTTAGAACCGGGCAAAGTTCAAACCCCAATCTCGGGTCTCGTGTTTACTGCACCATACCATACAAACCAACCCGCTAGATTCCTATGTACTACAATTCATTTTCTAACATCATAATATTAATCATAATTTATAAATGGTAAATGTAATAAATATTTCCCCCCCTACCAGGACCCGCCTTCTGAGGGCCCACTTGTGCTTTTCGTACTGATCTCTAGATAAGTAGTTGGTATGCACAACAGAATAGATCAAGATCCATGAAACAATTTTTTATCAATAATCAATATAAGTGTTACAAACATGATATATATTACATCCGATGTGGTCAGGGATGACCACCAAAATAGATAAATTCTTAAAACAGCGAAGCAGAACAGCGCCATGCCCAACAGGCAAACTTGGGAAGTAGGACTAGACCTAATCGTTATCTTCACACTCTTCAGCTTCTTCATTTTCTGATAAACCATATATAATGCAAAAGTGAGTACATAAGGTACTCCGCAAGCCCTAACACTACTCAAGAGGATGTGTTTCATGCAATAGGGCTTGTACCAAGGAGAGGCCATACAACTTAGTTTTGCCTAAAAGCATTTTATGCAAGGTTCTCTTTGAAAAGAGTTTTAAAATAAGAGAGAGAAGTAGTTGAATCAGTATTATTTTATGCAAAGTTCTAGCACACAGCATGCCAACACTTCCCAGAAACTCGACGGCCTCGGCCACCCACACACACACAATTCAAGGAGATGCACTAATGCTAATCATAATGGGACCCAATCATAGTGCTTCAAGACTGTGACAACAGCTATCCGGATAGATTAAGACTCTGCACAGTTTGTACACTTTACCCACAGGCCATGCACACCTTGCAAGGGTATGACATGATGATCATCCCATCTTTCCTGAGTAACCAAACAATAACACCTCGACTCGACGTAGGGGCTGTTCGGGTATTCACTACCCAACCAGACACTGGATGGTCCTCGGACTCTGTGCCATTTCCTAGTCCACCATGCCCTCTATGGCTCTCTAGATGACTCATGTGGCAGTAACGAGAAAGTTGGGTGTCAGGACCCGCCTTCCGAGGGTCCACTTGTGCATCCCGTACCAATCCCTGGATCAGTAGTTGGTACACACAACAGAATATATCGAGATCCATACAACAATTATTCATTTATAATTAATAAAAGTCTTACAAAATGATCTAGATTACATTGTATGTGGTCGGAGATGACCACCAAAATAGAAAAATCTTCAAAACAGCGGAGCAGAACGGCGCCATGCCCAACAGGCAGACTTGGGAAGTAGGACTAGATCTAATCGTCATCCTCAATAGCTTCAGCTTCCATGTCTTCTGATAAAACCACATATAAAGCAAGAGTGAGTACATAAGGTACTCCGCAAGCCCTAACACTACTCAAGGGGACGTGTTTCATGCATTGAGGCTTGTAGCAAGGAGAGGCCATACGGCTTACTTTTGTCGAAAAGCATTTTATGCAAGGTTCTCTTTGAAAAGAGTTTTGCAATAAGAGGGAGAAGTAGTTAAATCAGTATTATTATAGTTGGCGGGCCTGGGGGAGTTTCAGACCATCTTGCCAGTTCCCTCACTTTTAGATGAGTCTTCGGACCCAAGGCCCTGACGACTCTGGCACGCATGCCAACATTTTCCCAAAACACGGCGGCCTCGGCCACCCGCACACACACTTCAAGGAGATGTACTAATGGTAATCAATAGGAGCCCAAAGCATAGTGTGCCAAGACTGTGACAACATCTATCCGGATAGATCAAGACTCTGTAGAGTTTGTACTCTTTACCCACAAGCCATGCACACCTAGCCAGGGTATGACATGATGCTCATCCCATCTTCCCCGTGTAACTCCACAATCACACCTCGACCCGACCCAGGGGCTATTCGGGCAATTCCTACCCAGCCAGACACCAGATGACCCTCGACCTCTGTGCCATTTCCTGGTCCACTGTGTCCTTTGTGGCTCTCTAGGTCTTCTCTTGTAGCAGTTATCAGAAAGGTAGGGCGAGTTCTGCCCATACAGGTTATGTGGTTGTACGAAATCACTATGTTGAGGTCAAATGAACCAGTCCTTATATTGGTGAGGCGGCTCCATCCGTCCTTGCCTAAAGGAATAGTTCGGAACACACAACATCGAACTAAACTGAAGTACTCAACACAAGGCTAGTCCGGAAAGCATGGTCATCGGACTATTACTAAACCACTCGGCGCCGATCGGTGGTTACACCGAATACACAGCCGCAACTGGTATACCTCTTAGGGATCCCGCAACATCCCATCGCCATACCCGCCTCGACCACCCATCCCCTTCACACACACAGTTCATTAATATCCCACCCATATCCTAACTCAGACCACCAAACACCTTTTAACAAATTTCATAATCATGTATGCATTGTGTAGTGGTTCACGATGCGAACATCGCAGAGGTTCCTAAGCATAGTACTAACAAGGAGGTGCTCATATCACTGCTACAGCATAGCGATGAAGCTATTAGGTTGTCAAGGGGTTGAGTTGTCAAGGTCAAGGAGGGGATTGTTAGTCACTGCTATTATCATAACTGATATAGTTTCTTGTTTCAAGCCATTGATAGCGAGTAACTACTGAGTTACTGTTTATCGTTGGCTAGTAGCTAACACCGATATTCAGTCATCAACATAGCTCATGCTACCACATCAAGTGGTTCATAGCATAACAACATTTTCAAATAGACATACAATCATGCAATGAAAACAGGCCATAGGTGCGGTTGCAAAACATAGGTGAAATATGATCAAGGTGTTAGAGCTTGCCTTTACAGTGGTTTATCAAAGTCCTTGTGTTGTTCTTTGTGATCCGTCTCTTGAATATCTCCTTCGCGAACTCTCCGATTACTAAGTACGTAGCTACGCGAAGAAAATACGGTTCATCGATAAAGGTCCAAGAAATCCAAATAGAACTCCAATAATACAAACAATCATTCAATGATGCGGTTTCTAAGGTTCTTATAAGGTTTATCAGAGAATACACCATTCTACTGGTGGCTATTTGGAAACGCTACTGTCTCATTGGTCAACTAAATGGTCGTTGAAAGGGTATAAATGTTTTATATGTCTTCTTAGTTAATTACATGGTTTATGACATTTAAGGTGAACTTACTAGCTTATTCTATACATGCCTATATTGTGGTCAATGAGTTGACCATAATTTGCACGGGCCTTCTTTATTTTTACTCTATCTTTATAATAGTATATTCACTAAGGTTCTACTAATGCAAGACTCACTTATTTTAGAGTCTAAGCATCAGTCCTAACGTGTTTGGACTTAAGGTAATATTTCTAGTGAAGACTAGTGTGTGACTTATCATCTCATTCTATTCTATAATATATTATTGTCTTAGTATACTCTAAAGCTTATGAACTTATTCTAGAATTTCATTAGTCCATGGATATTAGGACACCAGGGAGTCTCAAGTGGAGGGTCTATTCTATTTAGAGCTCGTATGTAAATTTCCATTATCCAATAGCCCTTTAATTGTTTTTCTATAATGACACTAGTTAGTTCATTTTATTTTATTTTATTCAACTATTATTCTAAAGTTATAGTAATACATTTCTTGGAATATTTAGATGGTCATTTGTGGAAATATTATTTAATTGGGGGCTTCTACGTGTATTTCTATAATTATGATTTTTCACTCGATCTTCCTATAGAAATGATAATCAATTCCCTATTCTACATTTTATATTAGCCAATTTCTACTTACGTTATATTATATATACCTAGCAATATTTTCTAGAGATTTCTGGGTAGTTATTTGTGAGTGAGTTTGTGTATTCAGACTTTCCATTAACTTTGGTAATTTACTCATTTTCCTACAGGAGGAAAATTATTTTACTACTCTATCCTATATTGGTTGAATACTATTTTTATATTATATTATTATTGCCAATTAATACTCCTACTGCTTTCTATGTAATTATTCGTGAAGGCTTTATCAAATTGTGAGGATAAATACAAGTTTCGTAGATTTCCTAGTTGATTGAGTTATTTTATTAATAATAAGTCTCACATTTTCTGAAATTTATTTGTGCCACTAATTACTATTTTTATGTTCTAATAAACATTATATAGTTTTAGGGAACTCCTAGATAATTATGTTCTAAAATGATTATTAGTTTAGAGCATAACATGATTTATTTTAATTTCTTAATTATTATTTCATTTTAGGTAAGCTATTAATATCTACCACAATATATACAGTTAATTTCTTCTATAAGTCACTCCTAATATGTTCCACAAACAGTCCATGATTTTTGGGGAATTTTGCAGAATTTACTTATATAAGGAAATCCATTTTATATGTTGCCGCGTACATCCGCGAGTAGACCTAGCAATTCTCTAGCACTGCTTGTGGCTGAATGTGGGGCCGGCATTGCTTGTGTGTACGCGCGTGTGCACCTAGCGATTCCACCCACGACCAGTGGCTGGCAGGTGGGCACATGCGAGCAATGACTAAGGGTCGTGGGTCCACATGAACCAGGTGCACTCAATGGGGAGCGTGCTGGGTGGCAGACCACACATACGTTGCGCCATGGTGTGGTGATGTGGCGCCAGGGTGGCGGCCACGCGTGCGCCACGTAGACGCCATGGAGGCTGAACAGGGGAGGCGGCGGTAGCCTACTGGAGAGGCGGCGGCGGGCAGCTGGGAGTTCACCAGCATTTGTCCGGAGCTAGTCCGCCGTCTAAGGCGAGTACACGGGAGTGTTCACAAGCACACGGCGGTCTCGGTCAGGCCAGAGACTCACCCATGGAGACCAGCAGCGAGCAGTGGCGGTGGTGCGCGGCGGCGCGACATCGATCTGCTCGTGCACGCCGTAAACCGACGAGCTAATTTGCCAGGGGCATGTTCCGGAGTGGGTACGAGGTTGTGGGGCGCTCGGCCTGACCAGAGCGGTATTCACGGCGGCCGGCGACGTGCCCTTGGCGACGAGCGGCGTTGATTCACGGCGGAGGCAGTGCGCGTGTTCCTTAGCAGCTTGGTGTTGCCTAATGCGTACTCGGGTGGTAGCAGTACGTGTCAGCGCGCTTGGCCGGGTCGGCGAGTGCCCCACGATGGCCGGCGACGGGAAAGGCGGCAAGGAGCTGCGACCCTAGGGTTCCATGGGATAGCTTGCTATGGTGATTCTTAGGACAGAGTAAGACATGCAACGGCTAAAGGGTGTCCTAGCTATGCCACAAACGAGGGGAATTGAATGAGGAGTGCTCACCGGCGTAAGACGATGGTGCGATCGGACTTGGGGAAGAAACAGAGGAAGTCCAACATTTGGGGCAGAGAGGGCTCCTTTGGTCCGGCTCTTTGCTCCAGTAGGCGCGCGGCAGGTTGGTGAGTTTGTTCGTGAACATGGATGCAGGGCGAAGGACTGCCGACGGCAGAATCGGCGGCGCCCGACATTCGGAAGAAACAGAGGTGGACTGGAATTGGGGCGACGGAAGCTCGGTCAGTGCGGCTTGGTGCTCGAATGTGTGGAGGGAAGGAGGGCGAAGGTGTTGAGAGAAGGGTCGGACGCCCGTTTTATAGCCTCGCCAAGGCGGTTCGTGGAGGCGGTCGATGGCGTGGCTCTGCTTTTTGCGTGGGCAAAGGCGGTGGCGCTCGGTTTCTTGGCACGTCCGCATCGTCGATGCCATGATGGCGCGGCAGAGTGGAGGCTGGCAGGCGGCGAGGTGATCCGTGCAGAGCTGGCACAATGTAGGGCGACATGATGAGCGCGCGTCCTGTCGCGGTTTTCACGGGTGTCCCATCGGCTCAGCTGGCGTCGTGGGTCCACGTGAACCGGGTGCACTCAATGGGGAGCGTGCTGGGTGGCAGACCACACATACGTGGCGCCATGGTGTGGTGATGTGGCACCAGGGTGGTGGCCACGCGTGCGCCACGTAGACACCATGGAGGCTGAACAGGGGAGGCGGCGGTAGCCTACCGGAGAGGCGGCGGCGGGCAGCTGGGAGTTCACCGGCATTTGGCCGGAGCTAGTCCGCTGTCTAAGGCGAGTACGTGGGAATGTTCACAAGTGCACGGCGGTCTCGGTTGGGGTGAGGACTCGCCCACGGCGACCGCCGGCGAGCAGTGGCGGCCGCGCAGCGGCGCGCCATCGATCCGCTCGTGCACGCCATAAACCGACGAGCTAATTTGCCAGGGGCGTGTTCCAGAGTGCGTGCGAGGTAGTGGGGCGCTCGGCCTGACCAGAGCGGTACTCACGGCGGTCGGCGACGTGCCCTGGGCAGTGAGCGGCTTTGATTCACGGCGGAGGCTGTGCGCGCATTCCTTAGCATCTTGGTGTTGCCTAACGCGTACGCGGGTAGTAGCAGTACGTGTCAGCGCGCTTGGCCGGGTCGGGGAATGCCCCACGACGGCCAGCAACGGGGAAAGGCGACAAGGAGCGGCTTCGAACCTAGGGTTCCATGGGATAGCTTGCTACGGTGATTCTTAGCATAGAGTAAGACATGTAACGGCTAAAGGGTGTCCTAGCTATGCTATAAACGAGAGTAATTGAATAAGGAGTGCTCACCGGACTTGGGGAAGAAACAGAGGAAGTCCGACATTTGGGGCAGAGAGGGCTCCTTTGGTCCGTCTCTTTGCTCCAGTAGGCACGCGATAGGTTGGTGAGTTTGTGCGTGAACATGGACGCAGGGCGGAGGCTTGTCGACGGTAGAATCTGCGGTGCCCGACATTTCGAAGAAACAGAGGTGGACTGGAATTGGGGCGACGAAAGCTCGGTCAGTGCGGCTTGGTGCTCGAATGTGTGGAGGGAAGGAGGGCGAAGGTGTTGAGAGAAGGTTCGAACGTCCGTTTTATAGCCTCGCCAAGGCAGTTCGTGGAGGCAGTCGACGGCGCGGCTCTGCTTTTTGTGCGGGCAAAGGCGGTGGCGCTCGGTTTCTTGGCGCATACGCATCGTCGACGCCATGATGGCGCGGCAGAGCGGAGGCGGGCACGCGGCGAGGTGATACGTGCAGAGCTGGTGCGACGCATGGAGACACGATGGGTGCGCATCCTGTCGCGGTTTTCACGGGAGTCCCGTCGGCTCGGCTGGCGTCGGGAGGTCAGGGAAGGCGGTACCGCATCGGACCGGGCCACAGCGAGTGAGGGGGGACGGGCCGCAGGCAGGGAAAGAGGCCGAGCGGGCTGGGTGCAGAAGATGGGAGACTAGCGGGCCAGACCGGGAGGAGGAAGGGGGCGGGCCGTGTGCTTGGGAAAGGAAAGGGGACAAGGCCGGGCTTGGCAGCACCGGAGATAAAGGGAAAGGCTGGGCCGAATGGGTTTTTATGTTTCTCTCCCCTTTTCTTAATCCTTCTCATATTCTGAATATAAACTCTAGCTTGAATTTGAATATGATTTATAGTGGACGATTCATATTCGAGTATATTTATATTTATCTAGAGTGTTGCCCACTGTGTAAATTATTTTCCTATTTGATTTGTTTGTTTCATTTGAATTATTTTTTGAACACACTCATATACATATGTAATATTTTATGTATCTTTTAACTATTTAACCTCAGGCCCTAGAAATGAATTAGGTGGCTTGGCACCTAAACTTTTGCGTAGTAATTTTTATCCTGGTTTGCTTCCGTGTAAAGTGGAGATTATTTACCCTAGCAGTCTCACACTCAATTTATTCGTGAGGTTGAGATTACCATTTTGTGTGTCCATATTTTCATATTTTTATATTCATGTTCAACTAATTATGCAGACTTCACTTTTATGCTCATTTTGTGTTTATTTATCGTATATCTATTTTATAGTTTGATTTGCTTTTTTAATGTGTGTATGTTGGTACTTGCACCCATATGTGTATCGATTTTTGTTTATGATTAATTCTTGTTCGATATTGGTTCAAAATTTTTAATTTAGAGTGATTTTTGTTTTATGTGAAAATCAGGGTTGTGAAAGTAGGCGAGTCCTGCTCATACAGGTTCTGTGATTGTACGAAATCACTATGTTGCAGTCAAATGAACTGGTCCTTATATTGGTGAGGCAGCTTCATCCATCCTTTGTAGAAGGACTAGTTCGGATCACACAATATCGGACTAAACTGAAGTACTCAGCATAAGGCTAGTTCAGAAAATATGGTCATTGGACTATTATTGAAGCACTCAACATCGATTTGTGGGTTACACCAAATATACAGTAGCAGCTAGTATACCTCTTAGGGAGCCCGCGGCATCCCATGAGCATACCCGCCTCGACCACGCTTCCTCTTCATATACAGTTCAATAATCACCCACCCATATCCTAACTCACACCACCAAACACCTCTTAACACATTTCACAATCATGTATACAATGTGTAGTCATTCGTGATGCAAACATCACAGAGGTTCCTAAGCATAGTACTAACAAGGAGGTGCTCACATCACTACTATAGTGTAACGATGAAGTTGCTAGGTTATCAAGGGGTTGTGTTTTCAAGGTCAAGAAGGGAATTGTGATAGTCACGGCTATTATCGTTACTGATGTAGTGTCTTGTTTCAAGACATTGATAGCAAGTAACTATCGTGTTACTGTTTATCATTTGCTAGTAGCTAACACCGATACTCAGTCATCAACATAGGTCATGCTACCACACTCAAGTGGTTCATAGCATAACATCATTTTAAAATAATCATACAATCCACTACAGGAATATGCATATAGGGCGTCAGCCATGTAAACGTCAGTTGTGTACTAAAACCGACGTACATGATCTATGAACATTGGTTGGCCGACGTCACAAATTGGACGTCTTTAACTATTAGAAGCGCCGGTCCAACGCTCTTAGTGCCGTGAGGTTGTCGGGGCCGGGGGACCGACACACATAAAGTTAAGAGCGTCAGTACAGCAGACCTATGGTCTTAAGTCGCATTTATAAGCGTCGGCCACTTTACCAACGCATATAAAGCATATAAGCGTTAGTTTTCAGGACAGACCAATGACCTTAAGGGGGTATGACCGTCGACTAGGAGGTAACCGACGGCTTTAGGGCGCTTATGGCCGTCGGCCACGTCCTAACCGACAGCTTTAAGTCGAATATAACCATTGGCCACGGGGTGAGCCGACAGTCATACAACTACTATGACCGCCGGCTAGGAGGTAACCGACGACCTTATCTGCTTTTTTTCATGTTGTTTTCTCCGCCTCCTAGGCTGGGGAGCCTCCAGCCAGCAACCAACGCACACATACAGGTTCATACAGCAAAATCGTATCACAACAACAATGATAGCAGCAAAATATAGATAGCAACAACATAACAACATTGTATCAACTCGATAATACATAGCAGTGACATAATAGATATAGTAACATCACACAACATTGTATCAACTCAAAACACCACAAGCATTTCAAACATAAGAATATCCATTCAAGTCTACATAGTAAACAACTATGAAGATCAACCTGCAAGCATGTTGTGAGAGCTTCCGCCACTTGCTCCTCCATCGCTCGCACCCATATTATCGTTCAAATTGAGGAATCATCACAACCTTCGGGCATCCCTTGATGAGAACACAACAAGAAACACATTCAAATTAAAGTTTGCATTAGTAAAAATGATTTTGCATGTCTCGATATCAAATTAGGGTGCTACTTCACTAATATGTTATACAACTTGCATAACTATAAACATTAGTCTTAATTTTACTTTGGTTTGAGATTAGAAAATCAAACGTCGCTGCATGAGTTGCCGATGGTTCATGCACCAGACTGTCTGGCGGTGGTAGAAAACCTGGATATAGATATGGATATGGTGGCCAAGCTGGAGGAGTTGCGCCCAACATCGATAGGAATCCTTGAGCTAGTTGAATATATCCTTGGCCACTCTCAAAACCGTGTGATAAATATTATTACTATTGTCTAATGTTACTCGAATGAATAATACACAAAGTCAAAGTTATACCTGTGATGACGAAGCAAATGGAGTACGAGGAGCACCAAACTGCGATCCAATTCCACTTTGAGGGAATAACTGCATCAAGTAAAGATAATGAGTTAATTAATGTAACATACTATGATAAGCAATATTTAACTAGAACAAAACATATCTGCCTATAAAAGAAGCTATGTTCGACAAATATCTTCCGTAGATCAGGTTTGAAGTAGCCACGAAACATTACCAGTACAAATCTCTCCATCAGAATATGGTAATCATGACTTTTCAACCAACTCAGTTTACTGGTGTTGAGATTAACACATCGTTTTATGTTGGCTGCATAGCGGTTAGGAAACTTCAATGTTTTCAACCAACTAAGTATTTGGTTTCTTTCTTCTAGCCTGACACAATATGGAGCTTGTGGCCTACTTTCATTTCCACTTGCATTTGTTATAACCTCGAGTGCAGGACAATCACAAATGTCAGCTATGTCTTTCCTTGCACTCATGTTATCTTTGGTTTGACCGGTAAAATCAAACCACATGCTTATGATGCTTTCAGCGACATTAAGCTCCTGGTGCATCAAATCTATGTTGTGTGGTAAAAGCAATGTCTTACATATGGTAACTCCCAAAGAAAAGAAATATAGGTCCAGTTGTGTTCTTTACCATAACCTTCGAAAACACCTTTTGCGGACTCTTTTAACTTTGCATGCCATTGCCATTTTTTGTTCGCCTGTCAATCGATGAGGTGGTCATTTTGTAACCCTTCAACCTCTTCAAAAAGATTGTGTATCACTCCTGAAAGGATGGTTTGGAGGAAGGGATCGTCGGTGGCAATAAAAGAAGCTAACTTTCTTTCCATACTTCAACCTAATGGCATCGGTGTCAGCCATACATATGGGACAACACAGTTGTCCATGGACACGCCATCCAGCCCAAATGCCATATGCCAACAAATCATGTACATACCAGAAATATGCAACACGTAAGGTAAATCACATTTTAGATGACTGTCGTATGCCTTTACACCTTGCCATAGCTCTTTCAGCTCCTCAATCAACGGTTGCATAAACACATTGATTTTCTTTCCAGGATGTTTAGGTCCAAGAATAATGGCCACGAGGAATATGTATCCTTCATTCATGCACATGTTGGGAGGGAGGTTGTAAGGCATGATAAAAACAGGCCAACAAGAATATGGACTGTTACTGGTGGTGAAGGGAGTGAAAGCATCTGTTGACATCCGAAGACGAACATTTCTTGGATCTGTACCAAACTCCGGATCAAAACGGTCTATAGCTTGCCAAGCCGCGCCATCCGAAGGATGAGCCATAATATCTTTGTCATCTCTCTCACGTATCCTTTCATAATGCCACCTCATCTGCTTTGCTATTTCTTGAGACAAATAACCTTTTAAGCCTCGACGTGATAGGCATGTACCGTAATTGTTTAATCGATACTTTTGTAGTTATTTCCTCTCCATCATCATTCATAACCATCACATGTCTAGAGGCATTGCAATGCATACAATGATTGTTGTTTTTGTGTTCCTTCCAAAACAACATGCAATTATTCTCGCACGCATCATTCTTCTAGTAACTCATGCCTAGACCAACTAAAAGCTTCTTAGACTGATATATGTCTTTCAACATCTTATGATTTGATGGAAGTAGATCATTGAACAACTTCAGGATACCATTGTAGCAATTGTTGGCAAAATTGAACTTAGACTTCAACGCCATAAGTCGTGTGACCACCTGCAAAACGATCACTTCGATGCCCTCATACACTTTTTTATCTGAGGCGGCAAGAAGCTTATAAATTTTTTCACCTTTTTAGGCGGTGACTCTTCTTCGCACTCTCGACCAACATCCACCATCATCTCATCCATACGATCTTCATCCTCGTTTCTGTCTGACTCACAAGCATGATTCATCTCCCAATGCTCGCGCCGCACTAAGTAGTCGGGCATAATCCGTGCTTGCAAAGGTGCAACTCAACTTCAAGTCTTTTCAGACGCAGACGATTCTGACACTTGATACAAGGACACTTCACCAAAGTGGCACCACTAGCAAAGGCTTGGTCCATGAAAACATTAGTGACATGATCCCATTCCATACTATGACCACCAGTTGAACTCCATCCATTATACATCACCTTACGGTTATCACCTATTTTTTAGTTTATACCTTCAAAGTAGACAAATCATTATTAGTTTTCTTGTTATGTTATGTCACGGCCCCTACAACCTAGGCAGATAGATCCTAAACCCACCCATGAGTGACCGAGCGGAGCATGCTGATGATGAGGCACGTGGTCCGGATCTGAACGAAATTTCGGTAGCATAACCCCGCTGTTCTCCACTGCACGCCCGAAAATGGTGCAGCAGAGGACAACAGGGTTATGCCATCGTAATCTCATCCAGATCCAGACTCGCATCTCTTCACAAGCCACGCCCCCTCGGTCACTCTCAGGTTGTCCAAAAAGGGACAATTCCGAACATGAACGTCTCACATGGCAATACCATGTGAAACATGTCGATTCGAAACGGGTAATTAAATTCTATAGGTTGCGTTGCTCATTTCCATTTTTCAATCATTTACGAGAGAGGAAAGAACAAGATAGAGGGGGAAAGTTGGTCCGAGTTGAAAGTTCCAAGTCCAAGTATACTGTCCACGCTTGTCTTGACGTCATACACCAATGTGCTTTTCTTCATGCATACATTATGACTACAATCATCTCTTACGGCAAAAACACATTAATGCATTTTGTTCCGAGTTAGAGTATACCGTGCACTCACACAAACGTAGGGAAATAATATGTTAATCGACATACAAAATTTTCAAACTAAGCATTCAACCTAAACATTCAAATTTGCATAGATGGTATGCGATATAACATTTAAACTAAAATTCAAACATATTAAGTAAATCAACATTCAAACTAAACAATCTAACATACAAAATATATTAATCAACATACAAAATCATCAAACTAAGCATTTAAACTAAACATTCAAATTTGCATAGATGGTATGTGATATAACATTTAAACTAAACATCCAAACATAATAAGTTAATCAACATTCACAATAGTTCACTAGCAGCATGCTTTTGAAGGATTTTACCTTGACCGGACAAGCGATCTAGTAGTGGAGAAGGGGCTGATTTCAGAGGGGTGCACCGGCATCAGGGAGACGGGCAGCGGGGACTAGGGTTGGCGCAACCGACGGCAAGGAGAAGGGACGGTGCAGCCAACAGCACGACCGGCGGCGCGACCTTTACCAGAGCGAGGGGTGCCGGTGGCTGCGGAGAGCGCTGACGCAGCTCGGCGGCGGGGACAAGGGCGGCGCGTATGGTGGCGGGGAGTTGTGGCGGCGCTCTCATCGGCGGCAGGGAGTAGGGGCACCGCTCTCGGTGGCGGTGTGTGTGCAGGGACAGGGAACGCGAGGTCGATGGGATGGAGATAGATGGAGACATGCAGGCGCAGGTGGTGGGCTCCACTTATGAATGTCGGTCTCCTGGCGCACGGCTTTAGTAAAGCCGTTGGTTTTTGCAGTACACCTATGTATGTATTATGACTGTCGGTTGTTCCTGAGGGGCCGACGACTATAAGTTAAAGACATCGGTTCGCTCTGAGCAGCCGACAACCATATATTATGTGCATCGGTTTGCCAAAATTGATGGTTATATGAGATTTAAAGCACCGACACAATAACCCCAACGTCCTATTACACGTTTCTTGTAGTGGTCATGCAATGAAACAGACAAAGGTGCGATTGCAAAACTTAGGTGAAATATGATCAAGGATTTAGAGTTTGCCTTTACTGTGGTTTATCGAAGTCTTTGACCTGTTCCGCATGATTCGGGTCTTGAATATCTCATTCGCAAACTCTCTGATTACTAAGTACATAGCTACACATAGAAAATACGATTCATCGATAAAGATCCAAGAAATCCAAATAGATGTCCAATAAATACGAACAATCATTCAATAACACGATTATTAAGATTCTTATAAGGTTTATTGGAGAATACGTAATTCTACTGGTGGCTTATTTGAAAATGCTACTATTTCATTGGTCAACCAAATTGTCACTGAAAGGTTATAACTATTTTATCGGTCTTCTTAGTTAGTTTTATGGTTTATGATAATTAAGGTGACCTCACTAGTTTATACTATAAATTACATATATTATGGTCAATGAGTTGAACATAACTTCTATGGGTGTCTTTATAATTATCATGTCTCCACAATAGTATATTCGCTAAAGTTCTATTAATGTAAGTCTCACGTATTTTAGAGACTAAACATGAGTCCTAACGTGTTTGGACTTAAGGCAATATTTCTAGTGAAGACTAGTGTGTGACTTATCATCACATTCTATTTCTTAATATATATTATTGTCTTAGTATACTCTAAAGGTTATGAACTTATTCTATAATTCCTTTAGTGCATGGATATTAGGACATGAGGGAATTACTAGTGTAGGGTCTATTCTATTTAGAGCTCGTATGTGAATTTCCATTATCCAATAGCTCTTTAATTTTTTCTATAATGACACTAGTTAGTTCATTATATCTTATTTTATTCAATTATTATTTTACTATTCTAGTAATACAGTCCTTGGAATATTTAGAGGGTCATTTGTGGAAGATTATTTAATTGGGAGCTTCTATGTGTATTTCACTAATTATGATTTTTCGCTTGATTTTCCTATAGAAATGATAATCAATTCCATATCCTACATTTTATATCCAATTTCTACTTGAATTATATTATATATGCCTAGCAATATTTTCTAGGGGTTTTTGGGTAGTTATTTGTGAGGGAGTTTGTGTATTCAGACTTTCCACTAACTTTGGTAATTTACTTATTTTCCTGTAGGAGGACAATTAATTTACTACTTTATGTTATATATTAATTGAATACTACTTTTAGTTACATTATATGTGCCAATTAATATTCCTAATACTTTTTAGATATTCACTTGTGGAGGGTTTATCAATTTGGGAGGCTAAATATACATTTTCCCAATTCCCTAGTTAATAAAACAATTTCTATGAGCTAATAATGAGTCTCACATTTTCTACATCTCATTTGTGCCACTAATTAATATTTTTATACCCTAACAATCATCAAATAAGTTTTTTAGGGAATTCTTTGAAAATTATTTGTTAAGGTTTATCATTCTAGGGCCTAACATAATTCCTCTTTAATTTTCTAATTGATTAATTCATTTTTGTAAACTAAACCATTCATACAATCGATCACTCCTATTATGTTTCAAAAGCAATTAAGGATTTTTATGGATTTTCTAGAATTTTATAATACTAAGAAATGTCGTTTATTTTTTCTGTGTATGAAACTTGGGCAGGCCAGGCATTTTGAGGTCGAGCAGTCATGCTAGCTGTGGGCCTGGGTCATCAGCGTGTGTGTTTAGCATTTTCTTTCTTTAAATTTTATGGCTAACTAGTGGGTCCAGTGGGCCAGGGTGTCAGGGCGTGCTAGGGCCAGTGGTCCATGGACCGAGTGAACGAATGGGGTGTTCCTAGACTTTCATTTGGCTGACTGGCGTATGGGCCAATGGTCCTTGTGCACCAAGCCCACGAAACGGTATGGTGCCTACGTGTGGATGTGGCAGAGTCATGGCAAGGTCGCGCCTAAGTGGCAGCCACGTGTGTGCCACATGCACGCCAGTCAGCGCCATGCCGGCAAGAACAGGGGTGGAAGCAGCAGGGAGCGTCGACTAGAGGCAATGGCAGTGGTGGTTTGGAGTGCATCTTCGATAAGGCACCGGTTTCCTCCGAATCATGTTGTCGTACGATTCCGGATTGTGATGGTGTGTTCTACGGTGTCGGTTGGGCAGGGGAGGTGCCGATGGCATCCGGCAGCGAGCTGAGGTTGCCGTTCGCGACGCCGCTCTGGAGATCCGCTCGTGCGCACTATAATCAGATGAGCTATCCTGCCGGTGGCATGTTCCAGAGTACACGCAAGGCTTTGGGGCGCTCATCCTGGATGGAGAGGACCCTACGGTGGGTGGCAACGGCGAGGGGCGGCTATGCACGACAAAGACAGGCGTGCGCTCATTCCCCAATAGCTTGGTGTTGCCTAGTGCGTGTGCGGGCGATAGAAGTATGCGCTGGTGCGCTTGGCCAAGCCTGGGAGTGCTCCTCGGTAGCCGGCGGTGGAGGGCTACGGAAAACACGATGGCGGCTTGACGAAGTCCACGTTCCCTAGCTCCAATTCCCAAACGAAGTATTCTACCACATTCTACATGTCAAGGCGCAGCTTACGGGCAAGGTGGCACGGGTGTAAAGAGCTCCTGCTCGCTGGTGTCCATGGCGCGCGATGGTGCCGGTGAGGGGGCTATTGGAAATTTTTTTATCTAAGTGTAAGGATCCTTTATTTTTATTTTTTTACTAGGAATTGGCTCCCTCGAAAGTTTTTCTTTGGGGACATGCATCATTAACCATTGAGATTGGAGAGCAGGTACTAGTATTGTAGATTGATGCATTTCAGTTAAAAGACCATACGTGGCAAAGCCTTACGTTAAAATAGTACTTGGCATTGAGATCTACTCTGTAGTGCGCTAAGTGGCCAAGCGACAAGTGTTCTAAGAGTTATACGCACTTATTAAGCTACAATAGAAGACAATCGAAATATGGGCACTCACCAGAACATTAACGGACTCGGCGACCAGCATCGAGGAAGATTGGGAAAAGCTTCGAATTCCCACTCGGGAGGGCCTCGCAAGCTCGATGGAGGGCCTTGGGAGTGAGAGGGGGCTCTTCTTGTGCGAATGGAGGATCAGGGGGTCCTTTTATAGCCGTAGAGAGGAGGTTTCCTAAGAGGCACTGGCGCAACTATTGGCGCTTTGGTGAGTGGCGCTCGGTCAGCAGCGTCGGGATTCCTTGCCGCGCACGTTTCGTCGGGGTTATGATGGCACAACAGAGACCCGGTTGGCTACTAGCTGGCGATGGAATGAAGGACGGGACTCGGAGAGGACGACGTCGGCGGAATTTGCAGCACGAGCACGTGGTGACATCAATGGGAGATGAGTAGGTTCGCGTGTGCTATGTTTGGTCGTCAGAGCAATGATTTCAAGCAGGGAAGGGGCGCTGATTGATGGAAGCCGTGCGGCAGGGGCGCCAGAGGCAGGGCAGGCGACACCTCACCGGTGTCCCATCGTGGGAAAGTTGGAGCCCAGGTCGGCTTCAATCAGGAACGGAGGAAGACGAAGGTGGCAACACTTCGGGCTGGCCGCGCCACAGAGAGGGAGGCACTGGGCAAGGAAAAGAAGGAGGAGGGAGGTGGGCCAGCTGGAGAAGAGGTGGGCTGTGCCCATATGTCATTCCTCTTTCTATTTCATTTTTCTATTTTAAATTTGAATATGGATTTGAACTTCAATTCCAGTTCCGTTTTTGTGAGTATTTTTATTTGGAAATTTTATCAAGGTGATTGATTATTTATATTTGGTATTGAGTCAAGTTTAGGTAACTTGGATTATGGTTTTATTGGATTTTAATGTGCTCAATTAATTCACTATTTCGGATCTACTTTGGCAGTTTGATTTGAGTTTGAATTTAATATTTATTTTGGATTAGGTTTACACCTAATTAATTCACCTTTGCGTAACTTTGTTTCTGGTTATTCGTTACACTTTTGGTTGAATGCATTCACCCTTGATTTATTTGTTATATTTAATTGATTATATTTATACTTGTATACATATGTGCCACTTCGTTTATCTAGTCACTCTTGTTTTAATCATTGTACTTTAAATTCATAAATTAAGTCTAGTTTATGTTTTATTTTATTTTGGAGTGGGTTCAATTGTACATGTATATTTGTATATAGCAACTTTATCTATTCTCTTTCTTTGGATTTCATTTATCTCAAAATGATTTTATACTTTGGTTCATATTTAAAAGTGTAGATGTTTGTTTTTGTACCCTTATGTGCTTCGGTTCTTATTGACGGTTAATGTTTGTTCGTGTTTACTCAAAAGTTTTAATCCGTAGTGGTTTTTACCTGGTTTGAAATTTCGGGCTGTGACACCCCCCCCATCTAATATGCATGGCTAAGCGTAAGTAATTTCCAATTACTACCCTTCCATACCCCAAGCGACAAGGGAATAAGGTAAAACAAAAGGGTATCATAGCATAGGATTCATTTTAATTTAACATACGACTAACTAAATCCTTAGAAAAGGTGCAAGATGGTCAAGGGCACTTACCTCCTCCGAAGTGTTGGTTGTCGAAGTAAAGGTCTTGAAAGTTGAATTCCGCCTCGGGAACCGGCTCCACTCGTAGTGTCGATGCGAGGCAAAAGTAAATAGCATACAATAAGTACTAAGCATAAAATGCTACGCCACAAACATGCACACAATCACAAAAACCTAATCAAGTATGTACCTATGAGAGAATTTACTACTCATGTGAAGGAGTTCATTTAATGGTGTTTATCAAAATGTGGGTTTTTTGTGTTTGAAATGTGCATTAAGATTTTATATCACTTTTGTGCTTATTTTGGTGCTCAATACACATTTTCTTGGATTTTCCTACATTAAAATGTAATTATTTACTAGTACTATGTTAATTCAGCATAAAGTAATGCATTAACTAATTTTTAATGCTATGTTAGATTTACTTGTGTGCTTAGAATAATTTTGTACTAATAAATATCAATTAAAATATATTTTATACATAATTTTTGGCGGCCAAAATATATTTTTTAGATTTAAACAGTAATGAATTATATTTTTAAGTTCTCTAAGTAATTATTTTGAATTGCTATTCATTCTATTAACTTATCTGCATTTATTTCCAATTTTTATGTAATTTTCAGTGAAACTGTAAATAATATAAATACTAAATTTTTTTAATATGTCCAGGTGCTATAATGTAATTATCTCTAACTGGACAGAGGCTAGAAATGATATTTAATAAAGCTACAGGGTCCTAACCATGAAACCAGTAGCTAAAACGTGATTTTTATAAAGTCCAGAGCCCTAATTTCATTTTATTGGGTTATTGCGCAGTAATCTTGTTTTCTAGGGACTCGGTGCAAAATTTCAGAGCACAACCTGTTTCAAATGCTAGCCATAGGATAAAAAACATACGGCCTAGATTTAAAAAACCGAAGGGGGAAGCTCGCTTCTAATCGTGGCCGTCGGCTGCGAGGCAATGGCCCATA
Organism: Tuctoria greenei; assembly: GCA_036927565.1. Classification (NCBI taxonomy): domain Eukaryota; kingdom Viridiplantae; phylum Streptophyta; class Magnoliopsida; order Poales; family Poaceae; genus Tuctoria; species Tuctoria greenei. The sequence goes on from JAYESD010000003.1 coordinate 222,627,068, forward strand.
TTGGGCCACGTCACCCCTAACCAGCTCCAGCAAAGTGCGCCGCGGTGCACGGCAGCTGACGATGACGACCTTGTCGGAAACTGCTAATCCACACACAATCTATCCTAATACTCAAATCTTGATGCGGAAATCGAACGGGGAGGCAATGCGAACTAACCGGAGACAGTCTTGGGACTTGAAGAGGTGCAGAGGGGCGTTAGGGATGAAGGGAGGCGGCGGAGCTCGTCGGCGGTGGTCGATTTCGGTGATGCCGCCTCGAGTCCCACCAACGAAGATGTCTGGTAGCCTACAGACGATGTCGTGCACGAGGTGCAACTGTTAGATGGTGCGCGCGATGGCTATGTGAGCGGTGCTACAAGGAACGGCGACGAGAACTCACCGGTGACCGACGAATCAACGATGCGACGGTGATCTCCCAAAGCTAGATTGTCCAGCGTGCTCTTGGGAGTGTGGCGAACGCATTAGGCAAAGAAAGATGGAGAGAAGGAGGTCGATTCAATGGAAACGCGAAGAATGGCGGAGACTCACCATGGACAATGGCGCTAGGGTTTGGAGAGCTCGGGGAAGGGAAGAAAATGGGGGTGGCGGCTCTTTATAGTACGACGGAAACAACAGATGAGGCGCGCCTGCGAAACTCGAATTCTTGGGCACGGATCCGAGGTTGGCAGCACGGACGTGGGTGTGGAGATCATGGCGTCGGGGGTGGTCAAGGCGCGGGTAGCGGTTGAGTGGAGAAGAAAGCACTAACGCACGGGCCCGACGCGGCAGAGGGAGAAGAGAGGGAGAGGTGGAAGGAGCGCGGGTTGTGCCGCACGGGGAGGGAAAAAGGAGATGGGTCGCGAGATGGGTTTTGGCCCAAGCGGGGTTTTATTGTTTTCTTTTTTATTTTCCTTTCTCTTCTTTTCATTTGATTTCAAATTTAAACTCTAACGAATTCTACTCGTTTGAATTCAGACATTTACACAAAATGCACAACCAAATGCATATTAATATGATTGAAATCTGATTCCAATGTTTTTAAAATTTAGGGTGTTACAACTCTACCCCTCTTAAAAGGAATCTCGCCCTCGAGATTTGGACGTCCTAAGAGAAGAGATAGGGAAACTTGGCCTTGAGGTCTTCTTCTTTTTCCCAAGTTGCTTCTGCCTCCGAGTCATGTTTCCACTGCACTTTGCTCATACGAGTGACCATGTTCCTTGTAACTCGTTCTGATGTCTCGAGAATCTGTACCAGCTATTCCGCGTATGAGAGATCCTCTTGCACATCGATAGCTTCCATGGGTAACTATTCCATGGGCACTCTTAAGAACTTCTTGAGTTGTGACACGTGAAACACATAGTGTACATTTGAAAGTTGAGATGGCAGATCGAGACGATAAGCTACCTCTCCTCTTCTTTCCAGTACCTTGAACGTACCAATGTAACGGGGTGCTAGCTTTCCCTTCACCTTGAACTGTTTTAGTCCTCTTATAGGTGATACCTTGAGATACACAAAATCTTCAACCTCGAAGGTTAGATCACGATGTCGAGCATCTGCATAGCTCTTCTGCCTTGACTGTGCTATCTTTAGATTATTCCAGATCTTTTGCACTTGTCGTTCGGCTTCTCTTAGTATCTCCAGTCCAAACACTTGACCTTCTCCCGTCTGATCCCAAAACAAGGGTGTTCTACACTTTCGCCCATACAATGCCTCGAATGGGGACATCTGAGACTGGCTTGATAAATGTTGTTGTAAGAGAATTCAACATAGGGTACATTCTTGTCCCAACTCTTGCTATTCTTTAAGGCACATGCTCGCAACTAGTGGCGTAGCTTGGTTCTCCCACCCTGGTGCACATGCACTAGGGTAATAAAACGTTTTCTCTAGTAAATAACACATGTTTGCTTTGTTATTATTCAAAAATACATGTATTTTGTAGTGATGCATCATGGTAGTATTTGCGCTAGCTTCGCCACTACTCGCAACATATCCTCCAAGATTTGTTTTGTTCGTTCTGTCTGACCATCTGTCTGCGGGTGATATGCGGAGCTGAAATTAAGACGTGTGTCCGTGAACTCATGTAGCTTCTGCCAGAACCTTGAGGTGAACTGCATACGAGGATCGGATATGATCTTCTTTGGGACACCATGCAAACACACTATCCTTGACATGTACAGTTCTGCCAGTTGCGAGCTGTTACAGCTTTCCTTGACGGGGATGATGCGAGCGACCTTGGTCAAGCAATCCACTATGACCCATATGGAGTCATAACTAGACTGAGTCCTTGGTAGACCCACAGTGAAATCCATGTTGATTTCTTCCCACTTCCATTTTGGCACCTTGATTGGTTGAAGCAAACCAGCTGGTCTTTGATGTTTTGCCTTGACTAGTTGACATGTATCACATATTGCAACATATTATGCTACATCTCGCTTCATTCCATCCAGCTAATATCGATCCTTCAAGTCTTGATACATATTGGTGCTCCAGGGTGAATGGAATAAGATGAGTCATGAGCTTCCCTTAGTATCACCTCGCATATCTCTTTAATACCCGACACACATATCCTCTTCCCAAGCCATAGGGTTCCTTGTTCATCTTCTCTAAAATGTGGGGCCTTTCCTTCCTTCATCCATTTCTTGATATCTTTAACCTTCTCATCATTTTTTTGTCGCTCACAAATATCTTGTTCAAGTGTAGAATCCACTTCCATCACTACCGCATCTGTGTTGGACATTATTCATAGGTTTAGCCTTGCAAACTCCTCGCATAGCTGTGGTTGATGAGCTTGTAGCGTTATACTGTTGCATTGCACCTTCCTACTCAAGGCATTCACAACAACATTTGCCTTTCCAAGGTGATAGTTTATCCCAACATCAAAATCATTAATGAGCTCCAACCATCTTCGTTGTCGGAGATTAAGGTCCGGCAGAGTGAAGATGTACTTCAAGCTCTTGTGGTCGGTGTAGATTTTCGTTCTTTTCCCCATCAGGTAGTGTCTCCATAGCTTCAATGCATGAACTACGACAGCTAACTCCAGATCATGGGTCGGGTAATTCTTTTCATGCTTTCTAAGCTATCTTGAAGTGTAGTCCTCTACATGTCCTTCTTGCATCAAAACACTACCCAATCCTTGTCCGAAAGCATCACAATGGACTGAGAACTCCTTTTGCATATACGACATGATCAACACTGGAGTAGTGTCAACCTCTTCTTTAACTCGGCAAAGCTTTCTTCGCATTCCGGTGTCCACTTGAATGTAACTTCCTTCTTGAGTAGCTTGGTTAGTAGACGAGAGACCTTTGAAAATCCCTCAATGAATCGTCGGTAGTAACCATCCATTCTTAAGAAACTTTGGATGTCTCCCACATTTTACGGCATTTTCCACTTGAGAATATCTACCACTTTACTTGGATCCACTGCTACTCCTTCTGATATGACATGTCCTAAGAAAGACACTTGCTTCAACAGGAACTCACACTTACTGAATTTAGCGTACAACTGGTGTTGTCAAAGTTTCTGTAGTGCCAATTTAAGATGTTCCTTGTGCTCTTCTTCATTCTTGGAAAATGTCAAGATGTCATAGATAAATACCACTACAAACTTATCCAAATACTCCATAAACACCTTGTTCATGAGGTACATGAAGTAGGCAGGTGTGTTGGTCAATCGAAAGACATGACAGTGTATTCATAAAGTCTGTATCGGGTGACGAAGGCTATCTTTGGTATGTCTGTCGGGCGAATCTTCAACTGGTGATAACCGAAATGAAGATCTATCTTGGAGAATACACAAACTCCTTTCAATTGATGAAACAGATCGTCAATTCATGGCAAAACGAGTACTTGTTCTTGACTGTAACTGCATTGAGAGCACGATAGTCCACACATAACCTCTCGGTGCCATCCTTCTTCGGTACGAATATGACCGGAGAACCCCAAGGCGTTGAGCTAGGGTGGATATATCCTTTCTCTAATAGCTCTTTAATGTGATCCTTCAGTGCTGCTAGCTGCTTGGCATCCATTCGATACGGCCTCTTATATATCGAAGTTGTCCCGGGCATAAGCTCGATGATGAACTTGATTTCCCGATCAGGTGGCATACTAGGTAGCTCTTCAGGGAATACATTCGGAAACTCCCTAACAAACTTTGATCTCTTCTACACCCTCAACTTAATTAATCTGGACTCTCGACATTGGCATTGGATCAGGACTGAACTCAACCTTGGTGCCATTTGAATGTGTCAAACAGACCATCCTGGTTGCACAATGGATCACCCCATTGTATTTTGTCAACCAATCCATCCCCAAGATATTTTTCAACCCTTGAGATTCTATGACAATGAGGTTTGCTGAGAAGACTACCCCCCCTTTGTCTAACCTTACATTAGGGCATACTTGCCGTATTATCATATCTCCTCGAGTGGAGTTGACTATAAGCTGGTAAATCATTAAGTGCACTACCATGTCATGCCTTCTTATGACCTCCTTAGATATGAATGAATGTGTGGCACCAGAATCAAACAACACTTTAGCTAGATGAGAACCGGTAGGGAACATACCAACAACCACATCTGGTGCATTATGTGCTTCCTCAAGTTTGCCACATGGTTGACTCTCCCACGTGTAGCTGGCTGTTGCGGTGGTTTTTTCGGGCAACGAGTGGAGTAGTGTCCCATCTCACAACAGATGTAGCATTGTACCACTGCATTGCCACCTTGGGCTCTATTTCCCCCTTGCAGTTCTATTGCGGCTGACCTGTAGGGCGAGGTGTTGGAGCTGCTGGGCGAGGTGGTTGTGCTTGGTGGTGAGGTGGTTGCATCTGCTGGCGCTGTTGCTGGTGCTATGGAGCTGGTGGCCTGTATGTGGGGATTGGGTCGCTCTAGCCATGGTAAGAACTCATAGGGTGACTCATAGGTACCATATGCTAGGGGCGAAGCGGCGGTGATCATTGCTACTACAGAGCTGCCCATGAACTACCTTCCTCTTGCACTCATCTTCCTCAAGCTCCTTCTTGGTTCTCTCCACAGTGAAAGCCTTGTCTACCAGTTTCTGGAAGCTTTCGTAGTCACTAGAGGACATGGAAAACTTTAGTTGCTTGTCCAGCCCATTCTTGAAGAAAAACTGTTTCTTCGCATCTGTGTCAACATTCCCAGGTGCATAACGAGATAGTTGAGTGAACGTGTTCAGATACTCCCTCACATTCATGCAGCCTTGCTTCAGTACGAGGAATTCCTGACGCTTAGCTTAAATTTCACCCTCAGGACACAAAGTGGTTTTTTAAGTTACGCTTGAGCTCCTCCCAGGTGATGTTCTTCGGGCCAGGGTGTGCTTCAGTGAAGGCACTCCACCAACCACAATAGGTCCATGGAGATGGTGGGAGTCTAGCAACACCCTCTCATTCCCATCGCACTGAACTATCCTGGGCTTGTTCTTAGTGGTCCTTAGCCAGTCATCGACTTCTATGGGTTCAACAGTAGTGGCGAAGGTTGGTAGTTGGGTGTTTTGGAAGTCCCTCAGATGGGACCTGGGTCTAGGAGGTGGTAGAGGTGGAAGCTGGTGTGCAGGTGGAGGTGGTGGTGGTGGGGCTTGCTGCATTTTGGCTACTATTTGGGTCAAGTCTTGGAGCATCTTTGTTTGCATAGCCATCATATGCTGAAGCTGGTTGGCTGCTAGTGCTCCTCGAGCACCTCTTTCGTTCCATCCTGGGAGTGGGAAACCTCCACACACGTCATTGTTAATGGGGGTGCCATGTCCACGACCCCTATCATGGCCTCCCATTTGATATTTGGAAAACGGGGTCTTTGAATAACAGGGGAGAGAAATAGAAGAACAACTATATGATCCCAACTATATGCAACAAGATGAATAAAAAGGGAATATGCAAATCCACCAAGCAAATGATGAGGTTGTGGACAAGATGCCGTAGCATTCCACAACTCTCACCACATGGTCTAATAAGCAAAGCAAATGATGCAGTTGTGGACAAGATGCCAAAGCATCCCACAACTCACATCGAACAACTAGCAAGCAAAGAAAATGATGTGGTTGTGGACAAGATGCCAAAGCATTCCACAACTCACACCAAACACACACTGAAGGAAAGCAAATCTAACATAAAGATAACACAACTCAAGACACTAGATGCGTCTACTCATCGTCCCTACTTCATACTGGGTGAAGTCCTATCCTGAGTTGTCGGGTGAAGCTGAGGACTACTCTCACTCCTTCGTGTCCTCGTTCGCGTACTCCTTCGGGTCCTCGTCGCCGCCATCGGGACTACTCCCGACAGACTCGCCAATGAAGGGCTCGACGCCTGGCAGCATAGGAGCAGGCAGTGGAGCAATAGGTGGTGCGGGAACGGGTGAAACAGGAGCAGGTGGATCAGCTAGCGGTGACACAGGAGCGGGTGGAGAAGCTGGTGCTGATGCGGGAACGAGTGACGCAGGAGCAGGCGGACAAGGTGGTAGTGATGTAGGAGTGGGTGGTGCAGCTAGTGGTGATGCAGGAGCAAGTGGAGCAGGTGGTGCTGGTGGGGGTGACCCAGGTGTAGTCACCCTCAGGTAACGCTGGGGGTCACAGTGGTCTGGTGAGTCAGGGCACCAAGGCTCTCCGTCAGAGGCGTGGCACGAAAGGTCAGGGTCTCGGTGAGATCCTCCGGTATCACCGGATGATCTGGTCCTTCCGGTGATTGAGGTCTCGAAAGTCCTGCAGCTCTTGCTGACCATGCTGGAGTCACACGGACAGCTCGACTGTGTCGTCAACAAGATGCTCGAACTGACAGAGACAAAGCGGACCCTCCACTACACGTCCCACAAAGTCGGTAGTGCCGCTGGGGCGCTCGGGCATGTAGGCGTGATCGGAGTACTCCAAGCGGAGACGGTGTGCGTGTCTCTAGAACGTGGTGGCTTCCCACATCGCGTCCTCCTTAGCGGATTGCTGGGAGCTCCTCCACGCAGTTGAGTAGTGGACCCTTAGAAGCTCATAGTCGTAGAATATAGCCACTTTGGTAGGCCCACTCGGTCCTGGTAGGGGCGCTGACTCTCGTGGTTGTGTAGCTCAAGAAGACTCGATGGTGTCGGTAGCAAGCTGCACGAAGTAGTGAACGAAGACGATGGTGCAGGTCACCTGCAGCCTGGCTGGTGGAGTGGATCATTGCCTCCCTGTGGGGAGCATGAGGCACAGAACGTCTAACTAGTGCGTGACGGGACACGCAACCTCCAGTGGACTTACACGCAGTTTGCTTACAGCGTGCCATCTACAAAATTAGAAAGAGAAGAGTGTGAGAACTCCAATAAATCAATACAAATATAAGAAAAAGTAGTACAACAAAAGAAGCACGGAGAATTTTTGTAAAGTAGTTTTTAGATAATATAGTATAGTCCTTAATATGTCCATCTCTATCTAGGCTTGCGTCTTACGTTATCACTTTTGTCACATTTGGTCCAAACGAGTTAACCAGATACATTCCACATGTATGCGAGGAACAATTTAATCATACATCTGTAGACAAAAAGTAAATTGTATCATATTACAAGCCATGTTCGAATTACAAATAAGTTTTACATCAACGACCTGTAGGTCTCAAATAAACAATAGAAAGCAAATACATAGATAAGTAGATAGGTAGCAGCAGCCTGACGATCGCTCTAGTCCACAGGCAGTTGCACGAGGGAACGCCCGCCTAGAACACCTCCTCTAGGTTGGCGTAGAAATCTTCATTTGCTGCTTCTTCTTAGTAGTCTGAAGGGGAGGTAAGCGCTTTAGTACATAGATTACTCAGCAAGTGTGAGAAAAGAAATGTCATGGAGGCTATATCAAGGAAGGCTAATATTAACTTTAAACTCTATGCATTACCTATACATTAGCTTTTATTAAGCAACCTATATCTAGGTGAATACACCCAATCAAAATTAAAGAGAAATAATGTATAAGCCAGTAATAAACCACATTTAATCCCAACCATCATCCCAACCATTTGCTAATTATGAAATTGATACCAAGCCGCTCTGGTCTGTGAGCACGGCTGTCATGATAGTTTTCAAATCTCTGCAGAGAATGTATCCTTTACCCACAAGCCGTGATTTCATCTCTTGTTTCCAGGTGGACTAAGTACACCTCCCTAATGTTCATGACCCGTCGATCACATTACACACTTCTATAGGTGTGCGGCCAAGGGATCACTACGAGGTCTTTAAAAAGGTCCTCCCGACTCGTATCAGTCCTCTGAGGTTTCACCGCTCTGGCTCTTAGAGTCCATATTACCACAACCAAGAGAAGCCCCTCTTGAGCCATGCGGATCCCAAGGTAGTATCTCTGAACCAATTCCCCGCATCGTCAGAATACCAGCACTACGTCGGGAGATGCCTAATTAATTGACCAAGCTGCCCCATACTTAGTCTTGCGGTGATACTGTATAGCTTAGTGGCTACTCCATAAACCGGTCCTTAGAATCCAGCAAGGTTCAAACCCCTATCCCAGGTCTCGTGCGTATGGCACCATACCATATAAACCATCCCGGCAGATTCCTATTTACTACAATTAATTTTCCAACATCATAATATTATTCATAATTCATAAATGGTAAATGTAATATATGTTGTCCCCCCCCCCATCTAATATGCATGTCTAAGCTTAAGTAATTCCCAATTACCACCCTTCCATACCCCAAACCACAAGTGAATAAGGTAAAGCAAAAGAGTAATCATAGCATAGGATTCATATTAAATTAACATGCAAGTAACTAAATTCTTAGAAAAGGTGCAAGATGGTCAAGGGCACTTGCCTCCTCCGAAGTGTTGGTTGTCGAAGTAAAGGTCTTGAAAGTTGAATTCCACCTCGGGAACCGGCTCTACTCGTAGTGTCGATGCAAGGCAAAAGTAAATAGCATACAATAAGTACTAAGCATACAATGCTACGCCACAACATGCACACAATCACAAAAACCTACTCAAGTACGTACCTACAAGAGAATTTACTACTCATGTGAAGGAGTTCATTTAATGGTGTTTATCAAAATGTGGGTTTTTTGTGTTTGAAATGTGCATTAAGATTTTATATCACTTTTGTGCTTATTTTTGTGCTCAATACACATTTTCTTGGATTTTCCTACATTAAAATGTAATTATTTACTAGTACTATGTTAATGCAGCATAAAGTAATGCATTAACTAATTTTTAATGCTATGTTAGATTTACTTGTGTGCTTAGAATAATTTTGAACTAATAAATATCAATTAAAATATATTTTATACATAATTTTTGGCGGCCAAAATATATTATTTAGATTTAAACAGTAATGAATTATATTTTGAAGTTCTCTAAATAATTATTCTGAATTTCTATTATTTTATTCACTTTTATGCATTTATTTCCTATTTTTATGTAAGTTTTAGTAAACTGTAAATAATATAAATGGTATAAATAATTTGTAATGTGTCCATGGGCTATACTGTAGTTATCCCTAACTGGACAAAGACTAGAAATGATATCTAATAAAGTTACAGGGTCCTAACCATGAAACCAGTAGCTAAAACGTGATTTTTATAAAGTCCAGAGCCCTAACAGTCCAGAGCCCTAACTGCATTTCATTGGGTTATTGCGCAATAATCTTGTTTTCCAGGGACTGGACTGTAAGAAGGCAGGGGGCTCGGTGTAAAATGACAGTGCGCAACATGTTTTAAATGCTAGCCGTCAGATCAAAAACATACGACCTAGATTTAAATAATCGAAGGGGTATGCTCGCTTCTAATCATGGCCGTCGGCTGCAAGGCAATGGCCCAGGTTGGGCCACATCGCCCCCTAACCGGTGCCTGCGCAGTGCGCGGCAGCCGACGGTGACGGCCTCGCTAGAAACAGCTAATCCACACACAATATACCCTAATACTCAAATCTTGATGCGGAAATCGAACGGGGAGGCGATGCGAACTAACCGGAGACGGTCTTGGGACTTGGAGAGGTGGATAGGGGCGTCGGCGATGGAGGGAGGCGGTAGAGGTCGCCGATAGTGGTTTATTTTGGCGATGCAGCCTCGAATCCCACCAACGAAGATGCCCGGCAGCCTGCAGATGTTGTCGCACAATAAGTGCAACCGTTAGATGGTGCACGCAATGGCTAGGTGAGCGGTGCTACGAGGAACGGCAGCAAGAACTCACCAGTGACCGATGGAATCAATGATGCGACGGCAATCTCCCCAAGCTAGCTTGTCCTGCATGCTCCTGGGAGTGTGGCGAACGCGTTAGGCAAAGAAAAATGGAGAGAAGGAGTTAGATTCAATGGGACTGCGAAGAACGACAGAGACTCACCGTGGACAATGGCGCTAGGGTTTGGCGAGCTCAGGGAAGGGGAGAAAATGGGGGACAGCGACTCTTTATAGTGCGGCGGAGGCAGCTGTTGAGGTGTGCGTGAGAAACTCAAATTCTTGGGCGTGGATCCGAGGTTGGTGGCGTGGGCGCGGGTGTGTAGATCGTGGCGTCGGTGGTGGTGGTGGTGGTGGGGGGGGGGGGGGTTCAAGGCGTGGGCGGCGGTTGTGAGTGGAGAAGAAAGTGCTGATGCCCGGGCCCGTCACGGCAGAGGGAGAGGGGGAAGGAGCCCGGGCTGGGCCGCACGGGGAGGAAAAAGGGAGATGGGCCGCGAGCTGGGTTTCGACCCACGCGGGGTTTTATTGTTTTCTTTTTTTCTTTTCCTTTTCTCTTCTTTTCATTTGATTTCAAATTTAAACTCCAACGAATTCTAATTGTTTGAATTCAAACATTTACACAAAAAATGCACAACCAAATGCATACTGATATGATTGAAATCTGATTACAAAGTTTTTAAAATTTAGGGTGTTACAACCTTGTCTTGGACGCTATTAAGTCTTATGCTCCACAAGTTGGGCTCGACATGGGTACTAAGGGGTAATTTTGGGAGGACTTGTAGGATATGGTTGGTGGCATACCGATAGCCGACAAACTTCTCATAAGAGGAGATCTGATCAATGGTTATGTGGGTACAACTAACATATATTTTGAGAGGGTATACAGAGGTTTTGGGTGTGGTAATAGAAACCAGAAGGGTAAAAACTTCCTGGACTTTATCGTAGCCTATGACCTATTGGTAGCTAACAACCTCTTTAGGAAGAGGCTATTTTACTTAGTAACCTTTAGTAGTGCCTAATACTCTAGTCAGATCGACTTTGTCCTCACTAGGAGAAGGGATAGAGGGGTGTGTTTATATTGTAATATGATCACTAGGGAGTGTGTTGTGACATAACATAAACTTATGGTAGTTGATTTTTGCTTCCACACGCATGTTTTTCAAGATAAAGATGTCAAAACTGCAAGAACAAAATGGTGGAAGCTGAAAGAAGGAGAACAACAATAATTTAAAATGAAGATGATCATACAAGGACCCTGGGTGAATAGGGAGGTGCAGATAGCATGTGAGTGAAGATGACAACTTGCATTAGGAAGGTAGCTAGAGAGATGCTTGGGCAACAAAAGGAAAGAAACTCGTAGATAAAGACACTTGGTGGTGGAATGAGGATGTACAAAAAAGACATTAAGGAGAAGAAGGAATGTTATGAGAGTTTGCATGATGTTATAAATACAAGCAACAGCGAAAGGATGCTTAGTCTAGTGGTTAAGTACTATGAGTAGAACTACTTAGATCTTGAGTTCGATTCTTGGTGGGTGTGAATTTCAGGCTGAACTTAACAATACTAAATGCAGGTACTATATAGAGTAAGTCATGAGCATTGGATCTGGGGTGTATCTACAAAAAATGTGAGAGGATGAACATGATGTGATGTTGGTCTATGAAGTTCGGTCCACAGTCGTGTGCTTAGCGATCCAGTTATCATTACCATATTCTAGATAATAGGTTGTGAGTGTCTGCATTTGTATTCACTTGTAATAAATTGGCCATAATCTCCTTTGAGGGGAAGGTAGGGACTTTACGATTATCTAAAAAGAAATAAAAGTAAAATGGTGAAGTATAAAGAGGTAAAGAAAAATGCAAGTTGTGTTGTGAGTAAGGAAAGGGGACAGACCTATGATGCATTACATGAGAGATTACAGACAAAGGAGGGCGAAAAGAACATATACAACATGGTGAAAGTTCATGAAAGGATGGTGAGGAATCTCAATAAAGTTAAATGCATCAAGGACCAGGCGAATCAGATTTTAGTGAAGGATGAAGAGATTAAGAACAGATGGCGGAACTACTTTGATGGCTTATTCAATGATGGGAAAGAGAACATTATGCTTGAGTTGTATGACTCATTTGATGACATCAACAGACGGTTCATGTAGAGGATACAATAGTTAGAGGTTAAGGAGGCCTTAAAAGGGATGAAACAAGGAGAGGCCCCCGACTTTGATAATGTCTATACTGTGGTGTGGAGATATCTTGAGGACGTAGCAATAGTATGACTCACTAAGCTATAGGACCATATTTTTTAATCCAACAAGATCCCTAAAGAGCGGAGGAAAATTACATCAGTATCTATCTTCAAGAATTAATAAGATATCCAAAATTGTACTAGTTACCGAGGAATTAAGCTTATGAGCCATACTATGAAGCTTTGAGAGAGAATGATTGAACACCACCTTAGGAAAGTGACCAATGTCACTAAAACCAGTTTGGTTTTTATACCCGGAAGAACAATATGGAGGTGATTTTCTTGCTCCGTCAGCTTATGGAGATATTCAGAGAGTGGAAGAAAGACCTACATATGGTATTCATTGACATGGAGAAGGCATACGACAAGATATCAAAGCCAGTCATCTAGTTAGTGCTAGAGAAACATAAAGTCCCAACAAAGTACATTACTTTTATGAAAGATATATATGCTAATGTGGTGACAAGTGCATGTGTGTGATAGTGAGACTAATACTTTCACTATCACAATAGGATTACACCAAGGATTAGGCTTAATTGAGCCCATACATCTTTTCCTTAGGGGTGCATGTGGTGTCGAAGAATATAGGCATTTAGGTTTAGGTAGGACCAGAACTAAGTATATGAGATGTGACTTTAGTCGTGCGAGATTTGAAGAGGGAAATGTTAGTCTACAAGAACATAGAGTACCTGAGAGTGACTCATTTTGATATTGACGATTAGTGCTATAAATAAATGACAATATTGAGAAGGATGTTTGCCATAGGATCAAGGGAGGGTGGATGAAGTGGTGGGTATCTAGAATCTTATGTAACAAGAAGATCCTACAAAAATTGAGAGAAAAATTCTATAGGACGGTGATCAGACCTGCGATGCTATATGGGACAAAATTTTGGCCAACAAAAATGCAACATGTTTAACAAACGTGTGTTGTAGAGATGCACATGCTAAGGTGAAAGTGTTTTCACCCAAGAAGAGATCAAATTAGGAATCAGGTGGCATGTGATAGTATAGGGATGGCACCGATTAAGGAGAGGCTAGTCCAAAATCGACTAAGGTGGTTTGATAATATATAGCGGAGACCTCAAGAAGCATCTATTAATAGAGCATTCTAAAGGATAGAGAAAATACTAGAAGAGATAGAGGACGACCAAGGTTGACATGGCATGCGGCGGTTAAACGAGACTTGACACTACTACACAAAGTTTCATCACAGGTGGCTCTAAATATATTATCACAAACGGATTTCAAAACCGTCTGAAACGAAGAGCCTGCGAAAATAGGTCATTTTCATAGGTGGCTCTAGAAACCGCATGTGCTAATGATTTTCCACAAGCGGTTGTTTACGTACAACGTGCCACTTCTGATGATGCATTATCTCAGGCGGGTCCTAACATATAACTCCGCCTGTGATAAAGCATTAGTACAAAACTAATTAAACCATATTATTTATAATTTCCTGATCAAATTTAAATAACAGGAATCACAAATATATTAAATGCAATTCATAGTTTATACATTGCAAATCATAGCTTTATACATTGCAATTCATAGTGTGCACATTGCAAAATATAGTTCTATTATACATAGCAATCCAAAGTTTCTCTCAGCTTGCATCTATAATTCATAGTTCATACATTCCAATTCATAGCTCGCCCTCTCTAACATTGCAATGAAGAGGAAACGGTTGTGTTCATATGAATAGGAAATGCCTGTGTCTCCTTTAATCTAGATCGATCTGCAATCATTTCACCAATCTTTTCAAACTGCAATTCAGAAGACATGATTATTGAAGTTCCACCTCCCACTTTGTAGCACCAATGTCTTCCCCGTTTTCAGCTTGGTGCCTAATGAAGACAAAGAAGGAAGGTATTACTTCTACACTGTCATAACCATCAAGGACGACTGGTAAATTCTCCATAGTCTTCCGAGATGAATGGTAGATTCTTCACAATTGTGTCCTTCAACCTGATATATACAAAGAACATTGCTAAAAGGGACAACATGCATGGCTGCCGAATGCACTGACCTTCACATTGATTTTAAGGGCAACATTTTCAAAATATTGGTTGTCTATATTGGAATTGGGATTGATGCATTGAGGAATTAGTTGTCCATACTGGTTGTCTAAATCAAGTTCAGTCTCGCACAACCCCTTAATTTTTCCTGTAAATGAATTGTGCAACATATCTTACTACAAGACTAAGAAGGTTAATTGTGACCATAACAATACAAAGAACAATAACTGCACTATAATAGTAATATTCGTCAAATAGAAGGCGCGTCTCGGATACCTACTTAACTGAGAAATGTTGCGGGCTCATCTCGCTTAACCTTATTAGAGACATTCGCCTTTGAGCGTGTCGCCCATCTTTGTCTCCTATTTAGGTTTCTTACATAGTGTATGTTGCTCTTTGTGTTGTTACTATCTTGATATTGTCTTGTTACTGTTGGATTCGAAGTTCACGTCTCCTATGTCTTCTCTTAAAGACAAACATACACTCATCGCTAAATGATTAGTTCATTCATTCACAGTTGAACACATAAAATATTCATCACACAGATGAACACAGATAACACATTCATTTATTAACAAATATATTACAAAAAAACAAGAAAAAAATACAAGACACAAGAAAATAAAAACAACATCAAATAAAAAACAACAAAAGAAAACATAAATTCTACTTCCCCCCTCCTCCTCTGGTTGCTTCGGCTGCTCCGGCTATTCTGCCGATTGCTTCGGTTGGCCCGAATGTGGCAGTGCAACCTTGTGACCGAGGTTCCTCGCCATTGCCGCAACCAGAATATTGCGGCCCTCGGCACCGAGCACCTCGACCATCTTCTCGAGCAGCCTCTGAAACCGGTCCAACAGCCTGTCGAACAACATCTCGAGCAGCTCATTGTTAAGCCTCTCAAGGAAGCAACATCACTGTTTCTTGCACGGTGGCTCCCACGGCGGGCTTGGCGGCGGAACATTGGCCATGGTGGGTTGTTTGCGCGTAGAAGACAAACGAAGAGAATAGGAGAGACTGATGGTGTCTTATATAAGTTCTGTGCAGAGACGCAAAATTAAGACGCGCTTAACACCGAAGTGCATCGCTTATGCTCGATGTCTCCCTCTCCTCTGCTAAAAGAGAGACAGGCTCTTACGTAAAGTGTGTCTCCTATTACCCACATCTCTTTTAGCTTCGTAATTTACTCCATTTTGCTTCGGTTCGCTGTTGATATCACAAATCACTAAACTTAGAGCACATTCACTTGACAACAAAATCATTCACTTGTCCAGAAAATAATCAAATCCTTCCTTATGATTCCTGAGGAACACGATGAATACACCACACATTCATTCATTCACACAGTGGCAACGTTTTGTAATATATTCGTTCACACAGTTGTTGAACACACAAGATAATATTCAATCACGTAGATGTATAAAGATAGATTTCATTTATTAACACAATATATTACAAAACACAAGAAAAAAGTACAAGCAACTAAAAACAACAAAGAAAAACTAAATCCTCCTCCCCCTCCTCATTCTCCGACGGCGACTCCGGCGCCGGTGCAACAGGAGCCTAGGCTGGTTGCCGGCTGCGCCAGGGGTGCAACCCTGAGATCGAGGTTGCTCTCTGTCGCCTCCACCATGTTTCTGTAGCCCTTGACGCCGAGCACCTAGGCCATCGTCTCGAACAGAATGCCAAGACGATTGGCCACCCTAGTGAGAGCAAAGAAGTAGTGGCCGATGGTACCCATTCTAGTAAACTGTGGAAGGATACCCAAACCCAAGGAACTCATGGTGCGAGACTAATTGTTGTACGCCTCTTGCGCCATAAGGAGGCGTTGCTTTGTGTTGAACCTCTCGGGGGAGCTGCAGCACAGTTTCTTACAAGGTGGCTCCCTCAGCGGGCTTGGCGGCGGAAGGTCGACCATGGTAGTGGTGGGTCATCGGCGCGGAGAAGACGAAGAAGAAGAAACGATTCAAAATGAGCGACGTGCTTTTGGAGAACTGACGGGTGATGGCGGGTCTTAAATAAGGTATACACGGAGTCGACGATAGAGCATTTGGTTCCCGACACATTGATGGAATGATGGGACGCATCGATACCACCTCGGAGAAACGAAAGGTCACACATGTCAGTAGCACGCATCTCTGCACCATCGCCGCCAAAATTAATTTCTCTGCAGCCCTCGTGTCATGTGTCTCTCCTTCAACAATGGAAGACGTGCTTTCATATAGTGTGTCTCACTTTAGTCTCCCGCACATCTCGCTTTAGTCTTCCGCGCATCTCGCGTTTATCTCGCTCATCTCTTCGCCTCTGGTGCTCCTTTACTAAGACCAACGCTCCTTTACTAATCGACCAACTACAGTGCGACCGCCACCTCTGTTTGCTATAGCCGT
The DNA here is from genome assembly GCA_036927565.1 of Tuctoria greenei. Classification (NCBI taxonomy): domain Eukaryota; kingdom Viridiplantae; phylum Streptophyta; class Magnoliopsida; order Poales; family Poaceae; genus Tuctoria; species Tuctoria greenei. Next base: position 222,643,828 of record JAYESD010000003.1, read on the forward strand.
CGTCGTCATCGTCATCACTGTTCATGGCTGGGATAGATATCGGCTTGGTGCATAGCCGATTGAAGGAGGAGTGCTTGGCGTGGCGCAAGAACCATCCCCATGTATGTACATATGGCACCGATTGCATGGTTGTATATATGTAGCTGAAAGTGCATCTAGGCGATCCCTTATGTGTTTTTGACGATTGATGACAAACTAATGAGATCCTAAAAGACTTGTTGAGATGAATGCAGGTAAACTCATATTAGATAGTTTGGTGCACTCAAAAAGTGAAAATTGAAGTGTTGAAGAAAAAGAAAGGCACCATTGATGAATGAAGCACAAAGTAGACTTAATTGTATAGAATGTGTGTGAGAGACACATTCCAAGAGCTCAAGTATTTGCGTAGGGGTAAGAGTCCTAAAATCAATCCTAAAATTCACTAAGCACCGGACTAGTGCGTTCATGGACCGGACTAGTCCGTTCAACTCTCTGTTGTCTCACTTCAAAGTGCACCGGACTAGTCCATTCATGGATCGGACTATTCCGATCAACTTTCTGGAACCTCCCTACACAGTGCATCAGACTAGTCCGTTTATGGATCGTACTAGTCTGTTCAACTGTCTATAAACTCAATATACTGTGAACCGAACAAGTATAGGACCAGACTAGTCTGTTGAACTCTCTGATGTTTCATAACATATCACACCGAACAAGTCTGTTTATGGACCAGACTAGTCCGAGAAAGTTTCAGATGTTCCAATTCACAGGGAACCGGAAAAGTCCGGACTCCTAGCGAACTAGTCCGGTATGCCACACACAATTTAGGGTTTCTAGTGTGCTGCACATTCCACGCCAAATTTACACAGCACACAAGACAAGTCTGGTCCCCTGTACGAACTAGTATGGCTGTCGGTATCCCTAACGGTAATATTTTTTGAAACACTATAAATAGGAGATCCAAGACCCCACAATGAAAACATTCGAATCCTACTGTCAAGCACTGAAACCTTAGCGCCGCCACCTATTCGAAGAGCACAAAAACACATCACCCCACACATCTAAAGTCCTCAAAAGTGAAAATCATTTGAGTATTCAGATTTGGGATTGGGAGATCGTTGTCTAGGCATCATCGAGCTCTTGGGGTTTGATCTCTTTACACTCGTGCAATTACTTGTAATCTTTTCTAGTGTATTTGATCATCTTTTTGCTGTAATTCTCGTGGGAGCCCTCAAAGTATGAGGTTGCCCCACCAACTTGGTGATTACCCATGATAGTGGAATCAAGTCGGCCTTGTGTGGTGACTTGACGAGAGAAACGGTTTGAAGAGACCCAACTATGTGTGGGCTTCCTCAATGAGGACGTAGATCTCTTTGGTGAGATCAAACCTCGGTAAAAATCTGTGTCTCGTGTGCTTATTTACTTTTTCAAGTATCATTACTTAGGGCACTAAGTTGAAAAACCCAGCAATTTGAATTACAATTGTATTTCACATGTAACCTTGCAACACTAATTGTTCAATCAAGTGATCTCAATAGTTGTTCAATTGAAGTTGCTATAACATCTAGAATTCTTGCATCAACACTTGATTATTTCACAACACATCATCACACTGCTAGTCCGCAACTACACCGGACCAGTCTAGTCTCTCTGGTATTTGACGATTTGATTAAGTATGCAGGAAATTATCAAAGCCTATTCATGCACCGTGTAGGCCACATTGAATTGGTATCAGAGCAGGTTCTCCATCTACGAGACTTACTGCTCGGAGAGATCAATGGTCTCAGACAAGAACAACGAGATCCTAAAGGTGCTCAACACCGAAGAAGAACAAGATACAAAAGCCTTCGATGTACTCAATGAAAATCAACAAGACAATGAAGAAGTGTTTCAACTCAAGGAACTTCTAAGGAAGAAACTTCTAAGCCAAAAAGGAAAAGAAGATGAGAAGACGATGGGGAGTGGTCATCATGACTACTCCCGATAACCTTACAATTACAATCGTCTCAATTCCAATAATCATCATCTTTCCATTCCCATGGGAAAACCTCCGTAGTTTGATGGAAATGATTATACCATGTGGAAGTACAACATGAAAATGCATTTAATCTCCTTGAACCTCAGTATTTGGCATATTGTGTGCACAGGTGTAGATATCCTGGATACAGATGATGAACTCACTTCGGAGCAAGAACAAGAAATTCACTGCAATGCACAAGACGTTGCAGTGAACACGTCATCTCTGAGTCGAGGAGATTTCACTAAGATTGATGGACTAGGAAGTGTCAAGGGAATCTGGGATACACTCAAGACAACACATGAGGGAAATCGGTCAGTTCAAGAAGCAAAAATTGAAATGCTTGAAGGAGAATTGGGGGGGTTTGCCATTGAAGAGGGCGAATCACCTAAAGACATGTACAACCGAATGAAGGCACTTATCAATAAGATCTGCACCTATGGAAGCAAAAAGAGGACTGACCATGAAGTGGTCAAAAGAATTATTACAACTTTTATGACAAGAAATGTCACCTTGTGCTCCATGATCCGAGAAAGCCTTAGGTTTTACAAAATGACTCCAGATGAACTATTGGGGAAGATTATCAACCATGAGATGATGGATAAGGAGGTCCAATATGTCAAAGACTTAGCTGAACTTACCTCCTCAAAGAAGAAGAAAGTTTCTCTCAAAGCAACTTGCAAGCCTGAAGGAAAGGAAGCTCGTGAAGCACAAGATGAAGAAGACACAAGTGATGTGAGCACTAATTTGGATGATGAAGAGATGGCACTCTTCATCAAGAAATTCAAGCGCATGATGAGAATAAGGAAGGGCAGCAACTCGAGTGAAGGGAAGAGAAAAGAGAAAGGAAAATCCAAGACTCGACGTACCTGCTACAACTGTGGTGAGTACGGTCACTTCATGGTTGACTTCACTTATGAAGAAAATAAAGTAAGAAGGAAGTGAAGCCTCAAGAGAAGAAGACCTTCAAGAAAAGGAGGCAAGCTCACCAAGCGCACATTGGCAAGGAGTGGGACTCAAACGACGAGTCCTCCTCCGATGAAGAAGAAGAGATGACCACCATTGCCATCAGGAAGCCTACCAAGAAGTCTATGCTCTTCCCGAACATGGGAGGACGGGAGACTCATAATCATACGTGCCTCATAGCTAAGGAGGGCAAGAAAAAGGTTCGACTCACACCTCCCTCACTTAATTCCTCTATTGATGATTTTGATAGCTCTAGTGAAAATGAGCAAACATTTAGAGGTTTAAGTAAAACTGCTTTAAAGAAAATGAAAATGTTGTCGAATGAAATTTTTGAGAAGGAGGAGCTTGTCAACTGACAAGAAGATATGCTCATCCGTGAAAGGAAAAAATATCAAGAGGTTGAGAAACTCCTTGAGCTTGATAAGGAGAAGAGCAATTCACTTGAGAATGAGCTAGCCTTGAGTAAGGAAACTTACTCAAAACTAGAAGACTCACATTGCAATCAAGGATGAACTTGCTAACTTGTTGAAAGTTAACAAAATCCTTGAAGTGCAAGTAGAATCACTCAAGCAAAGTGACTCCTCCTCCTCCTCCTCCTCGAAGAGCTCACCTTCCAAAGATGTAATTCGACAACAACTGTAATTTGCACCTACTCTAGTAAGAAAAATACTGTTAAACATGATGCTTCTACTTCACATGCTAAACATTCATCCCAAAGTGGCATCTTTGGCAAGGAAAAGATTAAATATGCACGTAGTGCATATATGATCACTAGACCTCCTAACATCAAAGATGTTTTTGGGTTTAACAAAAACAAACACATGTCCACTAATGTTCATGCTAAGAAGCAAATTACTTTGGTTAAGGAAACATCAAATGAATCCGAATTGCAAATACTATTCCGTACTTTTGATGCTTCCAATGAACTCATGAAAAACAAATATGGACATGTATTTGCTAAATATGCAAGGCCACACCACAAGAACTGAAAAACTTGTGTGTGGGTGCCAATGATTCTTGTGACTAACCTGTGAGGACCCAAGCAAGCTTGGGTACCTAAAACCAAGAAATAACTCTGTTTTGCAGGCCTACTCCTCTGGTGGATTGAAATGGGTGTTAGACGGTGGATGCACTAATCACATGACCGGAGAGAGGAGTATGTTTGTGGAGTATGAGCGCAACGCGGATCCAAGTGAAGGAATATACTTTGGAGACAATTGCCAAGGAAAGGTCCTTGGTAGCGTTAAAATTGAAATTTCTTCTCAGCATACTCTCTCAAATGTTCTACATGTAGATTCTTTAGATTATAACCTTTTTTCCATATCTCAGCTGTGCGACAAAGGTTATAATTGTTTATTCACCAACGAGGGTGTGACTGTTTTTAGAAGAAGCAATGGCTCGATTGCATTCAAGGGAATGTTGAAGGGGAAGCTTTATCTTGTTGACTTCAACAAAGATAAATCTGTACTCAACACTTGCTTCATTGCTAAAACTAACATGGGATGGCTATGGCATAGACGGCAAGCCCATGTTGGGATGAGAAATATGCAGGATCTTCTAAAAGGTGGTCACATCTGAGGTTTAAAGGATGTTATTTTTGAGAAAGATAGGATGTGCAACGCTTGCCAGGCGAGAAAACAAGTTGGAGCACCACACCCCGCCAAGAACGTGATGACTACCTCAAGACCGTTGGAACTTCTCCACATGGATCTCTTTGGTCAAATTTATTATATAAGCGTCGGTGGTAACAAATATGGATTAGTTATTGTTGATGATTTTTCTAGATTTATCTGGGTGTTTTTTTTGTCTGATAAATCAGAAACTCGGGGAATCCTCAAGAAATTTTTGAAAAGGGTACAAAATGAATTCTCCTCAGTGGTGAAGAACATTAGAAGTGACAACGGAACGGAGTTCAAGAATACACAAGTTGAGGAGTACCTAGATGAAGAAGGAATAAAGCATGAATATTCGGCACCCTACTCCCCTGAACTAAATGGGGTGGCCGAAAGGAAAAATAGGACGCTCATCAAAATGGCGAGGACGATGCTGGATGAATACAAGAATTCAGATAGCTTTTGGGCTGAAGCAGTGAACATCTCTTGGCACGCAACAAACCGGCTATATCTTCACTGACTTTTGAAGAAGACACCATATGAGCTCCTCATCGGTAACAGACCAAATGTTTCATATTTCAAAGTATTTGGATGCAAATGTTTTATCTTGAACAAGAAATCAAGGACTTTGAAGTTCACTTCAAAATCTGATGAAGGGTTCTTGCTTGATTATGATTCAAATTCCTACACCTATCTTGTCTTCAACAAAGTCTCTACCTTGAGGTAGCACGTGATGTAGTGTTTGATGAAACTAACGGCTCCCAAGTGGAGCAAGTTGATAAGTGTGCGCTAGATCAAGAAGAAGCCCGATGCCAAGCATTGAGGAGGATGGCACTTGGTGATATTCAACCTCAAGAGCAACTACAAAGCTCAAGTGCTCAAGATGAATCTCAACAGGAAATCAATGATCAAGGGAGAGCTCATGCACAAGATCAAGATCAGTAAGATCAAGAAGATCAATAAAATAATGGAAGCAATAATGTAGGGGGAGACATTGACAATGAAGAAAATGAAGTGGAAGCAACTTCACAAGTCCTTCACCCAAGAGTACATAAGAGTATACAGAGAGATCATCCCGTCAACTACATCATTGGAGACATTGCCAAGGGAGTAACCACTCGATCTTGCATAGCTAATTTCTGTGAATATTACTCTTTTGTCTCTTTTCTAGAACCATACAGGGTAGAAGAAGCACTATAGGATCCAGATTGGGTGATTGCAATACAAGAAGAGTTGAACAACTTCAAGAGAAATTAAGTATGGGAGCTTGTAGAAAGACCAAAGGCCAACATCATAGGAACCAAATGGGTGTTTCGGAACAAGCAAGATGAACATAGAGTGGTAACCAGAAATAAGGCGCGACTTGTGGCAAAAGGTTACTCATAAGTCGAAGGTTTGGACTTCGATGAAACTTTCACTCCCGTAGCTAGACTTGAGTCAATTCGTATTTTATTGGCATATGCTACTAACCATAATTTTAAGCTCTATCAAATGGACGTCAAAAGTGCCTTCCTCAATGGACCCATTAAGGAGGAAGTATACGTGGAGCAGCCACCTGGATTTGAAGATCAAGAGTACCCTAACCATGTGTATAAACTGCTTAAGGCTCTCTATGGCCTCAAACAAGCTCCTCGAGCTTGGTATGTGTGCCTTAGAGATTTTCTAACTCAAAATGGTTTTATAATTGGAAAAGCTGACTATAAATTGTTCACAAAACATTTTGATGATCATCTATTTGTATGTCAAATCTATGTTGATGATATCATTTTTGGTTCTACTAATAAATCTTTTTGTGAAGAATTTACCAAGATTATGACAAACAAATTCGAGATGTCGATGATGGGTAAATTAAAGTTCTTCTTTGGATTCCAAGTGAAGCAATCAAGAGAAGGCACATAAGCCAAACAAAGTACACGCAGGACGACATCCTCAAGAAATTCAATATGGACAAAGCCAAGCCCATCAAAACACCCATGGCAATTAATGGACATCTCGATCTCAATGAAGATGGTCCAAATGTGGATCAAAAGGTATATCGGTCTATGATTGGCTCATGTCATTATTTATGTGCACCTAGGCCACATATCATGCTTAGTGCTTGTATGTGTGCAAGGTTGCAAGCTGCACCTAAAGAGTGCCATTTAATAGTTGTAAAAAGAATTTTAAGATACCTTGTGCACACACCTAACTTGGGCCTTTGGTATCCCAAAAGTTTAACTTAATAGGATATTCCGATGTTGACTATGCAGGATGCAAAGTCAATAGAAAGAGCACAACAGAGACATGCCCATTTCTTGGCAGATTCCTAGTTTCATGGTCATCTAAAAAGCAAAATTACATTGCTCTTTCCACAACCGAAGTGGAGTATGTTGCAGCCGGTAGTTGTTGCACACAACTACTTCGGATGTGACAAACTCTAAGGGATCATGGTTACAATCTGAACCATATTCCACACCTATGTGATAATGAGAGTGCTATAAAAATTGCACACAACCCAGTAGAGCACTCAAGAACTAAGCACATAGATATTCTTCATCATTTCTAAAGAGATCATTCATTGAAAGCTGACATAGTAATCTCACATGTTAGGACTAAAACACAACTTGCAGACATTTTCATCAAGCCATTAGATGAAAAAAGGTTTTGTGAGATAAGAAATGAACTAAATATACTTGACTCTCGAAATGTGGCTTGAAACACTGCATACCTGGTTGTGATTTCAAAATTTACTCATTTTTGCAAAAACTTGCCCTTTATCTCGATTTTCTCTTGAAAACTATTTAAACTAGTGAATCTTAGTGAATTATGGCCATTGTATGATTATTGATTGCTTACTGCTCATGTTCACCAAGATTATTTGTGAAATAATGTCCATTAGATCACTATCAGTTCAAACTCCCAAAATCAATTTATTCTATTCAGTTTCTGTCCAGTTGACCCGGACTAGTTCGGCATCAGCATCGGACTAGTCCGTTATCTCAAACTAGTCCGACCCTGATTCAGCCTACCGGACTTGTCCGGTCCCTATCGGACTAGTTCGTATTTATCGGGCTTAACCCTAGCCCACCTCTAGGACCCCTTCTTCCACATCTCACAATCGTTTTCGCTCTCTCTCTCCTCGAGTTTGAGCTCCCAAGGTGATTTTTGTGTTTATCCACCAAAATCGAAGATTTTTCCAGGAGAAACCTTCTCCTCGGCACGGAGCTTGTCCACTCCAGACCAATTTGAACCCTACTCCGCTCCTTCAACTCCAATCTTCAAATTTTTCGGTAAAATCTCATTCAACTCTAGTTCTCACCTTTTCTCCAATCTTGCTTATTTTTCTTGATTCCAAGGGCATACATTACCTCTCGAGATGTATTCCTATTGTATCTCTACTTGCTTTGTATCGATTCGACCTAGATTTGTTGAAAACAGGAAATTAGGGTTCTTATGCCAAACCGGACTAGTCCGGGTATTCAAGTGCGGACAAGTCCTTATGATTCCTGAGGAACACGATGAATACACCACACATTCATTCATTCACACAGTGGCAACGTTTTGTAATATATTCGTTCACACAGTTGTTGAACACACAAGATAATATTCAATCACATAGATATACAAAGATTGATTTCATTCATTAACACAATATATTACAAAACACAAGAAAAAAGTACAAGCAACTAAAAACAACAAAGAAAAACTAAATCCTCCTCCTCCCCCCCTTCTCCGACGGCGACTCCGGCGCCGGTGCAACAGGACCTGGGCTGGCTGCTGGCTGCGCCAGTGGTGCAACCCCGAGATCGAGGTTGCTCTCTGTCGCCTCCACTAGGTTTCTGTAGTCCTCGACGCCGAGCACCTGGGCCATCATCTCGAATAGAATGTCGAGACGATCGACCACCCTAGTGAGAGCGAAGAAGTAGTGGCCGATGGTGCCCATTCCAGTAAACCGTGGAAGGATACCCAGACCCAAGGAACTCATGGTGCGAGACAAATTGTTGTACGCCTCTTGCGCCATAAGGAAGTGTTGCTCGGTGTTGAACCTCTCGGGGGAGCTGCAACACAGTTTCTTACAAGGTGGCTCTCTCAGCAGGCTTGGCGGCGGAAGATCGGCCATGGTGGTGGTGGGTCATCGGCGCGGAGAAGACGAAGAAGAAGAAACGATTCAAAATGAGCGACGCGCTTGTGGAGAATTGATGGGTGATGGCAGGTCTTGAATAAGGTCTACACGGAGTCGACAATAGAGCATTTGGTTTCCCACACATTGATGGAACGATGGGACGCATTGATACCACCTCGGGGAAACGAAAGGTCGCGCATGTCGGTAGCACACATCTCTACACCATCGCTGCCAAAATTAATTTCTCTGCAGTCCTCGTGTCATGTGTCTATCCTTCAACAATGGAAGACGTGCTTTCATATAGTGCGTCTCACTTTAGTCTCCCGCACATCTCGCTTTAGTCCTCCGCGTGTCTCGCGTTTATCTCGCTCGTCTCTTCGCCTCCGGTGCTCCTTTACTAAGACCAACGCTCCTTTACTAATTGACCAACTCCAGTGCGACCGCCACCTCTGTTTGCTATAGCCGTCGTCGTCGTCGCCGCCATCCTCGTCGTCGTCGTCACTGTTCATGGTTGGGATAGATATCGGCTTGGCTCGTAGCTGATTGAAGGACGAGCGCTTGACGTGACGCAAGAACCATCCCCATGTATGTACATATGGCACCGGTCGCATGGTTGTATATATGTAGCTGAAAGTGCATCTAGGCAATCCCTTGTGTGTTTTGGACGATTGATGACAAACTAATGAGATCCTAATAGACTTGTTGAGATGAATGCGGGTCAACTCATATTAGATAGTTTGGTGCACTCAAAAAGTGAAAATTGAAGTGTTGAAGAAAAAAGAAGTTCCCACTGATGAATGAAGCACAAAGTAGACTTAATTGTATAGAATGTGTGTGAGAGACACATTCCAAGAGCTCAAGTATTTGCGTAGGGGTAAGAGTCTTAAAATCAATCCTAAAATTCACTGAGCATCGGACTAGTGCGTTCATGGACCGGACTAGTCCATTCAACTCTATGTTGTCTCACTTCATAGTGCACCAGACTAGTCCGTTCATGGATCGGACTAGTCCGATCAACTTTCTAGAACCTCCCTACACAGTGCATCGGACTAGTCCGTTTATGTATCGTACTAGTCTGTTCAACTGTCTATAAACTCAATACACTACGAACCGGACAAGTAGAGGACCGGACTAATCTGTTGAACTCTCTAATGTTTCATAACACATCACACCAAACAAGTTTGTTTAAGGACCGGACTAGTCTGAGAAAGTTTCTGATGTTCCAATTCACAGGGAACCGGACATGTCTAGACTCCTAGCGAACTAGTTCGATATGCCACACACAATTTAGGGTTTCTAGTGTGCTGCACATTCCACGCCAATTTTACACAGCACACCGGACAAGTCTGGTCCCCTGTACGAACTCGTCTGGCTGTCAGTATCCCTAACGGTAATATTTTTTGAAACACTATAAATAGGAGATCCATGACCCCACAATGACAACATTCAAATCCTACTGTCAAACATTGAAACCTTAGCGCCGCCACCCGTCCGAAGGGCACAAAAACACATCACCCCATGCATCTAAAGTCCTCAAAAGTGAAAATCATTTGAGTATTCAGATTTTGGGATTGGGAGATCGTTGTCTATGCATCATTGAGCTCTTGGGGTTTCATCTCTTTACACTCGTGCAATTACTTGTAATCTTTTCTAGTGTATTTGATCATCTTTTCGCTATAATTCTCGTGGGAGCCCTCAAAGTATGAGGTTGCCCCACCAACATGGTGATTACCCATGATAGTGGAATCAAGTCGGCTTTGTGTGGTGACTTGATGAGAGAAAGGGTTTGAAGAGACCCGACTCTGTGTGGGCTTCCTCAACGAGGACGTAGATCTCTTTGGTGATATCAAACCTCGGTAAAAATCCGTGTCTTGTGTGCTTATTTACTTTTTCAAGTATCATTACTTAGGGCACTAAGCTGAACAACCCAGCAATTTGAATTACAATTGTATTTCACGTGTAACCTTGCAACACTAATTGTTCAATCAAGTGATCTCAATAGTTGTTCAACTATAGTTGCTATAACATCTAGAATTCCTGCATCAACACTTGATTATTTCACAACACAACATCATACTGCTAGTCCGCTACTACACCGGACAAGTCCGGTCTCTCTGGTATTTTACGATTTGATTAAGTATGCAGAAAATTATCAAAGCCTATTCATGCCCCGTCTAGGCCACATTGAATTGGTATCAGAGCAGGTTCTCCATCTACGAGACTTACTGCTTGGAGAGATCAATGGTCTCCGACAAGAACAACGAGATCCCGAAGGTGCTCAACACCAAAGAAGAACAAGATACAAAAGCCTTCGATGTACTCAATGAAAATCAACAAGACAATGAAGAAGTGTGTCAACTCAAGGAACTTCTAAGGAAGAAACTTCTAAGCCAAAAAGGAAAAGAAGATGAGAAGACGATGGGGAGTGGTCATCATGACTACTCCCGATATCCTTACAATTATAATAGTCTCAATTCCAATAATCATCATCTTTCCATTCCCATGGGAAAACCTCCGTAGTTTGATGGAAATGATTATACCATGTGGAAGTACAACATGAAAATGCATTTAATCTCCTTGAACCTTAGTCTTTGGCATATTGTGTGCATAGGTGTAGATATCCTAGATACAGATGATGAACTCACTTCGAAGCAAGAACAAGAAATTCACCGCAATGCACAAGCTATTGCAGTGATCACGTCATCTCTGAGCCGAGAAGAGTTCACTTAGATTGATGGACTAGGAAGTGTCAAGGAAATCTGGGGTACACTCAAGACAACACATGAGGGAAATCGGTCAGTTCAAGAAGCAAAAATTTAAATGCTTGAAGGAGAATTTGGGAGGTTTGTCATTGAAGAGGGTGAATCACCTCAAGACATGTACAACCGAATGAAGGCACTTATCATCAAGATCTGCACCTATGGAAGCAAAAAGAGGACTGACCATGAAGTGGTCAAAATAATTATTAGAGCTTTTATGCCAAGAAATGTCACCTTGTGCTCTATGATCCGAGAAAGTCAGAGGTTTTACAAAATGACTCCAGATGAACTATTGGGGAAGATTATCAACCATGAGATGATGGATAAGGAGGTCCAATATGTCAAAGACTTAGCTGAACTTACCTCCTCAAAGAAGAAGGAAGTTGCTCTCAAAGCAAGTTGCAAGCCTGAAGGAAAGGAAGCTCGTGAAGAACAAGATGAAGAAGACACAAGTGATGTGAGCACTAATTTGGATGATGAAGTGATGGAACTCTTCATCAAGAAATTCAAGAGCATGATGAGAATAAAGAAGGGCAGCAACTCGAGTGAAGGGAAGAGCAAAGAGAAAGAAAAATCCAAGGCTCGACGTACCTGCTACAACTGTGGCGAGTACGGTCACTTCATGGTTGACTGCACTTATGAAGAAAATAAAAGGAAGAAGGAAGTGAAGCCTCAAGAGAAGAAGGCCTTCAAGAAAAGGAGGCAAGCTCACCAAGCGCATATTGGCAAGGAGTGGGACTCAAACGACGAGTCCTCCTCCGATGAAGAAGAAGAGATGACCACCATTGCCATCAAGAAGCCTACCAAGAAGTCTACGCTCTTTCCAAACATGGGAGGATGAGAGACTCATAATCATACTTGCCTCATAGCTAAGGAGGGCAAGAAAAAGGTTCGACTCAAAACTCCCTCACTTAATTCATTTATTGATGATTTTGATAGCTCTAGTGAAAATGAGGAAATGTT